>OZ007564.1:105965090-107215090 GCA_963931875.1 Pollenia griseotomentosa | reverse complement strand
GTTACATGAGGTGGTGGGTTGTATTGAGCACGGTCTGAGCAATATAGTTCGCCGCGTTTATGGATATAGAAGGAGCCTTTAATAACATAAGGATTAAGGCGATTAGAGATTCGTTGATGGAGTTGGGAGTTGAGGACTTTCTGGTAGAGTGGATAGTCTGCATGCTTAGCAGTAGGATTATAAACTCGAGGGATCATGTGATAAGGAGGAGGACACCACAAGGGGGGTTATATCGCCTCTACTGTGGTTTCTTGCGGTCAACGGGATTCTCAAGTCATTTGATTCCATGGGCAGGAAGGTTGTTGCCTATGCGGACGACATAGTTCTGCTGGTCAGGGGAAAATGTCTGTCCACTATCGGGGAAATTATGCAGGTGATGCCGGGCGAACTCTCGACATGGGCAAGGAACAGGGGGCTGTGTGTTAACCCTGTGAAGACTGAACTGGCATCACAGGCGCAATGATAAGCACTCCACAGGCAGCGCTGGACATCCTACTATATCTGTCCCCTATTGAGCATTATGTGAGGAGTGTGGCTGCTAGGAACCTACTTAGACTTTACGAGTCTTACTTAGTTAGACCTAGGGTCTGCTTTAGTCTTAGGCTTAATCGTTTATTTAGGTGACTTGTCACTAGAGTTCATTTTAAAAAAGTGAACTAGTTCGTTCTTCTAGTTCACTTTAAGTCACTTAGTCTTTTGCGTCAGTCAGTCTTCTGAGTCAACTGTTTTTTTCGTACTTTCGAGTCAGTTCATTTAGTTCAAGGGTTCATTTACTTCAGTTGCTTGTTCACTTGATTTTTATTCTTTACCGAATTGATTGAAAAGAAACAACAATATGATGACTGTCTATTTGTTTTAACATAAAATACTTGTTTCTTTTACTCATTGCCACATTGCCTTAAACATTTTCATAATATAATCAGGGCTGCCACAGCGATTTTTTCGGCGATTTATAAAATATATGGCGATTTTTTATTATTAAGAAGATTTCCGTATGACGTGATAAATTCCCAATTTTTTTTTTTTTATAAATACACTGAAATTTATTGTTGAGGCGATTTTGTTGGCAATTAGATAAGCCAATAATTTGTTTTGAAACTCTTAAGCGGCCCATACACTTGCAATATTATTATATATGATATTCGCCATATTATTTCCATTTTGTCCTATATTATGTTATAAGTCGCAAAATAATTTCATTTATTCAATAAAAAGGTGAACATAACCTAAAGGAATAACATAAACAGCATTGTACAACGGTGCCAACACATTTCACTTTCTTTTCGTTGTGCAATAAAAATCAAGTCTTTTGATTGTGGCAAATATATTGTGCCACTGTCAAATATCACATACACTTTGGCGATATAATTGTACAATACGTAAAATTGAACAATTTTATTGCAAGTGTATGAGCCGCTTCACAAGTATAAATAATTATTGAACTCAAAAACGTACAATGTTAACTATGAAATAGTTGTCAATAGTCTAATTTGCGGTTAGTATTAAGCAAATATTGGATACACATATCCAAAACGCTATACACTTCCTCGGCAAAGCAATTCTTTCTGTATTTTTTTTTTTTTTTTTTTTAATTGTTTGGGATTTAATTTATTCAACATATCTTGTTAAGGTACAAATGTGCTTTTTAAATTCATATTCAGCCCAATTATGAATAAAAATTCTCGGCAATTTTCTCCCTTCTCCCATTTTTCCTATGTAAATTCAATTGTTAAAATGGGAAAAGGCAAAAAACTCCCGGGGAAATTGTCATAATTGGGCTGATAATTTATAACTCGTAAAAACGTGTCAAAAATTTAATGGCCAGTATTATTTGAGTTCATTATTAAAGAAACTCTGAACACATACATTACAAGTTGGTATTACCAGCTTATAAAGCTAGCAAATTCTTTAGAATGGTACGTACCGGACGTATCCTTATAGCTTTAAACTTTTGCAAACCCGATAACAAACTGTAAATTTGTCTAAGTCTCAAAACAAATAAATGGCTTATCTCATTGCCAACAAAATCGCCTCAACACTATATTTCAGTGTATTTATCAAAAATAAAAATCGCAATGTAGTCCAAAGGTCGAAAGTTTATTATTAAAGAAGGTGATTATTTAAGCTCTCCTCAACCAATTGAAGCTGGAGTCCCTCAGGGAAGCATCCTAGGCCCACTTTTATACTTAATATATACTTCGGATATGCCAATAAACAACTACACCCAAACTTTAACATTTGCTGATGACACAGCTTTTCTAAGCGTGCACGAAAACAGTCAAGAAGCATCTCGATACCTACAGGATCATATATTTCAACTCGAACTGTGGCTGAAGCAATGGAGGATAAAGGTCAATGAGCAAAAATGCGTACATGTAACATTTACCTTGCGTCGGGAAACATGCCCCCCTATTAAAATCAATAATCATTTAGTGCCTCAAAATTCGCATGTAAAATACCTCGGTATTCATCTAGATCGCCGTTTAACGTGGAAAAGCCATATAGAGGCAAAATTATCTCAAATGAAACTAAAAGCCATCCAAATTCATCGGCTTATTGGAAGAAACTCTGTCCTAAGTCTCGACTGCAAACTTTTACTTTACAACTCCATCTTAAAGCCAATCTGGTGCTACGGCATTCAACTATGGGGCACTGCCTCGGCCTCTAATATCGAAAAAATTCAAAGGCGCCAAAATAAACTTCTTCGAATAATCACAGCTGCCCCTTGGTATGTTAAAAACTCAAATATTCACAAGGATCTCAATGTTCCTTTAGTAAAAACTATGATTACAAAATATGCAGTAAAATATTTAAAAAGGCTTGAACAACACCCAAATCCACTAGCTCGAAATATTTTAAACCATGGCGGCCACACTCGCTTAAGAAGAAGAGACACTGCAGCACTTACCCAATTAGATGAGCGATAAACACCTATATAAGTGAACAGAACCCGTGATGAAGAAAATTTTTGTCTGGCACTGGCAGGACGTAAAATAACGTATTAGGTTAAGATTTGATTAATTATTGTTAGTTCATATTTAAAATATGAAGATTCAATAAAAAATAATGAGAAAAAAAAAAAAAAAAAAAATGTAGTCCAAATCTTTGAAAATCGCCACGTGTGGCCAAAACTTTTAGAGGTAAAATCAGCAAAAAACCATAATTTTTCATCAAAAAATCTGCAAAATCTGCGACAAGATTAGAAAAATCTTCAAAATACATTTAATTCCTTTTATTTAAAAAAGTTATAACAATTCATTTCAAAAAACAAGGCAAATGTTCTGGAATTTTAAATCGATGGTAGTGGTCCTCGAAGTACGAAGTATAAGAAAGGAAATATTTTTTAGAACTTTCAACACAGAAAAGTTTTAAAAATTTGTTCGATTTTAATTTCACTCGAATGCGGTTTTCAGAACATGGCTGATAATGTTTGAATATATTTGCATTAAAAATATGTATCTAAATTTAATTACTCAAGCTGAGTAAAGCGGCTCATACACTTGCAATAAAATTTTTCAATTTAACGTATTGTACAATTATATCGCCAATGTGTATGTGATATTCGAAGGTGGCACAATATATTGGCAACAATCAAGAATTTTGATTTTTATTGCACAACGAAAAGAAAGTGAAGTGTGTTGGCAACATTATACAATGCTGTTTATGTTATTCCTATAGGTTATGTTCACCTTTTTATTGAATGAATGAAATCATTGTGCGACTTATTGCATAATATAGGACAAAATGGAAATAATACGGCAAATATCATATACAATAATATTGGAAGTGTATGGGCCGCTTAAGGATTAATCACATTTTTGTTATTTTAAACAACAAAATAAAAGTAAATTGCTTGGCATGTTATTTAAACTATCAAGGATCTTATTAAAAATTTACAAGAGAATAAATATTGAAACTATTAAAGATATTTATACATAAGTGCATATGAATAATTACGTATAACGTATATTTACATATAACTTATATTTACATATAAGTATATTTACATATTATTTAAAATCAGATGACATACGTTCGGCGATATTAATGTGTCAAGAATGTGTGAATAAAATTCCAACTAAAAAATCTATTTCCACACGGTTCTTCCATGCATGATTGATATATTTTGTTTATCAATGCAAGAAGGGGAAATAATGCAAGCATAATTGACAATGTCATTTTTTTTCGGTTCGTGCTTTGTTGTGATACAGACGTGTATTCTTAACTCCGCATATAATTTGAATTTTTAATTAATCACATTTGATTTTGTTATATAAACAGCGCTTGAAAATAAATGATATATTTTGTTATTTTAATTATTTAACATAAAAGTGAACAATTAATACGAAAAAAATATTAAATAAAGAAAAATAGTAAAAATATATACGTACTAATGTTCATACATGTGTATGTATACATACATATTCTGAGCAAAAACATTTTAGTTTAAAGTTCTTATTTTCTTGTTGTTGTAAAATACAATAAATAACAAAAATATTAAAAGCACAGCTAAACGGTGAAAAACAAAAACAATTTATTGCATGAATAAAAAACAATGACACAAAAATAAAACTAATTATAGAAATGTTTATGTGACAGTGCATGCTAACGAAGACAATGCTGTAATAAATAAAACAAAAGAAAACATAGTAACTACCTAACGGCTAAACCAATTTTTCGAACACGATCCCTTTCGCCCTCTCTTTTTACAAAGACGGTTGATGGTGATACGTTAAAAAAATATAAACCTCTCACTTGCAAGTGTTGCCACAACGGCAAACACAATCTTATTAACAAATGGTACCATAAACTCTAACACAGATGCAATGCAAACATCTCAAGTAAAAAGTGGTCAAAAGCCTCAAGTTCAAGTTGGTATGGACAGGTACATAACAGTGCTTAAACGGGGTCGCAGCCCTACCTCTGCAGCAGTTGCTTCGGCCTCAAAAGTACCATCTTTTGATAAAATAAACTTTCAAAATCGTTTTGCAATTCTGGAGGATGAATCCTCGGAAGCACCAAACGTTATAAAATCTTCTAAGCCACCCCCGATATATCTAAGGGAGCAAAACTCAAGTGAGTTAATAAAGAGCGTGATCTCGGTAATAGGTGAAAATTCGTTTTACGTAGCTGCAATCAAGCGTGGAAATATTAACGAGACAAAAATACAGGTAAATCATGAGAATGATTTTCGTAAATTAACTAACAAATTCGAAGCCCTTAAAAAAAGCTTTTACACATATCAACTAAAGAGCAGCAAAGGTCTTCAGGTAGTGATCAAGGGCATAGACTCATGCGTGGACCCAGATGAAATTAAAACTTTTTTGGAAGAGAAGGGTTTTAAAATAAAAAACGTTACAAATATTAAAAACAGGGAAAAAAATCCCCAACCATTATTTCGGGTAGAATTAGAACCTGGCGACATTAAGCTTAAAAAAAATGAAACGCATCCTATTTATAATTTAAAATATATTCTCTACAGAAGAATAACTATAGAGGAGCCGCACAAGAGAAATGGTCCCGTTCAATGTCTTAATTGCCAAGAATTTGGCCATACTAAGGCATACTGCTATTTACTCCCTGTTTGCGTCGTATGTGGAGAATCACATTGTACAGTCCAGTGCGATAAGTCTAAAAATGACCCCAATGTAAAAAATGTAGCAACTGTGGCGGAAATCACACGGCCAATTATAGAGGATGCCCTGTATATACTATCGTCAAGCAGTTGGCTGGACCGAAAACTAATCCCCTACAAATGCAGGTACCAAATCAAGTAAACACTAATGGCATTCAGGCTCCGCAGCCTAGTAATAACAGAACCTCGTATGCTAACGTCCTTAAATCAAACCATGTGCCAATGCAAGGCGCTTCGCCAAGAAATGATGAAACTCAAGCTTCTAATTTAAGTCGTCTAGAAAAAACCATGGAAACATTAGTGCAAACAGTAAATAATTTTACAAACACAATGGGTAATATGTTACAGGAAATTCTAAGAATGCAATCGATGTTATTGCAAGCTGTTCTTAACAAGCCATGAACTGTTTAAAAATTTGTTTTTGGAACGCAAACGGCATCCGCCAACATAAAAATGAATTAGAATACTTTCTTAAAAACAAACAAATTGATGTCATGATGGTTTCTGAAATTCATTTGACCTCAAGAAATACGTTTAAAATCAATGGTTATATACTATATGATACCAAGGACCCTCGAGATAGAGCTTGTGGAGGTTCAGCCATTTTAATTAAAACCCGAGTCAAACACTACCTAATGTTTGATCACCGTGAAGATTATCTCCAAGCAACGAACATTTGCGTTGAGGAATTAAATAGAAACCTAGTAATTTCATCGTTATACTCACCGCCTAGATTTTCAATATCAGAAAGCCAATACTGTAAGTATTTTAAATCATTAGGACCCTGTTTCCTAGCTGCTGGCGATTATAACGCTAAACATACCTTCTGGGGGTCACGACTTATAACACCAAAGGGTCGTGTTTTGTTTAACACAATTTCTAAAACGGATTTAAATGTGGTAGCGAGCGGACAACCAACATATTGGCCTACTGATCATCAAAAAATTCCAGATATTATCGATTTCGGCGTGGTTAAAAACATCCCCATAGAAACGATACATGTTGAAGCTTCCTTAGAATTATCTTCTGACCATACACCTACAATTATTACTATAATGAGCCCCAATAGAATTGTATCTCCGACTGGTCACTTAGCGACGACAGTTACGCAAATTAACTGGTTAAAATATAGAAAATACTCCAGCACCCATTGCACAGAAAATATTCCGCTTAGTACACCGGAGTATGTAGATCGCTCTATTGCCAATTTTGACAGTTTTCTGAAACTAGCTGTTCAACATTCCAATATTGCGCCCAAAAAAACCAAAAATATTAAAATATATTCCACAGATGTCAAGCGTCTCTTGTCTGAAAAAAGGAGGGCTCGAAGAGAGTGGCAATTGCACAGATCCCCGTTACTTAAGTACTTACTAAAAGAGTGTACAAAATAGCTTAGAAAGTTACTGCAGACTCAGAAAACGGCTTCTCTGGAAAAATATCTTAAGGAACTTGATGCAACCCCACAATTAGACTACTCATTATGGCGTGCAGCTAGAAATCTAAAAAGGCCAGTTATATCTAAGCCACCATTAAGAAACTTGAATGGTAGTTGGGCAAGAAATGATGTTGAAAAAGGAAATCTGTTTGTTAATCATTTAAAAAACGTATTTACCCCAAAAATATCTCACGATATTGCGGCCGAGTTTCCACCTGTTGTTGCTAGAGCAGCTGTTCCCCTAAGATTTGAGATAAGAGAAATCGAAAAAGCTATTTGTGATTTAAACCCCAAAAAGGCTCCTGGTTTTGATAAGATCAGCAACAAAATGCTTCTGGAGCTACCCAGCATAGCAAAGAAAATTATTCTTTTAATTTTTAATGCTATTTTACGACTTGAATACTACCCTCAAGAATGGAAGGTCTCCTTAGTTACGATGATACCAAAGTCAGGAAAAGATCACACCAAAGTTGA
The DNA here is from genome assembly GCA_963931875.1 of Pollenia griseotomentosa. Lineage (NCBI taxonomy): Eukaryota > Metazoa > Arthropoda > Insecta > Diptera > Polleniidae > Pollenia > Pollenia griseotomentosa. Next base: position 107,207,546 of record OZ007564.1, on the reverse strand, counting down.
GTCATATAGGCCTATCAGCTTATTATCTAATATATCAAAGCTGTTTGAGAAGCTCTTAGCGTCAAAATTAACCTCAATTTTAAATGACAATGGGTGTTTACCTAACCATCAATTCGGTTTCAGAAGAGAACATAGCACAATTGAACATACCCATCTGATAGTAAACGTCATAAGAAAAGCCTTCGAAGAAAGAAAATATTGCTCCGCTCTCTTCATCGATGTCTCTCAAGCTTTTGATAAAGTCTGGCATGTAGGTTTGTTACATAAATTGAAGCTAAACCTACCGGTTAACACACACAAGCTGTTAGAAAGCTACTTGGTCGGTCGAAAATTTATTATTAAAGAAGGTGATTTTCTAAGTTCTCCTCAGACAATTGAAGCTGGAGTCCCTCAGGGAAGTATCCTGGGCCCACTTTTTTATCTTATATATACCTCGGACATGCCGACAAACAATTACACCCTAACCTCAACTTTTGCTGATGATACAGCTTTCCTAAGCGTACACGAGAACAGTCGTGAAGCATCTCGATACCTGCAGGATCATATATTTCAACTAGAACTGTGGTTAAAACAATGGAGAATAAAGGTCAATGAGCAAAAATGCGTACATATTACATTTACCTTGCGTCGGGAAACATGCCCCCTATTAAAATCAATAATCAACTAGTGCCTCAACAATCGCATGTCAAATATCTCGGTATTCATCTAGATCGGCGTTTAACATGGAAATGCCATATAGAAGCAAAATTAACCCAAATGAAACTAAAAGCAATTCAAATTAACTGGCTTATTGGAAGAAATTCTGTTCTTAGTCTCGATTGCAAACTAATACTTTATAACTCTATTTTAAAGCCAATCTGGTGCTACGGTATTCAACTATGGGGCACTGCCTCGGCCTCAAATATCGAAAAAATTCAAAGGCGCCAAAATAAACTTCTTCGAATAATCACAGCTGCCCCTTGGTATGTTAAAAACTCAAATATCCACAAGGATCTCAATGTGCCACTGGTAAGGACTATTATTGCGAAGTATGCGGTAAAATATTTAAAAAGGCTAGAGTTGCACCCAAATCCACTAGCTCGAAATATTTTAAATGATAACGGCCACACTCGCTTAAGGAGAAGAGACACTGCAGCACTTACCCATTAAAATGAGCGATAAACACATATATAAATGTGATACAGAACCCGTGATGAAGAAAATTTTTGTCTTGCACTGGCAGAATTAGGATAAGATTTGATTAATTATTGTTAGTTCATATTTAATATATAAAGATTCAATAAATAAATAATGAGAAAAAAAAAATAATTGACAATGTAAAGAAATTTCAACCGAGCTTAAAAATCTGCAATTTTAAACCAAAAATCTTCAAATCTGCATTTTGGCAATATTCAAAATGCAGATAAATCTGCACTTCTGGCATCACTGCGTGTAGCGAGACATCTCTTAGTATGGCAGCCCTGATTATATTATAAAAATGTTAAAGGTAATCTGGGAATGAGAAAAAGAAACAAGTATATTATGTTATAATGCTGTGTACAGACACGTTGGTGTTAAAGGCGACCGTACACGACATGTTTTTGTCATCTGACATGTCAAATTTTCCACTGCAAAACACATACATGTCGTGTGTTACCTTTTTAACTTTGCTTCTGTAAAAGTCGGACGCAAAGTCATCTGACAAAATTTCAATTAGAGCGTGCTCTATTTTCTTCTGACAAACCATCTGACATCAGAAAGCTATGCCGGCAAGAAACCGGCAGCGGCGTCCACTATTGACGGAATCATTAGCCGGCTGAAGTTAATTTTTTACAATACCGAGATATGTTTGATCATCTTACCATTGAATAGAATTTATGTGAATATGTATATAAAAACCATTTTATTATAAAATCCCAAATTGGTATCTTTGAATTAAAAGAAAAAAATGTTAAGATGGCTGAACTATTTTACGGCGCAAATAAAACTTTTCATGGCGGCAGCAAGTTATTTTGAAACCGAGCACTACTTTGGTTTCTGCAATAACAATGCGAAAAAAACAGAGACAATGTCAGAAGCAAATTACATGTACGTTTGTGACCGAATATTATAAAGTTTATGTAAAACAGCGATTTTGACAGACATGCACAATTACATGTGACTTGAAAATTTGACATGTCAGATGACAAAAACATGTCGTCTATATACGCCTTAAGAGAGTGACTACTCGCTCATTCATTTCTTGTAGCTTATCGACAAGAATAATATTGTTGTTTCTTTTCAAGCAGTTCGGTAAAGAACAAGGCGAATTCAACTACAAGTGGTTTTGAAACGCCATCTGATTTTGACAGTTCGAGCAAATTTGTTTTGATTTTTTAGTGTTTTGTAAAGAATGGTTGACATTTCGAGCTGCAAACGCTAACAATGCAATGTAAAAACCCCTATGTTGTTTTTGGATTGTTGTAGTTCCGACACAACCTTTAGTTGAATTAGCCTTGGTAAAGAATAAAAATCAAGTGAACAAGCAACTGAAGTAAATGAACCCTTGAACTAAATGAATTGAACTAAATGAACTGACTGAAAAGTACGAAATAAACAGCTGACTTAAAAGACTGACTGACGCAAAAGACCCAAGTGACTAAAAACGAACTGTTGAACTAAAATGAACTGTCAGACTGAAAGACAGTTCAACGTTCATCTGACTGACTAGTTCAATTGAACTAGTTCGTTCATGAACTACCCAACTCTAGTCTGCTTGATCAGAGTACTGTTCTCGGGAGAATTTCGAATCATAGAATTATGACCCTGGATTTCGGTGTAACACCACGAGTAGAGTTCCCGGATAGGGAAATCTGGCGTGGATCCAATGGACTGTATGAGAGGTGGGCAGTATTTACGGATTGATCCAAGATGGAAACCGGCACTGGTGCCGGTGTATAAAGAGGTCATTCAGACTCCCTGATGAGTGCAGTGTCTTCCAGGCTGAGATCCTAGCGATATGGAGGGCGACGGAGGTGATACTGGATCACATCGTGGTTGGTTCTGCGGTGACAAATTACGTCGATAGTCAGGCGGCGCTTAGGGCATTGACAAATTATACGGTGCGATCGTGCCTGGTCGCTCGGTGTAGGAATGCTCTTAGGGAACTGTGTTGGTTACCTGGACCCTGCATGGTTGATGAAAATGAGGTGGCACACAAACTCGATGCGGGAAAAATTCCGCGATGACATTAAGCGATCCTGGGGGGACAGAGTGGATTGCAGGGTGTCTAGGGCATTATGGCCCGGATTGGACGCGGGGGCAACCAGGGTTATACTGGGATTGGACTTACTTACACTTATAGGGTTCTTGACGGGTAATTGTCCCGTTAGGGCTTTTACGGGCAGATGGGACAACACCATACCGGACTTCTGCAGATGATTCAGAGGAGCTGGAGACGATCGAGCATGTACTGTGCCATTGCCTTTGGATGCAGGGTCTCAGACAGAAGTGGCTAAGAGTCAGGTTTTTACGACGAACTGGGGTGCCTCGCTGGATGTAATCCAGCTGATCTACTCGGGTTTGTCAGGGAAATAGTGCGGTTGTTTCTGTTGAAGGGAATGTAGAGAGGGAAATTGTTCTTCATATTGCCTACTAACTTTCTAATTTTCTGGATTTTATCCAACTCATACTTCTTTTCTTTAATTTTTTCGTTTATTTTTCTTTCTTTTCATCGAAGGGATTCACAATGGACCGTACCGGTCTCCAAGTGGAAGTGTGTCCTTGGGCACATAACCTAACCTAACCTTACCAACGACGCAGCACAAGGGGAACACAACGGAGCAGGGGGCCGTTCTAGATATCAGCCGACAGCATGCCGTAACTCCGCCAAGACACTCCCATCTCAATCCACAAGGAACCAGAGATACAAGTGTCCCAGCACAAAAGCAGCATGGACAAATCACCAGACACCAACACATACAGACTCCACCAAAACCAGCAACCAGTTCGACGATAAACGCGAGCGTCAGTTCGCAAATGACTGCGAGCGAGCCCACCTCCACTACCTCCGACTTCTCCTAACAAACATATCATGGGCAAATTGCACCAACCTCCCCATCGTCCGATCGTCCTCTAAACCCCTACTATAATCCCACGTACGAAGGGCGCATCTCGTATAAAAGCATACGTGACATGACCCTTTTTAGAGTCCGCCCAGCGCGTCCGCGACCTAGAATCAAGGTGATCGGCTAACATCACCTTGATTTCCCTACCATCGCTATTCATCACATCAACAGCAAAAAGCCAATCATGCGCAAGAAGTGGCAACCCCTTCTTGATCTTGTAAGCGATAGCACGACGTATCAATTCCAAGTCAAGAGAAGCCGCACCCAGCAAGACCTGAAGAGCATCCGTAGAAACAGTCCGACAGACCGGCATGTAAGCAAGCATAGCAACCCTCTGACAAGCAAGTACTTTCCTCCGACCAGCAACAGTCATACCCGTTTCGTACCATACACGAGCACCATACGTTGCGTATGCAACGAACAGTCCGCCATAAATGGTACGAACAGCATGCCTGCCGAGGCCCCAGTCGCTTCTTAAAATACGTCTGACCTTACCAACGACATCAGTCAGCTTTTCCCTTACATGAGAAAGATGAACCAACAAGTTCATCCTCTCACCCATCATTATTCCCAGATACTTGACCTGAGTCACATATCTGAGACTAACAATACCAGAATTAATGACAGGAGGACGTGTACTGGACAATCTGCCCTTAGTTACTAACGCACTGCTTAACATGCAGCCACGCATCCTCTATGGATCTCCCCTCCCTAAATCCAAACTGGTACTCGGAAGTCGGCTCAGTGCTATCCGCCTTCAGTCGCGTCACCATTATCCTCTCAAGCACTTTACCAAGTACCGGGAGGAGCCTGATGCCCCGATAAGATCGAGGATCACTCCTCACCCTATCAGGAGACTTCAGGAACAACATTAGCAGACCTCCAAGCCTTAGGGAAATAGCCCTCACTCAGACACTTCCCAAAGATTTAGTCCAAGTATTCCGGTATGGCCTTAAAGATGGCCTTAGCCATCTCCCCAGTCATACCATCAATACCTGGCGATTTCCTACTCTTAACGCGGCAAATACTTTCCGAAACCCCCAATCTAGCCAAGTCAGGAGGGCCGACCGCTTCCCTTATAACAGGAGAGCGACCAACTATCTCCGTCCCTAGCAAGAAGACCCCCAACAGTGTGTCAGCGCATTCCCTCCAAGAAGACAAATTAACATTGTCAACCCGGAGACAAGTGAAGTCAGCTACTCTACCGTTACCCCTGCAAATACGGTAAACCGTACCCCAAGGGTCATCCCTATTGTCCTGTACGAATCTCCTCCAATCATACTCCTTTACCCTAACAAGCATGTCCTTGTACGTCTTGAGGCCATATAAATAAGTGGACTTGCGCAAAGCAAGATCGTCAGAACCGGCCCGCCTGGCCCTCTGGAATTGCCTCCTGAGGCGCCTGAAGGACCTTTTCATCCTTTCCATCTTTTCCAACTTGGCCGTCCATCATTTGACGACTTTCTTTTCACCGTTGACCAGTCATATGCCTGCGCCTTTTTGGTCAATTGATGCAGACTTCCAGCAATATTGGAAAAATTTGGTACAAAAAGCCTGTAGTATGTACATAAACCTAGAAAACTGCGTAGCTCATGTAAATTTTTTGGGCGAGACGAATCCATAACTGCACGTATTTTGTCTTTGTCTGTTGAAATGCCATCAGATGTTACACGATGCGCTAGGTATTTTACTTATTTCTGGAACAGTGAACATTTTTTGACACTTAACTTAAGTCCGGCTGTAGATATACGTATTAACACCTCTTCGAGGTTTTTCATGTGTTCGTCAAATATTTTTCCCATGACAATTATGTCATCAAGGTACACCAAACATGTCTTTCGGTGGAAACCTTTCAACACCTGTTCCATCAAACGTTCGAATGGAGCCGGAGCATTACAGAGCCCAAATGGCATTACATTAAACTGCCATAAGCCATCACTTGCACTAAAAGCCGTTTTCTCTTTATCCTTGTCTGCAATTTCTATTTGCCAATAGCCGCTCTGCAGATCTAATATTGACAACCATTCAGTTCCGACTAACGTGTCCAGGGTATCATCCATCCAAGGCAATGGATAACTGTCCTTTTTGTTGACGTCATTTAGTTTCCTTAAGTTTACGAAGAACGTAGTACTTCCATCTTTATTATTTACCAAAACCACTGGTGAACTCCAGTGAATTGATGATGGTTTTATTATAACGTCCTGTTCCATTTCATTAATATATAAATATATAAGTTCCCGTAGTTCCTATAAGGAGCATAAGGCCATTCCGTTCCATTTCATTAACCATGTCTCTAACTTCATTTCGTTTTGCTAGAGGAATGCTTTTTGGGGCCTGTTTTATTGGCTAAGCGTCGCCACTGTTAATATCGTGTTTCACAATTGACGTCCTGCCCTGGTTTTTACCTTTTGTGGCAAATATAAAGGCATATTTCTTTAGTATGTAATTGTTTAGCCTTATTTCTCTCGGGCGGCCTCAGTTTTTCAGTCCATTTCCGCACATGTTCCTCTAGTAATTCCTGGTCCTTGGTACTCTTTTTAGCTGCGTCTGGATGTTCCTCGCAACTTATTATTGCCTCTGTTGAAGCACATTGCCCAATCTTAAGATTCTGCGGAAGGACCTTTTTGCTGTTGGATAAATTTAAAAGTCTTACAGGAACTAAGCTGTTTCTGGTTTTAACGAGGGCATTAGCTGTTACTTTATCACCTGTAATTGCTGCTGGCTCTACCACCCATAAACTGTTATTGTCCTCACATTCTCCCTCCATGCGCGCTCATACTATGGTTTCTGACTTGGGTGGCACTTTTCCACGTTCAAAGGCGAGTAACTGTCTTACATGAGCCCTGTTTTTGTATCCAACATCAAGGGGAATTTCAATATTACGCAAAGTCATAATTTGTTGTCCCATATCCAGATGAATACCTCGACTTATCATTAAATCTGAGCCAATGATTGCTTCGTCTACAGTATCAGCCACAATAAATACATGATGAGCGCTTGCATTGGCCATACTTAAGTTTAGTTTAAGTTTGCTTCTCACTTAAGGCCCCTATTACGATTTACAACTCAACGAATACCATTTACAAATGCTTCGGTTTTAAAATGATCCAAAAACGGATGATTCTCACCAGGGTATGTAAGCTGCACCAACCGCTCAATCTGGAGTGCGAAGTCCTGTAATGTCTCATTAGCCTTTTGCATTCTACCCCGTTATTCCATTTTGTAGATTTCCCTTTTGGGGTCGCCACAATATTTTCAGTTTTCTGGAATAACACTGGTCCCTCTTGGGGCTGTAGTTATTTTTTTTTAATATTTTTGAACAATAGTTTGTTGTTTTAAACAAAAAAACAACTAGTTGCAATTATTTAATAAATAATTAAAGAGAATATCTGCATTTTTTTTTTTAAATAATTATCAATATAACTTTCAATTGGTTGTCTTAAATAAAAAAAAATTTGTAAAATGTATTTAATGTAAATATTAATAAATAAACACTTTTTTCGTTATTTTTCAACATATTTCACAAAAATAATATCAGAAAATGCAAACACTTGTCAAAATGTCATTTTATTGTTTGTTTAAAGAAGGGAAAATCCAGCAACAAATTTCCTTACTTTTTGAATGGTTTATTAAAGGTTTAATAGACTATTTTTCGTTTATGAATACAACTTTAGCAATTTTTGCTTAAAAACGGTTAATTGATCATAAATGAGTTTTTATGAATACGGCTGTTATCCTTTACTAATAAATTGTTTTTGTCTCTTTGTTATGTCTTCCCATTAAGTCATAGGTCTAATCGCAGGCCAACCGCAACTCGGGTACCAGACCCAAGTCGTGATGCAAGTTGCGATCCTAGTTGCCAACCTAGAGATTAGGAGGTATACTACTGTGTTCTCGGCCGAGGATACCACGGCTTAATGGGATGCCTGAAATTCAAGAGGATGGCGATAGAGAGAAGATCAGAAGTGGTCGGAAATCTGGGGTATTGCTTTAATTGCCTAGCAAGAAGCCATACCCTGAATTCTTGCACGTCTATGGAGGCCTGCAAAATATGCGATCAACTGCATCACACGTTTCTGCATCTGCCACGTCGTCCACAACGGCAGAAAGCGTCAAGCAGTAGCAGCAGGACGAACCCCAGACCCCGACGGAGAGAAGACCGTCATCAAAGTCGTCAGCACCGGAGACAACAACACCGTCAGCAGAAGATACAACAACAACAACATCGTCATCATCAACAACAACAGCAGCAATATTCAGACCAATATTTCTTATTGCTCCGCTTATGTTAAAGGCATGGGAAAACGTATTTATGTTAACTCATAATTTGAAAAAAAATCAAGGAAGAAGGTGCAGTGCAAAAACTGGCGCTATCTTGCAAAAATTATTTTTATTATTATAAACTCTTTCTTATTCGACTTTATTATTTAAATGTATATTAATTTGTTTAAGCTAGAGGTCTTTTTTTTATAAAAATATTAATTTTAATTAAATTAATTTTTTTTTGATAAAATCAAATTTATATTTTTATATATAAAATAACTCAAGCTTAAACAAATAAATATTAACAAGGTTTCGTTTAAATGTGCTAAATTCCCATTTCATACTATTGACAAACTGAAATTTATTGTTGAAGGGACAAGCTATTCCTATGCGCATTTCACTGGTTGCTTAGGCCAGATCGTCAGGAAACTTCATCCAAAGATCTTAGAAAAACTAAAGATATTATACAAATAAAACTGTTAAGCGAATAAGAATTATAACCCCCAGTTTTACTTGTAACAATATCAAAGCTTAAACAAAAACAATAAAAAGTTAGTTTATCTTTTCTTACAGTCCCGACTACAATTGGTTGATTTTTTGTCAACTCTAAATGTAGTTGTAAGTGGGTAAAGAAAAAACAAAAATAAAAACAAATAAATAAAATAAAGTAATTTGTGTTTATTTTTGTTTTTTCTTTACCCACTTACAACTACATTTAATATTAATTTAAATAAATATTAATTTAAATAAAAAAGATCGAATAAAAAAAAATTATCAGCCCAATTATGAATAAAAATTCCCCGGGAGTTTTCTCCCTTCTTCCATTTTTCCTATGTTAATTCTACCTACCTAAGCTTAAATTTTCTTAAAGCTAGATTGCAATAAAGTGGAGATAAGCACTGAGCAAGTGATATTTAAAAAGGTGGTATATTAATCCACCCAAACAAAATTATATTTGAACAATTTGAAAATAAGTTAATTCTCATTTATTTGTTTTCTCTAACCCTACAATTTTAATCATTCATTTGAGGGATTATATTTACAACTCCTCAGTTAACAATCGTTATAACTCTTATAGTGTCCTGCAGTTCTGCAACCCGAACTTTGTTTAAAAGTTCTGCGGGCCTCCCAACCACATACCTACAAATACCAATATGTTAAAAATAATCCTAATAACAAAATCAATGAGTAATTTTTTTACCTGCCAGTTCAACGATTTCGAAAGTTATCGTTCGCATAGAAAATTTATATGAAATACACTGTTTTAAAAATATTTTCCATATAAAATTCTATGCGAACGTTTACGTTCGAAATCGTTGAACAGGGAGTAAGTAAATATAAACTAAAATATTTAAACATTATACATTGGAACATAATACCATGACCAAATGATTTGTTTATGGTGTTTGCTTTATAAACGTAAACGTGCCATTTCGTATATGAAATGCCATTAAATGTAAATCTTTCCTTTTGACGTTATACTGTATTTTTATATATTGCTGTTCAAGAGTTTAAAATATTTAATTTATAGTAATGCTTTCAACAAAAACAAATGTACTGTTTTTTTCTTGATTGTAATTTTTTTTTTTGTAATCAATGTACTGCTTTTCCGCTACCATATCCCGGAGGTACATAAACATACTACTCTAATTCATATCTACTAGAACTATCGTTCTGCCAAATATAAAAGAATTCCACCCAAATTTTTTAATTGTGTTTTTCGCTTCACAAATAATGCCCCATATGAAAATTCCAAAAATAAACGAGAAAAAGCGGTGCGTTTCGTTTTACCTAACGTTAGCAAGATTTAAATCCTCTTAGTAAAGTTTTGTTCTCCTCTTTTTTAATATTATATACATACAATCTATTATTCTTGATCTAAATTTTATTCTCATATCTAAATAGTATTTTCTTTCATCTGACTCCACGCATGAGTCATTGCCTTTAGTTACTGCCTGAAGACCTGCTCTACTATAATTTTGATAAATACAAAAGCTTTTGATAAGCGTTTCAAATTCAATGATTATTTTTGGTAAATAATTTTCAAGATTGACTTCGCTTCCAAGCTGAAATACTATCATCTCCGGAATTTGTTATTCACAATTGGGAGGTATGCAGCGGAAATTGACTATACCCAATCGATTTTTGTTATGCTTGGAACACAATTAAGATTAAGCCTTCAATTTTTCGAAATACGCTTCACTTACCCACAATGCCGTCGTGAACGCATTATGCTTTTTTTTTTTAAATTATATTAAAAAATTCCAAATTTATTTAAATAATTTTTCAATTTGAAACCACAAAAATAATTTCATTTTATATGTATGTACTAGTGTTCGCCTAATGGTCAAAATTCGACCATAATTTTTTTTGTTAATATGAAGAAAACATAGTTCATTTAAGTAGATGTGAATTACCATGTTTCGAGCATTTATTTTGTCCGTCTTAGTGGATCGATTTGGCGAGAGACCAATCTCAGGTTCATATTTTATCTTCTACGTGAGTTAATTTAATTTTGTAATTTTAATATAAAAAATATCAGAAAATAGCAATTGAAAAACAAAAAAGTATCAAAAAGTCTCCTTTATAGATTGTCATCCACTCAGGACATTGTATGTTTAATTCTATGGTTTTAAGTCCAATATTTACGAAAATGTTTTAAAATAGCAGATGTAGAACGAAAAAGTACCAAAAAGCTACCTCTTATACATTCTTATTCACTCAGGACCAAGCATGCTTATTTTTATCTTTGTAGGTCGAATATTAACAAAAACTCAAAAAGTACCAGATGAAAAACAAAAAGTACCAACATTTTGCATATTATAGGTTCTCATTTACTCAGTAACCTACACCTGTAATATTATGTCTTAAGTTCAATATTATAGAAAATTTAAAATGGATCACATGAAGCACAGAAAAGTAAAATAAAGAAATTTAGTTTCCCGTATTTCCCCTTTTTGATACTTTTTTCACCCCATAGAAGTTCGGTTGACAAACAAAGGTAGAAAGCGTTCTTAACTGTTTTGCCTTTGCCGATTTATACATAATATTTATATAGTCGAAATAATATTTATATAGTCGAAATATTCGAAAACCGGTTGCTGAAAAATGTCGAATAATCGACCAACCTATTTTTTTATTATTTGATAATTGAAAAAACTAATTTTTTATTTTTTTATTTTGCATTTGTGTTAGTAGCAGATTTAAACGCTTATAACTCTGAAATTATTAAACAGATTTTAATAAAATATATATTCTGCACTTCTGTGAGTAAATACCTTTCAAATGGTGTATATTTTGTTCTAATCGGTTGACATACAGAGGAGGAAATTGTTCTTAACTGTTTTGCCTTTGCCGATTTATATATAGATATAAAATTTTTCTATGGCAATACGGTCGTAACCGGCGTATGATATAGAATTAGATCTATGTCGACGTACGACGTAGATCCGCTTTTAATTTTACGCCAGCTATTGGGTGCCTTTGTATTAAATATTATTCGTTTTAATTTGACAAGGTATCTACGTCGTAGGTTTTTACGTTCATACGGCGCAATTGTATTCCTATGGTTACTTCTAAATTAAGATGTAATAAAAGAAAGTAATTATTTTTGAAAGCTTTATTAAAAAATTTATTTTCATTTAATTAAATCGTTTTCATTATTTTTAAATAAAAGGTTTCGAAACAATAAGCATATAATTATAATAAATAGCATTTATTTCTCAATTATTAGTGTTACAAGGTAACCTCTGGAACGTGTAAAACTGGTAATGTGTTTGCTAGATGTTTTCGATACTTATTACATTTTAACATTAATTTTTTTCTGTACAAAAGAAAAATCTCTACTTCTTAAGGAATTTAATTTAAAAATTATGACTTTTGCGCGAAAAATAAACAGTGTTCCTATGAGGTAAGTTAATCATTATGTACATTTAGTGGTTATTAATAACGTATAAATTTTAGAAAATAAAAAAAAAAAATAAAAAAATGGGAAACTTATAATTATAATACATTTTTATCAGTTGAATCCCGATTATCCGTAATTGTTTGGACCGGAATTGAGTACCAATTTCCAGTATTTTTTATTAATTTATTACTATTTGTTGTATGTCCACTACTGTAGTTCGAAAAAATCTTGAGCCAGTACCCCCTAGAAAAAATATGTTAATTTTTTTGTCACGCTTTTTGATTCTGCCCTTTCTGTTTTTTGTAAACTGCATCGCCAATTTTACTCCGATCATACCATATTGCATATAGTTATTCATAGAATAGCGCTACTAATGCCATCTCGGATCCTTCCACCCTAATGATCATATTTTTGCACGTGGCAGGAAATTTCTTCTAAAATTTTGTACGGGTAACTTTTATGCCACGCCCCACGATTAGGCCCATTTTTTCTTTACATATATATTACATTGCACTTTTTATTTTTGATTTGTAGTGCCGCCGTTGTAAGTTCGATTTAATCATGTCGCATATCATTGCTTATGGCTTCATCCTGGCTTTATTTTTGTCTTTATTTACTTTTTAGTCCTACACCAAATTCTGGGAGTCACTTATGGCATTTAGGATCCTTCCCCCCGAATGTCCAATATGTTGAACGTGACAATAGCCTTTCTTAAACTTAGTATTTCTAGGCTATAATATGCTCACTTTTATGCTTCGCTACATTTTTCTTTTACGGAAACATTTTACGTTAAACCAGGTCCATCAACATACAAAACTAAGCAAATCGCATCGGTCAAGCTCTAGGGTGAATGTTAGATCAATGAAGTCTCAAGAACTGCAGAAACGAATTTCGGGCACATCCTAAAATACAGCACCTTTTGTTTTTTATATATATAACATTCAAATAACTTCAGAAATTAAAATGAAAGACCCATAACCATAGTTAAACAATAAAGTCGGTTCTTTTTAAAAACGACTTTAAAAAACCAGTTTTTAACTAGTGATCCACTATAGTTAAAATAAAAGCTGGATTTAAGTTGAACCAGTTTTAATTGGGTGCCACATTCATTAAATGTAGAAAATATTTTCATACAATCTGTAACGAAAACAAACGTAGTGCCAAGTGCCGGTTCACACACGTCAAGTCATGAGTTTTTGGGAGAGGGGGGAAAAGAGAATGCCAAGAAATGGCGTTGTGTTTGACAATGAAGTCAAACTTGACAAGTGTTACCCTGCACCAACACAAATTGTCAGTGCACACGGTTGTATATAATTGCATGGCAGAACTGCCAGATCTGTTTTTAGACATTGTCAGGAAATGAAAATTGCGTGTATTTTTATAAATTGGAAAAGTGGAAATATTTTATCTATTTTATTTTGTTTAAAATAGGTTTCATTGATTTTCTTTAAAATTATTTAAAATTTTACAAAATTGATTTTTTTGTTTGTTTTTCTTTTAACTCATGCATTTCAGGGATGACAACTATAGTGCATGTTTACTTGTTTTTTGATACATTGCTGGCATAATTTGCATAATTATTAAAGTCTTTTTTCTAAATATTTATATAAAGAGATAAGCCAAAAAATATAAAATTTGTACCGTCATAGTCTCAAAACTACGTTTTGTTATTGAAGTTGGTACAAAATCCGAAGCCCCATTTTCCGTCCCTGCTACTAATGTATTTGCAGCGTTACCAATAGAAAAAGAGCTCTGACAATAGGTGCGTTTGAGTACTTTTACAATAAAATGCAATAAAAGAGTCAACTGAAAATTTGCTCTTACAAAAAGCTTTTGCCCAAAAAAGTACGCGAACGCCAAATTTTTAAAAATTCGTAAAATAAAGGCAACAGCTGATGGAAAATAATTGAAGTGTTGAAAAATTACTACTTAACTCGTTTTTTTATTGGTACTCGATCATATACTTTGTATAACACGCACATTTTTGAAAAATACAAACAAATTATTTTATCTAATTTTTCATATTTGTTTTTTCTTTCTAATTTGTGTCTGGGATAAATTATTCAAAAGAACATGAATATTTTTCTTGCTATTGATTACTTAAAAAACAATTGCAGTTCTAAGTACCCAAATTTTCACACTTTCACAACTCGAAAAAATTAACATAACAAAAAAAAGTTTCAAAAGTTGGTTTTAAGCCATATACATACATAAATGCTTTACAAGCAGCTTCACAAGCAAGATTAATTAATTAAGGCCCTTATTACGGTTCACAACTCAACTCAGTTGAGTTGTAGTTAAGTCAACTGGTTGTGATCAGTTGTAATTTTTGTAATGTTTTTGTTCACAGGAATATAGCAAAGTTGTAAACCATAATACAAAAAATAAGAAATTACAACTCAACTGAGTTGAGTTGTGAACCATAATAGGGGCCTAATATTTATTAATTTTTTTTGTTTTTGTTTCATTATTATTTCAATTTTTCTTTTATTAAGCAATTTTTTATAATTTGTATGCTCTTTTGAAACATATATTTTTTTGTTTACTAAATTTTACTGCAAAAATTTTTGCAGTAAAAATTTGTAAGTACTCAGCCAAGAACTGTAACCTTACACTCTTAATTTGTTTTCTCATTTACAGTATTTTGTGTACGCGAACGCAATCTTGTAAAATGCAGTAAAATTTAGTAAAAATAGGTAAAACTGTTGTGTACTCGTACGCAGCTAATAATGCCATTGTCAGATGCATAAACTTCGAACATGTGACAATAAAAAATAAGATTTTAACCGACAATGGTCTGTCAATGGCAACGAACGGTATCCAGAGGCGTGGCAAAAAATTAAACAATTTTTTCTGGAATTTTTTCTAACCAATCTTTTATCCTAGGGGATGTTTGGCTCAACTTTTTTTTGTATGGGGACCGAACCAATTTAAAGATTATATTTATATAATAACAAAACTATTCAAGTATTTTATGTATGTATAGGTTTAAATAATTTTGGCAGAAAAAAGTCAATAATAGATAAGGATTCATCTAATCAATTAATTTCGTAAAAAGTCATGTAATGTTTTAGTAGTACTCACATTGTGGGTTATTTTTAAAAAATAAGTCTTATATAATCGATTATTAACAAAAATGGTAATAGATGCGAAAAAAAATTCTCTGTCTTTCCAGAATAATGGATTTTAACGAATAATCGAGATTCTACTGTAATTAATTTTAAGCTTTATCCTTAAAAAAAAATATAAATTAAAAACTACTTGAATAATTTGTTACTTCATTCGTATTGTATTAAAACATTTGTATTGTTTAATACTAAGAAAATATTTTTTTTTACTTAATATCATAAATATTAAATACAATAAAAATAAATATGTAATTGATGTGATTTACCCTACATTTATTATTACCAGAATAAATATACACTGAAAATCAATTTTCTTTGAAGTTTTAAATTTGGTATTTAAATTAATTGATGTCATTTTATTTTAATGCAATCTATAAACAGTTATGTTAAAATGTAGCAATTTTTAAAACAAACATACAAATATTTTTTATTATTATGGTATTATTATAACTTATTTTAAATTCAATCAACTAGATTTTGTATGCTTAATTATACAACTTTATTTGTTTGGTCCAGGTGGAAAAGGATTTATCACAGCTACAGCAGCAGCCTGTTGACTGGCAAGTACAGCGGCTAAAATTAAAAAAAGAAAACCAATATTAAAAATTATAAATAAATATAAGAATGACATTTTCCGATATATGCATTAATTGAATATTCGACACACATTTAATTCAACTCTAAAACGAATTGTTCGATGTGGTCATAGTTTTTGTATTAATTTTTATTTATTAAAATTTTTGTTATAATGTTTTCTTTTCTTAAGCTACGGTCACACTTATTAAATATTTGAACAAATAAGCGTAACCCCTACTTTTGTTAATAGTTAGTGAGATTTAAAATGGTCTTAATATTACATAATAAACTAATTATACTACTAGACATAGTAAAAAACTGTTATTTGTAAGATGTGGTATTTTAATCAAAATAAATATTGATATTAAGCGAAGTGATTTTTTAGTTTGGTTGTTGGTCCCGTTTTTTTCGTCAAATATTTGATAAGTCTGACCGTAGCTTTAGTGACTTTAAAGATTCGAAATTATTACGAAAATAGTAGCGAAATGAATATTTTTTTCATGTAAAAATATAAATTCGAAAAAGGGCATAATTTTTGTTAGGTTTAATGTTCTAGTTGAAAAAACTGACAAGCGGGGCACCTGGCGTTTTAACTTAATTCGTGTTCAAATAAAACAAATAAAATGCATTAATGTTTTTTAAGACTGAGATCCGCCATCAATATACATATATCCAAATGGAAAAATTAATAAAATAATTATGAACAACTTTTTTTATACAAGATTTGATACAAAGGATGTGTGTGAAACGGTAGCAAAGTTCTATGATGAATTAAAATTGTCAAGAGTTTCCACGCTAATGTCAAAATTCATACAAGCCTCCAGGGCCTATCTCGGATTTTTGCGACAAAAAAGTTAAGATTTATTAGTTGTATTTAAAATACTTTTTCATTACATTTTTTTAAAACATTTAACAAAATTACATAATCTTTTTTTTACATTTTTATTTCTTTTTTTTGAGATTCGATAGCATTTGGGTAGCTCTATGTTTAGTACAAGATAGACTTCATCGAGTTTAAGTTTTCATAATAATAGTTATAAACATGTGGTCACGAACGTACGCAAAATAGAAACCAAATTTGGCTGACAGTAGTGAAATGTAAAAATCTGCATAATAGAACGGAATATTCAAAAGTGATTAATTTATTTTAAAAGTGTATTAATGTAGGTCTCCATCCAGTATTTACAAAATAAAATATCTCTTGGGTTTTATTTAATTAGCTTATGTACCGGTCGCGAACGTACGATTTTTCCATATGTTTTTTTACTATTATCACCATGCATTTTCCCATAAATATCTTCAAATTTCCTTAACAAAATAACTTAATACTTTTTCACAATTGATTGTAACGGAGAGATTATGAAGAAAGAGTGTAATCATAATATATTGTTGCGAAAGTAGAGTTTTTTCCCGGACTTTTTCGATTCGCGGGAAATCCCGGGATCCCGGGATCCCGCTCCATATAAATAATACAAAGTATATTTTGTTATAAACTATTCGCAGCGAAAGTAACTTTAGTTAAGAATTAGTTGTAATTATTGGTTAAGAATTAGTTATAATTTATAGTTGTCTTGTATTTATTAGTTATCTTGTATTAATAAGTAGTTTTATAAGTTTACATTGTTATTAAAAATTGTTATAATCTAGTACACTTCAATCCCAATGTGCAGAAAGCCCTCGAAATTACCGTTAAAAAAGCTTCAGTATAAGTGGTGAAATTATGTAAACATAAGTGCTACCATAAATCAAATTAGAGTATGGTGAATAGTAAAGCCTTGAACCTTCGAAAAACATTTCGAATGTTCTAGACAACCAAACTGCCGTATAAATACTAGCTGCGACTAGCGTAATAAGATCATTCTAAGTTCAGACTTTGTCAATAACGTATAACGCGGAGAAAATTATAGTTGGTTGTAAATAAAAGCTATAAATTACGGTTGTTAAAGTGACTTAGTACTAAATAAAGTTGTGTAAATAGTAAACAGTGTTAAAGTGTTGTGTTTTATTTATTTTATTAAAGTTGCAATAAAGAACTCGAAACGGTTTATTATAAAGGAAATAAACCAAAACGTTATCGAAAGGCAGTAACGTAACAATGTTGTTTGCATGTAAAATAAGTATATAAAAAGGTCTTTAGAAGTAGAAAATATACTTGCATGCATTTTTTTCTCTCTCATGACAATAATTGCATGGATGATGCAATAGCGAATCATAAGAAAAAGAGGAAAATAATTTTTGTAAGTGCTATGCGTATAAGAAAGTAATTATGCAGGGCATGTTAGTTAGTTGACTTTTAGCAGTTGATTGTGGCAGTCGAAAAGTGGTAGTAAAAACGTGTTTAAATTATAATAAAGAAAAGACTTATTAAAAATAATTTTTAGAGATAAAAGAAAAACAAGAATTTCACATTTTTTTGTTAATGGAAAAAGAATTGCATTTTTTTATAAAACTTCACTTTTATCAAACAAAATATTAAGAAAAATTAAATGTGTGTATAGAAAAAATATTATTATGGAAAAATTAAAAAACTTCACTTTTATCAAACAAAATATTAAGAAAAATTAAATGTGTGTATAGAAAAAATATTATTATGGAAAAATTAAAAACTGAGGAGTGAAATAAAAGAAAGTTGGAAAATATTAACAATTGATGGCTAACATGATATTAAGTAAATAGTATGTGCATCCTAATAAAAATTAATATAAAAAAGACGAACATGTAACACGTTTATTATAAAAAAGTTATTATCGCAAATTTTATGCCATTCCTTCGCACCTTTTACATGTTAATTCCTTTGTGAAAATTAAATTAAAATTAATACAACAACAAATTTCCAGAAAGTAGTGGTTCCTTTTTAAAATCACACAAATAAGAATTTAAACTTGAATTCCCTTAAAGAATCCAAAACAGATTAAAGTAAAATTCTTTATATACATATTAATCGACATAATGAAAAAGATAAAGAATACTTATTATAAATTGCTAAACTGTAACAAACATAACACATGTTAAACTGTGCAGTAAAATTTATACATAACAAAAAAAACATAATAAACAAATGTATTCAGGTTTCAAGACAAAGTCTTGACGGAAAGAATACGAAAAACAGAGGAAAGGAAGCAACATGTAATATAAAATTGAAAATGATAATTACAGCAAATTTCGAACCACCAGTACCACTGGTTAAAGATTGATATTTGACTGTTGGCTGGCAGGCACCGCAGTGGTGCAGAGGTTAGAACGCAAAGAATTCTGATAAAAGAATGTGGTGATTCTTGAAACATCTTAATTCAACCAAGGTTCCATCTCCAGCTCAGCCAAGAATATTATCAATAAATTTTAATAAAAATTTCATGTTGTTAAATTCCTTCCATCAGTAGAAATAATTTAATGAAAATTAAATTTGATGAACTCAAGCCTAACTTAAAATATTAAAACTAAAAAAAAAAAAATAAAAAAAAAACTGTTTAAATATTTATACAACGCAGAACATCATGAAATTGTGAAAAAAGGGGTATCGTTTCCAGATATACCGGCAAAGTAGAAACTCAAATTGGCTCACAAATAATCAAACAAATTGCATCACCCATAAACAACAGCAAGTGCAACAACAACGGTAACGTTACAACTCCAAGGTAAACATCGCAGAACGTATCCAAGGATGTGCTGGAGGTGCCTGAAGGAGTTCTTGTGGTTTATTTTGTATATAAATTCTGCGTCCGCTGACGTCATTGTTAGAGACTGTTTAACTTTTCTCTCCAGATCAGTTGAAATGGCATGGGCTGGATTATATTTGGGAGGCCAAGCAAGTTCTTGGCCATGTAAAAAATAGGGGACCAAAGAACCATAAAGAGCAGTCTGAGAGGCGTCTGGGTGTGATCCCCCGTGATAAGATGTCTGCGGGATTGATTTTTGTGCTGACGTGTCGCCATTGCGTTGTTTGTAAAATGCTTGACACTCTATGCTACAAAGGTGTTGCGTGATGCTGGTGAATTTATCCATGATAATACAATTTCTGAGTCCGTCCAGTACCAAAATTAGGTTGTTAGTTGAAGGTTCCTTGTGATTATTGCGGCTAGCATGCGCTCCCAATGCCGCAGCGCAAAGTTCCAGTCGAGGTATGGTTTGAGTTTTAAGTGGAGCGACCCGGGATTTCGCGCACAGTACTCGTGTTGTAATTGAACCTTTTGTCTCAGTAGATTAAATGGAAGCCGCTGCCTTTTCTGAAGCATCTGTGAAAATATAAAGTTGGACGGATTAAGGGATACAGTATCGGACAAAACCTAAGCACCCCCTCAGTACATTTTTTTTAAATGCTAATTTTTTTAAGAAAACAAAGTTATTAATTTTTTTTTTATTTATTTATATCTTAATTATTAAAAAACACAAACTTAAGGAATTCAGAATTTAATAAAAAAAAAGTTAAAACTCAAAGAACATTTTAAGTCGAAAATATAAGCGGACTAAACTAAAGCACCTTCAATTTAAGGTTCAAACAAAATTATTGAAATCAATATTTCGTTGCGAATCCTTTATTCTGGATGACACACGCACATCTTTTAGGCATAGAGGATATTAAATTATAAATTATATCCGGTGATATTGCTTCCCAGGCTATTTTGGCGGCTTCAAATAAATTTTCTTTAGTTTTGCAATTTTCTCGGTTGATTTTAAGGTTAACGATCTCCCACAAGTTCTCGATTGGGTTAAGATCGGGTGATTGGGCAGGCCAAGGGAGAACTTCTATCAAATTGTTCTGAAACCACTCCTTAACGACTTTTGACGTATGTTTTGGGTCGTTATCTTGCTGGAATGTCCATTTAAGTGGCATCTCTTCTTCAGCGTAAGGCAACATCACATCTTTAATATGTCACGATACATGAAACGATCCATAATTCCATCAATCTTATGAATTGGCCCAATCCCTTGCCCAGAGAAACAACCCCAGACCATTATGTTGCCGCCTCCATGCTTTACAGTGCCTTTGCATTATTTAGGATTCAACCGTTGTCCATTTGGTCTGCGCACACGCCTTATGCCATCTGAATCCTTTAAATTAAACTTGGATTCGTCAGAAAACAGCACAGTCCTCCATTCTGAATTCCTTAAGTTTGTGTTTTTTAATAATTAAGATATAAATAAATAAAAAAAAAATAAAAAATAAATTTAATAACTTTGTTTTCTTAAAAAAATTAGCATTTAAAAAAAATGTACTGAGGGGGTGCTTAGGTTTTGTCCAATTCTGTAATTCTTGGTAGCTGCAATGTCTTCAAATCATTCAATTCTGTGCGGAAACTAATCCATTTAGTATGCATGTGTTCAGGGAGTGATTGATCCCAATCGAGTTTTAGTTTACACAATTCTTGGATGAATATCTTGGCGGTAACGGGTATAAGCGATAGGAGGCCTAAGGGGTGGAAGATTTTTGCAAGATCCGATGTGACGGTACGATTGGTGATTCTTTTGTTGTGGGTTATGTTCACCTTTATTCCTAACTTATCATCTTTTGTTAGTCAAATAATCCCTAACGTGGTTATCGAGTCAATCTTGTTACTCTCGAAGTCTAGATTGACTTCCACTTCTCGTTGTGGTACATAGTGGAGTAATTTTGGGTGATTGGCGCACCATTTACGCAAAGTGAAGCCACTTCCCTTTAGAATATGCACTAGTTGTTCTTGTATTTGAAGTGCGGTTGCTAGGCTTTCAGCCCCACCCAGGCCATCACCTACGTAAAAATTCTCTTGTAGAAACTTGGAAGCGATGGAGAATCTGATAGCATTTTCTTTGGCTATTTGCTGGAGGCATTTGGTTGCCAAATATGGAGCAGCTCTGGTGCCATATGTCACTGTGTTGAGTTTGTAATATGTGATAGGGTCCGTAGTTCTTCCTCCAAATAATAAGTTGGTACTGGCGATCGTCGGGAGCCACTAAGATCTGTCTGTACATTTTTCTCACTTGGACGTTGACCCTGTGTACATCAGATCGTTTAATGAGTATCCTGACGAGGTTTTAGCCGAGGCATCAAATACCACCCTTAGTTTAGTGGTTAAACTTTCGGCCTTCAATTCGCAATGATGAGGGATTTAGTAGGCTGGGGAAGCTGTGGATGTTGGTTCCCATTTTGTCATGTGTAAAATTGATTCGTATTCGTTCATGAATTCGGTGTATTTGGCCTTTAATTCAGAATTTTTTTGTAGCCGGCGTTCAAGAGCAAGAAATCGATTAAGCGCAATACCGTGAGACTCTCCTAGATCATTAAGATTTTTGCAAAATGGTATTCTTACTACAAAATGATTTTGATTATTTTATGTTGTATTTCCTGCAAAATATTCTTCGCATAACCTTTTTGATATTGATAGTAATTTTTCAGTTGTTGTAATATCCTCTAATTCCCAGAGCCGAGCGATTGATGCTTCAAGATCTTCATCTGATGTTAGTATTCCGCATGTTGCATAAGTTCGATGTTCTCCGTGTATTCTTCCTGCTACAATTCAACCCAGTAAAGTGTTTTGTAGGATTGGAAGCTTTTCAGACAACATTATTTGTCCGATTGCCAGTAGTAATGCTCTGCGCCTAGTAAGAGATCGATTTTGTTTGATTGGTTAAAACCGGGATCTGCTAACATTAGGTTCTTCGGTAGTGGCCAGTCCTCAATATCAATGAACTGTGATGGTTGAGGTGCAATGATGCAAGGTAGAACAAGTGCCTCCAGGCGGGTTGAGAAGCCATTGAGTCGAGAGTGCAAAGATACATTTACACGATGTTGAGTTTTATTGTAAGTGTTACCGATCCCAATGATGTTGATATATGATGGCTGTCTTGAAATGCGGAGCCGTTGTACTAAACGTTCTGTAATTTAGTTGACTTGAGAGCCTGAATCAAGCAAAGCGACATTCAATTTCGGTTCCTTCAGTTTTAATCTTTACCATTGCTGTGCTGAGTAGAACATATGAATTGTTCAGTTGGTTGTGTGCTGTTGCTAGTGAAGCTGCGTCAGATAACTGATTTGTTGCTGGCTCAACTTCAGTTGTCGTAGTTCTAGTTTGGTGATTATTGTTTTCCAGATGCAGTAGTGATTTATGTTTTTTCTTGCAGTTGGTTACATAACTTTTGGTTTTGAACGTGAGTAAGACGCCTTGATGGAGATAACTCTTGGAGTTTTTGGTAGCGATAAAGTGGATGATGGCTCATTTTACATAGTGAGCAGTTACCTTTACCTTGTTAGGTTGAGGCCGCGGACACGGATACGTTTGAGGGTTTCTCCTTGTAGCTCATTGCTTCCAAAGGTTGAGAGCGCGTTTCAAGAAACGCCAAGAAATATGTTATTTGTGGTAGCGCTTTGTGGTTCACAATTGACCTCTCATATAAGAACGTGTGTGCTTCGATCCAGTTTTTTTTTATCAATATGTGGAGGAGCATTGGGTCCCAAGAAGCAGTATCAATTCCGATATTGTTCAATGCGTGTAAACATTCCTTCGCAGTGTAATGTAATTATTTTATTGATGACGCAGAAGGTCCTGCATTGGGTTGATCCAATAGCTCTTGCATTGTGGTTGTTACAATGATACGATGATTATCACAGCGCACTTGTAATAGCCTCCAAGCAGTGGTGTAGTTATCTGCTGTTGCTGAAAGATGGCTGACTAGTTTTTTAGCCTCGCCTCCTAAATTTCACTTCAATACCACATTTTTTGTGCCTTTGGGAGTTGTTGACTATCCGCTATTTGCGAGAATAGGTCAGAAAAAGCTCTCCACTTTACATAATCCCCACTGAATTTTGAAATTGTCACCTTTGGTAGCAGAAGAACGTTGGGTTGCACGAACTCGCCACCTTGCTGTGGTCCTCGTGAAGGCAGCTTAAAGTTTTCAATTATTAATTTTTCTAGATCAATGTAGGTATCCATGTTCGGTTTGTGATTTATTGTGATACAGACGTGTATTCTTAACTGCGCATACAATTTGAATTATTACAATTGATTTTTTTTTTAAATAAACATTTGTCGAATGAACGAAAAACAAATGATTATCAAAAACTAAAAATTAAATAAAGAAAATATATATGCATGTATGAATGGGTGCGTTCGAAAATGCATCACTGCGCTGCATCAGTGATTTCAAATGCTTATATATTTATCAGTGAAGTTAATGTGTACCAAAAAATTGTGAAAAGCTCCACAAAAATAATAGTCACACAATAAAAGAAATTATAATTATTTTTTTATCGGCTTTATAAAAAGTTTGCTTTTCTGATGCAGCGCAGTGATGCATTTACGAACGCACCCAATGTACATACATATGTATGTATACATATTCTGAGCAAAAACATTTTGGTTTGAAATTCCTATTTTTTTGGTGTTTTTGTAAATATAATAATCAACAAAAATATTAAAAGCACAGTAAAACGGTGAAAAACAAAAACAATTTACTGCATGAGTAAAAACAATGAAACATCAATAAAACTAAATGAAAAAAACTTTTATGTGACAGTGCATGCTAACGAAACTGATGCTGAAATAAATAAAACAAAACAAAACAATATAAACTACCTAACGGCTGAGCCAATCATTCGAACACGTTCTCTTTCACCGTCAGTTAAAACAACAAAAGTGGATAGTGATACACTGAAAAATATTAAACTGTCATTTGGGACAAGTGTTGCCGAGCCCGCAAGTATTGCCGCGACGGCAACAACAATTTTAGTAAGAAAAGATACCATAAACTCAAACAAACAAGACACAATGGAAAACCCTCTAGTACAAGTTGGTATTTAAAGGTATATAACAGTGATTAAACAGGGTCGCAGCCCTACCTCTTCAGCTGTTGCTTCGGCCTCAAAAGTTCCATCTTTAGATAGAATAAATTCACAAAATCGTTTTTCAATTCTGGAGGATAAATCCTCAAAAGCACCAAACGTGATAAAAACGTCCAAGCCTCCCCCAATATATCTTAGGGACTCAAACGAGCTAATAAAGAGTTTGATCTCGGTGATAGGTGAAAATTCGTTTTACGTAGCTGCAATCAAGCGCAAAATAATTAACCAATTTGAAGCTGCTCGAAAAGTTTTTATACATACCAACTGAAGAGCAGTAAAGGTCTTCAGGTAGTGATTAAGGGAATTGACTCATGTGTGGACCCAGAAGAAATTAAAACTTTCTTGGAAAAAAAAGGCTTCAAAGTTAAACATGTAGTAAATATTAAAAATAGGGAAAAAATCCTCAACCACTATTTCAAGTGGAGTTAGAAACCTATTTACAATCTGAAATATATTCTGTATAGAAGAATAACTATAGAAGAGCCACACAAAAGAAATGGTCCCATTCAATGTTTAAACTGGCAAGAATTTGGGCATACTGCTATTTACCCCCTGTTTGCGTAGTATGTTGTAAATTGCATGGTACAGTTCTTTGCGATAAGTCTAAAACCGACCCTAACGTAAAAATCGTGGCGGTAATCACACTGCCAATTACAGAGGATGCTCTGTATATACTATCGCTAAGCAGTAGGTTGGACCGAAAACTAATCCCCCTCAAATGTAGGTAACAAATCATGCAAACACTAATGTCATTCAGGTAATAACAGAACCTCTTACGCTAACGTCTTAAAATCAAACCATGTACCAATGCAAGGTGCTGCCGCCAAGTAATGATGAAGCACCAGTTTCAAATTTAAGTCGTCTAGAAAAAACCATGGAAACAGTAGTGCAAACAGTAAATAATTTTACGAACACAATGGGTAATATAATGCAGGAAATTCTTAGGATGCAATCGATGCTATTGCAAGCTGTACTTAACAAGCCATAAACTGTTTAAAAATCTGTTTTTGGAACGCAAACGGCATCTGCCAACATAAAAATGAATTAGAATACTCTCTTAAAAATAAACTAATTGACGTCATGATGGTTTCTGGCGTGCGTGCTCGTTGAATGCAGACGTGTTTTTTTTTTTAACTCGGCTTACGGTTTTTTTTTTAACATAAATAAGTGTATATTTATGATATAATAATATTATTTTTTTTAATAATATAAGATCAGCGAATGAATAGACGCTTTAAAATAATTTTTAATAAGTGAACATAAAATTTTTAATACAAATATTAAAAATTACAATTAACAAAAATATATGTATGTACACACATACATATACATACATACATTTTAAGCAAAAACATTTCTTGTTTTCTTTATTCTTTTTTTTATTCTCGGGGTTTTTAAACAACAAATAAAAAGAAGAGCACAATTAAACAAACAGTAATATATAAAAAAACTCTTATGAATGCATATAATGCAAAAACAATAACACATAACGAAAGAAATGCGTATGTTACATTGAGTGTTGACGAAACAAACGTAGAAAAAAGAATCGATGATAGCAATTATTTAACGGCTAAACCTATTACTCGAACGCGTTCCCTCTCACCCTCTTTGTTTAAAAATACGGTCGATCGTAATACAATAACAAATTTATTAACTGCAAGCGTTGCCACAGAGCAAAAAAAAACTTTAATAAGTGATGAAACGGTTAACCCCAAAACAGCCGCAATGGACAACTCAATAACTCAAGTAAAAACTTCTCAAAAGCCTACAGTACAAGTTGGTATGGACAGGTACATAACAGTGCTTAAACGGGGACGCAGCCCTACCTCTGCAGCAGTTGCTTCGGCCTCAAAAGTACCATCTTTTGATAAAATAAATTCTCAAAATCGTTTTGCAATTCTGGAGGATGAATCCTCTGAAGCACAAAACGTCATAAAATCGTCCAAGCCTTCCCCGATATATCTGAGGGAGCAAAATTCTAATGAGCTCATAAAGAGTTTGATATCGGTTATTGGTGAAAATTCGTTTTACGTAGCTGCTATCAAGCGTGGTAGTATAAACGAAACAAAAATACAAATCAATTATGAGAATGATTTTCGAAAAATTGTAAGCAACTTTGAGGCACTCAAAAAAAATTTTTATACATACCAACTGAAAAGCAGTAAAGGCCTTCAGGTAGTGATTAAGGGTATTGACTCATGTGTGGACCCAGAAGAGGTAAAAACATTCCTTGAAGAAAAAGGCTTCAAGGTAAAACATGTATTAAACATTAAAAATAGAGAAAAAATTCCCCAACCACTTTTTCGAGTGGAGTTTGAACCCGGCGACGTTAAACTTAAAAAAAATGAAACGCATCCCATCTATAACTTAAAATACATTCTGTACAGAAAAGTAACTATAGAGGAGCCGCACAAAAGAGGTGGTCCCGTTCAATGTCTGAACTGCCAAGAATTTGGCCATACTAAGGCATACTGCTACTTACCCCCTGTTTGCGTAGTATGTGGCGAATTACATGGTACAGTTCTTTGCGACAAGTCTAAAACTGACCCCAACGTAAAAAAATGCAGCAACTGTGGTGGCAATCACACTGCCAATTATAGAGGATGCCCTGTATATACTATCGTCAAGCAGTCGGTTGGACCGAAAACTAATCCCCCTCAGGTAACAAATCAAGTAAACAGTAATGACCATCAGGCCCCCCAGCCTAGTAGTAACAGAATTTCTTATGCTAACGTCTTAAAATCAAACAATGTACCAATGCAAGACCCTTCGACAAGTAATGACAAAACTCCAGTTTCTAATCTTAGTCGGCTAGAAAAAACAATGGAAACAGTAGTGCAAACAGTAAATAATTTTACAAACACAATGGGTAATATGTTACAGGAAATTCTAAGAATGCAATCGATGTTATTGCAAGCTGTACTTAACAAGCCATGAACTGTTTAAAAATTTGTTTCTGGAACGCAAACGGCATCCGCCAACATAAAAATGAACTAGAATACTTTCTCAAAAATAATCAAATTGATGTTATGATGGTTTCTGAAACTCATCTGACCTCAAGAAATACGTTTAAAATCAATGGTTATATACTATATGATACCAAGGACCCTCGAGATAGAGCTTGTGGAGGTTCTGCCATTTTGATAAAAACCCGAGTCAAACACTACTTAATGTGTGATCATCGTGAGGATTATCTGCAAGCAACAAATATTCGTGTTGAAGAGCTTAATCGAAACATAGTAATTTCATCTTTATACTCTCCACCTAGTTTTTCAATATCAGAAAGCTAATATTGTGAATATTATAAATCCCTAGGACCCTGTTTCCTGGCCGCAGGCGATTATAACGCTAAACATACCTTCTGGGGGTCACGACTTATAACACCAAAGGGTCGTGTTTTGTTTAATACAATCTCTAAAATGAATTTAAATGTTGTCGCGAGCGGACAACCAACATATTGGCCTGCTGATCCACAAAAAATTCCAGATGTCATCGATTTCGGCGTGGTTAAAACATCCCCACAGAAACGATTCACGTTGAAGCCTCATTATAATTATCCTCTGATCACACACCTACAATTGTTACTATAACAAACACCAATAGAATTGTATCTCCCTCTAGTTACATAGCGACGTCAGCTACACAAATAAATTGGCTAAAATATAAAAAATATCTCAGTACTCATTGCACAGAAAATATTCCGCTTAGCACACCGGAGAATGTGGATCTTTCTATTGCCAATTTTGACAGTTATATTAAACTAGCGGTTCAACATTCCTGCAATACCCTCAAAAAAACTTATAATAATAATATATATTCTACAGATGTCGAGCGCCTTTTGAATGAAAAAAGGAGAGTGAGAAGGGAGTGGCAATTGCACAGATCCCCCCAACTTAAGAACTTATTAAAAGAGTGCACAAAAAAGCTAAGAAAATTACTGCAGTCCCGGAAAACGGCTTCCGTGGAAAAATATCTTAAGGACCTGGATGCAAAACCACAATCAGACTACTCATTATGGCGTGCAGCCAGAAATCTAAAAAGGCCAGTTATCATGAAACCACCATTAAGAAACCTGAATGGAAGTTGGGCAAGAAATGATAATGAGAAAGGAAACCTGTTTGTAAATCATTTGAAAAACGTATTTACCCCAAACATATCTGACGACATAGCGGACGAGTTACCACCTGTTGCTGCTAGAGCAGCTGTTCCCCTAAGATTTGAGATGAGAGAAATCGAAAAGGCTATTTGTAACTTAAACCCCAAGAAAGCCCCTGGTTTTGATAAGATAAGCAACAAAATGCTTTTGGAGCTACCTCGCATAGCAAAGAAAATTATTCTTTATATTTTTAATGCTATTTTACGCCTTGAATACTATCCTCAAGAATGGAAGGTCTCCTTAGTAAAGATGATACCAAAGCCAGGAAAAGATCACACAAAAGTTGAGTCATATAGGCCTATTAGCTTATTGTCTAATATATCAAAGCTATTTGAGAAGCTCTTAGCGTCAAAATTAACCCCAATTCTAAATGATAATGGGTGTATACCTAACCATCAATTCGGCTTCAGAAGATAACATAGCACAATTGAACAAACCCATCGAATAGTAAACGCCATAAGAAAAGCCTTTGAAGAAAGAAAATATTGCTCCGCTCTCTTCATCGATGTTTCTCAAGCTTTTGATAAAGTCTGGCATGTAGGCTTGTTACATAAATTGAAGCTAAACCTACCGGTTAACACACACAAGCTGCTAGAAAGCTACTTGGTCGGTCGAAAATTTATTATTAAAGAAGGTGATTTTTTAAGTTCTCCTCAGCCAATTGAAGCTGGAGTGCGTCGGGGAAGCATCCTGGGCCCACTTTTTTACCTTATATATACCTCGGACATGCCAACAAATAATTACACCCTAACCTCAACTTTTGCTGATGATACAGCTTTTCTAAGCGTACACGAGAACAGTCGAGAAGCATCTCGATAACTGCAGGATCATATATTTCAACTAGAACTGTGGTTAAAACAATGGAGAATAAAGGTCAATGAGCAAAAATGCGTACATATAACATTCACCTTGCGTCGGGAAACTTGCCCCCCTATTAAAATCAATAATCAACTAGTGCCTCAACAATCGCATGTCAAATATCTCGGTATTCATCTAGATCGTCGTTTAACATGGAAATGCCATATAGAAGCAAAATTAACCCAAATGAAACTAACAGCAATTCAAATTAACTGGCTTATTGGAAGAAATTCTGTTCTTAGTCTCGATTGCAAACTACTACTTTACAACTCTATTTTAAAGCCAATATGGTGCTACGGTATTCAACTATGGGGCACTGCCTCGGCTTCAAATATCGAAAAAATTCAAAGGCGCCAAAATAAACTTCTTCGAATAATCACAGCTGCCCCTTGGTATGTTAAAAACTCAAATATCCACAAGGATCTCAATGTGCCACTGGTAAGGACTATTATTACGAAGTATGCGGTAAAATATTTAAAAAGGCTAGAGTTGCACCCTAATCCACTAGCTCGAAATATTTTAAATGATAGTGGCCACACTCGCTTAAGAAGAAGAGACACTGCAGCACTTACCCATTAAGATGAGCGATAGACACCTATATAAGTGAACAGAACCCGTGATGAAGAAAATTTTTGTCTGGCACTGGCAGGACATAAAATAACGTATTAGGTTAAGATTTGATTAATTATTGTTAGTTCATATTTAATATATGAAGATTCAATAAATAAATAATGAAAAACAAAAAAAAAAAAAAAAAAAAAAAAAAATGATGGTTTCCGAAACTCATTTGACCTCAAGAAATACGTTTAAAATCAATGGTTATAGAGCTTGTGAAGGTTCTGCCATTTTAATAAAAACCCGAGTCAAACACTACCTAATGTGTGATCATCGTGAAGATTATCTACAAGCAACGAACATTTGCGTTGAGGAATCAAATATAAACCTAGTTATGTCATCGTTATACTCCCCGCCTAGATTTTCAATATCAGAAAGCCTATATTATAAATATTTTAAATCATTAGGATCGTGTTTCCTAACCGACTTATAACACCAAAGGGTCGTGTTTTATTTAATACAATTTCTTAAATGGATTTAAATGTGATAGCTAGCGGACAACAAACATATTGGCTTACTGATCAGCAAACAAATTCCAGATGCCATCGCGAAACGATTTATGTTGAAGCTTCCTTAGAATTATCTTCCGACCACACACCTACAATTGTTACTATAATTAACACCAATAGAGTTGTATCTCCGACTGGTTACTTAGCGCCGTCTGCTACACAAATCAATTGGTTAAAATATAAAAAATATCTCAGTACCCATTGCACAGAAAATATTTCGCTTAGTACACCGGAGAATGTGGATCTCTCTATTGTAAATTTTGACAGTTATCTTAAACTAGCTGTCCAACATTCCAGTATTGGCCCAAAAAAAAAACACAAACATAAATTAGTAAAATATTTTCTACAGATGTCGAGCGGCTCCTGACTGAAAGAAGGAGAGTTCGAAGAACTTAAGAATTTATTAAAAGAGTGCACAAAAAGGCTAAGAAAGTTACTGCAGACTCAGAAAACGGCTTCTCTAGAAAAATATATAAGGGAACTTGATGCAACTTCACAACCAGACTTCTTATTATAGCGTGCAGCTAGAAATCTAAAAAAGGCCAGTTGTCTCTAAACCATCATTAAGAGACTTGAATGGTAGTTGGGCAAGAAACGATATTGAAAAAGGAAATCTGTTTGTAAGTCACTTGAAAAACGTATTTACACCAAATATATCTCACAATATTGCGGTCGAGTTACCACCTGTTGCTGCATGAGCACCTATTCCCCTCAGATATGAGATAAGAGAAATCGAACAGGCTATTTGTGACTTAAACACTTAGAAGGCACCTGGTATTGATAAAATCAGTAATAAAATGCTTTTAGAGCTACCTCGCACAGCAAAGAAAATTATTCTTTTTATTTTTAATGCTATTTTACGCCTTGAATACTATCCCCAAAAATGGAAGGTTTCCTTAGTTACCATGATACCTAAGCCAGGTAAAGATCATACAAAAGTTGAGTCATATAGGCCTATTAGCTTATTATCAAATATGTCAAAGCTGTTTGAGAAATTACTAGTTTTAAAACTAACACCGATTTTCAGTGAAAATAGATGTATTCCAAACCATCAATTCGGATTTAGAAGAAAACACAGCACAGTTGAACAAACTCATCGAATAGTAAATGTCATAAAAAAAGCATTTGAAGAAAAAAAAATATTGCTCAGCACTCTTCATCGATGATTCGCATGCTTTTGAAAAGGTCTGGCATAAAGGTTTAGTACACAAATTTAAACAAAATTTACCAGCAAACACACACAAGCTGCTAGAAAGCTACTTAGTCGGTCGTCAATTTATTATTAAAGAAGGAAATTTTTTAAGTTCACCTCAGCCAATTGGCACTGGAGTCCCACAAGGCAGCATCCTGGGCCCTCTATTATACTTAATTTATACTTCGGATATGCCAATAAACAACCACACCCAAACTTCAACATTTGCAGACGATACAGCTTTTCTAAGCGTGCACGAAAACCGTTATGAAGCATGTCGTTACTTACAGCATCATATTGTTACGTTAGTGCCTTTCAATTACGTTTTGGTTTATTTCCTTTATAATAAACCGTTTCGAGTTCTTTATTTTAACTTTAATAAAATAAAACAAAACACTTAAAACACTGTTTACAATTTACACAACTTTATTTAGTACAAAGTCACTTAAACAACCGTAATTTATAGCTTTTATTCACAACCAACTATAATTTTCTCCGCATTATACGTTATTGACAAAGTCTGAACTTAGAATGATCTTATAACGCTAGCCGCCGCTAGTATTTATACGGCAGTTTGGTTGTCTAGAACATTCGAAATGTTTTTCGAAAGTTCGAGGCTTTACTATTCACCACACTTTAACTTGATTTATGGTAGCACTTATGTTTACATAATTTTACCTTTTATACTGAAGCTTTTTTAACGGTCATTTCTAGGGCTTTCTGCACATTGGGATTGAAGTGTACTAAATTATAACAATTTTTAATAACAATGTAAACTAATAAAATTACTAACAAATACAAGTTAACTAATAAATACAAGATAAACAATAAATTCATCTAATTCTTAACTAATAATTACAACTAATTCTTAACTTTTTTTTTTCCATTATTTATTTATTGAATCTTCATATATTAAATATGAACTAACAATAATTAATCAAATCTTATCCTAATAATTTATTTTATGTCCTGCCAGTGCCAGACAAAAATTTTCTTCATACGGGTTCTGTTCACATATGTAGGTGTCTATCGCTCATATTAATGGGTAAGTGCTGCAGTGTCTCTCTTTCTTAAGCGAGTGTGGCCACTATCATTTAAAATATTTCGAGCTAGTGGATTAGGGTGCAACTCTAGCCTTTTTAAATATTTTACCGCATACTTCGTAATAATAGTCCTTACCAGTGGCACATTGAGATCCTTGTGGATATTTGAGTTTTTAACATACCAAGGGGCAGCTGTGATTATTCGAAGAAGTTTATTTTGGCGCCTTTGAATTTTTTCGATATTTGAAGCCGAGGCAGTGCCCCATAGTTGAATACCGTAGCACCATATTGGCTTTAAAATAGAGTTGTAAAGTAGTAGTTTGCAATCGAGACTAAGAACAGAATTTCTTCCAATAAGCCAGTTAATTTGAATTGCTGTTAGTTTCATTTGGGTTAATTAAACGACGATCTAGATGAATACCGAGATATTTGACATGCGATTGTTGAGGCACTAGTTGATTATTGATTTTAATAGGGGGGCAAGTTTCCCGACGCAAGGTGAATGTTATATGTACGCATTTTTGCTCATTGACCTTTATTCTCCATTGTTTTAACCACAGTTCTAGTTGAAATATATGATCCTGCAGGTATCGAGATGCTTCTCGACTGTTCTCGTGTACGCTTAGAAAAGCTGTATCATCAGCAAAAGTTGAGGTTAGGGTGTAATTATTTGTTGGCATGTCCGAGGTATATATAAGGTAAAAAAGTGGGCAAAGGATGCTTCCCTGAGGCACTCCAGCTTCAATTGGCTGAGGAGAACTTAAAAAATCACCTTCTTTAATAATAAATTTTCGACCGACCAAGTAGCTTTCTAGCAGCTTGTGTGTGTTAACCGGTAGGTTTAGCTTCAATATATGTAACAAGCCTACATGCCAGACTTTATCAAAAGCTTGAGAAACATCGATGAAGAGAGCGGAGCAATATTTTCTTTCTTCAAAGGCTTTTCTTATGGCGTTTACTATTCGATGGGTTTGTTCAATTGTGCTATGTTATCTTCTGAAGCCGAATTGATGGTTAGGTATACACCCATTATCATTTAGAATTGGGGTTAATTTTGACGCTAAGAGCTTCTCAAATAGCTTTGATATATTAGACAATAAGCTAATAGGCCTATATGACTCAACTTTTGTGTGATCTTTTCCTGGCTTTGGTATCATCTTTACTAAGGAGACCTTCCATTCTTGAGGATAGTACTCAAGGCGTAAAATAGCATTAAAAATATAAAGAATAATTTTCTTTGCTATGCGAGGTAGCTCCAAAAGCATTTTGTTGCTTATCTTATCAAAACCAGGGGTTTTCTTGGGGTTTAAGTTACAAATAGCCTTTTCGATTTCTCTCATCTCAAATCTTAGGGGAACAGCTGCTCTAGCAGCAACAGGTGGTAACTCGTCCGCTATGTCGTCAGATATGGTTGGGGTAAATACGTTTTTCAAATGATTTACAAACAGGTTTCCTTTCTCATTATCATTTCTTGCCCAACTTCCATTCAGGTTTCTTAATGGTGGTTTCATGATAACTGGCCTTTTTAGATTTCTGGCTGCACGCCATAATGAGTATTATGATTGTGGTGTTGCATCCAGGTCCTTAAGATATTTTTCCACGGAAGCCGTTTTCCGGGACTGCAGTAATTTTCTTAGCTTTTTTGTGCACTCTTTTAATAAGTTCTTAAGTTGGGGGGATCTGTGCAATTGCCACTCCCTTCTCACTTTCCTTTTTTCATTCAAGAGG
Organism: Pollenia griseotomentosa; assembly: GCA_963931875.1. Taxonomy (NCBI): domain Eukaryota; kingdom Metazoa; phylum Arthropoda; class Insecta; order Diptera; family Polleniidae; genus Pollenia; species Pollenia griseotomentosa. The sequence continues at coordinate 107,172,674 of OZ007564.1, read as the reverse complement.
CGCTCGACATCTGTAGAATATATATTATTATTATAAGTTTTTTGAGGGTATTGCAGGAATGTTGAACCGCTAGTTTAATATAACTGTCAAAATTGGCAATAGAAAGATCCACATTCTCCGGTGTGCTAAGCGGAATATTTTCTGTGCAATGAGTACTGAGATATTTTTTATATTTTAGCCAATTTATTTGTGTAGCTGACGTCGCTATGTAACTAGAGGGAGATACAATTCTATTGGTGTTTGTTATAGTAACAATTGTAGGTGTGTGATCAGAGGATAATTCTAATGAGGCTTCAACGTGAATCGTTTCTGTGGGGATGTTTTTAACCACGCCGAAATCGATGACATCTGGAATTTTTTGTGGATCAGCAGGCCAATATGTTGGTTGTCCGCTCGCGACAACATTTAAATTCATTTTAGAGATTGTATTAAACAAAACACGACCCTTTGGTGTTATAAGTCGTGACCCCCAGAAGGTATGTTTAGCGTTATAATCGCCAGCGGCCAGGAAACAGGGTCCTAGGGATTTATAATATTCACAATATTGGCTTTTTGATATTGAAAATCTAGGTGGAGAGTATATAGATGAAATTACTATGTTTCGATTAAGCTCTTCAACACGAATATTTGTTGCTTGCAGATAATCCTCACGATGATCACACATTAAGTAGTGTTTGACTCGGGTTTTTATCAAAATGGCAGAACCTCCACAAGCTCTATCTCGAGGGTCCTTGGTATCATATAGTATATAACCATTGATTTTAAACGTATTTCTTGAGGTCAGATGAGTTTCAGAAACCATCATAACATCAATTTGATTATTTTTGAGAAAGTATTCTAGTTCATTTTTATGTTGGCGGATGCCGTTTGCGTTCCAAAAACAAATTTTTAAACAGTTCATGGCTTGTTAAGTACAGCTTGCAATAACATCGATTGCATTCTTAGAATTTCCTGTAACATATTACCCATTGTGTTTGTAAAATTATTTACTGTTTGCACTACTGTTTCCATTGTTTTTTCTAGCCGACTAAGATTAGAAACTGGAGTTTTGTCATTACTTGTCGAAGGGTCTTGCATTCGTACATTGTTTGATTTCAAGACGTTAGCATAAGAAATTCTGTTACTACTAGGCTGGGGGTCCTGATGGTCATTACTGTTTACTTGATTTGTTACCTGAGGGGGACTAGTTTTCGGTCCAACCGACTGCTTGACGATAGTATATACAGGGCATCCTCTATAATTGGCAGTGTGATTGCCACCACAGTTGCTGCATTTTTTTACGTTGGGGTCAGTTTTAGACTTGTCGCAAAGAACTGTACCATGTAATTCGCCACATACTACGCAAACAGGGGGTAAGTAGCAGTATGCCTTAGTATGGCCAAATTCTTGGCAGTTCAGACATTGAACGGGACCACCTCTTTTGTGCGGCTCCTCTATATTCTTAACTAAAGTTACTTTCGTAACACTGCCCTCCACTTAAGCCTGTTCGTCTCGAATAAGCTCAGAATCACCTCTTCCATAAGGGGCTAATCGTTCCAAATGAAAAACTTTCGTTTTGGCCCTTGGCCTTTTATATTTCCGTATTTGGTTTACAACATCATTAAATTTCCTTATCACCTTATATGGCCCATTCCAATGTATTTGTGGCTTGGCAACTAATCCTTCCTTTGGTTGTTGATTCATTGGAAAAACCAACTGGCCCTCCTTAGATCCTTCGGAATTCACCGGCCGATCATATCTGCACAACTTACTACGGCTACGCACGGACTTTCTATGGTCGTAAGTATTTCTACACACAAGCGAAGATACCTGCTTATCTTCTGGTATAGGTAGCGCATTACAATTGCTCTGCGGAAGCGGCGCACAACCTCTCTTTATTGTGCCCCAGGCTGTCACACGCTTTGGCCAGTTTCTTTTAAAAACGTGACTTCCACCTATACTGTTGGCCCTCATAACCTTGGCCAATACGGGTTCAAATCTTTTCGCCGTAAACCAGTCTTTACTGGGCTTTACCAGCAACGAGCGACCCTCACTGACGCATTCCCTTCTATCTGCCTCCGTACAGTGCCTGGCTTCCAATCTGCTAAGCTGTCTTACCTGAGCAACCACTTTTTCTCGCTTTTCAACTTTTCTGTTAGCTGGCGATTCCTGACGAGTACATGCGAGAGGCTGTCCCACACGAGCCTCACTTTCATACCCAACATCCAGGGGTACTTCATAAGCACACAAATACATAATTTGCTTTCCCATATTCAGACTTATATTATGACTTATCATAAAATCTGCGCCAATCAGTACTTCGTATACAATGTCGGCCACAATAAACTCATGAAAAGTGACAATATCGGCAATTCTTAACTCCACACGTGTTTCCCCAAAGACAGTAGCAGGCTCACCTGTAGCTGTTCGCAAGCTCACTCCGCTTAGTGGTTCGACAGCTCCTTTAACCAAGTCAGGCCTTATTATCGAGAATCCTGCACCAGTGTCGATAGTCAAAATGCGCATTTTACCATCGATGTAGCCAAATGTCGTATTGCTTTTGTTACTCTTTGGCACTATTAAATTTATTGTCGAGTCCTCAGATGCGAAAGGTAGCACACCCTCCATACTTAACGGTGACTCCTGTGATAACTGATGACTAGCCCCTTGGTTGTTTCTCGGTGGCGAAGCAGATCTTGAACCTTTTCCGGGCATTTGCAGTTACGCTGTATGTGCCCAATCTTACCACAGTTATTGCATTTCAATTTGTTTTTGCCCAGCTTCTCACTTAAAACCCGCAAAACTGCTTCTTTAAGGCTCTTTATTTCCTTAATGATATCTCTATCATCATCAGCAGTTACATTGAGCCTTTGCACCTTATACGACCTCTGCTTTGCAACTATTCTCTCGGTTTCCTGAGCCAGGGCAAATGATACAGTTTCTGCAAATGTTGACTTTAATGCTGCACACACCGCATACTTTACTTCAGCATCTCTTATACCGTTAATGAATGCTTCTGTTTTGAAGCTGTCCAGCAATGGATGATTCTCGCCAGGATAAGTTAGCTGCACCAAACGCTCAATCTCGAGAGCTAAATCTTGTAAGGTTTCGTTTGCCTTTTGCACTCTGCCACGCAACTCCATTCGGTATACCTCTTTCTTGTGTTCCCCACCATTTTTACGCTGCAGTGCAACCATTATGTCATCATAATTGTTTCTACTGCTAATTGGTACACTTTCAAGCACTTCAGCCGCAGTCCCTTTTAAAACTAGAATTACCTCGATTGCTTTTTCCTCACTGTTCCATGCATTTCTGTTGGCAACTGTATCGAACTGGAACTTGAAAACATTTAATGGAACACTACCGTCAAAGCAAGGGGCCTTTATTCTACTAGAAACTTCTGGAATAACTCGCACTGGTGCTTCTTGGCATTGAATGTTATTAACTTTTGCCTCCAGATGGTGTAGTTTTTCATTAAAAACCGCAACTTGTGTTTTAACATCCGTGACTAGAGTTTTTCCATCAGACAGCTTCTGGTTAAATTATATTTCCATTTCGTTTACTCTTTCGTTCATTTCAATAGAAATCTCCTGAAGTTTCGTGTTTGTTATTCTAGAATGCTCTTGAATTTCAGCTAATATGGTAACTGAATTCTCCTTTACCATTTTTTCTACATTTCTAGAAGTCTCAGCTAGAATATAACTCGAATTTTCTTTTATCATCTGTACCATGCTTTTGGAATTATCGTCAATTTTTCTAGAATTTTCTTCTGCCATTTTTTTCATTTTCGACATCATAGCAGCAAACATTGCGTTTAAATCCATACTGCTAGCAACTGCACGATTACATACCTCAATTTCGTCTTTATCCTCGAATTCGTGGCTTACAATGTCCATATTGCGTCGCTCGAATTCATCTAATAGTCTCTACTGCAGCTCTGCTTTATTACCTGCAGTTGGCAGATCCAACTTGCCCAATTCTTTCTTGAGCTGTTCTACTTTAAGCTCTTCAAATTTCATTGCTGTCTATTTTTTCACTTTTATTTATTTTATTTATGCAATTTCACTTCTGACACCAATAGTTACGTTACTGCCTTTCAACTACGTTTTGGTTTATTTCCTTTATAATAAACCGTTTCGAGTTCTATATTGCAACTGTAATAAAATAAATAAAACAAAACACTTAAAACGCTGTTTACAATTAACATAACTTTATTTAGTACTAAGTCACTTTAACAACCGTAATTTATAGCTTTTATTCACAACCAACTATAATTTTCTCCGCGTTATACGTTATTGACAAAGTTTGAACGCTAGTCGCAGCTAGTATTTATACGGCAGTTTGGTTGTCTAGAACATTCGAAATGTTTTTCGAAGGTTCAAGGCTTTACTATTCAGCACACTCTAATTTGATTTATGGTAGCACTTATGTTATATAATTTTACCTCTTATACTGAAGCTTTTTTAACGGTCATTTCTAGGGCTTTCTGCACATTGGGGTTGAAGTGTACTAAATTATAACAATTTTTAATAACAATGTAATACCGTGTTCAGATATGTACCTTAATTGAGTTTTACGCAATAATTGACATTATTGAGCTAAATTATCCATATAAAATTGCAATTTAGTTATTGCTCAATTAATACGAAATTGTTATAAATATTGAGTAAAATTAAAATGCGACACTGTCACAAATGTGTCTAGTGAGCAAAACACAAATCAATAAACAAAGTGCTTTGACATTTGAAAACTGAAACTACAACAAAACAAAGGCCCATCTATTAGGTCTGCGCCAAAGCCAGGTGTTTATTCCTAAAAATGTCAAAAGTTGTTTACATGTTGCTTATACATGTACATTTTTGTTTACGTTGAATGTTGTATGTAATGGTAATATAAATTGAGTTAGCTAAATTGTGTATATGTGAACAGAAAGATAATTGTGTCAATAAACCGAATATTGACTTAATAAAAAAGGTATATCTGAACACGGTATAAACTAATAAAATTACTAACAAATACAAGTTAACTAATAAATACAAGATAACTAATAAATTCAACTAATTCTTAACTAACAGTTACAACTAATTCTTAACTAAAGTTACTTTCGTAACAATATATTTCAACTAGAAATATGGTTAAGACAATGGAGGATAATGGTCAATGAGCAAAAATGCGTACATATCACATTCACCTTGCGTCGGGACTCATGCCCCCTATTAAAATCAATAATCAAACAATTCCTCAACATTCACATGGTAAATATCTCGGTATACATCTGGATCGGTGATTAACGTGGAAATGCCGTATAGAGGCAAAATTAACTCAAATGAAACTAACAGCCATTCAAATTCATTGGCTTAGCTTCTACTTTACAACTCTATCTTAAAGCCTATCTGGTGCTAGGGTAGTCAGCTATGGGGCACTGCCTCGGCCTCTTATATCGAAAAAATTCAAAGGCGCCAAAATAAACTTCTTCGAATAATCACAGCCGCTCCCTGGTATGTTAAAAACTCAAACATTCATAAGGATCTAAAATGTGCCATTAGCAAAAACTATGATAATAAAAAATGCAGTAAAATATTTAAAAAGGCTTGAACAACATCTAAATCCACTAGCTCGAAATATTTTAAATCATGGCGGCCACACTCGCTTAAGAAGAAGAGACACTGCAGCACTTACCCAATAAGATGAGCGATAAACACCTATATATGTGAACAGAACCCGTGATGAAGAAAATTTTTTTCTGGCACTGGCAGGAATAAATAAAGTATAAGAATAAGATTTGATTAATTATTGTCAGTTCATGTTTAATATATGAAGATTCAATAAATAAATAATGATAAAAAAAAATGTTGTACCCTTCTTGTAGTGGATCATCGCTGACCTCCCAAATTGCGAAATGCAAATCTTGAATATGTGCCCATAAATTTTCTTTAAGCTGCATGTTTTTTGCTGATGGGTCCGTGCTGAGTAGCCGTTTGAGGGATGCCATCATGAAGTTTTATCTTCTTACCAATGAATGAGAGTTTGTCAATGCGCCGCCTTTAGACGGAGCTGATCTAGCTGGTGGTAAAGGAGCACTGATGGTCATATGTTGATCAGTGTCCGTTGTTGACGCCTTCGGAGCTTCCATCATAGCTGCTTAAAATATTTCCCGATAGTTGGTGGTAAGATTCGATATTTTATCGTAGTAACCTTCCGTGCAATACTCGTGGTCTAGTGGTGGCTGCTCGAGGCATCGTTTTTTGTTGTCGACGATTTCAAACTCCGCCCATGCTGACTGGATGCATCTGAGTCGCTCTTCATAGTAATGCCAGGTTTTCCTTAAAGTATAATCCTTTTTGAAGTTCCTGATGAGATTTTGGATGACTTCTCCTCTCGAGTGCTGGGCTGTAGCGAGTTGATCCATCGGGGTGGTCATTGTGTTGTTCACAAAGTGCAGCGTGTTTTTATCTCAATTGATGTATGATCCTATAGAAGAATTTTCTTGAACTGGTCCGCTAAATTGCTGATAGTTGTTTGAACTTTGTAACAGACTTGTCCAGGTAGTGCCACCAGGACGAGTTTTTCAACGTATAACACAAGTAATTGGACGTGGTTACAACTTCTGCAGGGCTAGTTGTCAAACAGAGGAAAAAGATCACGTCGGGGTCACCAATGTTTAATTCAGAATATACTGAATTGGGTAAAACTAGTTTGTTTAACCTAGCACAAACCTTTTAGTCAGCTGTGACTGAATTGAGTTTACCCTATTTTACAAGGCTATGATCCTAGTAACGTTTGAAGTATTGTCCAGGCAGTAACACCAGGACAATTCTATATCGCAACGCAAGCACTTTTAACTTGGTTACAACGGAGAAAAGAAAGTAATAACAAGTTTATTATTTTTTGCTTAATAAAAACCTTCTGATTCTTTATTTAGATTTTGGGTTTTATATACTAATTAATTAATCACAAAAAAATTAAAATTAAAAACAAAAAGAACAATTTAAAGTGCTGAGTAATTTCAACCTTGCAAAAAAGTATCAAGTTACATAAAAAATGTTGAATTGATTAAAGCTAATAAACTCTAAAAACATTGTATCTTGCTGACCAGGCATCTATGTCGTTATGTGGGTCATTGCATGCAACGATACAATGTGATAAAAAATAGTTGATACAATAAAATAATAAAAATAATTGATACAATAAACAAATTTAAATTGACTAAATATATTTATTGAAAACGCGAACATCGATGATTTGTGAATGTATGAACAGACTGAATTCTGTCATATAAGCATTTCCGTGTTTTTAATAAGTTAAGCTAAATAAGTAGGTCATGGTTTTTTTTATAAATTTGTTTTTGTTGAAATTTTAGATTTTGTGTTAACAATATTATATATGAAACTGGGAATTATTTCCTTTCGTAGGTAACTTTATATTATATTCAACATATTTTTATTTTTCGAATTTATTCTATGAGCTAAATTTCAGTTATGTATTTTATAAAGCTTTTTTGTAATAGTTCTATTCCTTAAATTTTTAGGAATGACTTTAATACACCACCAGACTATTATATTGTATTTTCTTGTTACATTTTACCTTAGCTATCCTTTGGATAGCAATGAAGTATATTGTATGTACAGAAAAATTTACAATTATTAGACACCAGCAGAATGTAATGCATTTTCTGGTCCGCTACGGCCTTCGTCAGCATTCTTTGTGTCACACTGGATAGTGATACTTTATAAATTGAATGTATTTAACTCAACAATTTTAACAAATCGAAACTGGGAATTATTTCCTTTCGTAGGTAACTTTATATTATATTTAACATATTTTTATTTTTCGAATTTATTCTATGAGCTAAATTTCAGTTATGTATTTTATAAAGCTTTTTTGTAATAGTTCTATTCCTTAAATTTTTAGGAATGACTTTAATACACCACCAGACTATTATATTGACGAAGGCCGTAGCGGACCAGAAAATGCATTACATTCTGCTGGTGTCTAATAATTGTAAATTTTTCTGTACATACAATATACTTCATTGCTATCCAAAGGATAGCTAAGGTAAAATGTAACAAGAAAATACAATATAATAGTCTGGTGGTGTATTAAAGTCATTCCTAAAAATTTAAGGAATAGAACTATTACAAAAAAGCTTTATAAAATACATAACTGAAATTTAGCTCATAGAATAAATTCGAAAAATAAAAATATGTTGAATATTATATATGTATATTTATTGCTGTGATAATTGATACTTTATTTTTTAAACGTTAAAAACCCGGTTTTTCCAATTTTTTCTCATATATATATTCAATATGTTCTTTGAAATTTAAGTCTTTGTCTATTAAAAAACCAAATATTTTATATTATTAACTTTTTCTATTATTACGTTATTGATGTTTAATGTTATGTTATTGTTCATATTAATTTCTATTAGTTTGGTTTTATTTTATTCAATTTTAATTTATTCATGTTTAACCAATTGTTTATTTTTTCCATACAGTATAACCCGGTTAATAAAGATATAAGAGTTATTTGGCCTGAATATTATCTAGATACACCAAATATATAAGATATTTTGTCTTAAAGGGATTAAAAGAAAGGTCGCTAAATTTTAAATTACATTAACATTTAAAAGTATAAAATAGCTTGAATATTTTAGGGATTGAAATTTGAATGGAAGCTGCATGTTTAAATCTGAACCGAATCAACCATATTTAATTTGCAGTAAGATATTTTGGGCCAAATTTAAGCTTAATTCGAACATGACTAAAGGTTTTATGGACATAAAGAAAGAAGTTTGCATGGGGACTATGTGATATTATAGACCGATTCTCACAATTTACACAGGCTTCGTTCTTATGACAATTAAAACGTATTTACCAAACTTTAACAAATTATCTAAATACTGCTACTTTTACTTTACGGAAAACGTTTACATGGACAGACAACCAAAAAGTGTTTCTGATTCGATCGGCTTAAATGCTTTTTTTCTAATTTTTACATATATATAAAACTTTACTGTTTTGAATAACGTTTGGCCCCTATTACATTTTCCAACTCAATTCAGTTGAGTTGTAATTTTTTAATTTTTTAATTATGGTTTACAACTTCTATATAGTGGCGAACAAAAACATCAAAAAAAAAACAAGTAAGAAAGTATAGTCGGTCAAGCCCCTACACCACAGTATTTAAAAACACACCATGCTTATGTGTCCATATAAATATGGATTTATCTATGTTTATAAACTTCATTACAATCGGTTTGAAAGTTTGTAAGAGGCAGACATTGCCCCCTATCTCCCCTTGTGGTCCCATTTTTGAAAAACTGTATAGCTCATGTGTCCATATAGATATGGATCTATTTATGTTTTAAATTTCATTAAAATCGGTTTGATAGTTTCTGAGAGGAAGAAATTTCCCCCTATCTTCCCTCGGCCCATTTTCAATAGGCTTGGTCCTTGAGCCAATAAGAACCTATGTCCCAAATTTTATCAAATTCCAAAATTGCGACCTGTACTTTGCGCACAAGGTTACATGGACAGCCAGCCAGCCAGCCAGCCGGACGGACATCGTTAGTTCGACTCAGAAAGTGATTCTGAGTCGATCGGTATACTTTAAGGTATTTTAAGGCGTAACACACATCAGCACAAATGCATAATACCCTCTCCACTATTGTGGTGTGGGTATAATTACAACTCAACACAACCAATTGTCTGATTTACAACTCAACTGAGTTGAGTTGTGAACCGTCATAGGGGCCTTTATCTTTAACGAAAACTTGCTTTGGCTTCCAATTGTAGAGTGAAAATTAAATGTAGATGGCGAAATACAAGCAACGAAAATTCATATGTTATGTAAATTATTTTAAGCATTTTTTAATTGCTGAACATGTTTTAAAATATGCTTAAAAAATGTGAAATACAGTCGGGCCTCGATTATCCGTGATCCGGTTAACAATAACAAAAATATTAAAAAAAACTGTATAATCAAAATTGTTATTCGATTAACCGTGAAAATTGATTATCCGTAATGCTTCTGGTCCCGACCATAACGAATAATCGAGGCCCGACAGTATGTGTGCAAAAAATGCAGCAATAGCTAAAATATACAAATTATTCACAAGCAAATCGTTACCAAAATTTATTAAAAGTTCAAAACGGATAAATATATTGTTTCTGCATTAGTTGCTCACACAAGATAAACCATGAAATTGCATATTTACGGTTTCCCTGATCATAAGTTTGTAAATATGTATGAGTACGCTTTTGTTAGTAGGATATTACATAACACCTCAAAATGCATTACAGATAAAGTTAAAGACAGCAAATCTCATTGTTTTTTATTGCTATCTCTTTAGATTTAGCTGATACATGTAAAAATTCACGTCAACTTTTTTTTTATACATCAAAGTTAAGGTATCTTGTAAATAAATACGTTTAATTACCTCACTGAGGTATTTAAACGTATTCAATGAGGTAGCTAAACGTATTCTTATAATTACCTCAACGAGGTAGTTAAGCGTATTCGTTTAAATGCCTACCCCGCATAATTACCCAAAAATATTGGCATTTTTGACGGGTTAATTATCCGTGGAATACTGTATCTACTTTTAAGTTTTTGTAACATATGTCATCCGTTGATGCTTCTGTGAATATCAGTGTATCACTTTCATATATTACTATTTCGCATTTTTCTAACACATTTTTCATATCATTTATGTATATCATAAATACACTCAAAAGAAACATCAATCTATCCGTACTTAAATCAATCAGAAGCGGTATTAATAGTACGGTGAGTGCGGATTTTCTTGAATCCAGTACAGAAAGATTGATTCAAGTACGGATTTTCAATCACAAAATACTTAAATTATCCCGTTTCGTACTTGAAATGATCCGAAAATGAGATTGAGTTAAGTAAAACTAAGATTGAATCAATCTCAAAATACGCTTGATTAAGAATTAATAAATTGTTTTAATCCGAATTCCTACTTAAAATAATCCGAAAATTAGATTGATTTATGTAAAACTAAGATTGAATCAATGCGATTGATTGATTCAAGTATTATAAAGTTGATTTTATCAAGAAATTAGAAAGAAAAAGTTATAATGATTGATTTACTTAAACGTATTACACCTTACAGAATGAAAAAACACCAATATCATGCCCGATATGGTTTTTATTTAAGAAATCTTATGTACATATTTAACTAAAAATATAAACTAAATGAGAATCAAGAGTTCAAATTTACGTTTTAACCCTTAGTGGTGCACATGAGTCTCGCCAGAACTTTTTAATGTGTATAGAAAATTAAAACATGCGTAGGCCGGAGGGTTAAACACAACAAAAAGTTAAATCTTTTTTTTACTTGGTTTAAGAGTTTTGTACTTATTTCAAGAAATTCCGGGATTGATTTTCGAAAATAGTCCCATTTAGGATTGTTTTAAGTACGTTTAATTGTTATTCGTACTTGCATTTTTGATTACGACTCGTGTTTAAAGTAAGTATAAAAAACTTGATTTATCCCGAGTTTTACATTATTTACTTTTGTTATTTGTTTGCGCATTTTAAGTAGGAATCAAACCATTTTAATTATGTGTCTTGTATACCATATTTATGTAATTTTTTTTACAGAATATCTCGTTCAATTGTTTCAAATACTCTTTTGAAATCTAGAAATATGGCCAATAATTTTTTATTCTTTTTTATAACGGTTTTTCTAATAGGTACTTGACATTTGAATTTAATGTGTGAACGCACTACTTCACGGATCATCTAACTCTTACTTTCCTTTTTTCAGTCAACTCAACATTTTCATCATGGTAAAGTATACGAACGAACAACGTATGCAAACTATAAAAATGTACTACCGAATTCGGTGACCGCAACTTTAAGAGCGTTAACTCTAATTTTCTGTCGTTATTCACGCTCTAGTAGACAAGCAATAACAAGTTTAGTGAAAACATTTGAGTCTACATATTCATTGTGTGATGCTGCCATGCTAGTGAGACAACGGTTTGGTCGAAGTGACGACGCTGCCGTTCAGGCGTCCGTAGCAAACGATCCAAATCAGTTGATTCTCAGGAACTGGGCATCGCCAAGACCACTTTATGGCGAAATTTGCGTAAAGATCTTGGTTTACACCCATACAAGATCAAGCTAACTCAAGAATTGAAGCCGATGGACCATTTGAAGCCACGTACGTTTTCCGATTGCGCTCTGGAAAAAATGCGCCAAGATGATGAATTTCATAGCAAAATCATCTTCAGTGACGAAGCTCACTTTTGGCTCAATGAGTTCGTTAATAAGCAAAATATGCGTTATTGGTTTGACGAAAATCCACATGTGCTTTATGAATCACCACTTCATCCCCAAAAAATAACTCTTTGTGCGGTTTGCATGCCGGCGCACAGTGGCTGAAAATTGTTTTTCATTGGGCAAAAATCTGTAACTTTTGAACCGAAGGAGATATTTTAGTAATAATCGACAGATAAATTCTTAAACTTTTCTTCACTTGAAATTTCATTACGAGCCCTAACCACTATTAATTCGTACACCAGGTATCTTTTCGCTCTTTAGCACCAAACGCCAGAATAAATATTTAGTTATGTTAATTAAACCAACAAGTTTACACTTTTTTGAAAGGTCGTTTTACTTCATCTAAACTGATTCAGAAATATTCTTAAATTCTGTATCAAAATGATAAAAAAAATTATAGTTTACTTAAAGCCATTTATTATTTATGAAAAATTATTTGACCACTATTAATTCGTTCAGTGTATAAATTGCGCTCAAGCTAAATAAAAAATCAAAATGTAAACAAAAATTTTAAATGTTCCGTTACAATAAGAGAATAGGAATGTAAAGGAGCTAAAAAAGAAAACTTTTACACATTACTTTATTTTAATTTTCATAATTTCTAAACAATTTTTGTGAGGAAATTCGAATTTTAATCGTCGATAAATTCAAATCGGGAATGACATATGGGCAGATCTACAATACAGAGTGTTGTTAGAAAATCTGAAATAAGTGCAAATTTCAGTAATAACATTTCAAACAGAGGCCGGACTTCCAAAATAAGTCATCGCGATAAAAGAGCTTTGGCAAATATCATCAGACTAAATCGTCGAAGCACTGTTCGAGATATAGCCTTAAAGTGGTCTGAAGCAATTGGAAAGCCCGTTAAACGTGAGTGGACCCGACTGCAAATGAAAAGCATAGGTTATAATTTTTATAAAGTAAGTTAAAGATTAACCCGGTATATCGAAATCAACTTGATAATTTATATAATTTTTTAGGCCAAGGAAAAGCCATTGCTTACCGCGCTTCAAATGAAAAAACGCCTATTATGGACTAAAGAGAGACGCTCATGGGTACAACGGCAATGGGACAGCATTATCTTTAGCGATGAATCCAAGTTTGATGTATGTGTTGGTGATGCAAGAAAAAGGGTAATACGTAAAAGCAACGAGGCATACAACAAAGACTGCTTAAAACGTACAGTTAAGTTTCCAGCTAGCGTCATGGTATGGGGATGTATGTCCTCAAAACGTGTCGGTCAGCTCCATTTCATAGATGGAATCGTAAATGCAGAAAAATATATAAAAATCCTGGAGGAACATCTGATACCATTGGTATCGAAACAAGCAGACTGCGGGGAATACATATTTCAACAGGATGGTGGTTCTTCCCATACTGCAAAAAAAAAAAACGAAAAAGTGGCTTGAAGAAAATGGAATCGAGGTCCTGGATTGGCCATCTTCTAGTCCAGACCTTAATCCCATAGAAAATTTGTGGGCTATTATGAAAAGAAAACTTCGAAATGCACCCCAACGGACTGTTGACGGGTTAAAGTCCAAAATTCAGGAAATTTGGGACTCGATAACCCCAGAAGACTGCCAAAAACTAGTCAATACCATGCCAAAGCGGGTCGAGACCGTTTTAAAAAACAAAGGTGGCGTAACACAATTCTAACTATGAAAATTGGCGACTGTACGAATTAATAGTGGTCACAATATTTTTGTTTAAAATAATGAACTTTCGTTTTTGTTTGATTTTTAAAAAGTAATTTTTTTAATATTTAACTTTTTTAATGTTTATCTACAGAGAATAAAATGATCTTTAAGAAAGTATAAATTCTTTGTGTAGTCATTATAGTTCCGAAAATATACATACTTTAATAGCACATTGATGAAAAATGCTTTGTATACCAATAAATAGTGGTTAGGGCTCGTAAAATCGGTTGAGTATATATTGGGGAATTCAAGGGCAAAATGGAACGTTAGTGTATGGGTACACGGGGGTTGAGTAGAGATATGGTTAAAAAAAATCAATTTGGGGGGGTACTTACAGGTGCTGGTGTTAAGTAGATACAGGATCGCAATGCCTTTTAGAAGATCGGTGGATAGCTTCGCCGAATAACGATAACCGGGCACTAGACAAATCGTCTATTGTCGCTGGCGGTTAGTGGTGTCTTCAAATCCACAAAAAGACTTCACGTTTTCTGTCTGGAATCACTGAGCACTATCTACTTAATTGGTTTTTGTTCACTTTTAAGTGGCAAATAACCACTTGAATTAAAATCTTATTAACTTTTTTGAGAAGCACTGTTGATCTATTTAATAATAATTTGTAAAAAAAACACACTTTTTATTTAGTTAATTTGCAACTTGCAAGGGATACTTTAATTGGTTCAAAATAAACTGTTCTGTTCGCTTTCACTACTTGGACTAAAAAAAGAATATGTAAAAACTCAACAGCTTGCTGCTGTTAAGAAAAGGAGTAATTTAAAAAGAAGGAAAAAAAACATGACGAGTAAACGTACTCGCTATTACGACCCATGTAGGGTTTTAATGCCTTGCAAGACATGTAGGGGTTCCGTGCATAAACATCCCGCCCCCCTTGTTATATCCTAAGATAACAATGAGGGTAGGTTTTCAGGCCTAAGTTCTTAACAACGGACAAGCAGTTGAGTTCTGATATATAAGATGCAAAATAATTCATGTAAGTACATTTCAATAATAATACAAAAAAAGTAATGAGGTAAATATAAAAAATTACGGGCAAGTATAATTCATTGTTAATATAAGTCTAATTTCATTCAAAAAAAATATATCAATGTTGTTTGATGGTAAAATATGTTGATTTTTCAAACTCCAAATTTTCCTATGATGACCCAGCCTAGGACAGTATCTTGGACGATTGGAGAGCCAATTGATGCCAGTTGTATGCCGCTTCGTATAATTCGTGGGTAGATGTCTGCTGTCTGCTCCCAGCATAAAGTTGATGATTGATGATACCGGCACGTTCGGGGGGTAAAAAGGCCATGAACTGCTGACCAAGTTGGCGTTTAGGTCTCACGCGTGTTACGCATTGAGATAAATTGTTTGTATCAACCTTTTGAGTTTATGGACGTAGTAACGTAGTCGGCGATGTAAAAACGCATTTTGACAGTGCAGGGTGTGTTTGTGTAGATACATGAGAAACAGTCTGGTGAAGCGCGCATGGTAAGGCAGTAAAATGGGGTAACGTTCTTCATAGCGCAAGGTAGGGGAGTCTGCCAACCGACCATTTATTCGCATGATTCCGTTGGAATCGAGAAAGTGGTTAAAGGTTAAAAGCGAGCTTTTTCGGGACAGTTGTCTTCGTTCAGATAACTGTGAGTATTCTTCGCGAAAGTACGAATTTTGGCAGGCGACTATCAGACGATTTTTGACGAAAGCTATTTCATTGGCCGGCAGCTCTTCTCGACTGATCTCTTCTGCTGTCAACTTAGCTCTCGTGCAGTGGTAAAAACGGAAAATATAACCTATAACTCTAAACGCTCGAGGGAGGTCTGAAAAGTTTTCAAGAATATCGTCCTGCTTTATTACATTTGTATGTGCACGGATTATTCTAATGACTTCTTCCGTGTCAAAATCCTTTACTCGTGACGACCAGTCTGAAGGGGGTAAATTTGACTGCAGAACTGGGCCAGGATGAAGCAGATCATTAAGGTTTACGCCATTGTATAAAGGGCTAGAGACATTGAATACCACGCGCAATTTTGTTGTGGCGCTGTCGGGTTTTAACACAGCATGGTGGGGCAAAGAGTATGTGCCGCTGTCACCATTTATGGGGGTTACTTTGGTCATTTGACCCAGAGTAGAGTACTCTGTGATTACCTGATCGTATTTAGTTTTAAGTTGGTGTTTTTTGATAAATCTCGCATCGTTTCGTAGAAACTGGGAGAAATCAATTTTTCGAGAGGGGCCAATATTTAATTTTTCGGGGTAATCTTGCCAAAAGGGGAGTGACACGACGTATCGTCCTTCTTTATTTCGGAAAGTAGTGGATGTGTACAAATTTTCGCCGTATGTGTCCTCCGGGGAAGAGGTTTTCCTCCTCGGGATGTCCTCGATCTCCCAAAACCGCTGAAGTTGATTGTTCAATTCTATGGCGCTAAAAAATGATAATACCGCCTTTCTGCACGGGTGTGCTGGTACCTTCTCCGTAATAATCCACCCGAAAACTGTATTTTGGGCTAGCAAAGATTGTTGTGTGTCTCGCCGTAGACCGTCCAAAATAATTTTTGGGTAAACATCTGCACCCAGCAGTAAATCTATCTCACGACAACTGTGGCGATAAGTATCAGCCAATCGCATGGAGAAATCGCCATCTTCTAGTGCCGACGAGGGGTAATAGGGCAGGTGGCCGGTGAGTCTATTTATTATTAAGGCATCCGAAAAGACTTCAAACGATTTGTCAACCGGGGATTCAATTTTGACGTGACAGCTTTGGGTTGAAGTTGCAGTGACGGAGTCACTTAACCCGTGGACTTGGGCTGCTGATGGCCGAGTATAAAGACCAAGATTCCCTTGCAATTTCCTTGAAGTGAAAGTCGCCTCCGAGGCGGAGTCTATTAGCGCGCGAACAGTACACTTGAGGTCGTTATTGTAGACGTCGACTAACGCGGTACCGGTTATGGCAGACTGTGTGGTGGGTTCAAGGTGAGTAGAAAAAGATTGCAGCGTTCTATTTGCTGCTTGTGATGAAGTAGAAGTGGTCACATCTAAAACGGGAAGGGGGTTATTATTTTGATGAACTTGGGTATTTTTTACGGTATTGTTATTAACTGGGGTTTTCTTCCCGTCTACGCGATGAAGCAGCGAATGATGTTTTCCCCTACACACCTTGCAGGTGTATCTTCTTCGGCAGGTCTTAGCTCCGTGAGATGTTCCCAGGCAGTTAGTGCATTTAGTTTGTTTTTTCACCGTGGCGTATCTGTCTTCAACAGACATGGCCAGAAATACGGCGCAACATCTGAGCGGGTGAACCCTTACCCTTATTATCTGGGGCAATATTCGTCTGATAGCTTTCCACCTTTGGGGATGCAGTTCTGGCATTGGCTTGAAGAGCCCTAATGAGTTCGTGAATCTTTGCAATCACGGCTGTGTGACTGCCAAGAGTGGAGTGAAAACGTCCTTTTAAGACTTTTACATCGATCTCCTCTTCCATAGTTTTATAACTATCCATCGCAGCTTCATAGCAGGACTCGAAATTTGACCAAAGACGATCGATGTACTTTTCGTGGACCTCGAGGGTGTGTCGCGTGTGCGATTCTACCTTTAGACCGTCAAAATAGGTTTTGAATTCGACCACACGATCAGAATAACGAATGACATTTTTTACCGATGCCATTTTTATACGATTTTTAAAAATTTCAGAAATTTTATTTGAGAAAATTTTGAGAAGTTTTCGATGGTGCCTCGTAGAAGCGACCAGTAAAGTATTGAAAAAAGTTCAAGCGGAATTAATAGCGGTGCTTCGTGAAAGCGACCCGTGTGTATTAATTTAATATATGTATTTGAGGTAATTTCTTATGGCGCTTCGTAAAAGCGACCAATAAGAATTATTGGAAAAAAAATATTTAAAGAAACTTTCAAAAGTGCTTCGTAAAAGCGACCGAAGAAAATTACTGGGAAAAATTTAACGAAAATCTTCAAAGGTGCTTCGTAAAAGCGACCGAAGAAAATTATTGGAGAAAATTTAAAGAAATTTTCAGAGGTGCTTCGTAAAAGCGACCTAGCAAATTATTGGAGAAAATTTAAAGAAATTTTCAAAGGTGCTTTGTAAAAGCGACCTAATAAAATTATTGGAGAAAATTTAAAGAAATTTTCAAAGGTGCTTTGTAAAAGCGACCGAAGAAAATTACTGGAGAAAATTTAAAGAAATTTTCAAAGGTGCTTGGTAAAAGCGACCTAATAAAATTATTGGAAAAAATTTAAAGAAATTTTCAAAGGTGCTTCGTAAAAGCGACCAATGAAAATTATGGGCAAAAATTGTAAGATATTTTTAATGTTTAATTTATCGTTGAAAAGTTTAACGAAATTTTCAGAGGTGCTTCGTAAAAGTGACCAATGAAAATTGTTTGCGAGGATTTAAATGAAATCTCCAAAGGTGCTTCGTAAAGCGACCGATGAAAATTATTGGCAAAAATTTAAAGAAACTTTAATGATTAATTTTTAATTAATTTATTATTGAAAAAGTTTAAAGAAATTTTCAGAGGTGCTTCGTAAAAGCGACCAAAGAAAATTGTTTGCAAAAATCTAAATGAAATTTTCAAAGGTGCTTCGTAAAAGCGACCGATGAAAATAGTTGCATAAAATTTAGAATTTAAATGGTTAATTTATCACATGTGTATATACGGGTTATAATAATTCGCAACAAATGGGTTATCATGTGTCATAGGGTTTATGATGCTTTACCTTTTGTTTTATACGTTCATTTTATTTTTATAATGTAGGTATTTATTTCAATAATAAATATTAATATATAATATAATAGTAATCGCATTAAATCTCCAGTGATTTTTCGAGCTGCCCTCGTGTCCAGCTGTTAATGTAAGTTCCTATGTACAATTCAATTTGTCCCAGAGACCTAGTTATTTTTCATTTACTTATTACACACCGTACATACATACATTTACTCTTTGTCTGGTTCTTTGATATTTTGTTCTCTCACCAAATATCAAAAACAAACGAGTTGATCGACTGCGTAAAATTATGAAATGATATGATATTAAAAATAAACGAACTGCAAAGGGAGATGTAATGCAGTTGACGATTAACAACAACAAAAGAGATGCGTACTGATTAACCTTGAATGTTAAATAGCAAGTGCAACTCACTTTTTTTTTACTTATTTTTCGGTCTTTTCTTTTGTGTGTTTTTTTTGTTCATCAACTTGATGTGTGGATGCTTATGAAGTTGTCAATGTTCAAAAGCTGCGGGGGGAAACGTATATATGTATGATAGAATTGCCTGTAGGTTTTGTTGTTATTTTTGTACGGTACAAACTTATTTTAATATTTTGCAATTAGACCGACTGTTGCTATTTCTTATGAGTAGGTATGTTTGTTTGTACATTGATGTATGTATTTTGGTATTTTTGGTGGTGGTTTTTGCTTTATGAAAATAAATGCAAATTGTATGTGAGTACGTATGTAATTATTTTATATTACTTTTGGCGTATGCAAGTAAATGCAAGATTACTTCATACGATTTTTTTTTGTATTTTTGTGTGACCGTTAGGTTTATCGTATGATGATTTTGGGAAACAACCTGACACATGATAGGTAGTCACGAGGGGGGAAATGATGATTTGGGAAAAAGTTGACACATGATATTTAGGTAGTCACGAGGGGAGAACAAATAATTTGGTTTTTATGTTTTTTAGGTTTCTTATTCGAAACCGTTAAAAGACATGATGTCTACATACATATGTGCGTACATATGTATATAAATTAAAAATTGAGCACGATATGCCGCGAGGGGAGTAATGTGTATTATACGTATACTTATGGAGGTAAGTATCCACGTATTGATTTGGACCGGGTATTGCGAGGGTTGTAATATTATTATAGGGGTTTTCCGGGTTATGGATGACCCGGATCCGGCTCGAAGGACCAAAATGTATGGTACACGGGGGTTGAGTAGAGATATGGTTAAAAAAAATCAATTTGGGGGGGTACTTACAGGTGCTGGTGTTAAGTAGATACAGGATCGCAATGCCTTTTAGAAGATCGGTGGATAGCTTCGCCGAATAACGATAACCGGGCACTAGACAAATCGTCTATTGTCGCTGGCGGTTAGTGGTGTCTTCAAATCCACAAAAAGACTTCACGTTTTCTGTCTGGAATCACTGAGCACTATCTACTTAATTGGTTTTTGTTCACTTTTAAGTGGCAAATAACCACTTGAATTAAAATCTTATTAACTTTTTTGAGAAGCACTGTTGATCTATTTAATAATAATTTGTAAAAAAAACACACTTTTTATTTAGTTAATTTGCAACTTGCAAGGGATACTTTAATTGGTTCAAAATAAACTGTTCTGTTCGCTTTCACTACTTGGACTAAAAAAAGAATATGTAAAAACTCAACAGCTTGCTGCTGTTAAGAAAAGGAGTAATTTAAAAAGAAGGAAAAAAAACATGACGAGTAAACGTACTCGCTATTACGACCCATGTAGGGTTTTCATGCCTTGCAAGACATGTAGGGTTTCCGTGCATAAACAGTTAGATTTTTTTAACTTTAGCGTGAGATATGTTTTTTTTTTATTTTTTTAACTATTTAAAAATGTCATTTTTGGATTTAAATAATAATTATTCCTATTTTTTGTAATACTGGGACATTCAAAAAAATTAAATGTTTACACTATAAAAAAAAGGTTAATATTAAAAAAAAAAAAAAAAAAAATAGTAAAATCAACTGGATATTTTGATATTATTACTGAAAATTAAAAATTTTTTGCTTTAAAATTTGTTAACACTTAAAAAAACTTTAAAAATATTATCTTAAATCTTGCTATTACTACAGAAGAATTTATTATTTTTTGCTGTAAAATTTGTTAATATTAGCAAAATAATCGGCTGAATACTGATTTTTTTTTTAAATTTTAATACGAAAATATAGGTATTTATTTTTTGAATATTTCATACATATGTGGATAAAAAAACCTTTTAAAAATAAAAGCAACAATAGATTTGAATAGCTTTTGTAACAATGTGAGTTTCTGTTTATTATTATTTTTTACTAATACAATGTCTGTCTTAAATATAATGAATTATAATTATTGTTCATTCAATTGAAAGATTGATTGCAATTATTCCATATTAGTTCGACTCAGAAAGTGATTCTGAGTCGATCGGTATACTTTAAGGTATTTTAAGGCGTAACACACATCAGCACAAATGCATAATACCCTCTCCACTATTGTGGTGTGGGTATAATTACAACTCAACACAACCAATTGTCTGATTTACAACTCAACTGAGTTGAGTTGTGAACCGTCATAGGGGCCTTTATCTTTAACGAAAACTTGCTTTGGCTTCCAATTGTAGAGTGAAAATTAAATGTAGATGGCGAAATACAAGCAACGAAAATTCATATGTTATGTAAATTATTTTAAGCATTTTTTAATTGCTGAACATGTTTTAAAATATGCTTAAAAAATGTGAAATACAGTCGGGCCTCGATTATCCGTGATCCGGTTAACAATAACAAAAATATTAAAAAAAACTGTATAATCAAAATTGTTATTCGATTAACCGTGAAAATTGATTATCCGTAATGCTTCTGGTCCCGACCATAACGAATAATCGAGGCCCGACAGTATGTGTGCAAAAAATGCAGCAATAGCTAAAATATACAAATTATTCACAAGCAAAAATTACCAAAATTTATTAAAAGTTCAAAACGGATAAATATATTGTTTCTGCATTAGTTGCTCACACAAGATAAACCATGAAATTGCATATTTACGGTTTCCCAGATCATAAGTTTGTAAATATGTATGAGTACGCTTTTGTTAGTAGGATATTACATAACACCTCAAAATGCATTACAGATAAAGTTAAAGACAGCAAATCTCATTGTTTTTTATTGCTATCTCTTTAGATTTAGCTGATACATGTAAAAATTCACGTCAACTTTTTTTTTATACATCAAAGTTAAGGTATCTTGTAAATAAATACGTTTAATTACCTCACTGAGGTATTTAAACGTATTCAATGAGGTAGCTAAACGTATTCTTATAATTACCTCAACGAGGTAGTTAAGCGTATTCGTTTAAATGCCTACCCCGCATAATTACCCAAAAATATTGGCATTTTTGACGAGTTAATTATCCGTGGAATACTGTATCTACTTTTAAGTTTTTGTAACATATGTCATCCGTTAATGCTTCTGTGAATATCAGTGTATCACTTTCATATATTACTATTTCGCATTTTTCTAACACATTTTTCATATCATTTATGTATATCATAAATACACTCAAAAGAAACATCAATCTATCCGTACTTAAATCAATCAGAAGCGGTATTAATAGTACGGTGAGTGCGGATTTTCTTGAATCCAGTACAGAAAGATTGATTCAAGTACGGATTTTCAATCACAAAATACTTAAATTATCCCGTTTCGTACTTGAAATGATCCGAAAATGAGATTGAGTTAAGTAAAACTAAGATTGAATCAATCTCAAAATACGCTTGATTAAGAATTAATAAATTGTTTTAATCCGAATTCCTACTTAAAATAATCCGAAAATTAGATTGATTTATGTAAAACTAAGATTGAATCAATGCGATTGATTGATTCAAGTATTATAAAGTTGATTTTATCAAGAAATTAGAAAGAAAAAGTTATAATGATTGATTTACTTAAACGTATTACACCTTACAGAATGAAAAAACACCAATATCATGCCCGATATGGTTTTTATTTAAGAAATCTTATGTACATATTTAACTAAAAATATAAACTAAATGAGAATCAAGAGTTCAAATTTACGTTTTAACCCTTAGTGGTGCACATGAGTCTCGCCAGAACTTTTTAATGTGTATAGAAAATTAAAACATGCGTAGGCCGGAGGGTTAAACACAACAAAAAGTTAAATCTTTTTTTTACTTGGTTTAAGAGTTTTGTACTTATTTCAAGAAATTCCGGGATTGATTTTCGAAAATAGTCCCATTTAGGATTGTTTTAAGTACGTTTAATTGTTATTCGTACTTGCATTTTTGATTACGACTCGTGTTTAAAGTAAGTATAAAAAACTTGATTTATCCCGAGTTTTACATTATTTACTTTTGTTATTTGTTTGCGCATTTTAAGTAGGAATCAAACCATTTTAATTATGTGTCTTGTATACCATATTTATGTAATTTTTTTACAGAATATCTCGTTCAATGGTTTCAAATACTCTTTTGAAATCTAGAAATATGGCCAATAATTTTTTATTCTTTTTTATAACGGTTTTTCTAATAGGTACTTGACATTTGAATTTAATGTGTGAACGCACTAATTCACGGATCATCTAACTCTTACTTTCCTTTTTTCAGTCAACTCAACATTTTCATCATGGTAAAGTATACGAACGAACAACGTATGCAAACTATAAAAATGTACTACCGAATTCGGTGACCGCAACTTTAAGAGCGTTAACTCTAATTTTCTGTCGTTATTCACGCTCTAGTAGACAAGCAATAACAAGTTTAGTGAAAACATTTGAGTCTACATATTCATTGTGTGATGCTGCCATGCTAGTGAGACAACGGTTTGGTCGAAGTGACGACGCTGCCGTTCAGGCGTCCGTAGCAAACGATCCAAATCAGTCGATTCTCAGGAACTGGGCATCGCCAAGACCACTTTATGGCGAAATTTGCGTAAAGATCTTGGTTTACACCCATACAAGATCAAGCTAACTCAAGAATTGAAGCCGATGGACCATTTGAAGCCACGTACGTTTTCCGATTGCGCTCTGGAAAAAATGCGCCAAGATGATGAATTTCATAGCAAAATCATCTTCAGTGACGAAGCTCACTTTTGGCTCAATGAGTTCGTTAATAAGCAAAATATGCGTTATTGGTTTGACGAAAATCCACATGTGCTTTATGAATCACCACTTCATCCCCAAAAAATAACTCTTTGTGCGGTTTGCATGCCGGCGCACAGTGGCTGAAAATTGTTTTTCATTGGGCAAAAATCTGTAACTTTTGAACCGAAGGAGATATTTTAGTAAAAATCGACAGATAAATTCTTAAACTTTTCTTCACTTGAAATTTCATTACGAGCCCTAACCACTATTAATTCGTACACCAGGTATCTTTTCGCTCTTTAGCACCAAACGCCAGAATAAATATTTAGTTATGTTAATTAAACCAACAAGTTTACACTTTTTTGAAAGGTCGTTTTACTTCATCTAAACTGATTCAGAAATATTCTTAAATTCTGTATCAAAATGATAAAAAAAATTATAGTTTACTTAAAGCCATTTATTATTTATGAAAAATTATTTGACCACTATTAATTCGTTCAGTGTATAAATTGCGCTCAAGCTAAATAAAAAATCAAAATGTAAACAAAAATTTTAAATGTTCCGTTACAATAAGAGAATAGGAATGTAAAGGAGCTAAAAAAGAAAACTTTTACACATTACTTTATTTTAATTTTCATAATTTCTAAACAATTTTTGTGAGGAAATTCGAATTTTAATCGTCGATAAATTCAAATCGGGAATGACATATGGGCAGATCTACAATTCAGAGTGTTGTTAGAAAATCTGAAATAAGTGCAAATTTCAGTAATAACATTTCAAACAGAGGCCGGACTTCCAAAATAAGTCATCGCGATAAAAGAGCTTTGGCAAATATCATCAAACTAAATCGTCGAAGCACTGTTCGAGATATAGCCTTAAAGTGGTCTGAAGCAATTGGAAAGCCCGTTAAACGTGAGTGGACCCGACTGCAAATGAAAAGCATAGGTTATAATTTTTATAAAGTAAGTTAAAGATTAACCCGGTATATCGAAATCAACTTGATAATTTATATAATTTTTTAGGCCAAGGAAAAGCCATTGCTTACCGCGCTTCAAATGAAAAAACGCCTATTATGGACTTAAGAGAGACGCTCATGGGTACAACGGCAATGGGACAGCATTATCTTTAGCGATGAATCCAAGTTTGATGTATGTGTTGGTGATGCAAGAAAAAGGGTAATACGTAAAAGCAACGAGGCATACAACAAAGACTGCTTAAAACGTACAGTTAAGTTTCCAGCTAGCGTCATGGTATGGGGATGTATGTCCTCAAAACGTGTCGGTCAGCTCCATTTCATAGATGGAATCGTAAATGCAGAAAAATATATAAAAATCCTGGAGGAACATCTGATACCATTGGTATCGAAACTAGCAGACTGCGGGGAATACATATTTCAACAGGATGGTGGTTCTTCCCATACTGCAAAAAAAAAAAACGAAAAAGTGGCTTGAAGAAAATGGAATCGAGGTCCTGGATTGGCCATCTTCTAGTCCAGACCTTAATCCCATAGAAAATTTGTGGGCTATTATGAAAAGAAAACTTCGAAATGAACCCCAACGGACTGTTGACGGGTTAAAGTCCAAAGTTCAGGAAATTTGGGACTCGATAACCCCAGAAGACTGCCAAAAACTAGTCAATACCATGCCAAAGCGGGTCGAGACCGTTTTAAAAAACAAAGGTGGCGTAACACAATTCTAACTATGAAAATTGGCGACTGTACGAATTAATAGTGGTCACAATATTTTTGTTTAAAATAATTAACTTTCGTTTTTGTTTGATTTTTAAAAAGTAATTTTTTTAATATTTAACTTTTTTAATGTTTATCTACAGAGAATAAAATGATCTTTAAGAAAGTATAAATTCTTTGTGTAGTCATTATAGTTCCGAAAATATACATACTTTAATAGCACATTGATGAAAAATGCTTTGTATACCAATAAATAGTGGTTAGGGCTCGTAAAATCGGTTGAGTATATATTGGGGAATTCAAGGGCAAAATGGAACGTTAGATTTTTTTAACTTTAGCGTGAGATATGTTTTTTTTTTATTTTTTTAACTATTTAAAAATGTCATTTTTGGATTTAAATAATAATTATTCCTATTTTTTGTAATACTGGGACATTCAAAAAAATTAAATGTTTACACTATAAAAAAAAGGTTAATATTAAAAAAAAAAAAAAAAAAAAATAGTAAAATCAACTGGATATTTTGATATTATTACTGAAAATTAAAAATTTTTTGCTTTAAAATTTGTTAACACTTAAAAAAACTTTAAAAATATTATCTTAAATCTTGCTATTACTACAGAAGAATTTATTATTTTTTGCTGTAAAATTTGTTAATATTAGCAAAATAATCGGCTGAATACTGATTTTTTTTTTAAATTTTAATACGAAAATATAGGTATTTATTTTTTGAATATTTCATACATATGTGGATAAAAAAACCTTTTAAAAATAAAAGCAACAATAGATTTGAATAGCTTTTGCAACAATGTGAGTTTCTGTTTATTATTATTTTTTACTAATACAATGTCTGTCTTAAATATAATGAATTATAATTATTGTTCATTCAATTGAAAGATTGATTGCAATTATTCCATATTCTGTTCTGTGTTATTTCTGTTCTTTAGAGTTTTTTGACTTCTTCATCCCGATGTTCCACTCTCCATTGATTTCTAATACCGGAGATGAACGGATCTGACGTTGCCAATAATATATTAAATAGACCTTCATTAGTGGAATTTCGTGAAATTTTTCTAGTATTGTGATCTCTATAAAATCTGTAATCCTTAGTCCTTTTTTCCTGAGCTTCCTCTGATAAATCTCCAAGTGGCACCAACTGATATTTATTTATTTATTTTTTATTTTTATTTATTTATTTATTTGTCGTTCCATACACAAGACTAAGAGTCTCATATTGCAGTACAGAACTAAGTATTAGCAAAATGTTGTAATGTTAAAACTTAAAATTATTTACAAAATCATCAATATATATGTATTAAAGAAATAGATTATAAAAAATAAAAATAAATAAATTAATAATAATAATAATCAAGAGTAATTATTTTATTAAAATCCAATAGTAATTATTGTTAATTGATCAAATATTTAATGACATATTCTGCATGATAAAGGATTTTGGGAACTGTAGCAGACATATTTCACCATGGGTACTTGGTTGTATATATTTTTGCAGTTTCCTTAGCAAAATCTCCAAATTTTCTAGAGTAAATTTGTTCATTGCACGCAAGTACTTCTAGGATTGTCTTAAATCTGAAAATTAG
This sequence comes from Pollenia griseotomentosa, assembly GCA_963931875.1. Taxonomy (NCBI): domain Eukaryota; kingdom Metazoa; phylum Arthropoda; class Insecta; order Diptera; family Polleniidae; genus Pollenia; species Pollenia griseotomentosa. The sequence goes on along the minus strand of OZ007564.1, from coordinate 107,145,557 downwards.
GTTAAAATCAACACTTGTTATTTCAGATGCTGCTTCTGGATCTGAAATGAATCTTCTTGCGGTATTGCCATCATTTGTATTGCCTGACCCTTGTTTCGGCTGATCTATAATCAACCCAAATTTTCAATATTCATCTTGAACATGTTTCCTTTTTGAACTTCTTAACTCCTTGTTGGTTTCGTTGTTTCTTATTGACCCTGAAGATCCGAAATCCAAATCATCTGATTTTTAGTATGTGTTCCATAAGTCGTATTCTTGCATGTAGTGGTGATAATCCAAATTAATATGCATCAGTATTATCTAATGATTTTGTCGGTACTTGGTTTAATTGGCTTGATGTTGCATGGCATATGATGCAGCTGGATGCAGCCTTCGTGTTAGTCAAAGCCTGGCCTACTTTTCCATCTATCATTGTTAGCACTAATTGGTAGCTAACTTTAATTTGCTGCCCATCTAAATCTAATTGTAATGGCTGTAGTATTGAAATATGGGCCTTGATATCACTAACTTCTTTGTTAATGGTATCATGAGTTTCTTTTTTGAATTCAAATTTGATAGGCCTGCGGGATTTCATAGAAGATAGTGTCTCATTTTTCCAAATATCCTTTGTTTGCGTTGTACTAGTCGAAGGCTCTGAATCTTCCAAAATCTTTTTTAATCGCAATGGTACAAATGATACCATGAACATATCTGAGTCCGAAATATTTTCACATACTTCTTGTTTGTATTGTTTTTGTCGGGAAGATCCATCACATCCCCATTTACTCATGTCCTTTTATTGTAGTAAGCGTTCGGCTGTGATCAAGTAGAGATTGTAGTTATACCTCTGCTGAAATTAATGTGATTGTAATAGTGTCCTTTAATGGCAAACAGTCCATTTTAGCAGCTGTTACGTGATGATATGCTGGATACAGATTTGAGCCTTTTTCAATCTTTCAATCGTACGCAATCTGAACTGCGTATATTGCTGGTTTGTTATAATAAAAAAAGTACAAAAAAATTTCAAACAAAAATAAAATTTTTTGGAGTAATTTCATAAAAATTAAAAAAGTGTTAAACAGGCGGGTCCAAGCGGGTACAAAAGTACATACAGGGTTAAAGAAAACACTTTCACCTTTCTATCAGTGGTTTTACCTTCTTGGTCCCTTTTGGTCCGCAAAAGTTCTATTCTACTAAAGTTGAATTTGACAAAAATATAGTAGTTTAGAAATTTTTTTGGAGTTATTTCATTAATATTAAAAAAGTAATTAACAGGCGGGTCCAAGCGGGTACAACAGTATATACAGGGTTAAAGAAAACACTTTCATCTTTCTATCAGTGGTTTTAAGAAATCCCTTTTGATCCGCAAAAGTTCTGTTCTACTAAAGTGGAAATTTGACAAAAATATAGTAGTTTAGAAAATATGTCTTAACATCCTAATATAAATAACACAATAGTCGCACATATTACTTTTTTAAAGATAACAAGACTACTAGCCTAGCAGAGCATTATCGATGATAGTTTTTGAGCAATGGTAATTTCTTTCGGATTAAATATAAAAAAATCACTTTTTTCTGAATTAAAAAAAAGTTGTGTTTAACAACATGGCACAACCACAATTACTAATATTTTGACCTAATTTTTTGGCTACCTTAGTTTTAATATGTTTACGATTAAATAAAATTAAAATGTTTGAAATCGGTGACAAACAAAAATTGGACTTTTGGCCAATGAAATAAAATTTTCAGCCACTGTGTGGCGGCATCGTTGGACCATATTTTTTCGTCGACAAGAACGATCGTCACGTTATTTCATTATCGCGCCATGATTACCGATTATTTTTGGCATGAATTGGAAAACATGGACTTGGACGACATGTGGTTTCAATAGGACGGTGGCACAAGCTACACAGGACATGTTACAATCGATTTATTGAAGAGTAAGTTTGGTTAGCGTGTTATCTCAAGAAATGGACCAGTCAATTGGCCGCCTCGTTCGTGTGATTGAACGCCTTTAGACTTTTTCTTTGGAGCAACATAAAATCATGGGTCTATGCCAACATGCCGAAGACGTTGGAAGAACTCAGAGCCAACATTGAACGTGAAATAGCGGCCGTTAGCCGAAATGTGTGACCAAATCATCGAAAATTGTGTCCAATGAATCGACTGCTGCCGACGTGCACGGGGTGGCCATATGAACGAAAACGAGTAAATAAATGTTTTGATTGTATTTCAAGTCGATTATAAAGTTTTGGAAATATCTCAAATGGTTTGCGTTTTATTTAAGAAAACGTTGTCAAGTCCTTATTGAAAACCGGTTATAAATCCACTTATATACAACATAGTTGACTGTTGTTTCACATTTGTATTTAATTCTAAATCTCGACAGATATGTTGACAGTAATGTATGTTTTGTATGTAGTTTCCTAGTTGATGTTTTACTACTTTTTCATTAATTTTTTCGAATATTTTTAGAATATTTTTAGACCGTTAATTGGCCTGTATTCTTCACATTTTTTATACTTTATTAATAGGTGTGATTATCGATTCCTTCAAGTTGTAAGGGAAAATTCCTGGTTCCAGAGATTAATTTACTTACTATACTAAGCATATTATTTAATACAATGTCCCAGATATCTAATATTAATTTGTTACTTTTTTATTGTTGTCAGTACCCATGTTCTGTAACATTAGTGAGAACTTCTCGCATCGAAAAGATGTGAAACAAAATGTTCCATCGTTTCTCGAAAAGTAAGAAAAACTGTGTCTGTAACTCATGTCGAAAACTATCAAAAAAGATTACGCCGTTGCGTTATAAATATCATAACATTGCACCCGAAGCCGATGTAACATTGCAGAGGTTGAAAACGTCAGTAACACATATCGTTGACGGCGACCAAAGTTTACTAAGATTGAAAATGTTTCAACGACGGCGGCGAAAATACAACCGTCGGCTATACCAAAATATGTAAAGTACGAGTTTAATGTTTGTTTTTTGCAAACGAGCTTTGAAAATATTCTCATATTTTATAAAAATGTTAAAAGCGAAATAGTTCAACAATGAAAAAATGTGGCAAAAACAAAATGTTATTATTATTATTCTTTGCATTTTGCATTTTTTATTGGTTTTTTTAGTGTTAAAATTTTTTCTCGCCCCATTTTTATTCTTGAGTTTTTTTGACAGTTCAAAGAGGGAACTTTTCTCAGAAAAATGTGACAGACACACTTTTTCTGTAAATTGGCGAGTAATTTCTTTACGTGACAGCTAGTACTCGCCAAAAAAGTTACAGATACAGTTCAGTGAGAAAAACTTCTGTTTGTTTCAATATATGGCATTTTTGTTTCATTTCACACAATTTAATCGAAAAGTTTCTCGACACGAGAGTTACAGAACATGGGCACAAGTACGCTTTTTATATTCTTACATTTAATTTTTAGCTGCTGCAAAGCTATTTTACGGAATTTTAAATCTATAACAGCTATATTGTGTTTTTATATTGCACATAACACAGTGCAAAATAACCTTATACGGACAACTCTACGTGATAAAAGACAAAAAAAAGACCCGTGTCTCCCAGTTTTGCCCAAAGTCATGCTGTTTTTTGTATGGGCCACCAAAGATTTGCGGCCTCGTTCGGAATTTTGATATACCCTCTGAGACAAAGTTGTAGCTCTTGCCATAAAGAACAAAAATTGTGAATATATAAAATCAAAAAAACTTGATCTTCAATATCAAAATCACAAAAAACTTTAAGAAATTCGATTTTGTTTTCCTTTTTTTCCCCTGTTCAGGTCGATAGTTTGCAAACCGTTCAAAATTCAAGGAAACAAGCAACTACAAAAATGTACCTAAGATCTCAATAAACAATTTTCCAGAGCATATGAACTTCCTAGGAATGATTCTTAACACCGTTTAGGTAGCCGCAAAAGTGAAAAATTTCCCAAAAATTTTTTAATTTCATTTGCTTTTTCTTTACGTCAACTTTGGGATATTGCGCTATCTATAACCATATACGCACTATACTACTTGATAAAAGATAAAAAAAATAAAAAATACCCGTGTCTCCCAGTTTCGCCCAAAGTTATGCACTTTTTAAAAAAAAAACATATAAACTTCCTAGAAATGATTCTTAACACCGTTTAGGTAGCTTCAGTGGAAAAAAGGTGCAAAAATCGATTTTCGGGAAAATTTTTCACTTTTGCGGCTACCTTAACGGTGCTAAGAATCATACCTAGGAAGTTCATATGGTCTAAAAAGTTGTTTTCTGAGATCAAAGGTACATTTTTGTAGTTGATTGTTTCCTTGAATTTTAAACGGTTTTCTACCTAAGTACCTGAACAGGGAAAAAAAGGTAAAAAAATCAAATTTTTTAAAATTTTTTGCGATTTTGATCTTGAAGATGAAGTTTTTTGATTTTATATGTTCACAATTTTTGTTCTTTACGACAAGTGCTACAACTTTGTCTCAAAATTCCGAACGGGTTGCAAGATATGAGCTTGAGAAAATGATAACTTTTTTGCAAAAATGACACCGAGGCCCCAAAGATTTGGGGGCCCATAAAAAAAGTGTAAGGCTGGGCAGAACTGTGAGACACGGGTCTTTTTTTTAGTCTTTTATCATATGGATATTTTTCCATGACTTTAGTTGTTTCTGGGTTTTATTAGTACTCGTTATTTTATTTTACTCCACATTTCTTTCTGTTTACTTGTATTGCTTACTTTATTATTTATGCACTGTTTTTTTTTCGTTTTAAAATTTTACTTTATTTATATTTCTAGCAGCAATGTTTTCATTTATTGAACTTTGGTATTTAAAAACTTTCATCATTTTCATGATTCTAAGTTCATTGCTATACCATTTATTATTACTTTTTTCGTTCAACTTCTAATTTAGTTTTAGTTTTCTATTTTTCCATGCTCTCATCTCCCAATTCGGTTGGTATAAAAAATCCACACCAAAAAAAGTTTTAGGACAATCGGCGAAGGCTAAACCGTCCGACAAAGTTTGAGAAAAATCGTTAAGTCCGACTTTTATGCCTCATAACTTGGAAAATATTAATTTTACATACACATCGTTTACAAAGAAGTTGTTATTAGTGAAGTTTCCATCAACTTTTGTCTTAATAAGTTTTCTCTTAATCTTATATTTACCATAAAGTAACCAAAAAAAAAGAGCAAACATTGATGCGAATTTTTTTTTAAGAAAATTTTTTTCTTGCACACGTCAATTCAACTTCAATAATTGCGTTTGCTTAAAAAAAGTCAAACGAATATCATTTGTTTCTACCATACCTACCCGCTTTCTCCATTTCTTAAAGGTGCTCCCATACAAAATTTTCAATACATACTAAAAATATATTGAAGAAAAAGGCCCATAACTGAAAAGGAATCACCCATAGGGACATAAAATGTATTCATTATTTTTTTGTGCTTAACATTTTCTTAAAACATAATTGCCATATGTCTCCAACCCTTAGGGGGGCTCCTATACAAATATGGCGCTTTAATAAATATCTTAAATTAGGTCCCTTCAGCGCCTAGGATGCCCCTAGATGAGTCAAATGTATGACCGATACTACTTTATTTTTATACTTACCCACTATCTATTTTCCTTAAGGAGGCTTCTATACAAAATGTTCAGTGCAGACTAAGAATATATTGAAGAAAAAGCCCCATAACTGCCAAGAAGGCTAAAATGTACAGTAAGGGGGAAAAACGTGCTAAAATCCAGATTTTACGTTCAAATTCAAATCATTTCAATCTTAATAGTCTGTTAAATGCGAAAATTCTTAATTCAAGAACAAAATCTTAATTTTTTCAAGATCGCATTCAAGATTGTAATCTTGAATAAATTCTCATTTCAAGATCGAATTCAAGATTTTGTCTTTTTTAAAAATCTTAAATCAATAAATAATTCTTAATGAAATTCTTCTTTTAAGATCAATTTTAAGAAAGTATTCTTGAAAATAGTCTAATTGGTTATTCGAATTCAAATGTTGAAATAAAACACAGGTTTTAATTTATTTAAATTTTTATTTATTTAAATATTCACATATGTATACTTATGTATTAAAAAAAGGAAACCGCAATGACAATTTAATACTTACAAGTACATAAATACTTATATTAACTTAGGTCTAACATATGTCTTTCCATTGTTAATTGGATATAAATGTTAAGGAGGAATAGTAAAATCCGAAATTTCAATTATATCTGTTTCATTAAGTAAAGAACCAATTTCATAAGACTAAAAGTGCATTTACTTGGAATCCTTGGAACTCCATTCTTAGCTCCAGAGGAGGAATCGCTTCTTTTATGACTTCCTTCTTCATGTACTGCAAATTTTAAATTCACTTTGAGTCTAAAACAAATAAATTTTATGTCAAATAACAGGTGGTGAAATAAATCTATGAATTTCACAATTTTTTAATTGCACATACAAATAAAAAAGAGTACTTACCCTTGAGATACTTACAGACTACATTTGAAACTCTTGAAGAAAGTTTTTTAGCAATGCGTTGTCTAAAAACTTCGATGCAATTTCCTACGGCATGCTGATTATATCATATTGGCCAGCGGTTATAAATCGTTACTCATTGGTGTGGTTATAAAAACAATTTCATCTCTGTGCTGATTTTCCATTTTTAATTGCCTTCCACAATATTTAAAAATTTTTTTTGTTGGTTTTTTTTCTAAATAAGTCTTCTTACAATTTATTACACAACACGCTTTCATTGATGTTAAATTTCGAAAAAAAAACAAGGAATAAATCTTAACTTTAAAAATATATTCTTAATTTCAAGAAAACGACCTTAAAATAAAGATTACGTTCTTGATTTTAAGAATTCATTCTAAAAAATTTAAATTTATGATTAAATTTGAGAATGTCAATCTTACTGACAAAATTTCAAGATCTGCAATCTTAATTCAAGAATTTTGTTCTTAAATTTATATCGTCATTTTTCTCTCAGTGTATGACCGACCTCTATTAGTTTTTTGTTTTTAACATTTTCCAAAAACATACTTGCCTTTATCTCCACTTTTTAGGGAGGCTCCCATATAAATATAGCATTTTATGAAATTCGTAAATTTAATGAAAATTTTTTATCTTTTGTGAACAGGGGTCTAATCACCGCATTAGATATCGAGTGAACTATCGTAATGAATAATATTACGATACGTGTCGTGTAAGCAAATCATCGCATACGATATATATCGAATCGTAATTTTTAACAAAATGTAATAGATTTTCATCATATGTTAAATGTCAACAATTACAATTCGTAACAAGTAAAAGAAAATTTGACAAATTTGATGTGTATATTTTTTAATAAAACAAAAAAATATGAGTCCATCGTTATTATTTTACTTATCCTCATCAGACTCGGAGGAAGAATTTAGTGTTATACCTGTCAGAAAAGAAGTTAGAGATAAAAGTAATCCATTTTCTTTATCTCCAAACGCGTAAGATGAAAAAATTTAACATTTGAAGTTTTTGTGCGAATGTTCAATTTTCAGATTTAAAACTAGATTTAGACTGACAAAAGAGGCGTTCCACTATGTTCTATGTCAGCTCGACTTTATTGGAAACATGTCTACAGCAGTGCCGCCGAAGCTGCAGCTAGCAGCCACACTTTCACTTTTAGCGAGTGGAAGTTTTCAACACAATGTCGGAAATGACTATTTGGTGGGCTTAGCCCAAAGCACAGTATCCAAAATTGTTAGTCACGTCATAAACGAAATGGAAGCAAAACTATGCCCTAAGTTTATACGTTTCTTGCCTCAGCAATCCTCAACTTGTAAAGATTATTTTTTTCAAAAATTCAAGATTCCCGGAGGTTTGTTAAAATGGCTTTATAAAATATTCATCATTTACTTTTTTTGTTTAAAGTTATTGGATGCGTAGACGGTACGCACATAGGACTGCAGAGGCCAGGTACAAATGAGCATATGTTCTTTAATAGAAAAGGATATCACAGTCTCAATGCTATGGTGGTATTTATTTTAATTCGTATCACTAAAAAAAGCTATTAAATAATAATTAAATATTATTTCATTTAGATTTGTGATCATGAGTATAAGATTATAGCTATAAATACCAAATATGGCGGTGCAGCACATGATTCATTTGTGTGGAAGCATTCAGGCGAAAAAAGTTTGTTAGAAGAACTTTACAATAGCAAAAATTTAGGAAATGCTTGGCTTCTAGGTAAGGTTAACAAGAAAAATTCTTTTTTTATTTACAAATGTTAAATTAATCAAAAGGAGATTCCGGGTACCCAATTGAGCCATGACTGTTAACGCCTTATAGGAATCCATCGGATGGCACGATGGAGACGTACTTTAATGACATTCATTTCAAAGCCCGATGTATAGTAGAACGGTCTATTGGCATACTCAAGGCAAGATGGAAAATCCTAAGCAACGAGAAGAGAAGTAGATACAGCCCAGAAAAAATGGCAAATTTTGTTAATGTTTGTGTTGGCTTACACAACTTGTGTATTCATTTTAATGTCCCAAGTTACACACATAGTTGTTTGGCTGAAACAGTTCCAGCTATACCTGATATTGGGACCGAGACACAAGTGACAAAAATTGGGCAAAAGATTAGATACCACATTAAAATAACCTTATGGAGAAATAAATAAAACCAATTTTGGTTTCTTTTTAATAAAATTTATTAAACAATTTTTGTTTTTTGTACTTTTAATATCACAAATTAAAGTAAACATTATTATAAAATGGAATTCAAGTCTTTTAAAATACTTAAAAAAAAGCTTCGCTTTTTAATAAAAAAAATAGAAGTTGCAACTAAATTGCACAACAAAAGTTAAAAAACAAAAAAATAAACTCATTTAATATTTGCCTACGCATTTGTATCAAAATTGTTGATTAAGCAATTCCAATTCTTTTATCTTTATTTCTAAATCAATCTTTTTTAACTCCATGTTTGCAACGTGTTCCGCTTCTTTCAGCCTAATCGATTTTTCTTTAAGTTCATTTGATCTTTCTACTAATTTCAGCAAGCGGTCGAGTTTATCATTTAGCATGTCTTGAGATTCTTCAAATTTTTCTATATTAGATTTTAGGAGATTTAGTTTAGTTTCACTTCTAGCATTTTTTGTACTTATTTTTGAAGTAACCTTCTCAACAATTTCACAATCAACTGTATCACTTAAAAATGTCAACTTATCGACGTTTTCATTGTCACTGTTTTCATTTGATAACAACTCCACAACTTCTTTTTGTATATTTAATTGGTTGGAAGAACCAAACGTTTTGATTGAAGAAAGTCCCTCAACTGCTGCACTTATACCTGCTGCCTGAACAATTTGCTCCTCAGCCGGCGTCAAAGGCATTTCCTCAAAAGGCCCTCCTCCAGTTTTCTTTTTTGAAGCAATATTAAGAGATAATTTTTTTTTCGCTTGGTGCTTCTGGTCAGTAAAAGCCTAATAAATACATATATGCACGTAAAAAATAATTAAAGAAAAAGGTTATAAAACAACTTAAATATGAACTAACTTTTCGCCATGACTTAATATCTTTTATTGGTGGACCCGCCATATTTAACTTGGTCGACAACCGATCCCATAATTTATTTATTGCACTTCGCCCTTGGGCACAGTTTGGCAAAATGTTCCTGGCCAACTGGGGATGCGCCGCCATGAACTCTGCCATTATTTCCTTTTGTTTCCCGTTTATTTTATTTGCATTTGTCCTTTGAAATTAAAATTAAACTTTACTTTTCACAGTTTATATTTAATAAATACATTTACTTACATTTTTAAGGATAAAAAATTTCTTGGCGGTAAAATTAAATGTATTTGTTTATATTACGATACCTACTGACCTGTCGAATGACAGTCTGAGAGATGTGTTGTGTTTGATTACACGATATCGAATGCTATCATCTCAAATTACGATACTTTTTATTAGATATCGAGTGTCATGATACCAAAATGAAAAATTTCGATCAATTTTGCTCGATATCGTATGCGGTGATTAGACCCCAGATTTTAATGTAAACAGATTTTAATTACTTCTGGCTTTTTTTTGTTTGTAAATTTCGTTTTTTATATGTCTAACAGTTGCATCCTCCAATTTTTTATGATTTTTAAAGGACAAAAATTTTGAAATTTTGCTAAAAAAAAATGTTTCTAAAATGACTGCTTTTTTAAAGGTAAATTTATTGCGTTTTTTGTTTTTTTTATAATAAACAGTTTTTAAGTAACGCGAATATATGTTGTGCAACCTCCTAAATTTTCGAAAAAACGGTATATCTCGAAAACAAGAGCTAACCTAAAAAAACGGTTACCACCCCTGGATTCAGCGTACTCGAATTAGATTAAAACACCAGGTGCCCGGCTGGTCGTTTTTTTTTTTAATAAATAATAAAAATGTTTTTCAACAAAATTAATGATACGTGATTCATAGAAAATGCATTTCTTTAATAAATTCAAAATTCGATTTTTTTTAGTGGTTTATTCGATATTTTTCAGTTTATTTTGTTTAAAAAGAGATTAAGGAAAAACTTGTTAAGAACTATTCTACAAAATTAATATTTTCTAAGTTATGAAACATAAGTCAGATTTTATGTAAAATATAATTTTTCTCAAACTTTAGTTGGCGTGAGGGACGGCTTAGCCTTCGCCGATCGTCCTAAAATTGTTTTCGTTGTTTTTTTTTATCAGTACCCACCAAATTGGCGGGTGAAACCTAAACAAATCCAACTTTTGATTTAAACGGTCAACCTAATGTTACATACCGTCAGAAAGGTTAATTTGTCTAGTATCTCAGCATAAGTTTTATTTTTAAGGATTTAGAAACACTTAAACACAAATAGGAAAAAATTCAAAATAGTGCATAAGCTTAAAATTGAAAAACCCTCGTCTTGAGTTAGAATTTATTTTTTTTATACATATGCCACTCGCGGCCCAAAAAGTGACCAAAATTACCTTAAAGGAAAAGACATAAGCTTACTTTTGAGCAAAAAAAGTTTTAAATTTAAAAATAAAACATTTAAAAAAAAATTTTTTAAAAAACAAAAAAATTTTAAAAACTACTGTCTAATAGAGTTTTCACACCTAAAGTTAAAACCTGGTTTTAACATTAAAACTTTTAACAGCTGATTTTGCGTTCACATTACAAGTTTTATTAAATCAGGTTTTAACTCACAGTTCGTCTAATAATTTTTAGCACAAGAAAATTAATTTCTCGTAGAATTAAGTAAATTTGTATAAGAAAAGAATGAAGTGAATGCTTGGGAATAAAAAAATTTTGCATAAAACATAAATTTTAGAATATTTCATCGGTTTGACGTTTTTTATTTTTTTAAATTTATTTATTTTTATTGTGCGCCATCCCAGCTAGCATTTGGGTAATAATTTTTTGTTAATATTACCTAAATGAGTCTTCTTAGATCCCATTTGATGATTAAAAACTGATGTATCACTTGAGCGATTGAAAGATTTCATATATCGTTACTTATAACGCAAGAGGCCCTTACTTACCAAAAATTAAAAATCGTGTTTATCATCGATTCTGATGTATTGCATCAACACAAATGTACATTAAATTTGGAAATTTTGGAATCTTCCGACAAAAATTTGCGATTTTATAAACAAAAAACAAACAACCAAATCTAGAAAAGATTAAAGTCCTTATTCATAAACAATATTCCATGCCTATAACAGATTTATAAGACAAATTTTATATGAAAGTTGGTTTAATTAACCTTTAATAAAACTGAAATATTTTTTATGAATAAGGGGGTAAATTATTAACGCTAAAAGCCCAAACTAACCGTGTGCATAATATATTATATGATATCGTCAATATATTAATATAATGATTTCTAATATTTTTAAATATTTTTTATTTTTGTTCATTCGTCTTGTCAAATTAAAAGATATAAATATAAATTTTCGTGTCAGCCAAACATATTAAAAGTTTGGCTAAAAAAAGCCCAATCGTTACTGTCAATTAATGAAATAAATGTAAGTGCGAATGGCTTCTTATTTTATTTACGAGAACCTGATAACTTTTGTTGGGTTTAAAATAAAATTTTTTTATATAATCAATGGGCACTTTTATCAGAGAAAAAAAATTATTTAAAATATAATTAAAAGCTTCATGTGTATAAATTTACGATTAAGAACTGAGACGAAAAATACTAACTAATGATTATAAAACTACCATTAAAATGCTTAAAAAAGAATCAGAAAACTGCATTACGAATAATTCTTTGAGGTGATAAATCGGTAGCATTTTCTCACAACAAGAGTATAATTTATGATCGAAAAATGCGGTTATGTAAAGCTGATTCCTAACAGATTCGATTGTGATATAAAATGCTTGCTGGGACTAAACACTATCAGCTGTTTTCAATCTTTTTAACTTGGTAGCACTGAATTTAGTACAACTAAAACATGGTTGTGTTTCATAAAATCTACTTAAAACCAAATCAAAAAAGGTTTTAAGATGGTTTTAACAAAATTATTTTGTATGGTAAAACCAGGTTTTAATGATTGGTTTTATCGTTAAAACCAAATATTGTATTAAAACCTTAAGTGTGAAAACACTATAAACTATTATCCAATAGGACCAACCTTGGTGCAAATCCAAATCGGAAGAGATCGATTTAAAAATTTTGTCACTTGACTTCATCCCCCATATACATATTTGTTTCTTTCTTTTTTTAATTTTTTTGTTTTTGATAACACAGGTCAACAGCAAAAAATGGCTTGAATAACCGCAATATTTTTTTGATCCGCTATAGTTCTAACTGCAAAAAACATAATTTTTTAAAATTCTATGGTAAGGTTTTTTTTTTTAAATTTTTTTTTCTAAAATTTGAGATTTTTGAAGAGTCTGCTCCATACATCTTATCGTTACTTTGGAACGACGTACCCGATTTTGTTATCCAATCCCTCAAAAAATTTTAAATTACGCCTGATTTAAGTTTTTCTAATATCATTTTTTAATTTAGGCATTACTTTTGGAGTTATTAAGACCGAAGTGGCAAAAAAACTTCTTTTTTTGTTTTTTTATAAAATTTTTGATCTCAAAAAATTCATAAAAAATTGAAATCAACAAATACTTACCAGTTTTAGTACTTAAGCTTAAAGCTGCATGCATTAGAAGTAAAATACATTTTATTTCATAAAAATCCATGGATAAATACCTGTTTTATTCCCGATAAACTGAAAGTACCTAGTTTTGACCTTTTTTATCGCTAATTTGTGTAGAGCTAAAAATCACATTATTTTTTTGGAATCCTTTACTTTAATTATTTTTTCATAAAGCTGCATATAATAGAAATAAAATAAATTTTGTTCATGAAAATCCATGGATAAATTCGTGTTTTATTCCCGAAAAAGTGAAGGTACCTAGTTTTGAAATTTTTTTATCGCAAATTTGTGTTGAGCAATATGTTGCAAACATAAAATAAACATGTTGATCAACACAGAAACAGCTCACTTTTTAGTTTTGTGCTTCGTTTGTTTACATTGTTACATTATTATTCGAAATAAAAACTGAAAAATTAGAAAACAAAAATGCCGGGAGATACTTTATTGGTAGTTATTAATTTAAGAAAACAGCATTTAAAAAATGAGAATGTTAAAAAACGTAATTTACGGGACTTACCAAATCCTATGGACACTAGTTAAACCTTGTAAGTAGCCGCAATTAAATTGATGTACAATTTCTAGTCTAATTGCTTTTTAGCTTTATCTCGTTTTACAGGCTTAACAGAAGAGCATTCCAAATGGTATTGGATGTTCTACAGGCAAAATTACCACAGAGCAGCATTCCTGCAAATATTCAGCTTGGGGCTGAACTTAGATTCCTAACTGTCGGATCTTACCAAGCGGTTATAGCCAATGATGTGAATATTAGTATGGGGCGGTCCACTTTTTGTAAGATCTTGTGGAATGTCATGCACGCAATGTAGGAAAGCTCATGTCCAGCATGGATTTCTTTAGATAGCCAAATAAAAAGTGAAACACATTTCTATAGAAACTTCGGCATTCCCGGCGTAATTGGATGTGTTGACGGACAACTTATAAAAATAATGAAGCCGCCGACCGACCATTCTATACATTTTATCAGAAAGAGGCATTACATCCTTAATGCTATGATTGTATGTATTTTGTAAACCTATGTACATACATATGTATGTAATTAAATTTATTATTTTAACATATCTTACATTTTAGATTTGTGACTACGAATTGTGAATTTTGACTGTAGATGCAAGTCAACCTGGCTCATGCCATGATTCCTTTGTTTGGAAAGTTTTTTTCTATTACGAAGTTATGTCTGGACACTTCTTGTAATTCTTTTTCTTTCAGTGAAGTCAGTGAGTGTGTGTGCGCCAGCCGCTAACTGATCTGTCTCAACAAACCACTTGAATGGGGTCCCATGTCACTTTGTAATTCCAGACAACGTACCCAGAACCAGGTAACCCCATTTGAACCCAAATGTTTGGTCCTTTTAAAGTGTAAAAATTTTTATTTTCCATTGTTTCTCGTTGGAAATTTTTTTGTTGCTTTTTAAAACTTCTCGCATATTTTGTTGTCTACCTTTGAAAAGTTTATTCGGTTATGGTTATGCTAAAAAAGGAAGGCTTTTTCGTATCCACAAAAGAGGCGATAGAGTTCGAAAGAAGTGAATTAGAAGAGATTTGGAGGAGATACAAAAAAGTATTTAAAGAGGCACTATAGAAGTGAAAAAAGAATTATTGGCGGTTCAGACCAAACATTCACAACCCACATGCGATGTATAAATATTCTCGCAAATGTTAAACAGTAGTTAGAAGATGAAAAACAAAAAAAGTAATGAAGCAGTGTCTCCCAAAATTGTCTGCAGAATCCGAATATGAAGTCAGAATTGTCAAAAGTAGAACAGTTTTTTATATATGATAAATAACCGTTATTTGTGTTTTTAAAAAAGACGATGTGACTGAAATGCAAACATCTTCAAACATTTCAAACGGACTACGTATTTCTTTCTTTTTAGTGAAAGTTTATAAAATTTCTAAAATAACCATTGGTCGTTTGTGAAGATGAGTCAATAAATAGCAGCGTTATAGTAGACAAAATTTCAAACTTCATTATAAATTTGATAATTTTTTTGAAATTTTGCTCTTTCCAAGCTATTTTTTTTTTTAAACCAAACAATAATTTTTTTAGGTTTATCACTTACGACGTTAGCCCATTTCAATACGAACATTTTGTGCCCAATAGGATCCAGATCGGTGCAAAAACGACAAATTTACATGAGATTAATTGAATTAACCCACTTTTCGATTTGTATGAAATCAAAGTAAAACACAACAAATAAATATACAAACCAAAATTTTTAGTAACAGCCTGTTCAACGATTTCGAACGTTAACGTTCGCATAGAAAATTACATATAAAACAAAAATAAATTGTAGAATTTTGTTTTTGTTTTAAACAAATTTTTTTTAACAATAAATATTAAAAATACCTTAAAACTATTGAATTTCTATGTGGGTTAATATAATAAATTTTCTGTAGCTTTGCCATTTTTGTACCAATCTATGTCTTGTTGCGCGCAAAATGTTAATATTAAAATAATCTAATGTCGCATGCAATAAAACATTAAAATTTTCAAATTGTTGGTTTAAAAAAAAAAAAAATAACTTGAAAAGAGCAAAATTGAACAAAATCATCAAATTTTTTATGAAATTTAAACTTTTGTCCACTGTAACTCCGTCATATCTTGACTAATCTTCACAAGCGGCCCATGGTTTAAAATTTTGGAAGATATTTTCATTTAAGTCAAATCATCTTTTTTAAAAACACAAATAACGGTTAATTTGGAAAATGGGCATTTCCCCACAATGGAAAAATAAAATGATGGTAATCATCATCTTTTATTGTTTATTATTATAAAAAAAAGTCTATGCTTTTATAATAGAATGGTTTTATAGCATATCTCAGCTGTTTTACTTGAGGAAATTGGGCTGGAACCTGGAAAATTTTATATTTTCTTTTTAAGCTACTTCTAAGGACATTTTTATATTTAATTATTTTACATGCAAAAAATTTGTATGTTCGCACTCTTTCTTCAAAATCTTTCTATTACAATCAATTAAGAAGAGAAAAGTGTAAGTAGAACAAAAATAGTTGGATTAACGGATTAATTGGATTAATTTTTGGTTCGTTTCTTATCTATGTTTTAATCGTACGTTCGCCACCGAAAATATCATTTTACTGTAATTGCTTTGCATTAAACGTCATCAGGTGCTAGACATAACACATTTTAATTAAGTTCGGTGTTACTAATTTGTAAATAAACAAAAAAAATCTGGGTTACAATCAAGTAAAGTTTTTTTTATTTGTAAAATTTTAACACCCAAATATACTTTCGTAGATGGGTAAAACAAAATTAAAGGCGATCCACAAAAACTAAAAATTTTACGTGAAAAGGCTGCTGAGAGGATGCGAAAACGACGCTTAGCATTAACAAAAAATAAAAAGGTTTTAAAACAAATGCAAGAAAAAGAACGCGCAAGGTTGAAAGAATACCGACAAAAGAAGAAAAATAAAGCTCAACCAGAAGAAGTGTAGTGTGTTTGACTAGTCGCTGTTACCATACCTGCTGTATGTAACACGAGCTTCACACTTTGTTGAAGCAACAATGTCCACACACGCCAAACTCATTGTTGGGATTATGCTGACTAGCACATTCCCAACAATGTTTTGTAAGTGGCATTGAACAAAGTATCATATTAATGATTCTTTGTTCAAGATAAATGCCTTAGTATTAGTGTAATTTTAAGTATCTAGATTCTAGAATTAAGAATGATTTTATAAAAATATTCATAAACTAAAGAAAGAACAGAACAGTCGCACAAGCGGCTGTTCGTAAATATTTAAAATAAAAAAGAAAATCAAATAAAATCTATTTTTATAATCAAACCAAATTTTAATTATTACTATACATAAATTATTAGGACGTTATTACATGGCGATCCTGCCAAACTGGTCGGCCAAGGACCAGCCAACAAAGCTAAGGATTTACCCCATGAGGATTTACAAGAACTAAAAAAAAATGAAATCTCAATTCGAAGTCAATCTACTGGATTTTAAATTAAATTAATAAGTGAATATTTAATTAAAATTGTCTGTTGAGTTTTATAGATTTTGTAAGTATGTGAATATAAAATGAAAAAAAAAAAAATAGAGAAAAGAAATTTGCATTCCTAAATTTTAAAATACATAAATGAAATAACACAAAAAAAAAAAAATTAACTAAATAAAAGTAAAGTAAAATAATGTATGTCATTTATATACATACGTATAAAGAAAATTGATTTTGTACCTGCATATCAAGCGTGTGGAATTTATTAAATTATATACAAGAACAAAAACTATTTAAATATTTTAATAATAAAAATTAAAAAGTGATGTAAAATTTAAAAAAAAAAAATAAAATAAAAATTCAACATTTTTCATTTTTTTCGAATTTATTCTATGAGCTTAATTTCAGTTATGTATTTTATAAAGCTTTTTTGTAATAGTTCTATTCCTTCAATTTTTCAGAAATGACTTTATACACTACCAGACTATTATATTGTATTTTCTTGGTACATTTTACCTTAGCTTTCCTTTGGAAAGCAATGAGGTATATTTTATGTACAGAAAAATTTACAATTATAAGACACCAGCAGAATGTAATGCATTTTCTGGCCCGCTACGGCCTTCGTCAGCATTCTTTATGTCTCACTGGATAGTGTTACTTTATAAATTGAATGTATTTAACTCAACTATTTTAACAAATAGAAACTGGGAATTATTTCCTTCCGAAGGTTACTTTACATTATATTCAACATTTTTAATTTTTTTCGAATTTATTCTATGAGCTAAATTTCAGTTATGTATTTTATAAAGCTTTTTTGTAATAGTTCTATTCCTTCAATTTTTCAGAAATGACTTTTTACACTACCAGACTATTATATTGTATTTTCTTGGTACATTTTACCTTAGCTTTCCTTTGGAAAGCAATGAGGTATATTTTATGTACAGAAAAATTTACAATTATAAGACACCAGCAGAATGTAATGCATTTTCTGGCCCGCTACGGCCTTCGTCAGCATTCTTTATGTCTCACTGGATAGTGTTACTTTATAAATTGAATGTATTTAACTCAACTATTTTAACAAATAGAAACTGGGAATTATTTTCTTCCGAAGGTTACTTTACATTATATTCAACATTTTTCATTTTTTTCGAATTTATTCTATGAGCTAAATATCAGTTATGTATTTTATAAAGCTTTTTTGTAATAGTTCTATTCCTTCAATTTTTCAGAAATGACTTTATACACTACCAGACTATTATATTGTATTTTCTTGGTACATTTTACCTTAGCTTTCCTTTGGAAAGCACTGAGGTATATTTTATGTACAGAAAAATTTACAATTATAAGACACCAGCAGAATGTAATGCATTTTCTGGCCCGCTACGGCCTTCGTCAGCATTCTTTATGTCTCACTGGATAGTGTTACTTTATAAATTGAATGTATTTAACTCAACTATTTTAACAAATAGAAACTGGGAATTATTTCCTTCCGAAGGTTACTTTACATTATATTCAACATTTTTCATTTTTTTCGAATTTATTCTATGAGCTAAATTTCAGTTATGTATTTTATAAAGCTTTTTTGTAATAGTTCTATTCCTTCAATTTTTCAGAAATGACTTTATACACTACCAGACTATTATATTGTATTTTCTTGGTACATTTTACCTTAGCTTTCCTTTGGAAAGCAATGAGGTATATTTTATGTACAGAAAAATTTACAATTATAAGACACCAGCAGAATGTAATGCATTTTCTGGCCCGCTACGGCCTTCGTCAGCATTCTTTATGTCTCACTGGATAGTGTTACTTTATAAATTGAATGTATTTAACTCAACTATTTTAACAAATAGAAACTGGGAATTATTTCCTTCCGAAGGTTACTTTACATAAAGTAACACTATCCAGTGAGACATAAAGAATGCTGACGAAGGCCGTAGCGGGCCAGAAAATGCATTACATTCTGCTGGTGTCTTATAATTGTAAATTTTTCTGTACATAAAATATACCTCATTGCTTTCCAAAGGAAAGCTAAGGTAAAATGTACCAAGAAAATACAATATAATAGTCTGGTAGTGTAAAAAGTCATTTCTGAAAAATTGAAGGAATAGAACTATTACAAAAAAGCTTTATAAAATACATAACTGAAATTTAGCTCATAGAATAAATTCGAAAAAAATTAAAAATGTTGAATATAATGTAAAGTAACCTTCGGAAGGAAATAATTCCCAGTTTCTATTTGTTAAAATAGTTGAGTTAAATACATTCAATTTATAAAGTAACACTATCCAGTGAGACATAAAGAATGCTGACGAAGGCCGTAGCGGGCCAGAAAATGCATTACATTCTGCTGGTGTCTTATAATTGTAAATTTTTCTGTACATAAAATATACCTCATTGCTTTCCAAAGGAAAGCTAAGGTAAAATGTACCAAGAAAATACAATATAATAGTCTGGTAGTGTATAAAGTCATTTCTGAAAAATTGAAGGAATAGAACTATTACAAAAAAGCTTTATAAAATACATAACTGAAATTTAGCTCATAGAATAAATTCAAAAAAAAAAAAGAAAAAATTTGAATATAATGTAAAGTAACCTTCGGAAGGAAATAATTCCCAGTTTCTATTTGTTAAAATAGTTGAGTTAAATACATTCAATTTATAAAGTAACACTATCCAGTGAGACATAAAGAATGCTGACGAAGGCCGTAGCGGGCCAGAAAATGCATTACATTCTGCTGGTGTCTTATAATTGTAAATTTTTCTGTACATAAAATATACCTCATTGCTTTCCAAAGGAAAGCTAAGGTAAAATGTACCAAGAAAATACAATATAATAGTCTGGTAGTGTATAAAGTCATTTCTGAAAAATTGAAGGAATAGAACTATTACAAAAAAGCTTTATAAAATACATAACTGAAATTTAGCTCATAGAATAAATTCAAAAAAAAAAAGAAAAAATTTGAATATAATGTAAAGTAACCTTCGGAAGGAAATAATTCCCAGTTTCTATTTGTTAAAATAGTTGAGTTAAATACATTCAATTTATAAAGTAACACTATCCAGTGAGACATAAAGAATGCTGACGAAGGCCGTAGCGGGCCAGAAAATGCATTACATTCTGCTGGTGTCTTATAATTGTAAATTTTTCTGTACATAAAATATACCTCATTGCTTTCCAAAGGAAAGCTAAGGTAAAATGTACCAAGAAAATACAATATAATAGTCTGGTAGTGTATAAAGTCATTTCTGAAAAATTGAAGGAATAGAACTATTACAAAAAAGCTTTATAAAATACATAACTGAAATTTAGCTCATAGAATAAATTCGAAAAAAATGAAAAATGTTGAATATAATGTAAAGTAACCTTCGGAAGGAAATAATTCCCAGTTTCTATTTGTTAAAATAAAAAATTTTTTTTTTTGAAACAAAATTGAGAAATGAAATATTTTTAAAATCTTTTTTATATATATATAACTTTTAACTTTTATTTAACAACTAACCCTAATAAGAAAAATCAACAATAATTATTAAATAACCATTAAAAATGGTATAATAAAATACTAAAAATTAAAGCACCGCTGTATACATACGTGTCCCTGCAGTGGTATAACCAAAAAAGATCTAACCGTTCTCGATCATCATTTGGTGATGACCGACTTATGTCATGACCACTAATCACCCTGCAACAATGGTGACGGTCGTTATGACATAAGTTCCTTTAAATTTAAGAACTAACACGCCCCAGGACATTAAAGACAAACTAACAAGTCGCTGGCCGTGTAAACTTAGTCTAAGTAAAAATTAATGTAAACTTGCCATTGCAAATGTAAACGGTCTAGCCACTAACGGACGTAACAGTTCCAAAAAGCTTAGCTTAAACATTCCAACTCTCTTTTCGAATGTTTCGTTTCAGTAATGCAAAGTATCTTTATTGAGTAATACCTATTTATGGTATTAATATAGTAACTTTCTTTGCTAATTTTATAAATCTATCTAAGGTTAATTTACCTAAACCTAATTATAAGAAGGCCTCGTCACTTCCAATAGTCTGCTCGTACCCTTCTACTGGATATATAATAATGATAATTCTTCCACTAAAATAATTCAGTGGATAAACTTTATATTCTTTATTTAATATTATTTATTTAATAAATCATTCTTTTATTTTATGTAAAAATAAAAATTCAATTTAAAATAATTTATATCACTTTTATAAAAACTTTATTTGTTTGCGATACAATTATGATTCTTATTTGTATCTATTTTTTAATTCAGTACCCTCTGCTATAAATGAATTCGGCAATTCAGCCTTATAGCTACTTAACATTAATCAAAGTGAACCCTCCTATAGTACTGATTCTGCCAAGATATCTCTGGCACATCTTCAAATATTACTATAGTCACTAGATTAATACCGAAATTGTTTTCTATTAAGATATACACATCAAACCCCTATAGAATTCCTTTTGATTGTCTTTATTAATAATTAAACTCTTCCTCATTTTATTTTGCGTAATAAGCTAATAATATTCTTAATTTTTACAAGATTTTCTTAAAATGGGCGGTACGGATTCAAAGGTTGAAAAACCAAACGCTAATGTCATTAATGACATCATAGTAAAAGTTAAATTCCCAGCCGTTTATTTTATAATAATTATTTGCCTTATAGCTACGCCACTCTTAGTTACTCTTTATCAATTACACAAAAGATCATTGAGAAAGTCTTACACTAGAGCCGCATCCTTAGCAACTAATTTAGACAAAGTCTAACCTTCTTATTGTGCGAAAAAAGGATTCCTAGTTTTATCAGTTCTTACATATTAAGAACTTCTCTTTAAACAAAGAGTACAAAGTTTAAATTCTTAATTTGATTGAAAATTAGAAAAAAAATTTAAAGGTTATAAACTTGTATAATATTTGATTAAACACTTTTTATTTTTTTTTGTTATAATTGCCTTGAGTGTACAATTATTACTCCTTATTATTATCTTTATTGATTTTGATTTTATCAAATACTTAAAGAAATTCAATCGTCTTATGTGTTTTACCCTCTTATGCAAATCGCTTCTTAATTCATGGAATGGGAAACAATTGTATTTAAAGCTAAAGCAATAAGAGAAGAATTTCTTAAATCTCATAAATGCTTAAACGTTGACAGGGATACAAAACCCGAAACTGTCAATAAGCATATAAACATCCTCCAAAATCAGTTAGAAAAGCAGAGTACTACTAAATACAAATTATGGTAGATTAACAAAAGCACATCAAACATCTGCTGAAACCTTTTATTCTGACCTACGTGAAAAATTCATTTCCGTAAGTTATAGGAAAATTATTAAAGTTTTTGTCCCACACTCTCTTCATGAACCAATAGTGTTCAATCGCTTACCTGAAATAGAACAAAAACAAAAATCCACCATGCCTCAAACACTCATAGAATTCCTAAATACTGCCTCAAGGCTAATCCCAGATTTCGATGGAAATTCTGAAAACCTGCAGAGCTTTATCGATGCTATTAACCTAGTAGATTCGATAAAGGAAACTCATGAGTCAGTAGCTGTTAACCTTATTAAAACAAAACTTAAAGGAACAGCAAGAAATTTAATTTCTTCAGAATCAACATTATCTGAAATCATTTCCAAACTAAAAACAACAGTAAAAGGAGAATCCGTTGATGTCATTAACGCAAAATTAAAGAGCGTTAGACAAAGCGGTAAAAACGTTAATTCTTATGCCAAAGAAATGGAGGAATTAACGAAAAAACTAGAAACTGCCTATATTAGAGATGGATTACCTCATGAAATAGCTAATAAATATGCTACTCGTTCAGCCGTAACGGCGAAAACCAAAAATGCTTCCAACGACAGAGTCAAACTGATCATGGAATCCGGAACATTCTGCAACATGAATGAAGTACAAACTAAATTTTTAAGTAGTTGCACTAAAATATATGGTCAAGAAAATTCCATCCTTAGTTATGGTCTCAGACGCCCAGGTTCTAATAATAATAGTAACCTAAATAGAAATAATACTTTTTCAAACAACAATTATAGGAACAATAATAATGGTTCCAATCGGAACAGAAACCTTAGTAACCGTTATAATGGCAATAACAACAATAATTCAGGTTCTTATCGCAATAATAACAACAACAATAATTCAGGTTGAAGTCGTTATAATAACGATAACAGAAACCGCAATACAACCCGTAATAATTTTCAAAACAGAAATATAAATCTAACTGCAGAAGACAACTCGGGAAACGGGCAACCACCCCTAAATACTCAGTAGAATCTAAAACATACAACATCAATTTAAATTTATGTAGCTATTTGCACTGTAGAACTACTCTAAATGATACTACTTCTATCTTTCTAATAGACACTGGTGCTGATATTTCTGTCATCAAGCACAACCAGGTCTTAAATGAATCTATAAAAGTCTATAACAAAAAAAACTTAAACGGTATTGGCCAGGGCATAATTTCAACGTTAGGCAGTGTACGTTCAGAATTGTAAATAGACAAATATTTAATAAAACACATTTTCCATGTAGTTAAAGATGATTTCAAAATACAGGCAGGTGGAATTATTGGAATGGACTTCATACGAAAGTATAATTGTATTTTACAATATTCCAATGATAAAGATTTAATGATCATAATATCAAATTAAATTGATCATGAAATTGACATTGGAATACCACTTAGAAACGGTCCTTCCATAAATTCAATATCACTTCCTGCCAGATCTGAAGTCATAAGATCAATACCTTTTGAATCATCGGAACAAACTGTTTTGATACCATGTCAAACAATTCAAGACGGCGTTTATGTCGCCATTACAATCACTTCTAAATCAAACCCCCTAGTAAAAATTATTAATACCACTGAGCAAGATGTAATAATTTCTGATATTAATCTTGTTACCGAAAATCTCAAAGATTACAAAATTGCAAAACAAAATTTTATGTCTGCTAACTCCAAAGAAAAAATGGAAAGACTGTCTAGGAACTTTCCACCTTTCGTTGAAAAAGATTTAAATACCTTATGCCATAAATTTATAGATATTTTTGCCTTAGAATCTGAACACATATCGGTTAATAATTTTTATAAGCAAAAGCTTAAAGTAAATAATACACAACCTGTTTACATCAAAAATTACAGAATACCTCATTCCCAAAAAGAGGAAGTAAACAACCAGGTTGATAAGCTTATTAAAGACGATATTATTGAACCATCAATTTCAGATCACAATAGCCCCATACTTTTAGTACCAAAGAAACCTTTGCCTGGTACCACTCAAAAAAGATGGAGATTAGTAGTGGACTACAGAGCGGTTAACAAAAATTTGGTAGCTGATAAATTTACTTTGCCTCGAATAGACGATATTCTTGATCAACTAGGTAGAGCTGAATCATCCAGACATATCACTAGATTGTCGAAAAAAAATGTACCTTTCGAATGGAATGAAGATTGTGAAAAATCATTTCAGTACCTCAAAAACCAATTACTAAGTCCTAAAATTTTACAATACCCGGATTTTTCTAAAATTTTTTTTATTACCACAGACGCAAGCAAACACGCTTGTGGCGCTGTCCTAAGCCAAGAAAAACACGGTATACTAATGCCAATTTCATACGCTTCTAGATCTTTCACTAAAGGCGAAAGCAACAAATCTACTATAGAGCAGGAACTAACTGCAATACATTGGGCTGTAAAATATTTCAGACCATACATTTACGGCAAAAAGTTTGTGATCAAAAGTGATCACAGACCACTCACCTACCTATTCTCATTAAAGAATCCATTCTCAAAGCTCACGCGTATGAGACTTGACCTCGAGGAATACGACGCGCATAGAGTTTCAGGATATTAAGAACATTGAAGTCAACACAGTTCTGAAGGTTACAACCAGACTTCAGGCTAAAGAAGGCGTGTCAATAAAAATAAATCTTCTATACCGCCAACAGAATCAAATAATCTTAAAATTTATGAGGCTATAAATGCCCACGAGCACCGTAAAATACCTAGATTGTATTTTACTAAGGATAAAGTAATTATCCATAAAGGAAAGCAAGTTCTTTCCGATTTTAAGTTGACGGACTTCATTATTAATAGATAAGTCGACCTAGGTCACCTCTTTCTAAAGCTTGCAAAAATAGCAAATAATATTGGTCTAACAACATTGCTACTCTCACTAGATGACAGTATGCTATTTTACCTAGGAATAGATATTGAAACCTTCAAAAGTAAAGGTAATATAATCTTCCAAGATTCTACTTTAACTATTGTGCTCGTTCCGAAACTTACTAAAGTTTCTTCTGATTCTGAAAAACTAAGAATTATGCATAAATATCATGATGATACCATTACTGGTGGACATCCAGGCATAACTCGAATGATAAAAAAAATAAGACTTCAGTATCATTGGAAAGGCATGACAAGAGACATAGCCAAGTATGTTAAACATTGCCTTCAATGCCAAACCAACAAAACCACGGTTAAAGGCAAGGAGTCCCTCGTTTTAACACCAACTCCTTTAAAAGCTTTTCAAAGAGTGATTATCGACACTATAGGACCTCTTCCTCGGTCAGATTCACAGAATGAATACGCTGTGACGATAATGTGCGATTTAACTAAATACCTAGAGTATTTAAGATCTTATGTGTCATCAGACAAATCCGATTGGGATAATTGGTTAAAATTTGTTGTATATTGTTACAATATACAACAGCTCATGGATATTGTCCTTTTGAATTAATATATGGAAAAGTCCCCAGAGAGCTAGATTTTACCAATACTAACAGCATAGACCCAATATATAACGTTGATGCATATGAAAAGGAAGTCAAATTCAGACTCCAAGTAGCACAACGTAGAGCCGCTAGTCTAATTGAAAATGCTTAACTTCTAAGACAGAAATTCTCCAATGAAAATTCAAATCCAACCACACTCTATGTTAACGACTCTGTTCTAGTCCGCAATGAAGCAGGGCATAAACTGGATGCGGTCTATAAAGGCCCCTTCACAGTAAAAGAAATTGACCTCTTTAATAATGTCACATTGATGGATGCTAACGGTAAACTGTTCACTGTCCATAAGAACAGAGTCAAAAACCTCCATAATGGAGAATTTTCCCCTAGAAATGTGTAGTCACTCAATTAGAACGTCCAAAAACGTTTTTTTTTTACATTTCCCTATTCACTTATAGTGAACTCATAATTTTTTTTTAAGCGTAAATATGCTCATCACGAAGCATCAATCATTTTACATTGATTTTAATAATTGCTTTTCAATAAGTTTTCTTTTGACCGTTTCTTTTGCCTTAATAAAACAAGAAATGGCCAAAATTTATTTTTTTTGTAAATAAAGTCGTAAGTTCTTGACTCGAGTAGGAGCACCGTAATAAATAGATTAGGACCTTTAATGATCCATAATAGTAATTATGCCTTATAAAATAGGTTAGGACCTTTAATTAATTAATTTTACATAATTATATATATATAATTATAATAGTTAAAATAAGAATTAACAAATCCTAAAATATAATTATACACAAAACATATATTAAACAAATATTAATTTAATTATTCATTGTTATTATACATAATTAAAATATTTTTTCTCATAATTGTAATTCAAAGTTAGAAGAAACCACTTCATTAACTTTATTGCATTCATTTGTCACTTACAATAAAATTTTTTCCACTTCATCAATAATTAGCATTTGAAACTGAAATTTTTTTTTTTGGGTGTTTTCACTTTTTCAAAAAGGGGGAAGGAAATGTAAAGGCCATAGGAACTGGACAACATTGCCCCTACTTATATATATATATATAAAAAAAAAAATGTATCCCAAAAATTTTGTAAAATATAAAAGAATAATCAATTATTCGTATTGATTATTCTTTTCCAAAAAAGGGAGGTGTAGTGTGTTTGACTAGTCGCTGTTACCATACCTTCTGTATGTAACACGAGCTTCACACTTTGTTGAAGCAACAATGTCCACACACACCAAACTCATTGTTGGGATTATGCTGACTAGCACATTCGCAACAATGTTTTGTAAGTGGCATTGAACAAAGTATCATATTAATGATACTTCCCAGCGGGAAAAAGAAGTAGTAGGAAGGCCTTCTAGAAGGCCTCTGTACCCCTTCTTTTGGATGTACAAGGCCTTCTTGCTCCATTCCATACTCATATCTTTTTTACACACGTTGTCATTGCGGAGAAGGCCTTCCGCTCTAGCTTCTTCAGCAGGTACATAAGAAGGGTAACGGGACCAAAAAAAATTGATTTTGCTTTTGCTTGTGCAAAAAAACAATACAAAAAATGTTACTCCCTTCTCATAGAAGCGAGTGTGGAAGGTGTATCTTATCTTTTATACGAAAGAGCTGAGGCCTTCTATGAGGCCTTCTTTAGCAGTTAGATAAGAATAGTAATTGAATCAAAAAATCTTTTAAGGAGGCCTTTAAAAAGGCCTGAAGTAAGAAGGTCTTCTGAGTTTTCCCGCTGGGAAAAAATTTGTTCAGAATAAATGTCTTAGTATTAGTGTATTTCTAAGTATCTAGAATTAAGAATTATTTTATAGAGATATTGATAAACTAGAGACAGAAAAGAACAGTCGCACAAGCTGTTGTTCGTAATTAAATAATTAAATAAATAAAATACAAAAAGAGAAATTTAATCAAATTGTTAAAAATTATTTATAGTCAGAAAAATTTATATTACAATATCAAAGCTGTTTGAGACGCTGTTAGCGTCGAAATTAACCCCAATTCTAAATGAAAACAGATGTATTCCTAACCACCAATTCGGCTTTAGAAGAGAACACAGCACAATTGAGCAAACCCATCGCATAGTAAACGCAATAAGAAAAGCCTTTGAAGAAAGAAAATATTGTTCCGCTCTCTTCATCGATGTTTCTCAAGCTTTTGACAAAGTCTGGCATGAAGGCTTATTACATAAATTGAAGCTAAACTTACCAGTAAACACACACAAGCTGTTAGAAAGCTACTTAGTCGGCCGAAAGTTTATTATTAAAGAAGGTGATTATTTAAGCTTTCCTCAGCCAATTGGAGCTGGAGTCCACTTTTATACTTAATATATACCTCGGAAATGCCAACAAACAACTACACCCAAACTTCAACATTTGCTGATGACACAGCTTTTCTAAGCGTGCACGAAAACAGTCAAGAAGCATCTCGATACCTACAGGATCATATATTTCAACTCGAACTGTGGCTAAAGCAATGGAGGATAAAGGTCAATGAGCAAAAATGCGTACCTATAACATTTCAGTTCAGTTCGGTTCGTGCTTTGTTGTGATACAGACGTGTATTCTTAACTCCGCATACAATTTGAATTTTTAACTAATCACATTTGATTTTGTTATATAAACAGCGAATGGACGCTTGAAAATAAATGATATATTTTGTTATTTTAATTATTTAACATAAAAGTGAACAATTAATACGAAAAAAAAAATATTAAATAAAGAAAAATAGTAAAAATATATACGTACTAATGTTCATACATGTGTATGTATATATTAGCGTGGCCGTTAGTTGTATGGAGAACTTTTTTTTTTTGATTTCTTATACTCTCCACCTCCAAATCGGTTCAGTTGTATGTAAAAAAAAATACAAACAAATTTCGTAGCGATAAGTTGTGTTTTAGGGGGGGGCGTCCGTCCCTCAAAGTTTGCCATCAAGCCATTTATTCAAATGTAATTTGTTTGCGTATGACTATCTTCTTAAAACAACATTTTACAAGAATATGATATATGGCAATATTTAAGCTCTTGTAGTCAACAACATAAGCCTCTAAGAATCAATATTTTAGAAAATAAAAACAAAATACCAAACATTTTATATACGTTTTATATATATAAAAAGGCGATTTACTGCCTGTTTAACGATTTCGAACGTCAACGTTCGTATAGAAAATTACATTTAAAACAAAAACAAATTTTCGAATATTGTTTTTGTTTCAAATATAATTTTTTATGCGAACGTTAACGTTCGAAATCGATGAACAGGCTGTTAATGTCAAAAGACATAATTTTCAAATCGATGTCATCCGATTTAGATGAAATTTACACCAAGGGTAGTCCTATTAGATACATAGTAATTTACACACAAATTTTCAACAAGATCGGTCAAAATGTTTCAGAGGTAGAGGGGGTCAAAGTTTGCCATACAGGTGTTCTTTCTCATCCATGTAATTTTTACCTATTGGTGTTAGCAAAATTTGTCCGAAGTAGCTTAGATAGCTATTTAATTAATCTTTTTTAAAAATATTTTTTTGTTTTTTTTAAAAAAATTTTTAATATTTTTTTTTTAGTTTAAAACTTTTTTTTTTATTTTTTTTAGCCAAGTGTTAAATTTAAAAATTAAAAAATTTGTTAAAAAAACAAAAAAAGTTTGATCAAAAAGCTATCTAAGCTACTGGGGACAAATTTTGCTTACACCAATAGGTAATAAGTTACATGGATGAGAAAGAACACCTGTATGGCCAAAATGTCAAACTTTGACCCCCTCTAACTTGACCGATCCTGTTGAAAATTTGTGTCTAAGCTACTATCTAACAGTACTAAAATTGGTGTTAATTTTATTTAAATCGAAAGTCATCTATTTCAAAATTGGGTCACTTGACATTAAATCCCCCTTTTATATATATAAAACGTATATAAAATGTTTGGTATTTTGTTTTTATTTTCTTAATTATTTTCTAAAATATTGATTTTAGCCTTATGTTGTTGACTAGAAGAGCTAAAATATTGCCATATATCATATTCTTGTAAAATGTTGTTTTTAGAAGATAGTCATACGCAAACAAATTACATTTGAATAAATGGCTTGATGGCAAATTTTGAGGGACGGACGCCCCCCCTAAAACACAACTTATCGTTACGAAATTTTTTTGTATTTTTTTTTACATAAAACTGAACCGATTTAGGGGGAGAGAATATAAGAAATCAAAATAAAAAAATAACGGCCACCCTAGTATACATACATATTCTGAGCAAAAACATTTTAGTTTAAAGTTCTTATTTTCTTGTTATTGTAAAATACAATAAATAACAAAAATATTAAAAGCACAGCTAAACGTTGAAAAACAAAAACAATTTATTGCATGAATAAAAACAATGAAACAACAATAAAACTAAATGATAGAAATGTTTATGTGACAGTGCATGCTAACGAAGACAATGCTGTAATAAATAAAACAAAAGAAAACAATAGTAACTACCTAACGGCTAAACCAATTTTTCGAACACGATCCCTTTCGCCCTCTCTTTTTACAAAGACGGTTGATGGTGATACGTTAAAAAATATAAACCTCTCACTTGCAAGTGTTGCCACAACGGCAAACTCAATCTTATTAACAAAACGTCATAAGATCGTCCAAGCCTCCCCCGATATATCTTAGGGAGCATAACTCAAATGATCTAATAAAGAGTTTAATTTCGTTGATTGGTGAAAATTCGTTTTATGTAGCCGCAATAAAGAGAGGTAGCATAAATGAAACGAAAATTCAAGTGAATCATGAAAATGATTTTCGCAAAATTATTAACAAATTTGAGGCACTTAAAAAAAGTTTTTATACATACCAACTCAAGAGCAGTAAAGGTCTCCAGGTGGTGATTAAGGGAATTGATTCATGCGTAGACCCAGAGGAAATTAAAACTTTCTTAGAAGAAAAAGGCTTCAAGATAAAACACGTGGTAAATATTAGAAATAGAGACAAAAATCCACAACCACTATTTCGAGTAGAATTAGAGCCCGGCGACATTAAGTTAAAAAAAAACGAAACGCATCCCATTTATAGTTTAAAATATATTCTACACAGAAAAATCACAATTGAGGAGCCGCACAAAAAAAATGGACCTGTTCAGTGCTTAAACTGCCAAGAATTTGGCCATACAAAGGCATACTGCTACTTACCCCCTGTTTGCGTAGTATGTGGTGAGCTACACGGTACAGTTTCTTGCGATAAGCCTAAAACCGACCCCAACGTTAAAAAATGTAGCAACTGTGGCGGTAATCACACTGCCAATTATAGAGGATGCCCTGTATATAATATCGTCAAGCAGACGGTTGGACCAAAAACAAATGCCCCTCAAATGCAGGTTGCAAATCAAGTTATCACAAATGCAATTCAAGCCCCCCAGTTTAGTAATAACAGAACCTCTTATGCTAACGTTCTAAAATCAAACCATGAGCCAATGCAAGGTGCCTCGCCAAGTAATGATGAAACTCCAGTTTCTAATTTAAGTCGTTTAGAAAAAACCATGGAAACATTAGTGCAAACAGTAAATAATTTTACGAACACAATGGGTAATATGATGCAGGAAATTCTTAGAATGCAATCAATGTTATTGCAAGCTGTACTTAACAAGCCATGAACTGTATAAAAATTTGTTTTTGGAACGCAAACGGCATCCGCCAACATAAAAATGAACTAGAATACTTTCTTAAAAATAAACAAATTGATGTCATGATGGTTTCTGAAACTCATTTGACTTCAAAAAATACGTTTAAAATAAATGGTTATATACTATATGATACAAAGGACCCTCGAGATAGAGCTTGTGGAGGTTCTGCCATTTTAATTAAAACCAGAGTCAAACACTACCTAATGGGTGATCATCGTGAAGATTATCTTCAAGCAACAAACATTTGCGTTGATGAACTAAATAGAAACGTAGTAATCTCATCGTTATACTCCCCACCTAGATATTCAATATCAGAAGGCCAATATTATAAATATTTCAAATCATTAGGACCCTGTTTCCTGGCCGCTGGCGATTATAACGCTAAACATACCTTCTGGGGGTCCCGACTTATAACACCAAAGGGTCGTGTTCTATTTAATACTATTACTAAAATGGATTTGAATGTGATAGCGAGCGGACAACCAACATATTGGCCTACTGATCAGCAAAAAATACCAGATGTCATCGATTTTGGCGTGGTTAAAAACATCCCCTTAGAAACGATTTATGTTGAAGCTTCCTTAGAATTATCTTCCGACCACACACCAACAATTGTTACTTTAATGAACCCCAATAGAACTGTATCTCCAACTGGTTACTTAGCGACGCCAGCTACACAAATCAATTGGCTAAAATATAAAAAATATCTCAGCACCCATTGCACAGAAAATATTCCGCTTAGTACACCGGAATACGTAGATCGCGCTATTCTTAATTTTGACAGTTTTCTAAAGCTAGCTGTACAACATTCCAGTATTACCCAAAAAAAAACTAAAAATATTAAAATTTATTCCACAGATGTTGAGCGTCTCCTTTCAGAAAAAAGAAGAGCCCGAAGAGAGTGGCAATTGCACAGATCCCCTCAACTTAAGAGTTTGTTAAAAGATTGTACAAGAAGGCTAAGAAAGTTACTACAGATACAGAAAACGGATTCTCTGCAAAAATATCTTAAGGAACTTGATGCAACTCCGCAATCAGACTACTCATTATGGCGTGCAGCTAAAAATCTAAATAGGCCAGTTATCTCTAAGCCACCATTAAGAAACTTGAACGGAAGTTGGGCAAGAAATGATAACGAAAAGGGAAATCTGTTTGTTAATCATTTAAAAAACGTATTTACCCCAAATATATCTCACGATACTGCGGTCGAGTTACCACCTGTTCCTGCTAGAGCAGCTATTCCCCTCAGATTTGAGATAAGAGAAATCGAACAGGCTATTTGTGACTTAAACACTAAGAAGGCACCTGGTATTGATAAAATCAGTAATAAAATGCTTTTAGAGCTACCTCGCACAGCAAAGAAAATTATTCTTTTTATTTTTAATGCTATTTTACGCCTTGAATACTATCCTCAAAAATGGAAGGTTTCCTTAGTTACCATGATACCAAAGCCAGGTAAAGATCATACAAAAGTTGAGTCATATAGGCCAATTAGCTTATTATCAAATATGTCAAAGCTGTTTGAGAAATTATTAGTTTCAAAATTAACACCGATTTTAAGTGAAAATAGATGTATTCCAAACCATCAGTTCGGATTTCGAAGAAAACACAGCACAATCGAACAGACTCATCGAATAGTAAATGTCATAAGAAAAGCATTTGAAGAAAAAAAATATTGCTCAGCACTCTTCATCGATGTTTCGCAAGCATTTGATAAAGTCTGGCATGAAGGCTTATTACATAAATTGAAACAAAATTTACCAGCAAACACACACAAGCTGCTAGAAAGCTACTTAGTCGGTCGTCAATTTATTATTAAAGAAGGAAATTTCTTAAGTTCACCTCAGCCCATTGGCGCTGGAGTCCCACAAGGCAGCATCCTGGGCCCTCTATTATATTTAATTTATACTTCGGACATGCCAACAAGTAACTACACCCAAACTTCAACATTTGCAGACGATACAGCATTTCTAAGCGTCCACGAAAACCGTTATGAAGCATCTCGTTTCTTACAGCATCATATATTTCAACTAGAAATATGGTTAAGACAATGGAGGATAGTGGTCAATGAGCAAAAATGCGTGCATATAACATTCACCTTGCGCCGGGAATCTTGCCCCCATATAACAATCAACAATCAAATAATTCCTCAACTTTCGCATGTAAAATATCTCGGTATACATTTGGATCGGCGATTAACGTGGAAATGCCATATAGAGGCAAAATTAACTCAAATGAAACTAAAAGCCATTCAAATTCATTGGCTTATTGGTAGAAACTCTGTCCTTAGTCTCGACTGCAAACTTCTTCTTTACAACTCCATCTTAAAGCCAATCTGGTGCTATGGTATTCAGTTATGGGGCACTGCCTCGGCCTCTAATATAGAAAAGATTCAAAGGCGCCAAAATAAAATTCTTCGAATAATCACAGCTGCCCCTTGGTATGTAAAAAACTCAAATATTCACAGGGATCTCAATGTTCCATTAGTCAAAACTATGATTACGAAATATGCAGTAAAATACTTAAAAAGGCTCGAATTGCATCCAAACCCACTAGCACGAAATATTTTAAATGATAGCGGCCACACTCGCTTAAGAAGAAGAGACACTGCAGCACTTATCCAATTAGATGAGCGACAAACACCTAGATAAGTGAACAGAACCCGTGATGAAGAAAATTTTTGTCTGGCACTGGCAGGACATAAAATAAAGTATTAGGTTAAGATTTGATTAATTATTGTTAGTTCATATTTAAATGTATGAAGATTCAATAAATAATATTGAGAAAAAAAAAAAAAAAAAAAAAAAAAAAAATTAACAAATGGTACCAAGAACTCTAACACAGAAGCAATGCAAACATCTCAAGTAAAAAGTGGTCAAAAGCCTCAAGTACAAGTTGGTATGGACAGGTACATAACAGTGCTTAAACAGGGTCGCAGCCCTACCTCTGCAGCAGTTGCTTCGGCTTCAAAAGTACCATCTTTTGATAAAATAAACTCTCAAAATCGTTTTGCAATTCTGGAGGATGAATCCTCGGAAGCACCAAACGTTATAAAATCTTCTAAGCCACCCCCGATATATCTAAGGGAGCAAAACTCAAGTGAGTTAATAAAGAGCGTGATCTCGGTAATAGGTGAAAATTCGTTTTACGTAGCTGCATTCAAGCGTGGAAATATTAACGAGACAAAAATACAGGTAAATCATGAGAATGATTTTCGTAAATTAACTAACAAATTCGAAGCCCTTAAAAAAAGCTTTTACACATATCAACTAAAGAGCAGCAAAGGTCTTCAGGTAGTGATCAAGGGCATAGACTCATGCGTGGACCCAGATGAAATTAAAACTTTTTTGGAAGAGAAGGGTTTTAAAATAAAAAACGTTACAAATATTAAAAACAGGGAAAACAATCCCCAACCATTATTTCGGGTAGAATTAGAACCTGGCGACATTAAGCTTAAAAAAAAATGAAACGCATCCTATTTATAATTTAAAATATATTCTCTACAGAAGAATAACTATAGAGGAGCCGCACAAAAGAAATGGTCCCGTTCAATGTCTTAATTGCCAAGAATTTGGCCATACTAAGGCATACTGCTATTTACCCCCTGTTTGCGTCGTATGTGGAGAATTACATTGTACAGTCCAGTGCGATAAGTCTAAAAATGACCCCAATGTAAAAAATGTAGCAACTGTGGCGGAAATCACACGGCCAATTATAGAGGATGCCCTGTATATACTATCGTCAAGCAGTTGGCTGGACCGAAAACTAATCCCCTACAAATGCAGGTACCAAATCAAGTAAACACTAATGGCATTCAGGCTCCGCAGCCTAGTAATAACAGAACCTCGTATGCTAACGTCCTTAAATCAAACCATGTGCCAATGCAAGGCGCTTCGCCAAGAAATGATGAAACTCAAGCTTCTAATTTAAGTCGTCTAGAAAAAACCATGGAAACATTAGTGCAAACAGTAAATAATTTTACGAACACAATGGGTAATATGATGCAGGAAATTCTTAGAATGCAATCAATGTTATTGCAAGCTGTACTTAACAAGCCATGAACTGTATAAAAATTTGTTTTTGGAACGCAAACGGCATCCGCCAACATAAAAATGAACTAGAATACTTTCTTAAAAATAAACAAATTGATGTCATGATGGTTTCTGAAACTCATTTGACTTCAAAAAATAAGTTTAAAATAAATGGTTATATACTATATGATACAAAGGACCCTAGAGATAGAGCTTGTGGAGGTTCTGCCATTTTAATAAAAACCAGAGTCAAACACTACCTAATGGGTGATCATCGTGAAGATTATCTTCAAGCAACAAACATTTGCGTTGAAGAATTAAATAGAAACGTAGTAATCTCATCGTTATACTCCCCACCTAGATATTCAATATCAGAAGGCCAATATTATAAATATTTTAAATCATTAGGACCCTGTTTCCTGGCCGCTGGCGATTATAACGCTAAATATACCTTCTGGGGGTCCCGACTTATAACACCAAAGGGTCGTGTTCTATTTAATACTATTACTAAAATGGATTTGAATGTGGTAGCGAGCGGACAACCAACATATTGGCCTACTGATCATCAAAAAATTCCAGATGTTATCGATTTCGGCGTGGTTAAAAACATCCCCTTAGAAACGATTTATGTTGAAGCTTCCTTAGAATTATCTTCCGACCACACACCAACAATTGTTACTTTAATTAACCCCAATAGAACTGTATCTCCAACTGGTTGCTTAGCGACGCCAGCTACACAAATCAATTGGCTAAAATATAAAAAATATCTCAGCACCCATTGCACAGAAAATATTCCGCTTAGTACACCGGAATACGTAGATCGCGCTATTCTTAATTTTGACAGTTTTCTGAAGCTAGCTGTACAACATTCCAGTATTACCCCAAAAAAAAACTAAAAATATTAAAATTTATTCCACAGATGTTGAGCGTCTCCTGTCTGAAAAAAGAAGAGCCCGAAGAGAGTGGCAATTGCCACTCTAAGAAAGTTACTACAGACACAGAAAACGGATTCTCTGCAAAAATATCTTAAGGAACTTGATGCAACTCCGCAATCAGACTACTCATTATGGCGTGCAGCTAAAAATCTAAATAGGCCAGTTGTCTCTAAGCCACCATTAAGAAACTTGAACGGAAGTTGGGCAAGAAATGATAACGAAAAGGGAAATCTGTTTGTTAATCATTTAAAAAACGTATTTACCCCAAATATATCTCACGATACTGCGGTCGAGTTACCACCTGTTCCTGCTAGAGCAGCTACTCCCCTCAGATTTGAGATAAGAGAAATCGAACAGGCTATTTGTGACTTAAACACTAAGAAGGCACCTGGTATAGATAAAATCAGTAATAAAATGCTTTTAGAGCTACCTCGCACAGCAAAGAAAATTATTCTTTTTATTTTTAATGCTATTTTACGCCTTGAATACTATCCTCAAAAATGGAAGGTTTCCTTAGTTACCATGATACCAAAGCCAGGTAAAGATCATACAAAAGTTGAGTCATATAGGCCAATTAGCTTATTATCAAATATGTCAAAGCTGTTTGAGAAATTATTAGTTTCAAAATTAACACCGATTTTAAGTGAAAATAGATGTATTCCAAACCATCAGTTCGGATTTCGAAGAAAACACAGCACAATCGAACAGACTCATCGAATAGTAAATGTCATAAGAAAAGCATTTGAAGAAAAAAAATATTGCTCAGCACTCTTCATCGATGTTTCGCAAGCTTTTGATAAAGTCTGGCATGAAGGCTTATTACATAAATTGAAGCGAAATTTACCAGCAAACATACACAAGCTGCTAGAAAGCTACTTAGTCGGTCGTCAATTTATTATTAAAGAAGGAAATTTCTTAAGTTCACCTCAGCCCATTGGCGCTGGAGTCCCACAAGGCAGCATCCTGGGCCCTCTATTATATTTAATTTATACTTCGGACATGCCAACAAGCAACTACACCTAAACTTCAACATTTGCAGACGATACAGCATTTCTAAGCGTCGAAAACCGTTATGAAGAATCTCGTTACTTACAGCATCATATATTTCAACTAGAAATATGGTTAAGACAATGGAGGATAGTGGTCAATGAGCAAAAATGCGTGCATATAACATTCACCTTGCGCCGGGAATCTTGCCCCCATATAACAATCAACAATCAAATAATTCCTCAACTTTCGCATGTAAAATATCTCGGTATACATCTGGATCGGCGATTAACGTGGAAATGCCATATAGAGGCAAAATTAACTCAAATGAAACTAAAAGCCATTCAAATTCATTGGCTTATTGGTAGAAACTCTGTCCTTAGTCTCGACTGCAAACTTCTTCTTTACAACTCCATCTTAAAGCCAATCTGGCGCCAAAATACAATTCTTCGAATAATCACAGCTGCCCCTTGGTATGTAAAAAACTCAAATATTCACAGGGATCTCAATGTTCCATTAGTCAAAACTATGATTACGAAATATGCAGTAAACTACTTAAAAAGGCTCGAATTGCATCCAAACCCACTAGCACGAAATATTTTAAATGATAGCGGCCACACTCGCTTAAGAAGAAGAGACACTGCAGCACTTATCCAATTAGATGAGCGACAAACACCTAGATAAGTGAACAGAACCCGTGATGAAGAAAATTTTTGTCTGGCACTGGCAGGACATAAAATAAAGTATTAGGTTAAGATTTGATTAATTATTGTTAGTTCATATTTAAATGTATGAAGATTCAATAAATAATATTGAGAAAGAAAAAAAAAAAAAAAAAAAGCTGTTCAACATTCCAGTATTGCCCCCAAAAAAACAAAAAATATTAAAATATATTCCACAGATGTCGAGCGTCTCTTGTCTGAAAAAAGGAGGGCTCGAAGAGAGTGGCAATTGCACAGATCCCCGTTACTTAAGTACTTACTAAAAGAGTGTACAAAAAAGCTTAGAAAGTTACTGCAGACTCAGAAAACGGCTTCTCTGGAAAAATATCTTAAGGAACTTGATGCAAACCCACAATCAGACTACTCATTATGGCGTGCAGCTAGAAATCTCAAAAGGCCAGTTGTCTCTAAACCACCATTAAGAGACTTGAATGGTAGTTGGGCAAGAAATGATGTTGAAAAAGGAAATCTGTTTGTTAATCATTTAAAAAACGTATTAACCCCAAACATATCTCACGATATTGCGGCCGAGTTACCACCTGTTGTTGCTAGAGCAGCTGTTCCCCTAAGATTTGAGATAAGAGAAATCGAAAAAGCTATTTGTGATTTAAACCCCAAGAAGGCTCCTGGTTTTGATAAGATCAGCAACAAAATGCTTCTGGAGCTACCCAGCATAGCAAAGAAAATTATTCTTTTAATTTGTAATGCTATTTTACGACTTGAATACTACCCTCAAGAATGGAAGGTCTCCTTAGTTACGATGATACCAAAGCCAGGAAAACAACACACCAAAGTTGAGTCATATAGACCTATCAGCTTATTATCTAATATATCAAAGCTGTTTGAGAAGCTCTTAGCGTCCAAATTAACCCGAATATTAACATTTTGGCCGAAGTTCGGTTTCGGCTTCGGCCAAAAAAAGCGAGTTCGGTCGGACACTATAAACAATATTTTGCTGTGTCAATCAGGTAGGCATAATTATTAGAATTTGTTTATTTATTTAAATTTAAGAACACATTATGAAAATAGGCAGGTAGTTTAAAAACTTGGTTTCTATACTAAGTAAAATAAAAACTGCAGTTGTATATAATCCAGTTAATTGTGGCCTAGATTTATGTTTCGCAAATCAGGTAGCTTGAACCTTTTTAGTTTTGGGTATAAATTAATCTTAAATTGTGTAATGCAATCAGTTAAAGTTTTACTTTGCAAAAGTAGAGATCAGTACCAGAACTCATAATGTCATTTCAAAATGCGGAATTGTTCGAGTTATTTAGAAAATCACATAATGAAAATGTATTTAATTTGGCTATTGGATGGATCATCTGGTCAAAGTGCTTACAAACAAAAAATATCGATAACTGACATAACTATTACAGATGCAATTATGTTTATGGCTTCTTTAGTTCCTTTACGACTTAGAAGTGAAATCTCTGAGCATTGGAAAAATCCTCGCCCATCGTCAGTCCATTTTTGCCGTCCGATATTTTTTAAATATGCAAAGGAGTCTTCAGAAATAATCAAGTCTACAGTAAACGATATAAAAAAGCAAATTTCCGAACTAAAACCTTCTGTTATTGAAATGAAGAATGGAAAAAAGGTTTTCATTAATTATGAATTTTGTCTTACAATGATTGATGGCAAATTCTTAAATGTAATAACAGATACTTCTTCAACTTTGAAGTGTGCAATTTGCAAAAAGTCACAGAAGGACTTTCAAAATTTTAATGATTCAAGTGATGAGCAAAACTATGAATATGGAATTTCTCCGTTACATGCCAGAATTAGGTGCATGGAGTTATATTAATATAACATGTTATATTAGAGTAGCATTTTTTCTAGACTTCCCTATGAGAATGTCATTTAAAGCACAAAAAGTTGAGTTTTAAATGTTTGAGAAATTTTAAAAATATCATTACTTTCAAATATATGATTTTAGCGACAAGAAAGGTCAAAGGTTTCATCGTGTCCAATGCCTATCACAATAAGGGAGCACTTATTTTGATCCTAAAAGATTTAAAAATCAATTGTTTTTTCCCCATTACAAATTTCTTGGTAACTTCAAAAATTATGATGTTTTCAACAAAAAAAACCACTGTGCACAGTGCCTCCACAAAGCTATGGCCAAAAATGATACTTTTTATTAAAATATCTTTCTTACCTCAAAAGTTATGATGTTTGTAATAAAAACTGTCGAAAGCAGACACTGTGCACAGTGCCGCGCCTAACCTATGCAAATCATGTATATTAAAGCTAAAGGAGTTTCCTTTCAAATGCTTTTTAAAAT
Source organism: Pollenia griseotomentosa (assembly GCA_963931875.1). NCBI lineage: Eukaryota > Metazoa > Arthropoda > Insecta > Diptera > Polleniidae > Pollenia > Pollenia griseotomentosa. Next base: position 107,105,063 of record OZ007564.1, on the reverse strand, counting down.
TTTTAAATATCTTTATCAGTTCAAAAGTTATGATTTTTGCAACGAAAAAAGTCAAAAGGCCCCACTGTGCGGCGGTTAACGTCTATCGACCTATGAGTTCAGTTCACTCTTCATTTAAATGTATTTTAAGGTTAGTTAGTTGTTGTTAGTTTTAGTTTAATGAGCTGCTCCAACTCGGTTATTCTTCCCCAGAGATTTGTGGCATCTTTCCAGCTGGGTGGGGGTTGTCTGTTTATTTCTCTCAATAACAGCGCCCGTTCTCTTTTTAGTCTGCACAGTAGTCCTCCTCGGCGCTTTGGTTTTTTCGCTTTTGGTTTTTTCGGTTTTTCTTGTTGTTTTGTGCTATTCCTTGCTCTGTACAGCTCCAAGGTCAATGGCTGTGGACCTTCTTCAGACATCTGGCGGAGAATTGGCTGTCCGCCAGGAACTGGTTAAAATGAAGTATTCCTTTTTTGTTTGTTTTTCTCTCTCTGGGTGCTTTTTTTGAGATACTCTACGAGGCTTGCATGTTTTCCCACTTTGGGTGCTTTATAGTGTAGCACTCTAAAGGACTGGCAGAGTGATTTTATTAATTTTGCTTTGGGTGATTTATATTCGAGCACTCCAACGAATTTTAAGGATAATAGCTGTCTTTGGGTGCTTTATAGGTGAGCACTCCAAAAGCCTGGCAGGATAGCCATGTAGATTAAAACAATTACTTTTTGTATTCTTGTTAATAGAAGGTGCAAATGACATGCACTCTTCGTCTTTGTTTATTTAATTGTTCTTAAATTATAAATTATTTTAGCTTATATACTACTTATAAGAATTTAGCTTAACCTAATAATATTACATGTTTATGTGTATTTTGAATATTTTACCACGTTGGAAACAAATGGGTTTCAAATAACATTTCAAAATTAAGCATGAGTGCATTTAGTGTGACATACGATATTTGGATGACAGTCACTTAAAGTAATAAATTCATCATTACTAAAATAATGCAAATAGAGGATTGACGGTTAAACGATTAATTACTACCGGATTAACTGATCGGTTAATTTCAAATTGGATTTTTTCGATTAATGATTAAACCGGTTAATTTCAGTCGATTAACCGATGTAATAAGATTTTCAATTTTTTGTAGTATTCTAACATATTTTTTTGTATTTTTAATTATTTGTTTCGTCTCATATACAAAAGGTATGTGTTTAGAAAATATTTTTCTTACAAGCAAAGGTGTTCAGTGATCTTCATTTCAACCCATTTTCCGCCGACCGATTTTAATGTTCAATCAACAGGAATGTGGCGAAAAATGGGTTAAATGTTTGATTGCCAACACCTTTTTCTTGTTTCACGTACTTTTTATATGTATGTTTTTAGTTATTTGTTTCTTCTCATATCTTCTCATATCAGTCTTTTAACAAAATTAACCGAAACAATTAGAAGTGTTAAACATTTTTAAAAATTAAAACAGGACTCTAAGGGCATAATGGAATATTTTATATGTTTAGAGAAATCCTTAAAAATGACTGAGCACTTAGATATTCATCTACGATAAGTGAAAGAATTTTTTCTAAGTCAAGTTTTGTCAAAACAAAAGAAAAGAATCGCTTTACTCCTAAACATTTAAGCCAAATTACTTTTTTAAAAGATTTTTTTATAAGATCTCCTTTAACTATTGAAATTAATCCAAATTCTTAATATTTTAATTAGGCTTAAGTCCATTATATTTAATTTTCATTAAATTATTTTTATGAAGAAAGGAATTTTACAACATGAAAATTAATTGAAATTGTTATTGATAATCTTTCATTCTTGACCGTGGCCGGGATTCGAACCGCGGCCGGCAGGTTACCATGACATGTTTCAATCGCAACCACTCGATCTTCTCAAATGGATTTGGCGTTTTACACTCGCAGCCATCGACGACTGCTGACGTCAGTAGTCAAACATCAATCCTTTAACCAAATTGTATTTTAACCTTTGGTAGATCGAAGTTTGCTTATTTTGAATGATTATCCATTTTAATTGATTTTACAGTCAAGAATGAAAGATTATTAATAACAATTTTAATTAACTTTCTTCATAAAAATAATTTAATGAAAATTAAATTTAATGAATATATTAAGAATTTGGATTAAAAACCATAAATAGTTCAACAAAATAACCACAATACTAATTATTGAAATAAATAATAAAATTATCTCAGTCTATTTTTTTATAAATACATATTTGGCGGATTCACAAGGTAGTCATAAAGTTGTAAAGCCTTATGTCTTTTAATAATTACTAGAAATATATATCGTAGGATTAATATGCAAACCGGCTAAATCCACTTTTTATGTAAATTGAGATTTTGATGCCGTGTGGTAGAGAAAGATACGCCTCGTCGACCAGCATGTTGTTTTCTTCTACTTTCTTGAAGTGTGTAAAACTAATTGTATCTTTAATTTTTTATCAAGCTGCAAATAGAAAAAATCAAAAGTTTTTTGTCTCTCCTGTAAAATGTGTTTGAAGGAAGTTAGCAGGTTTGCATATTAAGCCGACGATATGACTGTTGTGGGCTACCGCTTATAATTAATATTTCTACTGTGCAGTTATGACGAATCAATGAGCACAGCATTAAAATTTTTGGCCCTAAATTTAAAAAACAGAAACGCAACACCAAAAATTATATTGAAAACAAAAACAAAATCGAAAATATTTCATAATTTTGTTGTTGTTTTCTATAGAAATGCATATTGAATTTTTAAATTTTAAACGCTGCATATCTTGTGGCGTTGATAATTTTAAAACGCAATACATATGTATTTCTGTAGAAAGCAGCAACAAAATTTTGCAGGGACCGTAACGGTTATAAGTGATATCAAAAAAGTTATTTTTTAACAGTTATTTTAAGAATTAAAAAAAAAACTCATTCTTTAACAGTTATTTTTCAACGTAAAAATAAAAGGTCGAATAAACTCTTAAAAATGGAGTTTTATTTTGCCATCAAAAAATAAAACTCATTTAGGAGTTTTATTTTTTCTGTCTAAAATAAAACTCATTTTTGGAGTTTTATTTTTTCCGTCTAAAATAAAACTCATTTTAGGAGTTTTATTTTTTCCGTCTGAAGTAAAACTCATTTTAGGAGTTTTATTTTTTTCGTCTAAAATAAAAATCATTTTAGGAGTTTTATTTTTTCCGTCAAAAAATAGAACGGCGTGAAAAAATGCTGCTTAATAATCCAACATTCCTTGCAACTTTATAATTGGATCTGCGTCTTCAGTGCATCATTGCAAAGGAGCCTTTACAATTAATGTGTGCTCGAAGCCATCTTAAAGAAGCATTTTAAGGTTGGAGAAGCAAGTAAGTTTTATATAATATTTTTTTAATATTTTTCTTAATAAGGTTCTTATTTTTTTTTTTTTTTCTTTTTGCAGATAAAAAATAACCAATGTGATGATTGACCGTCGACAAGCAAGGAAGCTTTACGATCCTCACCGGATGTTTTCCCATCTTCGCCGGATGTTTGTGATACATCCCAATCTCAAACATCGCTTTTGGGTCAGTATTTGAAATCTCTTAATGTAGATAGGGAACAAGAAGAGGAAGAAAATGAAAATGATGATGAAAAAAAGCCTTCTATGAAACCGATAACTATTTTCCTCTTTTTGAATACTGGGAGACAAAAAAAATATCATATCCTTACTTGTATAAATTGGCAAAAACTGTGCAATGTGTTCATGCAACCCAAGTAAGCGTGGAAAGAGCATTCTCTGCTCTTAAGTTGGTATTGAGCGACCTGCGGTCAAATCTTTTACCAGAAAATTTGGAAAAAAATAATGTTTGTTAAATTAAACAAATAAAAAAAGTCTGTTAAAAAAAAGTAAACAAATGAATTTTAATTAAGACAAAAAAATTAATCTCTTCAAAAGAGTTTTACTTTATGAAGGCGAAATGAGTTTTATTTAAGACGAAAAAATACTCGTAAAATGAGTTTTACTTTATACGGAAAAAATAAAAGTCCTCAAATGAGTTTTACTTTAGACGGATAAAATAAAACTCCACAGATAAGTTTTATTTTAGACGGAAAAAATAAAACTCCTGAAATGAGTTTTATTTAAGACGGACAAAATAAAACTCCTCAGATAAGTTTTATTTTAGACGAAAAAATAAAACTCCTAAAATGAGTTTTATTTTTGATGGAAAAAATAAAACTCCTAAAATGAGTTTTATTTTTGACGGAAAACATAAAACTCTTTTTTTTTAAGATTCTGAAAGAGCTCGTCAGTTCGAATCTATTGGTATATGACCGTTGGCGCTAACATGAAGAGTTTTTATGTTAAAATTTTCCGAATAACTGTTTTTTACGGTCCCTGAAATTTTGACAAATTTTTGACTTGAGCATTTCCATTTTATTTCACCGGTAAATTTCTCGATCGTGTCCGATTTCAATAAAATTTGGTGAGTGTGTAAAGTAGTGTATGTGTGTAAGAAAAATGATTTTTTTTTTTTTTTTTTGAAAACTGTGGCAACACTATACCTTTGAATAACTGAAAATTTTGGGTTAGCGACCTCACTCTAAAGTTCATAACTTTTGTTGTGTAAAAGATATTAAAAAAATTCTTTTTGCATAAGAATGGTATAAAAATAGGGTTTTAGAAATTAAAAAAAAAAATTAAAAAAAAAACTTTTTTTTAAAAAAAAAAATAAAAAAAAAATTTAAAATTAGATTTTTGAAATGATTACCCCCTTTAATTTTTTTTATTTTTTTTATGCAAATAGCCACATATGTTCTCTAACCACCCTGAAAATTTCAGAGTGGTAGCACTTAAACTTTTCAAGATATCAAAAAAAAAGTTATGCATCAACGAGTACAATTTACAATAAATACATGCAGTGTTAACAAAATCAAGCAATAGCCTGTAGCAACCAGTAAAATAACATTTTCTTGATTACATATCTCTACTTTTTTTTTGATATCTTGAAAAGTTTAAGTGCTACCACTCTGAAATTTTAGTATATAAGCTAGAATTATTTATAATTTAAGAACAATTAAATAAACAAAGACGAAGAGTGTAAGTCATTTGCACCTTCTATTAACAAGAATACAAAAAGTAATTGTTATAATCTACATATACTTTTAATTAGTTTTAAACATTTTACATTGAACAATCTACTTTGCTGCAAGTTTAAGTAAATCGTTGGGAAAGAAAAAGAAAACATAAATACTTCTGTAAACTTAGCCTTGGCAAATTAACATTTTGTTAAATATATACAAAAAAATTAACTAGTTCCGATTTACTCTTACATTATTATTAATTAAAATGGTACTAAACTAATACATATGTATATGTATGTTGTTACTTACAACTTGTATATATTATATATCTGTATATATCTGTATATAAAATAAACGTATAAAATTAGAAAAATACAAATGTTTAAAACAAGAAAATGTATATATCGTTACCTAAAACACCCTAACTAACAAATTTTAAAAATCGACTTTTTCATTGATTCTGATGTATTGCATCGACAAAAATGTCTACAAAAATATTGGAATCTTTCGACTAAAATTTGCAATTTTATTAACAAAAAACAAAAGGGCCTATGTACAAAAGATTATATGAAGAACAATTAATTACAAACAGTTTAAGGCAATTTATAAATTTTTCATTTTAAATAGTTTTTGATTCTCATGTAAAATTTTCAAAATATTAGATAGGGCCTTTTGCGTTTTAGGTGACGATACACTCTTATATATATTTTCTTCATATTTGCATAAATAATAAAGGTCAAATTTCGACAACTGGGCAAACACTAGCTTATATAAATTAATATAATAACTATTGTGGTTATTTTGTTGAACTGTTTAGGGTTTCGAATCAAATTTTTAATATTTTAATTGTTTATTGTTTAATTTGTATTTTAGACATTTACACCCTTATTCATAAAAAATATTTTTGATTTATAAAAGGTCTATTAAACGAATTGTCATAGAAAATTCGTTTTATAAACCTGTTATAAAACTTAAATGTTTTTTATGAATAAGGCCTTTATTATATAAAGAGAAATTTAAATAAAGTTTTTTTTCAGCTTCAGTAGTAAACAATCAACTGAGTACTTAGTCACTTAGCTAATATTGTTGTTCAGGTTAAAGTGCTTGAAAGATAAACAAGGCATACAAAATAGTGTCAGTACGGATTTATGAGTTCGAAATAAATTTTACTATTGCCATTTAAACGCAATTATTTGGTGACTCCGACGTGATTTCTTTCAAAGATACGTTATATTCTAAACGTTTCCCCAGCGGTAAGGTACAAATCACCTTAATCCTGAAGACAGGCAAGGAGAGAAGTCAATCTATCTTTTTATATAAAAAAATACATTTCCTGAAACAAATTACGCATACATCCAGATGCTAATACTGAGGACTTATAGGCGCAGTTTCAACGAAACCAAACTAATATGGAAACATCTTAACAACTATTGGACTTACTTTTAAAGACAGGAGAGGTCATTCAGGTGGTCATCCGCAACTTTAAAAAAGATTCAGCCAGTCGAAAAACAGTTGCAGATTATTTCGCAGAACGTGCACAACGAATAAGTGAGCTCTGGAACCAATTAGAAGAGTATGATACAAGGTTACGATCACTTGATACGGCCACAGACTAAGCCTCTAGTCACGAGTATTTTACCGACGACTATTAAGGAAAAATCAATGAATTGACTAAATCATATACCGAAATATTCGAAGTGAAGCCAAACTTCTTAAAACGCTACCTTACGATCATCACAAACCGTTAAGATTTGGAGATACTGCCTCAGCAGGTACGACCAAGGCAGTTACCATTCAACAAGGCCCGTGTTCAAGGCAACAACCCGAATGAGAGCTTTAAGCCGCATGCTAAACGGCTTGACGATCGACGACGATTCCCAATCCGTGCCTACTACAATCTGAAGTTGGACACCATTAACTTATTGGCTTTAAACAACCTTGGGATCGAAAGCGCTTCTTGGAATTTATTATTATTACAGCTCTTTATAAAAAAAACTAAATAAAGCCACCCACATCAGGTTCGTCCAATCACGAAAGGAACCAAAATAAGTACTTACGATCCACAACTTTCTATAATTTCTAGAAATTCAGTTCCAATCAATGGAGACAATTATATGTAATCCTTTAATTCCCTGTGGAACATAGGGCCGCTATAGAGACAATTGCTCTTAAGGAAAGACAACAAATAACCACCTCTAACAATAACAGCAAGTGCAAACTAAGCAGCAATGGAACCCACCAGTTATACCACTGCACCAAATTGTTATCAATATCAGCACCCGATCGGGTGCAACAACAAAAACTCTGCGTTAATTGCTTCGAACACGATCACATGGAAAAACATTGCACCACAAGTTGTTGTATAACACCAAAGGGTCGTGTTTTGTTTAATACAATCTCTAAAATGAATTTAAATGTTGTCGCGAGCGGCCAACCAACATATTGGCCTGCTGATCCGCAAAAAATTCCAGATGTCATCGATTTTGGCGTGGTTAAAAACATCCCCACAGAAACGATTTACGTTGAAGCTTCCATAGAATTATCCTCTGATCACACACCTACAATTGTTACTATAAAAAACACCAATAGAATTGAATCTCCCTCTGGTCACATAGCGACGTCAGCTACACATATAAATTGGATAAAATATAAAAAATATCTCAGTACCCATTGCACAGAAAATATTCCGCTTAGCACACCGGAGTATATAGATCGCTCTATTGTCAATTTTGACAGTTTTCTAAAACTAGCTGTTCAACATTCCAGCATTGCCCCCAAAAAAACCAAAAATAATAAAATATATTCCTCAGATGTCGAGCGTCTCTTGTCTGAAAAAAGGAGAGCTCGTAGAGAGTGGCCATTGCACAGATCCCCTCAACTTAAGAACTTACTAAAAGACTGTACAAAAAGGCTGAGAAAGTTACTGCAGACTCAGAAAACGGCTTCTCTGGAAAAATATCTTAAGGAACTTGATGCAACTCCACAATCAGACTACTCATTATGGCGTGCAGCTAGAAACCTCAAAAGGCCAGTTGTCGCTAATCCGCCATTAAGAAACTTGAATGGAAGTTGGGCAAGAAATGATGTTGAAAAAGGAAATCTGTTTGTTAATCATTTAAAACACGTATTTACCCCCTAACATATCTCACGATATGGCGGTCGAGTTACCACCTGTTGCTGCTAGAGCAGCTGTTCCCCTAAGATTTGAGATAAGAGAAATCGAAAAGGCTATTTGTGATTTAAACCCCAAGAAGGCTCCTGGTTTTGATAAGATCAGCAACAAAATGCTTTTGGAGCTACCCAGCATAGCAAGGAGAATTATTCTTTTAATTTTTAATGCTATTTTACGCCTGGAATACTATCCTCAAAAGTGGAAGGTTTCCTTAGTCATCATGATACCTAAACCAGGAAAGGATCACACAAAAGTTGAGTCATATAGGCCTATAAGTTTACTTTCAAATATATCAAAGCTGTTAGCGTCAAAATTAACCCCAATTCTAAATGAAAACAGATGTATTCCTAACCACCAATTCGGCTTTAGAAGAGAACACAGCACAATTGAGCAAACCCATCGTATAGTAAACGCAATAAGAAAAGCCTTTGAAGAAAGAAAATATTGTTCCGCTCTCTTCATCGATGTTTCTCAAGCTTTTGACAAAGTCTGGCATGAAGGCTTATTACATAAATTGAAGCTAAACTTACCAGTAAACACACACAAGCTGTTAGAAAGCTACTTAGTCGGTCGAAAGTTTATTATTAAAGAAGGTGATTATTTAAGCTCTCCTCAACCAATTGAAGCTGGAGTCCCTCAGGGAAGCATCCTAGGCCCACTTTTATACTTAATATATACTTCGGATATGCCAATAAACAACTACACCCAAACTTCAACATTTGCTGATGACACAGCTTTTCTAAGCGTGCACGAAAACAGTCAAGAAGCATCTCGATACCTACAGGATCATATATTTCAACTCGAACTGTGGCTGAAGCAATGGAGGATAAAGGTCAATGAGCAAAAATGCGTACATGTAACATTTACCTTGCGTCGGGAAACATGCCCCCTATTAAAATCAATAATCATTTAGTGCCTCAAAATTCGCATGTAAAATACCTCGGTATTCATCTAGATCGCCGTTTAACGTGGAAAATCCATATAGAGGCAAAATTATCTCAAATGAAACTAAAAGCCATCCAAATTCATTGGCTTATTGGAAGAAACTCTGTCCTAAGTCTCGACTGCAAACTTTTACTTTACAACTCCATCTTAAAGCCAATCTGGTGCTACGGTATTCAACTATGGGGCACTGCCTCGGCCTCTAATATCGAAAAAATTCAAAGGCGCCAAAATAAACTTCTTCGAATAATCACAGCTGCCCCTTGGTATGTTAAAAACTCAAATATTCACAAGGATCTCAATGTTCCTTTAGTAAAAACTATGATTACAAAATATGCAGTAAAATATTTAAAAAGGCTTGAACAACACCCAAATCCACTAGCTCGAAATATTTTAAACTATGGCGGCCACACTCGCTTAAGAAGAAGAGACACTGCAGCACTTACCCAATTAGATGAGCGATAAACACCTATATAAGTGAACAGAACCCGTGAAGATTCAATAAAAAAATAATGAGAAAAAAAAAAAAAAAAAAAAAACAAGTTGTTGTAGAAAATGTGAAAAAATACACAACTTCTTAGTCCATATTCAAACACAACCGCACATGATAAACAAGGACAAAAAATACTACAGCGGCATCGTATAGCTCAAGCCAAATACCAACACCATCGACAGTAGCTTCTGTTTACCATAACAGCCTGCGTCAAGATTATGTATCTTCAAGGCCAATCTGGATTCAGGATCGAAAGTTAACATTGTAACCAACAGGCTGTTAAGTCGGTTATCAATCAACCAATCAGAAACATCATTATGCGTCGAAGAATTGGTTATCAATCCAGGAAATGGATAAACACATAAATTTAACCATGCTATCAACAACATCCAGCTTCCATACAAGACTGGAGGCCTACGTACTTCCCAGCATTATTCACGATCAACCTTCTAAACCATTTAACATAAGATCCTGGCCATTACCGGAAAACATACAATTAGCCGATCCCGATTTTAATAATACCGGCAGTATTGATGTTCTATTAGGCGTTCTTTCTAACATTGATGACCACCGGTAGAATCCAACTATCACCAGAGTTACCAGCATTACAAAAGTCAAAACTGGGTTGGATGATTGGAGGAACACTGAAAGAAGACACCCACAATTCCGCAATATGTGCTGTCGTCAGTGATTCTGGTAACCCGACGAATTTAAAACAACCAACCTCCTCACCACAGAGGAAAAAGGATACGAGACATACAGTTACAACAACCGCCGAGGGTGAATTCATAGTTCGACTACCATTTTTATACCCTCCACCACAATTAGTTGTGAAGAGGGTATACTAAGTTTGTCATTCCGTGTGAAACTTTTTTATTATTCATCTCAGACCCCATAAAGTATATATATTCTGGCTGCTTGAGTAATTCTAAGTCGATTTAGCCATGTCCGTCTGTTGAAAACACGCTCACTTTCGAAAAACTCAAAAGAAATAAACAGGTGTCAAATTGCTTGTAGTTATCCTAAGCAGTTTGGGATTGAATTTCAGCAAAATCGGTTCAGTAGGACCAGAGCTATGAATCAAAATGTGGAACCACCACCTTCAAAAACTTGATAATTTTGTTACAAAAACTAACATAAATAATGCAAAAATGCACGGAATGACATAAGATTTTGCACAAGTCCGTTTTATTCGACTAGAAATTACACTGTAAAATAAAAATAAATATAATAAAAATAAAAAGACATCATACAGATATTACTCCTTAAACATTCGAACTGTCGGTGGAGGGTATCAGAGATTCGGCACAGCCGAATATAGCGCTCTAACTTGTTGAAAATCCAAGTTGTCTAGGCGACGAAAGAGTGTAGCCATGTGTAGATGTATGGCTTTGAAACGTCGATTATCAAAACCCTTTGATACCAATATGTTGACTTCATAAATTTATACGAAGAATTGGACTACATGGCACGTATTGAAGACGTTAAGGTGCAAACCCCGGATTTTTAAATTCCTTACCATTGAGTGCTAAAACTAGAAAGTAAAACCACTAAGCTTTGAGTTGTGTTTGATGCCTCTACAAAATCTGCCTCAGGCTTATCTCTCAACGACATATTTAGCGTCGGTCCTTCTACTCAAGGTATGTTATTACGTTTAATAATGCCTAGATTTGTCTTTAGCACAGATATTGAAAAAATGTATCTACAAATTTTAGTTCACGCTTCAGATAGTCATATACAGCTTATATACTGGAGGAAAATCCAACCGAAAAAGTTCAAACATACAAGCTTAACACGGTTACTTATGGAACATCTGCAGCTCCTTACTTAGCAACCAAATGCTAGCAGATATAAATATGGGAATGTGCTCACGCCTTGAAACACGATTTTTATTTTGACGATGGAATGAGTGGAGCTAATAACATCACAAAAGCAGTTGAAATACAACAGCAACTAACTAAGCTGCTACAAGCAGCATGATTTAAGCCAAGAAAATGGTGCGCAAATGATCCTAAGTTGTTATGTGAAATTCCTCAGCAAGATTTAAAACAACACTTAGACTTTAACAAAGAATTCACAATGATTTAAGGATAGACATGGATTACTAAGACAGACTCATTTCGGCTCAAGGTCAACATTCATGAAAGTCAACATATCACAAAGCGCACTGTAACTGCAGACGTGGCTATAATATTTGACACTTTTGGAAATTGCTGGCCCTGTAGTAGTTACTGCAAAAATGTATATCCTGGGATGATCAATTATCAGAAGGCCTTGCCAAAAACTGGAACAAATTTTGCTAAGAACAATAGGTAATAAGTTACATCGATGATAAAAAGCACCTGTTTGTCCAAGATTTACAATTTTGACCCCCTCTAACTCTGAGAGTGCTTAACCGATCTTGCTGAAAAATTGTGTCTAAACTACTATCCAATAGGATTAGTGTTGCCAGTGAAATTTCGAGAAAGATTCATTTTAGTTTCCAAAGATATATTTTAAAAAAATTTCTAGATCCATTTTTAACGTTTAACATTTATTAACAAAACATTTTTATTTCATATTTAATGATTATTGTAAAGAATATAATATGTATCATATAAATAAAAATTTTGGCCCTATGCTCCTTGTAGGAGTTTAAAGGAACTAATATATATATATATATTAGAGCGACTCACCAAAAAAAGTGCTCGATGTACCCTCCTAAAAATGAACCTTGGACTTTTTTAAGATACCATTTTAAATATTTCGGCTCCAGCTTTGGCCTCTCGTGAGCTGGACCATTTTTAAAAAGAGTCTATTTTTGCATGTTTTGTTATTTTGAGAATCTGTTTCCTTACCAACATATACAAATTGGGTATCATAAGAAAGGTTTTTTTAAGGCGCGTCCAACTGTATATACAATTTGTCCAAGGACGATCATCCATATCCTTTTTTTTAAGGTTTTTCTGTAAAAAAAACGGTTTTTGAATTTTTTGTTCGGCGTTGCTTGTAATAAAAATGCCAAATTTACATATTTTAATCTTTAGTCGATTTAATTAAATACGTGTTTCAGCTTTTTTGGAAATTCGCGCTAGTTCGCGTTTTAACAAAAATGCAATGGGGTGGCAACCCTTCATTTAAATATAGCAATATGGGCATCAAATTTCTTCTTTTACCAAGTACATCATCTTTGTATGTAAATAATATTATTTTTTGCAAATTAGATGCATTTTACACGGTGCTCTGGAATATATATAAATGCAATTTTGTAGTAACTGTAATATGTTAGCGGATTTAGTTTCTAGATCATGTATGGATAAAAATATAACTAAAGAAAGAAAAAAAGGAATGATCCACGACTTTTTGGCGGCATATTTTTTTTGCAAATTAAAAAAAAATTTAAGTCGTAGATCATTCCTTTTTTTCTTTCTTTAGTTATATTTTTATCCATACATGATCTAGAAACTAAATCCGCTAACATATTACAGTTACTACAAAATTGCATTTATATATATTCCAGAGCACCGTGTAAAATGCATCTAATTTGCAAAAAATAATATTATTTACATACAGAGATGATGTACTTGGTAAAAGAAGAAATTTGATGCCCATATTGCTATATTTAAATGAAGGGTTGCCACCCCATTGCATTTTTGTTAAAACGCGAACTAGCGCGAATTTCCAAAAAAGCTGAAACACGTATTTAATTAAATCGACTAAAGATTAAAATATGTAAATTTGGCATTTTTATTACAAGCAACGCCGAACAAAAAATTCAAAAACCGTTTTTTTTACAGAAAAACCTTAAAAAAAAGGATATGGATGATCGTCCTTGGACAAATTGTATATACAGTTGGACGCGCCTTAAAAAAACCTTTCTAATGATACCCAATTTGTATATGTTGGTAAGGAAACAGATTCTCAAATTAACAAAACATGCAAAAATAGACTCTTTTTCAAAATGGTCCAGCTCACGAGAGGTCAAAGCTGGAGCCGAAATATTTAAAATGGTATCTTAAAAAAGTCCAAGGTTAATTTTTAGGAGGGTACATTGAGCACGAATTTTGCTTCCATACATTTTGAGTCGCTCTAATATATATATATAAATTAATTTTAATACTTATTTGTCATAAATATTAGGTAAACTTACTTGAAAAAGTCTACGTACAACCAACTTTTTCTGAGATACTGTATAAAAACAACGCCACAATAACTCAAAAAATTTCAAGCTTGATATTTATTAATAAATATCTTTTCATCCTTCTAAAATATGTCATTATTAAAAGAAAATTCAAGCTTAATAATAACTAATTACAAACAACGATATAATAATTGTAGTTAAAAATTTAAAGAAAAAGTCTGCGTGCAAAAGTGTATCCACCATTTAAAAAGTATTATTTTTAAATATATGTAATAAGCATTATTGTTACTAAATTAATAGCTAGTTGGTCACATTTTCATTTGCGGACTGCAGTCAATCTCTTTTGAATGAAAAGAACGAGTTTCATGATTTCTTCACGTGATATTTTCTCCTATTAATTTTGCAAAACTTCTTTAAAAATAGTTTTTGAAGTAATAGCGCGCTGGGGAATTTTTTGTTCCAACAAATTCCATAAATGAGCAATGGGGTTGTAATCCGAAGACTGGGGAGGCGTATAAAACTATTTTGGCACATTATAAACAGCCAAAGCTTTACAATATCCGCTGTATGGTTGGGATCATTATCTTGTTGGAATAAATAACTGTTCCCAAGATCAAGTTTCGCTGCGCTTTGCTTTAAGTTTGTCTTTAAATTGTCTAGGAATGCTCTCCTGTCCATTGTTAATTCAATATACTGTAAATTTCTTACCTCGCTAGCCGCCATGCACCCCGAAACCATACTGCCTACTCTACCATGATTTACAGTAGGACACAAATTTGCTTTATTTAGTGCTGTACCAGGATTCCTTTAAATGAATTGACGGCCATTAATTCCAAAAATGCAATATTTGCTCTCATCCGGAAAGATCACTTTTTCCCAGACTTCAAATGGTTTATTCAAGTGTTATTTAGAGAACAAAATTTTTTACTGCCCGTTTATTAAAGAAATTAAGGGTTTATAACGTGCTATACGAGCATGAAATCCATTTAGCTTAAAGATTTTTCTTACAGTATAATTACATATCTTTTTTATGAACTTCAAGCGAATGTTTTCGTCCACTTTGGATGCCGTCAGTTTTGGATCATGCTGCACAGAGCTAATAAGAGTTAATATTGTACAGCGTCTAGAAGGTGGCTTAGACACAAAACCTACAGTTTCTTTAAAAGAATTAATGACCCTTTAGATAGAAGAGTGCGTTCTCTAGGCCATTTCTCCAATTTCTCTAAAGGTTCTCCCCTGCTTCCAGAAATAATCTATAATTTTCTTTCAGCAGGATTAATTTCTTTTCTTTTTGAATTCCTTGCAAAAATAGCGATTTCACAAATTCAAATAAATTTATAATAGAGTATACATTTGACAAGAATTGATAGCCGTAAATTTAGAAACCAATCGCTAGATTAATATTTCTTGTTTTGTACGCAGACTTTTTCTGTCTGAATAGATGCACTTTTTCAAATTTTAATACCTAGCTATGAGTTAACATATTTCTCAAATTAAAAGTTTGGTTTTAGCTAATTATAGGGATGAGGGATATAGGATAAGACAAACAAATTTTGGTTTTCTTGTGAATTTTCAGATACATACCTATATAAAGTAATCAGTATAATAAATACTTTTGTATGCAGACTTTTTTTAGCAAGTGTATGTAATTTTTAAAAATACAATAAACAAACTTTATAATTAATTATATGTAACTATCATTGGATGTTATGAAAACAAATTAATTTTTGTAAAAATTACCACATACACAACAATAAGCAGACGACTGAAGAACTTAGAAAACCTAACAACAAAATACATGTTATTTTTGTATTTAGTTGTCACTGTTTTTTTTAGTATTCATAACGAAATGATAACTTTAAAAAACTTTGACATAGACGAAACGTTTTATATTTTATTTCTGTACATTTTGCGTACAGATTCAAAAGATACGAAGAATGTCGGGATATACATGGTACCTGGGGTCATCAAAAGATACGAAAAATGTTTCTTTCGTATCCTAATGGCATCACTGAATTGGACTTACCTTGGTGCAATTTCATCACGATCGAAATACAACGGTTTAAAAAGTTGAGTCACTCTCTTTATATATATACCAGCTTAACCCGGTGCGCTTCGCTACACTGCTTTAACCACGTTTGAAGACTCTCCCTCTATCTCTTTTCAGTTGAGAGATATTTAATGTATGCATCCTATGCTAGGTATTTCCCCCTGCACCTACCTGCTTTATTTTTATTTTCAAAAGTGTAGTATACCATAAGAGTGACTTCTACAAAGTTTGAACATTCTCACTATAATAGTTCTTAAGATATGCGATATTAAACATTGGCGCTCTATGGGGGTTGCCACTTCCCCCGCTGCTATTTTATTTCAATTTTTGACCTTAGAAGATCCTACTACAAAAGTTCAACGAAATGCGTGCAGCGGCTCTTATTAATATTTCTATCTATGAGGGGTACTGCTCCTCCTCTGTCAACCCAGCCCATTTTTATATTGAAATTTATAGTTAACCATAATAGTAGCTTTAACCACGTTTGAAGACTCTCCCTTTAATTGTTCTTCTGTTGAGCGATATTATATGTATGCATCCTATGGGAGGTGTTTCCCCCTTGCGCCTACCCGCTTTATTTTTATTTTCAAACGTGTAGTATACCATAAGAGTGACTTCTACAAAGTTTGAACATTCTCACTATAACAGCTCTTAAGATATGCGATTTTAAACATTGGCGCCCTATGGGGGTACCACTTCCCCCACTGCTATTTTATTTCAATTTTGGGGCTCAGAAGATCCTACTACAAAAATGCGTGCAGCGGCTCTTAAGATATACGATATTTAATATTGGCATCCTTTGGGGGTACCAATTCCCCTGCCCCTACCGAAAAAATAACTATCCCATTTTATTTTTAGGGCTCACGTGATGTTACTGTAAAAATTTAAGGAAAATCGGTTTAGTAGTTTAGGAGTCTATAAGCCAACAAACAAACACACAAACATTTTTAATTTTAATATATAAATATATGTAGATATATAGATATTTATATAAACATATATTGTTTTTAAAGTCTAATTCACTTACCTCCGTACGGCGCAGGATACATTGGATATCCTAGTCCAACGTGAGTATGGTGATGTGTGTGTACGTGTCTTTGAGGTGGAGGACTTCGTGAATCTGAAGTGCTTCCAACATTGATGTTGTTGCTACTACTGCTGCCGTTTCCACTGGTGCAATTTGGTGCAACAGTAGAGTTAACAGTTGTTTGTGATTTCTGTAGTTCAATAGAAGGAGTTCCAGCAACACTAGGGCTGTTAACATGAGTTTTTTGACCTGCTATATCTTGTTTGTTGGGCAATACAATAGATTGTGATGCTATACTCTGTGGTAGCTGGGTGACACTTGATGGCTGATTTTGTACAGTGTGATGTCCAATAATATTCGAACTTATATTTGAATGTTGAGTAGTACCAATATTTGGACTAGAACCGCTTGTTTTATTTGTACCAGGCAAATTATTCGAATTTGAGTTATTAGGAGATTTTAGTGCCCTTTCACTAAGTTCATGAATTTTATGTGTTGTATAGTATTGGCTTGCTGCATGATGAAGTGCGTCTAGCGCTTTTGTTCCGGTATTTCGAGAAAGATCTTCAGGAGCATGATAACGTGGCATAGTAATGTGATATGGTGGTGTATTGTATGGTGATGTAGCAGGCATCAAAACATTTCGGTACATGGGGTGACTTGGATCAAATCCAAATGGAGCTGACGTTATATATGATGGGTGTAAAAAATATTGAGATGTAGGTGGTGGAGGAGGTCCTTGAGTTTCCATGGTCGGCTTTTGACCTTCTTGTTTTATTACTTTTGATTCTTCATCCTGTTTGTGCTTTGGAGATTCTTTAGATGTAGTAACTGTATTTAAAGTTTTACTTATATTAAGAGCCGTGTTTGATTTAATTTTTATTTGTTGCTGATTATGGGTTCCATCATCTTTACATTGTTGATTTCCAGATAAAGAGGATGTATTTTGCACTTGTTGATTAACAACATTTTGGGAAGAATTGTTTTGGCGACGTTGCTGATCCGAAAATATGTAGTACCTGTTAATTCAAATTATTATTATTAGCTTTAAAAATAAATAAACTGTGATACAAAAATGAAGAAAAAATTTCTCCGTGAATTACAAAACTATTATTATTTTTTTACTATTTATTTCACTCAATAACTTTGTTTTTATGAAATAAAAGAAATCTTTAAATGTCAGTCTCCCAACTGTTGATTAACTGATTATCATAATTCATTTGTATTGTACTTTGCCCTACAAGAACAGTGACAGTTATTTGTTCCGTCATATGACTGGCATTGCTGATGCGAATATCCATCATCGCGTATAACAAAGTTTCTATCATTTTCTTAAGGCAATTATAAAAAAACTGATGGAAACTTTTGTGTACGTGTGATCTTGCATCCTTCTTTAATCTATTAATTTTGTCGATGATAAAACATATATCTGAGCTGTTTACACTTATACTGTTTACAAGTAAGTACTGATGTACATACTGGACACAGCTGACTAGTCAGTACTAATGTATGGAACGGACACAGCAGACTAATCGGTACTGATGGTAATATTCATCACTGTTGACAAATATTCAGTTTAAAGAAAACACAATTTATTTTAATCCAATTCTTTTTATTTATATTTTTATTAAATATAACAAATATAATCTGGGAATTTGTAAGAGGTGAGTACATATTTTTATATATGTTGAGCTAAAGATATTTTATAAATGTGTTTATTTCTATATTTTCTGTAGATTTTAGATATTTTTAAAAAGCGAGGTGCTTTTAAGCGTCAGGAGGACACGCGAAAGGAGAACGCCCACCGAATTAAAAAATATAAAAATTTAAGAAGAACAAAAAAAAACTGGTAATTTTTTTTATATTTTATAAATGTATTAAATAAGTTTCCTTCAATATTTTCCAGGAATATTTTTTATGCACTATCAGAATTTTTGTTTGTATATTTCTGTTACGAAGCTTACTTTAGCTATCCTTTGGTTAGCAATGAAGTAAATTTTACAGAAAATGTATACAACTGTTAGATACTAGCAGAATGTAATGCATTTTCTGGTCCGCTACTGCCATCGTCAGCATTCTTTGTATATTATAACTGGATAGTGCCTATTGTAAATTTTATGTATTTAACTTAATTATTTTAACAAATAGAATCTGGTAATTTATTTCTCATGGTGAGTAACATGATTCCCAGATTCTATTTGTTAAAATAATAAAGTTAAATACATAAAATTTACAGTTAATTATATTTTAATACAATATTAATAAAAGTATTAAATAATATATTTTTAATATATATTGAATTTTTTTTTTATCTATTTTTAATAAAATAACACTAACAACACAACAAAATGTGAAAATTAAGCAAGAATGAATCGTATGAACAGCATATTTGGCAAACTAGTTTCTGAGAGCGAAACGAGTGGTTTATATCGTCGAAAGAACATAGCATACTGATCAGCTTTAGTAGGTTATTCAATCGGTTAACCGTTAATTATTTAAAACAAAAACAAAATTTCGAAATTTGTTTTTGTTTTAAATGTAAGTTGAACGGATGAGTTTTGCGCTCGTGTTCTATAAACCACAAATTAATTTTTTTCATGTCTTCTGATCTACCTGATTTTTCCAAAAAATATTAGGCTTCTATCTTTATTACTTTTTTATCTAGTGACATTCAAAGTCGACCTAAGTGAATGTGTTTGAAATGACCGTATTATATATGATAATTTCTATCACTTCATACGTTTAAAATACTCTTGTAATGACACTTTAATGATTTTTTTTTGGATGTTTTAAATGAAATATATGCAAAAAAAAAGAAATTTTAAAACTAAACAATTTTTTTTGTACTATTATAAATTTTCCAAAAATATTTAGATTTTAAAAAATTCAGCTGCCCATTTTTGCCCCTAAGCAATTCCGGTATAAAAAACTGGAAAAGGTTGTATTGCTTGTTTCAATGTTGTTTTGTTGTAAAAAAAAACACACAAAAAACAAACTCAAGTTTAAAAAAAGGTGCTTTATAAAAAAAGAAAATTTGTTTATTGTTTTTAGTTTTTTAATTAGCTGTGATTATTAGTTGTGTTTAAATGATTATAGCTAATTAGTTTATTGTTTATAAAGTGACAAAAAGAAGAAAATTATTTAAGAATGGACAATCTTCAGTTATCTTATTATGACATTTTTGATCTTTTGTTAGATTGTGATAAGAATATTGATGCAGTTTGCGATATTATTTGAACAAATAAAACAAATTTATCAATAACACTTTGCTAGTTGCAAAAATGGACAAGCCGGGCAGGTGGCGTTTTAACATATTTCCGGTACGCTGAATCCAATGGTACTAACCGTTTTAGCTTAGCTCTTGTTTTCGAGATATACCGTTATTTCGAAAATAGAGGAGGCTGCACAACATATATTTCCGTAACTCAAAAACGGTTTAGTTAATTGAAATTACTAAGAAAAACCGAAATTCCGCAATAAAATTTCCTATGCGCAGTCGTTTTAGAAACAAAATTAAAAAAAAAAAAAAATTATTTTATCAAAATTTCGAAATTTTTGTTTTTTAATTCTAATTCTAATTCTAATTTTTTTCAGACATATAAAAACCGAAGCTGCAAGCAAAACAAGCCATAAATGATTAAAATCTGTTATTTTATTCACAAGTCGAGAAATTTGAATTAAAGAATTTCATAATACGCAATATTTGTATGGGAGCCCCCTAAGAAGTGGAGATAAGGGGCAAGTATGTCTCCAGAAAATGTTTAGAACAAAAAATTAATTGATGTCGGTTATACATTATATCCCACTAGGGCGACTCCTGGGCATTTATGGGACTTTTTCTTCAATATGTTTCTAGCCTGCATGAACATTTTGTATGGGAGCCCCCTTAAGGAATGGAGATAGCGGGTAGCTATGTTAGAAATAAATGATTGAGATAAAAAAAAAGTGGGGTCAAATGTATGAACAAACCCACTTTATTTTTCATCTAAATTATTTATTGCTAACATACCTACCCGCTATACATTGCGGAATTTCGGTTTTTTTAGTTTTTTTTTAATAAGCTGGGGCGTTTTTGAATTACGCGAATATATGTTGAGCAACCTCCTCCATTTTCGAAATAACGGTATATCTCGAAAAGCAGAGCTAACCTAAAAAACGGCTAGCACCTCTGGATTCAGCGTACCCGAATTAGGTTAAAACGCCAAGTGCCCAGCTTGTCTAAAAAAAAAGTTTCAATTTCGAGCACAGTGTAATTAACGCAGATCAATATTTTAAAATAAACAATTTTTATCAAAGTTAAAAACTAAGTGGGCCAGTGCACAACGTTTAAAAAATAGATTTGTTGAACAAAACGAAGTTTGAAGCTGCACAAGAAATTAATAAGGATGAACATTTTTCAAAAATGTTTAGTCCAGAAAAAGCAGTTTATCAAATATTAAGATGGAGTGCTAAAGAAATAAAATGTGATACTTTCCATCCATATCATTAAGTTCTTGGTGTTAACAATTTAAACCAGTGTAGTTTTTTTAAGCGATCTAGCTTTGTTAACAAAGAAAATATTGCATTTTATGTGGTTATTTTGTATGAGAGGTAGGCGTGGTTGTCAGCAGTTTTTGCTAATTTGTTCAACATTGGTCAATATTATCATACAATTGCAATCAGCAAAAAATTGTGACTCTAAAATGATTTTTAACTTTTGTGTCATATGGAAAGTAGGCGTGGTTGTGCTCGGATTTTTTTCATATTTCCGGTATTTTTTTATAACAACTAAATATTAGTCTATACCAATATTTAAGGCTTTACGAGATGCTTCTTTACATTTAATGCCACCAATCGTATGAAGCTGAACCACTGTGTGCCGTCGTCTAGACTGCAATAAGTGCTATGTGTTTTTTAACAGGTTTTCATACTTTATCGACATCAAAAACTACAAGTAGGCCTTTTTGAAGCAGCCTTTTGTTTATAGAAGAAAGTTTATTATTATTAATTCTTCAATAAAAAAATACTATGCATGAGTCAATACATAGCACTTCTTGCAGAAATATTTTGTATATAATTTCTAAACCCATTAACGTATCGCAAAACCGCTTAGTAGATGTATGTATGACCAATAGAGATTCACAATGGAACAATAAAAAATTTTCAAAATAATACAAAGCACTACTTGCAGGCTAGACGACGATGAGTTTAGAAAATAATTTTTCATGCAATATATTTCCTCCTAGCAAAACGTTCTTAAAATACAGTAAAAAAACAGAAACTAAGGAATTCAGGTATAAACTTTTTTGCAGAAAGTTCGGTGCTGAGCATTGCCAGGATGACTCAAATGATGACCTGACAACAGAAGCAACTCTCGATGCTAACACAAACAATCTTTTAACAGAATTAACCGAAACAATCAGTAGGTTAAAAATTAAAAAAAAAATTGGAATATAACTCTATTTTATACGCCAATCCAGAAAAAGAACTGACAAATTAGATAATCTGTGTAACGGGTTGCTTTTGATTTCTCCAACATCTTCGACAAGTGAACGAATTTTTTCCAAGCCGAGTTTTATCAAAACTAAAGAAAAGAATCGCTTAAATCCTAAACATTTAAACCAAATTAATTTTAAATAATTAATAAAATGATCTCACAGTTTATTTTTTAATAAATACATAATTGGGCTATTCACAAGGTGTGCTATCAAGTCATATCGTCATAATGTCCTAAATAATAGTTTACAATTGTTTAAAAAAATATTGTTGTGTTTGAAACAAACTAAAAATTTTAATGCTGTGTTCATTATTTCGTCGTAACTGTACATTAGAAATCTAAATTATAGGCGCTTGCCAACAGCAGTCTTATATATGTCATGTGACTAGGGATGCAAGCGATACATCGATGTTTAGAAAACATCGATATATCGTTCATAAACATCGATGTTAATATCGATGTTTTGATTTACGATACATCGGCGATACATCGTCGTCAAAACTAAAAAACATCGACATCGTCCATTTAATATTTTCATTAATTTAATATTTTTTATAATATTTTTAGCAATTTTAATTTCTATTTTTCAATTAAACCTTTTATTTAAAAATATAAAAAAGTGTTTTTCAAAGCATACGTTAAACGCAAGAATTGGAAATGTCGGTTTTTAATAAAATTTCTGTAATATAAGAATTTTATGACAAATATATAAATATTTCTCTATTAAACAGAATTTTAACACAAAAATTAAAAATATTTTATTAAAAGTGTATTTAAAACGACCTCCCAAATTCTTGCGTTTTACGTTTCCGTTTTCCAGCACACCCCTGATAGCCATACAATGTACGTATGTATGTATGTACATGCATGCATACTGTGCATTGCATAACTATATGTATGTATTAAGTTGCTTAAGTTGGCTCGAGCAACTGTGCGAATACATAAAAATCATATTTGTCAAACCATATTGAACTTATGGAAACTTTTTGATTAATTTTATGAATCTGTCATTTGCTTAAACAAAAATCAAATCTGATTGCACTTTGTTTTGGTGTTTTTGAATGCATTTTTTTTTGCAATATTATTTATTGAATCTTCATACATTAAATATGAACTAACAATAATTAATCAAATCTTAACCTAATACTTTATTTTATGTCCTGCCAGTGCCAGACAAAAATTTTTTTCATCACGGGTTCTGTTCACTTATATAGGTGTTTATCGCTCATCTAATTGGATAAGTGCTGCAGTGTCTCTTCTTCTTAAGCGAGTGTGGCCGCTATCATATAAAATATTTCGAGCTAGTGAGTTCGGATGCGATTTGAGCCTTTTTAAGTATTTTACTGCATATTTCGTAATCATAGTTTTCACTAAAGGAACATTAAGATCCTGGTGAATATTTGAATTTTTAACATACCAAGGGGCAGCTGTGATTATTCGAAGAAGTTTATTTTGGCGCCTTTGAATTTTTTCTATATTAGAGGCCGAGGCAGTGCCCCATACCTGAATACCATAGCACCAGATTGGCTTTAGCCAATGAATTTGAATGGCTTTTAGTTTCATTCGAGTTAATTTTGCCTCTATATGGCATTTCCACGTTAATCGCCGATCCAGATGTATACCGAGATATTTTACATGCGAATGTTGAGGAATTATTTGATTATTGATTGTTATATGGGGGCAAGACTCCCGGCGCAAGGTTAATGTTATATGTACGCATTTCTGCTCATTGACCATTATCCTCCATTGTCTTAACCATATTTCTAGTTGAAATATGTGATCCTGTAAATAACGAGATGCTTCATAACGGTTTTCGTGGACGCTTAGAAAAGCTGTATCGTCTGCAAATGTTGAAGTGTAGTTGTAGGGTGTAGGGGTGTAGTTGCTTGTTGGCATGTCCGAAGTATAAATTAAGTATAATAGAGGGCCCAGGATGCTGGGCTGAGGTGAACTTAAGAAATTTCCTTCTTTAATAATAAATTGACGACCGGCTAAGTAGCTTTCTAGCAGCTTGTGTGGTTAGCTGGTAAATTTTGCTTCAATTTATGGGGGTGTGCTGGAAATCGCAAACGCAAAACGCAAGAATTTGGAGGCTGTTTTTAATACACTTTTAATCTAATTTTTTAAAATTTTGTTTAATAGAGAAATGTTTGTATAATATTTGTCATAAAATTTTTTTTATTACAGAAATCTTACTAAAAAACGACTTTTAAAATTCTTGCGTTTTGCGTTTGCGATTTCCAGCACACCCCTGTATGTAATAAGCCTTCATGCCAGACTTTATCAAAAGCTTGAGAAACATCGATGAAGAGTGCGGAACAATATTTTCTTTCTTCAAAGGCTTTTCTTATGGCGTTTACTATACGATGGGTTTGTTCAATTGTGCTGTGTTCTCTCCTAAAGCCGAATTGGTGATTAGGAATACATCTATTTTCACTTAAAATTGGAGTTAATTTTGACACTAACAGGCTCTCAAACAGCTTTGATATATTAGAAAGTAAGCTTATAGGCCTATATGACTCAACTTTTGTGTGATCCTTTCCTGGTTTAGGCATCATGGTGACTAAGGAAACCTTCCACTTTTGAGGATAGTATTGAAGACGTAAGATAGCATTGAAAATTAATAGAATAATTTTCTTTGCTGTGCTGGGTAGCTCCAAAAGCATTTTGTTGCTGATCTTATCAAAGCCAGGGGCTTTTTTGGGGTTTAATTCACAAACAGCCTTTTCGATTTCTCTTATCTCAAATCTTAGGGGAACAGCTGCTCTAGCAGGAACAGGTGGTAACTCGACCGCAGTATCGTGAGATATATTTGGGGTAAATGCGTTTTTTAAATGATTAACAAACAGATTTCCCTTTTCGTTATCATTTCTTGCCCAACTTCCGTTCAAGTTTCTTAATGGTGGCTTAGAGACAACTGGCCTTTTTAGATTTTTAGCTGCACGCCATAATGAGTAGTCTGATTGCGGAGTTGCATCAAGTTCCTTAAGATACTTTTGCAGAGAATCCGTTTTCTGTGTCTGTAGTAACTTTCTTTGCCTTTTTGTACACTCTTTTAACAAACTCTTAAGTTGAGGGGATCTGTGCAATTGCCACTCTCTTCGAGCTCTTCTTTTTTCAGACAGGAGACGCTCAACATCTGTGGAATAAATTTTAATATTTTTGGTTTTTTTTGGGGTAATACTGAAATGTTGCACAGCTAGCTTCAGAAAACTGTCAAAATTAAGAATAGCGCGATCTACGTATTCCGGTGTACTAAGCGGCATATTTTCTGTGCAATGGGTGCTGAGATATTTTTTATATTTTAGCCAATTTATTTGTGTAGCTGGCGTCGCTAAGTAACCAGTTGGAGATACAATTCTATTGGGGTTCATTAAAGTAACAATTGTTGGTGTGTGGTCGGAAGATAATTCTAAGGAAGCTTCAACAAAAATCGTTTCTAAGGGGATGTTTTTAACCACGCCAAAATCGATGACATCTGGTATTTTTTGCTGATCAGTAGGCCAATATGTTGCTTGTCCGCTCGCTATCACATTCAAATCCATTTAAGTAATAGTATTAAATAGAACACGACCCTTTGGTGTTATAAGTCGGGACCCCCAGAAGGTATGTTTAGCGTTATAATCGCCAGCGGCCAGGAAACAGGGTCCTAATGATTTAAAATATTTATAATATTGGCCTTCTGATATTGAATATCTAGGTGGGGAGTATAGCGATGAGATTACTACGTTTCTATTTAATTCTTCAACGCAAATGTTTGTTGCTTGAAGATAATCTTCACGATGATCACCCATTAGGTAGTGTTTGACTCTGGTTTTTATTATAATTGCAGAACCTCCACAAGCTCTATCTCGAGGGTCCTTTGTATCATATAGTATATAACCATTTATTTTAAACGTATTTTTTGAGGTCAAATGAGTTTCAGAAACCATCATGACATCAATTTGTTTATTTTTTAGAAAGTATTCTAATTCATTTTTATGTTGGCGGATGCCGTTTGCGTTCCAAAAACAAATTTTTAAACAGTTCATGGCTTGTTAAGTACAGCTTGCAATAACATCGATTGCATTCTTAGAATTTCCTGCATCATAGTACCCATTGTGTTCGTAAAATTATTAACTGTTTGCACTAATGTTTCCATGGTTTTTTTAAGACGACTTAAATTAGAAACTGGAGTTTCATCATTACTTGGCGAGGCACCTTGCATTGGCTCATGGTTTGATTTTAGGACGTTTGCGTAAGAGGTTCTGTTATTACTAGACTGGGGGGCTTGAATTGCATTTGTGATAACTTGATTTGCAACCTGCATTTGAGGGGCATTTGTTTTCGGTCCAACCGACTGCTTGATGATATTATATACAGGGCATCCTCTATAATTGGCAGTGTGATTACCGCCACAGTTGCTACTTTTTTTTACGTTGGGGTCGGTTTTAGACTTATCGCAAGAAACTGTACCGTGTAGTTCACCACATACTACGCAAACAGGGGGTAAGTAGCAGTATGCCTTTGTATGGCCAAATTCTTGGCAGTTTAAGCACTGAACAGGTCCATTTTTTTGTGCGGCTCCTCAATTATGATTTTTCTGTATAGAATATATTTCAAACTATAAATGGGATGCGTTTCGTTTTTTTTTAATTTAATGTCGCCGGGCTCTAATTCTTCTCGAAAAAGTGGTTGTGGATTTTTGTCTCTATTTCTAATATTTACCACATGTTTTATGTTGAAGCCTTTTTCTTCCAAGAAAGTTTTAATTTCCTCTGGGTCTACGCATGAATCAATTCCCTTAATCACCACCTGGAGAACTTTACTGCTCTTGAGTTGGTATGTATAAAAACTTTTTTTAAGTGCCTCAAATTTGTTAATAATTTTGCGAAAATCATTTTCATGATTCACTTGAATTTTCGTTTCATTTATGCTGCCTCGCTTTATTGCGGCTTCATAAAACGAATTTTCACCAATCAACGAAATTAAACTCTTTATTAGATCATTTGAGTTATGCTCCCTAAGATATATCGGGGGAGGCTTGGACGATTTTATGACGTTTGGTGCTTCAGAGGATTCATCCTCCAGAACTGCAAAGCGATTTTGGGAATTTATTTTGTCAAAAGATGGCACTTTTGATGCCGAAGCAACAGCTGCAGAGGTAGGGCTGCGACCCCGCTTAAGGTCTGTTATATACCTGTCCATACTAACTTGGACTTGAGGCTTTCGGCAACTTTTTACAGGGGGGTTTTCCATAGCATTTGTGTTTTGGTTCATGGTATCATTTCCCACTAAATTTATTTTTGACGTCGCGGCAATACTTGTTGGCCTGGCAACACTTGTTACCAGGTCTAGTTTTAGTTTTTTTAATGAGTCACTATCCACCGTTTGTGTAAATAAAGAGGGTGAGAGGGAACGTGTACGAAAAATTGGCTTAGCCGTTAGGTAGTTAATATTGTTTTGTTTTGTTTTATTTATTTCAACATTATTTTCGTTGGCATGCACTGTCACATAAGCATTTCTCTCATTTAATTTTATTGTTGTTACATTGTTTTTACTCACGCAAGAAATTGTTTTTGTTTTGCACCGTTTTACTGTGCTTTTAATGTTTTTATTATTTATTGTATTTTACAACAACGCCAAAAATAAGAAATTTAAACGAAAATGTTTGTGCACAGAATATGTATACATACACATGTATGAACATTCATACGTACATATGTATATATTTTTACTTTATTTATCTTTATTTAATTTTTCGTTTTAATTGTTCACTTTTATGTTAAATAATTTAAATAAAAAATATCATATATTTTCTAGCGTCCATTCGCTTAATATTTATATTCCAAAATCAAATTTAATTAATAATTAATTAAAATCGTATGCGGGGTGGAAAATACACGTCCGTTTCACAACAAAGCACAAACTGGAATGCATTTGACAGGCTTTTTGTTAATTTTTGACAAAAGCTTATGCAAGCATATGTATATTATAAAGGGTGGTTAAATTGTAAGGGCCGATGTTGAATGTGAACCACACCTAAACGCCAAGTTTTTTTCCGAATTTTATTTGGCATTTCTCTATTTCAGACTTACTCAATTTGAACCATGGAGAGATACACAATCCAACAACGTGTTAAAGTTATCCAGACTTATTATGAAAATGGATGATAAATTTCGAAGAATATCGTCATCAGTGATGAGGCACATTTTAACCTCAGTGGATTTGTCGATAAACAGAATTTCCGCATTTGGGCGAATAATAATCCAAGAGTGATTGTCGAAAAACCAATGCACCCACAAAGAGTGACTGTTTGGTGCGGTTTATGGGCTGGCGGCATCATCGGGCCGTATTTTTCCAAAATGAGGCCGGTCAGGCAGTTACTGTGAATGGTGTTCGCAATCGTGAGATGATAACGAACTTTTTATGGCCCGAATTGCAAGATATGGATGTGGACGATATGTGGTTTCAGCAGGACGGTGCCACTTGCCACACAGCTAACGAAACAATGGCTCTTTTGCGCAACAAATTCAATGGCCGTGTTATCTCATGTAATGGCGATGTCAATTGGCCGCCAAGATCATGTGATTTGACACCGTTGGACTTTTTTCTTTGGGGTTATTTGAAAGAAAAGGTGTACGTCGATAAGCCAGCAACAATTCAAGAACTAAAGGATGAGATAATTCGCCACATTAACGGCATAGAACCTCCATTATGCCTCAGGGTCATCGAAAATTTGGACCATCGGATGGAGGTGTGCCGCCGTGGTCGCGGCGCCCATTTGGCCGATATTTTGTTCCATACATAATTGAGTAATACCAATATATCATAATAAAATAAAATTACAATAATTTCCTAAATAGTTTGTGTTTTATTCAAAATCAACATCGGCCCTTGAAATTTAACCACCCTTTAGCTGGGCATTAAGATTTTCAGTAGCAAAGAAGAATTAAAACAGTCCGTAAGTATAATTGCAAAGTAGGTTTCAACATCGATGTTAAACATCGATGTATCGTGTTTTTTACCGAAGTTTTCAAATGTTTTTCACAGCGATGTTGCATCCCTACATGCGACTTTACAACTTTATGACTACCTTGTTAATAGCCCAAATATGTATTACATATTTTCAATTATTATTTTGTTTGCACGTTTTAATTCAAGAATTGTTTTGTTTGTTAGGTTATTAAATGTTAAACATTTCACCATTGTGATTTTCGACTATTCCGAATAGTTGCTTTTTTAAAAAATACGGTTTTCGGTTAAGCATTTAAAAAATAACCGGTTAACCGGTTTTATTCGAATAAATAAAAACACAGAAATCGAATTAGTTTTTGAAATAAAAAGCTAATTTGAATAATAACAAAACAACCCTCGAAGGAAGGATAATGATACCCAAATTCCCGATTTCCAAAATTTGTATGAAGATATTTAGCAATGGCCAACCGACATGTATGCACAGGCACATATAGAAAAAAGAAGATTTTTAATTCATACGTTATCTTAATGAAATATTATCAGTTTTGTTTTATGAATGTATGTGCTTTCTAATTTGTAATCTCCATAAACAGATAAAAATGTACCAAAATATTCTTATCGTTACTTTTATTAATATTTTGGAGTTCTTAAATGAATCTTTGAAGGGGTTTATCTTATCTTATAAAGAAAATATATATTTTAACGTTATAAATTACACTATGTCACAAAAAAATTATCCTGAAAAATTAGATATTTTCTAAGCTAAATTGGGGTTGTTGAACACGAATATGGCACTCTTTTTTTTATCAAGAAGCGTTTTCGAGATATACGCGAAAATCGTGTTTTTCTGCAGTTGTTCTAGGTATTTCGAAAAATCTCGAGAACTGTTCAACTGAATTGTACAAGATTTTAAATTTTGCATATACATTTATTACATAGCTTTCAGTCCATATATATACTGTATTGATCGGATAAAGATTAAGAATTTTTTAACATGTGAAAACATCCAAATTTGAATTTTCATAAAAATTTTTTTTTATCAATGCTATCACTATATTGATGTACCTTATTGCGGTTTTAGGTAGTATGCTTTCACTAATCGTTCTATTTTAAGATACTCCATTAATGCAATGTTGAATAGCATCACTCAAAACGAATCCGTTGAAGACGGGTACCATTCAATTATATAAATGATATTGTATACAGCGCGTCCATTTTAGCATTTTTGCCGCTAGATTTAGCATTTGTTTGTCTGATTTAGCTGCAAATTTAATTTAAGCATTATTATTTAATTTAAGAATATTCAAGTAATCTTTTTTTGAAAATCTACCACACTTTTTTGTTGAATGAACATTAAAATCCCTACTCTTTTGCTATAGAAACTGTACAATCTTTTAAAAGATCTTTCATATCGAATTGTTTTAAAATTGTATCAGATTGATCCATTAAATTCATGTTAAGCTGATTTTTACCCTCAATCACCCCAAGTCTAAACGAGCAATTCGTTTAGCAATTATTGGCGTACACAGAAAGAAAAACACTCGGGATAAATTAATCTTTTTATACTTACTTTAATCACGAGTTGTACTTAAAAATTCAAGCACGAATAACACTCAAACGTACTTAAATCAATCCTAAATGGGATTACTTTCAAAAATCAATCCAGATATTTCTTGAAATAAGTACAAAATTCTTAAATCAAGTACAAAAAAGATTAAACTTTTCGTTGATAGTGCCACTCTGAGAGTAAAATTACAAAATGAGGGTTTAAGTCTAATAAAACTTATTAGTCCCGTCTCGCAGCATTGCATTCTTTTATGCGTGCGTACGTGTGTGCTTTTCAAAATTTGTTGTACAATTGCAAAAACAAAACACAAGTCCGAACAAAACGATTTGCTTTTTGTTTGTAGCAACAACAAAACAAGAAGAAAAACATATACATATATATGTATGTATTATTTTCATGTTTAACCGTTCGGCTTACGCATGTTTTGATTATCTATACACATTTAACAAAGGTCTGGCCATACTCTTGTGTACCAAGATTTAAAAACTTGCTTCTCATTTAATTTATATTTTTAGTTAAATATGTACATAAGATTTTTAAAGTAAAAACCATATCGGGCATGATGTTGGTGTTTTATCATTCTTTATGGTGTAATTTCTTTTTTGGTTTTTTTCAAGCACGAGTTCGAGATAAAATCAACTTTATAATACTTGAATCAAGCGCGTTTTGAGATTGATTCAATCTGAGTTTTACGTAAATCAATCTCTTTTTCGGATTATTTTAAGTACGAGTTCGGATTAAAACAATTTTATAATTCTTGAATCAAGCGCATTTTGAGATTGATTCAATCTTAGTTTTACTTAAATCAATCTCATTTTCGGATTACTTCAAGTACGAAATCGGGATTAAATACGGATAATTGAATTATTTTGCGATGGAAAATCCGTACTTGAATCAATCTTTTTTTACTTGATTCAAGAAAATCCGTACTCACCGTACTATCAATCCAGCTTCGGATTGATTTGAGTACGTTTGGATTGATTTTTCTTTTGAGTGTAGCAACTATCAAATACTTTTGCCAACACTAGATATTAACGTGTGGACTGTATAAATTTGAACTAGAGTTTCCACGCGGGAAAGAATTCCCGGGAATCCCGGGACATTTTTTAAAAATTAATCCCGGGAAAGTTTTTCCGGGAATTTTCGAGAATTTCAAATTAAATTTTTAGAAATTTTAATTAATTTAAATATATTCTTTACAAAAATTACTAAAAATAGGACTATTTTTCCAACGCCAATATATCAACGGTCTCTTTAATTGCTGATGAAATGTCTAAAAAGCTTCTTGAAGTAGAAAATGTACATGATACACCATCACCAACACCAGATTAACCATCTACTATCTTTTAAGAACACCTTGACAAGGCTATATCAAATTCTAAAAAATAAATGTAAGGAAAATATAAAAGCCTGAAAATATCTTAAAAAAAAGAATTTGACGTCTATGAAGTCACGGGTAACAGGCCAACAAATTTAAAATCTTTGTATGATGCGCTTCTTACTATAAAACCAGCGTCTGTAGAAAGCGAGAGTACGTTTTCCGTAGCAGGCAATAAAGATATCAAGAAGGATTAGGAATACAATCTCTGATGAGCTTTCACAAGCTTTAATAATACTAAAAAAAAATTTCTTAAAAGAAAATTAATTTTACCAAGTTGCTATTAATAATTACTAATAAGTATTAACCCTTTCGCTACAAGTTTTTACTGGGTTACTGAAAAAAATCCAATTTTTTGGATTTTTATTATAATTGGCACTAACAACAACAATCAATACTCACTTTTTAAAAAAAGGACCCTAAATGTGTTTTTTTGACTGTATCCATATGGATACATATTTCGGTTATGGTAAAGAAATTTTGTTAAAAAAAAAACTAACATAAATAGTGGAATAATTCACGGAATGCTATAAGATTTTGCAAAAATTCCTTCTATTCGAGCGGAAATCACACTGTAAAATTTCGTGAAGATCGGACCATAATTTACATTTAGACCCAAATAAGCCATACTCCCGGAAAAAAGTTTATTACGCCCAAAACCGTGATAAATAATGCTATCAGAATAAAATTTAATACTTCACAGTTTTATAAGACTAGAACTCACACTACACAGAAAAAATTATTTTTTCAATTCAAACAAAAAAATTTGCCGGATCAAAACGTTTTTTGTTTAAAACAGGACCTACAAACAAATTTGCATATTCAAACCATTTATTTTGCATTTCGTTTATTGAAAAAAAAAAAACCCTGATTTTTTCAAACAAATAATTTAGCTGAGTCAAACAAAAAAATTGACTGAAATTCTTAAAAATTAAAAGCAAATCATTTACTGAAATCAAACAAAAAAGTTTTTTCTTTTTGCACTGAAAGCAGTCGATGTCTCTCTCTCGTTATAGCTTAGTTGCACACATTCACCGTTGGTCTTATCCTTTCCTTGGGTTAAGAAGAAGCAATCTCAACTAAAAACTGCAGCAGAACGACCCGATATGGTTTCCGTCATCATTCTACTGCAAAAACTTTATGTATTTAACTGACAAAATTTAAAAAATAGAAAACGGGATTTCTATTCATTCATATTTTACCAACTTTGAAAACAACCAAAAATAAATTTTGTTTCTTATGATGTTGTTGTTTCTCGTCACGCTATTTTATCATCTTTCTTATTGTTGTACCTTTTTAAGGCGTACAAAAATAGACTGCATGTGTTTTTTGTTGTTGCTCATTTATTTTACATAAAGTAGTGTGGCTTACGATCAAATAAAAATTTGCAAAAAAAACGACTACATTAAAGAGCGATAAATATTTCATACAAAATTATGAAAACTTGAAACCAATAAAGCGTATATTTTATGTTTTAACAGTTGTCAACATTTTTGTAGATACAATAAAAAATCAAGCAAAAATATTAATTGAAACAGTTAAAAAAATTTGTAGAAATTAAAAAATTTTTGAAACCAGCGTTTGTTTGAAAATATTTTAGCAATAATTTTTTCTGTGTAATAAATGTCGTTATGATTATTTTATTTTATTGTATGTATTGTGTGTATATTATTCAACACCATAACTTGCGTTTGTATCCATATGGATACATATAATGTTTAAAAAATCTGCACAGTTTTTTTCTGGCTAAAAACAAAAAACTATTGATGCAAAAAGTTAAAATAAACCTTTTTCTTTATGTTGGATGTGTTTTTTTTTAAACAGACCATGATATATATATATATATATATATATATATATATATATATATATATATATATATATATAATAATAAAGCCAATTTTTTTAGACTGTTGTATATATGTACATATCGTTACTTTAATATAGAAAAGCCCTAACTAACATTTTCCTTATTTTACAGGAGAAGGAAAAAACTTTAAAAAAATTGTAGTATCGTAGTTGCGATTCTTTTTAAACGCAGTTTTTTATTAAATTGTTTAGAGAAATTAATAAAAAACTGCGTTTAAAAAAAATCGCGACTACAAGACTATAATTTTTATTAAGTTTTTTCCTTCTTCTGTAAAGTAAGGAAAACGTTAGTTGGGGCTTTTCTATATTAAAGTAACGATATGTAAGTTAACAAATAATAAGTTAAAAATACTAAAAATAGAGTTCCCACACTCCATCAGTCATAAATGCTGACAACGCGTCTGGAGTTTGAATCTGGGAACCAAACAATTGTGAAATTGAAAATGAAGTAAACAAAAGGGTCAACTTAAAGCACATGTAGACGAAGAGTGCACAACGGCAGCAGCGACAACAAATTTAGAATATAATCTAAGCTTTTACTTTATTTCTTGGCTTTTAAATTAATTTAAAAAATTAAGTTTTAATTGGCGCCCGAGCAGGGACCTCTAAAAAAGGTCTTTGATCGAAAGCCTTGGCGTGACTCCCGAGTACAAGTCGAAAGGGGGCGACTTGACGTCGCGGTCCACCAAGCCGTTGTGAAATAAGGATTAGAATTAGTGAAACAAAATGATTGTGAAAAATATGAAATATTAAGATATAAAAAAATATATGAAAAAAAGTATAAAAAAAAAATTTTAATTATGAAAAATTTATTGTGGAAAATAAAAATTTAAATTAAAGTAAAATAAAATTAGAGAATAAAGCTCTGTGAAATATTAAAATATAAAATTTATTGTGGCGAGTAAAAATTAAAATTTAAAGGAAACAATCCTTGTGAAATATTAAAATATAAAATTTATTGTAGAGAATAAAAATTAAAATTTAAATAAATTAAGAAATATTAATATAAAAAAATTTTAAAAAAAAAAATTTTTGAAATTGTAAATTTTTAATTTAAAGAAAGAAATGAAAAAGCTTTGTAAAACATAAAAATAAAAGAATTAAAAAATTTAGAAAATTATAAAGTATAAAAAATACATTTTTGAAAAAAAAGAAATAAAAATTTTGTTAAGAATGAATAGAAATTTAAAAAAAGGAAATTGCGAAATGTTAAAAACATTTAAAATTATTGAAACAAGAAATAAGATTTATATTGAAAGAAATATATGTAAATTTTTAAGAAGTTCTATGACTAGAAAAAGGAATAAAGCAAATTTAACTAAAAAATTAAGATAATAAAAATTAAAATATCCGTGGACATTAAAAAAGTTTTTTAAGAAAAGATTTAATTTAGGCCCCTATTACGGTTTACAACTCAACTTAGTTGAGTTGTAATTTCTTAATTTTTGTATTATGGTTTACAACTTTGATATTTTGCGGTGAACAAAAACATGACAAAAATTACAACTGATCACAACCAGTTGTCTTAATTACAACTTAACTGAGTTGAGTTGTAAACCATAATAGGGGCCTTAATAATTGTTTGCGAAATTCTGATACTGTTCATAAAAGGATATTTCAAAGATGACATGATGGTTTTGGTAAGTGACATTTGGTTATTGTTCAGTCAAAAAAGTAAACAGCTTAATCCGAAAAACGCTTTATAAAAATGTTCTACCTCCCTTAATTTTCCGGGTAAAGAGCGAGAAAAAAAAGAACAAGATTCCAAACGAAACAGTAGAACAATAAACTTCAAGCCTGCAACAGTCACTTACAAATAATAGTATTGCAGGTTCAAGAAATACGGCAGGACTTACAGAAGTTCAAAGATCACAGATTAGGGAAGTAGTAGACGAAGTGCTCATAGCTTCTGCTGAGAGTGTACCGTATGAAGGCCGCGATGTACCAATAGGAACGCTAACGAACAGATTGGACGAACTTGACAAGGTACCGGATCTTGCCAAGTCCTTAAGAGTGTTTTCGGGGAAACCGGAGAGTGCAATTCTTGGCGGAAATTAGTAGATAGGGTACTGGAATTATAAAGCCATTTAATATGTGTAGTGTACATGGTATACCCTATGCTTTTCTCGACATTCTTTTACTTGTCGAATCGAAACAAAAATGTTTTCGTTATTTTTGGGTAGATCCAAAACATGCATTTTAAATGTATCCCAGCTAGATTTTTTTTTTTTTTTTTTTTGACAAAACTTACAACCCAAAAGGATAACTTAAATATCGCTATATTCAATTTTTTACGTTTTTATACCCCATTGGGCAACAAATTTGTTTCTATTATTCATAGGGATTTTATGAAATTTGTGGCAGAAATTAAATGCGTTTCTGGGTATATTACTTAAATTATAAAATTTAATGTAATAATTTAGTTAAAAATATAAAACATTAATATATTATTTAAATATGTCGTTAGAATTCTTTTAAGGTAGACAAATTTTTGCCTTTACTTATATTATTAACTTTGTGTAAATTATTTTAAGTAAGTAAAAAGTAAAACTTTCTGCTGATGACTGTGAATACACTGGTAACTCTAAAAACAAACACCGATAACAATAATTAATTAATCAAGATAAGTGCTATCAATGCATTAACCTACACTCACATAAGCTTTAATTTTTTTTCTACTCAACCATCAAATCGTTCTTTTGCTGCTAGACTTCGACGAAGTAAGTCACATTAAAATTAGAGTTCAGTAAAGTACAACAGTTTGCATAAAGTGAGATAAAGTTTTTTTTTTCTAAAAATCTTTCTAAAAAAGTTATTTTGTGAACTAAATTGTTACAAACCATAGCATATACTACATTACACAAAGGAAAAAGGTACACGTTTTATTTTATAATTAAAATTTATAAATCAGTAAAACAAATACTTAATATAGGGAATAGTCCTATCTGCACACGTGATTATTGTTCATACCTTTATTAAGAAAGTGAGTTCCTAAGCCACCATGGAGGGCGTACTTCTAAGATTTAAGATATATCACGAAGAAATGCATCGTATTGCATAGCCCCTCAGGTATTAAACATTTAAAATGTTATGGTTAAGCCACATGGGTTATTATTTCCTCAGATTTCAATATAGAACGAAAAGGTCGGACTAGGAACTCAATTAATTTCTAATATTTTGGAAATCTTTCCCCATATTTCAACACCACCAAAAAGGAACACGTAAAATCAGGTTGGTGACGTCACCGATTTGAATATCACTATTTTCTCAGCAAACAAGTTAGCAGAAGTAAAATATATTTTAAGAACAATCAAAAATAAGGAAACCGATCAAAAGAATACGTGAAAAAAAATAAACCTACACTCAGCAAAGTATTAACAGCATGCAATTATAACCTACATATCACCTTGCTAACTAAATAACCATAATTTTAAACATAAAAACTACTTTAATTTACCTATAAATTAACAACCCTACAGCTAAACAACAATCGGCCTCAATAGAGGTAATCTTCCAGCCTAGTTTTCTTCAAATATCCTTAAAATTATCCATTTAACCTATTTTACTAATTATAATTAACATTGCTCCTACTTATACATATTTCCCTTAGTTGAATACGTATTAACTTCATTTTTATACTAACCTTTATGTTCTTAAATATTTTAAGAACAATAAAATAGTTACGTACATATATATATATATATATATATTATAATTAAGGTCTGTCTGTATACATTTAAATTTATTTATGTGTATAAGTGTTAATCAATCAATTTTTGTTTAGAAAATATGCAACATCACTTTAAAAAAAACAACTTACTATTACCCATGTAGAGTATGCAGAATGTTCGAAGAGGCCTCTGAGACATCATACGCAACATTTTTTTCTTGTGGTAAATCGTCATTAATTTTGGTGAGTGATCAAACTTAAATATATTTGTAGTATTTCTATCTGTTTGCATATTTCTTTACAATTAATATAAGAAGCAACAACAACAGTAGTAATGAATTAATGCAAAAGAGACTAACGCCACTGAAACATTCGGTAGAGAGGGTTGTGAGGCATTAGCCCCAGCAAGATCTTGGGTGCCCTACACTTAGAAAAATTGATGTTACCGTAGAAACATTCTTATATTTTTTAGATGCGTCAGTCTTAACTTTGAATTCTTATTTAAGAATTTGAAACAATTATTCAATTTGTTAAGGTACACTCTATAACAGAGGCAAGGGAGTTTTAATTTATTATGTTTTAAAGTACAAGTTGTTTATGTGATAAAAGATATTAGCAGGCAAGGACCCACCCGAACAGACTGTTAGCTAGCAGTTTAATAGCTCCCAATCGCCATAGCTATATACTTTTAAAAGTGGTTTTATTTCGTTTAACATCTGCACATATCCTGGCACCAAGGTCAATCAGGATTTTAACTAATCGGAAATGGCTTATGGGCAATTGAAAAAGACAATAAAAATGTTTTTGCACTTGTACATTACATATCGTTAGCAGAAATGCAAAAGAACGTAACTAACAAAAAATTCGAAAACGGTTTTTTGATTGCATTTGGCGTCTTTTATCAAAAGCCATGGCCTCACAAACTTTTAGGTTGCTACGATCAAAATTAAAGATTTTATTAAGAAAAATCAAAAAGACGAAACTACAACTGCATATATTTCATAAATCAAAGGAACGTAGCTACACACTCATGTATGCGAAATAAAAATTAGATTTTTTTTTAGCAAAGTAGGCTGCTTTTTGGTTCTAGTTTGTTTTGAGTTTACTTAAAAAAAGCTAAACAGTTATTGCAGTTAATGAGAATAAAGAGACGGCAAGTAAAAACGGTAAAATGTATTGTCATAGTGAAAATGTGTGTGAAAATAAATTAGAAAGTAGTGCTATTACTTCGGAAAAAGCTTTAAGAAATTTAATAGAACATAATAAAAAGAATCGTATGCATGGCAAGGAATATCAAGGGTTACAGACAGAATGCCGAGAACAATGAAGGAAGCATGTATCTCAAATTTTTGCAAAAAAAGTAGACTCCGGCACTGTTCCTCTTTTCGCAAAATGATCGAAAGGAGATATTTGAACTCTTCTGGCATATGTCTTGGGACCAGAAAAAAGTTTATTTAAATGGTCTTATTGAATATTCAGAGAGAAACCGGATTTTCGTAGAAGACTCTCGACGTTGTAATACAAAATTTTATTACTTAAGTCATAATTTAACTCGTAAACAAGTCTGCAGTAAAATGTTTCTCAATACTTTAGGCATATCTGAAACTATGGCAAGAAAATGGACTGATATGCAAAGCAACTCTAAAAGACAGACACGTCTTAATGTAAACGAAAGAGTCCAAAAATTGAGGTATGAAAAACGACTTAAGTTTTTGGAAAATTGGTTGGAAAAAATCACAAAAATAGATTCACATTATCGCCGAAAATATACAAACAAAATATATTTCGAGTCAGATTTCAAGTCATTCAAAGAAATTTTTGTTCTATATTTACTGGAATGCAAAGCAAACGAAGAAAATGGAATATTTCCTGTATCATATCCAAATTTCATGCAAACAATAAAAAAAGGCAATTACTCATTATTTAAGCCCAGGACCGATCAGTGTGATTTGTGTTTAAAATATAAAGCGACGAATATATTACAAGATCAGGGGGGCTACTCTCTATTGCGATGAAAGAAAATGGTAGCAAATCTAGCGATTGGTACTATTTAATGCGTTTGTGGATTTGTCTTTTGCATCTATTCATTTTTTTCTTTTCGCAAATCATCACTATTTATTTTATTAAAATTTTCCAATTTCAAATATTTTTACATATCTAAGCATTTCATTACTGTCAATCTGCGCTATCTTTCATTTTTGTTGCCAGTAGTGCTCCATTTTCAAAAAATTTTGCGAAGGTGATAGAGAGTACCAAGTTGGCATTAAGCTATCGCATCGAAATTGTTTTCTCATAGTAAGGAAGTAAAAAATAAGCAAAATAATTTACCATCTCAACTTGTGGACCTAATACACAATGCAAGAACGAATTCTACACCGTTTCAAGTTCATCATTTAAATCATAGATACTTTCTTGACTATGAATCTGTTCCTAAGCGATATTCAACAATTCGACCAGGTAAGTTATGCTATAATATTGCTAAAGAATTATATATTCTAATTACTTTTTTGTATACAGGCAAAAAATGTGGAGATCCCACTGTAAATATGATCCGTGCTTTGGGATACGATCCCAGTGGAATTATTTATTTTAAAACAAATATTACAGAAGAATATGCGCAGCTTCCACAAAGAATTGGAAAAAAAACTACCAGACATTCTACCTCGCCCATTACATCTGGAGAGAATAAAAATTTCAAAAAATAAATGGCAGCATCTACAGGACCTTAAGCCTTTTCTTCCAGAAGATTGTCATCTTTTTTATGATACCATTCCACATGAAATTTAATAAATTTATTTAATATTACTGTTTTTTAAATCAATACTTTTATATATGTTATGTTTAATTCTTTGTTTAAAACGAAATTATTTTTGTTTTTCTTCTTTTTTTTGTCTGTATATGAAAATGAAAAATGTTAAAACCTAAATGAATAAAAAAGTACAATTGGAATTATATTAAATGACTCTAAATAAATTGAGTTTAAGCAAATTTTTATTTCCTCATCATAAAATGTATTGCAGTTACGTTTTTTTGTTTAAGAAAATTTTACATCAAAAGAACGTAACTAACATAATTCGTAAAATACCTATGAAAATGTTACTTTTATTTAAGAAATAGATAAGTCGGAGTGTTTTAATCAATATTTAAAAAAATGGTTACGTAAACATTATTTTTGCAGGTTTTATAAGGTTTTTAGCTTCTCCTGTAAAAAGACGAAAAGTGTAGTTACGTTCTTTTGCATTTCTGCTAACGATGTGTACGGGAAGATACTATGCCATCCTCCATACTATTCGCACTAAAATTATAGGTGAAGCAGATACCGCATTAGAGTCCTACAGGACACCCCTCGACTGGAGAAGAATAAAGAAATGCCTAATGTGCCATTATTCTGATAGGAGAGACATCGGTACTTTAGAGTACCAAATGACGGTTCTATGTCAGAGGGGTAGAAGCATCACCGAATTTTACCATATTGTTTACCAACATTTGTCTATCCTGGTGGATAAAGTAGCCTGTTTGGACTTGGATGAGTCTAGTTTGCGAGCACTGACCAACTCCTATAGAGAAAAGGCCCCTGGATACGTTTGTTAGGGGCCTCCATGGGGATCTTCCACGATTGTTGAGCGTAGAGAGCCAACTTCGCTTCCACAAGCTTTACATATTTACCTTAAATTGGACAACATGTCATTGAATCATGCTCATGCTCGACTCCCTGGTAATAACGAAAGAACGGTATTAAGTCATCCTTAAAAGTTCTCTTCTGAACTTGCACACGTAGGAAGCATGGCACTAGCAAGGCCACTTCCTCCTCTTAAAAGCGCTCCCTTTTCAAATTTTAATCCTTCATACAACCCGAATTTTCGTCCAAATTTCCAAATGAACAGAAATACCCAGAATCAGTTTCCGAGCCGACAATACCCAACTCAAACACAGAAACGACCTTTTAATAACCCATATGCACAAAACAGTTCACAGGTCCGAGGACCGCTACCAATGGAAGTTGATAGATCCATACAAACTGGACAGGTAAAAGGCCACATGGATCCTTCCAAGGTCCTGTAAACAAGGAATTTTTACTTAGAAACCGGAGGCAGGGGAGGCCAGGATGAACCAGTATACGAAGCTTCACAATATGATGATACAGCAAATGGATACTCGGAATATGCAACTTACGATGAGGTATCCAGATATGAAAATGTTGAAGATTTGTCCTCTCGCTTTGAAGACAAAGGTGAGGAAACGGAAAATGCATGTGGACAATATTCCGTAGACAATTTTAATGCAGACCTAAATTGTTTTGTTTAAACAGTTCCTCTTTACCTTATGTTAAGGTAAATTTGAGGAACTGGCAAATACTAAAATTTCTTTTAGACACTGGTAGCAACAACAATTATATAAAATCTGGATTAATAAAAAATCCTCTTCAAAATACAGACAATTTCTTCGCAAAATCAATATCCGGAGACGTCGATATTACCCAACATACACTATTAAATCTGTTTGGTCCTTTAAACAAACCAATCAAGTTTTTTCCTCCTTCCGGGATTTCGCTTTTACTATGCAATCCTAGGGAATGACACTTTAAAAGACCTTTCTGCTGTAGTTTATACGTCAAAAGGCTTCTTCACCGTTGAAGGTAATATTAAGATACCAATTTACCAATATTGTTCCAATGACGTTAATAATCTAAATATTAGACTTGGACATCTTTCAAATTTTCAACCAGGCTCATTGATTAATGTATTAAACAGACATAAGGCCCTTTTTGCAGACCTCGATGATAGATTAACTTACACTACACGTGTTGTAGGAGATAAAATTAACTACAGATAAACCTACCTACACCAGAACTAACCTTTGCCCCTTGTCGTAAAAGGATGTTGCAGATAAAGAGATTAAAAAATTGCTGAACGATGGGATCATAAGACCATCCCGATCTCCTTACAATTCTCCTATTTGGGTGGTACCCAAAAACAGGACGCATCAGGAGAAAAGAAATACAGAGTATTGGTAGATTTCAGGAAACTGAATGAAATCACTATCGCTGACAAATATCCAATCCCAGAAATTAGCGAAGTCTTAGGACGTTTAGGAAGAAATAAGTTATTCACATTAATCGATCTTAGAAGCGGGTTTTATCAAATCTCGCTCAGAGGCAGATATTGAAAAAACGGCATTTTCCATTAACAATGGAAAATATGAGTTTACAAGACTCCCATTTGGGCGGAAAAAGGCGCCCGCCATATTCCAGAGAGCTCTTGATGATATTCTTCACAATTTTATAGGGAAAACTTGTTTCGTCTACATAGACGATATCATTATTTTCAGTAAGGACGAAAAATCTCACCTGCAGAACTTAGAAGATCAGTTAGATAAATGCGAATTCTTCAAGAACGAAGTCGAATTCTTGGAGTTTGTGGTGTCTGAAAATGGTTTAAAGTCTAATCCAACTAAAGTCGAAGCCATAACTAAATTTCCATATCACGACACACTCTAGGATTTGCGTTCTCTGCTTGGTCTTTTTAGCTGTTATCGCCGATTTATCAAAGGATTTGCTGACTTGGCAAAACCACTTACACAAATGTTGAGAGGGTCACATGGCAGAGTCTCTAGAACTGAATCAAGTAGAATAAAAATATCAGTGGGGGACTTAGAGAAGATGCCATTGACAAGCTCAAAATGCTCTTATATCACAAGAAGTTATATTGTCTCACCCTAATTTTGAAAAGGAATTTCACCTTACAAACCAGCAAAAAATAATCTTGATTTAGAAGCAATAAACATAATTATTGCAATTTTGTTGCTTCCAATTATGCCGACAAAAATTTCTAGCTTACCAGAATTAATTATGGAAGGCAATGAGTTAGTAAAAACGTTCAGTAGTTTTTGAAGCAGTTTTTAAATGGTAAAATGTCACTGCTTCACATATGCATATACCCAGCGGGAAAAAGAAGGAGTAGGAAGGTCTTCTAGAAGGCCTCTGTACCCCTTCTTTTGGATGTACAAGGCCTTTTTGCTCCATTCCATACTCATATCTTTTTTACACACGTTGTCATTGCGGAGAAGGCCTTCCGCTCTCGCTTCTTCAGCAGGTACATAAGAAGGGTAACGGGACAAACAATACAAAAAATGTTACTCCCTTCTCATAGAAGTAAGTGTGGAAGGTGTATCTTATCTTTTATACGAAAGAGCCGAGGCCTTCTATGAGGTCTTCTTTAGCAGTTAGATAAGAATAGTAATTGAATCAAAA
Source organism: Pollenia griseotomentosa (assembly GCA_963931875.1). Taxonomy (NCBI): domain Eukaryota; kingdom Metazoa; phylum Arthropoda; class Insecta; order Diptera; family Polleniidae; genus Pollenia; species Pollenia griseotomentosa. The sequence goes on along the minus strand of OZ007564.1, from coordinate 107,061,066 downwards.
AATCTTTTAAGAAGGCCTTTAAAAAGGCCTGAAGTAAGAAGGTCTTCTGAGTTTTCCCGCTGGGTACATATTCTAATTAAAATTATTTGCACATATGTATGTTACTGCCTGTTTTTAAAACGCGAGCGGAAAAGTGACTCGATTAACTTACATCTAAAGCAAAAACAAATTTTGAAATTTTGTTTTTGGCAAAGGGTATGTATATAATTTTATATATTTATAATCTTTTGAAATTAAACATTGTTACTGGGCGATTTGTAACGGACACTTAACTGATAATGGAACATAGCCATACAGACACACATATGTGAGAGAGAAAACTTCGGAAAACTTTTGTAAAGTTAAAGAAAGAGAATTGTTGCTTTGTTTAACATGCTGTTGTGCTTCTCTGAAGCACTAACGTAAGGCAAATACATTGAAATGTACATAAAATTTAAAAGAAAAAAATGTTTTAATATGTACAAGCGCTACGCAAAAGCTGTAAAGTAAGTCAGAGTAAAAAAAATTAATAACGAACCTAAAATGAGAAATGTTTAAGTTGGTGAGTACAATTTTTTTAAATTTAACTTACTTAAGCGCTTCTCCAAAGTACTAACGTAAGGCAACTACATTTGAAACGGGTATGGAATTTTTTTTTTTTTTTTTTTTTTTTCAATATTTATTTATTGAATCTTCATATATTTAATATGAACTAACAATAATTAATCAAATCTTATCCTAATACTTTATTTATGTCCTGCCATTGCCAGACAAAAATGTTCTTCATCACGGGTTCTGTTCACATATATAAGTGTTTATCGCTCATCTAACTGGGTAAGTGCTGCAGTGTCTCTTCTTCTTAAGCGAGTGTGGCCGCCATGATTTAAGATATTTCGAGCTAGTGGATTTGGGTGTTGTTCAAGCCTTTTTAAATATTTTACCGCATATTTTGTAATCATAGTTTTGACTAATGGAACATTGAGATCCTTGTGAATATTTGAGTTTTTAACATACCAAGGGGCAGCTGTGATTATTCGAAGAATTTTATTTTGGCGCCTTTGAATTTTTTCTATATTAGAGGCCGAGGCAGTGCCCCATAACTGAATACCATAGCACCAGATTGGCTTTAAGATGGAGTTGTAAAGAAGAAGTTTGCAGTCGAGACTAAGGACAGAGTTTCTACCAATAAGCCAATGAATTTGAATGGCTTTTAGTTTCATTTGAGTTAATTTTGCCTCTATATGGCATTTCCACGTTAATCGCCGATCCAGATGTATACCGAGATATTTTACATGCGAATGTTGAGGAATTATTTGATTGTTGATTGTAATATGGGGGCAAGATTCCCGGCGCAAGGTGAATGTTATATGCACACATTTTTGCTCATTGACCGTTATTCTCCACTGTCTTAACCATATTTCTAGTTGAAATATATGATGCTGTAAGTAACGAGATGCTTCATAACGGTTTTCGTGGATGCTTAGAAAAGCTGTATCGTCTGCAAATGTTGAAGTTTGTGTATAGTTGCTGGTTGGCATGTCCGAAGTATAAATTAAGTATAATAGGGGGCCCAGGATGCTGCCTTGTGGGACTCCAGCGTCAATGGGCTGAGGTGAACTTAAGAAATTTCCTTCTTTAATAATAAATTGACGACCGACTAAGTAGCTTTCTAGCAGCTTGTGTGTGTTAGCTGGTAAATTTTGTTTCAATTTATGTAATAAGCCTTCATGCCAGACTTTATCAAAAGCTTGCGAAACATCGATGAAGAGTGCTGAGCAATATTTCTTTTCTTCAAATGCTTTTCTTATGACATTTACTATTCGATGAGTCTGTTCGATTGTGCTGTGTTTTCTTCTAAATCCGAACTGATGGTTTGGAATACATCTATTTTCACTTAAAATCGGTGTTAATTTTGAAACTAATAATTTCTCAAACAGCTTTGACATATTTGATAATAAGCTAATAGGCCTATAAGACTCAACTTTTGTATGATCTTTACCTGGCTTTGGTATCATGGTAACTAAGGAAACCTTCCATTTTTGAGGATAGTATTCAAGGCGTAAGATAGCATTAAAAATAAAAAGAATAATTTTCTTTGCTATGCGAGGTAGCTCTAAAAGCATTTTATTACTGATCTTATCAATACCAGGTGCCTTCTTAGTGTTTAAGTCACAAATAGCCTTATCGATTTCTCTTATCTCAAATCTGAAGGGTATAGCTGCTCTAGCAGCAACAGGTGGTAACTCGACCGCAATATTGTGAGATATATTTGGTGTAAATACGTTTTTTAAATGATCGACAAACAGGTTTCCTTTTTCAACATCATTTCTTGCCCAACTTCCATTTAAGTTTCTTAATGGTGGCTTAGATATAACTGGCCTTTTTAGATTTCTAGCTGCACGCCATAATGAGTAGTCTGATTGTGGAGTTGCATCAAGTTCCTTGAGATATTTTTCCAGTGAAGCCGTTTTCTGAGTCTGCAGTAACATTCTCAACCTTTTTGTACAGTCTTTTAGTAAGTTCTTAAGTTGAGGGGATCTGTGCAATTGCCACTCTCTACGAGCTCTCCTTTTTTCAGACAAAAGACGCTCGACATCTGAGGAATATATTTTATTATTTTTGGTTTTTTTAGGGGCAATACTGGAATGTTGAACAGCTAGTTTTAGAAAACTGTCAAAATTGACAATAGAGCGATCTATATACTCCGGTGTGCTAAGCGGAATATTTTCTGTGCAATGGGTACTGAGATATTTTTTATATTTTAACCAATTTATATGTGTAGCTGACGTCGCTATGTATCCAGAGGGAGATTCAATTCTACTGGTGTTTATTATAGTAACTATTGTAGGTGTGTGATCAGAGGATAATTCTAAGGAAGCTTCAACGTGAATCATTTTTGTGGGGATGTTTTTAACAACGCCAAAATCAATGACATCTGGAATTTTTTGCGCATCAGCAGGCCAATATGTTGGTTGGCCACTCGCGACAACATTTAAATTCATTTTAGAAATTGTATTAAATAAAACACGACCCTTTGGTGTTATTAGTCGTGACCCCCAGAAGGTATGTTTAGCATTATAATCGCCAGCAGCCAGGAAACAGGGCCCCAATGACTTATAATATTTGTAATATTGGCTTTCTGATATTGTAAATCTAGGTGGTGAATATAGAGATGAAATTACTATGCTTCGATTTAGCTCTTCGACACAAATGTTCGTAGCTTGGAGATAATCTTCACGATGATCACACATTGGGTAGTGTTTAATTCGGTTTTTTATTAATATAGCAGAACCTCCACAAGCTCTATCTCGAGGGTCCTTGGTATCATATAGAGTATAACCATTAATTTTAAACGTATTTCTTGAGGTCAAATGAGTTTCAGAAACCATCATGACATCAATTTGTTTATTTTTAAGAAAGTATTCTAATTCATTTTTATGTTGGCGGATGCCGTTTGCGTTCCAAAAACAAATTTTTAAACAGTTCATGGCTTGTTAAGAATAGCTTGCAATAACATCGATTGCATTCTAAGAATTTCCTGCATCATATTACCCATTGTGTTTGTAAAATTATTTACTGTTTGCACTAATGTTTCCATGGTTTTTTCTAGACGACTTAGATTAGAAACTGGGGTTTCGTCATTACTTGACGAAGCGCCTTGCATTGGTACATTGTTTGATTTTAAGACGTTAGCATAAGAGGTTCTGTTACTACTAGGCTGCGGAGCCTGAAAGTTATTACTGTTTACTTGATTTGTTACCTGCATTTGAGGGGGATTAGTTTTCGGTCCAACCGACTGCTTGACGATAGTATATACAGGGCATCCTCTATAATTGGCAGTGTGATTACCACCACAGTTGCTGCATTTTTTTACGTTGGGGTCGGTTTTAGACTTATCGCAAAGAACTGTACCGTGTAGCTCACCACATACTACGCAAACAGGGGGTAAATAGCAGTATGCCTTAGTATGGCCAAATTCTTGGCAGTTCAAACATTGAACGGGACCACCTCTCTTGTGCGGCTCCTCTATAGTTACTTTTCTGTACAGAATGTATTTTAAATCATAGATGGGATGCGTTTCATTTTTTTTAAGCTTAACGTCACCGGGTTCAAACTCCACTCGAAAAAGTGGTTGGGGAATTTTTTCTCTATTTTTAATGTTTACTACATGCTTTACTTTGAAGCCTTTTTCTTCTAGAAATGTTTTTACCTCTTCTGGGTCCACACATGAGTCAATACCCTTAATCACAACTTGAAGACCTTTACTGCTTTTCAGTTGGTATGTATAAAAGTTTTTTTTAAGTGCCTCAAAGTTGCTTATAATTTTGCGAAAATCATTCTCATGATTGACTTGTATTTTTGTTTCGTTTATACTACCACGCTTGATAGCAGCTACGTAAAACGAATTTTCACCTATAACCGCTATCAAACTCTTTATGAGCTCAGTAGAATTTTGCTCCCTCAGATATATGGGGGGAGGCTTGGACGATTTTATGACGTTTTGTGCTTCAGAGGATTCATCCTCCAGAATTGCAAAACGATTTTGGGAATTTATTTTATTAAAAGATGGTACTTTTGAGGCCGAAGCAACTGCTGCAGAGGTAGGGCTGCGCCCCCGTTTAAGCACTGTTATGTACCTGTCCATACCAACTTGTACTGTAGGCTTTTGAGAAGGTTTTACTTGAGTTATTGAGTTGTCCATAGCGGCTGTTTTGGGGTTAACCGTTTCATCACTTATTAAAGTTTTTTTTTGCTCTGTGGCAACACTTGCAGTTAATAAATTTGTTATTGTATTACGATCGGGTATGGAATTTAACATAATTATCGTTTTCGATATGTATTAGCGCTACGCAGAAGCACCATAGTAAGGCAAAGTAAAAAAAAATTATTTACGAACCTATGACGATATAAAACGAGTAAATTGATGATGCCATTATTTAAAGTTTTAAAAAAATATTAGTTGGCATTGAATGTTTTACCATTTAAGACGTGAGCTCTAATAATAGTTAAAAATTTTAGTAGACGCGAGTGAGTTATTTCAAGTGAAAATACAATACATACCTACATTCCCAATAAAAATGGTGCTTCCAACGAAGCAGGTTTGTAAGGGAGAAACATAAAAGTTTCGCTTACCATTGCGCTTACGGAAGAAATGAATTTTTTATTGCGAGTTCCCACTTTGAAGCAATACATTTTTGAGACATAATTCGCATTAATCAGAGCATATAAAAATTGTTGGATCTTACGATCAGCTTTACACACTGAATGTTTTGATACAGTTATTTTTTAGTATTCTCCCTTACAAAACTGCTTCGTAGTAAGGGAATGCCGTGGCACTTGAAATTTTTTTTTTTTTTATATATAAAAGTTGTTGATAGTTCTTTCACTTACTTTACTGCATTTCTGTATGTCTTATTGCGTAGCGCATAAATGTGCGCTTATTTTTTTAAATGTACCATTAGTGCTTCGTAAAATGATAAATTTTTTTATTGGGATTACTAAATAACGGTACAACATTGGTAAAAATAACTAAAATGTAAGTTTATTGAGTATACAACATAAAAAAATTAAAAGAAAGTCGAAATTGGTATAAAATGGTAGGCAAAAGTCAAATTAACAAATTAATTAAAAAAGAAAAAACAAAAAATAATTTAGTGCTACTTGCAACATTTTCTTATGATGAAAATAACTTTCCAGAAGGAAATTTTTCCAACATAGACAAAAAACCATCAGAAAATATTCTGAATTATCAAGAAATGTATATACAAAAAATAAATATGAGAGATAAAATTAAAGAATGGCAGTTGAAATTCCGACCGTCTCACGAGTGCACTTCATCTTTATTGGAAATATTAAATAAAAGACACTCAGAAATTCCTAAAAGTATTACTTTAATAGGGAAACAACAACTAGTTGTAAAACGTACTGTTTCACCTGGTAACTATTTTCATATAGGTATTGAAGATAACTTTTTTTTTTTTTTTTTTTTTTCTCAATATTATTTATTGAATCTTCATACATTTAAATATGAACTAACAATAATTAATCAAATCTTAACCTAATACTTTATTTTATGTCCTGCCAGTGCCAGACAAAAATTTTCTTCATCACGGGTTCTGTTCACTTATCTAGGTGTTTGTCGCTCATCTAATTGGATAAGTGCTGCAGTGTCTCTTCTTCTTAAGCGAGTGTGGCCGCTATCATTTAAAATATTTCGTGCTAGTGGGTTTGGATGCAATTCGAGCCTTTTTGAGTATTTTACTGCATATTTCGTAATCATAGTTTTGACTAATGGAACATTGAGATCCTTGTGAATATTTGAGTTTTTATTTAATCACAGCTGCCCCTGTGATTATTCGAAGAATTTTATTTTGGTGCCTTTGGATTTTTTCTATATTAGAGGCCGAGGCAGTGCCCCATACCTGAATACCATAGCACCAGATTGGCTTTAGCCAATGAATTTGAATGGCTTTTAGTTTCATTTGAGTTAATTTTGCCTCTATATGGCATTTCCACGTTAATCGCCGATCCAGATGTATACCGAGATATTTCACATGCGAATGTTGAGGAATTATTTGATTATTGATTGTAATATGGGGGCAAGACTCCCGGCGCAAGGTGAATGTTATATGCACACATTTTTGTTCATTGACCATTATCCTCCATTGTCTTAACCATATTTCTAGTTGAAATATTTGATGCTGTAAGTAACGGGATGCTTCATAACGGTTTTCGTGGACGCTTAGAAAAGCTGTATCGTCTGCAAATGTTGAAGTTTACGTGTAGTTGCTTGTTGGCATGTCCGAAGTATAAATTAAGTGTAATAGAGGGCCCAGGATGCTGCCTTGTGGGACTCCAGCGCCAATGGGCTGAGGTGAACTTAAGAAATTTCCTTCTTTAATAATAAATTGACGACCGACTAAGTAGCTTTCTAGCAGCTTGTGTATGTTTGCTGGTAAATTTCGCTTCAATTTATGTAATAAGCCTTCATGCCAGACTTTATCAAAAGCTTGCGAAACATCGATGAAGAGTGCTGAGCAATATTTTTTTTCTTCAAATGCTTTTCTTATGACATTTACTATTCGATGATTTTGTTCGATTGTGCTGTGTTTTCTTCGAAATCCGAACTGATGGTTTGGAATACATCTATTTTCACTTAAAATCGATGTTAATTTTGAAACTAATAATTTCTCAAACAGCTTTGACATATTTGATAATAAGCTAATAGGCCTATATGACTCAACTTTTGTATGATCTTTACCTGGCTTTGGTATCATGGTAACTAAGGAAACCTTCCATTTTTGAGGATAGTATTCAAGGCGTAGAATAGCATTAAAAATAAAAAAGAATAATTTTCTTTGCTGTGCGAGGTAGCTCTAAAAGCATTTTATTACTGATTTTATCAATACCAGGTGCCTTCTTAGTGTTTAAGTCACAAAAAGCCTGTTCGATTTCTCTTATCTCAATCTGAGGGGAACAGGTGCTCTAGCAGCAACAGTTACCACGCAATATTGTGAGATATATTTGGTGTAAATACGTTTTTCAAGTGACTAAAAAACAGATTTCCTTTTTCAATATCGTTTCTTGCCCAACTACCATTCAAGTTTCTTAATGGTGGCTTAGAGACAACTGGCCTTTTTAGATTTCTAGCTGCACGCCATAATAAGAAGTCTGGTTGTGAAGTTGCATCAAGTTCCCTTAGATATTTTTCTAGAGAAGCCGTTTTCTGAGTCTGCAGTAACTTTGTTAGCCTTTTTGTGTACTCTTTTAATAAATTTTTAAGTTGCGGGGATCTGTACAGTTGCCACTCTCTTCGAACTCTCCTTTTTTCAGTCAAGAGCCGCTCGACATCTGAAGAATATATTTTATTATTTTTAATTTTTTTGGGGGTAACGCTGGAATGTTGAACAGCTAGTTTAAGATAACTGTCAAAGTTAACAATAGAGAGACCCACATTCTCCGGTGTACTAAGCGGAATATTTTCTAGGCACTGAGAAATTTTTTATATTTTAACCAATTTATTTGTGTGGCTGACGTCGCTAAGCGATACAATTCTATTTGCGTTCGATATAGTAACAATTGTAGGTGTGTGGTTGTTTTTTTTGCTGATCAGTAGGCCAATATGTTGGTTGTCCGCTCGCGACCACGTTTAAACCTATTTTAGAGATTGTGTTAAACAAAACACGACCTTTTGGTGTTATAAGTCGTGACCCCCAGAAGGTATGTTTAGCGTTATAATCGCCAGCGGCGAGGAAGCAGGGTCCTAATGATTTATAATATTTATAATATTGGCTTTCTGATATGCCAAAATTAGGTGGAGAGTATAAAGAAGAAATTACTAAGTTTCGATTTAGCTCTTCAACACAAATAGTCGTTGCTTGCAGATAATCTTCACAATGATCAAACATTAAGTAGTGTTTGATTCGGGCTTTTATCAAAATGGCAGAGCCTCCACAAGCTCTATCTCAAGGGTCCTTAGTATCATATAGTATATAACCATTGATTTTAAGCGTATTTCTTGAGGTCAAGTGAGTTCCAGAAACCATCATGACATCAATTTGTTAATTTTTTAGAAAGTATTCTAACTCATTTTTATGTTGGCGGATGCCGTTTGCGTTTCAAAAACAGATTTTTAAACAGTTCATGGCTTGTTAAGTACAGCTTGCAATAACATCGATTGCATTCTTAGAATTTCCTGCATCATATTACCCATTGTGTTCGTAAAATTATTAGTGTTTAGCTGATTTGTTACCTGCATTTGAGGGGAATTAGTTTTCGGTCCAACCGACTGCTTGACGATAGTGTATACAGGGCATCCTCTATAATTGGCTGTGTGATTACCGCCACAATTGCTACATTTTTTAACGTTGGGGTCATTTTTAGATTTATCGCAAAGAACTGTACCATGTAATTCACCACATACTACGCAAACAGGGGGTAAGTAGCAGTATGCCTTAGTATGACCATATTCCTGGCAGTTCAAACACTGAACGGGTCCATTTCTTTTGTGCGGCTCCTCTATTGTGATTTTTCTGTACAGTATATATTTTAAACTGTAAATAGGGTGGGTTTCGTTTTTTCTTAGCTTAACGTCGCCGGGCTCCAACTCCACTCGAAATAGTGGTTGGGGATTTTTTTTTCCCTATTTTTAATATTTATCACATGTTTTATTTTGAAGCCTTTTTCTTCCAAGAAAGTTTTTATTTCTGCTGGGTCCACACATGACTCAATTCCCTTAAGCTGTGTTCACATTATGTGTATTTGTCATGTGGAATGTCACTTTTTCACATGTTAAATTTGTACATATCGTCTGAACCCCTCCAAACAATATCATGTGTTATTTCTCTGTGTGCAGTACACATGACATTTTTTATTTAGAACGAGTTCTATTTTCAAGTGACAAACCATCTGACATCAGCTGTTTTTTATTAACAAAATTTTGTGGCGGCAAAAATTAATTGAAATTTTAATAAATATAAATTATAATCAATTTACAAGATTTTGTTTGTCGTGCATAATTCTTAATAATTATAATAGTAAATAAAAAATAACCAATTTTATTATTGAAAATGGAGGGAAAAATTGAAAAGGAATTAACAAAAGTAAGTACATATGTATTTTTTTTTATGACAATTTCCATATTTATTTTTATGTTTTTCCAGTTGGACTGGTGTAAAGAATCGGTACTACAGTTAATAGATATGTGGCAAGTGAAGGAATGCTTGTATAACCCGCGGAATAACCCAGCAAAAACTTTACTTACCTGGTAAGTTAGCAAGTAATGTTGGAGAAAGTTAAACACTACATATTTTTCGGCTGAATAACTACTTATTTTTGTTCGAGGTGTCCACAGAATTCAGTACTTACAATGCACTTACTAGAAGTCAAAAAATATCTAGTTATTATTTAACTACTAGTAAGTTGAATTGTAATTACTTACAATATACTTACCAGAAGCCAAAAAATCACTAGTTAATAGACCTAATAAGTAATTATTAAGTGCGTTACCAGTAAGTAAATATTCAGTACTGAAAACAACACAAGCAATAAGTAGTTATTGAGCTGATTATTAGTAAGCAAGTATTCAGTAGTGAAAATAATAGAAGTAATAAGTAGTTGCTGAGGTCATTACTTGTAAGTACTTATTGAAGTTTTCAGAATAATGACAATTGTAGTGACAACTACTTACCATGTAACGTATGAAATAACTACCACCTATTACTACTAATCAAAAAGTTTTTCCTGGGAAGTTCTACCACAATAAGCATGCCAGGTACGCAGCGCTCAATGATATGGCTGACAAGTTAAAAATTTTCAATTTATCTATTGGGCCTAATGAAGTTAAGGTAAGGCATTGGGCAACTGTTGTTTGTAATAAATGTAATGCAATATATTTCCAGAATAAAATAACATACTTGCGCGGACAATATAGCCGAGAAATTACAAAAGCAAAAGAAAAAAGAAGTGGGGCCGGAGCAGATGATGACTATTTGATCAACATTTTGTTCCATATTAAAATACATTTTTTAAGATTGTTTTTTGTTTTTTTTTTGACAGGTTATGTCAAGTGCACTTTACATACCAACATGTGAACGTGTAAATTACAAACCATATGTAAAACATAAATTTTGACATACACATGAAATTACACGTGTGTAGAAAAGTGACATTCCATATGACAAATACACACAATGTGAACACAGCTTTAATCACTACCTGAAGGCCTTTGCTGCTCTTCAGTTGGTATGTATTAAAACTTTTTTTTAGTTCTTCAAATTTGTTTATTATTTTGCGAAAATCATTCTCGTGATTGACTTGTATTTTTGTCTCGTTTATACTACCACGCTTGATAGCCGCTACGTAAAACGAATTTTCACCTATCACTGATATCAAACTCTTTATGAGCTCATTTGAATTTTGCTCCCTAAGATATATCGGGGGAGGCTTGGACGATTTTATGACGTTTGGTGCTTCAGAGGATTCATCCTCCAGAATTGCAAAACGAATTTGAGAATTTATTTTATCAAAAGATGGTACTTTTGAGGCCGAAGCAACTGCTGCAGAGGTAGGGCTGCGTCCCCGTTTAAGCACTGTTTTGTACCTGTCCATACCAACTTGTACTGTAGGCGTATGAGAAGTTTTTACTTGAGTTACTGAGTTGTCCATAGCGGCTGTTTTGGGGTTAACCGTATCATCACTTATTAAAGTTTTTTTTGGCACTGCGGCAGCGCTTGCAGTTAACAAACTTGTTATTGTATTACGATCGACCGTATTTGTAAACAAAGAGGGTGAGAGGAAACGCGTTCGAGTAATAGGTTTAGCCGTTAAGTAATTGCTATCATCGATTCTTTTTTTTGTTTCTACGTTTGTTTCGTCAACACTCACTGTAACATAAGCATTTCTTTCATTATGTTTTATTGTTTTTGCATTATACGCATTCATAAGAGTTTTTTTTATATATTACTGTTTGTTTTATTGTGCTCTTCTTTTTATTTGTTGTTTAAAAACCCCGAGAATAAAAAAAAAGAATAAAGAAAAACAAGAAATGTTTTTGCTTAAAATGTATGTATGTATATGTATGTGTGTGCATACATATATTTTTGTTATTTGTAATTTTTAATATTTGTATTATAAATTTTATGTTCACTAATTTAAAAATTATTTTAAAGCGTCCATTCATTCGCTGATCTTATATTATTTTTTAAAAAAAATAATATGATATTATAAATATACAATTATTTATGTTAAAAAAAAAAACCGTATGCCGAGTTAAGAGAAAAAAACACGTCTGCATTCAACGAGCACTCAAATGTTCCGTTTATAAGGAAGAAATGTTAACAAAAAATATTTTTTAGCCGAAATTAGAAAAGCCATACGCTTAAGCAAAAATAGGCATTATAAAGATGCATGTTTAAGAAAAAAAAGGCACAACATTCTTTTTTTGCTGATGACCATTGGTATTCCTCCAGTAATGCTGAAAATAGAACTACATATTCCAATTCAAAACAAACAACATTAAATTTCATTGAATTGTAATTATTAATAAAAAATTAAATTATATGATAATTCATTTCGTGATTATAGCAAAACAAAAATTTTTTGTATATGATATAATCATCCATATATTAAAAAAAATATATACCTATAAGTTCCTTAAAAGTACAAAATTTGTATTATACCAGTATTACTAAAATTAAAATAAAAACTTAAACAAATACATAGTTCCCAAATTACAAAACTTAAGTTTTAAAAGATTTTTGTTCCTAGTTATATAATTTAAATCAGAGGCTAATATATGTATGCATGTATTTTATATTATTTTGAAATACCTATATATTAAAGAAAAATTAAAGTACAAACTATACACAAAAAATGTGGTATTAAAAAGAAATTAAATATTGCATGTAAAGTATGTAAAAACTTATAATTATTGAATTAAAATAATGGATAAAGTATGTAAAAACTTATAATTATTGAATAAAATAATGGATATTTAAAAAACAATTCTATAAAATCTCTTAAATTCCTTTTTAACAAAAAAATGTAAGTATGATTATTTAAATATATGGAGTCATATAAAATGAGCCTTAAATATGACTTCACGAATGCATGATATAAGCAGTTATTTGTGCTGCAACAAAAGCGCTAAGTTTCATGTCTGAATTAAGGTCATATTTAAAATGTGAAAGAAGCACGTATTGGATTTCTCGGGCAGACCTCCTTTACGAGGAATTTTATACAAAAATCATGTAATATTTAATCGAATGCGGAAGCGCTGTCCTACAAACTCTGCTGCTTCCAAGCAATCAGTATTTTTTGCTGGGAACCGATGGGCCAAATATTGCTATCGCAGCGGTATGGAGTCAGGAAGATCGACCAATAACCTCTATTTCAGGACTTTGTCAAAGGAAGAGGAAAATTATGCTACAAATGAGAGGGAAATGCTGGCCATAGTTTGGGCGTTGCAGAACCTCAGTAACTACTAATATGGCATTGCAAAAGTGGTGATCTTTACGGATCATCAGCCTGTAACCTATGCACTCAGTAATAAGAAAAGTAATGCAAAAGTGAAAAGATGGAAAGCCATCTTGGAGGAATAAAATCATGAAATCCGATATAAGCCTGGAAAAACCAACGTAGTTGCCGACGCACTTTCTCGTCCTTCTACAACAAATGTTAATACTTTAACTGGAACTGTTCAGCAGAAAATTTAATACCTAGTGTAGAAGTTCCAATAATCGCAACTAGAAATCAATTGCTCCTTTTTTTCGACGATGTTCCTTCTTACCAGTTTCAGATAATATTTCCAGGTTATCATAGACACACAATCATAGAAAGGGGTTATGGCCCAGAAAATTTAGTCCCCATACTAAAGAGGTATCTTAATCCTTCTATCATTAACTGCATTAAAGCACCTGAACGCATTATGGAAAAAATACATTAAGTGTACCCCGATCATTTTTCAAATTATAAAACGCGCTTCTCACAACTAATTATACACGACGTGACCTCTGAATCTGACCAAGAAAATATAATTATTGACATCCACAAACGCGCCACCGTAACGCACTGGAAAATAAAAGCCACATATTGGAAAAATCACCCTAATCGTGTTTGGCGTATTTAAAATACGCCTACGACTGTTTGGTAAAAGATTAAAGAGAACGTGAACTTATTTCCTTTAATCTATTACCAAACAGTCGTAGGCGTATTTTAAATACGCCAAACACGATAAGGGTGAATATTATTTCCTAGGAATGCTTGCCAAGATTAAGAGAGTAGTAAAGTTATGCAGCATTTGCAAAAAGAATAAATATGAGCGACACCGCAGTTAAACCAAACACCAATTCCAACTTATACCGGACAGATTATTCATATTGACATTTTTTCTACCGATAAAAAATTAATCATGACTGGTTTGGATAAATTTTCAAAATTCGCTCAGGCAAGAATCCTTAACGGAAAATAAATTGAGGATTTCCGGAAGCCTCTAAAAGAACTAATTTTTATTTTGGTGTTCCGAAAACTATTGTAATTGATAATGAAAAATCCCTTAACTCTGCTTCCCTTATGTTCATGATGAAGGAAGAATTGGGAATAGAAGTTTTTACGACACCTCCATATAGAAGTGACGCAAACGTCCAAGTTGAGCGCTTTCACTCAACACTTGCAGAACTCTTGAGGTGCTTAAAAGATGAAGCAATTCGCAGAAATTTCGAGAAACTTCTCGAAAGAGCTGTTAATGAATACAATCATTCAGTGCATTCCATGATTGGAAGGAAACCCGTTGACATGTTTTTGGGCGAACCATAGACTTTTTACCAGGACATTATGAGCGCACTCGACAGACCAACTTTAAAAAACTGCAAAAAAAAAAACAGGAAAAGGATTCAAGATATCATAATATGAAAAAACGAAAGCGAAAGATTATATTTCAGGACAGACAATCTTTGTTAAGATTAATAAACGCCTCGGTACTAAATTAATCGAAAAATATAAAGAGGAAGTAGTGAAAGAAAATAGGAAATCTACCGTTGTAACGGAAAGCGGAAGAGTTGTTGATAAGAAACATATTAGGAATTAATTCCCTTTTTCGAATTTTACAGGTTTTTACTGTTCACACGACTATGCGTAGCCAACATTCAGATAATGGATTATTCTTAAATGGTTGCGATTAACATAGGCTCGGCTAAAGTCCTGGCTAGAACATTTAAGTTGGTTCTCGTAAAACGCACTCTTACTCGGAAATACCTCAAACCATCCTCTCTTTCCTTTCCTAAATCACTCCATTATCCAAATCAAATCCTACATCTCCCGACTAAAGCCAAACCTAAGGAAAAGACGTTCTTTAGACTTTCTTGGATCGGCGTGGAAATGGCTATCTGGAACGTAAGATCGGCATGACTTTGAAATAAATCAAAAGAAAATGAATAGGGTTTTGTCCAATAGCAACAACCAAGTGATAATTAATCAACTTTCTATTGACAGATTGAACAATATTTTAAATGTTACAAATAATATTTTAGAGGTCATTAAATCAGAAGATCAAAGGGAGAGAATAACCGAATTTAAATACAAAATTGAAATAATAAAAGAGAAAATATCAAATATAGAATTTGCTTACATTGTTAATTCGTTTATTTTCTCCAACATAGAGATAAAAGCCTTACAAGATGTTTATATATAATAAAAATATATATTAATACAAAAAAATTATTCATTTTTCTAGCACTGATGAGCTGCTCATTTTTGCAAGTATAAAACTGCCAGTTGATAACAAAAACCTAATCTATATCATTAGTATTCCAACTACATTAAAACAAAATGGTAAAAAATTACTGATAAAGCCTGTTAAATTTAAAAATTCAATTAAAAAAATTTGATTTCGAAAAAATAAATTGTGGCAATGAAATTGTTGGCCTAAATAAGGATTGTCAAACTTATAATAGCTTAGGTATTTGTAAATTAAGGGAAATAAGAAATATTACTGTCGCTGCATGCATTCCAAAACTTTTAATGAGTCAGCCATCAACATGTGCAACTACAAACAACTACCATATTCCAACCGTTGAAGAATTAAAAGATGACATCTTATTTCTGAACCAGTTCACGGGAGAAATTGAAGTTTACGGATAATCAATGCATCTGAACGGTACTTTTATCATTCACCACCTTAACTCTTCAATTAAAATAGATGGGAAAATGTATAGAACAGAACAATTCACAGGATCAAAACCTCTTCCAGCACTAGTTTAACCAAATTTGGCAGAAGCAGAAGTGGAAACACTTTCACTCGAGATGATGAGGGCAGTTAGCTTTAACAATTCAAAAGTAATTCAGGAGTTAAAAAACCAACAGCAACCTAAATTTTAATTTCAACATCATTCTAACGGTAGCAATTATATCAATGTTTGCTGTTATCCTAACCAAAATTTTTATTAGAAACTGTCGTGAATAGAATAAAAATCCCGCCACGTCAAACGATAAACGAAATCGGGCAGAAGATCCTAGTGTGGAAGAAATCTCAAGTAATCCTAAAGTCACTCCCGCTAAGGCTTAAAGTATTCATAGCTTACCCTTTTTCTAACAATCCTTCATACGAGGACGTATGAATTTAAAGGGGGAGGAGTTAACAAATAATAAGTTAAAAATGCAGAAGCAACACGCTTTTTTAAAAATTAATTTAAACTCGCCTTGTTTTAATTTGTATATTCTTTAATACAATTATTATTTAATTCTAAAAATAAGATTTTTTTGTTTCGTTTCCCGGGAATAGAAAAAGTCCGGAAAATTAGAAACCCTAATTTGAACACATGTTCATCAACAAATGTTATTATACATTGCTGAGCAATTATCTTTTAACACAAGCTGTCAAAATCAATTATCAGTTACAAGAAACGAAAAATTTTAAACTTAAAACTAAATTTTTTTCTTAAAACACATTTTAAACTTATTTTTTTAATAAATATGGCAGATATAATTTAAATACAAAATTTACAAAAATAATAATAAAAACCTAATTAAACATAAATTGGTTGTCAAAGAAAATGCAGGTGTTAGACATACGTTTACTCCACTCTGAAAAAAATAATAAACATAGAACACTTCTGTGACGTCATTCTGCCGACGTTATCGCTTAAGTTAACAAATACAAATTGCCCGTATAGACGCAAGGTTTTTGGAAACTAAAAGAGATACCATAACTTTTAAAATAGAAAAACAAATATGAATTACATGCCGAGATTTCATAGCTCAATTAATATGTCAACTTATGGCGATTTCTTTTCTGAGAAAAATGTTGCATTAATGTTACATGTTCTACATTTTGTGTTCGTTTGTACAAAAAATACAACTGTGGGAAAAATTTTCAAGTTCTTTTGTGAAAATGTTGATGAAAAACATGCAAAACATGTTACATGTTTTACCTTTACTTTTACTTCAGGGTTCATACTGCCCTGTTTTACAACTTTGGTACTTACTACTTTGTTTGTACAACCAATATTTTATTTTGTTTGTCATAATATTTTAAAAGTTTTGTCAAAATAATTCTACATCTAAATATTCTTCGACGGCATACTCCATTTTGAATTAAATCGTTTTTTTGTTTGTGGAAAATTCTATGTATTTATTATCGTTTTAAATTTGTTCAAGCAATAAGTGATGCCAATGTCTGTTTCCAAACCGTAAAGTAAGTGTGCAGCAAATAGTCGAATAGTTTTAAAAATCGCTAATGAACTACATTAATAATAAAAGTGTAATAGTTGTAAATAAAGGCAGCTAATTCTGTTCGATTGAAGTTGTACAACATGTAACACTTCGAGTGATTATAGGTAACATGAAAAAGTGTTACATGCATATACTGTAGCATTTTTTTCTCAGAATAGAAATCGCCATTAGACAACGATTACCAAACAATTTTCCTAATGACACTTTTAAGTGTCATAAGGTCCATAATTACTAAAGAAGTTAAATAAAAAAAAATCTACAGACTCGCAGAGAAAAACATGTTTTATTGTGGTCACAACCAACAAAACTATTTTAAAAGAAACTAATTTCACCATAATATGGTTGTCGGTGACAATGATTTGGTTAAATTTGCCGGTGTTTGTTATACCATAGAGGAAAAAATCCCTGCGCCCGGCCGAAGGCCGGCTATGCAGAGAAGCTTTAGTTAGCGAAGCCGGTGTTTGTTATACCATAGAAGAGAAAATCCTTGCGCCCAGCCGAAGGGAAGCTTTAGTTAGCGAAGCCAACCAATGGCAGACTTGATTTTTCGGTACCAATTACCATAGTCTTTATTTCTTTTTATTAAATTTCCAATTCTGCTTATTTTTTGACCTCTGCGTCTCTGAGCTTGGTAGTAATGAAACCAGCAACCTTTTAATGACGCATTAGGAAACACATTTTCTAAAGCCTGCCTTAAAGCTGCTTCATAGTCTGTATGAACAGATAAAGCTTCGAATTGTAAAAAATTTCTATCAATAAATAATAATTCTTTTTCTTAAGTTTTGATAATCACTTGAAATTTTAACGGTTTTTTTAAAACAAATTTTACACATTTTAATATTTTTGGTTATAAGTTAAGTTGTGGACATTATGACACTTTGCAAAGTGCCATAACGTCCGTGGACGTTATGACACTGCTCTGATGGACATTATGACACTTTTGAAAGTGTCATAAAGTCCATGGACACTGTGACACTTTCTGGAGTGTCATAGCGTCCACGGACACTGGACGTTATGACATGCCACCGTTTTAAATGTTGCGATTGTTTTAAAAAAATGTACGATCTCATAAAAAAATGCGATAAGAACATAGATTATAATGATATCTCGAACGATTCTCTAGAAGCTGAAGAAGAATATTAATTTGATGACGTATTTAATTTATAAAATTAAATTTATTTATTAAACATGCTATATAAACTTTATTGATATACTAAATAATAGCCATTTATAGGTCAGGTTCCTTTGATTTTTTGTTATGGTATGGTACTTTTTGTTTAAAAACTTTTTATGTACGTATATAAAGACTGAAATATATTTTTTTTATAGTTTTAAGACTTTTCATGTTTAATAAATATTTTATTGTTATTTTTTAATCAGTTTGTTCTGTTGATATTATGTGAGTTTATAGGGAAGAATTTTGTAAAATAAATCATGTATAAATTTAATTTAAATTTTAGTATTATTTTTTGGCAGTTATGGATTTTTTTTAAAGCCGATTTAAATATTAAATAGTTAAATATTTTTGGATATGGCCACCCTGATTATATATTAAAATATGTAAATAATCACTTGATAACTCTTAGTTTGTTTGTCGTCTGTCTACATCATTAAAAATAGTGTCCGAAGAAAGTTGACCAAAATCTGTTTAAATTTTATAAATTTTACTTTCGGTACATAGCCAGAGTTGTCAATGGACTCGAAACTTAGGCTCCTATTACGGTTCACAACTCAACTCAGTTGAGTTGTAATTAAGACAACTGGTTGTGATCAGTTGTAATTTTTGTTATGTTTTTGTTCACCGAAATATAGCAAAGTTGTAAACCATAATACAAAAATTAAGAAATTACAACTCAACTGAGTTGAGTTGTAAACCGTAATAGGGGCCTTATTTTATTCCACGTGTTTTGTTACATTAACTAAATTTGGTAAGGGCATGGATGAGTATTTGTTATTCGGTGAGTCAGTTGAATTGAGGGATATAATTCATCATATGACTGATTGCTAAATCTGTATGACCAAAGTGCACCGCGGAAAAATTGTATTTATCCGGATATAAATCAATTAAAGTCCATTCCCAAAGCGAAACCCTTCAGCATTAAAAGTAACATCAGATTATGAAGAAGAAGATTTAAATCTGAGTTTTAATTCTTTAGGTGATACGAATATTTAACTATGAGTCAAAGCGCATTTAGTGATTCACATCGTGACTTAAACTTGTCAAAAGAAAGGTCGAAATTACTCGCTTCATGTTTGAAAGAGGATTTTCGGACACAGACACGCGCTTTTTTACTATCGCAATCGCTGCAAGATATATTTCTTTTCAGAAAGTAGTAAGTGAATTTTTAGGAAACAACAGAAGCCATAACGATAGTCACCTAATTCCAAATATGATGGAAGAGGCTTATTCCATAGGTGTATATCAAATTATTAAAAAAAAAAAATCGTGTTTTTCGAAGTCTAAATGGGTTTCCTGTAATTACTGGAGCACACATGTCATTGAAAATGCGTTTTCTTTAACCCTTTGGGAATTGTGACGAACAAGGTGAAAGATTTAACGTACAAAATTTTTCACGAGCCAAAAGGACGCTAAGCACAACTGAAACGAACGAACACTAAGAGGTTTTGTTTGTTATATTTCAAAAATATGGTTTAAGTCTACTGCTTAACCACCAACAAATAAAAACGTATTTATTAAAAACAAAATTGGAAGATCTCAAATAATAAATTAATAAAATTTTGTTAGTTCCTAATTTTTGAGAATGGCTTTGTTTTTATTCAAATTAACTTTTTATTTCAAAAAATTATTTGCTTTTGTGTTTTTATTTATTCGTATTAAAACCGGTTATTCTTAAAATGCCGAAAACTAGGGGGGTTATTATGTAATTCGATACGAATCGAAAAAGTTACGAATTCGTAAAAATTGTATTATGTAGTACGAATTTCGTAAATTTATTTCCGAAGGTTCGTAAATTTTGGGATTTTTTCTACCCCCTTTCGGAAAACAAAAAATCCGTTTCGAAAATGCAACTATGTAGTACGAAAGCAAAAGTCAAAAGTGTTAGTAACGTACGTTACTATGTTTCAAATGCCAAAAGTAAGAGCAGAGAATTGTGGCAGAGGTTATCGCAAGATTTGAATGCTGCAGGTCCACCTTCACGTGAGGCTGAAAAGTGGAAAAAAGTTTGTACATATGGATGTATTTTTTAAATCATTAATATAACGTTTTTGAAAATGTATATGGTCAAAGGTATGGGCAGATTTTAAGCAGCACATTAAGGTTAAGTCCCGCCGCAACAAAAATAGCCTTTCTGGAACTGGAGGAGGTCCAAGTAAATACTGTTCTTTAACACCACTGGAAGAACAAATTGCTGAATTACTTGCCATTAATGATTCTATTGAAGGAATGAGTGGTACGTCAAGATATGGGGCACAAACAAATAATCCTGAGAAGCCATTACAATATCTTGCAATGACATAGCGGTAAACCCTTCTGAAGAAAATCTACGTAGACGTTACCGTGAAAATTGTTCCAATAAGCCGAATTTATTAGAAAAACAAGTTGAAAATCAAATAAAATGTCAAGAAAAGTCAATAGAACTGTTAAGCAAATGCGACGAAAAAATATTTTTAGAGAAATGAAAAAAACAAATATGAACCTAATAACAGCCAATAAATACTTAAAGCGGAACAGTGATTTAAAGAAGCGTATGTATAAATTAGAAAAAGAAAAGTTTGAGTTAAAAAAAAAAAAAATGAATTGGAAAAAAAAACGAACAAAAGGAACGTATTTATAAGCTTAAAAGAGAAAAATATGACTTATTAAAGAAAAATTAATTGGAAAGAACGAAATGCAAAATTGCAAAGCTTGAACTTAAAGAAAAAATGTTTGAATTAGAGAGCAAAAGAAATGCCTGAGGTTATGTTATGTGTTTTTTTTATAAACTTTTATGTTTAGTTTTTTGTTTTGTGTGCTTTTTTATTAAATTATTTTGTTATTATTTCACTGAATTATTTTTCTCTTTCAATAAATGTTTTTATTTATTTTTAAATTTTGTAATTTATTTATTTTAGAAAATGTTTATATTTTTAAGTTTCTAAATATATTATTTTTAATTTTATTTCTGATACTTTTTGCTACATTAAGTAAATTTGTTTCTAAACTATTTTCTGTGTTGCTGCTAAAAGAAGATAAAGTAGTTATTACTTCCTCAGTTTGCAAAATATTACTCTCTACATTATACATTAAACAAATATTGTGTAATGCACAACACACATTAAGGATTTGAACTGCCTTTTCTGGAGAGTATTGCAGTTCTCTCGCAGCCAAAAGGCAACGAAATCTTGCTTTGAGTTCACCAAATGTTCTTTCCACAATCGATCGTTTTTTAGACTGTTGATCATTAAAAAATGATTCAGAAGAATTCTCAATAGCATTCCTGTATGTGTCAAAATCCATGTTTCCAAAGGATAACCGGAATCACCTGGAAAATAATAAGCTAGATTTAAGGTTAATAGATATAAAGTGTAAATATTTACCAAGAATTTTAGTTCCAGTATCACCAGCTTAAAACTTTTCTTTTAAATATTGACCCTCTTCAGACAAATTCCAAATATGAGAGTCGTGGCAAGCGCCCCTAAAACGTCCATTGATAGCTCTAATGTACACTTCGTGATCGCAAATCTAAAGAAATTAATAACGTGGTGTAACCAATTGATATATGTATATGCATGCTAAATCCTACCGCCATAGCATTTATACTGTGTTTAAGTTTTCTGTTAAAATATAAATGCTCATTGTTATAAGGTCTTATTATTTGTATGTGAGTTCCATCTACTGCCCCAATAACTCCTGGTATTGAACATTTACTATAAAAAAATCGTTTTGCCTCCATTTGTTTTTCTTCGCTCATTGTAAAAACAATATGTTTAGGATAAAGATTTTTTTGTATCGATTCACATACCTCCGATAAACATATAGAAATATATGATTGAGACATTCCCAATAAACGGTCTTGGCCAATCTGATGTTGATAACCACCTTGCGCAAGAAATTTCAAGGTGGCTGCCAATTTTAAAATAGGAGGGACGGCAGTTGATCTTTGTGGTGCTTTCAAATCATTACTGATGGAATTTAGTACGTACATAAATGCGTTTTTACTAAGCCGAAAGTTTTTCACGAACCTGAAATAAATTTTTCTTTATTTATAAAATCTTTTTACGCGCTCTTCGTATTTGCTTAAATTAAATTACTTACGAATTTTCAGATGCATAATATTCGATGTATCTCTTATACACTTTCTGTGGACTTTTTCTGGAACAACATCTTCTTCATCACTTTCCCACAACAAAACACAATCCATTTTTAAGTTTGAATTTATTTTTATTTTTGGTTTGGATATTTTTAAACTTTTTGTAAGCAATTTGACATTTAGACAAAACTGTGCAAAATGCTGCCAAGTTTTTACGTATTAAAACTTGGCATCATTTCGTTTTTCCCTTAAACTTTTATATACAGCTGTGCAGACGTTTCGAAAGTACTATATAATAAGAATTTCTTCTCGAATCGGAAATTCTTTTCGAATGTATTTTCGATTCGAATCGAATTATATAATAACCCCCCAGGTTTTAAAAAAATCGAAAAATCGATCTACCTAGTTGTTCATGATGCATTTTAATCATTTGTATGGTTTATTAAAAACAATATAACTACAAATAAAAAAGAAACCTTATTAATAATGATTGTTATTATTTTAAGGGTTTTTTGAAAAGTTTAGAAAAAAAAATGAAAATAAACCTTCTTAAGGCAATCATTAATACATTTTATAAAAAATTCTTACACTACTATTATTTTTTTTGTCAAAAATAATAACATAAAAGCCCTTATGACACTACATTTTTTCTTCATTGAATTGCTATAGAATTGATAGAAGGATAGATGTAAACAAAATTATTTTTTCAGTTTTTTTTTGTTATGATTTTGTTTATTTTATAAAATGTTTTCAACTTTTTGTTTATGAGAAGCATAAAAACAAAACAAACAAAAAGCGGTCAATCGCTGAATTTGTCCATAAACCGCTGATTCAGTAACACTTTTAATATTTCAAGCTTAAAACGTCAATTTTAAGTTGAACAATTTTACATTGCCAGTTTGCAGTTTGCTATTTATACAGCTGAACTCTTTGCACTTGGTAAATTTTTCTATTACATTATATTTGCACTGTTCACCAAAACTTGAACAATGCATTAAAAATGTAGTGTCATAAGGCCTTAACGGCAGTAGAATAACGGAGCATTTATATTTATTTATATTTGATATCAGTGCTACCAACTGCTAATCGCAAAATCGTTGGTTGGTATATGGATTATAAGTTTAAGTTAAAATTTTAAAATAGAAATGTACATACCCCTATATGCTTTATTGAAATAAATTAAAATCTGTTTTTTCACTTGTTAAATTGTTTTTGACCTTATTTGAAATAAAAAATGTTTTTTGTAAAGGGTGGTTAAACTTTAAGGGCCGATGTTGACTTTAAATAAAACACAAATTATTTAGGAAATTATTGCCATTTCTTTTTATTATGATAATATTGGTATGGTTCAATTATGTATGGAACAAAATATCGGCCAAATAGCGGCACACCTCCAGCCGATGGTCCAAATTTTTGATAACGCTGAGGCATAATTGATGTTCTATGCCGTTAATGTGCCGAATTATTTCATCTTTTAGCTCTTGAAATGTTGCTGGCTTATCGACGCACACATTTTCTTTCAAAAACCAAAAAAGAAAGAAGTCCAACGGTGTCATATCACATGATCTTGGCGGCCAATTAACATCGCCACCACGTGAGATAACACGGCCATTGAATTTGTCGCGCAAACGAGCCATTGTTTCGTTAGTTGTGTGGCAAGTGGCACCGTCCTGTTGAAACCACATATCGTTTACATCCATATCTTCTAATTCGGGCCATAACAAGTTCGTTATCATCTCACGATAGCGAACACAGTAACTGCCTGACTGGCCTCATTTTGGAAAAAATACGACCCATAAACCGCACCAAACAGTCACTCTTTGTGGGTGCATTGGTTTTTCGACAATCACTCTTGGATTATCATTCGTCCAAATGCGGCAATTCTGATTATTGACAAATCCACTGAGGTGAAAATGTGCCTCATCACTGAAGATGATTTTCTTCTAAAATTTATCATCCACTGTTGCCATTTCTTGCCACCATTCTGAACATTGCCGACGTTTGGAATGGTCAAGAGGCTTTAGTTCTTGTGTCAATTGCACCTTGTAAGCGTGTAATTGCAAGTCTTCATGCATAATGTTCATTAACGACGAGCGTGAGAGGAGCAATTGTTGGGCACGACGAAGAGTTGAGGTGGACGGCTTGACGTTTAGGTGTGGTTCTCATTCAACATCGACCCTTAATATAAAACAAAATTTAATATAAAGTTTAAAATAAAAGTTTTTTTTATTTGAGCAATTGTTGACCAACTATTTAATTTAGGATCTTTATTTAAGAAATAAGAATTATAAATATTTTCATACAAGGCAGGCAAGTTCAAACAGTATTAAAAACACGTGTTGTAGAAAAACTCTTCTTAAGTAAATTTATGATTTAAATAAACACAAACATTATGAATTCAAATTTCTCTTTAAAAAGGTTTTACACGGCTCAACATCCACCCGGAAGAGCATGAGATTGCAACGGCAGCCATTCCACCTTCCATGGATCACCCATCCAAAAACACTGTTCAGTGCCGGCGGTGTCCTTAAAGGAACGGATTATTTCCTTTAGTAGGACATGTTTTAGGAGGTCGGTTCCCAAGGAAATTTTGGGTGTGCCCAAGGTTGTAAGTGGTGAAAATGCGCTTTGACCAGAGGATCATGAATTGCTTCTGGTAAGGTAAACGTTATCTTCGTCCGAATAGCTAATTTGACACTAATGGCTGGTTTAGCTCGGTAGTTGAATACAAAGGAGAAATGACAAAGTTGTCTTCTTGGTGATTTGAAGAACGCAAATGAGGAAAATGATCGGCCATCTCACGTAACAAAAATTATTGCTCGGAATTCTGGTCGAGTAATAATGTTACACACAAGAAGTGTTCCTGGTGACTTAATTAAATCTGCTTGGATCCACGGGGAAAGGTATGAGACATTTAGTTGTTTCTCTCGGGCCAAGGCGGCCCGATGATGATGAGGTGATAACGATGCTGGTGAATCATGGTGGTGTGTTTTGCACCGCAGATGTTGCAGCGAATAGGAGACTCGCACCAAAAGCGAGTGGGCGATAAGGCTAAACAGTTAAGGCAATAACCCATTCTTTTTACAAAGGTTCGTCTTCTTTCTAGGCTCAGTGCATGAAACGTGCGGCCATATTTCGAGGGATGGTTCCGTCAACAGGCAGTGGAGTCTATTGAGTATATTTGGCTAAAAAGCGTTAAAAGAAATATTGTTATGTACCAAATAATTAGCAGTTTTGTTCAGCAACAAATTTCTCTTGTTATTAAAGTATGTGGTAACTTCATACATTAGAATTAAAAATTTTAGCAAGATTTTGTTTCTGATGGAGGTAATAAGCAAAGTTTAACAATTGGCAGCAACTCGGACCAGGCCATCTTTCCCTCTTATAACCTTTGTCACACGTCCAAGACGCATTTCGGAAGGTGGAAACATATCATCTCTAATGATCAAAAAAATCATTTTCTTGGATGTTGTTCCTCTCCTTTTTCCATTTAAACCGTCGCTGGAGCTCTACAATGTACTCGTTTATCTAGCGCCTTGCGAACATATTTTGTACTGCCTATAGGTGTACCTAGGGTTTTAGAAAGGTTAACTGCGAAATTTTATGTTTAGAGGGGACAGAGGCCGGCAATTCAATTCTGCCTCGATTTGAGTAATGAGAGTTGCGAATTCTTCTTAAGTAAAGTTGAGATGTTTGGCGTACGGAGGAATAAATTACCATGTGAAACCGTGTGTGCTTTATTTCTCTAGTATGATGTATTTCTTCAGTGGTAATTCTGAGCTGTGATGAAACGGAACGGTTTAGATGTAACCAATAACTGTTAATGCTCGACCAAAAGTTGAGAAGTTGTTCAAAATATTTGTAACTTTCTGCTCTTCTTCAGCATTGGTATATTCCCCTACTGCCTTTAAGTTGGAATTCGTGCTCTTTTTGGTCAATTGGATCAAATATACGTGGTTCTTGCCAGTTTTCCTCGGGTTAAGTAACCAAAGTGGGCCCGTGACACCATAGTCTGTCTTCGATAAGATCCTGCGGGAAGCATCCTCTTGAGCCTAGGTCCGCGGTTTTCTCCTCACTCTTGACGTGTCTCCACTGGCTGCAGTTTACAATACCGACTATTTTCGTAATTCTATTTTCCACAAATGTCTATAAAATGTTGGGCGGTTTCTGCAGCCAACCAAGGACAATGTCCACGAAAAAAGCTTCTCGGGTGGAATTATCATTTGTCCTTAAGTTTTGCACCAATTTTGCAATATTTGGCCATCTGACGATCTGATTCTTCTAAAAACGGCACAGCAATAAGCTCTTTATGATGAGTCACAGAAACCATGTATTTGGCTTTGGTATTGCGGTACAAAATTCGCCCGTGTGATAGATCAGATATTCGGGGTAAGTGTTTACAAATAAATTCCATTTTTTTAATATATTTAGTGGAACCGCTTCGTCCCAATCAAATTTGCATTGCCACAGCTCTCGCATTAAAAGTTTGGCTGTCACAATAATTGTGCCGCTCCATCCCAGCGAATCAAATACATAGTTTAGCCATCACTGATAAAATCTGCCTTTTTGTTGAAACCGGTGCTATTTGCATCGGCTTCAGGTCATAGAAAAATGAGTCTCGTCGCTCATCCCATCGAATGCCTAAAGTTTTGATAGTGCTTAAGGACTCAAATTTTGACAAATCTTCATCTAGAAGATCCTCCCGGGGCAAATTTTCCAAAAGTAATTTGTTATTTGCAGTAATTTTTTTCAAATGGAAACCAGCCGAGTGTAAAGCCTCTTTGAGTTGGATTTGTTTTAGTTGTGCTTCTTGAATTGTATGTCCTCCTGACAGAATGTCGTAATTTTTTAAAATAGCTGATGCGGTGGTATAAAGTAAGTCCCCAATGAATTAACTCCCCAAACCCAAAATGAACTTAGTCCCCAAACGACTGTATGTGAAAAAACCACAACGATATTTGGGGACTTCGTTCACGTTTTTGGGGCCATCGTTTATTTTATTTTTTGGGGAGTTAGTACATATGAACGAAGTCCACAAAAAGTAGTAATAAACTAAACCCCTTAATTAATTTTTGGGGACTTAGTTCATTTCTTAAATGTTTTTAAATTTTGCAATGAGAAATAATGGGACCGTTATAAACAAAAAATTTGTGAACTCAGCTTCTATTGAGTGAAACAAAAGTATTTAGTAAGTGTTTAATCGTGTTCATATGCAGAAGTAGTTGCTGTGCAAAGGAGAAGCAGTCAATTACTATACATAATTGATGAAAAAATGCTTTTCGTAAAGAAATCGGTGTACAACGGAGTATCTAAATACGTTTGCAGACAAAAATAATGTA
This sequence comes from Pollenia griseotomentosa, assembly GCA_963931875.1. Classification (NCBI taxonomy): domain Eukaryota; kingdom Metazoa; phylum Arthropoda; class Insecta; order Diptera; family Polleniidae; genus Pollenia; species Pollenia griseotomentosa. The sequence goes on along the minus strand of OZ007564.1, from coordinate 107,033,270 downwards.
AATCGCGAATATATATTATGCCAAATGGAGAATGTGTTCTACCAAACAAATTAATGGAGCATAATCACGAGAATGGGGAAAAAGTATATCGGAAATTGAAGGCTATTAATAACATTAAAAAGGATTGTCAGGATTAGGAAATTGCTCTAGGTGGCACGAAGACAAATCTTATATATTCGAAAATGAATTTTCATGTGACGAAATTTATGAAAATATGAAAGAGTCTCTTCCTTTAACCAGTGAAGGAGAATGTATTATCTGCTGCTGCGCAAAAGCTAATACAGTCCTTTTACCTTGCAAACATTTACAAATTTGCAATGAATGCAACTTAAAAATGAGAGCAGATGCAATTTCTAAGAATTTGCATTGTTATAAATGCCCGTCTTGACGAAATACTGTAGAAGACTCAATGCAAGTGTATAATTAAATTATTAACTAACAGCCATATTCATAAAAAGTTCTTATTTTAAGCTTATAGTATGTAATAACTATTAAACGCTTTTTGTCTTATAAACCTCTTATATAACTGTTTGCAGCGATTTTCTGTTTAAGTATGGCAACTTTCTTTATATTTGGCTGCCATTTTATTGTTAGTGATGCACGAAACTTCTATTCGGTTTACATGATATTCTATATTTAAATTTTTTTTAATAATTTTTTTTTAATTGTAGACCTTAAAATTATTTTTATCAAATAAAACTACATATTATTTTAGTTTCTGAACAAATTGTTTCCGAAAGGTATCATAAAAACTTTTGTTTGAACCTTTTTTAAATATACGATAAGAAAGTAATCGAATAAAAAGTTTATTTACTTTTTATTAACATCACTTTTATTATGATTTGTTTATTTTATTTTTTTTATATTTTTAAACAATAATTTGTTGTTTTAAACTAAAAAAAACAACTAGTTGCAATAATTTAATAAATAATTAAAGAGAATATCTGCATTTGCCCCTGAACATATTTATTTAAATTAATAAATTTTTTTAAATAATTATCAATATATGTATGTATGTAACTTTAAATTGGCTGTCTAAAATAAAAAAATAAATAAAAATTAGTATAATGTATTTAACATGTCCGTTGTAATAAATAAAACATTTTTGTCATTATATTTCAAAATTTTTCACAAAAATAATATCATAAAATGCAAACACCTTTTAAAATATCATTTTATTTTTGGTTTAAAGAAGGGCAAATCCAACAATAAATTTTCTTACTTTATGAATGGTTTATTAAAATTCAATAGACTATTTTTCGTTTATGAATACAACTTAAGCAATTTTTGCTTTAAAACGGTCAATTAATCATCAATAAGTTTTTATGAATACGGCTGTAAATGTATCAAAATGTGGGTTTTTTTAATTTTTACTTAAAAGAATTATATTTTGTTTAATTATGTTGGTTAAAAAATACCCAAAGAAAAAATGGTTTTTATTTCTATATTTGTTTAATTTGGGGACTTAGTTCACTTTCATTAGACGACTTTTTTCACTCTTGTGGAAATTTGGTGAAATTGGGTCTTAGTGCATTCCTGTTTAGGGACTTGGTTCAACTGTTTGGGGGCTTAGTTCATATTGGTGTTTTTGAATCATTAGTGGCTCAAGAAACCATTTTTACATGTCCAACACCTACTAGAGTTTCCCCTCGAATTGTTAGAGTGTTTCATATGACAAAAGTAGCAATTAATACCAATTGTCGAAGTTTTGGGAGTTAGAAGAGGTTTCTAATAAGCGTGTTTTATCAGAAGAGGATAAAAAATGTGAGGAGATCTACAGTTCTACTACCACAAGAAACGCTGCAGGAAGATACACAGTTAGTCTGCCCTTTAAGAATAGTTTGCTCTCGCTTGGTCCCAATAGGCATGTTGCTGTTTGACAATTTTTGAGAAACGAAAAATCGTTACTGCACAACGCTGAGCGTAAGGCCCAGTACGATGAGGGCATATAGGCCCTTCCAAAAAATAGTTTTTCGTAGCAGTGATAGTGCGGAAATTGCTGATTAACAACTGAAAACGCCGACTTTTGGCGTAAATTGTGCCCAATATTTGGCCCTTAGAACCTTTTTACAGTTAGCGAATGATGAAGAGCGACGTTTTCCGTTAGGCGCTAGAATATTGCGAGAAAATATGTATGTAGTCTATGACCTAGTGTACATTCGGTTGCTGACGCTTTGGTGGCACGTGAACAATTAATTGGTTTTCTGGACATGGGGGGGGGGGGGGGTTGAGCTTAGAAAATGGACCTCCAATTCAGAACAAATTTTAAAAAACTTGCCCTTAGACCATTTATTAAATTCGTAATTTTTGTCGCTTGATGATAAAAGCTCAACAAAAACGTAAGGGATTCGCTGGAATGCGGCAAAAGATGTGTTTTTGTTTGTGTGTGAAAAGATAATACTGAAAGCCTCATACACTAAAAGAGAGGTTCTTTCTACCATTGCAATGGTTTGCATTGCTCGGCTATACGATCCTGCAGGTTGGTTGGCTCCGGTGGTAGTAGCGGCAAAACTTATAATGCATCAAATGTGGCTTGACAAGATCGAGTGGGACGAGCTAATCAAACCAGTGGCGCTGCAAAAATGGCAGAATTTTGTTGCGAATTATGCGGATATTGAAAAAAATAAGCTGCTTCGTTGGGTTCAATATTCGCCTGGCTGCAGTATACAGTTTCACGGGTTCCGTAACTTGTCTGAGTTGGCATATGCGGCTACAATATATATAAGGGTACAGCTCGAAAATAATGTTTTAACAAGTCTGCTCACGTGTAAAACTAAAGTGGCCCCAATAAATAAGCCGTCCTTGCCTCGTTTGGAGTTATGTGGAGCAGATCTTTTGGCAAAGTTAGTCGACAACGTGGTACCTACTTTTAACGTGAACAAGTCCCCCCTTTATCTGTGGTCCGATTCCACGATTTTTTTTAGCCTGGTTGAGAAAACCACCTTGTAGCTGGAAAACATTCGTGGCAAATAGAGTGGCTACAATATTAGAAAAAGTTGGGAATAAAAACTGGTGTCACGTGGCTTCAGGTGACAATTCTGCCGATCTAGCAACCCGGGGGCTGATCCCTGAAAGAGAATAGACTCTGGTGGTACGGACCTGAGTGGCTCTGCTTGGAGCAGTCTTCGTGGCCTGTAGGAGCAGCAGAGTTCGAGACGGCAGAAGAGGAGCTCAAGTTTTTGTTGCTAGATCGACTGATCAAAAATATATACTAAACCGCTTTTCTAGTTTATCCCGAGCGTATCACGTTATCGCTTATATGTTTCTATTTGTGGCCCTGGAAAGTAAGAAAAGGCGCGAGAGTGGAATTTATAGTTCGTTGAAGATCTCAGCTAGTGAGTTAAAGTTCGTAAGAAATCGCTTATTTTTCCTTTCTCATCAAATTCACTTCTCAGGGGAGTTCAGCTGTCTTAAAGCGAGTAAGAAAATTGATCCACAGCCCCCTGTTGACACTTACTCCTTTTTGTTAATAAAGACGACATCATTCGTTATAATAGTCGTCTTAGCTCTAGTACTTGTATGTCATACAACGAAAGGCACCCTATCGTATTGGCGTATGGCAGTAGATTGGCTCGGCTGTACGTTGAATTCGATTACACCCTAGTCCTGCACGGAGGCCCTCGTCTAGTCCTTAATGTAGTCCGGCAAGAGTGATGAATTATTAGAGCAGAAAACCTGATAAAGACAGTGGTTCGTAATTGCAAAGGCTGTGATCTTTATAGGAAAAAGCTTAAAAATCAGATAAGGGCTGCTTTGCCGGAAAAAAAACTACCCTTTGTCGCCCATTTACGAATATTGGCGTTGATTTTGCTGGCCCGTTCGAGATCAAAAGTCTCACAGGCAGATACTGCAGAATCTCAAAAGGATATGTGTGTCTCTTTGTTTGTTTCTCTACGAAGGCGATTCACCTTGAAGCTGTCTCCCCCTGCCTTTCTTGCAGCCTTGGCTCGTTTCATCGCCCGTCGCGGTTGCCCAAGCTGCATGTATTCTGACAACGGCAGAAACTTTGTTGGCGCCACTAGAGAAATTGACGCAGACTTCGCCAAGCATGTCAAAGAGCTTCGTGGCACGGCTATCGAGAAGTTTGGTCACCAGCATCTGGCATGGCACTTTATCCCGGCTGCAGCACCTCACATGGGAGGATTATTGGAAGCAGGGGTAAAAAGCATGAAAATGCATTTAAAAAAGTCAGCTGGTTAACTAAAATTTACGTTCGAGGAGTTCTCAGTTCTCTCAGTTTTGGCAAAAATAGAAGCGTGTCTCAATTCACGTCCGCTAGGCCCTACTAGAGGTCTGCACAAATGATTTGGTAGCCAAATGAATGCTGTGTGTGTATTTGATATGCTTATCAAATGTGTGAAAAAAATGAGAGCGAGTCATTCACGCTCAATCATTTTAAATGAGAGATCAACACAACACCGTTCATTAAAAAGTTAGCCACATACACTTACACTAATTGTGTGTGTTTCTCTATTATTGTTTATTGTTTGATGAACTCCAATTCATACATATTACAATAAAAAAACCTGAGCGAAGTTAAAAATCACACTAATCATTCGTGTGTTTCTTGACTTTCTTATTTTGGCAAGTGAAGAGGAAAGTTAAAATTTTAATAAAAAAAGTAATAAAATGAAATGGTTGTAATTTTTTAAATGCAAAAACAATAACAATAATAATATTACAAAAAAAAATATTTTAAAATATGACAAACCAGTATACAAAGGCAATAATTCTTAAGCACTTATTACACTATATTTTTATTCATTGATGACATAGAATTGATAGATAGAAACAGTAATGTCAAAAAAATAAGTAAAATTGTTCAACTTAAAATTGACATTTCAAGCTTAAAATATTAAAATTAAAAGTATTGCTGAATCAGCGGTTTATGGGCAAATTCAGCGACTTTCCGCTTTTTTGTTTGTTTTATTTTTGTGTTTCTCATAAACAAAACGTTGACAGCATTGAATAAAATAAACAAAACAATAAAAAAAAAAAAAAACTAAAAACTTTGTTTACATTTTTTATAGTTTACTCTTTCTAACATTTACCGTTTCATTCCATCAATTCTATTTCAATTCAATGAATAAAAAAAGGTTTGGCATAACGGCTTAACGAAAATATTTGAGATGCTATTTTAAACAGAATTTCGCGCACGCATATGCTCAACTCATAAAAAGAAAATACATTAAAAATAATATTAAAGTAAGTGACTGAAGTTTGTCTAAAATGTAATTCGTAATTTATTTTAAAAGTATTAAATTAAAATTACATAGAAATATGAATTTCTATGTTAAATTTAAGTTTTATTTAAGAGGTTTTGCTTTAAAAACATTTTAACTAAAAAAAATGACCAAAGCTAAGAAAGAAAGATCGTTATAAAATAAAAATAATCTATTAACGTTTAAAAATAAGTTATAAGTTCTTTTGATTTAAAAAAAAAAGTTAAAAGATATGGTTTTAAGAAATTTAATTTGTTTAAACTACAGACTATTTAAAAGTAACTTAGTTTTATTTAGCCTTTACTTATTTAATTTTCGCTAAGACAATGTTTTTGCGTTAATTTGCCTTCTTTATTACAAAAAAAAAATTTAATAGATGTCAGCGGATGATTCTGTAGCAGAGGTAGCAAGTGCCGACGTAAGTAGCTTTTTGTCAAACTCAACAATCAAATCAAAAATTAAAAGTAATGAATTCAAAATAAACAACAAAAGAGGCAAAAGCAAGGTTTGGAATGTATTTGGTAAAATAGATAATGCATCCGGCGAAGAAATACCAAATGTTGTTGCATGTCGTATTTGTAAGAATGTTTATAAATTCAGCAGCTCTGCAACTTCAAATTTAGTTAGGCACAAATGTTACATTGATATAAATACTGATAAGGAAATTTCAAAAATAGAAGTAGACGCTTCAACTAAGAAGAAAACTATACAAATTTTAACAGAATGGAGTATTGAAAATTGCAGACCCTTTAAAATTGTTGGAGATTCTGTGTTCAAAAAAGTCGGACAGCATCTTGTTTCAGTAGGAGCGCAATATGGACCTAATGTTGATTTAAATAACCTTTTCCCACATCCAACAACTATTTCACGGAATATAAGCAAAGTGTACGAAAGTTACTTCGAAAAAATTAAAACTGAAGTAACAGCAATTAAAAGTGTAGGATTTGGCCTAACGTCAGATCTCTGGACCGATAGCTTTTTAAGAAAAACATACATATCTTTAACTGTACACTGTATTAAAGATGCAAATTTAATTAGTCGACTCTTAGGAATGAAGTCTATGGAAGGCGAAAAATGTACATGAAATTATTTTAATTTGTTAAATAAATCGTTCTGAAATCAAATCGCTTAAAATTACAAATAGAATCGATTATATTTTCTATAAAAACCATTAGCATATTATTTAGTATTTTATTTATTTTTCAATACGACTTTGTCCTGGTTTTTATTTTAATAAATTTAGGCGGTTTGGCTTCCAGCGGCGCTGACATAAATGCTCAAAACTCATTTGGTCTACAAAATAAATACATACGTCTATATTATCTTGTTATTTTTCAGATGAGAATTTAAGACTTAAAGTACTCAAATTATTAAAAGAATTTGACTTGGACCTCGATGACTTTGCCATTATTGTTACAGATCGCGGTTCAAATATGGTGGCAGCTTTTAGAAATAATAACCATATATATTGCGTAGACCACCTACTGCACAATACAGTACAAAAATCAATTGAAGACGTAAGTGATGTGGCAGAACTTTCACGGCTATGTTCAAAACTTGTGAAATATTTCAAAATTTCGGGCCTCAATGCAAAACTTCCCAGCACATTAAAAAGTTTTTCACCAACTCGTTGGAATTCTATTTACAATTTATTTCTTTCAATTCAGAAAAATTGGTCAGAAATTATTCAACTTCTACAACAAAAAAACGAATTAAACAGAATTAGTAATATAAGCTTTAATAAAATTTCTGCTCTTGTTAATCTATTAAAAACATTTGAAGACACTTTTAAAAAACTAGAAGGTGAAAATTACCCAACAATGCATCTTGTCTACATTTACCGTTAAAAAAAAAATGTGCCGTCGATAATTCAGATATAGAAATTACAAAACATTTTAAGGAAAAATTATTGTATTATTTGGAAAATGTAGTATTAAACAACTTGACAATATTTCATAAAATTGGGCTATTTCTCTTCCCACCTTTGAATAAAATGGTTCAATTTAGTGAAGACGAGCAGACAGAAATCAGAAATGAGTATAAACGTACAATGAGAAAGTTTTTGGAAGAAGTTGTTGAACCTCGAACTCAAAGCGGGGGCACGTCAGAAGTATCTAATGAAAACATACGAGCTAATTTGCGATTTTTTGCCACAAGCCCAATTCAACAATAGTATGGATGTTGTGGAAACAGAAATATTGAAATACGAAACTTTAACCATCAATTTTTATGACGACTTCAACATTCTGCAATGGTGGGAAGCTAACAAACAACAATTTCCATTGCTACATAAACTCAGCTGTAAAATAATAGGTACGCCTGCAAGCAGTGCAGCTTCCGAAAGGGTATTTTCGGAAGCACGCAATTTAATTACAGAAAAAAGATGCAGTATTGCATTAAATGATGACAGTGTAAATAAAATTATGTTTTTGCATTATAATATTCCAACGCATGAATTAGAAACTGAAATTAGTGCACAAACGGAATAAATGTTTATTTTCATGACTTTATATTTTACAAAAATAATTTCTATGTTTTCCTCATGAGATACATATTTTCTTCATTTAATATTTAATTTAATATTATTCCGTCTTTAAAAAAAAAGTCTGATATAGGTACCTAGTTCCTTATTATTATTGTCAATGTATTGAATTTATTTATATTTTAACTTTATTTATTGAAAACACATTTAATTTGTTTAAATAAAAATTATTTTAATTAAAAATTATAAATTTGTTTTTAAGTGTGTATTTTAGTATAGATTGACCTGCCAAAGAATACAAAAGTAGCCAGTTGTAAAATTTTTAACTTGTTTACGATTAAATTAGGTAGATATAGTGATTATTGTCAACTGTGTGACAAAATTAAAAAAAAACAAGTAAGAGTGCTAAATTTATAACAAACTAATAAAAATTCCATTTGTTAAAAAATATATTTAAAACTACTACTTTTTGCTTCTAAAAAGTTTGTATAACTTTTTAATGCAACATCTTTTTACTAATATTTTGTTTTTAATACGATAAAAAAAAAATTTTTAAACACAAAACACATGTTGTGTTGATAAAACACACTATATATACATCGTCACACAAGTGTATTTACTCGAATTAAAGAGCAAATTTGTTATTTATACCTGTATCAAATATTTCTCTCACAACACTCACATAAATAATTGAACGCTTTGCACACATAGGCTATTACTTACACAAAATTAATTGTGTATGATTCTTAAATCACACACAACACACTACTTGCTAGTTTGATGAATTTGAATTGACCATGTGTCGTTTAATCGCACACATGCAGACCTCTAGGCCCTACATCAGAAAACGCTGAAGGCTTGTCTGCCCTTACTCCAGGGCACTTTCTGATAGGCACTTCTATGCTTACCCCTGTTGAGCCCGAAGAGCTGTCTTCACCCCTTAGCATTGTAAACCGGTGGCGTAAGCCGAAGGCTCTACAGCAAGAATTCTGTCGCCGATGGAAGCAGGAGTATCTTAAAGAGTTTAATAAGAATAAGAATAAGAAGGCGATCTTGTGGTTCCAAAAAGTAAACCAGGCTGTCCAACTGAGTGGCGTCTAGGTCGTATTGTTTGAGTTTATGGTGGCAAGATGCTGAAGATGGAAAGCTATCCATTTTTATTGCCCTTTTAGTTATTTTTTTGTCATTGTTATTATTGTTAAGTTTTTTATTCTCCACCGCAATAAGTTGTAAAGAGGTTATACTGAGGTTATCACTCCGTGTGAAACTTTTTTATTATTCATCTCAGACCTCATAAAGTATATATATTCTGGCTCCTTTTCGTTCCACTTTCGTTGCTTGTTGTTATCCTAAGCAGTTTTGGATTGAAATCCAGCAAAATCGGTTCAGTAGGATCAGAGCTAATAATCAAAATATGGAACCAGCACTTTAAAAAATTGATTATTTTGTTACAAAAACTAACATAAATGGTGGAACAATGCACGGAATGTTATGAGATTTTGCAAATTGTTTAGGCACGGGAACCCTACATGATTGGCAATAGCGTGTACGTTGACTCGCCGTGTTTTATTTTCCTTTTAAAACTTCTCTTTTTCTTAACATCAACAGGCTGTTGAGTGGTTATTATATTATTATTATATTATTCCTTTTCTATTAATTAGTCAATCTAGTAATGAAAGTGACACATAAAAGGTTTCTTAATAATTAAACGGTTGTGTTCTTTTTAAATAAAAGCTAAAAGTGCTCTTATTTCTTGATGTGTTATTCATATTAAATACTAAATAAAAGTGCTAATTCCTTGAGTTGTACACTAAGCACAAAATACAAAAAAGAGTTTTCTTTGAAGTTTCTATTGTGTGTAGAGGGTTTATCTTTTCCTCGTATACGGATCTTCTTCAACCCAAGAAGAGAAGGAAAAATTGTTATCGCCACCAACTAACGACACCAACTCTAGTACCGGCGACTCAGCCTCCCATTCCACTTCAGCCAGTGAAGCAGAAGTGAAGTATACCAGCAATCATAGCAGCACATGTAAGTACACCCACTTGTATTTACAGTCCTATATTTAACCCCCGTGTACCCATACACAAATGTTCGTTCTATTCGACTGAAAATCCCACTGTAAAATTTCGTGAAGATCGGTCCATAAATAATGAGAAGATCCTTCAATAAACATGAGAAAAATAAACCCGTGATAGAAAAAGAATAATTAGATATTTATTAAGTTATACAATTCTTTAGACCATATTTATATGGAAGAAAGTTTACAGTTGTCACTGATCACAGACCATTAGTTTCGTTGTTCTCACATAAAAATCCTAGTTCAAAACTAACAAGAATAAGACTGGAACTATCTGAATATGATTTTGAAATAATATACAAAAAAGAGGTTAACAACACAAATGCAGATGCATTATCCAGAATTCAAATTGATTCTGAGATGTTAAGAAATCTGATACCATCATAATATGATGATAACGTAAAGAAAACCCTGGTAGTAACAAGAGGTATGAGTATATGTGGGACTGCACGTCTATCAATTATAAAAAGCGCGCAAGTAAATTAAAATTTATACTAAAAAAGGAGGCCAATTAAAAATAATAAAAAGTTATATGAATATGTAATAGAAAGTGATATAAAAAAATGAAATACGTGTTAGATGTAGCGGTAATCCAAGGCGAAGCTACCATCTTATTTGAAGAAATTGAAGAATATGAATAATAAGAAATTTGCAATCGATATTAATAATGCAATATTAAACATAATTCCTGCAGATGAATTTAAGGCCAGATACAATAAAAATTGTTAAATAAATAAAGAAGACGTAGTAATATTTTTATACAGAAAACCTCAAAATATAATAATTGAAGAGAAAAGATTGGAATTGATAAAGTCATACCAGGATACACCCCAAGGAGGACATTTTGGAGTTAGAAGGACCCTATTAAAAATTGAAACAAAAGTACATTTGGAAAGGCATGAACTAACCCGTAAAAAAATATGTATCAATATGTGAGTGATGTCAACAAATAAACAAACCAGACACACCAAATAACCACTTTAAGTGACAGACACGCCTACAAACAGTTTTAATACTTTAGTAATTGACACAGTTAGCCCATTACGACCAACAAATAATTTCAGGTATATTTTAACTATGCAGTGCGAATTGCTTGTCCAATGTTGACAAAAGAAGCAAAGTCAATAGCAAAGGCATTAGTAGAAAATGTGATTCTCAAATATGGACTAGTTAAGGTACTTAAATCTAACAGAGAAACAGAGTTTACAACGAGTTGATGAGAGAAATATGCGAATTATTGAAAATAGAACAAAGATTTTCAACACCTTATCACCATGAGACATTGGGCCGCGTTAATAAGAAGGTAGCTATAGCTGATACTTGAAATTTAAAAGTTTAAACTAGCTTTGAGGTGAATAAAAATTTGAGTTAAAGCTAGTACTTTATACCAGCGGTGGGCGCTGGTTTGCCTGGATTACGAAGTTTTTCGGGTTTTTACATTTACTCTTCGTATTTTTTTGTACCAGAGCTGCTACAAATAGAAAAATTTCCCTACTAAGATATTCCTTAAAATCCCCAAAACATACCATACACTTGTTTTATTATACTACTTTTTAACTTAATAAAAGGAGGGTTTAAATAGAAAAAATTAGTATAAAACTATTTTCTAGCAGTCAAAACAAAAAGAAATAACAATATTTACAATATTGAAATCAGAATGACAAAAAATTTAACGTATAACACATACACGTGTTTGTGTGATGTTGTTTTCGTGCATTTACTACTGCCCACAAACTGAAAATCTTGAATTCATTGTTTCAAGCATTAAAAGTAACAAAGGCAACCCGAAAAACAAATATAACATAAAGAAAAACAATAAAATTGTATTCAGTTGCTTAATAAATTTCAACGCATGTTTTTATTTTGGCAAATTTTGCAATTACGTAGTGGTACACTGACAATATATTTATTGTGTTGTGATCAAGCTGTGCTCATGTATGTTTTTTTTCAGCTTGTTTTAAAAACTTTTCAGCAATCATGTGGGATGATGAATTATATAATAATCAAGTTTTTTACTGAATTCCTTTTTTTTGCATATTTATATATCTATAGCACACATTTTGAAGTTTTTGCTCACGGCATTTTCGATTTCAGGTGACCATATGTCTATATATATATAATTTATTTATTTTTTTTTTTTGAATTATATAAAAATAATATGTTTAATGAACTCCTTTTTTTGTATTGCATATTTACATACAATTTGAAAATATTTTCAAAAATTTCTCTAAGTGTATATCAACTAATTTACTCTATTCAATGTTCTCTATCTGCCCTTCGCTGCTTTATACTGACTAGTAGAAACTAGTTTTTCCAGTGTTCACTCAAAAAATGTGTGAATAAAAACGAGTGAATGCTTAAAAAGACTAGTTTTTGTTTAATTTTTTTTATGCTTATGATTGGGGTGGTTGAAGTTTGTGTTTTGCTACAATATTGAGAGAAAAGTGAATTTTTTTTTTAATATTTATTAGTATGTATGTTTAATTTTATGAACGTTGGCCAAAGAAAAGAATATCTCCTAAGGACAGATCCTGAAGATTATTTTAAATTGTATATTTTTCTGAAAAATACCTAAAGTGGTAAAATCTCCGTAAATGCCACAAAACATTTAAATATGCACACATGTTACAGTTTACCAAAGTAATTTTACTTAATTTTTATAATAATTTATATTCATTGATATTGCCACAAAGTTTTTTTTTATAATATACCCCTTAAAAATCGGTACAGACCTTTGTCATAGAAAGTCTGTGTTGCATTTTTTAAATAAAATAAAAAACTTTTTTAAAAAGATATATAAAAAACAGATAAATATACAAAAATAAATTTATTTTTGTTCGCATACAAACTAAAACTTTTACAGGAATTTTTTTTTTTTTGAAAATATTAATACAAGTACTGTTTCAAGACAAAAAAAATGAAAATTTCTGACGTGCCCCCGCTTTGAGTTTGAGGTTCAACAACTTCTTCCAAAAACTTTCTCATTGTACGTTTATACTCATTTCTGATTTCTGTCTGCTCGTCTTCACTAAATTGAACCAGTCATAAGTACTACTCATATTTCGAAATAACAAGTAAACCATTAAATAAACAGCAAGCAAACCATAAAATATTAACAGCCGTATTCATAAAAATTTATTGATGATTAATTGACCGTTTTTAAGCCAAAATTGCTAAAGTTGTATTCATAAACGAAAAATAGTCTATTAAACCTTTAATAAACCATTCGTAAAGTAAGAAAGTTTATTGTTGGACTTGCCCAAACAACAATACAAACAGTTATTAGTTCAGATTTCACTATCGATATCACTATCGACTGAATGTTTGTACTTGAGTAGAACAACTTTAACTAATATTTTATCAGGCTACAGCTCGTTGTTTTTAAATAAGACTTATGTATGTATGAACGCACGTTATTTTAGATGAAAGTTTTTGAAAAATTGCGATTTTGTCACTTAAAAAATATTTATTTTCTTATTTTTAAGTATTACATTTTTATAACAACTGAAATTTATTTCTATAACTAAATAAAACAACGAAATAAAGTCCGATTAACCCATTAGAGGACAAACAAAACTGGCCACAATTTTTTAAATTCAACTTTATTTACTGATTAAAATAAGTATTAAAAAAAACATAAAATCGAAAAAAAGAAATAAAAATTTTTTTAACTGAGTTTTTGGGGTGTACTCAACTGAGCCCTTATGTATGAAAATTTTCGGAACATTGTTTATCAATGCAAAGTGTTATAAGCACTTCTTATACTGCCAACGAAATCTTATATCGTCAGGTGATTATTGTTTTAGCCTACACGCCATTTTAAAAAAAAATTAATTAGGAATGAATTAAATATGGCATCAATTTTCACATTCCAAAATCCATTTTTTGATATCTCGTATATAATCTTAGATATTCGGCATCGACTTTGCTCTACATCCACATTTTTTAGGTTCATTGAACATTATATTGCTACATATGACATTTTTTTGCATATGGAGCAAATTTTGCATACAAACATAACAAAATTATACTTTTCTATTGCTTAGCGCCATTCGAAAAATGAAAAAAGTAGGTCAAAATAAACCGTCACAATAGTAAAAATTTATTGGACACAATGTGACACTTAAGATGAATATGGAGCCCACAACAAAACTAATTGTTGAATATTGATTTGCGCTTGCTAACATATATTTTCTTTCCATATTATTTTGCATCTGCAGTTCGGGGCTTATAGGAGACAGTTTAGCAATTATCACCATTCTAAAACATATCAACCTGTCCTTATAAATCTCTATTAACTATCAACTTCATTGTTTTTGCCATAGACTTACTTTGCTCCACGCCAAAGAAAACATCATAACACGAAATAAAATTTGATATGGAGCACAAAACGACAGAATGTTAATTTAAAAAAACCATCAAAACTTTAGATTTATTGCTTGTGAATTCATGAAAATGTATAGTTTTGTTAAAAACATAAGTAGCAATCAATTAAGGTGACCAATAAATTAATCAAACTTTAGCTTCATTTTTGACAAGTTCTATTGGTTTACTAAACTTTATTTGTGAAAAGAGAATTGTATAGTGTAATTAAGAAACTCTTAAATGGTATTTAATTTAGCCAAACGTTTAGCAAAAGCAAATAATTCTTTAATAAAACTAGGGGTTACGTGTAGGACGTCAAATATTTAATAGGTGTGAACGTAGCTTTAGGAGCGTTTATATCTATCGAGTAGTTTTTGAGAAAATTGATTCTAAACCTATTTTATCGTTTTTCTCAAAACAATAATAACCTGACGATATGGCAAAAATTGGACGCAGATAGTTTTGTGGTTTAGTAGGATAGTGTTCAGCTACATCTTGAGATTAATCTGCAAACATTGACCCAGACGTTACTCGAAATTCCTACGATCAACATAAAGATTGTACATATCTAAAAAAATTTTAAAACACACGATAATTTCGTGCAGTACAGTTCAACTACTCTAACAAATTTTTAACATGCCGTTTTTGCAGTACAAATCTAAATGGCAGCAATAGCCGCTACCCAGTTTTTGCAGACGAATCGAACTGGATTTCCTCGAATGAATTGCTGAGCGGGATGGTAGGCAAAATGTTTTACCATTGACTCGTCTTTAGGAATATTTTGGCCACCATCCCGCTAAGCATTTCTTTCAAAGGAAAACCAGTTCATTCGACTTCGAGAATTGGAGGTTATAAGGTCAAAGTGATCAAAGATTTTTCAAATATTTCTTAACGTACACTATGTAATCTTTTACAAGCTTCAGAGCTCTGCTGAGGGGTTGAACTCTGCGGTGGAAAGCATTTCCAAAAAGGATTTATTTGCTTTCCGAAGTCTTGCCGAGTTTTCTTTGATGCCAACGGTTCATCATCACTATCGTCACTGACGTCGTTGTCAATAATTACAAGATTTACGAAAACTTCAATAGTACCAGGTTTGTCTTTTGGTAGGCTTGAAATCGTTATACATATGTTCCTTAACACCTCCTTCTTCACCACATAATGTGCTACCAACAGCTTTTTGAAGGCTTTTAATCACTTTTGGGCCGTACAATGTTCTCCACTTATTAGTTAAAATCTAAAAAAAAAAAATTTTTTTACCTATGCTTGTTGTCAAACGAGTACAGTCAATTTTAAACTATTCTACTTTTATTATTTTTTTATGTAAGTAATTGTTTTTGTCTGCGAGTTATTCTAATAAGGTTAAATAAAATATAAGATCAGTTCAATATAAATTAAAATAAATTAATCCTTTTAAATAAGCAATTTATGATTTCCTTGTGAGGCAAACCATGTCTTATTCGACGAAGGGTAGGAAATGACCTCTCGCTCGTAGCAGTACTGACGAGCATTGAAACGAAAATTTTAAATATTTTTCTTAGATTTGGGTAGATATCTTCATCACAGTTTATTAAAGCATCTACAACGTTATCTGATAGATTTTCAGATATTTTCGATGTTTGTTGCCAATGCAACAGTTTAGACTCAAGTTTAGATGTTAGCAGGTATTTATCTCTTTTATCAAACATAATTAGCTCATCAGCTAGTTGTGGTTTTAAAAGTTTTGTATCTGTATATGACTTGATTACACTTTGCAGTAGAAGTTTAGGTAGGTTCAATACATTAATGATATCTATTGGGAAAGCTGTTTTGAGATCTCCTAAAATAAATTCAATAAGAGGAATGTAACCTACAACTCGGTAGTAATCTTCAACGTTTTGGATGTGATTATTTCGTTCAAATCTTGTCTTTTCGATTGGAACCTCGATTTGAATGCAAATAACTTTAACTTTTTCAAAATCCCTTTAAATTGTCCTTCGTCTTTATTTCATTTCTCTTCCAGGCACATGGTTAAAGGCTTGATCCTTTTTACAGATCTATATCGTGCTTTTGTAAAATGATACTAAGCGGCTGTGTTACAATAAGTATCAGACTTATTATGTATATTCCGCAAATAAATTCAAAAGTACTAAGTGAGTTCTTTAATATAAGCTTTTGATAAAGTATCTCCACCTTTCCACTCAGATATTTTTTCTAAAGCTTCTACTATATGATGTACTCTTGTTGCAAAGTGTAAAATTGAGTCGTGTCGGTCCACCCATCTTGTCTCGCATAAAGTAGATAGTTTGGCTTCAAAATACTTTGCTAAAACTGCGTTTCGCTTGGGATGATTATATTTAAACAAATTTTTCGTTTCTTTTACAAATGATACAACTTTTTGTAATTATGGCACTTTATTGCTTTTAGAAATTTAATGTTTGATTTATAGGAATAGTAAGATGATTGTTTCGCATTTGTCGCAATTTCCAGAATTTTTTAATACGTCCATTTTCTGCTGACATCAGAAGACACCCATCTGTTCCAACTCGTACACAATTTTTTAGGTCAAGACTAGAGTTGTCAACCGATTAAGAATAATTCGATTAATCGATCAAACAAAACCAAACTCTTGTTCGAATAATTTTAAAATGGCGATTTCCGAATAACGAATAAATCGATTAGTTAATGTTGATTAATCGAATAATGTTTTTTTATTAAAAAACAAATTAAATAAAAGCTTAGAATTTGATTTATTCTCATACATTATTCGTAATTTTTTACAATATGTAGGAATGTTAAAAAATATTGTAGCCATAGCCCTGCCTGTAATTAATCTCAATGTTTATTAAGCAAAAACCCTGTTGAGAACTCATAGTATTTCAAAAATGTATTTTATGTTCTTATTTAACATATCTTTGACAAACAATTGTATCAAATTTTGTCTTTTTAAATCAAACGTCAAAAAAATTTCAAGAAAGGGGGGTTTTCAATTTCGGGTAAAAAACTTAGAAATAAACAAAAAGCTCAAAAAAAATACAGAAATGATTTACATATATAAATCATATCATTAAAGTAGAAAATGTTGTCATTGTATTATTATTCTTTTTTGACTTATATATATTTTTACTATTTGCGTAAGTGTCACAATATTACCATCAAAAACGATGTAGTGGAAGATAATCCAACGACATCAAAAAATGCCGAACTTGGTCAAATGGAAAAATACATAAAGAGAGACAGCGGTTGCGCTATAGAAAAACTCGTATGGAGAAGTTTAGCTAAAGATGGTAGGTCTGCCAACGCCAAAGTAATATCGGATTATTAAGGAATTAAGAGTTTTACGATGCCCTTAAGTAATAAAACGATATGGAGTTTCATTTTAACTTTTACGTTAAAAAAAAGAAGAATTCATAGCAGATTTGGGAAAAAATAAAGAAGAAAATGGAAGATTTTCCATAGTTGTAGATGAATGGACGAATGTAACTTATTTAAAATACGTTATTTTGTTCTTTTGTAAAAATATTTTTTTTTATTCGTAATTTTCATCGATTAATCGAATAATTTTATACATTTAATCGTTTGATCGAACGAACAAAAACAATTATTTGAATTGAATAATTGACAACTCTAGTCAAGACCAAAATTTGTCAAGGCTTTAAGAACTATCGATGATAGTGCATTCGCATCAATTGACACATTAACGTCAAATGCGTTTACAACAAAGCCAATACATTTTTCCCTAACAATTTTTTGTTGTATGTTGAAATATCTTACAGATAGAAAATCTGTCTTTTCCCGACAAATCTGTGCTTTCGTCAAAAATTATCGAATAGAATTTTGATTCATACATATTTCAAAATTTCCAATTCAAAGATGACTATGATGAAAATGTGATACGAAAAACGGTTGTATTCAAATGGATATAATAATAATTGTCTTAACACATATATACATAAATATTGCATATACTAAAGCCTGTAGTACACGGAATGTAAAAAGTCACATGCGCATGTGGTTCTGACGTAATTTTGTCGTCATGACACAACACAAACTTGCTACTGTGGCTTTGTAGTGACGTCAAAACCACATGCACATGTGACTTTTTACATTCCGTGTACTATAGGCTTAAGGCTTTTTAATAATTCAACCGCACGCATTTTCAAGTTTACTCATTGGATATAGATGGCACCTGCTGGGATTGAATGTAGAATAATAAGTATTTGAATACAGTAAACTAGATGTTTCATTGCAAATATCTAATAAGCAACTATTAGGATTAAGATTTGGATACTTATTGAAAATTTCGTTAGAGATTCAATAAAAAAAACAAAAAAAAAAAAATTTTGCTGGGATTTCCAAAAATTTTGTACATAAAAAAAAATATTATTATTGGGAATTCTTGTATTATCGAAATAAACAAAACATATTTAATTTTAATAAGGAAAAGTGGTTAAAACAATAGAGGATAAAGGTCAATGAGCAAAAATGCGAACATATAACATTTACATTCACCCCTATCGTGAATAACAAGTGGAATTTTTGTTCCCATGAAATTTTCATTCCCCTCGAAGGGAAAAAAGCAATCGTGAATCTCATGTGAAAAATTTATCACGCTATCAGTTCCAGTGAATGTAAAAAAGAAGAAAGATTAAAAAAATTAAAAATCAATGAAATTTTTGTTCAAAATATACACGTATATATTTTAAAGAAAAGTTAAATAATAAAGCAAAATATTTAGTATTGCAGGGGTAGTTTGATTACAACGTTAGTTTTTTGCAATTTTTAAATTTTATGTAGACAGTAAAATATTTTCCAAAATTCTGCCACCACGTCTTTCGAAAGCTTCACAAATTCGCGGGCAATCGACTTGTTGTTTTGCATTTTGTTAACCAATATATCGATTCGTGCCTTATTAACTGATCTAGCCCTTAATATTCGGTTTATAGGAGGAAGTTCTTACATATGTACATTTTCTGTTCCCTAGCAAAAATAAAGTGAGAAAATATAAGGGAAATGTGAACAAATTACGAGGGAAAACTCCTTTCACGATAAGGGGAATTATTTTATGTGAACATTTTTTCACGTTATTATTCCCATTTGAATTACCTTTTTTCATGATCGCAAATAAGTGAAAAGGGGAATAATTACAAGGGAAAATTTATTCACGATAGGGGTGATTGTGTCGGGAAACATGCCCCCTAATAAAATCAATCATCAAATTATACCTCAAAATTCGCATGTTAAATATCTCGGTATACATCTAGATTGGCGTCTAACGTGGAAATGGCATATGGAGGCAAAATTAACTATAAACTAAAAGCCATTCAAATTCATTGGCTTATTGGAAGAAATTCTGCCCTTTGTCTTGATTGAAACTTATACTTTACAACTCTATCTTAAAACCAATCTGGTGCTACGAAATTCAACTGCCTCGGCCTTTAATATTGAAAAATTTCGAAGACGCCAATATGGTATGTTCAAAACTCAAATATCCACAATGAAATCAATATACTCAATAAGAATTGAGAGAACGGTCGATGCTAAACTCGTCTCCGCTAGATTTATTAATAACAAATAGAAGAAGTTTATGATTTTTATCAAATTTCTGATCAAATTAAACCAAAAACCGTGATTTATTTGGTGAAACAATGATATTTTTAAAAGCTTTTGTTAATTGTGTTAAATTTCAAAAGTTTATTTAGCAAAAAACTAATAATTATACAAATTCCGATTGTTTATTCATAAATATCTCAAAACAAGAAGAAGCACAATACAAAACCGCTCTTGTATTATAGAAAATTAACAAAAAAACAAAACAAGAAAATTTTAGTAACAAGAAGTAGCAACAAAATATTCAATACAAAATAAAATACAACAACATGCCTAATGAAAACTTAGAACAATCAATAAATAAAAATTCAAATAATGAAAATATAAGTCCTGAGTTTAGCAACCAAGCTAAACGATTAAGAGAACTACAACAATATACTCCAGTAAGTTATGGTAAATCTGTCCGTTTCTCACAAACACCAATAAATTCACATTTCGAATCAGGGACGTCCAAAAAGTAAATTGTGGTTGTATTGCTTCATATTAGTATTAGTGAATAGAGAGAGTTTACCCAGCAAACACAAATTCAAGTCAAACTAAAAAAAGCAATTATTAAAATAGTTTAAATCAGCACCGTAATAATTACGAGCGGTGCCATAACAATTAAAGTTTGTTATTTTCCATCTTTTTTTTTGTGCTTGCAAAATAAGAATTATGTATTTATTTTTAATGGTAAATTAATTCTTATATTTGACTTTAATTTAGTTTTTATAATCAAAAACAGGAAGTCATTTTTAATTTGTTGGCTCTTATGTTATAAATCATTTAAAAATAAGAGAGAAGATGTTTTAAAAAGACATTTTGATAACATTCATAGTAATATAAATGAATTTAAAGTGAAAGAAAAAGAACACCCTTTTCAAAATCGAAAAACATTTTTTACAGAAATCAAAAGGCCATAGTTTTGGTTTTATAAAAACTCTTCCCTTGTACCGCAATATTATTGCCTGGCATTGTATTCAGCTAGAATCATGTGTAGAATCTGCCATTAACGAAAAGCTTAAAAATTGCGAATATTTTTCTTTTTTTAGATTTATATGTATAACTATAAAATTTTTCAAAATGCCTTTTTAAAACATCTTGCCTCTTATTTTAAAATTTTTCAAAACATAAGAGGCACTGTATATTGCCAAAAGCATTCCCAATCATGAAATATCTTTTAAATTGCATCATTCTATTACTTCTCTATTTATGTATGCAATGTTTACTGGGCAAGTTTTTTTAAGTAAAATATACAAAATATGTAAGCATCCGCCGCATGTGCACTCGTCGCTTGATAATCGACGACTGAAATGAAAGAGCGTTATGCTTTAAACACATTCGAGACAGCAAGCTACCGACTTCAATATGTCAAAACTAGAATTCATGTGTGCATATGGAAATGATTATTTTCACGACGACACGGATACATGGCTGCAGGTTGTTGTCTGTGCTTTTTTTGTCGTTGTAGTCAAATTAAACTAATTTCTATTTTTGTCCACTACAAAACAGAAAAAGTGCTGCTAATATAAAACAATATTTAAAAAATAAGTGCTTAAATTTTTTTTTTGTTTAACAGAAAAGAATCGGCTTGAAACAAGAATATTAACTCGGCTCAACACCAAATTGTTATTTATATAATTTTTTTTATATCCTTGAAAGAAGTTCTATAGGAAGATGTTTTTCGCGCCAACGCTTCTAGTT
Source organism: Pollenia griseotomentosa (assembly GCA_963931875.1). NCBI lineage: Eukaryota > Metazoa > Arthropoda > Insecta > Diptera > Polleniidae > Pollenia > Pollenia griseotomentosa. The sequence continues at coordinate 107,011,852 of OZ007564.1, read as the reverse complement.
CAGGAGTTATAGGTCGTAAAAGTTTCAAAATACTTTATCCATATCTCTTTAGGTATAAAATGAATCTATAAAATATGGGAATCATTGGAAAATTCTTTAAAGTGTGTTCCACATGGCGTTTATGGCACACCGATTAACCAATTAAGAGCCAATTTTATATATTTATACTCCGTGGCTGACTTTTTTTTACAAAATTGGCTTTATCTTTAAATCATGTCGATATAGCAATAATTATTTAACCCTAAGATATTTGCTTAATAAAGTTTTTCTGAATTGCTGTTTTTCGGCGTTGCAGAACACTTATTATTTATGTACATATTACAATAATTCAATCAGCTCAATCATGAATAAAAATTCCCCGGGAGTTTTATCCCTTTTCCTTTTACAATTGAATAAAGATAGGAAAAATGAGAGAAGGGAGAAAACTCCCAGGGAATTTTCATTCATTATTGGGATAAATATGTAAGAAGTACATAAATTTTTACCAGATATATATTTTTAATCAAACTTTTAAATAAATTGATTAATTTTCCAAAATAAAATTTTTTTAAATTTAAAATTTTATATGATGAAGTTACTTAAAATATGGTGCATATATAAAAGATTAACACTCAATTTACATGATGAATTTTATGACGTCCAATTTTGGACGTCATAAAATTGGTAGCAAGCGGTGTAGAGAAGAAAGAGGGGTAGAAAAATAGACATGATTTCTGTTTTCTCTTACTCTTTCTTCTCTACACCGCTTGCTCCCAAACAAAAAATGACGTCCAAAATTGGACGTCATATAATTCATCATGTAAATTGAGTGTAAGTGTTCTTCCCTAAAGATATTATGTTTTAATAAATATGTATATTGACAAAATTTTAAGTTTTGTAGAAAAATCTTTCAAGAAATATTTATTTTTGAAATTGGCCCTTAACGGGCTAATAAATCGGAATTTTTTAAAGATCAAGTGAAAGCCATTTCGAAGTAGTTTCTAATAATACCACTACTTCTTAGATCCAGTTTTTACCTAAAAAGTTATTGATAAAGGGTACGTTCGTAAATGCAGTTGTTGGGTATCACTTGCGCAGAAGTAAAGTTTAATGTTCGTAAAAGCATCACTTGTAAGAAACTTGGCATCACTTTCATGTGTCAAAAGTTTTTATGCAGTAATGCCGCAGCTCTGCAGCAAACTTTGGCAATTATTGCTTCAGTTAATTTTCTGAAGCAATAACTTTTGACAAAAAAGAAATCGTTTAATTTTCTTCTCATCTATAAGAAAACTGTTACTTTTTGGTTCAATATTTTCAATTAAATTTGTCATCTTTATTGTAAAAAGCATTTTTATTATTATTTAATTTTTCCTTTTTAAACTTTTGAAATTTCAAAAATTCAAACTTTGCACAGCTGTTGTGCAACGTATCAGCAACACAACTGCAACTGGTAATCGCGCATCAGCAACAACATTTTGCATCACTGCAGCAGTGATATATAGTTTTTATGCATTTACGTACGTACCTAAAGTGTTCTGAAACTTTTACGAACTATACCACGTGTGTTGAAGGAACAAATTTTCTTATTTTAAAAGCATTTTATATGTATTTTTTGTTTAATCTGCCGTTAAAATTATATTGTTTATTAGTTACAAAAGCAACAAAATTAAAATATTTCAATTTTTTTAAATAAGTTCATTTGTTGATAATCTTAAATTAAGTTTGAATAAGAGTCTGCAATTTTATAAAAGAAAAAAAATGATAGTGGCACCACTGAAATACAAAGACATAGTAAACAAAAACAGCTGTTTGAATTTTTTCAATTGTAGCTGCCGTCTTCAAAATAATTTAGTAGCTGACAACACGACTAAAATTTCAGCGATTGAAATAACAGATATGAAAGCACAAATAGAAGAATTAAAGTCGCAAGCTATGAAGCAAGAAAATTTATTTGCGGCTTGTGATCTACGAATAAATGCCGTACCATTTATGCAAAATGAAGATGTTTATGGTATTTTTGATAGTATATGCCAAGCAATAAATATACAAACACCATCCGTAAAATGTATCTACAGATTGGGCAATAAAAACAACAAAAAAAAAGTGAATTCTCCAGATGCTGCAATCATTGTTAACTTGTTTTCTCCCTACGATAAAAACTTTGTTTTAAAATCCATTGCTATGTTCAAAAAACAAACCGGATGTAAGCAGCTTAAACTAGATCTTATTGGCTTTGATTCCCGTAATTATTTTTTCGTAAATGAAAGTCTCACCATTAAAAACTATAGACTACTTTTGGAAGCCTCAAAATTAAAAAAGGAAAAACATTTTTATTCTGCGTATTCTTTTCGGGGTTTATGTTAAACGTACTATTACAGATCAGCCTATCCGTGTTGATAGTTTTAATCAGTTAAATGATTTTTTTCCTGGAACCGATGGAAACCGCGAACAGCCTAATATTATATCAAACGTCAATGATGCTATTAATTAAACTTTTATCTTTACCATATTATAATTTTTTCTTAAATTTCTTAAACAAATTTCTTTTTAATACTATTTGCCTTAAACAAAATCATATTTATTGTAAAAAACCAGTTTTTTTCTACATTCATAATAATAAATGCGTTACTATTAGGGCTGTTTTTATATTTTAACAATGTCAGACTTAAATAGTGTGAATAGTAGTTCCAAGGATATAAAAATTAATATGGTTCGTAACTTGCTAAGCAAAGTAATGGTGTCAAAATTTGTCAAATTAATGCACAGAGCTTAGACCCCTTTCACACTCGGCAAGTTACTTGCGCATGTCTCTTGCGCAACTCTTGGTTTGTAGACGTAAGCGGTAAGGTCGGGGTAAAGAAAAATAAATTTTGTACAGACTTTGTTGTTGTCGGCAAGTAACTTGCGCAACTAACTTGCCGAGTCTGAAAGGGGTCTTAAATAAAAAGATGGACGAGTTTCGATATACTTTTGAAAACTCTGGGATAGATGTTGTTTGCGTATCTGAAACATGGCTAGATGAAAAAATACCCGACAGTCTTGTTTCACTCACGGGAAACAATACTTTCCGAGCAGATAGAAAGACTAGAGCTGGTGGCGTTGCCATCTTTGTGAGAAACAATATTCCTTGTAAGTTTTATTGTAAGTCTGGTGATAAGGATGAATAAAACGATGACAATGATGAGAAAGAGGATGGAGAAGTTGAGAATGAGAAGATAAAGGTTAATAAGAGAAAAGATAAGAAGAAAGATGAAGAAAAAAAAGAAAAGTTGGTTGAATATATTTTTGTGGAGGCTTTATCACTTGTTAAAAATTGCTTATTGGTTGTGTTTATAGACCTAATCGTAACGTTGATATAACTAAGTTTATGAAAAAATTAGAAACGATAACTTTGCCATTTACTGACGTTTTTATTTCTGGAGATTTAAACTCAGATATGCTTACTCAAACCTTTTTAGCTGATAATATGATGTCAATTGGGCTAACTCCCATAAATAACTGCCTCCCAACGCACTTCACATCAAGAAGAAATAGCCTTCTTGATATATTTCTCGTTGGAAATGTTAAGTCTGTTCTTTTGATCAAATTGCAGCGCCATGTTTTTCTAAACATGACTTGATATTTGCATCCTATGATTTTAAATTAATACCGGAAGATGAACACTCTTATTGTGATTTTAAAAACTTAAATATGCAGCTTTTCCCTCAGTTGACTCACAATTGTCGTTCATAGAATGTAATATACTACATATGTACGACTTTTTTGTTCCAATGAAAAGAAAACGTATTTCAAACAACTCTAAACCTTGGTTCAATCAATCAATTAGGCATCTTATTGAGCAAAGAGATATTGCATACAAAAGGTGGAAACGTTATAAAACCACGGAGTTACAGGATTAAGAAGGGATACCACTAGTCTAATTAGAACAACAAAATCTGAATACTATTCTCAACGTTTTTCCCGTGCGCTTAATTTAAGAAAAACATGGCAAACAATAAAAGAGATTGGTATAGGAAGAGTTGAAAATAACAGAAATTTCTCGGCTGACGTGAACGAAATTAGTAACACCTTTATGAATATACCCATGGTTGATTCTAACCCTGAATACTACAATTTCAACAATTCCTCACCAATAAATTTACAAACTACAAATATAATCCATAATTCAACAGAAAATGGTTCCTCTGGCAATTTTCACAATGATTTAGGTGAAATATTTGAATTTGAATGTGTTACTCAACTTGATATAGTATTGTGCTGTTCAAGAATCAAGTCAAATACCGTTGGATTTGATAATATGCACCCAAAATTTATTAAAATACTTTTGCCATTTCTTTTACCTTATATAACATATCTTTTCAACAACATCATTATAAAAAGAAGTTGCTACATTCTCAAATAAGCGATTTTGTCAAAAGAAATAACTTACTAACTGAAAGGCAAGCAGGATTTCGTCCCTAGCATAGCTGTGTCACAACTCTGTTGAGTGTTTCTGAAGAAATGAGGCAACAAATTGATAATGGAAAAGTGGTTCTCTTGGTACTACTCGATCACTCAAAAGCCTTTGATACGGTAGATCACTTTATTTTATGTGAAAAGCTGAAACATATGTTTAATTTGAGTAACACCTCAGCTAAAGTTATGTCTTCGTACCTATCTGATCGTTCACAATCTGTAGTTCTATATAACCGCATATCTTCCAGAGTCTCTGTATCGAGAGGTGTGCCTCAGGGATCGATTTTGGGTCCCCTTTTATTTTCCATATATGCTAATGATCTACCATTAAACTCAAATATTGTTACATACATATGTATGCTGACGACGTTCAGGAATATCTCAGTAGCACAGCTAAAATGCTGAATGCATCAATCTCCAAGCTTAATTATGATTTAAGTAACATATATAAATGGGCTTTGTCTAAACCCGAAAAAATCGAAATGCATCGCAATTCATAAGCGATTACTTAATCTTGATCGGGTTTTTGACGTCAAACTAAATAACAAGCAAATCGAAGTCGTAACCACTGTCAAAAACCTCGGAATTATATTCAACGAGTTTCTCACCTGGACAAATCACATAAACAGTGCTGTGGGACGAACATATGGAATGTTAAGAACACTCTGGGCCACTCAACAATGCACCCCTTTAAATATTAGAATGCTTCTTGCTAAAGCTTATTTAAAGCCATCTTTGCTCTATGGGTGTGAAATTTTCTCAAATTGCGATTCTGTTAGTAAACGTAAACTAAAATCCATCTACAGAAATATTGTGAGATATGTTTTTGGTACACAAAACATTTTGGAATCTCGTTTGAAAACCTCCTTAAACTACGAACTCTTTTGTGTTTGCACAAAATTGTCTATGAGAAAACACCAAAGTATCTACATGACCTACTTAGATTTGGGAGATCCAGTAGGGGTAAAAGAATTATAGCCATTAGATATAGAACGCTTGTATCTGAATGGCAATTTTTTATCAATGCCATACGCCTTTGGAACGAACTACCTTATCACATCCAGCTATATAGTAACGCATCAAAATTTAAAATTGAAGTTCTAAAACTATACACTTGACTTCTTAAATTTTAATGATTTGGTGTTTATGATTTTGTTTTTATGATTTAAAAATTTTCAATTACTTTTTAAATTATTTTTATGATAATAAATTTAAAATTTTTTTGTTAAAATGTAAAATGTTTAATGCTTAAATTAGATATTATTATTTATTATAATTCTTTAAGTTAACTCTTATTAACGAATTAACCTGTTCATCTTTATAAAATCCTATGCTGTTATTATATTAGTAAAAACATTAGTAAAAACTATGAATACGAAATATGCAGTAAAATATTTAAAATGCTTGAACAACACCCAAATCCACAAGCTCGAAATATTTTAAATCATGGCGGCCACACTCGCTTAAGAAGAAAAGACACTGCAGCATTCACCCAATCAGAAGAACGTTAAACACCTACATATGTGAACTGAAACCATGGTGACGAAATTTTTTGTCTAGCACTGGCGGGACATAAAATAAAGTATTAGGATAACATTTGATTAATTTTACTGTGCTAGAATTTTACAATATTTTTGAGACAAGCAGGGCACCTGGCGTTTTAACCTAATTCGCTGAATCCAGTGATGCTAACCGTTTAGGTTTTATTTTTGAGATAAACTGTTATTTCGAAAATGTGGCTGGTTGCCTAACATACAGGGGTGTTCTGCAAATCGGAAACGCAGAATTTAGAAGTTGTTTTTAATACACTTCTAAACCAATTTTTGTTATAAAATTCTGTTTAATTGAAAAATATTTGTCATAAAATTCTTTTATCACGGAAATATTGTTAAAAATGACGTTTAAAATTCTTGCGTATTCGATTTGCAAAACACCCGTGATATATTCGTGTTTAGTTTATTAAAATAACTAAAAAAAAAACCGAAATTCCGCTATAAATATCTTGAGGTAAAGTTAAACTTTTTTCTAATATTCGTTTTAGAAACATATTTTTTTTTTTTTTTTTAAATTTTTAGCAACATTTCGAAATTTTTGTTTGTTAAAAATTTATAAAAAAAATTGGAAAATGCAGCTACACAGAAAGAAAAAACTCGAGTCGTTCTCACAAATTTAAGTACGGATAACACTTAAAACTATCCAAAATGGGATAATTTTCGAAAAGCAATATACAACACTAAAAGAAGAAACGTGGAAGAACGTGGCCGTTTAAATCAAAGTGAACTTTGAACAAAATTGTCGACGAGTAATTACGTAAGAATCATTACTCTTAAAAATGTCTCCACAGCGAACGCGCGATGCTCACTCGATCGTGATTGACAAATCCACACAATCGATAATTCCAACGGCGCCACCCTCCCTCCGCACCGTTTATTACTTTTTGAAATAATCGTATTTAAAAATATAAATTGGCCACCAGACACCCTGTATATGAATATTTTGTACTAAAGGGTAAATTGCCGTAAATAAGAGTTATCCATAAAATTTTAGCTTATAAACTCTCCATTTTAGAGTCAACGGAGACCTTTATTGTCATATACCATTAGGTTCGTCCTAAAGTTCCCTTTTAGAACCTATGGTGATCTAGAAAAAACGATCTCAGCTCCACAGTTAAAATCATTTTTCAACGAAAAAATTAAAGTTCGGTTGAACTCTTTAAAAGAGAGTTTTATTTCGCAGTCATAAAATATTTGGTCTAAAATAAAACTCGCCGTAAACGGATAAAACTCTTTTAATGATTTTTATTTTAACGTCTAAAATAACACTCATTTTGTTTTTCTTCTTTTTTATGACGATTAGTTTAATTGCAGTGCAAGCTGATTAGATAACACTGCTTTACAAATTGTAATGATCTGACGAGCGACAAGCTTTGGGTGTCAATGGACAAGAAATGAGTTTAATTAAATGTCGGTTAAAATCAAACTCCTAAAATGTGTTTTAATTTTTTGACGGCTGAACAACATTCTGGTTTTAAGAGTTTTATTTATGCCTTAATTTATGACGGCTTTAAAAAACTATCTTTTTATACCCTCCACCACAATTAGTTGTGAAGAGGGTATATTAAGTTTGTCATTCCGTGTGAAACTTTTTTATTATTCATCTCAGACCCCATAAAGTATATATATTCTGGCTGCTTGAGTAATTCTAAGTCGATTTAGCCATGTCCGTCTGTCTGTCCGTCTGTCCGTCTGTCCGTCTGTCCGTCTGTTGAAAACACGCTCACTTTCGAAAAACTCAAAAGAAATAAACAAACTAGGTGTCAAATTGCTTGTAGTTATCCTAAGCAGTTTGGGATTGAATTTCAGCAAAATCGGTTCAGTAGGACCAGAGCTATGAATCAAAATGTGGAACCACCACCTTCAAAAACTTGATAATTTTGTTACAAAAACTAACATAAATGATGCAAAAATGCACGGACTGACATAAGATTTTGCACAAGTCCGTTTTATTCGACTAGAAATGACACTGTAAAATTTCGCGAAGGTCGGTCCATAATTTACCCTAAGCCCCATATAAACACTACTCCCGGAAAACAGTTTAGTACGCCTAAAACCGTAAAAAATAATGCAATCATAACAAATTTTGGCTCGTCACAATTTTATAGGACTATAAATGATACTGTGAAATTTCGTGAAGATCGGTACATAATTTACCCTAGGCCCCATATATGCCCTACTCCCGGAAAACAGTTTAGTCTCCTAAAACCATAATTAATAACAAATCGTCACAGTTTAAGATAATAATAATAAAAAGACATCATACAGATATTACTCCTTAAACATTCGAACTGTCGGTGGAGGGTATCAAAGATTCGGCACAGCCGAATATAGCACTCTAACTTGTTAAGATTTACATTTGACCTTTTATTTTTACGTTGAAAAATAACTGTTTTAAATGGGCTTTTTTGTTTTTAATTCAAAAAATAACTCAGGGACTGAAAATAATTATTATGAAGTGTTTTTGTAAAGGCTACGAGAAAAATACCTTTATTTCAATTGGGAATCTTTAACCATTATCGTTATATTTGGTTGTGGTAACACATAGACAGCCAGCCGAACGGGTGGATTTCTTTAGATCGATTCCCCTTGTGCTTTAAGCCCCTCATATCGTCGGCTTAGTATGTAAACCTGATAAATCCACTTTTTAAGTAAATTGAGATTTTGATGACATGTGGTACAGAAAGATACGCCACATCGACCAGCATGTAGTTTTTCTTCAATTTAAGTTTTGAAGTGTGTAAAATCAAATACGTTTTTGGTTTTTCTCTCAAGCAGCACAAATGAAATGTAAAAAGTTTTTTGTCTCTCCTGTAAAATTTACTGAAAGGGAGTAACAAGGTTTGCATATTAAGCCGACGATATGTAGTTATATATTTTTAAAAATGTGTTTGTTGGGTTAGACATACAATACAAATACCGCATATCGTCACCTTTAAGACGAAATAACCTATCTGCAGTTTTCAAAAGTTTACAGGAGAGTGAAAAAACGTTATAAAATTGGAACTATTTACAATATTGAAACGAAAGTTACATATTTTGATTAAAATGAAACCAGAAATAAATATCGGTTGAGAAAATTTTGTTTTTCTAAACACAGCTTATGTTATGTCACTTAGGTTATTTGGAATTGTAAAAATCTGAAACCAAATAACCTATCAGCAGTACTACTAAGTATGAATGAATAACAATTTCTTTATACATATGAATATTATATACATTAAATAATAACAGTTATAGTTTCTTTTACTGGTATAAGTAAAAAAAAAGTACTTAATGTTTGTTTTAATTACACTATGCAGCAAAATTAATCTTTTATCGTGATTTTTGATGATTTATTTTTCTCTTTTTTTAGTGCGTAATGGCGTACCTCTAGGTACAAAAACTTTGTCATTTGTAATATTACATGTTTTTGCACACATATGCGTTATGACATAAGGAATAAAAATCCATAAAAAAACTCAATTTTAAAATTTTTGCAAATAGGTTATTAGGTCTTTAAGATGACGATAAATGGAATATATGTGGGGGATTTCATGTCAAGTGACCCAATTTTGAAATCGATGTCTTCCGATTTGGATGAAATTTGCACCAAGGTTAGTCCTATTGGATAGTAGACACAAATTTTCAACAAGATCGGTCTAAAAGTTTCTGAGTTAGTGGGGGTCAAATTTTGACATTTTGGCCATACAGGTGTTCTTTCTTATCCATGTAACTTATTACCTATTGGTGTTAGCAAAATTTGTCCCAAGTAGCTTCGATAGCTATTTGATCCATCTTTTGAAAAAAATTTTTTTTGTTTTTTTTTAAATTTTTTTTATTTTTTTTTTTTAAATTTAAAACTTTTTTTTTTATTTTTTTTTTTAGCGGGTATGTTTTTTTTTTTTTTTTTTTTGTTAAAAAGAAAGCTTATGTCTTTTCCTTTAAGGTAGTTTTGGTCCCTTTTTGGGATGCGAGCGGCTTATGTATAAAAAAAAATAATTTCTAACTCTAGACAAGGGTTTTTCAATTTTTAGCATATGCAGTGTTCTTTCTCATCCATTTAACTTATTACCTATTAGTGTTAGCAGAATTTGTCCCAAGTAGCTTCGATAGCTATTTGATCAATATTCTGAAAATTTTTTTTTTGTTTTTTTAAAACTTTTTTTTTTTAATTTTAAATTTTTTTTTTAAATGTAAAATTTTTTTTTTTATATTTTTTTTTATCCGGAATGTTTTTTTTTTTTTTTTTTTTTTGTTCAAAAGAAAGCTTATGTCTTTTCCTTTAAGGTAGTTTTGGTCGCTTTTTGGGATGCGAGTGGCTTATGTATAAAAAAAATTATTTCTAACTCTAGACGAGGGTTTTTAAATTTTTAGCATATGCACTATTTTGAATTTTTTCCTATTTGTGTTTAAGTGTTTCTAAAGCCTTAAAAATAAAACGTTTGCAAAGAAACTAGACAAATTAACCTTTCCGACGGTATGTTACAAACCCAATTACTATTTTATACCTTCGATACTATAATGCCCACAATATGGTAATCCCAGGAATAAAATCACTTTTTTCTGTAGAAATGTTGACAAATAATTCTTTTTTTAATTTTTCCTACATAAATTTTATTAAATTATTTATCTTTATCTTTTTATTATTATTATTAGAAATTATTATTATTATAATTATATATTAATTTAATTATTATTACAAATTAATAAAAAGAATTTAATTTGTCAACATTTCTACAGAAAAAAAGTGATTTTATTCCTGGGATTAACATATTGTGGGCATTATAGTATCGAAGGTATAAAATAGTAATTGGGTTTGTAACATACCGTCGGAAAGGTTAATTTGTCTAGTTTCTTTGCAAACGTTTTATTTTTAAGGCTTTAGAAACACTTAAACACAAATAGGAAAAAATTCAAAATAGTGCATATGCTAAAAATTTAAAAACCCTCGTCTAGAGTTAGAAATAATTTTTTTTATACATAAGCCACTCGCATCCCAAAAAGCGACCAAAACTACCTTAAAGGAAAAGACATAAGCTTTCTTTTGAACAAAAAAAAAAAAAAAAAAAAAACATTCCGGATAAAAAAAAATATAAAAAAAAAAATTTTACATTTAAAAAAAAAATTTAAAATTAAAAAAAAAAAGTTTTAAAAAAACAAAAAAAAAAAATTTTCAGAATATTGATCAAATAGCTATCGAAGCTACTTGGGACAAATTCTGCTAACACTAATAGGTAATAAGTTAAATGGATGAGAAAGAACACTGCATATGCTAAAAATTGAAAAACCCTTGTCTAGAGTTAGAAATTATTTTTTTTTATACATAAGCCGCTCGCATCCCAAAAAGGGACCAAAACTACCTTAAAGGAAAAGACATAAGCTTTCTTTTTAACAAAAAAAAAAAAAAAAAAACATACCCGCTAAAAAAAAAAATAAAAAAAAGTTTTAAATTTAAAAAAAAAAAATAAAAAAAATTTAAAAAAAAAACAAAAAAAATTTTTTTCAAAAGATGGATCAAATAGCTATCGAAGCTACTTGGGACAAATTTTGCTAACACCAATAGGTAATAAGTTACATGGATAAGAAAGAACACCTGTATGGCCAAAATGTCAAAATTTGACCCCCACTAACTCAGAAACTTTGTGTCTAAACTACTATCCAATAGGACTAACCTTGGTGCAAATTTCATCCAAATCGGAAGACATCGATTTCAAAATTGGGTCACTTGACATGAAATCCCCCATGTATATAACCATTTTTACCTTAAGTATAAGTTTATAATAACAGTTGTCTCTTTGTAATGTAACAAGTTACCCAAAATTAATAATTTATATAAAACAAACCAAAAAATACCGTGTTGTAAGCAGGGACCGTAACTGTTATGACTTTTATCGAAAAAGTCAAGAAAAAAAGTTATTTTTTAACTTTTATTTTTTAAGGCAAAAAGGAGACTAAGGAGAAGTAGTGAATTCGGCAACTGTTGTGCGTGACTTGGGAGGCAATTCTAACCCGCTAGAATCACTGTCTATACTTAAAAACTAGTTTTCTTGCTTTTGCGGAAAAAATGATTACCCAGAGTGGTCGGATCTTGGAATATGGGCAGAGAATTGAGAGAAAAAGGTGTGGTAAAATTGTGCTTTTTACATATCAGCATTAAAAATCGCTAAATTAATTGTTTGATTTCAAATTAAAATCTTACATATGGAAATTCAACCATTGGGCCTTGTCTTATCGCCATTAAATATTCTGGACGGATCATTCAATGAGATGGTTTTTAAATCAGTAAAAATTTGCTGATGCCTTCTTCAGGGACTAAAGCTCGTCCTTTACTATAGTAATTATAATTATAATTGCATCTGCTTTCTTAACAGCTAAGCTTAAATGCCGATTACAGGACGATCATTTTTTAATTGTGTGGTGCGTCCATCTTCCTTTATAATCGCTTACACTGTGTTCAGAATGTAATAAACTTTTACCAGAAGTTTAAATTTAGCAAGGACGTGCCAACATTTTACTAACTTTTCCTCTTTAGCATTTGACTAAACTTGTATTCTTTCCAGTAAAATGGAGCGTGGAACGCAACATTTCTGGGTGGCACCTAGTATAGACATTTAAACTTTTTATTTCTAGAACCACTTCAGTAAACTTAAACATTTGCATTGTTTTCTTGCTTTTCATATTTAAGCTTACTAAAATTAGTATGTAAAGGAAATTTATATAATAAATAGTCCTTACAAGTTTTAAAAATTATACTGTTTTGGGACCCCATATACAGTTAAACTAAAAAATATTGCTGCCGACTTTAGGACAACACTTATCCTATAGTCGGCAGGTCATGAGATACTCAAAAGAAATCATGCGGACTACTGGGTAAACTCTTTTTAAACTCATTTTCTGTTATCTCAGAGGCAAGAGGCACGATTGATGAACAACTTACTAAAATTTGAGTGTAATCATAGAAAAATACTGATTTACCAGTGGTCGGCACCCAATGCCGACCAAAGGAAATTTCGTAAATTTTTGTTCCTAATGTCGCACCCATTAATCAAATATTAACTTTTTGTATTTTTTTTTTACTTTTTCGACAAAATTTAATAGACTTTTTACCTTTTAAAACTTTATTGGTAGTATAATTTAAATAAATAATATGATTATTTGCCTTTTTAAGTTAGATCTAACACAAATTTTTTTTCAAAAACAAGGGTCACCGCACAAGTTCAAGAAGTTATCACTCAAGACTTTAAAATTTGGCAAAAATACTCTTCTTACTCCAATTCAATTAATACTTATAGAAAGATGAGTAAATTTTCTTGAAAAACTTGATGCTATTTATAAATGTAAAACCCGCATTTCTTATTTATTAACGTTTAAATGTAAAAAATGCCGACTACTGGTACATGCCGACATTAGGTGCACTTCCTATATAAAGTTTTCGCAATTCTTATTTATTTAAGTTTTAATTCAAAAGTGCCGACTATTGGTGCATGCCGAACTTAGGGGCTTTCACCCCAATAAGTAATTAGTAGTGTTTTTGTTGCTTGGCAATTTGTATGACCACAGAACGAGCAGCCTGTGTGTTTTGTTTTTGTAAATTTTTTTGTTTGGTTTTTTTTCGCTCGAAATACATTCACGTTCTTTTTGGTTGAAAAATAATTGAAAATAGCGGCATCGTACAATAAGTAACTTATTGTATTCCATCAGTATCCACTAGTATCTGCTTTTGCAAAACAGATATAAGCAGATATGATACTCTCTTTTTCATCAACTGACATCCCCTCTTTTACAAATCATATCAATATCTACTCATATCAGAAACACAAGACCACTCATCCATACGCATCCACTTTAGAAAACACACAGAAACTTGTACAAACAGATATATCTGTGCAGGTCTTAAGTCTTAACTACATCTGTGAAAGTGAAATGTGTTCAGTATACTCTGTCATTTCATTATGGAGAAACGAGCAACGACTGCAAATCGTTGAAATTTATTATGAAAATTCGTGCTCTGTGAGAAATGTTTTATCCAAAAATTGTGTTCAGCGATGAGGCTCATTTCTGGCTAAATGGATACGTAAACAAGCAAAACTGCCGCATCTGGGGTGAAGAACAGCCACATGCGTACAAGAGTTACCGATGCATCCCGAAAAAACGACAGTTTGGTGTGGTTTATTGGCTGATCATTTTTCTTCAAAGACGACCGTGGAAGAAACTTTACCGTCAACGGCGAACGATGTCGAGCCATGATACGCGACTTTTTTTTGCCCCAATTGGCTGAGTTGGACTTGGTTAATATGTGGTTTCAACAAGACGGTGCCACACAGCTCGTGAAACAATGGACATATTGAAGGATGAATTTGGTGAGCAGTTTATCTCTCGAAATGATCCTGTGAGTTGGCTGCCAAGATCATGTGGTTAGACGCCTCTTGACTATTTCTTGTGGGGTTATGTGAAGTCGTTGGTCTATGTGGACAATCCAAACACGATTGAAGCCTTAGAGTATAACATAACACGTGTTACTCATGGAATACAGGCCGAAATGCTTGAAAAATTGGTGCAAAACTGAACCTTACGAATGGACCATTTAAACCGGAGCCGTGGGCAACATTTACATGAAGTTTTTTTTTTAAGTAAATGGCAAAGACCAATTTATTGATTCCAATACAAATTTTGGATATATGATGCAAATTTGAGTGTTGTATTAGATTTTTAAAAAAATTACGCTTAAAAAATCACCCATTGCATCTACGAATGTTTTGCAAAACAAGCTGAATGAATTTTTTGCGATAAAAATATTAAAAACTATGTACCTTGAGGTCTTTTTGATTTTGATGGAAGATGGCAATTTTGCCAATCATTGCTATCAGCTTGTGAGTCCAAATCAGAAGTAATCATTACTTCTGCTTCTGTCTGTGATATACGCCCAATAAAAAATTTTTCTGCACTTCTATGTAAGGTAAGTGAATGAATCCTTAATAAATTAAAACAAAATTATAACTTTTGAAGAGTCCTGACACTCCCTTACTGCGAAGCAGGTTTCTAAGGAAGAATATTAAAGAATAACGGTAAAAACAAAAAATTCAATGTATAAAGCTGATCGTTACATTCATCAATTTTTATTTGACAATGTATTGCTTTTAAACGGGAACTCGCCATATAAAATTCATTTCTTCCGTAAACGAGATGGTAAGCGAAGCTTTTACGTCAACATATTTCTTCTGACTTATATTCACATAACTTCTCTTCAAACAATTTTTTACTCTACTAACAAATTTCCGCTAAAACGGCATCAGGAGACTCGAACTACATAGTTTTTAATAATGTTTGCGGACAAAATTCGTTCAGCTTGTTTTGAAAAATATAAGTCAAACATTTTATGCATATTTACTGTAAAATTTTAAGTATTTTTTTTTTAACAGGACAAATATGACCCCAGAAAAAGAAAATATAGCGTTAATTTTTCAAAAAAAAAAAAATACCATAAGGTTTTTATTTGTATTAATCCTAATATACTATTTAGCTCAGAAATACTTGACACTGTTTTGACTTAATAAACACTGATTTTGTGAAAAATAAATAAATGCTACTTGTAAATTTTCCTTTATTTAGCATTTTACATGTATTGCACGAACTTTTGGTCTTTGAAGACCCCTAGTGCAATTTAATGCAGAACATATTCGTAGAACATTTTAACCCTATAAAGTGCTGATTTAGTATACTTTTGTGTAGAAGTTAAAAAGAGGATAAAACGACCCCTTAAAATGAGAGTAAGAGGGTTAATATATTTTAAGAAAAGAATCGCCATACAATTCTACTGAAGACTTCTGAAATAAATTTCTAGCTCAGAAGTACAGTTAGTTTATTTTTTTTGACTTATTTCAAACGCCTTTTCAAAAACTTCAAGAGCCGAAATTTCAAAACCTGAGCTAACTTTTCAAAACCCTTTGGCAGATTTGCTCGACAAGAAACTAGACTTTTCATTTCGCGTTGCAGGTATTGAGGATGGCGGCGGTGACCCGAATTTTGTTGCACTGTGTAATTGAGAAGTCCGCATTAATCAAGGGCCGGAATACAACAAAAGTTAAATAAAAATGTGTAACAAGTAAGTGAAATAATTGGTAGTATTATTGATTCCGCACGGAAACGAAAATTCGACGGAAATAAATATTGATCGATATGGAAATTGCAATTATTCATTCCTGCGGTATAAACTTTCCGCAATAAATTTTAACCATCCCTGTTTTAATAATTTCTAATTGATACTTGCACTGTTTCTTTACTTTTTGGGTAAAGTTCGTGCAAATGAGAGCAAGCATAAATTTCTCTCATAAAGAGACAAAATTACACAAAAGTACGGGAACAGAAAAACCACAATTTAAAGCACAAAATAAAAATTCAGTGTTTTGACAGTCTTTAAACACAAAAAAAAATTTGCGCCACTTTCGAAAAATTTTATGTTGGCTGTAGAAATAAACTACTTTTAACAAAAACAAAACAAGCACTTTTACAAGACCTATCATTTTGTATCCCTAATATTTTAGTACAAAACTATCTATTTAAGTACATTATTTGAATCATAAACTTTTAATCTTTGCTTTTTTTGTTTTCTTTATGTTTTAAAGCTGTTTGACAATTTACACAATTTGCACGAAGAAAAAGTCTGGGCTGTTTCGTGCAAGAAGAAGAAGAATTTTATTCTCTCAAACCCGCTCTCATTTGCACAAATTTAAAGTACGGGAACGCGTTTCGTGCAAATTGGGATCCCGAGGGATCCCAAAGTAGAGTAAAGAAACAGAGCTATTATGTCAGCTGTTGGTAAAAACATTTTAAGCCAGTTGAAATTTTTGTGAGCAATAATTTTTTTATTAAATTTATTTCTGTACAATATACAAATAATATAACAAATAATAAATAAAAATAAATTTTTTAAATAACAAAACTAAATGTTTTTTTTTAATATTTCTTACATTTTTATTCCTTCCGTTAGCTTCTCGTTGTAAAATTTTAACGTAAGCAAAATGGCGAAAAAAATCTATATTGCGGTTTCAATAATATGGCAATACCGCACAAACTGAATGAATAATTACAAATTTGGCTTCCGCACAAAAATTGCTTTCCGCACTTGCGGAACGGAATCAATAATACCACCCAATAATAATCTCTCTTATTCTGTGGGGTAAGTGTTTAGGTTAGAATCAATGGAATCTCACTTTCGGATTATTTCATGTACGAATCGAGATTAAACCGTCTTAGATTACTTTTATTTCACTTTTAATTAAGTCAATTCTGTTTTTGGATTCGGGATTAAATATGGATAACTTAAGTATTTCGAACTTGAATAATCCGTACTTGAATCAAGCGTTCTGTACTCGATTTAAGGAAATCCGTTCTTACCGTACTTTTGACAGCGCTTCAGATTGATTTAAGTACGTGTGGATGGATATGGTTTTTTAGTGTTTGCTTCTAGTTTTTTCCGGACATATAAAAAGCTGCAAACAAAACAAGCCATAAATGATTATTCAAAAAGACGAAACGTTTTAATTAGTTTAGGAATTTCATAAAACGCAATATAAGTATGGGAGCAACCCTTAAAAGCTAAAGGGCAAGTTTGTCCGAAGAAAATGTTAAAGACAAAAACTAATTGAGGTCGGTCATACATAGAATTCCTCTAGGGGCGACTCCTTGGCAGTGATCGGGCCTTTTCTTCAATATATTTTTAGTCTGTATTTTTTTTTTTTTTTTCTCATTATTTTTTATTGAATCTTCATATATTAAATATGAACTAACAATAATTAATCAAATCTTAACCTAATACGTTATTTTATGTCCTGCCAGTGCCAGACAAAAATTTTTTTCATCACGGGTTCTGTTCACTTATATAGGTGTTTATCGCTCATCTAATTGGGTAAGTGCTGCAGGGTCTCCTCTTCTTAAGCGAGTGTGGCCGCCATGGTTTAAAATATTTGGGTGTTGTTCAAGCCTTTTTAAATATTTTACTGCATATTTTGTAATCATAGTTTTAACTAATGGAACATTGAGATCCTTGTGAATATTTGAGTTTTTAACATACCAAGGGGCAGCTGTGATTATTCGAAGAAGTTTATTTTGGCGCCTTTGAATTTTTTCGATATTAGAGGCCGAGGCAGTGCCCCACAGTTGAATACCGTAGCACCACATTTGCTTTAAGATGGAGTTGTAAAGTAAAAGTTTGCAGTCGAGACTTAGGACAGAGTTTCTTCCAATAAGCCAATGAATTTGGATGGCTTTTAGTTTCATTTGAGATAATTTTGCCTCTATATGGCTTTTCCACGTTAAACGGCGATCTAGATGAATACCGAGGTATTTTACATGCGAATTTTGAGGCACTTCCCGGCGCAAGGTAAATGTTACATGTACGCATTTTTCCTCATTGACCTTTATCCTCCAATGCTTTAGCCACAGTTCGAGTTGAAATATATGATCCTGTAGGTATCGAGATGCTTCTTGACTGTTTTCGTGCACGCTTAGAAAAGCTGTGTCGTCAGCAAATGTTGAAGTTTGGGTGTAGTTGTTTATTGGCAAATCCGAAGTATATATTAAGTATAAAAGTGGGCCCAGGATGCTTCCCTGAGGGACTCCAGCTTCAATTGGTTGAGGAGAGCTTAAATAATCACCTTCATTAATAATAGACTTTCGACCGACTAAGTAGCTTTCTAACAGCTTGTGTGTGTTTACTGGTAAGTTTAGCTTCAATTTATGTAATAAGCCTTCATGCCAGACTTTGTCAAAAGCTTGAGAAACATCGATGAAGAGAGCGGAACAATATTTTCTTTCTTCAAAGGCTTTTCTTATTGCGTTTACTATACGATGGGTTTGCTCAATTGTGCTGTGTTCTCTTCTAAAGCCGAATTGGTGGTTAGGAATACATCTGTTTTCATTTAGAATTGGGGTTAATTTTGACGCTAACAGCTTCTCAAACAGCTTTGATATATTTGAAAGTAAACTTATAGGCCTATATGACTCAACTTTTGTGTGATCCTTTCCTGGTTTAGGTATCATGATGACTAAGGAAACCTTCCACTTTTGAGGATAGTATTCCAGGCGTAAAATAGCATTAAAAATTAAAAGAATAATTCTCCTTGCTATGCTGGGTAGCTCCAAAAGCATTTTGTTGCTGATCTTATCAAAACCAGGAGCCTTCTTGGGGTTTAAATCACAAATAGCCTTTTCGATTTCTCTTATCTCAAATCTTAGGGGAACAGCTGCTCTAGCAGCAACAGGTGGTAACTCGACCGCCATATCGTGAGATATGTTTGGGGTAAATACGTGTTTTAAATGATTAACAAACAGATTTCCTTTTTCAACATCATTTCTTGCCCAACTTCCATTCAAGTTTCTTAATGGCGGATTAGCGAAAACTAGCCTTTTGAGATTTCTAACTGCACGCCATAATGAGTAGTCTGATTGTGGGTTTGCATCAAGTTCCTTAAGATATTTTTCCAGAGAAGCCGTTTTCTGAGTCTGCAGTAAATTTCTCAGCCTTTTTGTACAGTCTTTTAGTAAGTTCTTAAGTTGAGGGCATCTGTGCAATTGCCACTCTCTACGAGCTCTCCTTTTTTCAGACAAGAGACGCTCGACATCTGAGGAATATATTTTATTATTTTTGGGGGCAATGCTGGAATGTTGAACAGCTAGTTTTAGAAAACTGTCAAAATTGACAATAGAGCGATCTATATACTCCGGTGTGCTAAGCGGAATATTTTCTGTGCAATGGGTACTGAGATATTTTTTATATTTTAACCAATTTATATGTGTAGCTGACGTCGCTATGTGACCAGAGGGAGATTCAATTCTATTGGTGTTTTTTATAGTAACAATTGTAGGTGTGTGATCAAAGGATAATTCTATGGAAGCTTCAACGTAAATCGTTTCTGTGGGGATGTTTTTAACCACGCCAAAATCGATGACATCTGGAATTTTTTGCGGATCAGCAGGCCAATATGTTGGTTGGCCGCTCGCGACAACATTTAAATTCATTTTAGAGATTGTATTAAACAAAACACGACCCTTTGGTGTTGTAAGTCGTGACCCCCAGAAGGTATGTTTTGCGTTGTAATCGCCAGCAGCCAGGAAACAGGGCCCCAGTGACTTATAATATTTGTAATATTGGCTTTCTGATATTGCAAATCTAGGTGGTGAATATAGAGATGAAATTACTATGCTTCGATTTAGCTCTTCGACACAAATGTTCGTAGCTTGGAGATAATCTTCACGATGATCACACATTGGGTAGTGTTTAATTCGGTTTTTTATTAATATAGCAGAACCTCCACAAGCTATCTCGAGGGTCCTTGGTATCATATAGAGTATAACCATTAATTTTAAACTAATTTCTTGAGGTCAAATGAGTATCAGAAACCATCATGACATCAATTTGTTTATTTTTAAGAAAGTATTCTAATTCATTTTTATGTTGGCGGATGCCGTTTGCGTTCCAAAAACAAATTTTTAAACAGTCCATGGCTTGTTAAGTACAGCTTGCAATAACATCGATTGCATTCTAAGAATTTCCTGCATCATATTACCCATTGTGTTTGTAAAATTATTTACTGTTTGCACTAATGTTTCCAAGGTTTTTTCTAGACGACTTAGATTAGAAACTGGAGTTTCGTCATTACTTGACGAAGCGCCTTGCATTGGTACATTGTTTGATTTTAAAACGTTAGCATAAGAGGTTCTGTCACTACTAGGCTGCGGAGCCTGAAGATCATTACTGTTTACTTGATTCGTTACCTGCATTTGAGGGGGATTAGTTTTCGGTCCAACCGACTGCTTGACGATAGTATATACAGGGCATCCTCTATAATTGGCACACATTTGCTGCATTTTTTTACGTTGGGGTCGGTTTTAGACTTATCGCAAAGAACTGTACCGTGTAGCTCACCACATACTACGCAAACAGGGGGTAAATAGCAGTATGCCTTAGTATGGCCAAATTCTTGGCAGTTCAAACATTGAACGGGACCCCCTCGTTTGTGCGGCTCCTCTATAGTTACTTTTCTGTACAGAATGTATTTTAAATCATAGATGGGATGCGTTTCATTTTTTTTAAGCTTAACGTCGCCGGGTTCAAACTCTGCTCGAAAAAGTGGTTGGGGAATTTTTTCTCTATTTTTAATGTTTACTACATGTTTTACCTTGAAGCCTTTTTCTTCTAGGAATGTTTTGACCTTTTCTGGGTCCACACATGAGTCAATACCCTTAATCACTACCTGAAGACCTTTACTGCTTTTCAGTTGGTATGTATAAAAGTTTTTTTTTAGTGCTTCAAATTTGTTTATTACTTTGCGAAAATCATTCTCATGATTGACTTGTATTTTTGTCTCGTTTATACTACCACGCTTGATAGCCGCTACGTAAAACGAATTTTCACCTATCACTGATATCAAACTCTTTATGAGCTCATTTGAATTTTGCTCCCTAAGATATATCGGGGGAGGCTTGGACGATTTTATGACGTTTGGTGCTTCAGAGGATTCATCCTCCAGAATTGCAAAACGATTTTGAGAATTTATTTTATCAAAAGATGGTACTTTTGAGGCCGAAGCAACTGCTGCAGAGGTAGGGCTGCGTCCCCGTTTAAGCACTGTTATGTACCTGTCCATACCAACTTGTACTGTAGGCTTTTGAGAAATTTTTACTTGAGTTACTGAGTTGTCCATAGCGGCTGTTTTGGGGTTAACCGTATCATCACTTATTAAAGTTTTTTTTGGCTCTGAGGCAGCGCTTGCAGTTAACAAACTTGTTATTGTATTACGATCGACGTATTTGTAAACAAAGAAGGTGAGAGGGAACGCGTTCGAGTAATAGGTTTAGCCGTTAAGTAATTGCTATCATCGATTCTTTTTTTTTCTACTTTTGTTTCGTCAACACTCACTGTAACATAAGCATTTCTTTCATTATGTTTTATTGTTTTTGCATTGTACGCATTCATAAGAGTTTTTTTTTATTTTACAGTTTGTTTAATTGTGCTCTTCTTGTTATTTGTTGTTAAAACCCCGATAATAAAAAAGAAGAATAAACAAAAACAAGAAATGTTTTTGCTTAAAATGTATGTATGTTCGTACATAAATTTTTTTTATTAAATTGTAACTTTTATTATTTTAATTATTGACGTTTATGTTCACAAATTAAAAATTATTTTCAAGCGTCCAATTCGCTGATATTATATTATTTATTTAATAAATAATATTATGATTTTATAACAACTTATTTAAGTATGTTAAAAGAAAACAAAAACCGTATGCCGAGTTAAAAAAAAACACGTCTGCATTCAACGAGCACTGTAATATACTGTCTGTATTGAAAATTTTGTTAAGGAGCCCCCTTAAGGAATGGTGATAGCGGGTAGGTATGTCAGAAATTAATGATTTTTTTTTTTTTTTTTTTTTTTTTTTTTTTTTTTCTCATTATTTATTTATTGAATCTTCATATATTAAATATGAACTAACAATAATTAATCAAATCTTATCCTAATTCTTTATTTTATGTCCTGCCAGTGCAAGACAAAAATTTTCTTCATCACGGGTTCTGTGTCACATTTACATATGTGTTTATCGCTCATCTTAATGGGTAAGTGCTGCAGTGTCTCTTCTCCTTAAGCGAGTGTGGCCGCTGTCATTTAAAATATTTCGAGCTAGTGGATTTGGGTGCAACTCAAGCCTTTTTAAATATTTTACCGCATACTTCGTAATAATAGTCCTTACCAGTGGCACATTGAGATCTTTGTGGATATTTGAGTTTTTAACATACCAAGGGGCAGCTGTGATTATTCGAAGAAGTTTATTTTGGCGCCTTTGAATTTTTTCGATATTTGAGGCCGAGGCAGTGCCCCATAGTTGAATACCGTAGCACCAGATTGGCTTTAAAATAGAGTTATAAAGTAATAGTTTGCAATCGAGACTAAGAACAGAATTTCTTCCAATAAGCCAGTTAATTTGAATTGCTTTTAGTTTCATTTGGGTTAATTTTGCTTCTATATGGTATTTCCATGTTAAACGCCGATCTAGATGAATACCGAGATATTTGACATGCGATTGTTGAGGCACTAGTTGATTATTGATTTTAATAGGGGGGCATGTTTCCCGACGCAAGGTAAATGTAATATGTACGCATTTTTGCTCATTGACCTTTATTCTCCATTGTTTTAACCACAGTTCTAGTTGAAATATATGATCCTGCAGGTATCGAGATGCTTCACGACTGTTCTCGTGTACGCTTAGGAAAGCTGTATCATCAGCAAAAGTTGAGGTTAGGGTGTATTTGTTTGTCGGCATGTCCGAGGTATATATAAGATAAAAAAGAGGGCCCAGGATACTTCCCTGAGGGACTCCAGCTTCAATTGTCTGAGGAGAACTTAAAAAATCACCTTCTTTAATAATAAATTTTCGACCGACCAAGTAGCTTTCTAACAGCTTGTGTGTGTTAACCGGTAGGTTCAGCTTCAATTTATGTAGCAAACCTACATGCCAGACTTTATCAAAAGCTTGAGAGACATCGATGAAGAGAGCGGAGCAATATTTTCTTTCTTCAAAGGCTTTTCTTATGGCGTTTACTATCCGATGGGTTTGTTCAATTGTGCTATGTTCTCGTCTGAAACCGAATTGATGGTTAGGTATACACCCATTGTCATTTAAAATTGGGGTTAATTTGGACGCTAAGAGCTTCTCAAACAGCTTTGATATATTAGATAATAAGCTGATAGGCCTATATGACTCAACTTTGGTGTGATCTTTTCCTGGCTTTGGTATCATCGTAACTAAGGAGACCTTCCATTCTTGAGGGTAGTATTCAAGTCGTAAAATAGCATTAAAAATTAAAAGAATAATTTTCTTTGCTATGCTGGGTAGCTCCAGAAGCATTTTGTTGCTGATCTTATCAAAACCAGGAGCCTTCTTGGGGTTTAAATCACAAATAGCTTTTTCGATTTCTCTTATCTCAAATCTTAGGGGAACAGCTGCTCTAGCACCAACAGGTGGTAACTCGGCCGCAATATCGTGAGATATGTTTGGGGTAAATACGTTTTTTAAATGATTAACAAACAGATTTCCTTTTTCAACATCATTTCTTGCCCAACTACCATTCAAGTCTCTTAATGGTGGTTTAGAGACAACTGGCCTTTTGAGATTTCTAGCTGCACGCCATAATGAGTAGTCTGATTGTGGGGTTGCATCAAGTTCCTTAAGATATTTTTCCAGAGAAGCCGTTTTCTGAGTCTGCAGTAACTTTCTAAGCTTTTTTGTACACTCTTTTAGTAAGTTCTTAAGTAACGGGGATCTGTGCAATTGCCACTCTCTTCGAGCCCTCCTTTTTTCAGACAAGAGACGCTCGACATCTGTGGAATATATTTTAATATTTTTTGTTTTTTTGGGGGCAATACTGGAATGTTGAACAGCTAGTTTCAGAAAACTGTCAAAATTGGCAATAGAGCGATCTACATACTCCGGTGTACTAAGCGGAATATTTTCTGTGCAATGGGTGCTAAGGTATTTTCTATATTTTAACCAGTTAATTTTCGTAGCTGTCGTCGCTAAGTGACCAGTCGGAGATACAATTCTATTGGGGTTCATTATAGTAACAATTGTAGGTGTATGGTCAGAAGATAATTCTAAGGAAGCTTCAACATGAATCGTTTCTATGGGGATGTTTTTAACCACGCCGAAATCGATAACATCTGGAATTTTTTGATGATCAGTAGGCCAATATGTTGGTTGTCCGCTCGCTACCACATTTAAATCCATTTTAGAAATTGTGTTAAATAAGACACGACCCTTTGGTGTTATAAGTCGTGACCCCCAGAAGGTATGTTTAGCGTTATAATCGCCAGCAGCTAGGAAACAGGGTCCTAATGATTTAAAATATTTACAGTATTGGCTTTCTGATATTGAAAATCTAGGCGGTGAGTATAACGATGAAATTACTAGGTTTCTATTTAATTCCTCAAGAAATTAATGATGGAGCTGAAAAATAAAGTGGGGTTGGTCATACATTTGATCCATTTAGAGGCATCCTAGGCTCTGCAGGGTCCAAATTTAAGAATTTCATTAAAACGCCATATTTGTATGGGAGCACCCTAAGGGGTGGATATATATGGCATGTATGTTTTGAGAAAATGTTAAGAACGAAGAACTAATGGATGTCCGTCAGACAATTTATTCCCCTAGGGGCGACTCCTTGGCAGTTATCGGGCTTTTTCTTCAATATATTTATAGTCTGTAATAAAAATTTTGTAAAGGAGCACCCTTAAAAAATGGAGATATCGGGTATGTTTGTTAGAAATTTATGATCCAAATTTAGGTCCAAATTTCAAGCTTTTAGCTTCAGGCGTTCAGTCAGTAACGATACAATTTTATATATAAATATGTAGATGAGGTAAGCGAATTTACCCGTTTTTGCCCTTTTTACCCCCTAAGCATTCGATATTCCAAAAAACATGTCCTAGGGAATTGATATGGCGAGATGCCAACATCCGGTCCAAATTTAATTTTTTAGCTTCAGGCGTTAAGAAAGCGCGATGATAAAACTGTCGGCAACGTTAGAATTTTATAATGCAGATAGATGGAGAAAATGGTTTGAAAAAAAGTAACGAAATTAGGTACGATTTTTACCCCTACACGTTCGAATTTCGAAAAGTACCAAATTTGATTTTTTGATATAATTTTGGATTAAAAGATAGATAGCCCTAGCAAAAAGTTTTAAAATACAGATTTTCCCCAGATTCCCAAGCGGGCCGAATTTAAAAAAAAAGTAACAGACACCTGTGCCCATGTTCTGTAACTCTCGCGTCGAAAAACTTTTCGATTGAAGTGTGTGAAATAAAACAAAAATGCCATATAGTTGAAACAAGCATCTGTTTTTCTCACTTAACTGTGTCTGTAACTTTTTTTGGCGAGTACTAGCTGTCCCGAAAGAAAATTACTTGCCAATTTACAGAAAAATTGCGTCTGTAACATTTTTGTGAGAAAGTTCCCCGCTTTGAACTTAAAAAAAAACTCACGAATAAAATGGGGCGAGAAATTTTTTCTTTTTTTTAACACTAAAAAACAATTAAAAATGCAAAATACAAAAAATAATAATATTTTGTTCTTGTACATTTTTATACCCTCCACCACAATTAGTTGTGAAGAGGGTATACTAAGTTTGTCATTCCGTGTGAAACTTTTTTATTATTCATCTCAGACCCCATAAAGTATATATATTCTGGCTGGTTGAGTAATTCTAAGTCGATTTAGCCATGTCCGTCTGTCTGTCCGTCTGTCCGTCTGTTGAAAACACGCTCACTTTCGAAAAACTCAAAAGAAATAAACAAACTAGGTGTCAAATTGCTTGTAGTTATCCTAAGCAGTTTGGGATTGAATTTCAGCAAAATCGGTTCAGTAGGACCAGAGCTATGAATCAAAATGTGGAACCACCACCTTCAAAAACTTGATAATTTTGTTACAAAAACTAACATAAATGATGCAAAAATGCACGGAATGACATAAGATTTTGCACAAGTCCGTTTTATTCGACTAGAAATGACACTGTAAAATTTCGTGAAGACCGGTACATAATTTACCCTAGGCCCCATTTATGCCCTACTCCCGGAAAACAGTTTAGTCTCCTAAAACCATAATTAATAACAAATCGTCACAGTTTAAGATAATAATAATAAAAAGACATTATACAGATATTACTCCTTAAAAATTCGAACTGTCGGTGGAGGGTATCAAAGATTCGGCACAGCCGAATATAGCACTCTAACTTGTTTTACATTATTTTGTATAGCCAAAGGTTGTATTTTCGCCGCCGCACAGTGGCGCCATTTGAGTTTTTTTGTTGCAAAAATCATATCTTGTGAACCGAATAAGATAATTGAACAGTTTAAACAGCATATGATATGATAGATAACTGTTCAGCCTATGAAATGAGCGTTTGGAAAGGGTGCTACGCTCTGTAGGGGCCTAATTATGGGTTATCAAAGTTAAAGTTAGTAGAAAAATCAATTTTATGGTAACTAAAAAAAATTATTTTTACATTTTAGATTGTTTTTATTTTTTTTCTTTAGGGTTTTATGTTTTAAATTATTACCCATCAAATTAAAAAAAATTATTTTTTTTTTTTAAATATATTTTTTCAATTTTCTGTAAAATATTCATCACAGTTCGTAAGAGAAGGTATATCTAAAAGACTAACCATTTCTAAACTATAATTATTTTCTAACTCTATTCTTGACTTCACATGCCGCAGGGAAGAAATAAGTGGATCGGAAGATGCTGCCAACATGTTGAAGAGGTCCTCATTTTGCCTTACCCTTGATGCTTTGAATGTGTTCTGCAATCTACATTTTTTATAAAATTTGTTAAGAGACTCCTGTGCTTCTTCAGAAAGCTCTCCAATTGGCAAAGACTGGTACTCAATTATATCTTTGCCATCCGCCAATATTTTATGGACGGTCGGGGTCAACTTCTTCTGTGGATACATTTCTGCTAAAAGAGATGCAGTTTTCGACGCATTTTCTCCATATTTTGTAGAATTGACATTTTCTTTGCAATTTAAAACATCTAAGATCGTTCCCAATCTTTTCACGATTTGATTGTCAATTCCAGTGATTCTAGTTACTGCCTCATCATTTTCAAAAAATCTCCTAGAAGTGTTTCCATCATTTGAGTTACCGTATTCGTGCTTGGGACAGTCTACTTTTAGTCCAACTTGTTTAAAAAAAGCATCCTGTATTTGCTTCTTTCTGATCTTTTCCTTATCCTTTATTGATGTATTTTCATCGAAGTTTTCCTCCTCTTGTGGTAGGGTATACGCCAGTTTTAGCAAGAATTCCATACACCTTATCCTTTCGTGCAATGGTGACATTCCATATTCGTAATTCTCCTCATTTGTAGAATCGTTTAAATTACCAAAGTTCTT
The DNA here is from genome assembly GCA_963931875.1 of Pollenia griseotomentosa. Lineage (NCBI taxonomy): Eukaryota > Metazoa > Arthropoda > Insecta > Diptera > Polleniidae > Pollenia > Pollenia griseotomentosa. The sequence goes on along the minus strand of OZ007564.1, from coordinate 106,983,944 downwards.
CTGACTCTTTTTGCATGACTCTTGGGCATGACATTGTTGAGGTTGTTCCTGTCAGTTCGTTTACGACTTTTCCGTCAACCATGGTCAGATGGAACTCGTAATTGCATTCAATATATTTTCCTTCTCCAATTTGCAGCTTTGTAGGCTTAATCTTGCTTATTTGTTCTTCAATGTCCTTCACCGTGGTCCTTATGAGTTCTGCCGATTCCCTTGCAAACTGAAACATTATTGGTCGGCAATAATGCACTGATGACGGACGTGGATTTTTCCAGTGTAGGGAAACATAAGATTTAAGCCGCAAAGGAACAACAGATGCCATAAACATATTTCCGTCCGATATTGTAGCGTCATCGGAAGATATCCTTTGCTTATAAACGCTTTGTCCGGATGATCCATCGCAGCCCCATTTGCTGATCAATGTCAACTTCTCAGGAAGAATTTTCACCTCATTTTCAGGAAGACTCTCCAACAACCGTTTTGCTGTATGGCCCATGAGATCCTGCAGATTGGTTTTCGCAGAGACTTCCGTAACCTCCGTATGCAGTGGTCGTGAATTTATTTTGGCTTGCGTAATATGCTTGTATCCGGGTAAAACGTCAGCGCCGTGTCGCGTTAAAGATGCCGTAGTTTCTCATATTTCTCTTTGGAAAGTTCCAAGTCCATAAACAAGGCCAAGGCTTCTTCGGATCCATACTTTTTAATGTGTGCGTTTGTGGGCGTGGGAATGCTTTCCTTAATCCTTTTTAGTCGCAGTGGGCTTGCATCTGCAACAGATTGGGTTATCTGCGACCTAACTCTTTCACTATCCTTTGTAAATTTAAAAGACAGCGCGTCCGATAATTGCTTCGTGGTCAAGTCATTGGTGGCATCGGCAAATTTCCTCTTCCTTGTGAAAATTGAACACACCTCAATACTTTTTTTTTGGTCTTCCTTTTGCTCCTCTGGTTGATGTGGTGGGTTTATCTACTGCCAATATATCCAGGATGGTGTATTCATTAAGCCAGTCCTCGTATTTGGAGTTGAAGTTCTGAATGGTTCGATTAGATTTCACCCATTTTGCCTTAATATTTGCATATATCAGATAAAAACTATTTTTTATAATTTCGCTTCTCTCAATATTTCCGTATAAGCTATCAAGTTCTTCTAAAGCAGCTTCCGTGAAAAAATTTGGTGTGGTTGACTTTCTAAACAGTTCAAATAATTTAAAATTGTTCAACGCCATGTTTTCAGTACTTAAATTGTTTAATGGTTTCAGTAATTGTTGCGCCAACTTTCAGTCGTAGACTAATCCAGGCATTATGCTTATTTTGCAATATATAGGCTTATGCTACCATGCCTAAAAACTTACCTGTTCCCTGCATACATATAGATTTAGGTTGAATAATTTTGATATTATGCACGTGTCCAAATAAGATTTGTGCCCACCTATAGGGACCATAAGTCAATATTGTTCTTGACCATTTGTACGCCAAAGTATTGTTTAAGTGAGGTACGTACCTGCTAATTTCAATGAGTAGTTTTTTTCAAACTATTAGATCAAACTACTGTCAGTCAAAACATATGCCTTTTTAACCTTTTTTACCTCTAGAAGCCAAACGGGCACGTACGGGCAGATAAAATTTTTGAATTATGTAAAGAAATAATCAATGAACAGGTTTTGCAAATATGGCAAATATAGAAAAATATAGATTTTTTTTATTTTCCGTCAAAGTTGAAAAATAGTGAAAAAACGGATAGTTTTTAAATAGTGATTTACCAGGAGAAACACAAAGCAAACAGTTATTTTTTTTTTTATCATTATACATTTAATAAATACATCAATCAATACAAATAAAAAATAAGGCGATTCGTTACCTATTTTCCGTGATATGTAATCGCAACAAATTTACTAAAAATTGTGTGTTTTTTTTGAAAACCGAAAGTCGGTCAACTTTGAACGGCTATATCTTCTAAACTAAAAATGTGATATTATTAAGAGTGGCAGATTTGAAATCGTTGAAAAGTTTCCTATAACATGGGATTATTCAAAACTTCGTCGGCGCTCATGAAAATTTTGATTTTTGCAACCTCGTTTGCTCTAAGGGCGCTACTGTGCGCCGTCGTGGAACAATTTAAAATTTTTGTCGCCGTCAACGATAGGCGTTCTCAACGTCTGTAATGTCACCAGGGTTGTTAGATGGGACGATTTTTCGTAATTTTGAAGGTTTTTTTTGAGAAAATACAGTAAAATGACGATTGACGATTTTTTTTACTAAAAGAAGTAGTGTTATGACCATTTTCTGGCATCAATAAAAAACTTATATTATGTATATTGGGAACAGTCCAAAACGTAAAAATCATTTTTTTCGAAATACAAAAATTGTTGGAAATCAAATAAAAAAAAAAAAAAAATCGTCCGCCATCACAAACCTGGTGGCTTTCATTAGTAATTCGAATTCTACAATTATATGAATGCCAAAAATATACACTAGAGACCCGATTTGCGCCGGTTTTATATGCGTCGCTTTTTAAATTGGTTAAATCCGCTTTGCGTTTTTATGATTTCGTTTTGCGTCGATACATACGATTGGATTTTTTCATTGAAGTCATAATCACATGTGAAGAATTTTTCTAAAAGATGAATTCCCATTTAATTCTGTTAGGTAAGTTATTCTAATGGCTAATAAATTAGTGAAGGTTTAAACGTTGGTTAATTTGAACTAAACTTAAGTTTATATGTAGTTTAAACTCAACAACTATAAATCAGTGTCCCATGTTTTATATGTAGTTAATAGGGTATTCATTTAATCGGGGTTTGCTTTAATCGGTTAATCCCTCGATTAATTAACCGAGGTTTTGGTTTAATCGGTTAATTTTGCTATTGATCGGTTAACCGATTAATAAAGTTTTGTTATAAATTAAGTAATTTCAATTAATAAAATTGCAAAAATTATTTATTATTTGGAATTTATTAGTAAAACAAATAAAAACAAAAAACCATAACAAAACAAACAAAACAATTCTTGAACTTTAATGAGCAAAAAAGTAAGTCATAAATATGTAATACATATGAGGAGGTCCATAACAAAACGTTTTTAGATTTTTTGATTGAATCCTATTCTACACATAAAAATCTATATTACCTTTATTATAACACTCACAATATTATTACAGTAACGGACTGTAGTTTATTTAAGAAATATTCCGTTCGGTCATTTTTAAATAAATAAACATTTAAAATTCCAAACAAATTTATTTTTAACTGATTCTAACAGTTATTCAAAAAACTAATTGCATATTAATACGGATTTTCAGTTGCAGTTAATATTGTCCGTTGATTGAGTTAAATTCTTCTTTATGTTAAAGTAAATAAAAATGTAATTTAAAGCAACGAAAAGTTCACTTAATTTTTACTGTCAAAAATTCAACCGCGAATTCCGTAAAAACAAATCAATATTCAGTTATCTTATATAAATTAACTGTCAAAAAATTAACTACATATTCCGTAAAAACAAATAAATATGCAGTTATTTTATAAAATTTTACTGTCAAAAATTCAACACCATATTCAGTAAAAACAATTAAATATTCAGTTATTTTATATAATTTTACTTCCAAAAATTAATTTTTACTTATCTATAAAAAATGAATTGCTTGTTTTGTGTAAGCAATTCCCATTTTCTATTTGTTAAAATAATTTAGTTAAATACATCAAATTTTAAAAGTAAAATAATTGCGAAGCCATATCGGTCATGCTGCTGGTGTCTTATAATTGAGAGTTCTTCTGTAAACAACGTGGTCAGTACAACAAAAGTAAAACAAACGTGTGTAACGGGGTAAGTAAATAATAATGTTCTCTCTCTCTCTCATTAGAAAAACATGCGGACAGGTGTCTGTCTGGTATTTTTTAGAAATTCGGCTCTTTTGTGGAGTAAACGAAAATTTAATAAAATAACTGCATATTTAATTGTTTTTATTGAATATGGGGTCAATTTTTTGACAGTAAAATTTTAATAAATAACTGAATATTTAATCGTTTTTACTGAATATGGTGTTGAATTTTTGAGAGTAAAATTTTACAAAATAACTGAATATTTATTTGATTTTACGGAATATGGTGTTGAATTTTTGACAGTAAAAATTAAATGAACTTTTTGTTAAAAATAAATGAAAAATAGGTAGACCGGTTTTTAATTGAACTTTCATTTATTTTATATTACAATTTCAGTTAATTTTACGTACAGAATATTGTGAGTGAAGGTATTCCAAAACTCAATAACTACACTGCAATTCAGTATCAAATATAATGCTTCAGAGCAAAATGCAATAATTACACATCTTTGCAATAAATCGCTACAAGAAATTTAAAAAGAGTCAACTTTATAAATAAATTATGCTCTGGTGGTAACTCTTAGATAACTGTAAAACGTAAGGAATTTTTGTTTAGTTAATACCTTTAGCTTTTGTTAAGTTAATTGAGGAGGTCCATAACAAAACGCAATAATTACATGAATAAATATTATTATTCGGACCAAAACGCAATAATTCCAAATTTGCTATCTAAATAACTTTAAAACAAACTGTCAGATAAAATAATAAATTTGTGATTAATATTATTTTTTGTAGACAATAATACCTCAATAATTGTTTTTTAAAAAAATTATGTGCTTCTTACTTTAATTACATTTTGTCGTTTATCCAAAAAAATGTTATGGTGTAATTATTGCGTTTTGTTATGGAGCTCCTCATATTTTATAATTTATATATGTTATGTGTTTAATAAGAAATAAATTTTTCAAAAGTTTAAGGAGATCTTATAAAATAATTTTTTATAAAAATAATTTGGCTTAAATGTTTAGGATTTAAGCAATTATTTTCTTTAGTTTCGATAAAACTCGACTCGAAAAAAATTCTTTCACTTATCGCAAATGTAAGCAATCTCGAAAGCAATCCATTATACAGATTATCTAATTTCTCAGTTCTTTTCTTGTATTTCCTGACTTTGTACTGTATTTAAAGAATGTATTGCTAGAAGGAAAAAATATTTTTCTAAACACATACCTTTTGTATATAAGACAAAACAAATAATTAAAAACACAAAAAATATGTGATAATACTACAAAAAATTTAAAATTTTGTTACTTCGGTTAATCGGTTAATAGACTGAAATTAACCGGTTTAATCGTTAATCGAAAAAAGCCAATTTTAAATTAACCGATCAGTTAATCGGGTAGTAATTAATGAACGAATGAATACCCTAGCAGTTAAAAATAACATGTGGCAGCACTACGATAAATCTTGTCAAATTCGTATGGTCTGTCTTGGTAGTTTAAACGCTAAATTTTTTGCGTTTATACATGGTTTATATGTTTACTGATTTATAGATTTGTTGGCTTTAACACATTTTAAACCAAAAAGAGAGTTAAAATTGCTCTGAATTATTAGCCCTAAGTATAGTTTCGTGTTAGGAAGTAAGAAGTTAGTTTTTAATAAGAAGTTTAGAAAAATTAGTGCAAAGAGAATAAAATGTATTAGTTTGGAACTAAAATTGGGCATAATAAAACGTTTCAAATCGGGTGAAATGGCTGTTGATATAGACAGAACCCTTGGTTTAGCACCTTCAAAAGTAAAAACAATTTACAATAGTGATAGCGCCAAATGAGATTTTATTTTTTATTTAACGTTTTTGTGAATATGTTAATGAAAATACATTTTTTCTTATGTATTTCTTTTCAAATGATAATTATATTTCAGCTCACTTGCTGAAATAAATAGAATAAAACTTAACCATATCACTGTCTTTATCATTGATAGAATTTCTTGCTAAAAATTTATATTTTTGAACCAATCATTGCAATAAATTGTCTCTGATTTGTAAAGTTAAATATTTGACGATTTTGTTAATTGTTCGTAACTGTTTTGACGAATTTTTTTAAAACTTTTGATGATTTTTTAAGAAAAAGCCTAACAAACCTAAATGTCACATCGGCTTCGAGTAGAATATATTAACGTTTATAAAGGTAACGTCGTAAACTCTTTTGATGGTTTTCGAGATGAGTTACAGACACACTTTTTTTCTTACTTTTCGAGAAACGATGGAATATTTTGTTTTACTTCTTTTCGATGCGAGAAGTTCTCTTTAGAGTTACAGAACATGGGTACTGACCGCTTATTTTTTTAATGAACAACAATATGTATTACATTTTGTCTGTATCTCTTTTAGTTTAGGAGATATGAGGTTAGTGAATTTACCCGTTTTACTGCTTATTTTCTATTGAACAACAACAATTTTTTTTTTTGTTTATTACACTGTGTGTAATTTTTTAAGTCATGGAAAATAATCATATACGGACAACTCTACGTGATAAAAGACCAAAGTCATGCATATTTTTATGTGCCGCAAATATTTGGGGCCTCGGTGTAATTTTTGCAAAAAAGTGACAATTTTCTCAGGCTCATATCTTGCAAATCGTTCGGAATTTTGATTAACCCTCTGAGACAAAGTTGTAGCTCTTGCCATAAAAAACAACTGATTGTTTCCTTGAATTTTTAACGGTTTGCAAACTATGGACCTGAACAGGGGGAAAAAGGTAAAAAATCGATTTGTTTAAAGTTTTTTGCGATTTTGATCTTGAAGATGAAGTTTTTTTATGTTATATGTTCACAATTTTTGTTCTTTATGACAAGAGCTACAACTTTGTCTCAGAGGGTAAATCAAAATTTCGAGCGGTTTGCAAGATATGAGCCTAAGAAAATTATAATTTTTTTGCAAAAATGACACCAAGGCCCCAAATATTTGGGGGCCCATAAAAAATGGGCATGATTTTGGGCAAAACTGGGAGACACGGGTCTTTTTTTTTGGTCTTTTATCACGTAGACAACCGTATATGGTTATTTGCACTGTGTTGTTGAATGTTTCTTGTCAGAATTTACACGACGTATTCAAAGTTAAAGTCTTAGGGCTAAAAAATCAGAGCAAGTTAAACTCTCTTTTTGGTTTAAAATGTGTTTAAACCAACAAATCTATAAATCATTAAACATATAAACCATCTTTAAACGCATGAAATTGGGCGTTTAAACTACCAGTACAAATCATATGAATTTGCCAACATTTGTCGTAGTGCTGCCACATGTTATTTTTTAACAACATGTAATACATGGGACACTGATTTATTGTTGATGAGTTAAAACTACATATAAATTCAAGTTTAGTTCAACTAAACCAGCGTTTAAACCATCAGTGATTTATTAGGCATTATTGTTATTTTTTAGCCATTACCAATGTAACCGCTAATTAACTGCATTCAAGTTTCAAAAAGCCTGCTAGGCTCAAAGTGTCATTTCTTTTTAGCGTCTGGTGACCTTTGAATTGTATGAGATGCCGAGCAAGGTAGTTGGGATGGACCATTAGCTTATCTATGTACATATTTGACTGAATACTTTTTAACTTCCTCCTGGATGGTAGGGATATTTACATCTCTTTAATTAATGTCTAGAGCATCCAATTATTTGACTTTTGGTTTTGTTCGAGAAAGGAATTAATCAATTTTTGAATTTGCAAATTGCTCGATTAGTCGAGTCAGGGTTTTAAATTGTTCGAATTACTCGAATAATTCCTATAATTTTATCCAATGGGATAAAACATAAATCTCTAATTGAATTGATACTTTTATTATATTAATAAACATTAAAAAACAATAAATCAAACATGTAGTTTAACAACAAACAATAAAATAACAATTCATATGTGCTATGTAAATTAGTGTGTCCCAAAAAAAAGTATTTTGGGGCTCAAGCATTATTTAAAAGCTTATAGGATAAAGTATTTTTAAGATTTGTTTAAGATTTTTTGGAAGAGGTTTATTTTATTTATTTATTCTTCACTTTTAGGGAAATAATTTAAAAGAAAAATGTTTAAGCTTTATTTTGTGTACAAAGACTATAAGTTTTTGTAATGCATTTGCTCATTTATGCACCCTACATTAAAATGTTCTTTAATTTTTTTTTTAATTTTATTTAATTTTTAAATATTGTAAATAACGCTTTATTACTTTTAAAATTTTTATAAAACTGAAACAAACCAACAATGCAGTTTGAAATGTTAATAATTAAGAAACAAATATTTTTGAATTTTCTCTTACCGTTCATGAGTTATACCGGTTTTCAACTTTGTACCCAGTTTATAATATTATTACTCATACCCAATAAACAAATTAAAATCAAACCTCTTATTCCGCTTTGTTTAAAAAGCATTTATTGGGGTTCTTACGACGTAGTATATTCCCATGTGAGTAAGTGTTAGCTAAATCCACACCTCGTTCTGCCACATCATTTACTACTTGTAAATTTTGAACTTTGTTCTTTGCGTCTCGAAATGACTTCTTGGCTTCCCAATTTTCTGGATCTGTTTTAAAAAAATCAATTAAAATATTGCCAGTTTTCTCAGTTGAGTTGTAATTTCTTAATTTTTGTATTATGGTTTACAACTTTGCTATTTTGAGGTGCACAAAAACATAACAAAAATTACAACTGATCACAACCAGTTGTCTTAATAACAACTCAACTGAGTTGAGTTGTAAACCATAATAGGGACCTTACATGTGTTCGCACATTTGCTTAAGCCAACTTAAGCACATTATGGTTGTGCCTTAAGAAATCTAAAAAACAAATATTTTTGTATTAAAAAAATATAACTTTTAAGGATATTAATCTTAATCGATTAATTGACATAAATTGTTGAATTATTCGTTATTCGAAATTGGCTACTTTAATTATTCGATGAAATAATGGCGAAAATATTCCTCGATTAACTAAACAACGATTAATCGAGCGGATACGCTAATAATGTCATTACGTATATACCATGAGGCACGGACTATGTGTCGTAATATCCTAGACTGTCTTCTTTGTAGCTTCTTGATGTTTGATGCGGATGCAGTACCACATAATTGGAAGCCATATGTCCATATTGGTTTTATGATAGACTTGTACAAGAGAACTTTGTTGTCTAAGGACAAATTGGAGTTTCGACCGAGAAGCCAATGTAGTTAAGCTGCTTTAAGTTGCATAGCTGTCTATCTTTATAAATTCCAAAGTAATTTACATGATTTTTTACCGGAACAGTGATGTTATTTATTTTTACAGCCGCACAGTGGCTGAAAATTTTATTTCATTGGCCAAAAGTCCAATTTTTGTTTGTCACCGATTTCAAAAATTTAAATTTTATTTAATAGTAAACATATTAAAACTAAGGTAGCGAAAAAATTAGGTCAAAATATTGGTAATTGTGGTTGTGCCATGTGGTTTAACACATCTTTTTTTTTTAATTCAGAAAAAAGTGTTTTTTTTAATATTTAATCCGAAAGAAATTATCATTGCACAAAAACTATCAGCGATAATGACCTGCTTACTTTTGCTAGGTTGGTAGTCTTGTTATCTTTAAAGGTAATATTTGCGACTATTGTGTTATTAATATTTGAGATGTTAAGACATATTTTCGAAACTACTATATTTTTGTCAAATTTCAAATTTAGTAGAATAGAACTTTTGCGGACCAAAAGCTACCAAGAAGGTAAAACCACTGATAGAAAGGTGAACGTGTTTTCTTTAACCCTGTATGTACTCTTGTACCCGTGTGGACCCGTCTGTTTAACACTTTTTTAATTTTAATGAAATTACTAAAAAAAAAATTTCTAAACTACTATATTTTTGTCAAATTTCAACTTTAGTAGAATAGAACTTTTGCGGACCAAAAGGGACCAAGAAGGTAAAACCACTGATAGAAAGGTGAAAGTGTTTTCTTTAACCCCGTATATACTCTTGCACCCGTTTGGACCCGTCTGTTTAACACTTTTTTAATTTTAATGAAATTACTCAAAAAAAATTTTTTTTTAATTGTTTTTTATTCCACAAAAATGTTTGCATAAAAATTTATGAAAAAGGGGAAAATTGATCGTGATCGAAAATAATACAGGTAGTACATATAAAAAATTTTATTAATATTACACAATCAGAGAAACGTATAGCTACCCTTATTCATCCTTATCCGTTACACTACGTACACACTAGCGTATTTTATAGTAGAATAAAGAGCTTAGACACGCGTTTACGCTAAACAGGTATATTGTGAATCCCACCTTAGAAGGGATTTTTAAATTTAGTTTGGTTTTTTATTGTATCTACCTTATTGTAGGAGGGATACCTGTATATAATTACTAATACCTGTGGGATTTTAACCGTATCCTACTTTAGCCCATTTTAAATTTTTATTCTACCTTATTATGCTACCTAGGAACACAGTATAACGCAAGCTATGTATAAAAGCCAGTGGTATTCGAATAAAATCTCAGTTGTTAAATTATATCTAAACAATAACAATCTTATTTTTAAATATCTATAAAAATGGAGAGCTTCAGCTATAAAGAATTATCCGAAAAGTATTTTAAAAATAAAAAGGAGGAAGAGGTTTTAAGTTACTGCAAAATAAAATAACCGATTTCGTCAAAAACTTCAAAAGCGCTTCAAACAAGTTGGATGGAGTAAACCTAGATTTTACAACAGTTTTGCAATATTTGGAGGCAATTTTCCAACCGAATGAATAGTAGATATAAATTACTTTTATTGTTATTTAAGCAAAAAATATGTATTTTGTCCTTATTGTTATTTAAATAAAAAAGAAAATAAACATTTAAAAATGTACACTTATTTATTTTTTTAATCTAAAAAGTATTCTAGTGGAACCTGTTGTAGAGTTGATAATGTAGAAACCTATTCCCAAAATGATCATAGGTATTATACATGTCTATGCATTTTTTTTAAGGTATAGTGGTATATACGAGGCGAATGTACATACTAAAGGGCTGCGCAAAATATTCTTAATGTTCTGTGTTCTACTTCACACAACTATCAATCATATTATTTCACTGTAAACATACATAGCAAAACAAACATAACAACACATTACTCCCACCAAAACAGAACAAGCATAACTTGAAACATTTTTCTCTTCTGCTTTGTTAGTGCTTGTATTATCAAAACAAACAGAATATCAACACAAAAACAGACAATGAAATAAAGAAACGGTAAATTATAGTAAAAGCATCGAGTGCAGCAAAACACACCATTATATGAATTACATATGTTTTCTATATGTTTTCTATAAAAAGAATGAATTCTTCTTAATTTTATTTAAATATTAGACCTAAGTACCTTCATAAATATGTATGTATGTAAATAATAAACAATAAATTTTTGCAAATAAAAATTAATATTAACTATAAACTTTTTTAAGCTTTTTCAAAACATTCAAACATGCTTGGAATGTTCTATTTCTGTTTTAATGTTCTACTTCATCTTTGTTCTAATTCAGCTTTATTCTAGTTCAGCATTGTTCTAGTGCAGTTTTGTTCTATTCTTTTATATTTTGATTGTAAAGCAAAACAATTGTTTTTGGAAGTATGTGTTTTGTAATGAGAGAGTAATATACACACACTTTCTAAATTTAATGAAATTGCTTGTAAGCAATATTTCTTGTGCTTGTGCATCTCTTTAGTACATACATATATGCATATAAAGGTAATACGAATACTCATTTGTTCTTTCGCTGATAACAAAATATTTTCTCCAGAAATATATAAAAATGTTTATATTTTTCGAAAGAAAACATTATGAGTATGCTTGTAGAAGCAATTTTTAGTCAGTTTGACATTTTTACTACCATATGCCCTATTCCAAATCAAATTTTTCAAACAAAAAAAAAAAATTAATTTGAGTAAAAAATTCTAATAATTCAACACACCGATTTTTCTACAATTAGAACAGTAATGTTTTCTAGTATGTCCATTTTTTTCTAGAAAATTCTGATCAATATCGAGTGGTAAATTGTATCGCCTTTTTTGAACAAAAAAAAAAATTAAAGCCGTTTTCCGGGATTGGGAATTTGGGTATTTCTGAATCAAAAATGGTCATATTTTTCAGTCCACTGTTTTAAAAACTTTTTAATCTACATAACTGCCAAAATTTATTATGATACCTTTATTCATGTTAGATTTATTGAATGTCAAACATTAAAATTATTATTTATATAGTGTAAATGAATAAAAGGGCTTTCAACATGAGTAAAAAATAATAATTTTAAGGTTTGACATTCTATAAATCTGACATGCACAAGGATATATTAATGAAATTTAGCAGTTATGTAGATTAAAAAGTTCTTAAAACAGTGGGCTGAAAAACATCCCACCTTTTGAATAAAAAAATACCATAATTCTCAATCTCAATCATAAGCATTTTCATACTAAATGCTAAAAAACATCAAAAGTTCAACTTTGACCTTAAATTTCTCAACAACTACTGAACCGATTTTAACAAAATTAAACTATAAAAAAGTTCAAGAAGTCTTCTCTCCTGCAAAAAATTGCAAAATTATCTCTATCGGTTCAAAAGTTACAGATTTTTGGCCGATGAAAAACGATTTTCAGCCACTGTGAGCCGGTCAAGTTTGTATTCTGAGCGTGAAAGTTAAGTGAGCACATTTAGCCGGGTTAATCCTAATTTTCCATTTTTCTAGCCAGGGCACTAGTTCATTGATATGGGATTGTAGATGTCGCGGTGCCACTATTGGGTCCTGATTAACACTAATAAATGCTGTGTTGTCTGCAAACGTAGAAGTATGTGTGCTCGGGCTTGTCAGCTGTGTATATTATATACAGTAGCGGACCTTATATGCTGTCTTGAGGGACACCGGCAGATATTTTCTTGGGGGGGGGGGGGGGGGGGGGTTAATATGTATTTTTTGATCTTACCATGATTGTTCTGCCTGTTAAAAATCTCTCAAGGAGTTTGTGAGTGTTTTGAGCATTCTTGTTATTTTGTTATGCTTGGGAAATGTCTATAAACAATTCTGAGCAACATTAATTTTTCTCAAACGTCGATCTAATTAGGGTAACAATTCTATGCACTTGTTCGATTGTACCATGCTTTGCTCGGAATCCGAACTGATGATCCGGAATGATTGCATGTTCATTTAGATAGGGAGTTATACTTAAAAGGATAATTTTTTTGAATAAGATTGATATAAGCTGATTGGTCTTGTACGACGCAATTTGACTAGCGTCTTTTCTGACTTCGGAATTATAACAATTGTAGAGTTTTTCAAGAGGATGGCAAGTAGATAACTCGTAATATAGCATTAAAGATGAGCAGCAAGATTCTTAATGCAGACATTGGTAAGTTTCTTATCATTGTGCCTGTGATGCAGTAAAGCAGTTTTTTTTAGAGAAAAGTGGGTTTTAGAGACGAGAAACACGCCGATTGAGCCATTAAAGAAAATGTGCTACTTCGTGTTTATTTTGGGAGAGCCAGTTTGCTAATTTCTAATTTTTTTAAATTTTTTGTTTAATAGAACTTGCAGAGGCATGTTTTGGTTTCGCATCAGTTCCTGAAACATGTTCTGCATGGTAGCTATGCATTTATTCATAATTTGAATTAGATTTTCAATTGAGCCCGATATGTCTGCAGAAGGTATTTGTGAAGATTCCTTAGGAACATTAGGACTGGTTAGTGTAGAGCTATCATAAGAGCCCGCGGGATGGCTGGATGCATTAGGTGGACGATATTGGGAGTGCGCATATTTTTGGATTTTATCAGGTTCTTTTAAGTGCAAGAAGACTCTTCAACCCCTATTGTTAGACTTGTGGTTTTCGCCACAGTTACTGCATTTCCTTACCTTCGGGTCAACTTTGGAGTGATCGCATTCCGAAGTTTTATGAGCGTCACCACAAACGACACATACGTCAGGTAGCTTGCAATATGATTTTTTATGCTAGTATTAGTGACAACTGGTGCATTGAGTGGGACCTTTGCGTTATAATGGAACTTTGTTCCAGTTCAAAATATTATGAACAGATCTCACCTCACACCCTTCCAACTCTTGTGAGGCTGTTGGGTGAATTTCGACATTTGTAATTTTGTTTCTACTTTAATAATTTTAACTATGTTTAATTTTTTTTTTTTTTAATCAAATTGTTTTGGAATTTTTATAACAAATTTGAAAATTTTAGATTTTTTTTCCATTACTAAAAAATATTTAATTTGAATGGTGTGTTTTTTTTAAAAAAAAAGAGAAACCAGATTTTATTTAAAGACAATAGTTTTTTTCCATTTGCAAATTAATATTACCGATTGCAATAAGTTTAATTGATTTATTGTTGCAACAAATCAAGCATTATTTCAATTTGAGGGTAAGAATTTGTAATTTGGATTTAAGGGATATTTACATATTCATAACACACTGTGTAGTGAGAAAAAAGAAACTCTAGAAGAGGATAAAGGGAATTCTGCCTTTAGTGAAATTTGCATAAGGAAAGTCAAGACGTATTTTACGATATTCCTTAATAGGAAGTCTATTTTTTTGGGAAAAATAATAAAGGAAATCTCACCCAAGCAAACGCACCCAATCGAATCGATCACTTAAATAATTTTGAAAGGACAGACATTTTTTTATAGTATATACGTTTTTTTATGGTCATGGCCTAACGGGCCGATACCGATATGTCAATCAAACTGCATTTTTCTGGAATTTTGGTCTTCGAAAATGACCGTATAACCATAGTCGTTCCGAGACATAAACGTACAATATTAAACGAAGATTTGTTAAATATGTTTGGTTTGTTTTTAATTATTTATTTAAATGCGTTAATTTACTATATTTATCTTTATTTTGTTTATTTGACTATTGTTTCCTGTTGATATATCAACTTCATTTTTTTGTGTTTCCTGTTAATTAATTTCTAAGAAGTAATCCTTAATTGAGTGAACATTTATCAGCATTTTAACATCAAATCATCGCGGACAACAGGCCTGGAGTCTTCTTAAGATTTAAATAAAAATGGTGAGTTCATTGAAATTTTTACTTTAACTTAATATAAATTTTCACTCAAACAATTTTAAACCTATAAATTTTATACTATCACACTTGTTGGAAAAATACTAATGTTTTAACTTATGTATATACATAATTTCAAACCATTAATTGCTAATGGTAATAATTTTACAATTTTGAATCTATTTAAATTTTAATAATAATCCAACACTTTGGAGTTTTTTTTTATGTTAAAATTTAATTAATAATAACACATATCATAATTTTTAAAATATTATTATTATTAAAAGAATAGTTTTATATTTTTATGATGAGATGAATAAAAAATTTCAATATTCCGATATGATGTTCTAAATTCTCTATTCTATTCCATGAAAAGTTAAGATCAATTGTAGGTGAGTCAAATTTAGGGCTATCTAGGAATATATTTAAAGCAAGGATAGCATGGCTTGGGAGGGTAATGAAATTGACGGGGGTTATTCCAACAAAACCTCTTGAACTAAGCCGATACTTCATAGATACAATAAGGTGATTTGTTTTTGAGTTAGTATTGTTTTATTTTTTTTGGTTGGTTAGTAGACTTTATTATAAACAGCTACCTAAATTTCAAATGAATGTTCGAACCATAGTCTAACTAGAAAGGGGAAAGAACCACCCTCATTTCGACGGCCGGTAACAATAGGTAGCAAGTACTCTTAATAGTTAGGGCCTTTCGTGGTTTGGTTCGTTACACTCTAAGGTAAATCTTCTGAACTCCCATACCTGAACAAGTGTGCTGAACAAGCCGGAAATATAGTTCAGAGCATGAAATCTTTTGATAAGAAGATTCATGCATTAATAAACACTGGAGCTGTGCAAAAAATACAAAAGTGCAAACAGGTATGGATAGATATATCACTATAACCAAGAGAAAGCTAGTTCTAGGTCTCGCTTCTTCGTCAGGAATGGAGAGTACAGAAAATCTATTTTGGCTTGTTGGAAAGGAGGCTACGTTAGACCTTTTGTATTGTTTAGGCATGCGATCCTGGAGCGAGACCTAGAACTAGCTTTCTCTTGGTTATAGTGATATATCTATCCATACCTGTTTGCACTTTTGTATTTTTTGCACAGCTCCAGTGTTTATTAATGCATGAAATCTTCTTATCAAAAGATTCCAAGCCGGAAATATAGTTCAGAGCATGAAATCTTTTGATAAGAAGATTTCATGCATTAATAAACACTGGAGCTGTGCAAAAAATACAAAAGTATATTTCCGGCTTGTTCAGCACACTTGTTCAGGTATGGGAGTTCAGAAGCACTGCCAGTTATTTTTGCACTTAGATAGTTCTTTTTATACTCTGGGTCAGGAGTGTTTTCATTGCTGACGATTGGAGTGTTAATAACTATGTACGCATTTCTATTGGTTGGTTGAGTTGGGCCTGCTCTGTTTGTGGGGAGCATTTGTAGAACTCATTAACGAAACTGCTAGAGCCCCCCTTTTGTTGATATTTATTATGTATTTTCCGTGCCTATTACAAGTCGGTTTTGCAAACCAATATTGATTTTATTTGGTGTCATGAAAACAAATCAGATTTGTTATTTTCGAATACAAATAAAACCGATATTCGAATCAGCTGTTTAATGTTTTGGCTCATATTTTTACAGATTAAAATGCATTTTTTGTTTGATAATTTTGTAAATTATTAGTTTTGCGCTAAAATATTGTTAAAACCTGTGTTTTTAATTAAAGGAAAATTAAAGAGAAGAAAATAAGAAGTAGTAATACAGTAAACATATGAAATAAATGCCATAGTTGTATTACTTGCAATGCATTTGTTTTTTATATTTGTGTAATTTTATTGTTTTTTAAAAATATGTAAATATAAAGTGAATTTATTAAAATTATAAACAAATTTGTTAATTTATTTATTAACGTTCTTGCATATTTGCTGTTTGCAGAAAAAGTGAGAAGAAGACTTTTGCGAATTTGTAGCAGCACGCTGCCGGAGACGGTCAGAAACATGCAAAAAATACTATTTTACCAATTTATCAATTTTATTTACCTCTTTCTGTGGAAAAAATTTAACTGTTGAAAAAAACAAAATAAAAAATTAAGCTTTTAACATCTATATTTTTTCCAATAAAAAACAAGAGCTGTAAGCTGCTTGGTTTATTTTCCATAAAAAACTTCGACACCTAAAACCGACACTAATTTTAGTTCGAACAAAAAACCGACAACATTGGATTTCATGACACCAACGTATTTTTTTGTCGGTTTCAAATCCAATACCGATAAAATTCGTTTCTATGACAACCCTGAATACTATTTTCCGTGACTATTACAAATAATATATTCTTCGCGCCTATTACAAAAAATATCTGAAGCTTGGTTCGTCTTTATTTGTTTTGAATGTTTTTTTTTTTCACAAAAGATATCACGAAATACACGTTCGTACACATCAAGAGCTGATGGCAGAGTGTGAGTTTAAAATATGTTTTGTATCTCTTGAAGTTGAGGAGATTTAGGGTAAGCGGGATCGATTTGGCTAGAGGCCAACCTCCAGTCTAATTTTCAACTTTTTAGCTGCAGGGGGTTAGGCTGCCCGATGAAAGATAAATATGTAGATGGAGAAAAATCTTGTGGAAAATGTAGCAATGATGTGGACGATTTTCACCCTTTAACGTTCGAAAAAATACTAAATTCGCATTTGTATTTTTTTGGAAAGTTACGAATGCTATATAATTTTTATTTTTGTGTACCAGATACATGTTCCCTTTTTTTTAATAAACAACAATAACTATTAAATAAAAAAAGTTCCAGTTTAATTAAAAAAGGACCAGTTAGAGAAAAGAAAAAGTTCTAAAAATTCCGTCTTACAGATTCTGATTCACTCAAGAAGAGTGTTGCCAATTTAGACATTTAGTGGCTAGATTTAGCCATTTTTAACCTTGTTTAGCCATTAAAATACGAGTTTAACCATTGGGCATTTTCAACTTGTTTATCAATAAAAATTTTTTAGCCATTTTTCTTTTAAAATAATAATTTTTATTTTCTTGTAAATATTTATAACACTACTAAAAGTAAAATAAAAATTTTCAGCAATTAAAATGCGAAAGAGGTTGGTTGCATATCCCAACCGTTTATTCCATTTTATCAATTAGGGTAATATTTTTACCATTACAATAAAATATTTATACCACAATAGTTGAGAGGGTATTATGTATTTGTGCTGATTTTTTAACACCTTAAAAATTGGTCCTAGACCCATTTTACGTATACCGATCGACTAAGAATTATTTTCTGAGCCGATTAAACGATGTCCGTCCGGCAGGCTGGCTGACTGTCCATGAAAATCTGTGCGCAAATTACAGGTTGCAATTTTAGAGATATGTTGATAAAATTTGGCACATAAGTTTTAATATGCTATGTTCATACGACGATACGACCTGTTTCGCTCTGAAAATTTTGTATGGCAAAAGATGTTGTTTCAATCATGTTTGGGACGCGAAACAGGATTAGGAGAGCGAAACACGAATATTGCTGTCCGTGTGAACATGGTATGAACCAATGATTGAATTATGAAAATATGAGGTTTCTCACAAAGTTGAAGTAATGATTCTGCAGCAATTGTGCTATCAGTCGTTAAGCAATAATCGTGTGGTGTGTTTCATTATTAAATGAGCGTTGAATTTGATTATTTTGTAAGTATGAGTGAAACTGGAGGTGTGACATATCGTAAAAATAGTAGCCATTTTAAACATTTTGTTATATAAAAATTTTGAAAAATTCTACAGGTTTACATCTGATGAAATAAGACAAGTGATAGAAAGTTTTGAAGATGGGGAAGAGCCCTGTCTTGCATCTGAAGAAGATTCAGATGTCGAGAGTGAGGATGACTACGACTCTGATGAAAGTGTTAAAGATGAGTCTGTAGGGCAAAATGTAGGAAATATTAAAACTAGTAAAGATGGAACACAATTGTATGATGAACACATGCCTAATACACAAACCAGGTCGCGCAAAATTTGCCGTCAAAAAGGTGGACCTAATTCAAACAGTATTTTATTTAGGGAAAAGGAACCCTTCAAGTCAATCTTAACTCCAGAAATATGTGAAATAGTATTAAGGGAAACAAATCGAAAAGCCAAAAGAGTTACTGAAACTTCTAATAATAAATTGGTAGAAATGTATCCTGATTCTGCTAAACGACCATCACAAAAAACTTTTCAACAATTTACTGCAACTGAGTTCGACATTTTTCTAGGTATTTTGATAGAAGCTTGTGTACAGAGAGATATTTAAACTAATCTAGACGTTATGTGGAATATTGATGCATTGTCTCTTGTACGTGCAGCAATGTACCGAGACCGTTTTAAAATGATGCTGAGATTTATTAGATTCGATAACCAAAACAAGCGTGAGGAGCGCATAAAAGAAGATAAAGCAGCAAGACATTTGGACAATGCTGAACAATAATTTAGGAAAGTCTTATAGGCTATATGAATGCATTACTGTAGATGATCAATTATTTCCGTATAGAGGCCGTACTACATTTACGCAATATATACCATCCAAACCGGCTAAATATGGCATACATTTTTTTTGGGCTTGCGACCCAACGAACTCCTCTCCACTGCAAGGTGTTATTTATGTAGGAAAATCAAAAGATGGCCCCTGACAAAAACAATTTCGGTGAAACAACAGTGTTGAGCTAGTAAAAATGTATAAATGTTCCGGAATAAATATTGTCACTGATAATTTGTTTACTACTTTAGAATTAGGCAGGTTCCTAAACATCTGGAATATGACGCTAGTTGGTACAGTCAGAAAAAATAAAAAGTTTTTGCCAAGCAATATGCAACCTGCAAAAGAAACACATGTCAATTCAACAAATTTTATTTATTATAATGTTGCTACAATGTGTTCATATGTACCAAAACAGAAGAAGTCGGTCAAACCCATAAAGGGAGAAGTTGAAAACACACAGCTAGCCAAGCCAAAAATAATAATATACTTCAATAAAACCAAAAGTGGAGTCGATGTGATGGACAAAATACTAGGTGAATAAACTGTTTAGTTTTATGTTTCTAGGTTCAATATTCCAATAAATTCCAAAAGTACCAGTTGAAAAAAAATATAGTACTAAAGAGTTCATTGTAAGAGATTATCATCCACTGAAGACATTGCATGTTTAATTTTAAATTTCGAGATCCAATATTAACTATAATTAAAAAAAAATACCAGTTGTAGAACGAAAAAGTACTAAAAATCTCATTTCCTAAAAAAAGTACCAGTAAGAGAGAGAAGAAAAAGTACCAGACAAATTCCTGTTGCAGACTCTCATTCACTCAGGACCTTTCATGTTTAATTTTACGCTTCTACGTTCAATACTATCGAAAATTCTTAAAGTACCAGCTGAAGACAAAATAAATCCCTCTTATAGATTCTCAGAGACATTGCATGTTTGATCCAATATTACAGAGAAGCTGCAGTTAAAGAACAAAAGGTACCAAAAAGTTTCCTCTTATAGATTATTATCCACTTAGAACTTTGCATGTTGAATTTTACGTTTCTAGGTCCAATACTAACGAAAATTCAAAAAGTACCAATTGAAAAAAAGTTCCCTCTTACCACCCAGGACATAATTAAAAAAGTACCTGTTTTAGAACCAAAAATCTATGGAAAAAAATTCAATTTCGTGTATTTCCCCTTTTTGGTACTTTTTTCACCCCATTGAAGTATCTTACATTTTAATATTGTAGTATGAGCCCATAATCTAAGACGAATATGGGGGATTTCATGTCAAGTGAACCAATTTTTAAATCGATGTCTTCCGATTTGGATGAAATTTGCATCAAGGTTAGTGCTATTGGATAGTAGTTTAGACACAAATTTTTAAAGTTTGATATTTTGACCATACAGGCGTTCTTTCTCATCCATGTAGCTTATTATTTATTGGTGTTAGCAGAATTTGTCCCAAGAAGCTTCGATAGCTATTTGATCAATCTTTTGAAAAAAGATTTTTTTGGTTTTTTTTTTAAATTTTTTTTTTAATTTAAAACTTTTTTTTTATCCGGAAGTTTTTTTTTTTTTTGCTTAAAAGAAAGCTTTAAGTTTTTATACCCTTCACCACAGGTGGAAAAGGGTATATATAAGTTTGTCATTCCGTTTGTAATTTCTACAATATTGATCTTAGGCCCTGTTAAGTATATATATTTTGGGTCCTTATGAGGAGAGAAGTTGATTTAACGATATCCGTCCGTCAGTCCGTCGTACGTTTGATATGTGTTTTCCGGAGACTCCAGACATGATAGCAGCTAGGTTGTTTTAGACTTATGTCACATATAGTCCACCATTTCTTGCTATTGAAATTCAGCCAGAACGGTCCAAAAATGGCTGAGATATGAGCAAAAAACGACGACTACCTCCAATTTTTTCCAAAAATCCCTTGTTATTGTTGTATTTTTTTATTTCTGTATATCTTGAGAACGGCAAGAGCCAAAGTTTCCAAATTGGGTACACACATTAACGTTATCAATACACAGCATTCCACAAAATGTGGGCGGGATTGAACAAGTGGGCGTGGTACCTCCCGTACAAAAAATATCAAAAATTGTATAAAAACCTGATTTCTTGGACTGTCATATGACCTATGGTTACGCCTTATATATCAAAAGATCGGAAATTTTTAATATAAAATATTTTCTGAAAAACTCGGGAAAATCGGTTCAGATACGAAAAAGTTATGACCAAAATATTAATTTTTTTTGGAAAAATACCCATTTTCGGGAACCATAGATCTTCCCGAGTCCAAGTTTTATAACCAAAATAACTGGCAAATTTCTTCTTTTACACATAAATCTGTCAAATCGGTTAAGAAATAGCAGAGTTATGACCAAAATACTGAAATCCCAAAAATTACTCTTTTTATAATTAAGTTTGTTTTTTATACCCTTCACCGAAAGTCCTATACCCTATAAAGTTCTGGGTATTCTGGGTCCTTATGAAAACCGAAGTTCAAATCCAGTTGTCCGTTGTCAACTGTGTTGGGTTGTGAACTGTAAACTGATCATATTTACTTTTAATGATATTCATAAAACGTTCCTTCATGGTCCAGTTGTCTAGGGGGTTTGCTTAGGTTAGAAACTGTGAGTCCCTGGTTCGAATCTTGTTTTTTTCAAAAAGAAAGTTTTTTTTTTTAATTTTTTTATGTTCTGAAACGATTTAAAAAATATTTACCAGTTTTAAGTTTTTAAATTTAATTTATAATGAAGTTTAATGTATTGTATATGTATATGTATGTTTATGTAGAAATTATTAAGGTTTTGTCTAGTTGCTCTGTATTCTGCTCGCACAATGGTGAAGGGTATATAAGATTCGGCACAGCCGAATATAGCACTCTTACTTGTTTCTTCTATGGTAGCCACCAACTTTTGGGATGCGAGTGGGATATGTATAAAAAAAAACAATTTCTAATTCAAGACGAGGTTTTTTTTTTTAATTTTTAGCATATGCAGAGTTATTTCTCATCCCTGTAATTAAAACCTTTTGGTATTAGCAAAATTTTTCCCAAGTAACTTCGATAGCTTTCGAAAATTTTTTTTTTGTTTTTTTAAAAAAATTTAAGATTTTTTTTGCTCAAAAGATAGTTTATTTTATGTCTTTTCCTTTAAGGTAGTTTTGGGATGCGAGAAACAAGACAAATTAACCTTTCCGACGGTATGTAACATACCCAACTATCATTTTATACCTTCGATACTATAATGCCCACAATATGTTAATCCCAGGAATAAAATCACTTTTTTTCTTTTTTTATTTTTCCTACATATAAAAATATGTTGTTTTGAGCGCAGGTAATACTAAATGTGATTTTTGTTGTCAAAATATCATGTGCCCCAGAGACAAGATTTTAAATCAGGTGGAAATATTTTATGGCCATTCTCCGAAGTACCAGTTAATTTTATTTTTTTATGACACTTGCCTTTGCCTTTAAAAAGTGGGTGAAGAGATAGAAGTTAACAGGTTGTTTTTTAATATTATGTTTAAAAGGTGAAAATATACAGGGGGCTTATTTTTATTATTATTACGATTAATAATTGGTTAAAAAAGGTACTTTATTATTTTTATTATGTAACATGCGGTTAACGTACACTAATCCCTTCTTCACCCTAATAAAAAATTAGATACATTCGTTAAAATGCTATAATGCTACCTATATAATCTTAAAAAAACTATTTATTGTCATTCTGAAGACTTTCGTTATTCAGTTTTTTTGAAACAGCGTAACAGTTTAGACGTGTGTTATTTAATTAATTTTTACAATGTGTACAGCTCCGAAAAAGGCCAAGCTTCAAAGTGATATATTTGCTTCTTTTTGTTTTAATCCTTTTAACAAAAAAGTTCACAGGTCATCGGATATGCGAAATATTTCCGATGCCTTATTAAAAAAAATTCCCTACGCTGTCAAAACAGGTGAAAATTTGTGGATCATGCAGGAAAGAGCTCGGAAAGTTGAACGAATTGCCGGATTTAAATAGTAATAAGCCTTGCGTTGAAGTTATTCTAGATGAAGACAAAAGTAATTCTGAGAGTGATGACAGAACTGTTGATGATGATGGTTATTCTAACTTTTCAGCAGAAGGAATACGTTCAAAGAATGAGTGTCAAAACAAATATCATAAGGATGCAGTAGAAGTTCTTGAACAAATAAAAGAGAAATACAAAACGACAGAGTAGAGCTGAAAGAGTTCAACTTCTTACGCTTGCTCCATCGACATGGAGTTGTGCAAAAATAATTACTGAGTTTGGAACGTCTCAACGAAAAGCAAGACTTGCTAAAAAATTGGAAAAACTTTAGAGTGCGAAACTGAAACTCTAGTAACTCAGTTTTATCAGCGAGATGATATGAGTCGCTTGATGCCAGGGATGAAAGACTGCGTGTCCGTACGAATCGATGGCAAGAAAGTTCAAATGCAAAAGAGAATGGTTCTCTGCAACCTGAATGAGTTATTCGCAACATTTCAAACAGAACACGATGATGTCAAAATTGGCTTCACAAAATTTACCCATTTGAGGACAAAACACTGCGTTTTGGCAGGAAGCAGCAGAACTCACACAGTATGCGTTTGCATTTACCATGAAAATGTTAAACTGATGTTAAAGGAAATTAACTTAAGGTATTTAATAGATGATTCACCAGAAGAATTGCACGATTACCGCGATTGCCTTAAATACACTATGTGTCCTAATGCAACAACTTCTTGCCACTTAGGCGAATGTTCAAATTGCCCGGAAACAACATTCATCAAAGAGAATTTAATTAACTATTTTGAGCGAGAATGTATTGAGGAGGTCAAATTTGAATCTTGGCTTCAGACTGAAAGATGCACATTGAAAACAATCATTTCAAATGTGGATGATTTTGTGGAAGAAATGTGTAGGAATTGCTAAATTAAAGAACCCATGACTTTTTAGTCAAAGAGCAGTGGTCATTCTTCAAGGATTTGAAGATACACTTGAAGTCTGGTGAATTCGTTATTTCGTTTGATTTCGCAGAGAACTATAAATATGTCCTTCAGGATGCCATACAGCCATTCCACTTCAATAACGACCAAGCAACTATATTCACAGTAGTTATTTACTACATGAAAGATGAAAAACTGGAACACAAAAGTTTAGCAATCATATCCGACGATTTAAAACATGATACCGTTTCAGTTTATGAATACCAGAAGATAATACTTAATTATCTTAAATGTAATTTTACAGTAGACAAGGTATACTATGTTTCGGACGGAGCTCGTCAACATTTAAAAAACAAAAGTAGCTTCGCAAATCTTATAGCTCATGAAAAAGATGTTGGAAAGCCAGCTGAGTGGCTTTTCATCCTACTGCTCATGGTAAAGGAGCATGTGATGGTGTTGCAGCAAACCTCAAAAGAAATGCAGCGAAGTATAGCCCCCAGTGCTCTCATCAATATCGCATCTTAGATGCGACTGCTTTATTCCAATAGGCAAAGAAATATTAATATTATTATTAAAGAAACTGAAATATTTTTTAGTAGCAAAGAGGATCATGCGGAAACATTAAAAACACTGAAGAGCAGATTCGATGCTGCGAGCACAATCGATGGCACCGCTCAATACCATGCTTTTATTATTATTATTGAAAAAGGTGTGATTGCAGACTCACGTGTCTCAGTTAATGAAATGGAGTTAATACCGCTTGTTGATGGAAGACTCAAGGTAAAAAAGTTTTCTGCCTCTACTCAATGCGATTTCTTTCCAAAACAAAAAAAACAAGCAGCGAAATCAACAGCTAAACGTAGTAACGCCAAGAAAGGATTAGCAAAAATAGCAGAAAATAAGGGCGATAAATAGTGAGGATGAAGGACTGGGTATTTGAAAATTTGCAAACTTAAACACTTCATCAGCTACAACAAATTAAATGTAAAAAAATTAGGATATAAAAGGATCTAATGTGATTAAGATAACATTTTATTAAATTATTTATCTTTTTATTATTATTATATATTAATTTAATTATTATTACAAATTAATAAAAAAAATAATTATTTGTCAACATTACTACAGAAAAAAGTGGTTTTATTCCAGGGATTAACATTGTGGGCATTACAGTATCGAAGGTATAAAATGATAGTTGGGTATGTTACACACCGTCGGAAAGGTTAATTTGTCTAGTTTCTCTGCATTAGTTTTATTTTTAAGATTTTAGAAACACTTCAACACAAATAGGAACAAATTCAAAATAGTTCTGCATATGGCAAAAATTAAAAAACTCTCGTCTTGAGTAAAAAATTATTTTTTTTATACATATCCCACTCGCATCCCAAAAAGCGATCAAAACTACCTTAAAGGAAAACACATAAACTATCTTTTGAGAAAAAAAAAAAATATTTTTTTTAAAAGATTGATCAAATAGCTATCGAGCTAATTTGGACAAATTTTGCTAACACTAATAGGTAATAAGTTAGATGGATGAGAAAGAACAATGCATATATGCTAAAAATTGAAAAACCCTTGTCTTGAGTGCCTCGGTAGGCTAGCTGGTAGCGAGCTAGTCTATCAGCGCCGAGGTTGCGGGTTCGATTCCCGCCAGAGACTCTGGTTTCTTTTCTGCAGACAAGCATAGGGCTTCGCGGGATTAGCTTAGGAAATTAAAAAAAAAAAATTATTTTTTTTTATAATCAAAAAGTAATTTCAATTTTTGGGAATACAAATAAACAAATCAACAATAAATTTCAAGTGTTTTTATCAATAATAAAAACTGGGAATTAAGCACGAATAACAAAATCTTTTTTTTTTTTTTTTTTATACATATCCACTCGCATCCCAAAAAGCGACCAAAACTACCTTAGAGGAAAAAGTACTACCTTAAGCAAAAAAAAAAAAAAAAAAATTTCAAAAGATTTTGTTATTCGTGCTTAATTCCCAGTTTTTATTATTGATAAAAACACTTGAAATTTATTGTTGATGGGATAACCTATTCCTATGCGCATTTCACTGCTTGCTTAGGCCAGATCATCAGGAAACTTCATCCATAAAGGTTTTAGAAACACTAAAGATATTAAACCAAATAAAACTGTTAAGCGTATAAGACTTATAGCAACAGTCTACTTGTAATAATATCAAAGTTTAAACAAAACACATCAACAATAAACAGTGGGTTTATCTCATCTTACATTCCCCACTACAATTAGTTGAAATTCTCTCAACATTAATTGTAGTTGTAAGTAGGTTAAGAAAAACAAAATAAAAACAACAACAACTTACAAAAGATGTTGTCAATTAAGTGTTTTTTTAGGCCGTACACTTGCCTGTTTATTATCAAAAAGTAATTTAAATTTTTGAGGATACAAAATTTTAATTTCAAAAGATTTTGTTATTCGTGCTTAATTCCCAGTTTTTATTATTGATAAAAACACTTGGAATTTATTGTTGATGGGATAAGCTATTCCTATGCGCATTTCACTGGTTGCTTAGGCCAGATCATCAGGAAACTTTATCAATAAAGATTTTAGAAAAACTAAAGATATTAAACCAAATAAAACTGTTAAGCGTATAAGACTTATAGCAACAGTTCTACTTGTAATAATATCAAAGTTTAAACAAAACACATCAACAATAAATAAAAAAAAAAAACATACCGGATAAAAAAAAAATTAAAAAAAGTTTTAAATTTAAAAGAAAAAAAATTTTTAAAAATTTAAAAAAATAATTAGTATTGTGGTTATTTTGTTGAACTATTTTATGGTTTTTAATCCAAATTTTTAATATTTTTAATTAGGCTTAAGTTCATTAAATTTAATTTTCATTAAATTATTTTTATGAAGAAAGGAAGTTTACAACATGAAAGTTAATAAAATTGTTTTTGATAATCTTTCATTTTTGACCGTGGCTGGGGCTCGAACCCAGGCCGGCAGGTTACCATGACATGTTTCGATCGCAACCACTCGATCTCCTCAGATCGATTTGCCGTTTTACACTCGCAGCCATCGACGACTGCTGACGTCAATAGTCAAACATCAATCCTTAAACCATATTGTATTTTAACCTTTGGTAGATCGAAGTTTGCTTTTTTGAATGATTATCAATTTTAATTACTTTTACATGTTCTTCCTTTCCTCTGTTTTTTCGTACTTTTGTCAAGAATTTTTCTTGAAGTCCAAAGTACATTTTTTTTTTTTTTTTTTTTTTTTTTTGTATTTTTCTGTTTTTTTCCCATTTGTCTTTCTTTTTCTTGTTGACCTTTTTCAGCACAACTTGAAGGACAAATGAATACATAGAGCTCGTGCCTTAGCTTTAACAATAACACTACGTAACAATTTTTTGACCAAATGCATTTGAAACGTAATCCTTATGTAAAATTTTCCGCTGAATCCGAATATGAAGTCAGAATTGTCAAAAGTAGAACAGTTTTTGAGATATTCCAAAATAACCGTTATTTGTGTTTTTAAAAAAGATGATGTGACTGATATGCAAATATCCAAAAAATAAAATTTTAGCCTATTTCAATACGAAAATTTTGTGCCCAATAGGATCCAGATCGGTGCAAAAATGACAAAGTTACAGAAGATTAATTGAATTAACCCACAACAAATAAATATACAAAGCTAAATTGTTAGTAACAATAAATATTAAAAATTGCTTGAAACTATTGAATTTCTATGTGGGTTAGTTTACTAAATCTTCTGTAGCTTTGTCATTTTTGTACCAATCTATGTCTTGTTGGGCGCAAAATGTTCATATTAAAATAATCTAACGTCGCATGCAATAAAACATTAGGATTTTTAAATGATTGGTTTAAAAAAATAACTTTAAAAGAGCAAAATTGATCAAAATCTTAAAATTTTCAATGAACCTTGAACTTTTGTCCCTTGTAACTCTGTCATTTCTTGACCAATCTTCACAAGCAATCCATGGTTATTTTAGAAATTTTATAACCTTTTACTTAAAAGAAAGAAATACATAATTCGTTTAAAATTTTTTAAGATATTTGCATTTCAGTCACATCATCTTTTTTAAAAACACAAATAACGGTTATTTTGGAATATCTGAAAAACTGTTCTACTTTTGACAATTCTGAGTTCATATTCGGATTCAGCGGAAAATTTTACATAAAGATTAGCTGTCAGATTCATTTGGTCACGACTTTGTTGAAATTTTGTCACGTAGTGTAATTAGTATTGTGGTTATTTTGTTGAACTATTTTATGGTTTTTAATCCAAATTTTTAATATTTTTAATTAGGGGAAAAAAACAAAAAATGTACTTTGGACTTCAAGAAAAATTCTTGACAAAAGTACGAAAAAACAGAGGAAAGGAAGAACATGTAAAAGTAATTAAAATTGATAATCATTCAAAAAAGCAAACTTCGATCTACCAAAGGTTAAAATACAATTTGGTTTAAGGATTGATGTTTGACTATTGACGTCAGCAGTCGTCGATGGCTGCGAGTGAAAAACGGCAAATCCATCTGAGGAGATCGAGTGGTTGCGATCGAAACATGTCATGGTAACCTGCCGGCCTGGGTTCGAGCCCCAGCCACGGTCAAAACTGAAAGATTATCAAAAACAATTTTAATTAACTTTCATGTTGTAAACTACCTTTCTTCATAAAAATAATTTAATGAAAATTAAATTTAATGAACTTAAGCCTAATTAAAAATATTAAAAATTTGGATTAAAAACCATAAAATAGTTCAACAAAATAACCACAATACTAATTATTGTTAAAGCTAAGGCACGAGCTCTATGTATTCATTTGTCCTTCAAGTTGTGCTGAAAAAGGTCAACAAGAAAAAGAAAGACAAATGGGAAAAAAACAAAAAATGTACTTTGGACTTCAAGAAAAATTTTTGACAAAAGTACGAAAAAACAGAGGAAAGGAAGAACATGTAAAAGTAATTAAAATTGATAATCATTCAAAAAAGCAAACTTCGATCTACCAAAGGTTAAAATACAATTTGGTTTAAGGATTGATGTTTGACTATTGACGTCAGCAGTCGTCGATGGCTGCGAGTGTAAAACGGCAAATCCATCTGAGGAGATCGAGTGGTAGCGATCGAAACATGTCATGGTAACCTGCCGGCCTGGGTTCGAGCCCCAGCCACGGTCAAAAATGAAAGATTATCAAAAACAATTTTAATTAACTTTCATGTTGTAAACTTCCTTTCTTCATAAAAATAATTTAATGAAAATTAAATTTAATGAACTTAAGCCTAATTAAAAATATTAAAAATTTAAAAAAAAATAGCTATCGAAGCTTCTTGGGACAAATTTTGCTAACACCAATAGGTAATAAGCTACATGGATGAGAAAGAACGGCTGTATGGCCAAAATGTCAAACTTTGACCCCCCTCTAACTCAGAAACTTTTTGACCGAACTTTTTAAAAATTTGTGTCTAAACTACTATCCAATAGGACTAACCTTGGTGCAAAGAAGACATCGATTTAAAAATTGGGTCTCTTGACATGAAATCCCCCATATGTAAATGAATGGAACAAACTTTTTATAAAAAAAAAGTACCAAAAATAGTTACGATTTTTACCCCTTAAACGTTCGAATTCGAAAAAGTATCAATCTCGTATTTTTATTGTTTAGATAAGTTTTGAATGTGATATAATCTTTATTTCTATGTTTATTGGCTTAAGAGATAGATGGGGTCAAAGTACCAACATACAGTTTTCACCCATTTACTCCATAAAAGGGCCTAACTGCAAAACACTTGTCCGCTTTTTTTCTAAAGAACAACGATAAGTATTAAATTTTGTATCTCATGTAGTTTTAGAGATATAAGGTTACCGAATTTAGCATTTTAATCCTTATTTACCCCTTAAAATTCGAATTTCCAAGAATCCCGTCTTAGAGAATTAATTTTGGAAAATACAAACCTCCGGTCCAATTTTCAAGTTTTTAACATCAGGCGTTTAGGCTGTGTGATGATAAATCAGCCAATCAGTCAGTAACGTTACAATTTAGTATACATATGGGGGATTTCATGTCAAGTGACCCAATTTTTAAATCGATGTCTTCCGATTTGGATGAAGGTTGCACCAAGGTTAGTCCTATTGGATAGTAGTTTAGACACAAATTTTCAACAAGGTCGGTCAAAATGTTTCTGAGTTAGAGAGTTTGACATTTTGACCATACAGGTGTTCTTTCTCATTTTTTGTCCCAAAATTTGTCCCAAGTTGCTTCGATAGCTATTTGATCATTTTGTAACCTGGTGCAAATTTATCCAAATCGGAAGACATCGATTTAAAAATTGGGTCACTTGACATGAAATCCCCCCTATTTATATAAATATAGTACATTTTGAGAAGTTTAATTGCATTTTGACAAGTTTGAATTTTTTTTTTTTGAGATAAGATACGTTGCAATAAAGGAGCGATATTTAAAAAAATTACAATTTCTGCATAACTTTTGACCTAGTTTTAAAGTCAATTGGATTGACTTACAAAATTCCGACAGGGAATGTTTTACAATTTCTTGGTTTTTTTGTCACACGTATTGTTTTGGTATTGTTACTTTACTTGTTTTTTATATTAAGCTTTAGTGAGAGCTAAGGACTTTTAAAATGATTTAATAAACTAAGTTAAGTTCAAGAAATTTAATGTAATGAAGAATTAAAAAAAAAAAAAACATTTTAATGGCCGTTTTCGCATTACATGATTATCTTTTTTCCCAACGAAAAACTGCACATTAAAGAAATTTGGTTTTCTCAATGTCTCATTTGCTTCTATTCTGTCGCAAAACTAACCAGCACTCATCTGCCAATTATTT
This sequence comes from Pollenia griseotomentosa, assembly GCA_963931875.1. Taxonomy (NCBI): domain Eukaryota; kingdom Metazoa; phylum Arthropoda; class Insecta; order Diptera; family Polleniidae; genus Pollenia; species Pollenia griseotomentosa. The sequence continues at coordinate 106,952,801 of OZ007564.1, read as the reverse complement.
ATTTTCCTTATATTTGCCGTAAAGATAAATTCAATCAGCTGACGCCCAACTTTTACATGTATTTTGAGAGGTGTTGCCAGCTGAAAACAATGTTTTTTGTCGGTATATTGAGAAACCCAAAATTGTTAACAGACAGGTTATCGGTCTAATAAATTTATGTTGACATTAAGTAACAGACAGTTTGTAGGTACATTGAGAAAATGGCCATAAGACTGTTATGAGTTTTCTTGTTATTGTCTAGAATATGCGAAATACGTATTCTATAACTAATTACAAATCTTACAACTGCTGAATTTATACAAACCTTCTTAGCTCTTCCTCACGCGACAGCTGCTGTGATGATAATGTCAAAGGATGACGCTGATACATGTTCGTGTAAACACCTATTCCTTGGTGATCTTTATTCGGAATTTGCATGTGTTGAGAAATTTGCGATAACGGAGTACATGATGATTCTTGCTTAATGGACTCAGATTTTACCGTCGCATCAGATTTCATTAAGTGCTTTGATGTGATCTAAAACTTACAAAATAAAATAACTGTATAAAAATAATATTGTTAAAAATACCTGTAAATTGCAGGATTTCGCAGTTTCTGAGGAATTCATATCTTCTTTTGATCGATCCTCTTTAAATAAAGCAGTGGTTTGTTGTTGTTGCGGCAACTCGTTAGGACTTGTTGTTTCTAGAATTCTGTTGTGTTTTGCGTTCTCCTCAGAAGATCCAAAATTATGTTCGACATTGAAAGAATAGTTAGACGGCATATAGCTGATCATAAAAAAAAAATAAAAACATTAAAGTTTATGGTAACATTAAAGAGGTATTTTTCAGATTAAATTTTAACTTTCAATTTAATTATTAGAAAGAGTTTTTCATTTCAAATTTTGAAGCTATAGTAAGGGTTTTCATGAAGTCGCTTAAAGTTGCGATTTGTGCAAATGTACAAACTAGCCTCTTTTAACATTTGTGGAATTTAAAATAACACTACGTGACAGTTTTTGACCATATGTATCTGACACCTTATCTTTATGTAAAATTTAATTCGAATATGAAGTCAGAATGGCCAAAAGTGGAACATTTTTCGAGATACTTCAAAATAACCGTTACTTAAATGCAAATATGTTCAAAGATATTAGACAGATTATTTATTTCTTTTTTTTTGCAATTTTGCACTTTTGAAGTTATTTTTTTTTTTAACCAAACAATTTATTTGAATGTTTTATTACAGAGGACACTAGTTTATTTCAGTAAGAACATTTTGCGCCCAACAAGACCAGATTAGTGATAAAATGACAAAGCTACAGAAGATTTACTGAATTAACCCACTTTTTAAACTTTTATCAAAATAAAAACCCTAAAGAAGTAAAGATGCAGAATTTGAAATCCGAACGCTGAAAATATTAGAAACATTAAATTTTGTAAAAAAAAATCACTGACCAAGCTCAATTCGAGTGGCGCACGATGTTAAGGTTAAAGAATTGCATGAGTCCATGTCTAAACTACTGGGTCTATAGATTACGAGCAGCATAACTGAAAAATCTGTGCCGATCTAAAAGTTGTTGCCATGTTGACTTGTTTGCAACAAGGCTACACGAAATATTGCTGGTTTTTGAGCAAATGGGACAGCCGAGCGCGACATGAGCACTATGGCCGCATAGGTTGGCAGGATAAAGAAAATGTTCGCTTGGCCAAGATAATGTCATATATTTATAAAGATCTGGTAAAAAAAAACATTATTTTGCCATCATTACATATGAAATTTGATTCGATTTTGCCTGAAGATGAGTCAAAGGCATGGAAGTCACTTGGTTTGGTTGTATCAAGCTTTCTGCAGAATTTCAGGGGCTCCAATGATAAAGACATCATTCAAGAATTGTGAAAAAACTATGAGAAAATTGGTACAGTTTTTAACACGATTTTGTTTTTATTAATTTTTTTAAATTAATATGTCTTAAAAAATACACCTTTGCACTTAAATTTCTTCCCAAATAGCCTCGGCGCACTGTGGCGCCTTTTCCTAAAAACCGTGGCAAAAATACAAAATTTTATGACAAAATTTTGTAAAATGAATCAACACATCGTATAAAGACCATTTTACTGATCAGAATTCAAAAACGTTTTTTTTAATTGGATAAGAATTATAGCTGGTGGAGCTGCTTAAAGTCGACAGTTTTTTAGAAAGTCCAAAAAAGGTGATTTTGAGAAAAAAAGACATTTTAGAATTGAAGTGTCAGAAATATTGCCATGTGATCACTACTTTTTTGGTGTTGTTTTAAAGGTATATCTATTGTTTATTAAAATAAGTAAGAAAATGTCCACCAGATACCCTACTTTTTTGGTAGTTGCCGTTTTTCAGACACCCTATATTTAGGTACTTTTTACAAATTAAATAGAGAATATCTAAAAATGGGCAAAAATGGTCAGGCCCATATTTTTTTAGCATTTTTACTACACAGTACTTTAAATAATTTCGCTAAATTGGGCCACAAAAAATTAGAGGTTTTCTTGAAATTTGAAGAAAGATGTTAAAATCTTATAGCCAGCGTTGCCACAGCCAAGATATTTTTGCAACCAAAATTAAGAAAAAAAAATTGCCAAAAAGGGAAAAAAGCTACCAAAATTTTAATATTTTTTATATTTTATGTTATCTTACAGCATAATATAAGTGGAACTGACTGACATATTTCTGTTAATGTATGCATATGTGCCTACTTATAAATATGTATGTAGCCTTATTTATAAACAATATTTTGCTGTGTCAATCAGGTAGGCATAATTATTAGAATTTGTTTATTTAATAATTAGTATTGTGGTTATTTTGTTGAACTATTTATGGTTTTTAATCCATTTTTTTAATATTTTTAATTAGGCTTAAGTTCATTAAATTTAATTTTCATTAAATTATTCTTATGAAGAAAGGAAGTTTACAACATGAAAGTTAATTAAAATTGTTTTTGATAATCTTTCATTTTTGACCGTGGCTGGGGCTCGAACCCAGGCCGGCAGGTTACCATGACATGTTTCGATCGCAACCACTCGATCTCCTCAGATGGATTTGCCGTTTTACACTCGCAGCCATCGACGACTGCTGACGTCAATAGTCAAACATCAATCCTTAAACCAAATTGTATTTTAACCTTTGGTTGATCGAAGTTTGCTTTTTTGAATGATTATCAATTTTAATTACTTTTACATGTTTTTCCTTTCCTCTGTTTTTTCTTCGTACTTTTGTCAAGAATTTTTCTTGAAGTCCAAAGTACATTTTTTGTTTTTTTTTTTTTTTTTCATATTTGTCTTTTCTTTTTCTTGTTGACCTTTTTCAGCACAACTTGAAGGACAAATGAACACATAGAGCTCGTGCCCTAGCTTTAACAATAAGTAGTATTGTGGTTATTTTGTTGAACTATTTATGGTTTTTAATCCAAATTTTTAATATTTTTAATTAGGCTTAAGTTCATTAAATTTAATTTTCATTAAATTATTCTTATGAAGAAAGGAAGTTTACAATATTTTTAAAAAAACACCAGATCCCCCTGATGATGGTCAAAGATTTTGACCGAAATATCGGAAAAATATAAAAATAAATGAATAAAAATAAAATTAAAAGTTTTTGAATTTTATTTATTATTTATATAAGACCTCAAGCCAAAATAATAAAACAACATAAACAACAGGTCAACTATACACAAGAATAAATAACTACACGGCAGGCACACCGCAACATAGAATTATTATGACTCTATACTCCAAAATCAAACAAAAATACAACAAACCTACAAATATAATTGTTAAGAGGTATTCTAAACAAAACAAACAAATTGCTAATATGAAATCATCAACAACATTCCTCATAAAATGCAGAACGTTAGGCATGATTCCAAACTTCATAAAAGATGCAACTAAGAATATATGTAATCCGTTTAAAATATATAATAAAATACCGCGAAATCTAGAAAAAGTTTTACAAAAGCACATATATAATTTTCATATTATAATTTTGAAACTACTTATACAACAAAAACACAAACTACTCAGTAATAAAACAAAAATTTTAAATAAGACAAAAAAGAAAATTGAAGAACTTTTAGACGAACAAGACAAAGAATTATTTTTACAAAGTGAAAATATTATTTTCGATAATATCAAAAACAACAATAAAATAACACATTTAGGTAAACTGGAAAAATTGAGAAAAGAGACCAACAGAAAAATGAATATAAAACATAATACTGATTGGTTTATAAACAACACGAATATTGACATTCCAACAGAGATACAGTGGCTGCTTTCTCTTGGACCAAAATTTGCATTACCAAATACAAAAACAACATTCCCTTTGTTTAAATGTATTGCTGATAGTGAAGAGTGCATCCAAACAATTGAGAACAGAGAACAACAAGAGACATTAAGAATTAAGCTTGTAACATTACTAGACGAACATTTATGTAAGAGAAAACTTAATTATAGAGATAAAATCATTCTTGATACAGTGGGACAATCAAAACGTTTTCTGAATGAAAATAAAAATATTTTAGTGTTGAACTCGGATAAGGGTAATAAAACGGTTGCTATGACTAAACAAGATTACGATTTAAAAATGAAAACTATTTTAGCAGATATGATTACCTACAGACGGTTAAAAAAGGATCCAACATCGTTATTACAAAACAAGAACAACACGTTAATTGAAAAACTTTTTAATATGAATTTAATTAGTATTTTTGATAGGAATAAGATGATAACCAGCATTGCGACTGCACCAAGAATATACGGTCTACCAAAGATCCACAAAACAGGAATTCCGCTACGCCCTATTTGTTCGTCTATCAATTCACCGTCCTACGAATTATGCAAATATTTGACTACAATTTTAAAAAACTTGACAATGGACTCTACATACAATGTAAAAGACTCAATAGAATTTAAGAACAGAGTAAATAATACTTATATATATGAAGATGAAGTACTTGTTTCCTTTGACGTAATTTCACTCTTCCCAAGTATTCCAGTAAACATGGCGTTAAGAACTATTGAACAAAAATGGCATTTACTGAAAGAACATACACGAATACCTAAAGATTTATTCTTAGAACTACTAACGTTTTGTATTAAAGAAACAAGATATTTTTAGTATGAGGACAAATACTATGAACAAAATAAAGGAATGCCCATGGGATCTCCAGCTTCACCAGTCATTGCGGACATAATTATGGAAGAACTACTAAATGTATCAATAGGGAAGATGAAGAGAAAGCCAAGGATTTTTACAAAATATGTGGATGATTTGTTTGGAATCGTTAAGAGAGATGGTATTGAAGAAACCCTGAATACATTGAACGAATTTAATAGACAAATACAATTTACGTTGGAAAAGGAAACAGATAACAAACTAGCCTATTTAGATTCAGTTATAGTTAGACACGGAGACATACTTAAGCTAGATTGGTACCAAAAACCGATGGCGTCTGGTAGATTAATAAATTTCTACTCAAAACATCCAAGAAGAACAATTATAAATACAGCGACCAACTTCATTAAGAGAGTTCTGGAAATAAGTGACAAAGTTTTCCATCCAATCAATATCTGCAAAATAAGGAACATATTAAGTAAAAACGATTTTCCAAATAAAACCATTAATGAACTAATTAACAGAGTAAAAACAACGATAGCAAAAGGAACAACAAAAGAAGAACGACCACCAATAATATATAAGACTATGACATATGTAAAAGACTTTTCCGAAAGAATTAAACATTCCAACATTTATAACCGGGAAAAATATGAATTAGCATTTAAAACTGAAAATACTACAAAAAAACTTTTTAGCAATATGAAATCTAAGATTGAAAAAGAAGAAAAATCGCATTTAGTGTACAGAATACACTGTAATGGAGACAAAACTGACGCATGCGGAAAAGTATATGTTGGCACGACAAAAAACAAATTAAAAACCAGACTTGCAGCACATAAGTCAGATGAAAAGGCGACTAATAAACCATTAGAACAGAAAACTGCATTAGCAGCCCACTGTACTGTAACTGGACATAAACCAAATTTTAATAATGTAGACATATTGGTGGGAGAGAATAACTACAAGAAGAGATTTACACTTGAGATGCTGCATATAATTGATCAAGAGACAGAAAAGACATTAAATTTTAAGAAAGACACAGAAAGATGTGCAAAAATTTATAAACATGCTATAGACAAACACAAACCAAAGAAAGCTGTATTAGTGAAGTGTTAAATTGTCCGAGTTTTTTAAAACTTTTATTGTTTATTTATTTAAATGTAAATATTAAATTTGTTTGTGTAAAATATTTTGTATTTTTAATGTTATTTTTGTTTTGTATTTTTAAAAAAACACCAGATCCCCCTGATGATGGTCAAAGATTTTGACCGAAATATCGGAAAAATATAAAAATAAATGAATAAAAATAAAATTAAAAGTTTTTGAATTTTATTTATTATTTATATAAGACCTCAAGCCAAAATAATAAAACAAAAAAAAAAAAAAAACATAAAATGTACGTTGGACTTCAAGAAAAATTCTTGACAAAAGTACGAAGAAAAAACAGAGGAAAGGAAAAACATGTAAAAGTAATTAAAATTGATAATCATTCAAAAAAAGCAAACTTCGATCTACCAAAGGTTAAAATACAATTTGGTTTAAGGATTGATGTTTGACTATTGACGTCAGCAGTCGTCGATGGCTGCGAGTGTAAAACGGCAAATCCATCTGAGGAGATCGAGTGGTTGCGATCGAAACATGTCATGGTAACCTGCCGGCCTGGGTTCGAGCCCCAGCCATTGTCAAAAATGAAAGATTATCAAAAACAATTTTAATTAACTTTCATGTTGTAAACTTCCTTCCTTCATAAGAATAATTTAATGAAAATTAAATTTAATGAACTTAAGCCTTATTAAAAATATTAAAAATTTGGATTAAAAACCATAAATAGTTCAACAAAATAACCACAATACTAATTATTGTTAAAGCTAGGGCACGAGCTCTATGTGTTCATTTGTCCTTCAAGTTGTGCTGAAAAAGGTCAACAAGAAAAAGAAAAGACAATTATGGAAAAAAGAAAAACAAAAAATGTACTTTGGACTTTAAGAAAAATTCTTGACAAAAGTACGAAGAAAAAACAGAGGAAAGGAAAAACATGTAAAAGTAATTAAAATTGATAATCATTCAAAAAAGCAAACTTCGATCTACTAAAGGTTAAAATACAATTTGGTTTAAGGATTGATGTTTGACTATTGACGTCAGCAGTCGTCGATGGCTGCGAGTGTAAAACGGCAAATCCATCTGAGGAGATCGAGTGGTTGCGATCGAAACATGTCATGGTAACCTGCCGGCCTGGGTTCGAGCCCCAGCCACGGTCAAAAATGAAAGATTATCAAAAACAATTTTAATTAACTTTCATGTTGTAAACTTCCTTTCTTCATAAGAATAATTTAATGAAAATTCAATTTAATGAACTTAAGCCTAATTAAAAATATTAAAAAGTTGGATTAAAAACCAAAAATAGTTCAACAAAATAACCACAATACTAATTATTGTTAAAGCTAGGGCACGAGCTCTATGTGTTCATTTGTCCTTCAAGTTGTGCTGAAAAAGGTCAACAAGAAAAAGAAAAGACAAATATGGGAAAAAAAACAAAAAATGTATTTGGACTTCAAGAAAAATTCTTGACAAAAGTACGAAGAAAAAACAGAGGAAAGGAAAAACATGTAAAAGTAATTAAAATTGATAATCATTCAAAAAAGCAAACTTCGATCTACCAAAGGTTAAAATACAATTTGGTTTAAGGATTGATGTTTGACTATTGACGTCAGCAGTCGTCGATGGCTGCGAGTGTAAAACGGCAAATCCATCTGAGGAGATCGAGTGGTTGCGATCGAAACATGTCATGGTAACCTGCCGGCCTGGGTTCTAGCCCCAGCCACGGTCAAAAATGAAAGATTATCAAAAACAATTTTAATTAACTTTCATGTTGTAAACTTCCTTTCTTCATAAGAATAATTTAATGAAAATTAAATTTAATGAACTTAAGCCTAATTAAAAATATTAAAAATTTGGATTAAAAACCATAAATAGTTCAACAAAATAACCACAATACTAATTATTGTTAAAGCTAGGGCACGAGCTCTATGTGTTCATTTGTCCTTCAAGTTGTGCTGAAAAAGGTCAACAAGAAAAAGAAAAGACAAATATGGAAAAAAAAAATGTACTTTGGACTTCAAGAAAAATTCTTGACAAAAGTACGAAGAAAAAACAGAGGAAAGGAAAAACATGTAAAAGTAATTAAAATTGATAATCATTCAAAAAAGCAAACTTCGATCAACCAAAGGTTAAAATACAATTTGGTTTAAGGATTGATGTTTGACTATTGACGTCAGCAGTCGTCGATGGCTGCGAGTGTAAAACGGCAAATCCATCTGAGGAGATCGAGTGGTTGCGATCGAAACATGTCAAGGTAACCTGCCGGCCTGGGTTCGAGCCCCAGCCACGGTCAAAAATGAAAGATTATCAAAAACAATTTTAATTAACTTTCATGTTGTAAACTTCCTTTCTTCATAAGAATAATTTAATGAAAATTAAATTTAATGAACTTAAGCCTAATTAAAAATATTAAAAATTTGTTTATTTATTTAAATTTAAGAACACATTATGAAAATAGGCAGGTAGTTTAAAAACTTGGTTTCTATACTAAGTAAAATAAAAACTGCAGTTGTATATAATCCAGTTAATTGTGGCCTAGATTTATGTTTCGCAAATCAGGTAGCTTGAACCTTTTTAGTTTTGGGTATAAATTAATCTGCAATTGTGTAATGCAATCAGTTAAAGTTTTACTTTGCAAAAGTAGTGATCAGTACCAGAACTCATGTCATTTCAAAATTCGGAATTGTTCGAGTTATTTAGAAAATCACATAATGAAAATTTATTTAATTTGCCTATTGTGAAACTGCACGGTTTACCAGGATACCAGAAAAAGGATGTTAAAAACAAATTCACTTCGTTTTCTTGGATATTCGTAGAAAATGACTTGCCTCAAACCGTACGACAAAAACCTTTATGGAAAAGTACTCAGACTGGCTAAATGGAGTAACAACTTTTAAAAAATATCGAAGAACCGCATACATCTTTGGACAGCAGAAAAGGAAGACCTGCTAAAGCTATAAGCGAGTGTTTGGAGTACACAAAAAAACGTAAACTTCAAAATGCTACAAAAGATATATCTACATCGAATCTGTCAGAAGCATTATGTCTTAAGTACATAAAAGATAAAGATAAATCAAGGTCTGATATTACAAAAGCTGTGGAGCTTGCTAACCCAGATCGACTGCGAAGGATTAATGAAACTATTCCAACTCCTCCGAATGCATTACCCACAAAGTATAGCATAGAAGAAGCCTTAGCGTTATTTATGGACTTGGGATTGTCAAAGGAGAAATATAATATATTACGAAGCTCTTTAAAGAATCATAATGTGAATGTTCTTTCTGGATATAAAAAGGTTACCTCTGCCAAAAAAGAAGCAGTACCATTTAATGTAAAAGTTACTGAAGTATCAGCAGAAGTTGAACTGCAAGACTTAATGGATCATACATCTAAACGCTTAGTCCAAAGTTTTCCTGAAAAAGAAAGAGCATTACTTCCAGATAGGCTTACATTGATAAGCAAGTGGGGATGTGATGGATCATCTGGTCAAAGTGCTTACAAACAAAAAATATCGATAACTGACATAACTATTACAGATGCAAATATGTTTATGGCTTCTTTAGTTCCTTTACGACTTAGAAGTGAAATCTCTGAGCATTGGAAAAATCCTCGCCCATCGTCAGTCCATTTTTGCCGTCCGATATTTTTTAAATATGCAAAGGAGTCTTCAGAAATAATCAAGTCTACAGTAAACGATATAAAAAAGCAAATTTCCGAACTAAAGCCTTCTGTTATTGAAATGAAGAATGGAAAAAAGGTTTTCATTAATTATGAATTTTGTCTTACAAGGATTGATGGCAAATTCTTAAATGTAATAACAGATACTTCTTCAACTTTGAAGTGTGCAATTTGCAAAAAGTCATTGAAGGACTTTCAAAATTTTAATGATTCAAGTGATGAGCAAAACTATGAATATGGAATTTCTCCGTTACATGCCAGAATTAGGTGCATGGAGTTATATTAATATAACATGTTATATTAGAGTAGCATTTTTTCTAGACTTCCCTATGAGAATGTCATTTAAAGCACAAAAAGTTGAGTTTTAAATGTTTGAGAAATTTTAAAAATATCATTACTTCAAAATATATGATTTTAGCGACAAGAAAGGTCAAAGGTGTCATAGTGTCCAATGCCTATCACAATAAGGGAGCACTTATTTTGATCCTAAAAGATTTAAAAATCAAGTGTTTTTTCCCCATTTCAAATTTCTTGGTAACTTCAAAAATTATGATGTTTTCAACAAAAAAACCACTGTGCACAGTGCCTCCACAAAGCTATGGCCAAAAATGATACTTTTTATTAAAATATCTTTCTTACCTCAAAAGTTATGATTTTTGTAATAAAAACTGTCGAAAGCAGACACTGTGCACAGTGCCGCGCCTAACCTATGACCTTGCAAATCATGTATATTAAAGCTAAAGGAGTTTCCTTTCAAATGCTTTTTAAAATTTTTAAATATCTTTATCAGTTCAAAAGTTATGATTTTTGCAACGAAAAAAGTCAAAAGCCCCACTGTGCGGCGATGAAAGTGAAAACGCTCACCATCGGTTTCACCAACAAATATAAAAAATGAAACGTCGCACAGTTTTACGAGAAGGCGGTCAAAATTCCATAACTTTTGACTGGATCGGTATTTTTTTTACGATGTTTTGCTCGGTTTGACTGATAGAAACATGAGTTATGGTAAGTTCAAAATGTATTTTCATTAATTTTGTTGAGTTTAGTGTAAAAGTTGAATATTTCGTATACAATTTTTTTTATAATATATCTTGCATTTTACAACTAATACTTTTTTTTATTCTCGAACTTAAATCTTGTCAGAAAATGCCACCATTTGGCCCCTGTAAATTTTTTAGTCCTAATATTCACAGACGCCAAAAGTTGGCTGTTTAAGAACAAGAGTTGTTATGTGGTTAAAACTGAAAAAGAAATAATTCAACTTTTATTTATGGTTAAATATGTTGTCCCTAAAGATCCTAAAGTTAAACTTAAATAAATTGAAACGATAAATTAAAATAAGAAAAAAAGATGTGATTTTTATTTAAACATAAAAGAGCCACAAGGTAAAAGTGCCATTGAGCCACAAAAAATAAGGGTTGGTTTTTGTATATCAATAACGTTTGTGTGGGTGTTAACGAGACACGATCTACCGCAACATGTTATTACATGAGGTCCCAGGACAACGCTCGATTGTGCCACAGACAACCTAGTGCATTCACCCAGAACCAGGTAACCCCCATTTGCACCCAAACATTTGGTCCTTCACACAACATTTGTTCCTTGAATAAAAAGGTACGTACTGTGGAATTTAAAAGTGCATGCATTATATTGTGTCGCGCCACATTGTGTCTCGAAAAACTGGGGTTACGTTGCGCCAATTTAAAGCCTCAGAATTTTTAGAGCCATCTTTTTTTCCTCGCCGGTTTACCCGTTACTCGTCAAACTGTTGGTATTTTGTTTCCCAATAAAATTCTGCCTTAATTTGTTTTAATTTATAAATAAAAAAAGTGTTGCCAGCGCGTAAAATTTTTTTTCAATTGTTTTTGCTGGAAATTTTTTTGTTGTTTAATTTTAAAACATCGCGCGTATTTGGTTGTTCGGTAGCTCGATAAGAAAATAAAAGATGTCTAATTCTGAGAAATTTATTCTGGCAGCAGAGGAAAAAGTGATCATTGAGGTAATTCTAAAAAGAGGACTTTTTAACATATACCAACGAGGTATTTGATTTGGAAAGGCGCGAGTTAGGGAAAAGTTAGGAAAAGTTTAAAAAATTTTTGATGAGTGTTCCGCGGACACCATAGAGGCGAAAAATGAATTAGTGTCGGTGCAAACAAAGTATCCTCAGGTGCGAAAAATATACGTTTAGTGTATAAATATTTTGGCCACTGCTAGACAGGTATTAGAAGAAGAGACAGAAAATTAAAACAGGGGTTCCCAACCTATGTTCTATACCTGTACCCCCTTGTGATACTGGCGTTTTTCATGGAAATTACGTATCGTGGCCCACCTTAAGGGACATGTTTACGGCAATCAACATAAATAATTCTAAACTTAGCCCTGTAGAAAAGTTGTATTATTTATTTCAAAAAAACAGATAGTGAGGGCACTGATATCAACAGAAATATTGCCCTGACAGCAGAAAATTTTAAAATTGCGTGGAATAATTTAAAATCACAACCTGTTTTAATAAACAGTCAATTAAAGGCTTTATTTAATTTGGCTCCATGCCAGCGAGAAACGGCTTCAGGAATTAAAAGGCTCCAAAGAGAGATTAATACTTGTATTTCGGTGATATAATTAAATAATGTAGATATTGCCTCATGGGACCAAATTTTTGTGTTTCAATATTGGTCTCGGCTCTCAGAAAATACTTTATATCTGTGGGAGCAATCGGTAAAAAATAAAACAGAGGTTACCAAATGGAAAGAATTAAAAAATTTTCTGACCGATAAATTTCATGCCCTGGAAAGTGTTTCTGACATTATCGAACCACTAGTACCACTGGTTAAAGATTCGTGTTTGACTGTTGGCTGGGAGGAACCGCAGTGGTGCAGAGGTTAGAACTCAAAGAATTCGGATGAAAGAATGTGATGATTCTTGAAACATGTAAATCCAACCCAGGTTCGAGACCAGGCTCAGCCAAGAAAATTATCAATAAATTTAAATAAAAATTTCATGTTGTAAAATTAATTCCTTCGGTAAAAATAATTTAATGAAAATTAAATTTGATGAACTCAAGCCTAACTAAAAATATTGAAAGTAAAAATTAACAGTTCAACTAAATCACAATTGTTCTTAAAATAGTTATGGCACAAGCTCTTATGTTTACATTTGTACTTCAAGTTGTACAAACTTAAAAAAAAATGTCGACGAAAGTGGACAAAAAACACATTATAAACAAATGTATTCAGGTTTTCAAGACAAAGTCTTGACAGAAAGAACACGAAAAAACAGAGGAAAGCAGGCAACATGTAATATAAAAATGAAAAAAATGATAATTACAGCAAGTTTCGAACCACCAGTACCACTGGTTAAAGATTGATGTTTGACTATTGGCTGGCAGGCACCGCAGTGTTGCAGAGATTAAAACTCAAAGAATTCTGATGAAATAATGTGGTGATTCTTGAAACATGTAAATTCAACCCAGCTTTTTTTCTCATTATTTATTTATTGAATCTTCATATATTAAATATGAACTAACAATAATTAATCAAATCTTATCATAATACTTTATTTATGTCCTGCCAGTGCCAGACAAAAATTTTCTTCATCACGGGTTCTGTTCTAATATATAGGTGTTTATCGCTCATCTAATTCTTAAGCGAGTGTGGCCGCTATCATTTAAAATATTTCGTGCTAGTAGGTTCGGATGCAATTCGAGCCTTTTTAAGTATTTTACTGTACATTTCGTTATCATAGTTTTGACTAATGGAACATTGAGATCCTTGTGAATATTTGAGTTTTTTACATACCAAGGGGCAGCTGTGATTATTCGAAGAATTTTATTTTGGCGCCTTTGAATTTTTTCGATATTAGAGGCCGAGGCAGTGCCCCATACCTGAATACCATAGCACCAGATTGGCTTTAGCCAATGAATTTGAATGGCTTTTAGTTTCATTTGAGTTAATTTTGCCTCTATATGGCATTTCCACGTTAATCGCCGATCCAGAAGTATACTGAGACATTTTACATGCGAATGTTGAGGAATTGTTTTATTATTTGTTTTAATAGGGGGGCATGATTCTCGACGCAAGGTGAATGTGATATGTACGCATTTTTGCTCATTGACCATCATCCTCCATTGTCTTAACCATATTTCTAGTTGAAATATATATGCTGTAAGTAACGAGATGCTTCATAACGGTTTTCGTGCACGCTTAGACAAGCTGTATCGTCTGCAAATGTTGAAGTTTGGGTGTAGTTGTTTGTTGGCATATCCGAGGTATATATTAAGTATAAAAGTGGGCCCAGAATGCTTCCCTGAGGAACCCCAGCGTCAATTAGCTGAGGAGAGCTTAAATAATCACCTTCTTTAATAATAAACTTTCGACCGACTAAGTAGCTTTCTAACAGCTTGTGTGTGTTTACCGGTAAGTTAAGCTTCAATTAAACTTTATCAAAAGCTTGAGAAACATCGATGAAGACAGCGGAACAATATTTTCTTTCTTCAAAGGCTTTTCTTATTGCGTTTACTATACGATGGGTTTGCTCAAATGTGCTGTGTTCTCTTCTAAAGCCGAATTGGTGGTTAGGAATACATCTATTATCATTTTAAATTGGGGTTAATTTCGACGCTAACAGCTTCTCAAACAGCTTTGATACATTAGAAAGTAAGCTTATAGGCCTATATGACTCAACTTTTGTGTGATCCTTTCCTGGTTTAGGTATCATGATGACTAAGGAAACCTTCCACTTTTGAGGAAAGTATTCAAGGCGTAAAATAGCATTAAAATAAAATGAATAATTTTCTATGCTATGCTAGGTAGCTCTAAAAGCATTTTACTACTGATCTTATCAACACCAGGTGCCTTCTTAGTGTTTAAGCCGAAGATAACCTATTCGATTTCTCTTATCTCAAATCTTAGGAGAATAGCTGCTCTAGCAGCAACAAGTGCTAACTCGACCGTAATATCGTGAGATATATTTGGTGTAAATACGTTTTTCAAGTGATTCACAAGCAGATTTCCTTTTTTAATATCGTTTCTTGCCCAACTACCATTTAAGTTTCTTAATGGTGGCTTAGATATAACTGGCCTTTTTAGATTTCTAGCTGCACGTCATAATGAGTAGTGTGATTGTGAAGTTGCATCAAGTTCCTTAAGTTATTTTTCTAGAGAAGCCGTTTTCTGAGTCTGCAGTAACTTTCTTAGCCTTTTTGTGCAATCTTTTAATAAATTCTTAATTCCGTGGATCTGTCACTCTCTTCTAACTCTCCTTTTTTCAGTCAAGAGCAGCTCGAAATCTGTGGAATATATTTCAATATTTTTTTGTTTTTTTGGGGCCAGTACTGGAATGTTGAACAGCTAGTTTAAAATAACTGTCAAAATTAACAATAGAGCGTTCCACATTCTTCGGTGTGCTAAGCAGAATATTTTCTGTGCAATGGGTACTAAGATATTCTTTATATTTTAACCAATTTATTTGTGTAGCTGACGTCGCTAAGTAACCAGTTGGAGATACAATTATTGCTGTTTTTTATAGTAACAATTGTAGGTGTGTGATCAGAGGATAGTTCTAAGGAAGCTTCAACATGAATCGTTTCTATGGGGATGTTTTTAACCACGCCGAAATCGATAACATCTGGAATTTTTTGATGATCAGTAGGCCAATATGTTGGTTGTCCGCTCGCTACCACATTTAAATCCATTTTAGAAATTGTGTTAAATAAAACACGACCCTTTGGTGTTATAAGACGTGACCCCCAGAAGGTATGTTTAGCGTTATAATCGCCAGCGGCTAGGAAACACGATCCTAATGATTTAAAATATTTATAATATTGGCTTTCTGATATTGAAAATCTAGGCGGGGAGTATAACGATGAAATAACAAGGTTTCTATTTAATTCCTCAACGCAAATGTTCGTTGCTTGTAGATAATCTTCACGATGATCACACATTAGATAGTGTTTGACTCGGGTTTTAATTAAAATGGCTGAACCTCCACAAGCTCAATCTCGAGGGTCCTTGGTATCATATAGTATATAACCATTGATTTTTAACGTTGTTTAAACTAGCACAAAGTATTGCTAAATTGTATCCTTTCTAATTGTATTTTATCCATTTCATTTTTTTATATTTCTTATTAAATTGCATTGTTTTAAAAGAGTTGAATTATAACCGTCGCTAAATGAATGTCATAATTATTAATCATACAGTTTAAAAGCCACTGAATTGTAGCAATAACAAACGTTTAACTTATGTTGTTACGCGGATAAAAAATAGCATCTACAATTGTCATTTTTGCCGCTTCGTTAAATAGCCATCTTTTTTCTATACCCAACCTTCGTGGTTGGTCTTTATTGTATTCTAACTTCACTTACTTTTCAACCATCTTAGTAAACGCACCTTTTAATTTAAAACTTATTGTTCAAGCGCCAAAGAGCCAACATCTTAACTTAACATTTAAGCATAACGTTTTGTACAACTTTAACTTTAACCACAATTTGTTAAATAAAATTTAAACTGTGAATTTAAATCTAACGTACTAAATCTGTTCATTTCTGGAACGACTGAGTCTACAGTCTCTGCATCTGCCTTGGCTCCATAGTAGTACCTCTTGGAGCAGATCAACCTGGTCAACCCTCATTAACATAAGATCTGCTAACCTTCACGCAAGTATAAAATACAGTCCACCCCCCTTTATTCTTGGTCACCCTACCAATCTCCGAATTTAACTTCTCAAGTTTCACTATTTATCTCATACATTCCCTTTACCTCAAGTTACCTTTTCTAAGTCAAAGGGAAATTACTCTCATCCATCTACAAGTATACATCTATACACATACTTAACCACACTATTTTTATTCATGATCCTTCGCCGACGAGAAGCTGGTCACCTCATCAAAAAAAAAACAAGCAAGAGAGTAGGTACCACAACATCAACTCAACAAGTAAAAGGTCAAGATCTGCAGTAGGAAAGAATATCGCGAGCCGTACGGAAGAAAATAATTAAAAACGGAAAAATGGTAAAGCAAAACAAAAAGTGAGTAACAAAAGTGAAAAAATTACAATTTAAAAGAAAAAATTTTAAAGAAATTAATGAAATATAATTTGATATGAAAAAAGAAAACCAAAACTATAATCTGTAACTTAAATTTAATACCTAAGTGAAAAGGAAAAAAGGTTTAAAAGTTTCAACAAAAACAAATACCTACATAGTGGTGCAACAGTGTTTCCCTTTGGCGTCAAGCAAACAAAAGTACACATAAGTACATACACGTATATACGAAGTACCCGCACAAAATTTCTAATTTTTTAAACATTTTCTAAATTTAAATACAAAGTAAGCATTCCAATTAAAATAAATACCAAGCGCACATACATACATACATATGTATAAATCTAAACATACGTACATACATACATAAAGGTACGTAAGTCTCCTCAAGTGACAAAAACAACAACAAATTTGAAAGAAAAAATTCTTTTGCAAAAGTTAAAATTTAAACATATTAAAAAAGTGAAAAATTTTTTATTCAAAGAAAGAAACAACAAATTCTTTTGCAAAGATTCAAGTTTAAAACCTAAAAGTGTTGCAAACAAAAAATAACAACAAAGAGAAATAGCGGATTGAGCCGTTATTTAGTCTCAGGGTCATAGTTACACATTAATTTGCAATAATCACTTCAAGGTTAAAGTAAAAGCAAACAAAGAAAAGAATAAAATCAAAATTCAAATTTAATATTGAAAAAAAAAAAAGTTAAAGAAACAAGTGTAAAAGAAATCCACAACATTTTGCATTATATCGTAAGCTAAGGGAAAAATCTGGATACGCTCTTCATAAAAATTAATATGTGAGTATATTGTGTTGGTTCCCAGCGGGAAAAAGAAGGAGTAGGAAGGCCTTCTAGAAGGCCTCTGTACCCCTTCTTTTGGATGTACAAGGCCTTCTTGCTCCATTCCATACTCATATCTTTTTTACACACGTTGTCATTGCGGAGAAGGCCTTCCGCTCTCGCTTCTTCAGCAGATACATAAGAAGGGCAACGGGACCAAAAAAAATTGATTTTGCTTTTGCTTGTGCAAAAAACCAATACAAAAAATGTTACTCCTTTTCTACTCCCTTCTCATAGAAGCGAGTGTGGAAGGTGTATCTTATCTTTTATACGAAAGAGCCGAGGCCGTCTATGAGGCCTTCTTTAGCAGTTAGATAAGAATAGTAATTGAATCAAAAAATCTTTTAAGCAGGCCTTTAAAAAGGCCTGAAGTAAGAAGGTCTTCTGAGTTTTCCCGCTGGGAATGACAACATTGTCTTTTTAACAAACTCAATACACATCTCTTTAACATTAACATTTTCATGCACACAATATACATACCCCTTAACATACATACAATCATCAGCTCACATATTCAAACACACATTTTCGTTTATTTAAAACACAGTGGGATACATTTATGGAAAATTTCAACAAAATTCATTTAATGAAAGATAATAAGAAATTAACATTTTTATATTGAGTAAATCATATTTCACCCTATAAGCGGGAAATACTAAACAAATTAAGTAATTGATTAATTTTAATTTTAAATTAAAAACTTCAAAATCGGATCAATGTAAATTAAATATTGTGTGGCTTATAAACAAACGAGCATACAAAAGTAATTTTTACATTGAAAACCTATTGAACAGTGGGTTCGGATACAGAGAATACACATCAAAATTTGTTTAACATAAAGCAAATATTGATAAAATAAACTCAACTCAATTTAAAAAGCTATTTGGCAACAATTTGGAAGATCTAAAATTATTCAAAGTAATATGTATTAAATTAAAATTATTGTGGCGTATTTCTACTGGAACAAAAAACAATGTCTCATCGTATGTAAAAGTAAACGGTGGGCACAAACACGCAAGAATTTGAGGCAAATTTCTCTTTTCCAATTTGGTATGAATTAAATTTTCTAAATTTAAAATAAACGAAGGCAAATCATTAGTGGAAATACTAGCAACTTTTAAAAACATTAAATAAATATTTTAACAACAAAATTGTCAAAATAAAACATCCAGTTTGAAAATAAAAATTAATTTATATATTACGAAGAACAAAAATTAAACTCAAAAGCTTAATTATATACTATCTATATAACAAAATAGATAAAAACTCAGTTCTTTATAATTAGCAACTTGCAGGGAATAAGCTAATAAAAAGTCAGCCTGGCTTTAGGAATTAAAATTGCAGCCATTTACGCATTTACTATTCAATATCATCTAAAGAGCTTTGCGAAAAAGAAGTCCAAGCCATGTTCGACAAAATTTATGCTAATTACGCAAATTATGTTCTTTTTATTCAAAAAAGAAAACATTAAAGATTCTCAATCTTTATTTTTTCAAGAACGCTAATTATTTTCTTTTATCCAAAAAAGAAAATATTAAAGATTCTCAATCTTTATTTTTTTTAAAAACGCTAATTATTTTCTTTTCATCCATAAAAGAAAATATTAATGATATCCAATCTTTATTTTTTCAAGAACGCTAATTATTTTCTTTTATCCAAAAAAGAAAATATTAAAGATTCTCAATCTTTATTTTTTTCAAAACGCTAATTATTTTCTTTTCATCCATAAAAGAAAATATTAAAGATATCCAGTCTTTTTTTTTCAAAAACGCTAATTATTTTCTTTTATGCAAAAAAGAAAATATTAAAGATTCTCAATCTTTAATTTTTCCAAACCGCTAATTATTTTCTTTTCATCCATAAAAGAAAATATTAAAGATTTCCAATCTTTATTTCTCAAAACGCTTATTATTTTCTTTCAGCCATAAAAGAAAATATTAAAGATTTCCGATCTTTATTATTTCAAAACGCTAATTATTTTCTTTTCATCCATAAAAGAAAAGATTAAAGATTTCCAATCTTTATTTATTCAAAACGCTAATTATTTTCTTTTCATCCATAAATGAAAATATTAAAGATTTCCAATCTTTATTATTTCAAAACGCTGATTATTTTCTTTTCGTCCATAAAAGAAAATATTAAAGATTTCCAATCTTAAATTTAAACCGCTGATTATTTTCTCTTTATCAATAAAAGAAAACATTACAGATTTCGATCTATATCGGTTGTGAAACGCTAAGAATTTTCTTTGAATACATAAAATTAAATAAAATTGATTTTCAATCTACAATTTTGAAAATGCTCCATATTTTCGTTGATAGTACTTTATAATTTGCTACATAAAAAACATATTACACATTTCAATTTACAATTTATTGCGCAGCGCTATAAATTTCACCCATAAGTAAACACATTATTGATCCTAAATCAAATAGCATAAGATTCTACATTTTAACCTAGAAAAGACAACCGAAACGTACCTGTTTTAAAAAATTGCTTAACATCATAACAAATACGCTTCTAGCTTATTCAAAAGGTGGAAATATTCATCTTAATTAGAAATAATAGTCAAATTTAAAAAAACTTTTAAATAGTTTCAACCCGTGGTTTTCCCTTATACAAACTTACATTTCTACCCTCAAAATGGCTTCACCACAAGAAAGATTTACATTCGACTCAAAAAATTTAATTGCATTTTGCAAAAGAAGCGACGCACAAGATTCTTCAGCCAAATCCGAGGCTCTTGTAGATCTCAAGATGAAAGATATTGATAGTCGCTGGAATTAAGTGGAAAAATCATACGAAGATTTAATGCTTTCCGATCAGTGCGAGGAAATTAAGATCACAGCCCAAGAACAATATGACGCATGTGTCGAGATGTATTACTTAACAATCTCAAAGCTTCTTGATCTCGTGAAACCGCAAAGGGAAAGCATTAACCCTCGTACAAGTACAACCTCCATGATTCCCAATATTCCACAAGAAACATTTAATACATGCCTTAAACTACCTCCGTGCGATACTCAAACTTTCTCAGGAAGTTATGAGGAATGGCCTGCTTTTCGTGACATGTTCACAGCGGTCTATATCAATCACCCAAGATTGACATTCGCGGAAAAGTTATATCATCTCCGCAACAAGACAACAGGAACAGCAGGACAAATTGTGAATAGATTTCCCTGACCGAAGATAATTTCAATCTTGCGTGGCAAGCTCTAAAGTCCCGATATGAAAATATAAGGGTTCTGGTAGACAACCAAATAAGAAATCTTTTCAACATTCCTGTTGCAGTTGTCGAAGATAGTGAATCCCTACAAAGAATCCATAGTTCTGTCTCTGACTGTTTATCCATGTTGCATTCGTTCGGAGTAGCATTGGAGGGTTGGGATCCCATATTGGTTAATTTAGTTTATTCAAAACTACCGCATGAAACCCTTGCTCAATGGGAACAGTCTCTAAACGCATGCAGAAACTTACCAACATGGGAACAACTGAGCAATTTCCTTCTTAGAAGATGCGAAGTAGTAGAACGCATTTCTACAATAAAACTAACAAAAACTTCATTTTCAAAAGAATCCAAACCCCAACCCCGAATTCAAACTTATGCTTCGCAAGAAAAACTTAACATAAGCTGTAAAATTTGCAATGAAAATCACAGTTTAAGAGCATGTCCCAAATTCCGTGAATTTTCAATACAAGAACGAGTCGATTTCGTTTTCAAAAACCAATTTTGCAATAATTGCCTCTCCATGGCTCATACTAAAGCTAATTGCAAAAGCAAAAACACATGTCTAAATTGTGGAAAGTCACATCATACTTTGCTTCACATGAGTCCAAACAAGATTGTAAAGAAAACCGGTAATCAATCTTTTAATAACAATAATCACACTTTCAGTAGCAATAATCACATTCCCCAGAATCAAAATTCTAACAGTCAAACTCAAATCCCACAAGCTCATGAATTGTCAATACAACCGTCTACATCAAAAGCGGCAAAATCACACACTTATTCTAACTATGCAGCAAGTCATACTAATATTCTTTTAAGAACAGCCCTCGTTCAAATAGAAAGTAGAGGAGAGCGGTTCACAATTCGTGCACTCATAGACCCAGGCTCAGAAAAAACTTTTCTTTCAGAAAAAATTCGAGCAAGGTTAAATCTTCCCTTTAGAAAGTCCAAAGTTGAAATTATCGGAGTTGGCGGTCAAAGCCAAACCGCTGATAAAGAGTGTGACATAACTCTTGTGTCCCAAAAACAAAATTTCCGACTTCAAATATCAGCGATAGTACTTCCCAAAGTTACAAATAAAATACCTGCTACGTCTTTCAAGGTTGCCTCTACATCTGGACTTTCAGACATTGATCTCGCTGATCCATATTTCAATATTTCCTCTGCAATTGATCTCATTTTAGGTAATGACAGCGAACGACATATAAATCTCGAAGGCATAAAACGAGATGTTTGTGGCTCTGCTTCAGCCTATAACACAATTTTCGGCTGGGTTCTTAGCGGACCTATCCCAACGCAGCCGATATTTTCATGTTCCGCTAACGTAACCCCTCCAGAACATTCAAATCTTGACAATCTACTACGAAAATTTTGGGAACAGGAAGAAATTCCAACATCTCACCCGATTTCTTCCGAAGATCAATATTGTGAAGAATTTTATACGCAAACGACAAAACGTCTTTCGGACGGTCGTTATATGGTACGACTACCATTTAAAAAGAAATTTCCTGAGACAAAATATCTTGGTACATCCAGATTTATAGCTCTAAGCCAATACATCCGAATGGAGCAAACTCTCGCTAAAAATCCCCAGCTCTATTCGCAATATAACGAAGTGCTCAGAGAATATATAGCACTTGATCATATGGAACCAACTACCGCAATAGAATATGTCTCAGAGAATAAGTGTAATTCCTTTTATCTTCCGCATCACGCAGTCGTTCGTCCAGATCATAAAACTACAAAAGTTCGTGTAGTTTTTAACGCATCTCGCAAAACAAAATCTGGTCTCTCACTTAACGACGTACTATACACAGGTCCTACTTTACAAGCAGACTTAGTCACTGTGATATTAAATTGGCGGTTTTACAGATATGTCTTTAGCGGAGACATCCAAAAAATGTATAGACAAATCCTCATAGATCCTCGCGACCGGCCCTATCAGAGGATTCTATTTCAAAAGTCCCCCCGGGAGGCTAGCAAAGATTATCAGCTCAAAACCGTAACCTTTGGTATTAATTGCGCGCCCTTCTTGGCAATACGAACTCTGTTACAGTTAGCCTTTGATAATCAAAATATCTTCCCAAAAGCATCTCAAATCCTACTTAAGGAAACCTATGTTGACGATATTCTGGCGGGAGGACACTCTCTCGATAGTGCCGTAGAAGCTCAACAGCAGCTGATTCGATCCCTCGGTTCAGCTGGTTTTCTAGTAAAAAAAATCGCATCTAATGACTCTCGATTATTAGAATCGATTCCACAAGAAGACTTGTATGATGCCGATTTCCTTAAATTTTACGATTCAAGTGCCACCAAAACTCTCGGTATACGGTGGAATGCACTCACAGATTACTTCTCCTACTCCTTCGAACCTATCCCTGAGGTCACGAACGTTACTAAACGTAAAATATTATCTACGGTTGCCAAATTATTTGATCCCGCCGGCTGGCTTTCCCCTGTAGTGATCAAAGGGAACATATTAATACAACACCTTTGGCTTGAAAAATCGATTAGGATGAGTCTGTAAGTGAGGATTCCCTCCGAAGCTGGAACGAACTCATTCGAGATATGCCCTACGTCGAAAAAATCCAGATTCCGCGTTGGATACAATTCACTCCCGCTGACCAAATCCAAGTTCACGGATTCTGTGACGCCTCTAAAATGGCGTACTGTGCAGCTGTATATATTCGAGTGCAAACCTCTTCTACCGTACTTTCTAACTTACTAGTTTCTAAAAGCAAAGTTGCTCCCCTAGCAGCTATCACACTACCAAGGTTAGAGTTATCAGGTGCCTTACTGTTAGCTAAACTCACAGCTCATACTATAACTTCCTTAGATTTGCAAAATTACGAAATCATTCTCTGGTGTGATTCATCTATTGTGCTAGGATGGCTAGCCAAGCCTCCAGCAACATGGAAGGAAATCTATGTCTCTAACCGTGTCTCGCAAATACATCAACTTCTACCGAATGCTAAATGGCGGCATGTACCCACACACGCTAATCCTGCTGATTTAGGGTCCAGAGGTTGTAGACCTCAAGACCTGCTCAACAATAGTCTTTGGTGGCAGGGGCCTGCGTGGCTTACCAACCCAGCCTCTGAATGGCCAAAATGCAATTACTTAACTACTACCAAGCTCAGCCGTATTTCGTCTCTAAAACCATCCGCAAACACAAACCCTTACACAATATTATCACACCATTTGCATATTGGTAATAATCAAGGCTTAGCCCCTAACACTCGAAGTGATATTCTTAGCAATTTCTCGTCTTACCCCAGAGCGTTACGGGGCTTGGCGTATGTTTTTCGCTACATACGACGTTTTAAGCCGACTTTCGTGACCCTGACTTTCCTCCACTCTACGAGACTATCGATCTTCGTCACACTGAAATCGATTCAGTCAAAACAAGATTAATATTGCTTGCCCAAAAGCAATGGTATACAACCGAGTATTCCGCTTTAACCAAATCTGAACCTTTACCAAAAGATAGCCCTCTTTTCACATTAAATCCTTTCTTGGATCAAAATAGTATTCTACGAGTCAATGGAAGATTAGCAAACTCTTCATTGCCCTACAAAGAGCGTTATCCCGTTATTCTACCGAGCAATTCTCAATTTTGCAATTTATACTTATCCCATTTACATAACTTTCTAATACATGGCGAGTGTCAACTAATGTGCCGTATGGTACAAACCGAATTCTACATACCGCGTCTTAAAGTGCGAATTCGCAAGATCATACGATATTGCAAACCTTGCATTATTTACAAAAGAAAAGCTTGCTCACAAATTATGGCAGCATTGCCATCTGATCGCTGTACCCTTTCATTCCCCTTTCACACGACCGGTCTCGACTTCGCCGGACCATTCGAACTAAAGACTACAACTCTCAGAAATTCAGCCACAGTCAAAGCTTATGTATGCGTATTTGTGTGTTTTGCCACCAGGGCAGTTCACCTCGAAGCTTGCTCTAATCTGTCGACCGCTGCTTTTCAAGCCACCTTTGCCAGGTTTGTTGGACGTCGCGGACTCCCACGTAAAATTGCTTCCGATAATGGACGCAATTTTCTGGGCGCAAGCCGCGCCTTTCGTAAAGAATTTGCTTCTTTTCTGAAAATTGTTTCCTATGACATTGCTCAAAAATATGTCACCCATGGATTCGAATGGTCCTTTATTCCCCCACACGCACCTCACATGGGCGGCTTGTGGGAAGCAGCCGTTAAAAGCTTTAAATTCCATTTAAAGCGAGTTGCCGGCGCCTACCGCTTTAGTTTCGAGGAATTTGCCACCGTGTTGGTCAGAATTGAAGGGGTCTTAAATTCCAGACCGATCTCAACTCTGTCTGAAAACCCGTCGGACTTAACCGTTCTAACCCCCGGCCATTTCTTCCGCGGAGGTCCCCTTATGGCAATTCCTGAGCCATCCGCCGAAAACCTCTCTCTAATAAACCGGTGGGAAAAACTTAAGGCTATCCATCACCAATTTGCGCTTCGATGGAAAACCGACTACCTCAAATCTCTGCAAAAGAGATACAAATGGAAAATGTCCGTCCCTAATTTGCAGATTGGCGATTTCGTAATAATAATCGATGACATTCTGCCGCCCAACGAATGGCGATTAGGCAGAATAGAAACGGTTCACAAGGGGCCTGATCAACAGGTTCGCGTGGTTGATGTACGTACCGCTGCCGGAATTTTAACCCGTCCAATCACAAAACTGTGTCATCTGCCTTATGACAACGAAACACATTCCACACTGTAGATGCACTAAACTTATTCATTATTTCATCATCATACTTCTCCTTACCAATTTCCTACCAAATCTTCATTGTTTCTTATTATGCTCTCATTTATATTCTTGTTTACGTCCTCAGCCACCACGGAATCCAACTATTCACCAGTGCCAGGTGTGTTTCCGTTTCCACGCTCTCCGGTTCTGTACACGATTTCTTGCCATGAACTTCATCAAACGCAGCCAAGTGGTCCGACGAAACAAATATTGTTTTAATTGCCTAGCCCGCACCCACGATGATCGACACTGCAACAGTCCAGATAACTGCCGAAAATGTGGGTTGCCCCATCATACACTGCTTCATCCAGACCCACGTCATCCAGGACCTCAGCACATTGAATCCGCTCGAAATTGTCTTGGTCAACGAATCATCAACGACAGCCCGGTAAAACACCAAGGCCGAAAATGTAAAAGACAAATCAAAAAGCAGAAGCCCAAAACCAACACCGTTCAACCGAACCAACAACTCCTCTCTGAGGCAATACGTTCTCTCGCAGCCGTCTTATGCGCAACCCCGACCACATCATCAGTTGCATAGCTGCAAGGAGTGGCGGCATGTTTAAACTAGCACAAAGTATTGCTAAATTGTATCCTTTCTAATTGTATTTTATCCATTTCATTTTTTTATATTTCTTATTAAATTGCATTGTTTTAAAAGAGTTGAATTATAACCGTCGCTAAATGAATGTCATAATTATTAATCATACAGTTTAAAAGCCACTGAATTGTAGCAATAACAAACGTTTAACTTATGTTGTTACGCGGATAAAAAATAGCATCTACAATTGTCATTTTTGCCGCTTCGTTAAATAGCCATCTTTTTTCTATACCCAACCTTCGTGGTTGGTCTTTATTGTATTCTAACTTCACTTACTTTTCAACCATCTTAGTAAACGCACCTTTTAATTTAAAACTTATTGTTCAAGCGCCAAAGAGCCAACATCTTAACTTAACATTTAAGCATAACGTTTTGTACAACTTTAACTTTAACCACAATTTGTTAAATAAAATTTAAACTGTCAATTTAAATCTAACGTACTAAATCTATTCATTTCTGGAACGACTGAGTCTACAGTCTCTGCATCTGCCTTGGCTCCATAGTAGTACCTCTTGGAGCAGATCAACCTGGTCAACCCTCATTAACATAAGATCTGCTAACCTTCACGCAAGTATAAAATACAGTCCACCCCCCTTTATTCTTGGTCACCCTACCAATCTTCGAATTTAACTTCTCAAGTTTCACTATTTATCTCATACATTCCCTTTACCTCAAGTTACCTTTTCTAAGTCAAAGGGAAATTACTCTCATCCATCTACAAGTATACATCTATACACATACTTAACCACACTATTTTTATTCAAACGTATTTCTTGAGGTCAAATGAGT
The DNA here is from genome assembly GCA_963931875.1 of Pollenia griseotomentosa. Classification (NCBI taxonomy): domain Eukaryota; kingdom Metazoa; phylum Arthropoda; class Insecta; order Diptera; family Polleniidae; genus Pollenia; species Pollenia griseotomentosa. The sequence continues at coordinate 106,925,613 of OZ007564.1, read as the reverse complement.
TTCAAAAACCATCATGATATCAATTTGTTTATCTTTAAGAAAGTACTCCAATTCTTTATGTTGGCGGATACCGTTTGCATTCCAAAAACAAATTTTTAAACAGTTCATGGCTTGTTAAGTACAGCTTGCAATAGCATCGATTGTATTCTTAGAATTTCCTACGTCATATTACCCATTGTGTTCGTAAAAGTATTTACTGTTTGCACCAATGTTTCCATGGTTTTTTCTAGACGACTTAAATTAGAAACTGGAGTGTCATCATTACTTGGCGAAGCATCTTGCATTGGCACATGGTTTGATTTTAGGACGTTAGCGTAAGAGGTTCTGTAATTACTAGGCTGCGGGGCCTGAATGTCATTATTGTTAACTTGATTTGTTACCTGCATTTGAGGGGGATTAGTTTTCGGTCCAACCGACTGCTTGACGATGGTATATACTGGGCATCCTCTATAATTGACCGTGTGATTACCGCCACAGTTGCTACATTTACGTTGGGGTCGGTTTTAGACTTATCGCAAAGAACTGTACCGTGTAGGTCACCACATAGCAGTATGCCTTAGTATGACCATATTCCTGGCAGTTCAAACACTGAACGGGTCCATTTCTTTTGTTGGCTCCTCTATTGTGATTTTTCTGTACAGTATATATTTTAAACTGTAAATAGGGTGCGTTTCGTTTTTTCTTAGCTTAACGTCCCGGGCTCCAACTCAACTCGAAATAGTGGTTGGGGATTTTTTTCCCTATTTTTAATATTTACCACATGTTTTATTTTGACGCCTTTTTCTTCCAAGAAAGTTTTTATTTCTGCTGGGTCCACACATGAGTCAATTCCCTTAATCACTACCTGAAGGCCTTTGCTGCTCTTCAGTTGGTATGTATAAAAACTTTTTTTTAGTTCTTTAAATTTGTTTATTATTTTGCGAAAATCATTCTCATGATTGACTTGTATTTTTGTCTCGTTTATACTACCACGCTTGATTGCAGCTACGTAAAACGAATTTTCACCTATCAACGAAATCAAACTCTTTATAAGCTCATTTGAGTTTTGCTCCCTAAGATATATCGGGGGAGGCTTCACGTTTGGTGCTTCTGCTGATTCGTCCTCAAGAATTCCAAAACGATTTTGAGAATTTATTCAATCAAAAGAAGGTACTTTTGAGGAAGAAGCAACTGCTGCAGAGGTAGGGCTGCGTCCCCGTTTAAGCACTGTTATGTACCTGTCCATACCAACTTGTACTGTAGGCTTTTGAGAAGTTTTTACTTGAGTTACTGAGTTGTCCATAGCGGCTGTTTTGGGGTTAACCGTATAATCACTTATTGAATTTTTTTTTGGCTCTGCGGCAACGCTTGCAGTTAACAAACTTGTTATTGTATTACGATCGACCGTATTTGTAAACAAAGAGGGTGAGAGGGAACGCGTTCGAGTAATAGGTTTAGCCGTTAAGTAATTGCTATCATCGATTCTTTTTTTGTTTCTACGTTTGTTTCGTCAACACTCACTGTAACATAAGCATTTCTTTCATTATGTTTTATTGTTTTTGCATTATACGCATTCATAAGAGTTTTTTTATATATTACTGTTTGTTTAATTGTGCTCTTTTTTTTATTTGTTGTTTAAAAACCCCAAAGAAAAAAGAATAAAGAAAAACAAGAAATGTTTTTGCTCAGCCAAGAAAATTATTAATAAATGTTAATAAAAATTTCATGTTGTAAAATTCCTTCCTTCGGTAAAAATAATTTAATGAAAATTAAAATGGATGAACTTAAGCCTAACTTAAAATATTGAAAGTAGCTAACAATGTAGTTGCCAGTGGTTCCCAATCCCAAGCCCTTCACATAATGGCTCAATGTCGACAAAAGCTAAGCAGTTCAAGTCCCATCACACAAAAGTTGACTCTAGCTGGTGTAAATTGTGTAAAGAGTGTCACAAAATTAGTACTTGCAATAAATTTTTGAGCATGGATTATAAGAATCGTGTTTCAACATTAAGAAGATTTCGTGTTTGTTTCAATTGTCTTACTATGGGGCATAGGTATGGGGGATTACACTAGTCCTTAAAGCTGTTCTAGGTGCAATAAGAAACACCATACATTAATACATAGAGATAAAGTAAGAAATAGTAACAATAGTAATCTAAGCCAGCCAAGCACTGGTTCAAAGTGTCAAAGTCAAAATATTCAGAGTCAAATATGTACTGTCCATTAATGTGGCAGGCCCTTCTGGTGTGGTTCAATCACATCATACCTCTGTTGCAAAAAAGGTTATGTTAGCCACAGCCTGGGTTAACATTATAAGTTTTGGTTCCTGTTACAAGGTTTGTGCCCTGATAGATCCATGTTCCGATGAAAGTTTTGTTTCCGAAAAGATACACAAATTATGGAAGATGCCAACTAATCCAGTTTCGGCAGAAGTCTCAGGTTTAGGCGGAGATATTATTAGTACGTCTTCTAAAATGGCAGCTTTTACTATTGTTTCTCTTTTCGATCAGAACGTGGCTCTAAATATACAGGCCCTTGTTGTCTCTCGTGTAACTGGTAGTATCCCAACGCACTCCTTTTTGCCTCAAAAAGAGATTGAGCTGCCCGAATTATGTTATGCTGATCCGAAGTTTTATGAAAGCAGTGAAATAGATTTATTGTTAGGAGGTCATCTTTATCCTTCATTTCTTCGTGGCGGAGTTAGGCATGGTGTTTTTGAAACCTAAGTGGCGCAAGAAACTATTTTTGGTTGGATAGTTACAGGTCCAATACTTAGAGTGTCTCATATGAAAAAAGTAGCGATTGATGACCAATTGCCGAAGTTTTGGGAATTATAATTAGTTTCTCATAGACGTGTTTTATCAGAAGAGGATTAAAAATGTGAGGAGATCTACAGTTCTACTACCACAAGAAACGCTGAAGGGAAAAACATAGTTGGTCTGCCCTTTAAGAATAGTTTGCTGTCGCTTAGTCCCAATAGGCATATTGCTGTTTGTCACTATCTGAGAAATGAAAAGTCTTTGATGCGCAACGCTGAGCGTAAGGCGCCGTACGATGAGGTCCTAAAAGAATATATAGCTCTAGGGCACATGGAAAAAGCAGAAAATGCTAAAGGTGACTCGGGTTATTATTTACCCCATCATGGCGTTTTTAAGCCAGAAAGTACAACTACGATATTGAGAGTAGTTTTAATGCCTCAAGGCCTTCGGCAAATGGCAAAAGCTTAAATGATTTGTTGTACACTGGCCCTCTTTTGCAAGCTGAAATAGTTAATCTAATTTTGAGATGGCGATTTTTTCAGTTTGTATTGAATGCGGACATTTCAAAAATGTACCGGCAGATTTTGGTGACTACCACACATATGCCCTTCCCTTAATAGTGTTTCGTAGTAGTGAGGACCATTCTACAGTTGGCGAATGATGAAGAGCGACGTTTTCCATTAGGCGCTAGAATCCTGCGAGAAAATATGTATGTAGACAATGCCGTAATTGGTGCTCATTCAGTTGCTGATGCCTTGGTGGCACGTGAGGAATTAATTGGCATTTTAGATAAGGGGGATTTGAGCTCAGAAAATGGACCTCGAATTCTGAAGAAATTTTGAAAAATTTCCCCCATGATCACCTACTTAATTCTTCAATTTTGTCGCTCGATGAGAAAAGTAATGCAAAAACGTTAGGGATTCGCTGGAATACGGCAAAAGATGTTTTTGCTTTGTTGGTGAAAAGATAACACTAAAAAACGCATATACTAAAAGAGAGGTCTTTCTATCATCACTCGGCTTTACGATCCTGCAGATTGGTTGGCTCCGGTGGTAGTTGCAGCAAAAATTATAATGCAGCCAATGTGGCTTGATAAGATCGAGTGGGACGAGGCTATCACACCAGTGGCACTGCAGAAATGGCAGAATTTTGTAGCTAATATTGAAAAAATAAAGCTTCCACGTTGGTTTCAATATATTTTTTTTCTCATTATTTATTTATTAAATCTTCATATATTAATATGAACTAACAATAATTAATCAAATCTTATCTTAATTCTTTATTTATGTCATGACAGTGCCAGACAAAAATTTTCTTCATCACGGGTTCTGTTCACTTAAAGGTGTTTATCGCTCATATATTTGGGTAAGTGCTGCAGTGTCTCTTCTTCTTAAGCGAGTGTGGCCGCCATGATTTAAAATATTTCGAGCTAACGGATTTGGGTGTTGCTCAAGCCTTTTTGAGACTGCATATTTTCTAATCATAGTTTTTACTAATGGCACATTGAGATCCTTATGAATGTTTGAGTTTTTAACATACCAGGGAGCGGCTGTGATTATTCGCAGAAGTTTATTTTGGCGCCTTTGAATTTTTTCGATATTAGAGGCCGAGGCAGTGCCCCATAGTTAAATAACGTGGCACCAGATAGGCTTTCAGATAGAGTTGTAAAGTAGAAGCTTGTAATCGAGACTAAGGACAGAATTTCTTCCAATAAGCCAATGAATTTGAATGGCTTTTAGTTTCATTTGAGCTAATGTTGCCTCTATATGGCATTTCCACGTTAATCGCCGATCCAGATGTATACCGAGACATTTTACATGCGAATGTTGAGGAATTGTTTGATTTTCTGTTTTAATAGGGGGGCATGATTTCCGACGCAAGGTGAATGTGATATGTACGCATTTTTGCTCATTGACCATTATCATCCATTGTCTTAACCATATTTATAGTTGAAATATATGATGCTGTAAGTAACGAGATGCTTCATAACGGTTTTCGTGCACGCTTAGAAAAGTTGTACCGTCTGCAAGTGTTGAAGTTTGGGTGTAGTTGAAATATAAATTAAGTTTAATATATGCTGCCTTATGGGACTCCAGCGCCAATTTGCTGAGGTGAACTTTCCTTCTTTAATAATAAATTGACGACCGAATAAGTAGCTTTCTAACAGCTTGTGTGTGTTTTCTAGTAAATTTTGCTTTAATTTATGTAATAAGCCTTCATGCCAGACTTTATCAAAAGCTTGCGAAACATCGATGAAGAGTGCTGAGCAATATTTTTGTCTTCAAATGCTTTTCTTATGACATTTACTATTCGATGAGTTTGCTCAATTGTGCTGTGTGTTCTTCTAAATCCAAACTGATGGTTTGGAATACATCTATTGTCACTTAAAATATGTGTTAATTTTGAAACTAATAATTTCTCAAACAGCTTTGACATATATGACTCAACTTTTGTAAGATCTTTACCTGGCTTAGGTATCATGTTAACTAAGGAAACCTTCCATTTTTGAGGATAGTATTCAAGGCGTAAAATAGCATTAAAAATAACAAGAACAATTTTCTTTGCAATGCGAGGTAGCTCTTAAAGCATTTTACTACTGATCTTATCAATACCAGGTGCCTTCTTAGTGTTTAAGCCGAAGATAACCTATTCGATTTCTCTTATCTCAAATCTTAGGAGAATAGCTGCTCTAGCAGCAACAAGTGCTAACTCGACCGCAATATCGTGAGATATATTTGGTGTGAATACGTTTTTCAAGTGATTCACAAGCAGATTTCCTTTTTTAATATCGTTTCTTGCCTAACTACCATTCAAGTTTCTTAATGGTGGCTTAGATATAACTGGCCATTTTAGATTTCTAGCTGCACGTCATAATGAGTAGTCTGATTGTGAAGTTGCATCAAGTTCCTTAAGATATTTTTCTAGAGAAGCCGTTTTCTGAGTCTGCAGTAACTTTCATAGCCTTTTTGTGCAATCTTTTAATAAATTCATAATTCGGGGGATCTGTCACTCTCTTCTAACTCTCCTTTTTTCAGTCAAGAGCAGCTCGACATCTGTGGAATATATTTCAATATTTTTTTGTTTTTTTGGGGCCAGTACTGGAATGTTGAACAGCTAGTTTAAGATAACTGTCAAAATTAACAATAGAGCGTTCCACATTCTTCGGTGTGCTAAGCGGAATATTTTCTGTGCAATGGGTACTGAGATATTCTTTATATTTTAACCAATTTATTTGTGTAGCTGACGTCGCTAAGTAACCAGTCGGAGATACAATTATTGCTGTTTTTTATAGTAACAATTGTAGGTGTGTGATCAGAGGATAGTTCTAAGGAAGCTTCAACGTGAATCGTTTCTGTGGGGATGTTTTTAACCACGCCAAAATCGATGACGTCTGGGATTTTTACACATCAGCAGGCCAATATGTTGGTTGTCCGCTCGCGACAACATTTAAATTCATTTAAGAGATTGTATTGAACAAAACTTGACCCTTTGGTATTATAAGTCGTGACCCCCAGAAGGTATGTTTTGCGTTGTAATCACCAACTGCCAGGAAAGAGGGTCCTAGTGATTTACACTATTCACAATATTGGCTTTCTGATATTGAAAATCTAGGTGGACAGTATAAAGATGAAATTACTATGTTTCGATTTAACTCTTCAGCACAGATGTTCGTTGCTTGGAGATAATCTTCACGATGATCACACATTGGGTAGTGTTTAATTCGGTTTTTTTATTAAAATGGCAGAACCTCCGCAAGCTCTGTCTCGAGGGTCCATGGTATCATATAGTGTATAACCATTGATTTTAAACGTATTTCTTGAGGTCAAATGAGTTTGAGAAACCATCATGACGTCAATTTGTTTATTTTTAAGAAATTAACTTTTATGATATCGGATGCCGTTTACGTTCCATAAACAAATTTTTAAACAGTTCATGGCTTGTTAAGAACAGCTTGCAATAGCATCGATTGTATTCTTAGAATTTCCTACGTCATATTACCCATTGTGTTCGTAAAATTATTTACTGTTTGCACTAATGTTTCCATGGTTTTTTCTAGACGACTTAAATTTGAAACTGGAGCTTCATCATTACTTGACGAAGCGCCTTGCATTGGTACATTGTTTGATTTTAAAACGTTAGCATAAGAGGTTCTGTTACTACTAGGCTGCGGAGCCTGAAGATCATTACTGTTTACATGATTTGTTACCTGCATTTGAGGGGGATTAGTTTTCGGTCCAACCGACTCCTTGATTGTGATTACCGCCACAGTTACTACATTTTTTACGTTGGGGTCGGTTTTGGACTTATCGCAAAGAACTGTACCATGTAATTCACCATATTCTACGCAAACAGGGGGTAAATAGCAGTATGCCTTAGTATGACCAAATTCTTGTAAGTTTAAACATTGAACGGGACCATTTCTTTTGTGTGGCTCTTCTATAGTTATCCTTCTATACAGAATATATTGCAGATTGTAAATAGGATGCTCTTCAGTTGGTATGTATAAATACTTTTTTTTAGTTCTTCAAATTAGTTAATTATTTTGCGAAAATCATTGTCATGATTTACTTGTATTTTTGTCTCGTTTATACTACCAAGCTTGATTGCAGCTACGTAAAACGAATTTTCACCTATCCCCGAGATCAAACTCTTTATTAGCTCGTGTGAGTTTTGCTAAGATATATCAGGGGAGGCTTGGACGATTTATCACGTTTGGTGCTTCTGAGGATTCATCCTCCAGAATTGCAAAACGATTTTATAAAATTTATTCTATCTAAAGATGGAACTTTTGAGGCCGAAGCTACAGCTGAAGAGGTAGGGCTACGACCCCGTTTAAGACCTGTCCATACCAACTTGTACTTGAGGCTTTTGACAACTTTTTACTAGAGGGTTTTCCATTGTGTTCATGGTATCATTTCTTACTAAAATTGTTGTTGCCGTCGCGGCAATACTTGCGGGCTCGGCAACACTTGTCCCAAGAGACAGTTTTATATTTTTTAATGTATCACTATCCTCCGTTTTTGTTAACACCGAGGGTGAAAGAGAACGTGTGCGAATGATTGGCTTAGCCGTTAGGTAGTTAATATTGTTTTGTTTTGTTTTATTTTATTTATTTCGGCATTATTTTCCTTAGCATGCACTGTCACATAAAAATTTTTTTCATTTAGTTTTATTGTTGTTTCGTTGTTTTTACTCATGCAGTAAATTGTTTTGGTTTTTCACCGTTTTACTGTGCTTTTAATATTTTTATTGTTTATTATATTTCCAACAACACCATAAATAAGAATTTTAAACCAAAATGTGTTTTCTCAGAATATGTATACATACATATGTACATTCATCCATACATACATATATATTTTTATTTTCTTTATTTAACTTTTAGGATTTGATAATTGTTCACTTTTATGTTAAATAATTTATATTTCGTTCATTCGCAAGTGTTTATTTTAAAAAAATTAATTGTAATAATTCAAATTGTGTGCGCGGTTAAGACGTCTGTATCACAATAAAGCACCAACCGAATTGCGAAAAAATAAAATAACCTCTTGGATTCACAGAAGCAAGTTACCACCTGATGCTGCTAGATGCTGTTCCCCTTAGATTTGAGATAAGAGAAATCGAAAAAGCTATTTGTGATTTAAGCCCCAAGAAGGCTCCTGGTTTTGATAAGATCAGCAACAAAATGCTTTTGGAGCTACCCGGCATAGCAAAGAAAATTATTCTTTTAATTTTTAATGCTATTTTACGCCTTGAATACTATCCTCAAAGGTGAAAGGTTTCTTAAGTTACCATGATACCTTAACCTGGAAAGGATCACACAAAAGTTGAGCCATATAGGCCTATTAGTTTATTATCTAATATATCAGAGCGGTTAGTGTCAAAATTAACCGCAATTTTAAATGAAAACAGATGTATTCCTAGCCACCAATTCGGATTTAGAAGAGAACACAGCACAACTGAACAATCCCAACGTATGGTAAACACAATAAAAAAAGCCTTTGAATACCCCCGTTGATTTAATTTTTGTGTTTGGTGATTTTAATTTGCCTAGTATTTCATGGGAATTTTCAGCTGAACATAGTTATTACTTGCCCACGCAAAGTAATGATATTGGAGATGAAGTTTTTAGAAATATATCAGATTTATATCTGCATCAAATAAATGGTATTTGTAACATTTATGGGAAACTGCTGGATTTAATATTTGTGAACGAGCCAAATGAATGTATTGTAAATCGTATTGACCCTGTTACTTTACCTGAGGATCTTTATCATCCTACAATAGAAATAACCTACAATTTATTTACTAATAACACAGTAAAAAAAATTTCTACTTTTAACGAAAAAGTTTTCTGTTTTAATCGAGCAAATTACATGGAACTTAACAATCGTCTATTTAATACTAACTGGCTTCAATTGCTGACTACTTCGAATAGCTCGTCGTATTCAGTTGACGATTTAACCAATACTTTTTATAAAACTATGCTAAGTTATATGGAGGAATGCATTCCTAAGCACTTACCACGTAACAAATCCGGCCCACCCTGGAATACTAAACAACTTTCGTCTCTTAAGAATTTAAAAAACAAATACTTTAAAAAATATAAAACCACAAGAGCTACTTTTTACTATGAAAAATATGCAGTTGCGCGTGCAGAATATAATTTGCTTAACACAGAACTTAAAAGATTTATCTCTGTAATGTTAAGCGAAACTTTGTTCACGATCCAAAATCATTTTTTAAGTTTGTTAATACCAAAAGGAAATCCACAGGATTTTCAAATGTCATGAAATACCTAAGTTCCGAGTCTAGTGATGAATTAAAAATCAGCAATATGTTTGCCTACTTCTTTGCTTCTACATATTCCGATGCACTGTATGATGCTAGTAATGTCTACCCTTACAAGATAATTTTTAACCAAAATATATCTTCGTTTACTATCACTACCTCTCACATTCTAAACTGTTTAAAAAACGCTAAGTCATCATATTTTAGTGGTCCAGATGGCATACCAAGTTGTGTTTTAAAAAATTGCGCAACTGCTTTGACGACACCTCTATCTATCATCTTTAACGCTTCTTTAAATTGTGGGTACTTTCCGAAAGTTTGGAAAGACTCATATATTATTCCATTGTTTAAATCAGGAAATAAATCGGATATATGCAATTACAGAGGTATAGCCAAACTGAGTGATATTCCAAAACTTTTTGAAAAATGTTTAATGGATTGCCTCACTCATCAAGTTTCTGACTTATTGTCACCACGTCAACATGGCTTTCGGAAAGGATTCTCTACTATGACTAACATTCTCCATTTAACAACGTTAGTTAATAGAGATTTGGCCAATGGACACCACACTGACGTTATTTACACTGATTTCAGTAAGGCTTTCGACAAAGTTAATCATCCGCTATTGTTGAAAAAACTGGATGTAATGGGTTTCAATAATAACTTCCTGAGCTGGATCAAATCATATTTGTCATATAGAACTCAATCTGTAAAATTTAACAAGGCAATTTCGGAAAAAATCAATGTAAAATCTGGAGTACCTCAGGGAAGCCACATTGGTCCAATTTTGTTCCTTCTTTTTATTAATGATTTGCCTGAAGCAGTTCAACATTGTAATGTATTGATGTATGCAGACGACGTAAAATTATTTTTGACTGTAAAACATCCTTGTGATCAACAGCATCTACAAAATGACCTGGATAGCTTTGACAATTGGTGTAAACTTAACTTGATGGAACTAAATTAAAATAAATGTAAACATATGCAATTCTCCAGAGTAAAAATGTGTGCTTACTCCTACGCTCTTGGTGGCTGTACTTTACAACATGTTAGTGAAATTATGGATTTGGGAATATTGTTAGACAAAAAACTTAACTTTATCCAACATATAACGATGACTGTTAATAAATCCCGCAGCGTTCTGGCTTTTATTAAAAGATGGGCAAAGGAATTCAACGATCCCTTAACCACAAAAAGTCTTTATACTTCGCTCGTCAGACCAATTTTGGAATACGGCAGCATTATTTGGGACCCGATCTATAATATTCATAGTGATCGTATCGAGTCAGTGCAAAAACAATTTCTTATTTTCTGCTTAAGAAGTAAATATAGAGGATGCCTGGTATTACCTTCATATTCAACTAGACTAGCGGAAATAAATTTACCAACGTTAAAAAGCCGGCGAATGATGCTAAATATATCTTTTATGGTCAATCTTATAAATGGTAGCACACATTCCGAATTTTTATTGAGTAATATAACTTTTAATATTCCTCAACGTTCACTTCGTTTTTTCAACCCTCTATATGTCAGAACATTCCGAACAAACTTTGCGATGTCAGATCCAATAAGAAAATTATGCAGCTGTTTCAATGAAATGTATAACTTTATCGACTATTCTCTGAACATTAATATCATAAAAAGAAATATCATATTATACTTAAATCAATAATGTTTATTCTTATCTTTCTTTCTTTGCTTAAATAAATAAATTATTATGTAAATACATTAATACATTAAGATAGTCTGTAAGGAATTTGTCCATAGACTTAAATTAAATAAATAAATAAATAAATAAAAGAGAAACTAATGGTGCCAATAAGCCGGTTGCGTAATATTGTAGAGTTTGCAGTGAAAAAGAGTGGATTTACCATGAGTTGGAGATTTTAGCATTAGTGAAAGTTTGTAAACGAAAAAAACTACAATTTACCAATGACTCCACGAATTTCACGTTGGTAGCTGAAGCTGTTAGAATACTTCTTATCTGCATGCTATCGTCCATATCGCCAGATGGCACATGGGACATGGCGATACATTGAGTCGCTCACCAATTGATCAGCCAATATATGTTGAGGATGTCACCGCAAGACTAATGACCATTGATATCTCAGCCGAAGATTGCGAGAAAGCTGTATTGAAGGAAGAGAAGTCTGTTGTCGTATTAAAGAAACTGCACCCTGCTCCAAAGATTAAGACAATCAGCTACGAAACTTATAGTGAAAGATTAACACTACTGTTGATTCGAGGACAAAATATTCTCCCATTGATTTGATTTATGACTTTCCGTTTAAGGATATCAGCGCCAACAAACTATTATTGGCTGTTCATGATAATAATATACAGGCTAAAACCCCAACACCAAGAGAACGCCGCGAAAATGCCTTCAAAAATATAATATCTGCTCGAGAAAAATGGAAAACCAGGTTTGGTCAAAAGGACAAAAGACCACATCAGTATCAGGCCCCTTGATAGAATGTGCAATGGATCCATCTGCCAGACATCGATGGATCCCAAATGAATTAGCGAAAATTTAGCACTGCAGTTAGCAGCGACAAAATGAAACCATGATGTACCGTTTTCGCTGACATAGATACGACTACCAAGATGATAATGGAGAAGAATCTGATAACATCAGGGTAGCCGAACTGTCACCCGATACAATTACTAATAAACATATGGCAACCCTTCTGGCTGCGTATGACATTTTATTTTGACAGTTCCTATTTCATTTTAAGGCAGTTCACGTCTGACGCTTACTTCTCATTAAGCATTGATTAAAACTATTAAGGTGCGGTCAGATTGATGAAACATCTGATGAAAAAAGCCAAATATTTGTTTACTGTAGTGTGACCATAAAACATTTTTCAGCATCAAACAACAGTACAGCTAGTTATTGAAAAACAAAATGATGTGACGTCAAACAAAAATGCTTCTAATGTGAACAAAGTGTTACTACTGCATGCACACAATTAATACACATGAATTCCGATTACTTTGTGTTGTCCCAACAAACACGGAGCTTTAATTTCAAATTGAAAATGATTTGAAATCAAACGTTTTCTCGAACGACAAACGTTTGATAATGATTTGCCAAGTTTAGTTTTGATTTGAATTTAACATTTGATATCAAATTGATAAAACATTTGATCAAATTTAAAAATCACACAATTGAAAAACGTTTAAGAATTATGTTTGAAACCATATGATAAAGTAATTTCATATCAAAGGTTTGACTTCGTGTTTGTTGGAGTAACTTTTATTTCTAAGAGAACAATATCGGTAAGTCTGCTCCTAGTCGACCATCCATTTGACACCGGGTTTTGTAATAACCCGAAAACAGTATATTTAAAAACCAGTTTAAAAAACGGAGAAAATAAAAAAACCGATTTTGGAATAAACCAGAAACAGGGTTTAACAACTCTAAAAACAACGATACTTTGGTTATTTGATAGCATTGATATTTTTTTCAGATTACATACATACATACATGTTAAATTCCAATTAGAATTAGCAATTGATGCAATTAGTTTATATTTTCTAATTGACTAAACAATTAGAATAAGTTCAACTAATTCCCATTAGCTAATTAAAATTTTTATTCTAATGGTAAAACTAATTGCAATTAGTTGCCATTAGCAAAAAAAATTGGTTAACCTTTACAATTAGAAATCTAATTGACTTCTGATAATGCAATTAGATATTCAATTAGCTCGAATTAGAATCAATTGAATTGAATAATTGAATATCTAATTGCATTATCAGAAGTCAATTAGATTTCTAATTGTAAAGGTTAACCAATTTTTTTTGCTAATGGCAACTAATTGCAATTAGTTTTACCATTAGAATAAAAATTTTAATTAGCTAATGGGAATTAGTTGAACTAATTCTAATTGTTTGATCAATTAGAGAATTTCACAAAAGAATGTTAATTAGCAATCATTAGCATTAGCTAATCATTACTTAACATGTATGCATACATACTAACTTAAATCTTTAAGTACTTACTTGAATGCATAAAAATGAGAAACAGATTTTGAAGAAGTGGCGGCATTTAAGGCACCAGATCCTACTGGCGGCACGTTTAATAATTCACTATTGCCTTGGCTACCAGCAGCACATATCGAACGCGTGGAATCTTTGTCAGTTTCTTGGTAATGTTGATTTGAATGAGGGTGATTTAAATTTGTCTTTGTAATTAAGTCTAATGGAGGTTCTTTTTTGGAAGTAAATTCTGAAACAGTTTGTTGTTGAGTTAATGGTGGTGGAATAATAGACGAACCAATATTTGAGTTTAATGTGTTTTTTGCAGGCTGTTGCTGCTCTGCTGTTGGTACTATAAATTGCTGTTGCTGATAGAATTGGTATACCCCATAACTACTAAGTGTTGAAGATATGTTGCTTTGACTTGAAGCACAGGTTGCTGAGGAAGATAATCCTGTATCTTGAGGTTTTTTAATTACATCAGTACTTTTTATTACATCAACCTTATTTATATGATCTGACTCATTAACAGGGGTTGAATCATCAGATATATCACTATATGCTGGGCTTTGGACATCGTCACGAGATGATAAATTACATGTGTTTACTCCAACTGCTTCATAATCATTAATACATGGAGATTTCCTCCCCTTTTTTGATTTTGAAACAACAGAAGCCAATGTAGAGCTTTTGTTTGTTACTTTACATTGTTCATTCTGTTGCAGATGAGTTAGTTTTTCTAACGAGTTCTCACAGTGTATTTCATGGTTTGAATCTTGTTGACCAAGTACACCTTTTTTAGGAGAAATAAGGGAGTTGTTGAGACTCTCACATGATTCCGATGGAGGCAAGTTTTCATCTGGAGGATGAGCTGGTAATAGGCAGGATTCACTTTTTTTGGATTCAACTTGCCCAAAACGCAAAACTCCGGATTTTCCTGAAATATTCGGAAATATTTATATTAATTTTATCAATTTACAGGAAAAAAGGATTAAAAATATTTCTAGCGTTCATATTTAACCCCTTCCAATTGCATAATTAGAATTACTAGGTTCGCCCGGTGGCCGAAATTCGACCACTTGACATTTACTTTCAAGAGAACCAGTGCGTTATAGAACAAAACATACACATTTTAAGAGAACAACAAAATGCACTCTTTTCACCCATGTGTGTACGTGTGTTTGCAAGATAAATTAAAACGCTTTATTTATTTAAATTTATATTGTGCATAACTAAACAAAAAATACCTTTAAAACGATATATGTTTCATTAAAATCAACTACTACATTCAACTACAAAAAAAAAAAGAATTTGTTCCCGTATTTATATTAGTCAATGTAAAAAGTAGAAACACAGATCTTTGTTAAAAGGCATTAAAAAGGGTTCCGACTTTTATTTTCTTAAGCGACCTTATTTTTAAAAATGTTTCATGTTAACCCTGTCTTTATACGTTTATACATGTGAGTTTGCAAGTCTAAAACGAAAACAAAAACATTTTGGGAGAACAACATAAAGCACAAACGTCGTTTATACACGTGTGTACATTACACCGTATCTCAAAAGAAGTTACCCTGTAACCCCTTTAATATAAAGTATTTTTAACAAGGTTTCGTTTAAAATGTGGTAAATTCCCATTTCATACTATTGATAAATTAAAATTTATTGATGATGGAATAAGCTGTTCCTATGCGCATTTCACTGGTTGCTTAGGTCAGATCGTCAGGAAACTTCATCCAAAGATTTAAGAAAAACTAAAGATATTATACAAATAAAACTGTTAAGCGAAAAATAATTATAAGCCCCAGTTTTACCTGTAACAATATCAAAGCTTAGTCTGGGATCACACTATGAAAGTTTTCTTTCAGAAAGTCTAAGTTTAATGGTGAGAGGGGAAGAGAACATGCTTTTCTTCTCTCCTCTCTCACCCATAAACTCAGACTTTCTGAAACAAAACTTTCATAGTGTGAACTCAGACTTAAACAAACACAACAACAACAACAAAAACAACAACAACAATAATAAACAGTGAGTTTATCTTTTCTTACAGTCCCGACTATTTTCGCATGGTTTCGAAACAAGTTTTTTTTGCCGAACGCAGTCCGATCTTAAAGTTTGATATATTAATGTTTTTTGTCTCGAGAAGACCAATGTTTTGCCTCAAGTATCTCGTTCTAGTATTAATCCACCAGATCTCTGTCCGTACACCCCTAATGACAGAAAATTAAAGCTCGCAAGAAACTATTAAACTTTTGATAAGGAATTACGATAATTGCGGCAGAAACATTTTTGAATTTAAGTAGTAAATTAAGGCTCGCGAAATAAGTTACAGTTTTGCCAATTCTGTTCCTGCAGGACAGTCATCATTAACAGTCGGATCTTTAAATATTATGTAACGAAATCGGTTCTTTTTGTCTACCCCTCTTGCTTCTCTAACCCGTTCGCTTCCAAACAAAAGCAAATGTTATGCTTTTTCTGCCTGTTTTATTTCAAGTAATATAAACATTTTCCGTTTGCGAAATTACACTAAAACGACAATAAAAAACGAAATACATAAGTTCTAAAGCATCGGACTTTTGAGCATTTAAGGTTTTTCCTAGTACTGTCTAATAAGGGTGTGTGTTGCTTACAGTTACAAAAACGCGGGAAACCCTATCATAAACAAAGTTTTTTAAACAATTGTCCATGAAAATTAATTTTTACAGACATTGATATATTTTTAAGCAGTTTTTTGAATGGGTTATAAAAAAAATCAATTTATTTATAAATTTTGTAAATACATAGTACTTAAGAACGAATTTCAATAAATTAAATCAGTAAATAAAATAAAGTGCTACTGAAAACAACTATATAAAAATAACTGTTGGAATTTCATAAATATTTTGTTGTTGTATTAACACAATTAATTATTGTATTTATAAGACGACCAAAAATCTTAGAAAATGCACCACTTAATTACCGTCGAAGTGCGATGTTATTAATTTCTTTTTGTATCTGCGGCATAATACTGATCGAAGTAAAAAGTTGAGTGCTTTTAAACAAAAATGTTGAAAACGTATTAGCCTTTTGTGGCAGCGTGCTGGCATTCCAATTATATCGGTAACAACTGCTCGTAGACGTTTGGATAAACTTATTAATAATTAATCACCCCTATCGTGAATAATTTTCCCTCGTAATTTTTCCCCTTTTCACATATTTGCTATCATGAACAACTCCCATGAAAAAATATTTAATTCAAAGGAGAATAATAACGTGAAAAAATGTTCACGGGAATAAATTCCCCTTATCGTGAAAAGTTTTTTCCCTCGTAATTTGTTCACATTTCCCTTAGATTTTCTCACTTTATTTTTGCTAGGGAATAGAACGTGTATGTTAGTAGTTCCTCCTCTAAATATTAAGTGCTTGATCCGTTAATAAGGCACAAACGATATATTGGCCAACAAAATGGAAAACAACAGGTTGATTGCCGCCGGATTTGTGAAAGACGTGGTGGCAGAATTTTGGAAAATATTTTACTACATAAAATTTAAAAAGTGCGAAAAACTTACGTTGTTATCAACCTACCCCTCCAATACTAATTATTTAGATTTATTATGTTCACTTTCCTTTAAAATATATACGTGTATATTTTCAAACAAAACTTTCAATGATTTTTAATTTTTTCTAATTTTCTTCTTTTTTACATTCACTGGAACTGATAGCATGAAAAATTTTTCACATGAGATTCACGATTGCTTTTTCCCCTTCGAGGGGAATGAAAATTTCTTGGGAAAAAAAATTTCACTTGTTATTCACGATAAGGGTGACTATAAAGTAGTTAAATATCCATTGAAATACAACCTTAATGAGTGGAATCGATTGTTACTGATGAAGCGTTGTAAGCGAGACATTCTGACAAATATTCCATGCAATTGCACAGCCTCTGATAAAATCGATTTGCCACAGACGTCAAAAAAAATATAAAGTGACAGACATTGCATTGCGTAATTTTATTTTGGCTTCGAATCGCAGCGACACCTCAGTTCGATATGGTGCCTTGCTTGCGACAATGTTAATAAAATATTTGAAATTGTCGATTATTGCAAAAGCCAAAGATGAGTTATCTATAGAAACAGCTGAAAAAATACACAGTTCCTTAACGGGCTTATCATCGTCAAGAAGCAATACTCGCTGCAAGATGTAAGGATTTATTAACGTGTTTCTCTTACGCGTGTGAAGATATATATAAAAAGTTAAATTCATTTGTTTTTAGATATCGCATGCGATAAAAAATATATTAAAAAAATATCGCATGTCTTAAAAAATATTATTAAGAAAATAAGACTATTTACACGAGATTTTAAAGTTTTTGTGAACAATCAATCATTTTTATTTAACATTAAGAGCTAAGTTAATATTTTATAAGTTTGTTTATATTAAAATTTATGATTTTTGAAAAAATATGACTTAGACTGAATTTCTTATGAAGAGTATGGACAAGGCTACAATAATCTATAAGCACTATATCCAAATTGTATTTGTGAAAATTTTTATACATTTTTGAAAATTTGACTAAAAGTGAAATTCTCATGAAAGTGCTCTGTGAGGGATATGGCCACTGTGTCCAAATCTTTCGATCTCAGGGAATCAAACCTAATAGAATATGGACAAGGCTACATTCATCTATAAGCACTATATCCAAAATGTATTTGTGAAAATGTTAAAATTTTCAAAAATTTATTTTTTTTAATAACTTTTCATATTTATCTCCACACACGTGTATCTCTTGCGATCGCAAGAAAGAGCCAAGTTTGGAAAGAGTATCGGAGGCAAATGTAACGCGAAATGTTGTTGTGAATGAAGAACATATCACCATTGTGAAAGAGCCAGATTCCAAATTCATCGGCTATGCTACGCCCACTGACAGCACTGCTTTGGCAATCCAGAGCAGCATCGTAGATTATTTGAGTCATGAAAACTTGAATATGGTCCACTTAATTGCTATAAGTTGCGATGGTACTCCTACCAACACTGGCTATAAAAATGGAGTGATTACGAGAATGGATCGCCATTTACAGAGACCATTGCGGTTCGTGGGCCTTTTCCACTTCAACGAGTTACCATTAAATGGGATGTTAAGATCATTGGTTGGCAAACATAAATGACCGAGAGTCTGGCCAGGAAGTATCGGAGAAGCCATTAAAAATTGCATGCACTATTCTGTAAGTTTAATATAATAAACTTCATTGTGTTCTGCATCATATAAGTCAATGTAATTGTACACATTAACTTAATAATAATTCGGATTTTTTATTGCTTATTCCGTTTGGTCAGGTAAACAAAAATTTGGAAACCATTCCAATGGGAGAAATGCCAGCGAACATAGAAGGCTGGAATGTTCGAGGCGGCCAGCTTTATCTGTACAGTATAGTTCGAGCCGTTCATATCGGAGAATGCGGTGAGAGATTAGCCATCGACAAGCCCGGTGCTATAAGCACAGCACGCTGGCTAACAACAGCCTCTAGAATACTCCGCTACTATGTATCGTGCACGCAGCCCTCGATGATAATGAATAAACTGGCTTAGTTCGTTGTGAAAGTTTATGCGCCATTCTAAATTCTTGTAAAAAGCCAACCACCGACAATGTACGGAAGTCGCAACGTTTTCCAATATCTTGGATTCGTCAGCTGCCGAAAGACGTTCAACAGGTCCTCCATCCGTTCATCGCAAATAACGCGTAATTTTGTTATCAATGATAAAAGACCAAGATCCGATAGTACGTTCAGATGGCTTTGGTAAAATTTTATCCGCCCGCAATGAAGCAATCGGATCATTCGTCAAATGTTCGGTCCGCATGTTTATAATTTCATAAACTTCGAGAGTGACTCATACGTTGACATGATCAATTGGACCAAATTCGAATTTACTGAGCCGCCATATTTGCAGTTCTATACGAAATAATCGAATTACCAGGTTAGCACAAGGAAAATAACTTTATTTGATACTCCTCTTTACTAAACTTAGCGTTATGTTCATGTAGTACATAAATCTTCCAATGCTGTCACCGATCACCAACGCATTGGTCATATTTTTTGTAAGCTAGAAAACCTCAAAAAATACAGCCAACTTGAATCACATCGAAGTATGACTGATTAAAATGTCCAACATTTTATTTTATCTCAATTTTTTTAATTATTTTTGTATAATAAAATTTAAAAATATTTTGCTGGAATTATCGAATTAAGTTTAATAGTTTCTTGCGATCTTTAATTCCCTAACATTAGGGTGGTACGAATAGAGATCTGGTAGATAAATACTAGAAAGAGATACTTGGTCTTCTTGAAACAAAAACATTGATATATCATAATTTAAGATCAGACTGTAAAAAAAAATTTCGAAACCACCTTGCAAGAATACTTTTTATTAGATGGAGTATGGCGCATTTTTTTCAGGGACCGAAATAACAGTTTTATTCGAATCTTAAAACAAAAAAGCATATAGAAGTAAATGTGGAGAAACTGATTCAAGTATACCATATTAAACCTTGTGAACTTGTCTATGATAAAATATATTGATTTTTATTTTTTCGATCAAAATTAAGAGTTATTTTTTGATTTTTTTTTTTTAACAAAAATAACTGTTATTTTTTGATTTTTATTTTTTCGATCAAAATTAACAGTTATTTTTTGATTTTTAATTTTTTGAACAAAAATAACAGTTATTTTTTTATTTTTATTTTTTTGAGCAAAAATAAAAGTTATTCTTTAAAGAAATGTACGTGTAATAATCAGGGGTGTTCTGGAAATCGAAAACGCAAAACGCAAGAATTTTAAACTTTAGTTTTTGATAAGATTTCTGTGATAAATGAATTTCATGACAAATATTTTACAAACATTTCTCTATTAAACCGAATTTCATAACAAAAATTATAAAAGTTTGATTAAAAGTGTATTGAAACAACTTCCAAATATGTGCGTTTTGCGTTTTCGATTTCCAGAACAGTCCTGACAAATTTAGTTGACTTTAAATGTTTATTTTAATGTGTAATCATTATTGGGAGTTCTTATGCATATTAAAATAAATATTTAAAGTCAACTAAATTATTATTACACGTACATTTTTTTAAAGAATGACTTTTATTTTTGTTCAAAAAATGAAAAACACAAAAAATAACTGTTATTTTTGCTCGAAAAATAAAAATCAATAAATAACAGTTATTTTTGTTCAAAAAAATACAAATCAAAAAATAACTGTTTTCATCTGACTTTTATGAAAAAAGGAATAACTGTTACGGTCCCTGATTTTTTTTCCTTGTAAGGTGGTAAGCTCTAGTGTACATGTGTGTTTGCAAGTACATGCAAGATAAGCACATTTTGGGAGAATTAAAAGAAAACATAACCACTATGTATACATGCATGTGCGTGTGTCTGCAAGCAAATTTAAAACGTTTTTTAAACCCTTTAATCCTGAAAATTTAGATAAAATTTATATTGTGCATATCTACACAATCATCAAATCCTTTAAAACGATATATGTTTCATTAAAATCGGTGGACGATAAGATATTTAAGATTCAACAGCAAAAAATTGTTCCCGTATTTATATGTATGTATGTATATAAGATAAGGAAAAACAAAATAACTGGCTAATTTTCTTAAATTAAGAATAAATCCTGAAGAATATCATTTAAAGTTCTAAGTGAATGACCTAAATCAAATGCTTTTAAACCATTAAGCTAAAGGCGTTTTGCCGTTCTTAAGGCTGAAGGAAGGTGCATTTTATGCGTTTCTAAATTCAAGTTACATGCAATGCATTTATGCGACAAATTGTTTTTTTTATTCTTTTATTTTTTAAAGGATTCAAAGAGGAACTGCTTTTATTATACAAATATTCGTAATTGTTCACCGTATCAATAACTTTCCAGTTCATGGCATTTGTTCAAAAAAATAATAAACACAACTGTTGACGTGAATAGCCAAAAAATTCACGTATATTGTGCAAAAAAGTGGCTCCAAATGAGCCCGATAAATTATTTGAAATTTGATTCTAAAAATGATGTAATTGATTTGCAATGTATTTTACTTTTATTACAAACAAATTAAGTTTCCTCTATTCTGTCTCACTAAGATAAAAGACAAAACCATGCTTTGCTAAAGAGCGACAAAAGGATATTAAAAAACTTGTTTATTTAAAAATTATATTTTTAAATTCACAATGCAAAAAATAATCAAAAAAGTTAAATACCGCTACGCAAGAAGAATTAAAGAAAAAATACAATTCTTTACAAAATTCTTTTGGGCAACAACAAATAATGAATACATATGTATGTTTGTATGTTAATGAACTATAAAGCTACACAATATTAAATTCAATTATAATTAGGGCGATATCGAAAATTAAAAGTAAACATTTTCAATTACAGAAGTTTAAGCATAAGGAATGAGAGATAGCGAACTAAACGATATACTTAGTACTAACAATATTGTATTAAATAAATTAGCTCTGATCTGAACATCCTGCCCCCGTTGAATTCCTTGGGAATTCAACCTCATTCAATGATGAGTAACCAATTTTTGAAACTGCTCTTCGAACTAAGCCATTGGCCGTTTTTATAACATGGCTTTGTACCATCGTCACCTTTTATAACCTCCGTTATGCGACCCAACTGTAGTGGTCGGAGGTTAAAGTGTCAGAAAAAAGAAAAAAAAAAGGGGTAAGTATTACTAAGCACTTCTGCCGCATTAGACGAGCATTAAAATGCCCTTTTTGAGAAATAAATTAGACAGTCGATTTGAATGTTCAATTAATTCTGAGTTTATTAAAATTAATCAATGGCTTATATACTAAATCTTACCTATCATCAGCATTTACCCAAATTGATTTTGTTTACATTAATTGAACTTAAAATTTTTAAACCGTGGGAAATGCTGATGTTGCTTTTATTTGTTGTCACGAATTTGGCTTGTGACAACGAAAACTAAAAATACTTAAAATAAACAAAGTTATTTAATTACAATCTAAATAGTGGTGTGCATAAAAATAGCACACTCACTACACCCTTACCCTTTTTGGTTTTGGGTATTATTAAAAATCAAAAAAATATAGAATTATTGCATAAATGGATATATTAGTACAAAGATTTTTATTATTGTATGTATTTATTATTGTAAGTATTAATATGTATGTTTGTAAGAATTTTTTTTTTTTTTTTTTTGACCTTAAATATGTACTTATGAAATAAACTTTTTTAAATTATTTTTATGTACACTTTTAATTTTTGCTTTATCTATTTCTATAATTATGTTTAAATCGTCTATATCTAGTATTTTATATGGACCTTTATATGGAGGCTCGAGTTTTTTCTTATTCTCGGCTTTTACTAAAACTAAGTCTCCGATTTTTAGTTCTATTTTATTCTGTTTTCTTTCAGATTCTAGTTTTCTTTTTTTTTTAACTTCTAAAATTATGTCTCTTGCTTTTTGCAGTGAGTAACGAAGTCTAATCTTAAGCTCATTCAAATAATTGTCTAGGTTGTAAATATTTTTAGGGTCGCTCAATTCTTCATTTGGTAGTCTAGGAAGTTTTCCATATACCAACTCAAAGGGTGTATAATTAGTATCTACGTTTGGGGTTGTGTTAAAAGCGAAAGCAAAGTATGGTATCCATTCGTGCCAATTGTTGTCTTCTACGAAATTTAGAAAATATTCATTTAGAACACGGTGATTACGTTCTACTGTTCCCAAAGTTTCATGATGGTAGGGCGTCGAGAAATTCTGTTTTATTTTTAATAATACACAAATCTCTCTCATTAACTCATTAGTAAATTCAGTACCTCTGTCCGTTTTGAGAATGTTAAACAAACCGTATTTTAAAATAACTTCTTCTACTAGCGTTTTTGCCACTGTTTTGGCATCTTTTGATTCTATTGGACAAGCTATAACATATTTTGTCAGTTCACACTGTATTGTGAGTATATATCTAAAGTTTAGTGACGGTCTAAGTGGTCCAACTGTGTCCACTACTACAGTGTCAAAACTACTTGATGGTGTATCTGTTATAGTAAAAGGTTCTTTCGTATGTTTAGTCTGTTTGTTCTTTTGGCACGATTCGCATGTTCTTATATAGTTTTTAACCATTTTGTTCATATTTTTCCAAATAAATCGCTGTTTTAATTTTATTAATGTTTTTCTTATTCCGAAATGTCCACTATGGGGTGAGTTATGAAATTCTTCTATTAGTCTGTATTGTTTTATTGCATTATCTACTCTTTTTGGCATTCTGTATATAATTATATCGACGTCATTGTTTTTGAATTTATTGTATTCTTCTTTCAATTTCTCTACCGGTATATATTTAAAAATTTCATCATTATCATATAGTACGTACTTTTTATTTTTATATTTCTTTATTTTCAATAAAAGTTTCTCCATAAATGTTTCTGAAAACATTGGATTTTCGCTTCTATTGCATATCACGCGTGTAATTTTATCATTATATTCATTCTGCAGATTATTATTATCATTATTTTCATATATAAATTGTATTCTTTGAAGCTTTTTTATATCATTCATTGATATACATTCCCACATATGGAGGTGATCAGTCTCCTGTTGAGAAATGTCATTCTTTTTCTTGTTTTTTATTTTAATTTCATCTTCTTTATCTTTAGTATTCTTATTAAGCATGCTACGTGTTATTGCCAGAGTTTTTCTTTCTTTTTCATCAATACAGAGTGGAATCATTTCTTTTAATATTTTTGAGTTAATTTCGATGCGGGATAATGCGTCTGCGTTAGTGTTATTTGCTCCCTTTTTATATATAATATCAAAGTCATAGTCTGATAGTTCTAATCGAATTCTGGTCAGTTTCGAGGATGGATTTTTATGTGAAAATAGTGCAATGAGTGGTCTATGGTCTGTTACTGCAGTGAATTTTCTGCCATATAGGTATGGTCTAAAAAACTGTATGCCCCAATGAATTCCTAATAATTCTTTCTCAATAACTGACTTATTTCTTTCATGTTTATTCAAAGATTTACTTGCATATGATATAGGAAAGTCGTTTCCAATTTCGCCTTGTGAGAGTATTGCTCCTAAAGCTACATTTGAGGCGTCTGTGGTCAGTACAAATGGTTTATCAAAGTCAGGGTATTGTAATATAGGTGGGTTTTTAAGTCTGTTTCTTAAAGTGTCAAATGCTTTTTGGCAATCTTCTGTCCATTCGAATTTGACTTTCTTCTTCAATAAGTTGTTTAGGCAGTTTGCTGTTTTAGCAAAATCCGGAATAAATCTTCTATAGTAATTACAGAAGGCTATGAATCTTCTAACTTCATCCGAATTTTTTGGAATAGGATATTGTTCAATAATTTCATATTTTGTTGGATCGGTTTTAATACCGTCTTTTGTAATAAGATCTCCTAAATATAAGACTTCTGGCTTTAAAAAGCAAAATTTTTCCGAATTTAATTTCAAGTTGTACTGTTTTAGTCTTTCAAATACTTTTATGAGATTTTCATTGTGGTGCTTAAGGCTGCATCCGAAAATAATAATATCATCTACATATAGGAATGCTTCAGATTCCAGACCAGACAATGCTATGGTTAGCATCCTCTGAAAACTGTTTGATGATATTTTTAGTCCAAAAGGTAGTCTATTATATTGATAGTGACCGCTGTATCTAGTTCTATTTGATGAAAAGAACTTGTCATATCAAGAGTTGAAAAAAATTTTGCTCGACCTAGTTTGTCTAAAACATCTTCTAGTCTTGTTAGGGGGAATTTGTCGTTTACTACTTTATCATTCAAACGTCTGTAATCTACAACTAAACGCCATTTCTTTATGTCATCTTGTCCTTTTTTAGGAACCAATAATAAAGGAGAGTTGTATGGGCTAATTGATGGCTCTATTATATTTTCTTGTAATAGTTTCTGTACTTGTCTGTCTATTTCATTCTATTGTGATTGTGGTAAACGATAATTTTTTATGTATACTGGGGTTTTATCGTTTAGTTCTATGGTTTGTTTGTAAAAATTATTAGTGGTTAATGATTCTCCCTCTAGATGAAATATTTCCTGATATTGTTTCAATATGTCGTATAAGGCTTTCTGTTTTTCGTTAGCAAAATCTTCGAATTTTATTGTTTTTAGCAATTTCTGAAACCTATTGTCTGAATAATGTTCGTCATTTAGATGAGTGGTTCTATAAATGTTATAGTATTGTAAAGGTATTGTAGCTAGTTTAAGTTGCGACAATCGTATTGGTGTTTCTAATGTATTTAGA
The DNA here is from genome assembly GCA_963931875.1 of Pollenia griseotomentosa. Taxonomy (NCBI): domain Eukaryota; kingdom Metazoa; phylum Arthropoda; class Insecta; order Diptera; family Polleniidae; genus Pollenia; species Pollenia griseotomentosa. The sequence continues at coordinate 106,899,850 of OZ007564.1, read as the reverse complement.
ATTTTAATGTGGCGATTACCATTTTTTGGTATTATCGTGTTTGCAACGAAAACTCCGTTTTCTATTTCTTTGTTGCATACTACACTGTCTTCACCTATTTCAATGTTGATTTTTACTACTTTTTCACTTCTTGGTGGCATCATAACGCTTGTTAAATGTTTTGTATTAGTTTCTATAGGAATTGTGATACTCTCTTCATTTATATAAGTACTTATAGTTTGTGTATCGTAGTTTATTATACAGTTGTATTTATGAAAGAAATCCATTCCTAAAATTCCGTCTGTGTTTATTGGAAAGTCACTGTCTACTAAGTAAAATTTATGTTTTAAGCAATGTTCTCCAAGTACTGCTTCTAATTCAGTCGATCCAAGAGTCTCTGTATAGTGTTTGGTTATGCCGTTCAATCTAAAAATATCTTGTTCAATTACATTATATCCGTGTATAAAATTTTCCTTGCAAAGGGATATATCAGAACCAGTATCTATTAAGAAAGTCAGTTTGTAAGTCAGGTTTTTGATAGAAAGATATATAAAGTTCGAAGTGTTGGGATTTATTGTGTGAATCTGTAATTTTCCCCTTCTGGAGATTCGTTCTGAGTCTCCAGGGCTTCTTCGTTTCCCTGTCGATGTATTGTGCGTACGTTTGGGTTGTTATTTCTTTGATTTGTATTGTTGTTATTGTTATAGGTGTTTCTATTATTTCTGTTGTAAGCATTATTTGTGTTGTATCTACTGTTGGTATTATTTGAATTTCTATTATAATTATTAAAATTTCTACTATTGTTGTTGTTGTTATAATTATTGTTGTAGTTTTTGTTATTTCTGTTGAAGTCTTGTCTTCTTTGATTGTTGTATCTGTTATTGTTATAGTTGTAATTGTTATTACTGCGTCGATTTCTGTCATTTATATGAAATATATTTAGTGTGTTTGTTGCCTGTAAAAGTCTTTCCTGTGTGCTAGCTATTTCAAATGCTTGTGCTAGCGATTTAGGTTGCGCTGCTATAACTGCTGTTCTTATGTTTTCTTGTAAACCTTCTTGGAATGTTTCGAGTGCTAATTTTTCGTTCAACATTCTAATTGTAGAGCGTGCTATTTCATTTGAACTGTCTTCAAGGTCACTGAATTGTACTATGGTTAATTCTGAAATCAATGTGTTTATTTTTTCTCTAAAACTTGACACATTACCTCTTTGCTTAATATTTCTAATTTCCGAATGAAGACTACTGGCTGTCTTTGTTGACTTGAAATGTTTGGACAGTGATGATTTTAGTTCGTAAAATGTTTTTGGTATGTCTTGTGTCATTAAAACACTTCTAACCTTATCGCTTAATTTCATGGCAATAATATATTTTATTAAGTTCTTTTTCCCTTGTTCGTTAAGTTCATCGTGAACCATTTCAACCATTGATAGAAATATATCGAGGTGTGTAGGTTTTCCGTCAAATATAGGAATTGTGTCCGAAGCTTTTTTGCTATCAAAGTTTGACATTTTTAAGCTGTTATTTGAATTGGAGTGTTCTTTCAAAAGTTCGATTGCTGTTGTCTTTAACGTTTTAAATTCTTCAATTTTTTGCTGTCTAAGTGGATTTGATAAATAGCTTATTAGTTTTCCAAATTGTCTACTATATTCATTGATTAAGTGGTACTTTTCTTTTATTGTTTCTTCTGTATATTTTCTACCTTTTGATTTTTTAGCGTTTATAATTAACTTTTGTAGTTCTACAATAATTTGGTCCATAAGTATGAAATATACTATATATATAAAAAAATTTTTTTTTGTTTGTTTATTTAATTAATTGTTTGTTACTGCATTAGTAGTAATTTCCTTTTTTATATAATTTTTTAACAATTTCCAAAGTACTATTATCATTACAATTATTACTAAAATAATTATTATATCTAAACTTAGGGATATCCTATTGTCATTTACCGCATATGTATTAGATGTTTGTTCAAGTTTTGTATCTGCTATCCCCATTATTTTGATATTTTCTAAGACTTGTTTTATTTTGTCTTCTTCTGTTACTTCGAAAGTTTCTAGTGTTCGTTTCTCCAGCCTTTCTTCTTTAGTGCGTCTAATTCCTCAATTAATTTTTTTTTCTGTGCTCCTTTGCTAATGTTTATTATGCGTTGGAGGTTGGCACACGTCTGTTCAAACTTTCTGTTCTTGCCCCCTCGCTTCTTTGGCTTATGGGCAGATTGGGTTGGTGATTTGGAGTCCTTTGTGTTCTTCGCCTGTCTTCGCCTATATTCTTCTAACGTTATAGGTTTAGGGCCAGCTTCTTTCGGGATCGGTATGTATTTTGGAGGTTGCTCTAGACTTTCGTTTATTGGAAGTGGTATGTATTCTTCCCACTTTCTGAAGATGATGTCTAATTCTTCCTTAGTCGTCATACAGTACAATTTTATTTTTCCTTTAGTAAGGATAATTTTACTTTAAACAATTTTAAAGTTTGTTTGGCAGGATCGAAAGAATTGACAGAAATTAATTTATGTTGGGCAGGATCGAAAGAATTGACAGAAATTAATTTATGTTGGGCAGGATCGAAAGAATTGACAGAAATTAATTTATGTTGGGCAGGATCGAAAGAATTGACAGAAATTAATTTATGTTGGGCAGGATCGAAAGAATTGACAGAAATTAATTTATGTTGGGCAGGATCGAAAGAATTGACAGAAATTAATTTATGTTGGGCAGGATCGAAAGAATTGACAGAAATTAATTTATGTTGGGCAGGATCGCCATGTAGTGGTCGGAGGTTAAAGTGTCAGAAAAAAGAAAAAAAAAGGGGTAAGTATTACTAAGCACTTCTGCCGCATTAGACGAGCATTAAAATGCCCTTTTTGAGAAATAAATTAGACAGTCGATTTGAATGTTCAATTAATTCTGAGTTTATTAAAATTAATCAATGGCTTATATACTAAATCTTACCTATCATCAGCATTTACCCAAATTGATTTTGTTTACATTAATTGAACTTAAAATTTTTAAACCGTGGGAAATGCTGATGTTGCTTTTATTTGTTGTCACGAATTTGGCTTGTGACAACGAAAAATAAAAATACTTAAAATAAACAAAGTTATTTAATTACAATCTAAATAGTGGTGTGCATAAAAATAGCACACTCACTACATTTAAGTGATGGTTGATTTTCCTCCTTTAGGAGCACCATGGTACCTATTTTAATGTTATCTGAAGCAATTTGCCATTTAGTTCTCCGTTGAAGAATTGTCAAATACTCAGTACTCCATTGTTTCCAAAAAAGTTGTTACATATAGCACACACGCTGCCACCGACCCAGACGATGCATGTTTAGCATTGTTACATCTGGCTCTACAACTGAAGCCGATCAAAAAATGAGCAGGTGTCAGAATATTCAAATCATCAGGATCTTCAGAAAGTGGGCACAAAGGACGAGAGTTAATGATTGCCGAAATTTGATATACGAGAGTTCGAAGCTCATCAAAGTCTAAAATAGATTGCCCAAGAGTACGTAGAAGATGAAGCTTTGCAATCTTGATTGAAACCTCCCAGAGGCCTCCGAAGTGGGGTGATCTTGGCGGTATGAATTTCCAATCTATATTATCTTCCAAACATTGTTTATGAACTGCCTTTAAGTGCTGCTGGCACAAAAATAATCTTTTAAGTTCGGCCATTTCATTTGTTGAGCCTACAAAATTTGTGGCTTTATCAGACCAAATGGTTTTGGGTCTGCCTCGAATGCTAATAAAACGTTTAAGAGCTGCTAAGAAGCCTTGGGTAGACAATTCTTTGACCAGATCTAAATGAACAGCCTTAGTGCTGAAACAAATAAAAAGGCAAATATAACTTTTAATTGGAGCTCTTGCGAGAAGTTCTGAACGGTATAATATTGAGCCACAAAAATCAACTCCTGTTACCAAAAATGCTCGAGAACCTTCAAATCTGTCTTTGGGAAGACTGCCCATTATGTGCTCTACTATGCGATGTCGTTAGCGCAGACAACGAATGCATTTATTAATAATACTACTGACCTCTTTTCTGCCACCAATGGGCCAAAACTGCAATCTTATTGTTGCCAACAATGACTGTGGGCCAGCATAAAGATTCTTATGATGAAAATACGCAATCATTGAGTCTGTTAAGGGATTTTGTTTAGGAAAAATTATGGGGTGTCGATCATCAGAATTAAGTTGTGCATTTTTAAGACGACCACCCACTCTTAGGAGGCCAAAATTATCAATAAAAGGATTTAAGGATATGAGTGAACTTGATGATAAAATTGATTCGCCTTGACTGACCGCTTTATACTCGTTTAAAAATCGACTTTTTTGAACCATACGAATTAATAACATGGTACCTCTCTGCACGTCTGTTGTTGACAATGGACCCTTTCGACATGAAACACCTGCACCACCAAACTTATATATGTAAGCAAAAACTCTGCAGATTTTCCCAAACGATGTAATATATTTGCACTTAATTCACAGGTCGATTAATGATGCTGTGCTAACCAAAACCGATTTACGCTTTTCTGGCAAATTTTTTGTTACTGGAGGTTGTGATGGCCAAGATTTTGTATCCTCCTTTAGAAATTCTGGGCCAGATATCCAAAAATCAGATGATATTAATTCTGCCGCACTTGCACCTCTTGATAAAACATCAGTCGGATTCTTAGCTGTCGGTACAAAAAGCCATTTCATATTTGCAGTTAAAGATTGTATACGACTGATACGATTTGATACGAAAACTTGATAATTGGATGACTCTTCTTGAATCCACGATAGGACAATTGTTGAGTCTGACCAACAATAAATAACACCAACGAAAATATTAAAATTCGATATTGAGTGTACGAGTTCTGCAAGCAGGAGTGCAGCTGAGAACTCCAATTTGGGAACCGTTAAAACCTTTGTGGGTGATAACCGAGATTTAGAGCAGAAAAGATTAGAATGCGCAACGCCATTGCTTTCACTTCGAATGTAAACACAAACACCATAGGCACGGAGACTTGCATCGCAGAATGCATGTATTTGGTGCTTACCTCCAGGCCTTAAAACCCTTTTAGGAAATTCGCACCTATCAACTTCTAAAAATTCGGAGCATAGATTAAGCCAAGCAGTATTAAGGGCCTGGGGTAATTTATCATCCCATTCAATTTTTTTCTTCCACAAATGCTGAAGAAAAATGTCTGGACCGATAAGACCAAGAGGGTCATAGCATCTTGCAATGGCTGACAGAATCATTCTCTTCGTCACTTCTTCTGCGAAAATAAAAAATTGTCACCATTTGGCTCCCATGCCAATCCCAACGTTTTGGTCACATCACTTTCATCTCGAAATTTTAAAAACTTTTCCTTGTCTTCATCTTTTATTTTGTTTTGTTAAGAATGCGAGGGTCATTCGAACACCATTTACGAATTTTAAAATTCCCCCTGCTAAGTAACTGTGTTGTTTGCTCTAGGATTTCATTGACTTCGCTTAAAGAGTCCCCACCAGATATTATATCATCGACGTAAAAATCACGCAACACTATTTTTGAGCCTAAAGGGTAAGACTGACATTCGTCTATTGCTAATTGATGCATTGTCCGAACGGTATGATACGATGCGGACTTTGTGCCATAGGTAACGGTTTCCAATTTGTAGATTTGTAAAGGCCCATCAACCTCATTTCGCCACAAAATACACTAAGGAAAATTATCTGGATAGGCAACCCCTATGCATCTATAAATTTTACATATATCGCCTGTTAGAGCAATATTGAAGGAACGAAAACGTAGTAATATATCACAAATATTAGGCTCAATTGTCGCGCCACACATAAATATATCATTCAGCGACAGTCCTGAAGTAGTTTTTGCTGATCCGTCAAATACAACACGTAATTTCTTGGTTGAGCTTTCCAAATTAGTTACACAATGATGAGGGTGAAAATAAACCTTAATGTTTTCTGGTGTTTTATCCAATAAGCACATGTGCTTAAAATCAATATATTCGTTGATAAATGCGTTATACTGAATTTTCAAGTCTTGAGACTGATTTAAACGTTTTTCCAAATTGTAAAATCGACGAAGGGCATGCTGGTACGATTCACCAAGAGCCGTTGGGTTTGTTTTAAATGGCAAGCGAACTGTATACTGGCCTGAACTAAACGCTACTTCTTCTTTTGTTATTTTTGAGACAACATCAAGATGGTTTTCTATTTCCCAGAAACGGCTTATCAATTTATCTAAATTATTTTCATAATTGGCTTTTTCGCCTGGTCGAATATTTAATAAGCAGCTTTTATCTTTTTGTAATTGAATACCCCTACCAGGTACATAGCGTGCCAGCACATGTTAGGGAAGGACCACAACGAATTACTATTGAAGAATACCAGCAGAGGCTATCGAACGGTAAAGAAGAAAGACTTACCCAAATTCCAAAAGTTCACCTGCCACGACATAGAAGGGGCGGAAAGTTAGTAAAGCTGCGTCGGAAGTTGGCCGCACTACGAGGTGTTGTAAACGCTGATCCACCACCATCCTGGCAAACAGCGTCCGAAGCTTGGCAGCAGATAGAGGCTCTGGAAGCCCAAATGGAGCAGTATAGGAGCAGGAAAATTAAACATTTACCTGACTGCAATTAGTTTATAATTTTTTTTTAATTATTTAATGTTTAAATAAAACACAAAAAAGAAAAAAATAAGGTTTTTATTCATTTTTAAAAGAAAAAAATTATGACAATCACTTTGTGCTTTAAATTATACACAATTAAAAGAAAACTTTGGAAGTAAATAAGAAAGCGGAATGTCAGAATTTAATTAGTGCTGCCAAGCACGTGTATGGTTAGTGCTGCAACACACAGCTGTTTTTAGAAAAAAAAGTAGTACCTGTTAGATGTTGCCAGATTGAAGTATTTTATATACGTTATTTTTTTGGTATAGATTTAAATTTTAAATTTGAAAAGCAGTTTGATGAATTTATTTATTGGTTTTATTGTAATACTTAGAGAATTTTTATTGTATACTTAGAGAAATTTTATTATAATTTTTTTAATTGATGGAACAAATTGAAGAATTTATTGAAATTACGAAAATTAGATGTAAATGTAAAGAAACAGAGTTTACTCTTTACAGTATAAAACTCAGAAGTTGGTTAGATTGGAATTAATAAGAGAGGAGTTAGAGAAATATTCTGAGTTTGAAGCTCTGGAGGATTTTTTGATTCAGACGGAACTTTTGCACGACCTTTTAAGAACGGAGGATAGAGAAATATACATTAAATATGTGTTTAATTTGAAGTTGACGGCACAGGTTAGGAGCGTTATAGGGCGTGCTAACAGACCTGTAACTTTTTCTGATTTGAAAGATTCATTGACTACGGCGTATCCGAACCCTAATACTTTGCAACAGGTTTTGTCGGAATTTGGTACTTTGCGGCAGGGCAACGCCGACATATCTACGTTTAGGGAGAAAATATCTCTTTTGTCAGACCAATTGAGTAAGTTTGCAATACAATCCCTCGAGAACCCTACACAAAGGGAAAAGGATGTTATATATAAGATGAGTGAGAGCATGGCCCTTAACGTTTTTATGAAAGAGGTAAATCAAGAGTTTCAGAACCTTTTAATAGCAAGCAGCCCAAAAACATTAAATGAGGCGGTAGAAAAATGCATAACTTCCGAAAGGAACAAGGTTACCAATAATATTTTTAGAATTGAAAATCCGAATTTTAGGAGCGGTAGCCGTGGCAATAACCCACATAGTTACCTCAATTTTTTTTTTTTTTTTATTTCCTAAGCTAATCCCGCGAAGCTCTATGCTTGTCTGCAGGAAAGAAACCAGAGTCTCTAGCGGGAATCGAACCCGCAACCTCGGCGCTGATAGACTAGCTCGCTACCAGCTAGCCTACCGACACACAATTATCGAAGTTACAATAAATATCGAAATTACAATAATGATAGTAGAGACTACAACCCACGCAACAATCGTAACGGTAACCGTGATTATCGGGGTCACTATGAAAATAATAACCGCGGTTATCGAAGTCACACGCAAGATAGCCGAGAAAACAACCAGCGAAATTATAACCAACACAGTGGTAGGTTCCAAAACGGCGGTAATAACAACAATACCCACAGTAGTAGTGTAGTGTACCTTATAAGCGTCCACTGCTTACCCAATAGAGGTCTGCAAGAATAAATAAAAAGCAATTTCAACACACTCATTTGTTTTTTAACTGCAATGAGTCGAGCTCACAATCATAACGAAACAAATGAAAGAATAACCAAACACAAAACAAATAAAAACTCATTCAATTCAGTCAACTCAAATGAAATGAGATGAATATTCAAGTATATTTTGAATGTAAAGTTATTTGAATTTTTACTTCTCTTTTGTATTTTTTCTGTACATGCATATTATGTATGTATGTGTAAGCTTAACTCTTATAAATAAAAGAAGCCACAAGCTTACACACATATTATGTCAATGTATTCAAATAAATGTACGCACATTCAATTATTCAAAAATTATTTGAATGTTTTTTGTAAACTTGCTCTCTCTAACGGGTCATTTCAATGTTTTGTTATTTATGAATGGCTCCTAAATTCATTTACAGTAAACAAGTTTGTTATTCATTCCATTCATTCTTATTTTTGTATGTGGCTTACTTTCTTCTTATCTTTTTGAATGTTTTTTATTTGAATAAATGTTGTGCACTTTGAGTAAAGGCAAACGAGTGAGTTATTCAAAGCAGACCTCTATTACCCAATAACCAATCTAAAATACATACATGCCACCCCAATTACTGTAGGGTAAATGCCATACATAAAAGATCAAATAACGGCATTTACCCAAATGACTCAATGTGTTCGAACATGAGTCAATATAATGGTAAAGCAGATCAATCAGAATGTGAGTGACATGAATTTGGAAATGAGTACATTACTTACTCATGCATTCTGATTGGTCATAGCATTGTGCATAAAGAAAAACCATGATAATTCCATGGTACTGAAAGAGAGGTATAGATTGTAAGAATTAGTACTTAAAGTTAGAATAAGTAAGCAATATTGTAAAATAAGTATAAAAAGGCAGTAGCCCACAAATAAAATCAGACTTGAATACTGAAAACAGAAAGTGGCACTTGTTGCCTAGTTGAATTATTTAAGTCTCTTATTTGGCTGTCGCAAGACGCCTGACCATTGAGCTGAACCCCTACAGCTGTTTAAAATTATATTGGGCTATAGGGAAAAGATGTTATAAAAGACACAAATATACACATTATACACTACATGGCGATCCTGCCAACTTTCATACTCTACATGGCGATCCTGCCCACTGGGACCACCACATTTTCAGATCCTGCCCTAATCTAGGACCAATAATTTTTCCAATCTAGGACCGATAATTCTACAATTAGTATAAACTCTGCCAACTTGGGCTAAGAAGATTAAATGATGCGTTTCCTGTCAAGCATTAAATAGCACGAGAAGAAAAAGAGAGGTCGTCAAAAATAAATTTAATAACCAATGGACTTTCATTTCACAGCATTTGTATAATTTAATACAGAAGAGGCTGAAGCTGAAATCTAGATGTCAGTAGAAGAATAAGTTTATATAAAAAGATAGATTAATTTAAGACAATAAGAAAAGTTCAGACAAATCAATAATTGAAGAGATGAATATCAATTATAGAAAATAAATAGAATAATTAAATATACTTTTCCTTTATTACATTAACAATAAATATTAATGGACTTTTATACAAGTTTTTGGTTTTTGAATCCTACAATGAGCAAACCTAAAAATAATGTAGAAATGAATACAGTAAAATATTATGAACAATGTAAATGCAAAAATCACAGAAGAGTTAGTGCCGGAATATGTTAAAACTTTATTTGTAGTTATATTAATACTATACGCAGCATATAGAACTACTGTATTATATTATAAAAAATAGAAATAGTAATAGCAGTAAAAGTATAACTAATGTATAAATTATTAAGAAAATAATAAGTCAATTAATTTTTACTTATAAATAAATCTACATATATGGAAGAGAAGTTAGTTAGCTTAAAGGAATTTTGAAGGAACTTAAAGAAAAGTCCAGGAAGAACCTATACCGAGTCAACGGTATTAAATAAATTTGAATATATAGAAAGTTTAAAAAGTGAATTTCAACTGATAGAGTTAGAAGAGGAAGATACAAAAAAATTAGCGTTAAAATTAGAGTTTAATAATCTTTACAAACTAGTAGAAGATTACTAAAGTAAAAGTATAAAGAAACCATTAGAAACAAAACATATAAACATGGCATCGTTTAATCTAGAAACGGTTGCAAAAGCGTTACCTTTGTTTACAGGTAATTACATGGAATTAGAAATTTTTATAATCATAGCAGAACTAATAAACAAGACATTATCAGACGTAGCAAAACTAGATTCAGTATGTTTATTATGCTAAATTATCCTCACAAGTCAGAACAGCAATTGGAAGCTATACAAAGCCTGAAAATTTCGAAGTGCTCAAGAAACTATTAGAGCAAAGGTATAAAAGCAATAAAACAATTCCGGAGTTACAAAATAAACTCAATACATTATTCCAAGGGAAAATGTCTATTGATTTGTATAGAGAGAAAATAACAGGTATAATTGACAATCTAAATAAGTTAGGCATAGAAGAATTAGGAAATCAAGTTTCAGAAGCTGAGAAAAACGTTATAGTTCGATTAAATAATAAACTTGCTTTAGATACATTTAAGAAAAGTATAAATGAATGTTTCAAGTCGACCATATACGCTTCCCGACCGACTACATTACAAGAAGCATCAGACCTTGCAGTTGAGATTGAAAATGAAAAGAAAGCAACCCATAACGAAGTTCTGCATGTCAGAAGAGAGGAACCACGGTATCAACCACAATATTACAACAGAAATAACAACACATTTTCTAACTACAACAATAACAGGCAACACAAATACCAAAACTATAACAGAAACAATAATTTTAATAGCAGAAACAATAGCAACAATGCGAATTTCAACAGAGGCAATAGTTACAACAATAACTACGCTAGAAACAATAATTATGACAATAATAATTCACGGATAAATACAAACTTCTCTAGAAGTAACAACTCAAACGGACTAAATAGCAACAACCAAAACTACAGAGGTAACAACAATAATGGTAGAAATAATAACAGCAGTTCTAACAGAAACAATGATAACAGAAATAATAACAATGACAACAGAAGGTATATACGCACGGAACAAGATGAGGGAAACGAGGACGGCTCGGAAAACAGAGATATTCCGGACAGCCAAAATTAAGGATATACAAAGTTTCAAATAATAATACAAATTTCATAATCGCTAAGTACAAAAATAAAGAATTAACATTTCTTGTCGACACAGGAGCCGACGTATCATTATGTCGCACTAGAGAAATTTTTGATGATGAACCATTAAATGTGGAGAATAGATGCAAATTAACAGGCATCACTAAGGAAGATATACATTCACTAGGGACAAGCGAACTTGAACTATCACTAGCAGACCAGACATGTAAATACAAATTCCATTTAGTAGATGATAATTTCCCAATAGAGACAGACGGTATAATAGGGGGGGCTTTTTAAAGGAATACTTATGCAAAATAGATTACGAGACATTTACAATTTCTTTGTTTACAAACAATTAAACTATAATTCTTCCAATGCAAACAAAAGCATTCGACACCTTAAAAATAACTATACCATCACGAACAGAAATTATACAACCGCTAAAATTGAACCTCACTGAAGATTGCGTCATATTTAATACCGAATTAAAAGACGGAGTTTTTTTTAAGTAATTCAATAGCACCTAAAAACGGCATGACACACGTCAAAATTTTAAACACAACAAATGAGACATCAACTTTACAGGGCATTAAACTACACACGGACCATCTGAAAAACTATGACATATTAAATTACAAAAATATAAACAGCGACGAACGCTTTAATAAAATTTTGAATGACTTGCAATTAGACCACGATGACGAATATGCAAAAACACAATTGAAAGAAATATTTAAAAAATATCAAAACGTTTTTCATTTAGAAGACGAGAAATTAAGTTTCAACAATTTTTACGAACAGAAAATCACGACCTCAGACAATACAGCTGTCTACATAAAAAACTTTAGATTACCACATTCACATACAGATATAATAAATGACCAGGTACAGAAAATGCTTGATGACGAGATAATAGAACCATCCATTAGTCCATACAATGCTCCACTCCTTTTAGTACCAAAGAAAAACATGGAAGATAAAAAGAAATGGAGACTTGTTGTAGATTTTAGAAAACTCAATGATAGAATCGTTAACGACAAATTTCATCTAACTAGACTAGAATTTATTTTAGACAAATTGGGTGGAGCAAAATGGTTTTCTACACTCGATATGACGAGTTCTTTTCATCAAATTGAATTAAATAAAGACTCCAGACCACGAACTGCATTTTCAACACCACAAGGACATTTTCAATTTAAAAAACTTCCATTCGGACTAAAACTTTCATCTAACAGGTTTCAAAGAATGCTAACAATAGCATTATCCGGACTAGAATCCGAAGCATTTCACTATGTAGATGATATAATTGTGTACGGTTGCAGTTTAAATCATCACAATCAAAACTAAATAAAAGTTATTGATAGGCTGCAAAAATACAATCTAAAATTAAATCCAAAGAAATGTTGTTTTCTAAGACCTGAAGTAGTTAACTTAGGACATTTAATAACAAAAGACGGTGTTGAAACAGACCCATCAAAGTATGAGGTAATAAAGAACTATCCAATACCAAGAACCGCGGACGAAGTACGACGATTTGTTGCATTCTGCAATTATTATAGGAAATTCATACCAAATTTTGCAGACATTGCGAAACATTTAAATATGTTATTAAGAAAATCAGTAAAATTCGTATGGACAACTTATTGCCAAAATGCTTTTGACACCTTGAAAGAAAAACTAATGAAACCCCCAGTTTTGCAATACTCCAAATTTGAAAAACCATCCATTTTGACAACTGACGCCTCAAATTACGCAGCTGTCTTGTCACAAGGCGAAATTGGCCAAGACTTATCAATTTTTTATGCAAGTAAATCTCTACAGAAACGCGACTTGAACAAACCAATAATTGAAAAGGAATTGCTCGCAATTCATTGGGGAATAAATTTTTTTTAAACCATATTTATACGGTCGCAAGTTCATAGTAGTAACAGACCACAGACTACAGTAATTTTGACTTAGCTGCACGATCTCCTTTGCACGATTTTTTGTGCAGATAAATCAAAAATGCAGCTATCTTAAATGTATTTAGCTGCCTTAATGTGCAGGTACGCAATTGTGGTTACCTGCATAAAAGTGCAGCTAAAGTAAAGTGTTGGAAAAAGGAGTAAAAATATTTTTAATAATAAATTGATAATAACAATGGCATTCAAACAACCTGGGGCCTGATTCTGGCAGTCGTGATCGAGAACTTTCTCGATTCGAAAGCAATTCTATTTCTAATCCTTTCAGTCGATACTGAACGAATCGGAATTATTTTTCAGTGTTGTAAAGCATTAATTTGAGTTCCACAATACTGAAAAAATAATTTCGATTCGTTTAGTATCGGCTAAAAGAATTAGAAATAAAATTGCTTTCGAATCGAGAAAGTACTCGATTACGACGGCCAGAATTAGGCACCTGTAGTCATTTCTTATGCATGTTTATAATGAACGAGGTAGTCAAATTGGTAACAATAAAGTGGGGAACAGAATAGTCGCTGTAATACACCGTTAAGAATAGCACTGCAAGCTGTCAAAAGTTAAAAACGTCAGTTTCAAAGTAGTGTCAACAGAACGTAGTTGTAGTAGCCGTTGAAGTTGAAGCGCTAAAATCAAAATTTTGAACTTTGTTGCGCTACAGAGCATTTGTTACCTTCAAATACTACTACAACTACTTTATTCTGTTTCACGACTAAGATTCGCTATTCCTTTCATACAATCGTGGTAAAGTTGCTGTTACCACAAACCATATGCATAAATGTAGGTACATGCAAACAAAATAAATTAATTATAATGATGCCAATTTGACTTGTCTGCGATTTTTGTTTTTATAAACAGCTTAAATTAAATTTATGTGAAAAAGTGGACACCATATTTTTTATGTGTGCAGCTAACTTTGATTTTGTATATGAAAATATTTTAAAACTGCCCAAAAATATGATAAATATGCAGGTATACAAAGGCACGTAAGGAAGGATTTTAAAGAATAATTACAGAAAATATGTATTTTGAGCAGTTAAGTCGAAGTGCAGTTAGCTTTGATTTTTTGTATGAAAATAATTTTAAAATGCCAAAAATGTTGGGCATTTATCTCAAATGTGCAGGTATAGAAAGTCCACTTAAAAAAGGAATTTGCATGGTATTTTAAGCAATAATGACAAAAAATATTAATTTTGTGCAGTTAAGTCAAAAGTGCACTTTAACAAAAGGCAGTTAAGTCAAAACTACTGTACTAATTTCCCTGTTCTCACACAAAAATCCATCATCAAAAATGACAAGAATCAGATTAGATCTAAGCGATTACGATCTTACAATCGTCTATAAAAAAGGAAAAATAAACACTAATGCAGACGCATTATCAATAATCGAAATAAACTCGGAAATACTTAAACAAATGGTACCGTTGGAAAATGATAAAACGGAAAAGAAAATACTAATAACTACAAGGGCAATGAAAAAGAAATGTAAAGAAACAAATAAAGACGCAAATAATATTAATGAAGAAAAAGAAATATGACTGAAGAACGCGCAAATGGAAGTAATATGGGAAGATGCATCGCTCAGGAGTCTGATCAACTTCTAATATGGGAATGCACATCCATGAATGACGTCAAGAATATGATGAAATTACAATTTAATAAGTTTGAAAATATAAAAGAAGTCGACATAAAAATTGAGGATAATGTTGTGCACATAGGGCGTGATGATAATTCATCGAAACAAGATTCGATTATGAAGAAATCACGTACCAAAAATGATAATAATATGAATAAAGGATGTAACGATTATTCATCGAAACAAGATTCGATAATAAAGAAGTTACATGCCAAAACGTACGAGGTTCAGCGATAACTCAGCGAAACTAGATTCGATTCTGAGGAAACTGATATCTAAATTGAATAAAGAAAACATAAAAGAAGTAGCGATATCGAACAGTGATGGAATATTTAAAATATACACAAAAGAAGAATTTAAAGAAGCATATGCAAGATGTAGAATAAACAACAAAAGTCCTCAACTTAAAATATTTATATACAATGCCCCAATAAGAATAAAATATGACATATTAAAGTATAAACTCTTCGATGAATTCCACAATTCCACACACGCAGGCCACTTAGGAATTAGAAAAACGGTGATTAAATTGAAACAGCGGTACATTTGGAAAAACATGAACAAGATGGTTAAACTATTTGTAAGATATTGTGACAAGTGTAACATAAGCAAACAAACAAAGAACATTAAAAACCACTTACGTTAACAAACACCCCAAACAACAGTTTTGAGATAATATCAATTGATACTGTAGGACCTCTTCGTAATTCAAACGGATACCGATACATATTGTCAATGCAATGTGAACTAACAAAATTCGTTATTGCGCACCCAATGTCAACAAAAGACGCACCTACAACTGCCAAAACACGAGTAGAACAACTAATTTTAAAATACGGAAAAGTTAAAGTGCTCAAATCGGACAACGGGACTTAATTTAAAAACGAACTGATGCGTAACATATGCTCGTTACTTGAAATCAAGCAGACATTTTCAACCCCTTACCACCATGAAACATTAGGTTCGGTAGAAAAAAATCATAGAGTTCTTAATGAATTCTTGCTAACAACAGCAAATGATTATGAATGGGATAAGTGGATAAATTATTTTACTTTCGCCTATAATACGGCACCACACATACCAACTGGTTACACGCCATTCGAACTAGTTTATGGTAAATTACCATGTTTACCATCGGAAATCAGTAACAATGAGAAAATAAAAATCTATAATTACGATGATTATGCACAGGAGCTGAAACAAAAACTAAAATTTTTTTTAGAAAGAGCTAAAGAACTGACAATAAAAACAAAAGAAAAAAGAATACTAGACAATAAATATAATAATAGATTAAATTTAAATATAGGAGATTTAGTTTTAATAAAAGTAGAAAATAGAAAGAGAAACGAAAGCCCATATAGAATAATTAGGAGTAATGGTGTAAATACTATTATAGATTATAACGGAGTAGAAAAAGAAATGCACAACAACCAATTAAAACCATACCTAGGATTAATAACTAGTGATTAAAACTATGTTAAAACAAAAATAAAAAACCATACCTATGATTAAGAACTAATGAATAGAACATACTATGTAAAAACAAAAGTATAGAGATATAAAAATAAATTATGCGATTAGATTTTAAGAATCATTAATAAAAACAACACATTATAATTATAAGAAAATTTTTACAGTACTATGAAAATATCAAGAAAAATTACTCCCCTATTTTTTCTCTTAGCGGTGAGGGTGTTACCCAATAACCAATCTAAAATGCATACATGCCACCCCAATTACTGTAGGGTAAATGCCATACATAAAAGATCAAATAACGGCATTTACCCAAATGACTCAATGTGTTCGAACATTAGTCAATATAATGGTAAAGCAGATCAATCAGAATGTGAGTGACATGAATTTGGAAATGAGTACAATCCTTACTCATGTGTTCTGATTGGTCAAAGCATTGTTCATAAAGAAAAACCATGATAATTCCATGGTACTGAAAGAGAGGTATAGATTGTAAGAATTAGTACTTAAAGTTAAAATAAGTAAGCAATATTGTAAAATAAGTATAAAAAGGCAGTAGCCCACAAATAAAATCAGACTTGAATACTGAAAACAGAAAGTGGCACTTGTTGCCTAGGTGAATTATTTAAGTCACTTATTTGGCTGTCGCAAGACGCCTGACCATTGAGCTGAACCCCTACAGCTGTTTAAAATTATATTGGGCTATAGGGAAAACAAGTTATAAAAGACCCAAATATAAACATTATACACTACATGGCGATCCTGCCAACTTTCATACACTACAGTAGTAACAGTTACCGGAATGATAGGTATAGAGAAGGTGGGGATAGTTTCAGCCGCAGTAGAAACGATGTCGCTAATAACTCCGAGGTAGATGCTAGTAGCGGTAGACAGGGAAACTAATAGGGCTGGATAACAGAAACTCTTATCCAAAGCCTAAATTGTACACTTTTTGCGCTAGTAATAATAACCCGCTTACCATAACGTGTAAGGGTATAAAGGGGAACCTGAGCTTTTTGATAGATACAGGGGCAGACATATCAATCTGCAAAAAAGGGGAAATTAATATAACGGATAGGTCGAACATTTCAACGTTGAGTGGTATTACTTTAGATACGATCGAGAGCATTGGCACTACAGATTTAGACTTACACTTTGAGAATCATCATATAAGGCATAGATTTCATATGGTGCCTAATGATTTACCAATACCAACTGATGGAATCATTGGAAGAGATATTTGGGAAAAGTTCAAATGCAAAATAGATTTTGAAACTTATACAACAACTTTTAATTTATCAGATGAGGAGTTGATAATACCAATTACACACAAATGCGTATACCATGCTAACATTTGTATACCGGCACGTTCAGAATCAATAATACCCATAAACATACGTACAAACAAGGAGAGCATAATTCTGAATAAGGAAATAACTTTAGGAGTTTTTGTTGCAAGTTGCAAGTTGCTGTCGGTATCAGTAGGGGCGCAGCATATAAAGGTTCTAAACAATACTAGTAGTGATATTCACGTAGACAGCATAGAATTGGATAGGAGGGACGGACTTGGATGGTTACCAAGTATATGGCTATGGAGGGCGTAATGCCACGAAAAATGTTGATAGAATAAAAAGGGTCTCAGAAGAACTAAATATTGAATCAATAGGGCCTGTGGCACGACAGTCGTTATTGGAAATAATAACTGAGTATAATGAAATTTTTCATATTAAGGGTGAGAAACTCACTGTTAATAACTTTTATACGCAACATATACACACAACAGATAATACGCCGGTTTACATTAAACCATACAGATTACCGGAGTCACAGATGGAAGAGATAAATGATCACGTGGACAAAATGTTGAAAGATTGGATCGTTGTACAATCGGTGAGCCCCCATAATTCACCACTATTAAAAGTGCCTAAGAAATCAATTGATGGCAAGCGCAAATGGCGTCTGGTAATAGATTTTCGTAAGCTAAACGAGAAGATAGTAAACGACAAGTTTAATTTGACGAGAATAGAAGATGTACTTGATAAATTAGGGAGAGCGAAGTATTTTTCCGAGGTGGTTTATTTAGGTCACCTTTTAACTGATAAGGGGATACGTACAGATCCAAACAAAGATAACGTGATAAAGAATTATCCAGTACCAAAGAATGTGGATGAGGTCAGGCGATTCATTGCATTCTGTAATTATTACAGACGGTTTGTTAAGGACTTTGCGCAGATAGAGAGAAATTTGAATCAATTATTAAAGAAGGATAAACCTTTTGTATGGGATGAAGATTGCCATAGATCGTTTGAGACGCTGAAATCAAAGCTGTTAAACCCACCGATTCTACAATACCCGGACTTTGAAAAGCCCTTTGTTTTAACCACAGACGCATCTCATTTTGCACTGGGGGCAGTCCTCTCAAAGGGAGAGATTGGCTCAGATTGACCCATATCATATGCAAGCAAATCGTTGTCAAAACATGAATTAAATAAATCCGTCATTGAGAAGGAGCTTCTGGCCATACATTGGTCGATTAACTTCTTTCGTCCATATCTTTACGGTAGAAAATTGTATGTGGTAACAGATCACAGACCGTTAGTGTCATTATTTCCCAGACTTCAGAGAAATTCATATGTGATCGCTCATATTCAACCATTCTTGAATTTTTTTCATAAATGAAAAATGTAAAGCGCCCCATACACGGTTCAATTCAGTTGTCAACTGAGTCTTTCAACTCAGTTGACAACTTCATCAACTGAATTGAAAGATTTTAAATTTATTTGAAAATTTAATGAAATAAAAGACAATTTTTAAAATGCTTTACAACAAAAATTAATTTTGACAGCTGATCAAGAGACATGAGCACACACAGTACAATCGAATTGAAAGACTTAGTAGTCAACTTGAAAAAATCAAAATCTTTTGATTTTTCTTCAACCAACTCGACAACCGTCAAACTAATCAATTGACAAAGCCATACACGCTTTGATTTGGACAACAACCGACTCAGTTGACAATTGAATTGAATCGTGTATGGGCTGCTTAAAATATGTAACTTTTTTCACAGTCATAACTGAATTGTTAATATTTCGCCAAATTCATTTATGTTTTTAAGGAAAAATACATTTTTGCCTTTCTTCAGTCATGAGGAATGAGGAAAAAAAGTTTTAGAAACGATCCTCACTAGTAATGTTGTTGTTGCTCGACAGTTTGCATGACCACAGCTCGAAATGCCTGTGTGTATTTGTTTGTGTAAAATGTTTCTGGTAAAGTAGGAAACAATTATTGAAAAAAAATTAAAAGAACTGCACATATCGTCATCTTAAATGCAGAATAATGTAACATCACATTAGTAAGTTTACATGCCAGGCATAAAACTTTGTAATATGTTAATTATTTGAAATTTAAAAGAATTTTAAATATTTTAGCTCAAAATGCGATAACCGATATATTTTTTAGGAAAAAATATTATATTAATTGTTATTTTTGAAGTTGTGTGTGTTACGTTATATTAATTTGTAATTTTCACAAATAAAAAGACGTATCATCAAAAAATGTATATAAGTATTAAGTGAGACAAACATTTAAAATAATTAAATAGTTTTTGTTAAATTACCGGAAAAATAGAATATATATATGATACCCACACGAATATTTATATTATTATAGATATTATGATATACCTATTATGTATAATTTTTTATTAATTTTAATTACTAATAAGTAGTGGTTTAAACTAAAAATTGTACTTCATTAAATTTAGCTAGGAATTGATTTAAAAAGCTATCTTTTTCATTCTTATTTGCATCTTCTTAAAATGAATTTTTTTTACAACGAACAAATTTTGCAAATAAATATTTGACTCATATTCATACATACCTATTTGTCTCCATATAACGGATTATTTCAAATGAACTCTGCATCGCATACTTACAAAGATCCACTTGGAAGAATGCAATCCAGATTATTTTAAATAAGCTTATAAAAAATATTTCTTTTGTATTATAAACTTTTTATATGATGAAGAAATTTTGTGGTCCCATACAAATTCATTATAGGGAAGTTCGACTGTATTTAAATTTATTAAAAAGGAAATACATACATATATTAACTCAAAAATCTAAGGACCTGCAGATGTTGCCATTTATTTTTGGAAATTCTTAGCGTTTGGGGGTGCAATGAGGTAGGCTGCAAAATTACTAACGGTTCGGTTCTTTTAATTTTAAAGCACTTTTTTATTTTTTCTTATGCAATACTGAAAATTATTATTATAAATCATTATCTGTTCACTAATTTCACTAACACCGTAGTGACAGTTATAAAACCAAGAGCCAAGCAGTGTAAATTTTCACCTAAGCAAGTATTAACGTGGTGCGAAAAATCCCCTAATAATGTATTAATATTTCTACCTTTTTGAAAGCCATACTGGTTAGGATCAATAATTTTTAATTTTGTTAGAAATTCATTTAACCTTGTTACTACTATCTGTTCCAGTACTTTCTCAATCACTGGTAATATCGAAATAGGTCTGTTATTATTAATGTCGTTTTTGGTTCCAATTTTATAAATTGGACGTATTAATGATGTTTTAACGTATTTGGTATGTTACTGTTTGTTATACTTGAGTTTATGAAGGTTGTTATTACAGGTGTTAGAATAGAAGTGTTATATTTTAGATCTTTTGGCATTGTTCCATCAGCTCCAGCTCCTTTTTGTGTTTTTAGGTGTATTAAAACGTTAAATACCTCATCTTCAGTTGCGGGAGGTAAGAACATGGAGTTTAGAATGTTCGTTGGTCTTTTCAGACACGTTTTAATATTAAACTTATGTAAAATTTTGCTCACGTTTTCATTAAAATTTGTTGCAAACTTGTTTGCGATATTTTTACGTTATCATTCTTGAACGAGTTAAGTAATGTAGCGTCAATATTTGATATTTTTATACCGGTTATTTCATTTACCAATTGCCATGTAGCTCTTATATTGTTTGCGTTTTCATGGAATTTTCTTCTAAAGTAATAGTTTTTTGCATTGAATATTTTTTTATTTAGGCAGTTTCGAAATTTTTTAAAATTATTTTCGTAATTTTTGTTATTCTTATTATTTAGCCATTTGATATGATGAATTTCATTTAAAAATCGAGATAAAACTGAAATTTTGAACCCGACCCCCTCAGATATCGATGAAGTTTTGTTCATAGCTAAATTTGATCAATACAAACAAACTCTCATTTTTAGAAATGACTGTTTTGCGATTTTTTGGGCGTGACACAGTGGGAACGTTTTCGAAAAAACGCGAAAATGGTCGAAAAGAGATCCATTTAAACTACAATAACTCAGAATCGGCTAAACCGATTTCCATGATCTTGGTATCATTAAAAAGATATTTTAACAGGCTTTATGACACGTAAAAAAATTTATAACAAAAAAAAAATTTTAACTGACGAAAAAACCAAAAAGATCAAGGGTTTTTTTTACAGTGTATTAATTTTTTAGAAAGGTTTATCCTTCGTCTATACCATATCAAAAAATAAAAATGGGTTCTTTTTTAGTTTTTTTTATATAATTTTTTAAGTAGTGTCACTTCTAGTTATTGCCCTTATATTTTATAACAAAAAAAAATTTTAGGTAACGAAAAACCAAAAAAGATCAAGGATTTTTTACAGTGTATTACTTTTTTAGAAAGGTATTTCCTTCACCTATAACATATCCAAAAAGTAAAATGGGTTCTTTTTTATTTTTTTTTTTAAATAATTTTTTAAGTAGTGTCACTTCTAGTAATTGCCCTTATATTTTATAAAAAAATTTAGGTAACGAAAAACCAAAAAAGATCAAGGATTTTTTACAGTGTATTACTTTTTAAGAAAGGAATTTCCTTCACCTATAACATATCCAAAAAATAAAATGGGTTCTTTTTTATTTTTTTTTAAAATAATTTTTTAAGTAGTGTCACTTCTAGTAATTGCCCTTATATTTTATAAAAAAAAAAAAATTTAGGTAACGAAAAACCAAAAAAGATCAAGGATTTTTTTACAGTGTATTACTTTTTTAGAAAGGTATTTCCTTCACCTATAACATATCCAAAAAGTAAAATGGGTTCTTTTTTATTTTTTTTAAATAATTTTTTAATAGTGTCACTTCTAGTAATTCCGCAAAATTCTGAATAAAAATAAATATAACTTCATTAATTTATGCCATCACAAATCTGATTTTGGGATTGACGCTGAATGGCACTTTTATGCTACCAGTCACGGAAAATCTGCATGTGATGGAATCGGAGGAACATTGAAGAGAGGTGCTCGAAATTATAGTATTGCAAATAAAAATGAAATCCAGACAACGAGGCAACTCTATCACTGGGCATCAGAAACATATAAGACCACCATACAAGTTGCTTACGCAGATGCTGACGAATACAACAACGTTAAAGAAAAGCTATTTTCAAGATATAAAGAAGCTAAAACTATAACAGGACCTCAAGGCTTTCATTCTTTCATTCCGATAAATAAAACTTTTGTACATGTGCGCAGATATTCTGACTGTGCCAAATTTGAGCAGCGCAAAATTTCTTACAAATAATTAACTTAAAAAAAAATTTAAATAAAATAAAACACAAATTAATAAATTGGTGGTTGATGGTTTTTTATTTGTAAACATTTAAAAAATGTTAGAATTGTTGAACTATTTTGTGAATCTGACCAGATATTTTCGCTGTTATTCGAATTATTTCGAAAACTTTCGGTACGTATTACTAGAAGTGACACTACTTAAAAAATTATTTAAAAAAAAATAAAAAAGAACCCATTTTACTTTTTGGATATGTTATAGGTGAAGGAAATACCTTTCTAAAAAATTAATACACTGTAAAAAAACCCTTGATCTTTTCGGTTTTTTCGTCAGTTAAAATTTTTTTTTGTTATAAATTTTTTTACAGTGTATTTTTTTTAAACGTGTCATAAAGCCTGTTAAAATATCTTTTTAATGATACCAAGATCATGGAAATCGGTTTAGCCGATTATAAGTTATTGTAGTTTAAATGGAGCTCTTTTCGACCATTTTCGCGTTTGTTCGAAAACATTCCCACTGTGTCACGCCCAAAAAATCGCAAAACAGTAATTTCTAAAAAGGAGAGTTTGTTTGTATTGATCAAATTTAGCTATGAACAAAATTTCATCGATATCTGAGGGGGTCGGGTTCAATGCATCTCGATTTTTACATGAAATTCATCATATAATAGTTACTGATATGGAGGTAGTAATAAGGTGCTGCGATAATCCAGTGAACACTAAGTTGTCTCTGGAGAAACTTCTACCGATAACGCTATCCAAAAGTATACAGGAGCTTGCTTTAAGCACGGCTGATGCTATTTTTAAAACAATAAGTATTGAAGAATTTAAAAACATTTTTAATAAAATATGCTGGAAAGAAGGTGAAAATTTTAAAATCTTGATATACAAAGTACCAATACGCATAACTGACAAGAATTTGCAGAACGTGTTAATAGTACTCAGCATGATTCAGCTATAGGCGGTCACTTAGGTATGAGAAAAACCACTCTAAAGCTGAAACAGAGATATATATGGAAAAATATGAGTAGAATGATTAAAGCGCACGTATCCAGGTGCGAAGAATGCAAGGTCAACAAACAAACCAAACACACTAAGGAAAAGTTAGTTATCACTGATACGCCGGGGAATAGTTTTGAGGTACTTTCAATAGACACAGTGGGTCCACTTAGATATTCAAACCAATTCAGATACATCCTTACTATGCAGGATGACCTTATCAAATACATTGTGGCGTGTCCTCTTGAGTCCAAAGATGCCAAAACGGTTGCAAAGGCTATAGTTAATAATTTAATTTTAGTATACGGCCACTTTAAGATACTCAAATCAGATAGGGGTACAGAGTTTTTGAATGCTTTAATGTCTGAGATATGCATTTTACTAAAAATTAACCAAGTTTTTAGCACGCACTATAACCATGAAACGCTCGCTCGATAGAAAGAAACCACAGGGTGTGTAGCAAGCAAGAATTTATTTTTGTATTTTCTTCGGAAATTTAAGTGTTTGGATATTGCATTGTTAATACACCTTAACTTTGAAAATGCCCTAAGTGGTATACGATCATTATTATTTGAAGAGCATAGGGTCTCTCACTATCAATGTAAATTCGTAACTTAGCATTTTTTTTGTTACATTAGCTTTCGTGACGTTTAAGGAGAATATATAATTACTTTTTGTTCTTGGAGAACATAATAAGAATATTTACATATAAAATAAAAGATTATATGTGTGTAATTTTTAGGGGGAAAAGCTTTTTTTTTTTTGTTTTTGTTAAAATTTACTTTTGACAAACTTGATTTTTTTGCCTTTTCAATTATAATTCTTTCTTTTCTTTCAAACCACCGTGGAGTTAACATCATTAAAAATTATCTAAAGCCTAAAAATAAAAGGAATTTTAACTAGTCTTTAATATATTTAGCACGTGGCTTGCCCAAAACCTCATAAATTTTATAATAATTTTTAAACTTTAGAAAAATTTGGGCAATAATCCGATTGAGGTTACAAAAAAAGAAAAGACAAGAAAAAAAAACTAAAAACGGTAACAATCTATTTTATAGCTTTTGTGGTTTTTATTCCCAAAAATCTTTATTCCACCTTACTTCTAGGAAACACATCCTTTTAACTTTTCCTAGTTGACGGGTTAGACTCGTAATTCGGATCACAGTTTTCCATAGCCGCCAGCGCTCTTAATTGGCATTGAAACGAAGACTGCTTCTGGGTAGATGCAGTCGGAGTTCAATTTCAACTGGCTTTGGAATTGAGTCCTAGGCTTCCATAATAAGTCAATTATCACTGAAGGACAATATCCGTCGTACTAAGGAAGTTAAATCGCTCACACCAAGGTGAGGGAAGTTGGGCCAGTTAAGTTGTTAAAATAATAAAAATTGTGATAATAGTTGACCTAGAGTTTTCGATTTGATAAACGAATTTTTAAATAACTTTCCAATACCCAAAGTTCTAAAGTTACAATTTTTTTGTTAATAACACAGGCCAACACTCAATTTGCTTCTTTGAATTTATCAACTGATTCTAGTTAATTTTGGTGCGCTGAATTCAAATCTGTAATCAGTTTGTCTCTATCAGCTCTAGTTTTCATGATATAGCTTTTTTATCCCCTTCACTTATGACCTCCATTTATGACCGTCTGTTTGTTTTTTCAAAAAATTTTTTTCATCAAAATTTCTTATTTACAGTTCTGGTAGTTGCCTAAAAAACATTACCATAACTGTAAACAAGATATTTTGATGAAAAAAATTTTTTTAAAAAACAAACAGACGGTCATAAATGGAGGTCATAAGTGAAGGGGATAAAAAAGCTATATCATGAAAACTAGAGCTGATATTTAATTTTGTCGGGCTGTGTAATGAGGCGAACTGCCATCCACACAACCTAAAATATCAACATTTTTAAGATAATTCAGTTTCCTAAGTTTCGTTTTTTGAAAGTTTTTTTTACAATTCGTGTCCGATTCACAACAATTTTTGTCAATTTTAGAAAATTTTGCAAAATTCAAAAATCTTACCAAAAGATTCTAGATTGTTCATTATTATAGTTTCAATTCTTTTGGTGTATCCAAAAGGAAAAAACAAAACAATTAAAACTTCATTATTAATATTATTAAGCTAAATAGTAATTAAACCTTACTTTTTATTCTAAGTCAATACTACGTGCATACATACATGTATGAATATGCAACAACAAAAAAGCAACAAAACAAATAATAATACATCCTAAATTTAGCATCTGGTCACCCCTGGAGTTAGTTCGAGAGGCCTCTTCGTGCTGCTGCAGATAATTTGGTGAGTGAAGATAATGATCATTTCATATTTTTTTAATTATTTAAACGATAATAATTCAATTTGTTTTATTGTTTATTTGTAATTGCGCATTTTATTTTCTTACAAAACTTGAGTCACAAATAAGCTTTTAAAGTAGTTTTGTTTTTGTTTTCCTTCATTGCATTTGATTGTGTTTTCTTTGCTTTTTTTAGGCAAACCTCATAATTATCTCTGTAAAAGCTTAATGTATTTAACAGTCAAATGCGCATTTTTAACATATTCTTTTAACGGAGCAGAATTAATCAATACATATACCGTGAAGTACCAGAATGGTCAAACTAATTAATATTTTGTTGCGCAACTTTGTAAGGAAATTAAATAGCTATTATTAAATTCTTTTATTTGTGAATAATTAGCTATAGTTTGTAACGACTTTATTTAGGGGTATACTCAGCCTTGTCCAGGTCCGTTACAAGAAAATATGACACGTATTGAGTTTTATTTATTTTTATTTTAATAATAAATTCAATAATTTTATTAGTATTATTATGATTATAATTTACAAGCTATGAAAATAATTATGTTGCGTTGTGTTCCGCTTATGTTGCCTCAGCACTTCTTCCGTGTTATGTCCTCTCTTGTTTTGTTGCTGTAGACACTTGGCTGCTTAAGCTGGTATAAATTCCAGTGTTTGAAGCTTTGTTGTGACGCTTGTTACGGGGAACTCTGGGGAAAAACACTTATGGGGTTGTCACTACGGGATTCTTCGGGTTGTACTAAAATCTCACTTTCGTGAAATGCTCTACCGGTTACGAGGGGAAAATTGTCTACTGGGTATTTTGTTGGTTTGCTGAACTTCACTCTGTGTTAGAAAACCACTCGGTGAAATTGTCTACTGGGTTGTTTTACTAGAATTTCACTCCGTGTTAGGAAACCACTCGGTGAAATTGTCTACTGGATTGTTTTACTAGAATTTCACTCCGTGTTAGAAAACCACTCGATGAAATTGTCTACTGGGTTGTTTTACTAGAATTTCACTCCGTGTTAGAAAATCACTCGGTGAAATTGTCTACTGGGTTGTTTTACTAGAATTTCACTCCGTGTTAGACAACCACTCGGTGAAATTGTCTACTGGGTTGTTTTACTAGAATTTCACTCCGTGTTAGAAAACCACTCGGTGAAATTGTCTACTGGGTTGTTTTACTAGAATTTTACTCCGTGTTAGAAAACCACTCGGTGAAATTGTCTACTGGGTTATTTTACTAGAATTTCACTCCGTGTTAGAAAACCACTCGGTGAAATTGTCTACTGGGTTGTTTTACTAGAATTTCATTCCGTGTTAGAAAACCACTCGGTGAAATTGTCTACTGGGTTGTTATACTAGAATTTCACTCCGTGTTAGAAAGCCACTCGGTGAAATTGTCTACTGGGTTCTATAACCAGAATTTCACTCCGTGTTAGAAAACCACTCGGTGAAATTGTCTACTGGGTTGTTTTACTAGAATTTCACTCCGTGTTAGAAAGCCACTCGGTGAAATTGTCTACTGGGTTGTTTTACTAGAATTTCACTCCGTGTTAGAAAACCACTCGGTGAAATTGTCTACTGGGTTGTTTTACTAGAATTTCACTCCGTGTTAGAAAACCACTCGGTGAAATTGTCTACTGGGTTGTTTAACTAGAATTTCACTCCGTGTTAGAAAACCACTCGGTGAAATTGTCTACTGGGTTGTTTAACTAGAATTTCACTCCGTGTTAGAAAACCACTCGGTGAAATTGTCTACTGGGTTGTTTACTTCGCTTACCTGATGTGTTCTTGAGCTCGGCTGGATAACAAGTCATCTCTTCAGCGTTTATGTTGCCCTTTTTATACTAAAATCGGGATTATGTTTTGCACTAACAACAATCAGTACCCGTGGTTGTTATTGTTATGTCTCTTTACTTGTCTTATTTATATTTTGTTGCTTGTTTTTTACATGTTTAAAATTGCTTGCTTTGTTATTGTTACTTGTTTTGCTGTGTGTGTTGTTAGTGTTATTTGTTTACTTGTTTGTCGCGATTGTATGTTTTGTTGTTGGTTGTTATTTTACCATTCGCATTCCTGTCCGTTAGGTACAGTGTGGTACAAAAGTTTACGACCAACGGTAGTGATCACAGTGTGAGGCAAAGTACAGTTGATTTAAAGAAAAAAAACCTAAGAAGCCAAACAGGGTGTGACCGAGTTTTGTCCCACCAAACTTGTCGTCACACTCCTCCCTTTCTTCCGGAAAAAAAATATTAAGTAACACCATATATATATTTTTTTTTCAGTTGCTTTATTCACTTTCTATCCCAATACCTTACGGTAGCGGAACCAAATTTGGAAATTCTTATTCTATAAGTTCTTCCAGCGACAAGTTTTAGAAAATTTAGCCTTTCTCGACGATTTGGATCTTGTATAAGACCTATGACATATGTCCATAGCTCCGTCGGTAATGGCTCCCCGGTGTGGTTGCCTATGTGGCCCCCAAACTCCAGACCCTGGCCCGCGTGCCCTACACTGAGTGTCTCAATGGTGACTGCTGTTGGAGATTCAGTCGGGGCTGATGGGATTTCTCCTAACTCGCTCCACGTCGTGTCGGTATTAATCGAGATGATGTCGTCTCCATACCATTCTCCCACTGCCTGTACCAGTTCCATCGCGAGGTCCTCGGTGTGTACGTGGGAGACGGGTTGCGAACAGTTGGTGGGGAAGAGTTCGTTTTCGTTGTCCTCTGTGAGGTCGACTATCGGTATCGGGTCTAATTGCTTCTTCTCCTCTTGTCGCGGGTTGGCTGTTTCGTTGGCTTCCTCCGTTTCACTCTCGCTGAGTGCCAGCTCTTTTTCCAGCAAGCTTCTTTGTTCGGCGGACAGCTGCCATTCGGTGCCTTGTGTTTTTGTGGTTGCACGGGTGGCCATACGTGTCGATTTCACCTTGGGGTCGGAAATGAATATGGCTCGTCGTTGCTTGGTTTCTAGGCTCGTATAGCGCTCTCTTACTTGTAGTAGGGTTCTCTCGAACTTTCCCTTTTTGGATGATTTGGTGGGTTTTTTATTCATAGTATCTGTAAGGAGGTTTGTGTTAGATAATTCTAGATGTAAGGGAAATTTGTTAGTAGGACGACACAAGTATTTCACTACGGACAGCATTCAACATTGAAGGGTTTAAGTTCCCCCAGATGGGCAGTTCTCCTTCGACCATGTTTGTCTGTTATTTCCACGATTACGGGGGAGATGTATCCTCTTATTTCGTATGGACCGTCATATCTTGGAGCCAGTTTTGCGGCGAAGCCTTCCACTGCTTTTGACAAAAGGTGTTGTTTAACTAGGACTTGGTCCCCTTTCTTGGGTTTCCATTCTCGTCTTCTGAGATTATAATATCTGCGCTGGTCTTGAGCGGCTACTTCCAGATTTCGCTTTACGAGTTGGAAAATTTCCTTGAGCAGTATGGCTCGTTCATTCGGTTCGATTCCTACTCCTCCTGTCCCCGTGGTAACTTCATCGTACAGCATACCTGGTAATCTTGGCTCTCGTCCTTGAACAATGTAACAGGGGCTATAGCCTGTTACCTCTGAAACGCTTGAGTTGACTGCCAGCATTACTTCTGGTAACTGGTCATCCCATGTCCTTTGGTTGTCTCCTGCGTATTGTGCGATCATCGTTTTACCTGTGCGGTTTGTTCGTTCCGTGGGGTTTTCTTGTGGTGTATAGGGTGCTGTTAGTTGGTGTTGTATGCCGTAGTCTGATAGGAATTTGACAAATGATCTGCTCGTAAATTGTGTTCCATTGTCCGTAACCAAACGTTTAGGGGTTCCAAAGCGGCTTATTATTCTCTCTCGGAGCCCTTTCTTCACTACCTCACTTGTCGCTTTTCTTGCTGGCATTAGTTCCGTCCATTTTGAAAATTTGTCGAAGAAAACTAACAACATTGTATTGCCGTGTTTTGATCGTGGTAGGGGTCCTACAAAATCCGCGCAAACAATGGCCCAAGGTTCTTCTGGAATTTGTGTTAACATCATTCCTGCTGGTTTTTGTTGGCTGGTCTTGTACCGTTGACATGAAACGCAGTTCCGGACGTATTTTGTTACTTGCCTGAATAAGCCTGGCCAATAGTAGCGGTTACAAACTCGTGCAATGGTCTTTCGTATTCCCATGTGTCCTGCCCCTGGTTGATCATGGTTTTCCTGTAGGACTCGCTGCCGGAGGTGCTTTGGCACACATAGCTTCCAAGGTGTGCAGCCTTCGACCTCGTTCTGACTAGGAATATGCCGGTATAGATTACCGTTTTCCACGATATAATCGGAGAACTTCTCTGGATTCTCCTGGACTTCATTGATTTTTCGCTCCAGCCAGGCACATTTTCCGTTGTCAGATTTGATAGTAGTGGTACACAGGGTGTCTAATGGCTCCCTTGATAAAATGTCTGCTACCACATTATTCTTTCCTCTACGGTATTCTACCTCAAAGATATTTTGTTGTAGCTCTAGTGCCCATCGTGCTATCCTTCCTGTGGGGTTCTCTAGGCTATTTAGCCATTTTAGTGAAAGGTGATCTGTGATAACTTTAAAATGGTAACCTTCTAGGTACGGTCTCATTTTCCGTATTCCCCATACGATTGCCAGGCACTCCTTTTCGGTTGCGGAGTAGTTGCATTCTGCTTTGTTTAATTTCCGACTGGCATATGCGATCACTCGTTCTCCTCCGTCCATTTCTTGTGTTAGTACCGCACCCAGGCCGAAATCACAGGCGTCAGTTTGTAGCGTGAATTGTTTGGAAAAGTCCGGACAAGCAAGAATTGGTGCTTCCGTCAGATGTTCCTTCAATAGTTCAAAAGCTTCTTGCTGTTCCTGTCCCCACTTCCACCTTATGCTCTTTTTTAACAGCCGGCTAATTGGTTCCACTATTTTTGAAAAGTTTGGGACAAATCGGCGGTACCATGAGGCGACCCCTAATACTCTTCTTACACCTTTCACGTCCTTAGGCGGGGCCATCTCCTTAATTGCAGCGATCTTATCCGGGTCCGTTTGAATACCCTCTTCCCCGATCATATGGCCCAGATACTTAATCTTCTTTTGCATGAACTCACATTTTTCCTTATTTATTTTTAGATTCGCCTCCCGCAGTCTTTGAAAGACTACTCTTAAATTGCCCATGTGTTCTGCCAAGGTTTTTCCAGTGACAATAATATCGTCCAAGTAGGCAAATGCATAAGGCTCCATCTCAGGGCCTATGACCTGATCTAGTGCCCGCTGGAATGTTGCTGGGGCTGAATGTAGTCCGAATGGCATTACCTTCCATTGATAAAGTCCTCGGCCGGGTACCACGAACGCCGTATACATTTTGCTTCCTTTTTCCATTGGGATTTGCCAGTAACCATTCTTCAGGTCAATGGTGCTAAAATACTTGGCCTCCCTTAAGCGCTCCAGAATTGAATTTATTCGGGGTAGCGGGTATGCATCTGTAATTGACCTACTGTTTAGCTGGCGAAAGTCGCAACAAAGCCTCCATTTACCATTTTTTTAGGTGCGAGCACGATTGGCGAACTATAGGGGCTGTGTGATGGCTCAATGCATCCTGTTTCAATTAACTCATCCACTTGTTCACTTATGATTTGTTGTTTTGCTGGGTTTGAAAGCAAATACCTGTGTTTGGCTATGTTAGATACCCCTTTTATTCCATCAAACATTCCTAGCTCTTTTTCCAGAAATCTTTTTACTTGTTGCTCCTCTTCGCCTTTTGATATTCTCGTCAGCCGTACCCTCGTGACATCTGCCGTCATTTGGTCTCCGCCCAGCTGGATTTCCTCCGTTCCACATTTTAGTGTTGTACCCATTGCCGTCAAGAAATCCATTCCCAAAATGATATTATCTAGTATGTTCGGCAATATCAATAAGTCCATTTGTAATCTTTTATTTCCACAGGTTAGTGTCACCTTCACGCCCTCCTGTACTCTAGTTTGTGATGCATCGGCTAATGAAACAATCACCTCGCTCTGGAATCGACCCTTTCCCTTGGTGAGCCTCTCTGCGCATTGCCAACTAATAAAACTCCTAGATGCCCCAGTGTCGATCATCGCTTTTGCTTCCTGTCCATTTACGTTGATTTTCAAGAACATATGTCCCTCGTGAATATAAAAGGTGCTGAGTTTCGGGTCGTATTGATAGGGTTTATCGCCACCGGCCTCATCTACCCTTACTGATGAGGCCCCTGAGATTTTCCCGCCTGTCTTCTGCAACATTCTATGGCTTTCACGTTTGGTCGCCCACAGTTCCAACAGAATAATTTTTGCTCGTTTTGGCAATTCCTGTAGACATGCCCTTCTTGACCACATCGTCGACATACAATACTGGGGTTGGCTTGCCTTGCCCTGTTTGTGTTTTCCGAGGTGTCTCTTGAAGTGTTTTGCTGGTGATTTCCTCCTGGATCTCTTCTCGGTGGCCCTACCGGGTTAGGTTGATTTCGTGCCTGTCCTGCCTGTACTTCCTTGTAGTCTTCTGCCAGTCTGGCTAATTCTTGCAGGGTATGGAAATCTTGCCGTTTTATATACAGCCTGTATCCAGTCATGGTATTGCCGTATAGCCTCTCCAGTCTCTGTTCCTCACTATATCCGGCTTGTCTCATTAGATCCTGTAGCTGTACCATATACGCTTTGAATGACTCACCCGGCTGCTGTTTCCGGGCCCGTATCGTGTCCTCTAATTTATTAAAGTAGCCTGATGGTAGGAAAAATGCCAGGAAGTCGCGTCTGAAATTGTTCCATGAGGTCCATCGTTTATTGTTGTTACGGTACCATGATAGGGCGAAGTCCCTTAGTAACTCTGGCATGGTACGGGGAAGTAAATTCAGTCGTATTTCGTATACATCTGCCAATTCTTCAATTCTTTCGACCCACGCGATGGGGTCTTTGCTGCCGTCAAACTTATAAGACCACTTCCTTACTTGTTCAATAGCCTGTAGACATTCTGCTCGTCCATCCTGCCGTTGTTCGTGGTGAGGTGTCGGTGTTGGTTGATCATTTGTCTGGTTCCTGTCCATGCCGCCTGCGGCTTCGGTATCGCATACCTGAATGTGGGGTATAGTGAACGTGACTCCTGTTCCGCTACTTCCGGGTATTGTTTCTTGCTTAGCTGGCGATGCTGCTTTCCCGTGTGTCCGCTCCAATTGCTCAAGCCGTAACAATTCATCGGGTTGGTGATCACCGCCTTTGATAAATTCCGAAAAACGTCGCCGTATTTCCTCCACTGTGCCACTCGATTCTAACCCGCATTCTTAGGCATAGGCTACCAGCTCCTCTTTTCTCAGACTGTACACCCAGTTCATCTTCACCATCTTGCCTCTTTCTGACTATCTGTGTTATTTTCTTGTTGAAGTCCCTGCTCGGGCGCCACTTGTAACGACTTTATTTAGGGGTATACTCAGCCTTGTCCAGGTCCGTTACAAGAAAATATGACACGTGTTGAGTTTTATTTATTTTTATTTTAATAATAAATTCAATAATTTTATTAGTATTATTATGATTATAATTTACAAGCTATGAAAATAATTATGTTGCGTTGTGTTCCGCTTATGTTGCCTCAGCACTTCTTCCGTGTTATGTCCTCTCTTGTTTTGTTGCTGTAGACACTTGGCTGCTTAAGCTGGTATAAATTCCAGTGTTTGAAGCTTTGTTGTGACGCTTGTTACGGGGAACTCTGGGGAAAAACACTTATGGGGTTGTCACTACGGGATTCTTCGGGTTGTACTAAAATCTCACTTTCGTGAAATGCTCTACCGGTTACGAGGGGAAAATTGTCTACTGGGTATTTTGTTGGTTTGCTGAACTTCACTCTGTGTTAGAAAACCACTCGGTGAAATTGTCTACTGGGTTGTTTTACTAGAATTTCACTCCGTGTTAGGAAACCACTCGGTGAAATTGTCTACTGGATTGTTTTACTAGAATTTCACTCCGTGTTAGAAAACCACTCGATGAAATTGTCTACTGGGTTGTTTTACTAGAATTTCACTCCGTGTTAGAAAATCACTCGGTGAAATTGTCTACTGGGTTGTTTTACTAGAATTTCACTCCGTGTTAGAAAACCACTCGGTGAAATTGTCTACAGGGTTGTTTTACTAGAATTTCACTCCGTGTTAGAAAACCACTCGGTGAAATTGTCTACTGGGTTGTTTTACTAGAATTTCACTCCGTGTTAGAAAACCACTCGGTGAAATTGTCTACTGGGTTGTTTTACTAGAATTTCACTCCGTGTTAGAAAACCACTCGGTGAAATTGTCTACTGGGTTGTTTTACTAGAATTTCACTCCGTGTTAGAAAGCCACTCGGTGAAATTGTCTACTGGGTTGTATTACTAGAATTTCACTCCGTGTTAGAAAACCACTCAGTGAAATTGTCTACTGGGTTGTTTTACTAGAATTTCACTCCGTGTTAGAAAGCCACTCGGTGAAATTGTCTACTGGGTTGTTTTACTAGAATTTCACTCCGTGTTAGAAAACCACTCGGTGAAATTGTCTACTGGGTTGTTTTACTAGAATTTCACTCCGTGTTAGAAAACCACTCGGTGAAATTGTCTACTGGGTTGTTTAACTAGAATTTCACTCCGTGTTAGAAAACCACTCGGTGAAATTGTCTACTGGGTTGTTCAACTAGAATTTCACTCCGTGTTAGAAAACCACTCGGTGAAATTGTCTACTGGGTTGTTTACTTCGCTTACCTGATGTGTTCTTGAGCTCGGCTGGATAACAAGTCATCTCTTCAGCGTTTATGTTGCCCTTTTTATACTAAAATCGGGATTATGTTTTGCACTAACAACAATCAGTACCCGTGGTTGTTATTGTTATGTCTCTTTACTTGTCTTATTTATATTTTGTTGCTTGTTTTTTACATGTTTAAAATTGCTTGCTTTGTTAGTGTTATTTGTTTACTTGTTTGTCGCGATTGTATGTTTTATTGTTGGTTGTTATTTTACCATTCGCATTCCTGTCCGTTAGGTACAGTGTGGTACAAAAGTTTACGACCAACGGTAGTGATCACAGTGTGAGGCAAAGTACAGTTGATTTAAAGAAAAAAACCTAAGAAGCCTAACAGTGTGTGACCGAGTTTTGTCCCACCAAACTTGTCGTCACAAGTTACATAATATATATATATGCAGGTATAAATATCAGTTAAAATTAGTTACCTTTGAACAAAACTTGAATTTCTATTTTTTTATAATGTTTTGAATTGTTTTAATAAATTTGTCACAATGGCAATGAAATTTTTTTAAATTTTCTTGTATGATGGCCTAGAGGGTCAGGGAGGTAACTGTTGTGGGGTTCTGGCCGATTACGCAACTAGAACCGAAGGTTGGGTGGGTAAAGATGCGTGGGTCTTACGAAACCATCTAGAAGACCAATTCTTTTATTTCTCGTCAGGTAACCAAATTATCCAGTTTTGCATTCCTATTTTTTTTAATACATTGATTAGTTCTAAAAGGGAGTCTATAATATTATTTATGAATCAGGGTTTTTATGTGGTGGTGTAGGATAATGTGGACACGAACTCCCCCGACGACTGCTTGCTAGTGGCTTCAATGGCTCCCATTCGTCCAACTTATTCTGCAATTCAATAATATTTCGGCTTTCAAAACACACATAAAAAAATAATAATATCTTCCGTTTACAGAGGCCTAGTTCCCAAATTTGTTCAGTATGTAAACCCCTGTACATTACAGGTGTTAAACGAATTTATGTTGAATTTTTGCAAGAACGATGAATGGGACCAATGGGTACCGTACTTCTGTTTTGCTAATAACACAACACCGCATATAGATACATCTTATACGCCATACGAACTGTTATTTGGAATATTGCCAAGCTTTCCCGATGACAATGTTCTTGATTCAAAGCCTGTTTACAATACTGACAATTTTGCCCAAGAACTAAAGGCGCTATTGCGATTCTCTTTAGATAAAGCAAAGAAATATTTAGAAAACTCAAAAAAGAGAAGAGTAGATCAGTGTATGGATATTAATCCTCTGAAGTTAGAAAAAGGTGATATGGTTTTTGTCCGCAATTTTAATAGAAAGAAAAACCAACCACCATATCATTGTCCATATAGAGTAATTTGAAACAAAAGGGGTAAACTCTGTTCTAGACTTAGAAAATACAATTAAGGAGTTTCATAATAATAATTTAAAGAAGTATTAAACACAATATTAAGATGTGTATTTATAAAATATGTATATCTATTAGTTCTAATATATATATATATATATATATATATATATATATTGTTACGTTACTGCCTTTCAATAACGTTTTGGTTTATTTCCTTTATAATAAACCGTTTTGAGTTCTTTATTGCAACTTTAATAAAATAAATAAAACACAAACACTTTTAACATTGTTTACAATTAACACAACTTTATTTAGTACAAAGTCTTTTTAACAACCGTAATTTATAGCTTTTATTCACAACCAACTATAATTTCCTCAGCGTTATACGTTATTGACAAAGTCTGAACTTAGAATGAATTAATTACGCTAGTCGCCGCTAGTATTTATACAGCAATTTGGTTGTCTAGAACATTCGAAATGTTTTTCGAAGGTTCGAGGCTTTACTTATTCACCACACTTTAATTTGATGTATGGCAGCGCTAATGTTTACATAATTTTACCTCTTATATTGAAGCTTTTTTTAACGGTAATTTCTAGGTCTTTCTGCACATTGGGATTGAAGTGTACTAAATTATAACAATTTTTAATAACAATGTAAACTAATAAAATTACTAATAAATACAAGTTAACTAATAAATACAAGATAACTAATAAATTCAACTAATTCTTAACTAATAATTACAACTTATTCTTAACTAAAGTTACTTTCGTAACAATATATATAACGGGTCCGCCATCTAGTGTTTTTTTTAACTAGTGCTTATTTCGTGAATGGTAACACTTAGCTCATGTCTGATTTGACAGATAATTAGTTTTATCCTTCCGCTGAACGAATATGGTTGTGTATACGCTTGAAAAACGCTGGGAAATATTGCGACATTACTTTGAAAATCATAGTAATGTTGCAGAATGTGTGCGAAAATTGCGTACGGATTTTGGAAGAAGAGAAGCACCGTCAGCTCCGTATGTTCGTTATCTTGTGAAAAAAGTGAAAGAAACTGGCATCCTCATCGATAAACCAAAGCGTGAAAAGCCAAAAACTGTGCGTACACCCGAGAATATTGATACTGTGGCAGAAAGTGTGCGTGAAGCGCCATCAACATAAATTCACCGTCGTTCTCAACAATTGAACATTTCGGAGACATCATTGAGACAAATTTTGCATAAAGACCTTGGTATGACGCTATACAAAGTCCAATTAGTTTAGGAGTTGAAGCCAACTGACCATCCAATGCGTTTTTGCTTCGCTAAGTGGGCCTGCGACCGACTTACAGAAGATGCCGATTTTGCCAAAAAAAAATCATATTTTCAGATGAAGCTCATTCTGATCTTTGCGGGTATTTGTTGTCGCATTTGGGGCACAGAAAACCCGCACGCATACATTGAAAAGCCGATGCACCCAAAACGAGTCACCGTTTGGTGCGGATTTTGGTCCAGAGGCATAATTGGGCCATTTTTCTTCGAAAATGAACAAGGAGTGGCCGTTACAGTCAATGGCGATCGTTATCGGACCGTGTTGAACGAATTTTTGTTCACAAAAATGGAAGAAGAGGATATTGGCAACATTTGGTTTCAACAAGACGGCGCTACGTGCCACACAGCCGAAGCTACACTCGATGTTTTGCGCCCTGTTTTTGAAGATCGCATTATCAGCCGCAGAGCTGATGTCGTTTGGCCACCTCGGAGCTGCGATTTGACACCGTTGGACTATTATTTGTGGGGTTTCGTCAAAGATAAGTGTAACGCCGACAAGCCAGAGACAATTGACGCTTTAAAGGACAATATTCGTGAAGCCATTGGTGAAATACAGCTGCACACAATCGATAATGTGTTTTAAAATTAGACCGATCGTGTAGCCTACTGCATGGCCAGCCGAGGCAGCCATTTGAATGAAATTATTTTCCATTATTAACCGGAAGAATTTTACTTTCAAATAAAAAAAGAAATTTGAGAAAATATTCTGTAGTTTTTTTTATAGCATTTTCAAAAAAAAAAAGTTATTTGTCGCACCCTTTATAAAAATTTTAATTTTATAATATAATGTAGTGTAATGTAATTTCTATAATGAACAGTGTAATTATTTACTTTATATTTTTTTGTTGGCCATGCAAATCTGCACCGTCCTAATGTATTAGTGATTATTGGAAATGTAATGGAAGTGTAGTTTGCATGCAACAACTATTTTATTGCTAAATGTAGTTTTAAGCTACCGTTATTTTTGTATAAAAAAAAAACTTGAATTCAATAAAAATTAATTAATGTTCTGCCTTTAATCCTGGCATACTTTTATTCATGGCATATTAAACTGCCAGCAAAACAAAAACAGGGCATAACAAATTGCCCCATACATAACTCTACCAGTGGCGTTTATTAGCGCCGGCAAACAATAAAACACTTAAATTTACTTTTGTTTCAACTTACAAAACACACCACACTCCCGTAACCTTACACAGGGTTGTGGACTGGATGTAAATCCTGCCAGAACAGAACTATTACTTTTCACAAGGAGATACAAAATTCCCAAATTTGATACCCCGAGGATAAAGGGGGTCTCACTGGAACTGTCTGACAGCGCCAAGTATCTTGGGCCAATATTGGACAGCAAACTGAACTGGAGGATGAACACCATTTCCAGGACTAATAAGGCAGCAACTGCATTAAGCTTAGTCTAGACGATATGTTGAATCAGCAAATTTATGTTGAAAAATTTGCTTTCAGCACCAACATATCGTGTAGACACCAAATTTTTTCAACAAACGTATGCTTACCAACATATGACAGGCATTTGTTAACGAAGTCAGCAAACGTTTGTTCACAATTATAGCATATCGTCTAGACACAATACTTTTCAACAAATTTTCTACGTATGTTGACAAATATGTTATTTGTTGAAAGTCGTATACAAGCTTTTCAGCATACGGCAAATTTGGTAGCATATAAAATATATAAAAATTTGTATTCTTTTAATTACTTGTTTAATTTTGTATATAACCGCGGAACTTATCAAGATTTCTAGCTCATCGGCAAGCAAGAAACAAAAAAATGCATTTAGAAGTGCTTTGAAAATAAAAATGTTGGCCAACGAACTTTGTTTTTGAGTTATAGACCTTAAAAGTTGATAATTTCTTAACCAATATCTCTTGAAGTATAAATTTGATCTCAGCAATATGGGTATCGCTGAACGGTGTTTCCAAATACCTTTCATGTGGTATATAAAACATGCCAAAATATTAACCCATTAATAACCAATTTCAAAAAATATTTTTAGTAACTAATGTAGTTTATCAAAACGGCTCCAATCTCATAATTTTGTCGATATTGTGGTATTGTTTTACATATATTTTTTAGAGAACGCTTCAAGCTTTCATATAATAGAATGCATGGTTCGGTAGCGTATAGAATTCTGAAGTTATTAAAGTTAAAAATGTAAATTCTAATAAATGTTATTGTTTAATATGTAGGTTTGAGTTTACATGTGGTAATAATTTATATACTTTATGCAATTGTTGCAATATGAGTGTTATTTAACTATGTGGTATGACAAACACCAGCTTCGCTTAATAAGGGTTCTTAATTTAATGGTCTATCAAGCACCGACTTCGCTTAGCTGAGTTAATTTTCTTTTAAACCAGAACCCCAACACACTTACAAATTGATATTTCTGAACTCTTTTTCTACGACTAGATATTACATTAAGATGATCGCTCCATAATTTACAATAGGCCCCATGTAAAACCCATTTTCAGAAATACTTAAATATGCCTAAGACGTACCGAATAACGTTATTATAGTAAAATTTGGTCTGTCAACTAAATTTGGAGAAGATCCGCCCACAATTTACCATATGCTCCACATAAAGCCTAATCTGGAAATCATTTTAATAGGCCTAAACCGTAAAAATATCGATATTGTAATAAAATATGGTCCAATTTAGCTTTAAATAGCTAAAGATAACACGATGCAATTTTGTGATAATCGGCATACAACTCACTACAGGTCACGTAGATAGCGAGACTTTAAAACGGTTAAAAAAATTGTATAATTGTATTGAAATTTGGTCTAATTTATGTTTTTAATACTAAAAATTACTCAACCGACCAGAAAGAAATCCCAAATATCTCTTTAATAAGGCTAAACTGATACAAATCATGATAGTTTATTCAAATTTGGTCAAATTAAGTTATATATGATAAACAAGTCGGTTAAGTCCGGTCATTT
The DNA here is from genome assembly GCA_963931875.1 of Pollenia griseotomentosa. NCBI lineage: Eukaryota > Metazoa > Arthropoda > Insecta > Diptera > Polleniidae > Pollenia > Pollenia griseotomentosa. The sequence continues at coordinate 106,859,251 of OZ007564.1, read as the reverse complement.
AATACCCCATACCACAGAATATACAAGCAAGCTTTGAGAAATTATGGAGTGTTCCTCACAGTTTTTAATTACAATTAATAATTATAACCAATGTACCAAATTTCATCAAATAATTGCGACCTGTACTTTGCGCACTACAAGCTGGACAGCCAGCCAGCCGCCCGGACGGACATTCTTACATATACTCAGATAGTGATTGAGTCGATCGGTAGACTTAACGATGGTTATAGGACCAATATTTTAAGGTGTTACAGACACTATGGTGGTGTGAGTATCAAATGAATCCATAAAATATTCTGCTGGTCGGCACATAATATACCATAGAGGTACAATTGCAATTAATTAATTAACTGTGAGGCTTTATTAATAATTTTTAGATCAATCCGGTCCTTTAATATTTTAATTTTTTGCGGATTTGACCCAGCCCAATAAAGCACTCTTACTTATTAAGTATTAATATGCACTCAAACTATTCAATTTTGCACTAAAGCGACAATTGATAAAACAAATTTAAATTAAATAATAAAAAAGAGAATTGTCAAATTAAATTTAATTTTTAAACAAATGTTCTCCTTACTCAACATACATAACAACATACACAATTCAACATATCGTGTAGACTCAAAAATTGTATGCTAACTTGTATGTTGAAATATCATTTGCTGGCATTTGTTGAATTTGAAAAATTTGGTATTTTGAGCATATCGTCTAGACACCTAACATATGAAATATGCTGATAGAGGCATTTGTTTTTATTTTTAAGCATATGAGTGTAAGCATACATTTGCTTATTCAACATATCGTCTAGACTAAGCTTTATATTGCTTCAAAAGTGCCATTGGCCTAAACTGGAAAATGAACCCAAGGAATGTATACTGGCTATACGAATGTGTCATTAAACTCATTCTATTCTACGGGGCAGTTGTTTGGTGGCCGGCGCTCAAGGTGAAGAGTCATCAAACTAGGTTTGAACGTACAATCAGAATGGTGGCGACAGCGGTAACAGGTGCCATTCGACAACCCCCTCTAAGGCATTGTTTACGATTTTAAACTGGTTACCACCAGATATTTTGGCGGAAAGGCTAGCTGCGAACGCGGCGGTAAGGGCCACCGGAGCATGCAGGGATTACAATATCAGACATGCTAATATTCTGAACGAAATTAATTGGCACATGGATGTTGATTATGTTACACCCGAGCCAATCTTTGATCCTGGCTTCACGGTAAGCATTTTGGATAACGTGGTCTACTATGATGATCTACAAATTCCCGCGAATGCGATTCGAATATTCACGGACGGGTCTAGGACACTATATGGTGTCGGTTCTGGCATATACTCCGAGCATCTAAACTGGAGCATTCCTATAAGGCTGCCTGACCACTGCATTGTCATCCAGGCCAGGATAATGGCCATCCACACAGCAGCGAGACGCATCCAGTACGGTGAAATTCTGGAAGGGATATTCACATTATTACCGTTAGCAAGGCGGTCATAAGATCCCTGGAGAATGTGTTCATCACATCAATAATTGTCCGAGAATGCCGGATGGAAGAGATAGCAAGACATTCACTTGTCACCCTTAATTGGGTCCCCGGACACGGGGACATACAGGGAAACTGCATGGCCGATTCGTTGGCGTATGCAGTCACCACCTTGAATCGAGACGGTTCAAAATATAATGTAGGTGTTCGCTCCCAAGGAGAAAGCTACTTATAGCGCACAAGTTTCATCTTATTGCAAGTCAGAAGTGGCACGATGAAACTACCTGTGGGGAAACCAGGAAAATCTGGTCCATCATAGATGAAAAAAGGACACGGCGGGCATTACAATTGTCCAGACATCATTTAAGAAACCTAATTGCGGTTATAACTGGCCACTGGCCTATCGTGAGGTACATCCAGAGGCTGAAGCTCCCTTATAATGACTTGTGTTGAAGTTGCGACGACGAGGAGGGAAAGAGTCAACGGAACATCTTCTCTGTAATTGCCCGGCATTCCGAGATTTAAGACTCGAAATGTTTGGTCGAAGAGCCCTTGGGGCTGCCAATGAAACCAAACCTAACCTATATTTGTCAAATTTCAACTTTAGTAGAATATAACTTTTGCGGATCAAAAGAGATTAAGAAGGTAAAACCACTAAGGGAAGGGTGAAAGTGTTTTCTTTAACCCTGTATATACTCTTGTACCCGTCTGCTTAACACTTTTTTAAATTTAATGAAATTACTCCAAAAAAAAATTATTTTGTTTGAAATTTTTTTTTTACAATTTTTTTTATTCCGCAAAAATGTTTGCAGAAGTAACAGAAATTGTATGATATAGGTAATATTGATCGTGATCCAGTGTTGGGCAAAATACATGGTTTGCGGTATTTAAAATACAAAATACTTGCTGGTCATGTATTTAAAATACAAAATACTTTCAGGTTATGTATTTAAAATACAAAATACAAAATACTTACACATCCTGTATGTATTTAAAATACAAAATACTTCCATTCATTGTACGTATTTCAAATACAAAATACAAAATACTTCCACGTCATGTACATTAAGTTTATAACTTTTTTTTTGAGTGCAAAATACCACTCCAGCGCCATGTGGGGAATTTTGTTCTGATAATAAAAAACTGTTTTTTAAGCTGATTCGGTGCAAAAAGTTTCCGCACCGTAAGCGATTCCTAAAACTCCATATTATGTGTAAATTTTATTTTTGGAAATTGAAACCCTTTTGATTTTGCATTAGACTTATGAAAAATGGTTTAATGTTGAAGATTATATATAATTTTAAACAAAAACGAACTTTTTTAAGACAGAATCCACTGATTTAATGATGAAAATAAAAAATAAAAACAAAACTTCAACGCTTTCGGTGCGGAAACTTTTTTCACGAAAGATGAAAAGTGACACCATATTTTTTGTATTTTGGTAGATTAAAATGCAATCAACCATCAATAAACTGACAGAATATATTTTGTAAACTATGTTTTTAAAATACAAAATACCACCATTTTTTATGTATTTAAAATACAAAATACAAAATACTTGCTGGATATGTATTTAAAATACAAAGTACTTGCACGTCATGTATTTAAAATACAAATACAAAATACGTATTTGTATTTTAAATACGTATTTCAAATACATGTATTTCAAATACTGCCCAGTCCTGTCGTGATCGAACAGAATACAGGTAGCACATATAAAAAATTTAATTATTGTTACGTAAAGCTGCCCTGATTCATCCTTATCCTTATTAACATAAAGAGCTTAAACACGCGTTTACGCTAAACAGGTATATTGTGAATCCCACCTTAGAAGGGATTTTTAAATTTTTTTTATGGTCTTTTTATTTTATGTTTTTATGACTCTAATAATATTCTATGGCCCTATAACTATGCAATGCGTTCTTAAATTTGTGCCAGGTATTTTATAGCATATAAACAAAAGGATTTTAAGTTTTTAATCCTTTTTATTATACCTATTTTATTATTCTAGCGATATATACCTTTTTATTATTCTAGCGATGCAAAACAATTCACAAATGAGGAGGCATTAGCATTATTTCTGAATTTGAAATTAACAAAACAGCAATGTATTCAGCTAAAGCTTAGTCTAGACGATATGTTGAATCAGCAAATTTATGTTGAAAAATTTGCTTTCAGTACCAACATATCGTGTAGACACCAAATTTTTTCAACAAACGTAAGCTTACCAACATATGACAGGCATTTGTTAACGAAGTCAGCAAACGTTTGTTCACAATTATAGCATATCGTCTAGACACAATATTTTTACTTTTCAACAAATTTTCTACGTATGTTGACAAATATGTTATTTGTTGAAAGTCGTATGCAAGCTTTTCAGCATACGGCAAATTGGGTAGCATATAAAAAATATAAAAATTTGTATTCTTTTAATTTCTTGTTTAACTTATCAAGATTTCTAGCTCATCGGCAAGCAAGAAACAAAAAAATGCATTTAGAAGTGCTTTGAAAATAAAAATGTTGGCCAACGAACTTTGTTTTTGAGTTATAGACCATAAAAATTGATAAATTCTTAACCAATATCTCTTGAAGTATAAATTTGATCTCAGCAATATGGGCATCGCTGAACGGTGTTTCCAAATACCTTTCACGTGGTTTATAAAACATGCCAAAATATTAACCCATTAATAACCAATTTGAAAAAATATTTTTAGTAACTAATGTAGTTTATCAAAATGGCTCCAATCTCATAATTTTCGATATTATGGTATTGTTTTACACATATTTTTTAGAGAACGCTTCAAGCTTTCATATAATAGAATGCATGGTACGGTAGCGTATAGAATTCTGAAGTTAGTAAAGTTAAAAATGTAAATTCTAATAAATGTTATTGTTTAATATGTAGGTTTGAGTTTACATGTGGTAATAATTTATATACTTTATGCAATTGTTGCAATATGGGTATTATTGAACTATGTGGAGTGACAAACACCAGCTTCGCTTAATAAGGGTTCTGAATTTAATGGTCTATCAAGCACCGAATTCGCTTAGCTGAGTTAATTTTCTTTTAAACCAGAACCCCAACACACTTACAAATTGATATTTCTGAACACGTTCTACGACTAGATATTACATTAAGATGATCGCTCCATAATTTACAATAGGCCCCATGTAAAACCCATTTTCGGAAATACTTAAATATGCCTAAGACGTACCGAATAACGTAATTATAGTAAAATTTGGTCTGTATAGTTTCATAAAACTAGAAATCACACAACTAAATTTGGAGAAGATCCGCCCACAATTTACCATATGCTCCATATAAAGCCTAATCTGGAAATCATTTAAAAAGGCCTAAAACCGTAAAAATATCGATATTGTGATAAAATGTGGTCCAATTTAGCTTTAAATAGCAAAAAATAACACGATGCAGTTTTGTGATAATCGGCATACAACTCACTAAAGGTCCCGTAGATAGCGGGACTTTAAAACGGTTAAACAACTTGTATAATTGTATTGAAATTTGGTCTTATTAATGTTTTTAATACTAAAAATTACTCAACCGACCAAAAATCCTAAATATCTCTTTAATAAGGCTGAACTGATACAAATCATGATAGTTTATTCAAATTTGGTCAAATTAAGTTATATATGATAAACAAGTCGGTTAAGTCCGGTAATTTAATACCCTATACCACAGAATATACAAGCAAGCTTTGAGAAATTATGGACCGTTCCTCACAGTTTTTAATTACAATAAATAATTAGAACCAATGTACCAAATTTCATCAAATAATTGCGACCTGTACTTTGCGCACTACAAGCTGGACAGCCAGCCAGCCGCCCGGACGTACATCCTTACATATACTCAGATAGTGATTGAGTCGATCGGTATACTAAAGGTGTTACAGACACTATGGTGGTGTGAGTATCAAACGAATCCATAAAACATTTTGCTGGTCGGCACATAATATACCATAGATGTAAAACTGCAATAAATTAATTAACTGTGAGGCTTTATGAATAATTTTTAGATCAATCCAGTCCTTAAATATTTTAATTTTTTGCGGACTTGACCCAGCCTAATAAAGCACTCTTACTTATTAAGTATTAATATGCACTTGAAGTATTCATTTTTGCACTAAAGCGACAACTGATAAAACAAATTTAAATTAAATAATAAAAAGAATTGTCAAATTAATTTTTAATTATAATTTCAAAAGATTTTGTTATTCGTGCTTAATTCCCAGTTTTTATTATTGATAAAAACACTTGAAATTTATTGTTGATGGGATAAGCTATTCCTATGCGCATTTCACTGGTTGCTTAGGCCAGATCATCAGGACTTATAGCAACAGTTCTACTTGTAATAATATCAAAGCTTAAACAAAACACATCAACAATAAACAGTGGGTTTATCTCATCTTACATTCCCCACTACAATAAGTTGAAATTCTCTCAACATTAATTGTAAGATGAGATAAACCCACTGTTTATTGTTGATGTGTTTTGTTTAAGCTTTGATATTATTACAAGTAGAACTGTTGCTATAAGTCTTATACGTTTAACAGTTTTATTTGGTTTAATATCTTTAGTTTTTCTAAAACGTTATGGATGAAGTTTACTGATGATCTGGCCTAAGCAACCAGTGAAATGCGCATAGGAATAGCTTATCCCATCAACAATAAATTTCAAGTGTTTTTATCAATAATAAAAACTGGGAATTAAGCACGAATAACAAAATCTTTTGAAATTAAAATTTTGTATTCCCAAAAATTGAAATTACTTTTTGATAATGAACAGGCAAGTGCACGGCCTAAAAAAACACTTAATTGTCAACATCTTTTGTAAAGTTGTTGTTGTTGTTTTTATTTTGTTTTTCTTAACCTACTTACAACTACAATTAATGTTGAGAGAATTTCAACTTATTGTAGTGGGGAATGTAAGATGAGATAAACCCACTGTTTATTGTTGATGTGTTTTGTTTAAGCTATGATATTATTACAAGTAGAACTGTTGCTATAAGTCTTATACGCTTAACAGTTTTATTTGGTTTAATATCTTTAGTTTTTCTAAAACGTTATGGATGAAGTTTCCTGATGATCTGGCCTAAGCAACCAGTGAAATGCGCATAGGAATAGCTTATCCCATCAACAATAAATTTCAAGTGTTTTTATAAATAATAAAAACTGGGAATTAAGCACGAATAACAAAATCTTTTGAAATTAAAATTTTGTATTCCCAAAAATTGAAATTACTTTTTGATAATAAACAGGCAAGTGCACGGCCTAAAAAAACACTTAATTGTCAACATCTTTTGTAAAGTTGTTGTTGTTGTTTTTATTTTGTTTTTCTTAACCTACTTACAACTACAATTAATGTTGAGAGAATTTCAACTTATTGTAGTGTACAACGCAAACAAAGGATATTTGGGAAAATGAGACACCATCTTCTACGAAATACTGCAGACCTATTAAATTTGAATTAGAAAAAGAAACTCATGATGCCATTAACAAAGAAGTTAGTGATATCAAGGCCCAAATTGCAATACTACAGACATTACAATTAGATTTAGATGGGCAGCAAGTTGAAGTTAGCTACCAATTAGTGCTAACAATGATAGATGGAAATGTAGGCCAGGCTTTGACTAATACGAAGGCTGCATCCAGCTACATCATATGCCATGCAATATCAAGCCAATTAATAGATAATACTGATGCATATGAACTTGGATTATCACCACTACATGCAAGAATACTACTTATGGAACACATACTAAAAATCAGTTATGATTTGGATTTCGGATCTTCAGGATCAAAAATAAACAATGAAACCAACAAGGAGCTAAGAAGTTCAAAAACATATCAATTTCAAGATGAATATCGCAAATTTGGGTTGATTATAGATCAGCCGAAACAAGGGTCAGGCAATACAAATTATGGCTATACCGCAAGAAGATTCTTTTCAGATCCAGAAACAGCATCTGAAATAACATGTGTTGAGTTTAACCTCATTTTTAGATTTAAAATATTCCTAGAAGTACTTGCGTGCAATGAAGAAATTGACTCTAGAAAAATTATCAGAGGAAGGTTTTTTTTATTCACATATGTATGAAATATTTAAAAATAAATACCTATATTTTCGTATTAAAATTTAAAAACAAATCTGAATTCAGCGAATTTATTTTGCTAATATTAACAAATTTTACAGCAACACATAATAGATTCTTCTGTAGTAATAGCAAGATTAAAGATAATATTTCTAATGTTTTTTTAAGTGTAAACAAATTTGACAGCAAAAAGTTTTAATTTAAATCCAAATAAGACATTTTTAAATAAATAAAAAAAACATATTTCACGCTAAAGTTAAAAAAAATCTAAAGTTCCACTTTGCCCTTAAATTCCCTAATAACTACTCAACCGATTTTAATGAAATTTAAAGTGGAGAAAAGTTTAAGAATCTATCTGTCGATTAAAAAAATTTCACTAAAATTTCTCCTTCGGTTCAAATGTTACAGAATTTTGGCCAATGAAAACGATTTTCAGACACTGTGCGCCGTTACACTACGTGACAGTTTTTTGACCAAATGTGCTAACTGTTTTAAGTTTAACGGGGATTCCTGTGAAGACTGGTGATTAGCCCGCTGGTTGTTTCAGTTACGTTGTATGTGACCAATCTTTCCGCAGTTATAGCATTTTACTTTAGTTTTTGTGTTCTTCTCGCTTAAAGCTTCCATAACTGCCTCTTTTAAATCCTGTACAATATCCCTTTCACCATTGGCGGTCACATCGAGCCTTCGCATTCTGTCTACTTGTGGTCTTGAAATAATTCTTGCGGTTTCTTGGGCTAAAGCAAATGAAACAGTTTCTGCAAAGGTTGGTTTTTGTGATGTTCATAACGCAAGTTTAACATCAGTATCACGAATACCGTTTACAAATGCCTCAGTTTTAAAATGATCCAAAAAGGGATGATTCCCACCAGGATAAGTTAGCTGCACCAAATGCTCTATCTCGAGACCAAAATCTTGTTAGGTGTCGTTTGCCTTTTGCATTCTACCCCGTAATTTCATTCTGTAGATTTTCTTTTTGTGGTCGCCATCATATTTACGCTGCAGTGCAACCATTATGTCACCATTATTGTTACTGCAGCTACTTGGAACACTTTGCAAAACTTCCGCTGCCGTTCCTTTTAAGGCCAAAATTAACTCAATTTCTTCATTGTTCCATACGTTTTTGTTGGATACCGTTTCAAGCTGGAACTTGAACACTTCAAATGGAACTCTACCATCAATACTTGGGGTTTTTATTCTACTTGAGGTTTCTGGAACAACATTGGCATTGAAGACTATTTACTTTTGCTTCAAGATGATGAAACTTTTCATCCATATCCGTTACCTTTGTTGTTACTTCAGTCAGCTTGTGGTTGAATTCTACTTCCATTTTATTTACTCTTTCGTTCATTTCACCTGAAGTTTCTCGTTTGTTATTCTAGAATGCTCTTGAATTTCAGCCAGGATGGTGCTCGTCTTCTCTTCCATTTTTCTAGAAGTTTCAGCAAGAATATCGCCCGAATTTTTTTGGATCATCATCACCATGCTTCTGGAATTATCGTCCATTTTTCTAGAATTTTCATAAATTTTTCTAAAAGTTTCACTCGAATTTTATTTATCATTCTAGAATTTTCTTTATTTGCTCCATCAAAAAGGCAAACATTGTATTAAAATCCATACCGCTAGCAACTCTACGAGTCTATATTGCCTCGCTCGAATTCATCTAATAGTCTCTTTTGCAGCTGTGCTTTATTCCTGTTCCACTTTAAGCTCTTCGAATCACATTGTAAATTGTTTTTTTATTTTATTTCTATTTTTATTTATTTAATTTTTTATTTTCTTTTCTTTTTTCTTAACTTTTATTAATTTTATTTTTGCAATCCCACTTTTGACTCCAATTGTTACGTAACTGCCTTTCAATAACGTTTTAGTTTATTTCCTTTATAATAAACCGTTTCGACTCGAAGCTTTCGAGTTCGTTAATTGCAATTCAAATAAAATTAAATAAATACAACATTTTAATTCATAACACTTATTTATTAAGGCTTAATAAATTACACCTTGTTAATATATATATATATGTCCTTTATACAAATTACTACAATATAGATACAGCGATGTAACATAAAATACTTAAATAAATTGTTCACGAAGAACATAGGGCGTTAATTACACAATCTTTATTTAAGTACCACTTATATTTTTCTCTGCGAGATGTGTTTTTATCTTCACAAAGTCTGAACTAATAATAATCTTGGTGCCAAAATTAACACCGATTTTTAATGAAAATAGTTGTATTCCAAACCATCAATTCGGATTTAGAAGACAACACAGCACTTGAACAAACTCATCGAATAGCTAATGCCATAAGAAAAGGCTTTGAAGAAAAAAATATTGCTCAGCACTCTTTATCGATGTTTCGCAGCTTTTGATAAAGTCTGGCATGAAGGCTTATTACATAAGTTGAAGCAAAACTTACCAGTCGGTCGTCAATTTATTATTAAAGAAGACCATTTCAAAAGTTCCCCTCAGCCAACTGGCGTTGGAGTCCCACAAGGCAGCATCCTTGGCCCTCTATTATATTTAATTTAAACGTCGGACATGCCAACAAGCAACTACACCCAAACTTCAACATTTGCGGATGATACAGCTTTTCTAATGGTACACGGAAATCGACACGAAGAATCTCATTACTTACAGGATCATATATTGCAACTAGAAATATGGTTAAAACAATTGAGGATAATGGTCAATGAGCGAAAATGCGTACATATAACATTCACATTGCTCCAGGAATCAAAACCCGCTATTAAAATCAATAATCATATAATACCTCAACATTAGCATGTAAAATATATCTGTATACATCTAGATCGCCGTTTAACATATGAAAGCCATGTAGAGGCAAAATCAACTCAAATGAAACTAAAAGCCATTCAAATTCATTAGCTTATTGGATGAAATTCTGCCCTTAGTCACATCTACCCTAAAGCATATTTTGTGCTACGCTATTCAACTATGGGGCACTGCCTCGGCCTCTAATATCGAAAAAATTCAAAGGCGCCAAAATAAACTTCCTAGAATAATCACATCCGCTGCCTGGTATGTTAAAAACGCAAACATCCATAAGGATCTCAATGTAATATTAGTTAAAACTATGATTAAAAAATATGCAGTAAAATATTTAAAGAGCCTTGAACTACACCCAAACCCACTAGCTCGAAATATTTTAAATCATGGCGTCCACATTCGTTTAAGTAGTAGAGACACTGCAGCACTCCTCCAATTAGAAGAACGTTAATCACCTACATACATAATATGATTAAATTTTTTGCTTGGCACTGGCAGGACATTAAACAAAGTATTAGGATAATTATTGTTAGTTCACATGTAATATATGAAGATTCAATAAGTAAATATTGAGAACAAAAATCCGTTTGTTATTTCTACAGTATTGATATTAGACCCTATGAGTCGTTATGAGTAGCTAAGTTAATTAAACGATGTCCATGTGCATGTTGAAATGAGTTTTCCTAAGACCCCAAGAATGATATGGACTATGTTGTTATGTATTTATGTCACATATATTCCGCTTAAGTTTGCTATGTTTGTTCAGCCAGATCGCTCTATAAATGACTTAGTTATGAGCAATTTTACCTATAAATCCCTTGTTGTTATTATTTTTTTAACATTGGAATTTTACCATGTGCGATGATCACACAAGATTACATGAGCCTTTTGATACATTATTTAAAATGTCGAAACAGTAATCTATTGAATTTCCCGCCATATTTTCTCTTAGTCGAGGTAAAATCTTCATATGCATACATCTTTTGTAGTTTTAAAAAGTACATTGGATTATACATGTAGAATCGAACTTTTAATGTAAAACGGGACTAATATTTAACAAATTAAAACATTCTTTACTCTGCATCTCACGCGCTTCATTGAAAATAAATAAATTAGCTTTTATTAACTTACCTGTTGAACTTTGCTGAATTGCTTGATTATTTGATTCCAGGGAACGGATTGCATTCATGTTTATCTTATTATTTTCAACAATATCAGGAAATTGTTTCTGTTGTTCATGTTGTAATTTTTCAGCAGATATGCCTTCACTTATATATTGAGCAGTTGTAACAGCTGTGTTAGATGTCGTAGATGTAATTATGCCTTCGCATGATAATGATGGAATTGTTTCCAAAGCGCAAACTTTTTCGGAGTTTTCAAGCTGCTGAGATATATTTTCATCATTTACCTTTTTAACATTATATTCCTCAGGAACATTTACTGCCGCTGGTTGTAAGGTTAATGCTATTTGAGAATTTATTAATAAATCAGAAGGGTTAGGTGTCAAAGAATGAGTTGGTGTTGACGATAAAGGACTATGTTGGGGTGATATATGCTCCTCAGTTTCTGCCATAGAATCTTCATCAAGCAATGATGTACTTCCGTGCGCATGAGATTGATGATAACGTAGACCATTGACATGCTTGAATTTTTTACTGCAATCTTGTTCTGGACATTCCAACAAAACTGGTGATATTGCACATGGCGTAGAAGTTTTACATTTTTTTGTGCTTATTTGAACGTTAAGTCCTGTTACAGGATTTATTAAACTTTGCGGTTGATTATTTAAACCACCAACGGCGCTTTGAATACTACTAGCATTTACAGTAGTACTATTTACAACATCATTGTCAGCACTTAAAGGTGGTGGAGATTCATCTTTGGACTTTCTTTTTTCCGCTCGCGAAGGTAAAAACGCTGTTGGTGAAGTACTTGGCGTTGAACCACTATTCCCTGAAGAGAGTGATGAACCACTGTTAGGTTTTTCTGCTGGTGGCACACTCGTTGTTCGTGCAGCTCCACGTCCACCTTTAGTTGAACCATTTCTAAGTTTGGAATGTACTTGGGAGTGCGAAAAATATATCTGTTAAAGAAATTAAAAATATTAAATTGAAATAGTAATACAATAAATACTCTAAGCTCTACAGCAGAGAACTTCAAAAAGCACTAATTTTCTTGATTTACAAATACGTTTAAATTAACATCAATTCTATGTCTGCAAAACAAAGTTCAACGTTAAAGCCCTTATGACACTACATTTTTAATGCATTGTTCAAGTTTTGGTGAGCAGTACAAATATAATGTAATACAAAAATTTACCAAGTGCAAAGAGTTGAGCTGTATTAAGATAAATGGCAAACCGTCAAAAATTTTACTAAAGTTATCGATAAAAAATGAAGTTATGTCAAAAAAAATGTAAAATTGTTTAACTTAAAATTGACATTTCCAGCTTGAAATATAAAAAGTGTTGCTGAATCAGCGGTTTATGGGCAAATTCAGCGATTTACCGCTTTCTGTTTTTAGGTTTCTCATAAACAAAAAGTTGGCAACATTTAATAAAATAAACAAAACAGGGATGGCTAAGTTGTTTCAATTGTACTTTTTTGTTGATACTTTTTAAACTAAGATTTATAATACCTTTTTTTGGTATTTTTTATGAACATAAATAAAATTAATTTCAACTCAAAAAAATCTTTTAGTACAATTAGGTTAAAAAAGTAAAAGTTTTAAAGGTTGTTGGTACAATTTTAAAAATTCTCAACGCCATCCCTGAAACAAAACCATAACAAGAGAAAAAAAAACAAAAATCTTTATTTACATTATGTATAGTTAGCTCTTTCTAACATTTACTGTTTCCTTCTATCAATTCTGTATCAATTAATGAATAAAAAATGTAGTGTCATAAGGGCTTAAGTAATATTGACATCATATCGTAAACATTTTATTTGTCCATGTGTGCGTTTGTTGATTGAACCAGGGTTGTCAGATTCAAAATATCAAAAATCGCCAAAGCCTTTGTTTTTCAGTTTTTGACAACAAAATACATATTTTTAGAATTATTAAAAATATTTTTTATAAATTCTAAAAAAAAAATTTGTTTAGTATCGCTAAAATATGCCAAAAATTTTAAAAATGTCGCCATAATATACGTTTTGCTTAATATTTATTTAGAACACAGTAAAAATAGTTAGTGAACACAAAAGAGGTACAATGTTTACTATAAAATAGTTTATAGTAGTCTACTTAAAGCAACAAAAAAAGAATTTTTGCAGGTAGTATTAAACAAATATGTATTGGATATACATTTGCATACAAGTTGCAGTTATCTAAAACGCTTCACTGGCAAGACTCCCTATTTGTCTTCATTTTTGGAATACATTGAGAGAGAATCACATTTATTCAATGAAGGTACAAAAGAAGTGTAACATTTACTATTCACTTTCATATAATTTAAACCTCTTAATAACGCGTCTAGAAGTTCGTAATTAATTCTACTTCGAAGGCGAATTTTTGTGGAGTTTATAATTTCAGCACAGGAACTACGTGTTGTAATTCCAGCATATAAAGTACAGCCAAAGCAAGTTCCTTTAAATAATACGTACCTGCCGTATCCATGTAGCTATAAAATTTTGGGCTAAACCTATATAAATATAAATTAGATGAAATATCATCAATAGAACCTTCTTTACAATTAACAAACGCTAATTTTTTCGAGTGTGTTTCGTATACATTAAAAGTTACGTTCATAAAAATCTTTAACAACGACGTTTTTATCTATGATAATAAATTGCGACATACATATAATGGAAAAATATTCATAGACTTTAAATATGTTCATGTTTTAAGGAATTATATTTATTGAACTTTCAAGAGCACTTTTAAAAACGAAAAACAATTTTTTCAAAGATTATTATTATCTTCGTCAGTTATTTGAACATACATACTTTCAAATACTGACCATACATATGAATGCCTCAAATTTCATATATAAAAATTCTAGAATAAAAGTAATATTTTTTTCTTCTTATTGAATATAACGAATATCGATATATCAAAATATCGATATTTAAAAAAAATTAGCGATATATATCCCCGATATTTAAAATACCGATACATAAATATATCGATAATGAAATACGACTATCGAATTCGATACTTTTTTAAGCCAGCCTTTATTAAAAACTCAAAATTTTAGCCGTTTTGCATTACTGCATGCATCATATGTTTTTTTAAACTAATATGAAGATTTAAGATGATTGGCATTTTATTGACTTCTGGTATTTTTAATATTATATAAAATGATATTTATTTGTCAAGAGTTAAATTCGGAATAAAAATTTTACAAAAAGATTTTCATACATAAACATATTTAAAAACGATTGCTATGTTAATTTAAAAACAAGTTATATTTCAACACCTCCTCTCAATCGTTAACTCCTAGTTTATCTCGAAGGTCACTAAAACGCTTGATCTCTAAGGCCTTTGTAAACATATCAGCTTCTTGATCTTGAGACCTGATAGACTCAATTTTTACATAACCGTTAGCAACATTATCACGAATGAAATGGTGTTTAATATCTATATGTTTAGCTCGTTTGATTTCAAAGCTAGTTGCCATACCGATGCATCCTTTATTGTCTTCATATATTGTGACAGTTTCATTTTTAACTTCTCGGAGATCTTGCATCAATCCACGTAACCATAATGCTTCTGAAACTGCTGAACTTAATGCTATATACTCCGCTTCGCTTGACGAAGTTGCCACTGTTTGTTGTTTCTTTGAAGACCAAGAAACACAACAACCATAAACTTTGAAGAGATATCCACTTACAGATTTTCGATCCCCTATATCGTTTGCCCAATCAGCATCGGCAAATCCAAGAATGGGAATTTTATTGTTTGGAGAATAAACCAGCTTCATATTCTTTGTACCTTTAAGATAACGTACAATTCTTTTAAGATGTTGCCAATGTATTTCAGTTGGATTTTGTTGAAAGCGTCCCATATAAGCCACACAAAAACATATATCAGGTCTACAACTAAGCATGATGTACATTAGGGCGTCTCACAGAATATAAAGTATTGTTGCAAGGCAGTTTTGAAAAAAAATTTTTTAATTTTTTTTGCCGAAAGTAGGGGTCGCCAAACCACATTTTTCGTTATATCTTCGACATTTATAGTCCTATCTCAAAGTGTGATATATCGATGTTTTCGTCTTGAGGAGGCCAATATTTTGATTTAATAGTCATTAACCTCAAATATCTCATTCTAGTATTTACCTACCAGATCTCAGTTTCTACCACCCTAATGTACCACCCTATTGTCAGAAAATTAAAGCCCCCAAAAAATCATTAAACTTTTGTTAAAGAAGTTTTTCGATATTTCCAACAGAACTGTTAAAAAATACAATTTATGTTTTTTGCCGAATGTAGGGGTTACCTTTTTGAGTATTTTTGTCAGATTTTCTGTAATAATGGAAGTAGTACCGTTATTACTCTCATAGTTTATTTATTTTTGTGTTATCCATGAAATATCTGTTGGAATTATCAATATTTAACCCGAATTCTCCCGGTTTATGAAATAATCGTCCAATTGTTATATTATTTGATTCGCTGCATGTCTAGGATACCTTTCGTATATATCTGCAAAGAGAACTGGCATATCGGGTCTAGTTTTCGAGAAAATAGATGTCGTCATATGACGACGCTATTAAAATAAATGTACAAAAATTTCAGTGATTTGCGATGTTTTTCCTCCTAGCATCTAAATGATTTCGTTTTGCTTTTTCTCATGTATTTATTTTTGTTAATTTGTCTTGTGGTTTGGTGTTTGTGGGGAGCTCTCCATTGTTTCTTCGTATTTCAGGAGGTGCCAGAAGTTGATTACGAGACGAAGTATTGATATTTCCTTCGATTTCCTCATCTGAGTCTTCATCAGTCAAGACGTCAACATATGGAGGTACGAAGTAAAACTTCTTTGATACATTTTTTTTTTATCTTAAATATCTAAAATGTTCGCGACACTAAGAAATTTACTGATAAAAATCCGAAAACAAAAAAAAAATTTAAATCAGATAGTACTCGTTGCATCATAGTGTCGTCATTTGACGACAACCAGATATATTCTCATAAAAATTATATTTCTTCTACAACTCGAATAAAGATTTTTAGCAAGAATCTTGTAAACTAGTATTAATTTTTATTTTATATTACTTTAGGGCACATTTATAAAATTAATTAAGTTTTTGACACTTACTTTCTAGCCGAACTCATAATTCTGAACTTTTTGAAAAAACTCTCACAAAAAACAATTTACCACACACGAACTCGTTGAATCACAAAGCTGAACAATTTTTTTTATGGAAAAGTAATTAACACACAACACAATTGTTATTGCTTTATTTGTTTCTATGCAATAATAACGGTTCACCAGCAAGTTGAAGCTGCCAATGTTTTTGTCTTCATATGACGACGCTAGGAGAATTCGGGTTAATCGTGTCGTGTCAAGAATTAATTGAAATAAACTAAAAAATGTCTTTTACTATCAGTGAATTAAACAACACTAAATTACCAACTAAGGGTGATGTTATTAATTTCTTTTTACATCTTCGGCATAACGCTAGTAGAATTCGAAAGCTGGGTGCTTTTAAACAAGAAGTTTTGAGAGGTATCATCATTTTGTGGCAGCGCGCAGGCATTCCAGTAATGTCGGTAAGTGGTGTTCGTAAAAGTTTGGATAAGCTTCTGAATGATTACTACAAAATGGTAAAATATAAATTCGAATACAATGTAAATGAGTGGAATAGATTGTTCTTAATTTCGCGTTGTAAGTGCGGTATTGAAAGAAATATTGCATGCAATTGCACAGCCTCTGATAAAATTCCAGACCACGCAAAAGAGTTTTTCATCGATCAGTGCGGTCCACGATTGTTGACTATAGATTATGTTGCTGATATGATGTCGACGAGTAGCAACGGTGAAGAAATGTCGAAGACTGTTGAATCATCTTATGGGTTGCGTGACGAATTTGTCAGCGTTGGGTATAATGTAGACAGTGAAGAAGAGCAGGAGTTTGAGGAAAATGTTAACGATGTATCACAGACTTTAAAAAAAATTGTAGTGGCTGACATTTCATTGCATAATTTTAGTTCAGCTTTGGATCGCAGCGACACATCAGTTCGATACGGTGCCTTACTTGCGACCATGTTAATTAAAGATTTAAAGTTGTCGATTACCGCAAAAGCAAATGAAGAGTTATCACAAGAAACTGCCGAAAGCATATGCCAGTTTTTTGATGGACTTGTCATCGACAAAAACAAAATATTTAGGGAACGTGTAAAATTCCGTAAGCAAGCAACAGTCGCAGCAAAATGTAACGATTTAATAACGTGCATTTCTTTCGATGGTAAAAAAGAGCCTACTTTGAAAAGAATAACGGAGGCAAATGTGACTCGGAATGTTGTTGTCAATGAAGAGCATATCACTATATTGAAAGAGCCACACTCCAAATTCATTGGCTATGCTACGCCCACTGACAGCACCGCTATGGAAATACAAAAAAGTATAGTAGATTTCTTAAGGAATGGAAACTTCAGTACGGATAACTTAGTAGCTATTAGCTGCGATGGAACTCCTACCAACACTGGTTACAAAAATGGAATCATTCCAAGAATGGAACGCTAGTTACAGAGGCCGTTGCAATGGTTCGTGTGCCTATTCCACTTCAATGAATTACCATTCAGTGCTTTATTGAGATCATTGCTTGGCAAACAGAAAGGACCTGGACTCTGGCCAGGAAGTATTGGAGAAGGAATTCAGAATTGTACGCAGTATTCTGTAAGTTTCGCATACTTTTCTTCAATGAAATTTTAATCATGCCATTAACAATTCGGATCTCTATTGTTTACTCCATTCTGTTAGGTCAATAAAAATTTCGAGCGAATTGAAATGGGAGAAATGCCAGCAAACATAGAAGGATGGAGTATTCGAGGCGATCAGTCGTACTTGTATCGTATGGTTCGAACTGTCCATACCGGAGAATGCGATGACAGATTAGCCAGCGAGAAGCCCGGAGCTATTAGCCCAGCGCGCTGGTTGACAACTGCCTCTAGAATTTTCCGGTTTTATGTAACGTGCGCTAAACCCCCAGTTATATTGAAAAAACTGGCTGAGTTTGTTATGAAAGTTTACGCGCCATTTTGGTTTCTTGTGAAAAGCCAACCACTTGCAATTCACGGAAGTCGCCACGTTTTTAAATATATATCTTGGATTCGTCAATTGCCAGAAGATGTTCAACAGATACTTCGTCCGTCGATAGAAAATAACGCGTACTTTTTCCACCCCGAGAATGTATTGTTATCGATGATAACGGACCAAGATCCGCTAGTACGTTCAGACGGCTATAACAAGATTTTGTCTGCGCGAAATGAAGCAGCAGTAGGCATTCGTCAAATGTACGGTGCACAAGTTAAAAATTTCATAGACTTCGAAAGTGACTCATATTACCATATGATCAATTGGACCAAATTTGAATTGACTGAGCCGCCGTGCTTGCAGTTCTATATGCAAGACCAGCTGGAAGCATTACAGTTTTCAAAAGAAATAATCGAGATACCAGGTAGCACAAGAAAAACAACTTTGTTTGATAGTTTTGTTGACTAACCTTAATTAATTTCACAGAATATCCGTGCCATTCTCAAAACACCGAGCGTTTTGTTCATGTAGTACATGAGTCTGCCATGGCTGTTACCGATGAGCAACGCCTAGGCCACATTTTTTCCAAGCTCGAAAGCCGTGAAAAATATAGCCAACTTGGGTCATTTCAAAATATGATTAAATAAAATTGTTTTAATATACACAGATCTTTGAATTTTTATTGTATTGGTACAGATATTATGGTAAGTTCGAAAAGAGTGTATCACTATTTAAAAAAGAAGATACTAGGCAAAAACATCGATATATAATACTATAAAATCCGACTGTGAATACCGAATATATGATAACTGTTTAAAAAGTCAACCCCTACATTCGGCAAAAAACATAAATTATATTTTTTTAACACTTCTGTTGGAACTATCGAAAAACTTCTTTAACAAAAGTTTAATGATTTTTTGCGGGCTTTAATTTTCTGCTATTAGGGTGGTACATTAGGGTGGTAGAAAATGAGATCTGGTGGGTAAATACTAGAACGGGATACAAAATACCATTGACTATTAAAGCAAAACATTGGTCTCTTTGAGACAAAAACATCGATATATCACACTTTGAGATCCGACTGTAAATGCCGAAGATATAACGAAAAATGTATTATGGCGACCCCTACTTTCGGCAAAAAAAATTAAAAAAAATTTTTTTGAAAATGTCTTACAACATTACTTCGTATTCGGTGGTGTACGGCGAACTTTTTTTTTCTTGCCTATATGGCGAGACGCTCTAATGTACATCAAGCTGCCAAGTAACTCACGATATGGTTCACTTACTTTCTCATCTAATTTATTTTCAGGCAATAGTTGAAGTCCTTTTTCCATTGGCGTTTTAACTAAATTGCAGTCAGCCATTCCAAATTTTGTTAAAACTTTTTCAATACTTGATTCTTGTGATAATTTTATATTTCCTTCATCATGTTCAATTTTTATTCCAAGAAAAGAATGTAAACTGCCACAATCACTCATTTCAAACTTGGTCGATAAATTACGTTTAATTCTGCTTGCGTGCTCGTTGAATGCAGACGTGTTTTTTTTTTAACTCGGCTTACGGTTTTTTTTTTTTTAACATAAATAAGTGTATATTTATGATATAATAATATTATTATCTTTTTTAAATAATATAAGATCAGCGAATGAACAGACGCTTTAAAATAATTTTTAATAAGTGAACATAAAACTTTTAATACAAATATTAAAAATTACAATTAACAAAAATATATGTATGTACACACATACATATACATACATACATTTTAAGCAAAAACATTTCTTGTTTTCTTTATTCTTTTTTTTATTCTCGGGGTTTTTTAAACAACAAATAAAAAGAAGAGCACATTTAAACAAACAGTAATATATAAAAAAAAACTCTTATGAATGCATATAATGCAAAAACAATAAAACATAACGAAAGAAATGCGTATGTTACATTGAGTGTTGACGAAACAAACGTAGAAAAAAGAATCGATGATAGCAATTATTTAACGGCTAAACCTATTACTCGAACGCGTTCTCTCTCACCCTCTTTGTTTAAAAATACGGTCGATCGTAATACAATAACAAATTTATTAACTGCAAGCGTTGCCACAGAGCAAAAAAAAACTTTAATAAGTGATGAAACAGTTAACCCCAAAACAGCCGCTATGGACAACTCAATAACTCAAGTAAAAACTTCTCAAAAGCCTACAGTACAAGTTGGTATGGACAGGTACATAGCAGTGCTTAAACGGGGACGCAGCCCTACCTCTGCAGCAGTTGCTTCGGCCTCAAAAGTACCATCTTTTAATAAAATAAATTCTCAAAATCGTTTTGCAATTCTGGAGGATGAATCCTCTGAAGCACAAAACGTCATAAAATCGTCCAAGCCTCCCCCGATATATCTGAGGGAGCAAAATTCTAATGAGCTCATAAAGAGTTTAATATCGGTTATAGGTGAAAATTCGTTTTACGTAGCTGCTATCAAGCGTGGTAGTATAAACGAAACAAAAATACAAATCAATCATGAGAATGATTTTCGAAAAATTGTAAGCAACTTTGAGGCACTCAAAAAAAATTTTTATACATACCAACTGAAAAGCAGTAAAGGTCTTCAGGTAGTGATTAAGGGTATTGACTCATGTGTGGACCCAGAAGAGGTAAAAACATTCCTTGAAGAAAGAGGCTTCAAGGTAAAACATGTATTAAACATTAAAAATAGAGAAAAAATTCCCCAACCACTTTTTCGAGTGGAGTTTGAACCCGGCGACGTTAAACTTAAAAAAAATGAAACGCATCCAATCTATAACTTAAAATATATTCTGTACAGAAAAGTAACTATAGAGGAGCCGCACAAAAGAGGTGGTCCCGTTCAATGTCTGAACTGCCAAGAATTTGGCCATACTAAGGCATACTGCCACTTACCCCCTGTTTGCGTAGTATGTGGCGAATTACATGGTACAGTTCTTTGCGACAAGTCTAAAACCGACCCCAACGTAAAAAAATGCAGCAACTGTGGTGGCAATCACACTGCCAATTATAGAGGATGCCCTGTATATACTTTCGTCAAGCAATCGGTTGGACCGAAAACTAATCCCCCTCAGGTAACAAATCAAGTAAACAGTAATGACCTTCAGGCCCCCCAGCCTAGTAGTAACAGAATCTCTTATGCCAACGTCTTAAAATCAAACAATGTACCAATGCAAGGCGCTTCGACAAGTAATGCCGAAACTCCAGTTTCTAATCTAAGTCGGCTAGAAAAAACAATGGAAACATTAGTGCAAACAGTAAATAATTTTACAAACACAATGGGTAATATGATGCAGGAAATTCTTAGAATGCAATCGATGTTATTGCAAGCTGTACTTAACAAGCCATGAACTGTTTAAAAATTTGTTTTTGGAACGCAAACGGCATCCGCCAACATAAAAATGAATTAGAATACTTTCTTAAAAATAAACAAATTGATGTCATGATGGTTTCTGAAACTCATTTGACCTCAAGAAATACGTTCAAAATCAATGGTTATACTCTATATGATACCAAGGACCCTCGAGATAGAGCTTGTGGAGGTTCTGCCATTTTAATAAAAAACAGAATTAAACACTACCCAATGTGTGATCATCGTGAAGATTATCTCCAAGCAACGAACATTTGTGTTGAAGAGATAAATCGAAACATAGTAATTTCATCTTTATATTCACCACCTAGGTTTTATATATCGGAAAGCCAATATTATAAATATTATAAGTCATTGGGGCCCTGTTTCCTGGCTGCTGGCGATTATAACGCTAAACATACCTTCTGGGGGTCACGACTAATAACACCAAAGGGTCGTGTTTTGTTTAATACAATCTCTAAAATGAATTTAAATGTTGTCGCGAGTGGCCAACCAACATATTGGCCTGCTGATGCGCAAAAAATTCCAGATGTCATCGATTTTGGCGTTGTTAAAAACATCCCCACAAAAACGATTCACGTTGAAGCTTCCTTAGAATTATCCTCTGATCACACACCTACAATAGTTACTATAATAAACACCAATAGAATTGAATCTCCCTCTGGATACATAGCGACGTCAGCTACACATATAAATTGGTTAAAATATAAAAAATATCTTAGTACCCATTGCACAGAAAATATTCCGCTTAACACACCGGAGTATATAGATCGCTCTATTGTCAATTTTGACAGTTTTCTAAAACTAGCTGTACAACATTCCAGTATTGCCCCCAAAAAAACTAAAAATAATAAAATATATTCCTCAGATGTCGAGCGTCTTTTGTCTGAAAAAAGGAGAGCTCGTAGAGAGTGGCAATTGCACAGATCCCCTCAACTTAAGAAATTACTAAAAGACTGTACAAAAAGGCTGAGAATGTTACTGCAGACTCAGAAAACGGCTTCACTGGAAAAATATCTCAAGGAACTTGATGCAACTCCACAATCAGACTACTCATTGTGGCGTGCAGCTAGAAATCTCAAAAGGCCAGTTGTCTCTAAGCCACCATTAAGAAACTTAAATGGAAGTTGGGCAAGAAATGATGCTGAAAAAGGAAACCTGTTTGTCGATCATTTAAAAAACGTATTTACACCAAATATATCTCACAATATTGCGGTCGAGTTACCACCTGTTGCTGCTAGAGCAGCTATACCCTTCAGATTTGAGATAAGAGAAATCGAAAAGGCTATTTGTGACTTAAACACTAAGAAGGCACCTGGTATTGATAAGATCAGTAATAAAATGCTTTTAGAGCTACCTCGCATAGCAAAGAAAATTATTCTCTTTATTTTTAATGCTATTTTACGCCTCGAATACTATCCTCAAAAATGGAAGGTTTCCTTAGTTACCATGATACCAAAGCCAGGTAAAGATCATACAAAAGTTGAGTCTTATAGGCCTATTAGCTTATTATCAAATATGTCAAAGCTGTTTGAGAAATTATTAGTTTCAAAATTAACACCGATTTTAAGTGAAAATAGATGTATTCCAAACCATCAGTTTGGATTTAGAAGAAAACACAGCACAATCGAACAGACTCATCGAATAGTAAATGTCATAAGAAAAGCATTTGAAGAAAAGAAATATTGCTCAGCACTCTTCATCGATGTTTCGCAAGCTTTTGATAAAGTCTGGCATGAAGGCTTATTACATAAATTGAAGCAAAATTTACCAGCAAACACACACAAGCTGCTAGAAAGCTACTTAGTCGGTCGTCAATTTATTATTAAAGAAGGAAATTTCTTAAGTTCACCTCAGCCCATTGACGCTGGAGTCCCACAAGGCAGCATCCTGGGCCCCCTATTATACTTAATTTATACTTCGGACATGCCAACAAGCAACTATACACAAACTTCAACATTTGCAGACGATACAGCTTTTCTAAGCGTCCACGAAAACCGTTATGAAGCATCTCGTTACTTACAGGATCATATATTTCAACTCGAACTGTGGCTAAAGCAATGGAGGATAAAGGTCAATGAGCAAAAATGCGTACATGTAACATTTACCTTGCGCCGGGAAACATGCCCCCCTATTAAAATCAATAATCATTTAGTGCCTCAAAATTCGCATGTAAAATACCTTGGTATTCATCTAGATCGCCGTTTAACGTGGAAAAGCCATATAGAGGCAAAATTATCTCAAATGAAACTAAAAGCCATCCAAATTCATTGGCTTATTGGAAGAAACTCTGTCCTAAGTCTCGACTGCAAACTTTTACTTTACAACTCCATCTTAAAGCCAATCTGGTGCTACGGTATTCAACTATGGGGCACTGCCTCGGCCTCTAATATCGAAAAAATTCAAAGGCGCCAAAATAAACTTCTTCGAATAATCACAGCTGCCCCTTGGTATGTTAAAAACTCAAATATTCACAAGGATCTCAATGTTCCATTAGTAAAAACTATGATTACAAAATATGCAGTAAAATATTTAAAAAGGCTTGAACAACACCCAAATCCACTAGCTCGAAATATTTTAAACCATGGCGGCCACACTCGCTTAAGAAGAAGAGACACTGCAGCACTTACCCAATTAGATGAGCAATAAACACCTACATATATAAGTGAACACAACCCGTGATGAAGAAAATTTTTGTCTGGCACTGGCAGGACATAAAATAACGTTTTAGGTTAAGATTTGATTAATTATTGTTAGTTCATATTTAATATATGAAGATTCAATAAAAAATAATGAGAAAAAAAAAAAAAAAAAAAAAAAAAAATTACGTTTAAGTGTTTCAATTGATTTTATTTGGTTTCCTGTAATCAATAAGTCATCCACATACAAAACCACAGTAAGAACTATATCCTTATCAAGTTTTGTATATAAACAGTAATCTCTATTTGATCTTTGAAATCCCAACGAAAGTAAATACTCATTAAACTTGCTGTTCCAATTACGTGGGGACTGTTTAAGACCATACAATGATTTGTTCAGCTTAAGCACCATTCCATCTCTTAATTCAACACCATCAGGTGGTTCCAGATATATGTCTTCATTTAAATGTCCATGTAGGAAAGCAGTTTTGACATCTAATTGATGCAAATAATAACCTTTGTACATAGCAACAGCAAGTACAACACGTATTGTAGTCAACTTTGCTACTGGGGCATATGTCTCATTGTAGTCAACTCCATGCTTTTGTAGAAAACCTTTTGCTACAAGACGAGCTTTATATCGTGATGTTTTTTCTTTATGATCCTCTTTTATACGAAAAACCCATTTTGATTTTAAAATTTTTATCTGCTTAGGTTGTTTTATTACGGTCCAAACATTGTTTTTATCCATTGACTTTAGTTCATCGGATATAGCAGCCTTCCACTCTTTAGTATCAGGTCGTTGAAAAATGTCACTATAGTTTTCTGGTACAGCCTTTAAAATGTTATTAGCAGAATCCACTTGTAAACCAGTTATATAATCAAATAATTTAGTTGGAAGGTTGCGCGCTCTACCGCTGCGCCTAACAGGATCAACATTATTGTCTTCTTGTGATGTGGACGCTTCAGTAGAAACGGAATTTTGAATTTCCACCTCATTATCATTATTAGTTAAAATGCTTGATTCACTTTCATGACAATTTTGTTCAATATTATAATCTTGTCTATTAATTACACTATCTTCACCATTTGATTCAACTTCAGCACTTGACTGAGCCACAGCACCATTTTCATCATCACTACTCCTCTCTTGCTGATGGCTTACGACAATACATTTCTTCTGCTGTTTGGTATTATCTTTAAACGGAAAACATTTCTATTTTTCATATCCCATAATCGGTATCCATTAGAAGTGTAACCAATCATTACGGCCTTACGACTTCTACGATCAAGTTTTTTTCTGCATTGACTTGGTATCCACGCATACGCCCTACAGCCAAAGACACGTAATTTAGACAAATTAGGTTTTTTTCCAAACCAAATTTCAGCAGGTGTTTGAAAGTTTTGTAGTGAACTTGTTGGGCATCGATTTATTGTGTATGTTGCACCTAGCGCGCCTTCATGCCACATATTTTTCGGTACTTTAGATTCAAAAAGCATGGCTCTTACCTTTTCCATCAATGTGCGGTTAAATCGCTCTGCGACACCATTCTGCTGAGGGCTATAAGAAATTGTGGTCTCGATTGTTATGCCTTTTTCCTTATACCACTCTTGCTGTTCTTTTGATAAATATTCCCGACCCTGATCAGAAGTGATTTTTGAGATTTTGGAACCAAACATTGCTGTTGCCATTGCTTCATATTCTTTGAACGATTTAAAAACTTGGGATTTCTTTTCTAGAAGATAAATGACGGCAAAGTGACTGAAGTCATCAATGAATGACACAAAATATCGAGATCCATCTACAGCAACTGGATCTATAGGTCCACAAACATCCGTATGAATACGTTCTAATATTCTTGTTGCTTTATTTCGAGTACCATCGAAAGGGTCACGAGAATGTTTTGCTTCAATGCAAATGTCACAAAATCCAATCTTTTCCAATTTGCTATTAAGTTTTGGAATCATTTTACTTTTAACCAAGAAATTTAATCCTTGTTGACCTATATGACCAAGTCTACGATGCCATAAAACTGAATCATCCTTATTGCATATATTAGCTACTGGTTTTTGAATTGTGATTTCAATTTCATATAAGTTGCCCTTCAAATATGCTATACCAATCAGTTCATTACCTTTCATAATTAATGCGCGGTTTTCAACGAACTTCACCTCAGCACCAGCTTTTGTTAATTTTCGAACTGACATCAGATTATCCCTTAGATCTGGTGCATATAGAACATCTTTCATTTCAATATTATAATCTGAATTCGTTTTACAATGTATTTGTCCACTTGATTTAGCAGATACTGATATATGGTCCTTTGCAATATTGATTTCAATAGGAACATCAAATTTCTTGAGTTCAGAAATGTACCAACTTTCATTAGCCAGATGATCACTAGCACCAGAATCTAATATGAATCTTACAGTTGAGCTCCCAAAATTTTTATTTGAACTATTACCAGCCATAAAGCAGAATTTTTTATCGGCAGCATGAGCTTCTCGAGTCTTGCAGTCTTTGGCTTGGTGACCGAACTTATTACATTTGTAACACTTACCATTAAACTTTTTCTTAAAGTGTTTCTTACTTGAGAACGCTGTCTTATTTTCAACTTCAGCATCAACACGATCGTTCAGTTTAATTTCTTCAGCTATTAGTCGTTCCTTTATAACTCCAAATGTAAGTTTGTTGTCATCTATGTTTTGCAATGCCGTCACCAAGGGATCAAATTTTTCAGGCAACGATAAAAAAATTTGTGTTATTATATCAGCATCTACTAAATTTGCTCCAGCCATCTTAAGTTGTCTTGTTATATTTTCAAAATGTTCCAAATGCAATTTTATAGAATCCCCGGGCTTCATACGTAGTGTGGCTAATTGTCTTCGTAATAGTAATTGGTTGATCACCGATTTTTGAGCAAAAACCATTTCCAAATTCTTCCACATTTCTTTTGCTGTTTCTTTGTCCCGAACATAACTTAAACAATCTGCATGAATAAAGCTTACTAAACGCTCTTTAGCCTTCTTATCTCGTTTACGAAATTCAGTTCTTGCAGCTGCTTCTAGTGGTGGATCATCGGTTAGAACGTCCAAAATATTTAGAGAATCCAAATGAATCTTGACTCTAAACTGCCAATTATCATACCCACAACCATTAAATTGCGGAATACCGTTTGCCAATTCCTTACATTCGCCCATAACCTATTGACTTCTGGTATTTTTAATATTATATAAAATGATATTTATTTGTCAAGAGTTAAATTCGGAATAAAAATTTTACAAAAAGATTTTCATACATAAACATATTTAAAAACGATTGCTATGTTAATTTAAAAACAAGTTATATTTCAACACATTTATAAGAAGCAGTGCCGGATACAAGAAGCAGATTGACAGAAGAGCATAAAACAGAGAGTACTTCTGATGTCCAAATCTGATGATTACTGGTTTGACTAAAACAATCAAAAACATTTCTAGTTAAAGTTGGTACTTTTGGGGTGCAATTCAAATTTTTAAGTATGTTAGTACTTCCATTTAAATTTTTTGTAATTTACATTTTTAGATTTCATATGGTTTTTGTGTATTCCCTTTTGTATTTCCTTTTGTTTTTGTTATAATTGAATTTTTTGTTTTTATTGAATTTATTGTTTTGATTGAATTTTTTGTTCTTTTAAATTTTTTGAAATAAAATGAAACAATAAAAAGTAACAATGTAATTACATATAATATGTTTGTTCATAAATATGTATGTACAAAGGTATATTAAATTTTTTTAATTTGGTAATAGTTTCAGCAAAATACGTTCGATATATCGATATTTTTGAAATAATAAATATCGATACTCTTAAAAATATCGATTCGATATATATCGATCTATTAATTCAATTTGCCCATCCCTATAGTCGATCACTCTTTGCTAATGAATCAAATACTATCAGCCGTGTCACAGATTCCGTTCGGAATGCTGTCAATTCCGTATTTGTCATTCCGTTCGAAATCATTTTTGGTGCTTTGGATTCCAATCGTTTTCATCAATCCGAAAAATTTTGTTTAAGTGATTTTTATGTTACCCATTTGGCATCATCAGTATTTATTACAATTTCATATGGCAACAAATTCACTTAGCAAAACAAAAAACAGCTGTTAACAAAATTTTTGTACAAAAAAATTTACATTTGAGTTTTTATTTATGTGTAAAAAAGTAATCAACTTTAAAATTTGTGAAATTTAATAAGTAAATATGCGTGGCGTATTAATAATTGCTGAACTAGAAGGAAAAAGAAGTCAACATAGACAACAAAAACTCAGTCGTCAAAAGTTAAGAGATGCTTCTGATCCTGAACGAAAAAAACCAGCACAAACGATAAAAAAAGTTTTTTAAATTAAAATGCGGGAAATGCAGGCTAAAAAAAAGTTTAACAAATATAATTGTTTCCAATTTTGCTTTGTTCTTTTCAGTTTTGTTTTGTGTGTTGCCGGTATGTAAATTTTGGCAAAATATGACAACAAAAGAGATATGGCAATGCTTCATAAATCCATTACGAAAATTTTGTTTTCTTGTTAAAGATTTTAGAAAGAGTTTTAAATATTTGTAAAATAAATTGCTAAAAATTATTAAAAATATACTTCTTTTGAAAAATAAATAAAGAAAACATATTTGTTTATTGATAGAAAGTATATTTTGATAATTATTTGCCGTTTAAGATACAGTAAACTCCCATTCCGTTCATGAAAATAGAAATGGTTTCATTCCGAAAAATTTTTTCGTAATTAATTTTCTGAAGCACCAAAATACGGAATGAATTCCGTTTCCGAACGGAATTGTGTTCTGTGGCATGGCTGTATATTGTAAAAAAAAATACAAAGCACAAAAAGTATATAAACACACAAATGCGTCTGGAGTGTTTAGTCCCCTTCTAAACAGGCAAAGTTTACTTTGCAAAGTCTTGAGTTTATAAAAGGGAGGGGAAACGAGAATAGCGGGAAAGTACATACTTTGCTGTACTCGCAAATTCGTTTCGTTCGTAGTTTATACCTGAAGTTGGCTGCAACTTTACATTTATATACAGCGTTGCCAGAAAGTTTGGTAAAAAAAATCATAATTTGGCACAAAAATCATATCTTGAAGAGAAAAATCTACAAAATTGTTTTTAAATCAAATTATTTATAGCAAGGGCAAAAAAGTTAAAATTATAAATTTAATATAAAAAAATACTTCTTCCCAACAAAAAAACTTTGAAGTTGTTCAAGAAGAGGGAATATTTTCATGATTTTATTAGTACATACTTATTTACTAGCCCTTCGCTGGTTTAAATTGTTTTCAGTTATATTTTCCGTAAAAAATTTTCGAAAAATACATTATCAGCCATGTCACAGAACACAATTCCGTTCGGAAACGGAATTCATTCCGTATTTTGGTGCTTCAGAAAATTAATTACGAAAAAATTTTTCAGAATGAAACCATTTCTATTTTCATGAACGGAATGGGAGTTTTCTGTATCTTAAACGGCAAATAATTATCAAAATATACTTTCTATCAATAAACAAATATGTTTTCTTTATTTATTTTTCAAAAGAAGTATATTTTAAATAATTTTTAGCAATTTATTTTACAAATATTTAAAACTCTTTCTAAAATCTTTAACAAGAAAACAAAATTTTCGTAATGGATTTATGAAGCATTGCCATATCTCTTTTGTTGTCATATTTTGCCAAAATTTACATACCGGCAACACACAAAACAAAACTGAAAAGAACAAAGCAAAATTGGAAACAATTACATTTGTTAAACTTTTTTTTAGCCTGCATTTCCCGCATTTTAATTAAAAAAATTTTTTTTATCGTTTGTGCTGGTTTTTTTCGTTCACAAAAAGGAAAAACAAACAAGCAAATTAATAATGTAAGTACCTACATAAATACATATGTATGTAAATCCATATTTTGGTAAACATTAAAACTGTTTTTTTATATCTTAAAAGGGGAAAACATCGCAGTTCTCTTCAGGACAAAATCTTCGTCGATTTTATGGAGCAACATCAAGACATTGCCAGAGGCTACACCAAGGGCGACC
Source organism: Pollenia griseotomentosa (assembly GCA_963931875.1). Lineage (NCBI taxonomy): Eukaryota > Metazoa > Arthropoda > Insecta > Diptera > Polleniidae > Pollenia > Pollenia griseotomentosa. The sequence continues at coordinate 106,828,582 of OZ007564.1, read as the reverse complement.
TTGGTAAAAAATTTAAATTCCTCCGGGCCACCTACTAAGGACGCTAGTGGTTGGAAAAAAACATGGGCAGACTGGAAGACATATGTGAAAAAGAAAATGTGCCATAACAAAAAAGAAAACCAAAAAACTGGTGGTGGTGAGTACAATAAGTACGTGTTGACTGATGTTGAAGAGACAATGGCAAGAATTTGTGGCTTTCATAAATCCGTTGATGGCATTGGCGGCACTAAAAGTTTTGCTCAATTTGATGAAACGTTAAACCTGACAGATTGTGAAATGGATGAAATTGATTTAACCCCATCGATATCTAAATGGCAAAACGTAACTTCGAACTTATCGTTTAAAACACAAGCAAGTGGTCAGATTGCAAAATATAATTCAAATTTAGCCATACCAAGTTCTCCATCAGAAAAAAGTTCCCCAATTCGCACAACAACACCAAAATGTTTTGAAATAAGCACAACACAATCGCAAATTGATCTAACAACCCCCCCGACATCTAGTCGTAAAGATTTTGACTCAAAAACATAATTAAAGAGACCAGCTTCTGTGCTTCAATCTAGTGCTCAAAAGGTGGCGAACAAAAATTTAAATCCAACCGAAGAAAGTTCCCCAAGTTTTATTAAAACGCCAGAAACTGCTAAAAAAGATTCAAACGACAAATTACATTAAAAAATGATGTAAACGCTCTTCTGGTCGAGGAAAATAAACACCTTAAAAGTTTGGTAAAAATTATGGAAAATAAATTGACAGAAGAGAAAAGAATGGCTAATTTAATGCTAGAGCAAAACCAAAAGCTTGACAGGATGTGTAATATTTTGGAAAAATATTTTGAAACTAAGCTTGCAACTCTTTAAAATAAGTCTGTAAACATATGTTGTCTCAAAGCGTACAAATTAGTTACATAAGACTCTTTAAGTAAAATATTAAAAAGTAGCTTTATTCAACAATTTAATATTTTTAAAAATTAAAAGACTGAATTTAAATATGATATGTATTAATTTAACTTTAAAGTTCCTTTAACATAAAATGATTTTTTTTTTATTTTTTTAATGACTGAAATAAACTAAAAAATTTAATGCATTTTCTTTTAAAAACTCAGTTTTATTAACATTTACATTTTTTTTTTAAAGCAAATAAATTTAATTAATTTAAATAATTTGTGAGGCAATGTCATATCTTATGCGTTGGGCAATGTTATAAAAACTTCTGTCATGAATTTTTTCGTCGTCTACTTCAATATCATTTTGAAAGTTCCCAGGGTCTTCAAATTCTATGTTATACTCCCTACATATATTATGTAGTGCACAACATACATTTGTTATTCGGACCACTTTTTCCGGTTTGAAACGTAAAGTACCCTGCAAACATCTAAAACGGCTTTTCAAAACGCCAATTGTGCGTTCTATAATGTTACGACAGGAGGTATGTTTTTGATTAAACTTATGTTCAATTGTTCCTGCCGTAATGCTTTTATATGGTGTCATTAAAAATGGTTTTAAGGCATAACCTGAATCACCCAGTAACCATGAGTTTTTATTCCCATTGGAATACTCATTCAAGAAGTAAGTTCTTGCATTGCTCATATTCCAAATGAAAGAATCATGGCAAGATCCTGGTCTGCAACTATCCACAGCTCTTATTTTCATTTTATAATCATAGATCTAAAATAAACAGTAGAAGAATTTAAAAAAGTTTCAACAAAAAAAAGAAAATTTTTTCTTACAATCATTGCGTTGACGCTGAAAGTCCCTTTACGATTTAAGAAAAGGGATTCATCCGTAGAAGGCTTACTTAGTTTGATGTGGGTACCATCGATGCAGCCTACTATCCCAGGAATTTGGTACTTGTCAAAAAAATAGACCTTTGATCTTTGCCTTTCACTGTCTGCCATTTGTAATTTTATCCATTGCGGGCATATCACTTTTTCAACTGCATCGGTCACTCGCCACATTATTGTTGACATAGTACTTCTCGCAAGACTTATGTCGACAACTTTTCCTTGAAAGTTTAAAACACTATGTTACAGATGTTTTTAAACAAAAGTAATTTCTTCATGCTTACCTATAATGTTCCGAAATGAACCAGTTGCCAAGAATCTGAACGTTGCTGCTAACTGCAAAACTGCAGGTATTGTTGAATTTGGAAGTTCTTGAGAAATCTCTTCCAAAACCATTACAAAAGCTTCTTTATTAAGCCGATAGTAGCTAATAAAACTGTAATAGAAGTTATTTTTATTTAACAATTGAATAACATACTTAATTAAAAAAAAAATACTAACACTGCATTTGGAAATGAGAGAGGATTAGAAGCATCCCTTAACTTTCGGCGACTGAGTTTTTCTTGTCTATGTTGACTTCTTTTTTCTTCTAGTTCAGCAATTATTGATACGCACGGCATATTTACTTTTTAAATTTCACAGATTTTAAAGTTGATTACTTTTTTACACATAAATAAAAACTCAAATGTAAATTTTTTTGTACAAAAATTTTGTTAACAGCTGTTTTTTGTTTTGCTAAGCGAATTTGTTGCCATATTAAATTGTAATAAATACTGATGTTGCCAAATGGGTAACATAAAAATCGCTTAAACAAAATTTTTCGGATTGATGAAAACGATTGGAATCCAAAGCACCAAAAATGATTTCGAACGGAATGGCAAATACGGAATTGACAGCATTCCGAACGGAATCTGTGACACGGCTGTATAAATCCATTTAATTTCTACCTATATATATAAAAATGCTGTAAAAAATTTATAGTAATTCTTAAATAAGAATGGCTGGGCCCATTTCTGTAAAACTTTTTGTCAGTTGTTTGTATTTTCGAGGAGAAGGTTTTTACGGAAGAAACTTTTGGAAAATCCTTCCGGAAAAGTCGGAAAATTGGAAAAATCGAGTTTTTGTATGAAATTTTGTGTGAAATTATTCCTTAATGGCTTTCCAAATAAAAAAATAAAAATTGGGGCGAGGCGAAGTTCGCTGGGTCCGCTAGTTTCTAATAATAAATAATATATTGCATCATTTTGTATTGAGCGGAATTTCCTGGGATTCCGAAAATTGAAAAATAAAGCCTGCTTTCCCGGGAAATGAAAAAGTCTGGGAAAAGAAAAACTATAATCGGTATACTAAATGATTGGTCCAGATTTATATGTATTACACACATCGCTAAAAACGTATATAATTGTTTTTGCCTAATTTTTGCTTTTATATAAAATTTTAAAGTTTGAAATAACATTTATTTTTAGAGTAAAAACCAAATGTAAATGGCGAAATTTCACAAAAAAAAATTTTTTATTTGCTGCGGAAGCTCTTGTTTGTACCTAGAGGGAAAAAACCGTTCTAAGGAGAACGAAATTGACAACATTCATTGACAAAAGTGAGTTAAGCACGATATTTCTCATTTTGTGGACATCGTTGATCGTTCAGAAAATTGTATGAAAAATTTGTTACCAAATGTTCTTATTTTGTGAACGCTTTGTTCTCATTTTGACAACGAAGTGTTCTCTATTCGAGAACGAACCGTTCGCTGTCTATGAACGATCCGTTCGCTTTCTATGAACGAACCGTTCACCTTCTGAGAACGAATCGTTCTTCTATTGTGAACCAGCCGTTCTCAATTTGAGAACGAGATGGTCTCTGATTTAAATGTCTAACCCATTGTAAACCAAAGAAATACAAAATTATTTTATTTTCTGATTAAGTGTTTTATTCAATCGGTTTTACAAGTTAACATACTTGATAATAAACTTGAGACAAAAAAAAAAAAAAAAATTATTATTTTTATGTACATAGATTGCCAAGAATTTCTTTCTTACTCTCATGTTGTTTTCAGATGAAAACAATGAACAAATTTCGTCTGTAAATCGTACAAAATCATGTGTATGCAGCACCATCTTATTTTCTATAACGTCATCAATTATAATATTGATAATTTTTTCCCTTTGCTCACAGCTGAGGGGTTTTTCTTTATTTGAACATTTTAAAATGGTCTTGCCTTTTGCAGACATGCTAAGCAATAATTTTAAAATCTGTAATAATTTCATATTTCAGTTATAATTGACATAAATATTTTAATTTGATTATTTGGCATAACTTGCTGTTAGTTTTATTACTTTTGGAACAACGTGGAGACATTGGCTGTCATTATTTTTATTAATCCATTGCTCTACTTTAGATGGCATTGAGAGAGTATCATCGTCGATTTATAACTAAACAGGCAATTAAAACAAAACATACATGGATTTAGCAATACTATTACCTCCGATTTTTTTCATGCAAACAATTTTTCTCTAAATTCCACAAGAAGTCCTAATGACAGTATTACTTCTTTTAAGTCCTTTTCTTTTAAATACGGCAAACTCCGAAAGGTGACTTGCGCTGCTAAAAGCAAAATAAAAAATATAGAGATATACTCACTTTAACTTTAATAAGCCATATTGTAGTATTTCATTCCTACATTACTGTCTGGAATTGAACTTACTTCAGCCGTTGCGACAGGGTTTTCTATAAAATAACTCTCCCCCACATCTAAATAAAACAAATTTTTGTCTTCGTTGAATATATTTAGCTTACTAATTTCTTTTTCCATATTTATTTTCTTAATAAATTACCGCGCTTTTAAAACACTTAAAACTGAATGTAAAAGCAAAGCAGATGAAAACATATGTTCTCATTTTATGAACGGTTTGTTCCTAATTTGTGAACTGATCGTTCTTTTTTTTAATTTTTTTTTTTTTTTTGTTACCGCATGTTACTCTTGTAATTTCTGTTCTTAATTTGAGAACGATTCGTTCACTATTTGTAACCACATGGTAATTTATTTCTTAATTTGACAACAGTTCGTTCTTAATTTGCCAACAGTTGTTTACAACCTGTCCACTCTTCGTTCTTAAATTGATACCAGTGGTGCACAATTTAAGAACGTCTTTCTCCCTCTGTGTAAAACAAATCTATGCCAATATTCATAAAATGCTCTAAAACCGATAAATATATTGTTTCCGCCTTCATTGGCCGCACAAGGAAAAAAATGAAAATGCATTTTTATGATTTCCCTGGTGATCAACTTAAAACTTGTGAATATGTGTTTGTCAGATGTGCTTCCGTTAAGAAACCGGTACAGTCACCATATAATGGACTATACAAAGTTCCTTCAAGAGTTCAAAAATTTCTTAAAATTTTAATTAACAATTAAGAACGTGTAATCACTATAGATATACTGAAACTGGTTTACAGATTCCCCAGAAGAAATTCTTAGTACAAAGAGAACCAAACGAGTTAGATTCGCAGTATGAAAACGCTGAAGGGGGAGTATTGTTGTGCCTGTAAAACACTTTGCAAAAACGAAATTACAACAGGTTATCGTATTTTTAAATAATTTTTTAGATACATTCTATTACTTAGTTAATAGTAATTGTCCCGAGTAAGCAGCTCGTAACACAAATATAAGTAGTTGCGCTTCAAATTCTGGTAATAGATCTATTTCCCAATAATTTTTTTAAGCACTGAAACAGAGTTTCTGATGAGTAAGATCGGCGTTCGATATCTCTTAGTTCATGTGGCACCCACTTTTCGTACGTTTTTATGAATGATATATCTGTGGCTTGGAGCTAAAAGGGCCAATGTCACCTTTTTGCTCTTTTGAGTTAATCATTGCATTAGATTTGTTTTCTTGCTCTCTTTCATTATGGCAAAACAGCTAAAGTCATACTTAACCCAGATCAGCTTCATAAATAAAATGCTGACCAATGTCACTTTGAAAAACCTTTTGTAAAGCCTTCAATTCCAATTTTCTCAGAAGTGAATATTTTGACATTGGCCCTTTTAGCTCCAAGCCACAGATATAATCTTATTCGAGCCACGTCGCTAATTATATATTTTTAAACAATTGTAGCATAGTATTTGGATACATGACATCCAAAAGAATGCCAAGACAAGCAAAGTTATCGGTTGACAAGCTTGGAGAATTAACTTATACATATTACTACCAAAATGTTTTTCAATTTTTTTTTTTTTCAATATTTATTTATTGAATCTTCATATACTAAATATGAACTAACAATAATTAATCAAATCTTATCATAATACTTTGTTTTGTGTCCTGCCAGTGCCAGGCAACAAATTTCGTCATCACGGTTTCTGTTCACATATGTAGGTGTTTATCGCGCTTCTGATTGGGAGAGTGCTGTAGTGTCTCTTCTTCTTAAGCGAGTGTGGCCGCCATGATTTAAAATATTTCGAGCTAGTGGATTTGGGTGTTGTTCAAGCCTTTTTAAATATTTTACTGCATATTTTGTAAACATAGTTTTTACTAATGGCACATTGAGATCCTTATGAATGTTTGAGTTTTTAACATACCATGGAGCGGCTGTGATTATTCGAAGAAGTTTATTTTGGCGCCTTTGAATTTGGTCGATATTAGAGGCCGATGCAGTGTCCCATAGTTGAATACCATAGCTTCAGATAGGCTTTAAGATAGAGTTCCAAAGTAGAAGCTTGCAATAGAGACTAAGGACAGAATTTCTACCAATAAGCCACGGAATTTGAATGGCTTTTAGTTTCATTTGAGTTAATTTTGCCTCTATATGGCATTTCCACGTTTATCGCCGATCCAGATGTATACCGAGATATTTTACATGCGAATGTTGAGGAATTATTTGATTATTGATTGTAATATGGGGGCAAGATTCCTGGCGCAAGGTGAATGCTATATGCACGCATTTTTGCTCATTGACCATTATCCTCCATTGTCTTAACCATATTTCTAGTTGAAATATTTGATGCTGTAAGTAACGAGATGCTTCATAACGGTTTTCGGGGACGCTTAAAAAAGCTGTATCGTCTGCAAATGTTGAAGTTTGGGTGTAGTTGCTTGTTGGCATGTCCGAAGTATAAATTAAGTATATAATAAAATGCATCACTGCGCTGCATCAGTGATTTCAAATCGTTATATATTTATTAGTGAAGTAAATGTAGATCAAAAAATTTAAAATACTTTTCAAAAATAATAGTCACACAATAAAAAAAATTATAATTATTTTTTAATCGGCTTTAAAAAAAGTTTGCTTTTCTGATGCAGCGCAGTGATGCATTTACGAACGTGCCCTTTATCAAAAGCTTGCGAAACATCGATGAAGAGTGCTGAGCAATAATTTTTTTCTTCAAATGCTTTTCTTATGACATTTACTATTCGATGAGTCTGTTCGATTGTGCTGTGTTTTCTTTTAAATCCGAACTGATGGTTTGGAATACATACATCTATTTTCACTTAAAATCGGTGTTAATTTTGAAACTAATAATTTCTCAAACAGCTTTGACATATTTGATAATAAGCTAATAGGCCTATATGACTCAACTTTTGTATGATCTTTACCTGGCTTTGGTATCATGGTAACTAAGGAAACCTTTCATTTTTGAGGATAGTATTCAAGGCGTAAAATAGCATTAAAAATAAAAAGAATAATTTTCTTTGCTATGCGAGGTAGCTCTAAAAGCATTTTATTACTGATTTTATCAATACCAGGTGCTTTCCTAGTGTTTAAGTCACAAATAGCCTTTTCGATTTCTCTTATCTCAAATCTGAGGGGAATAGCTGCTCTAGCAGCAACAAGTGCTAACTCGACCGCAATATTTTGAGATATATCCACATTGTTAATTTTACTTTCTGCAATATCAATTAATTTGAGCTGTCTATTAAGTGAATTAAATTCCCCCAATTTTGTGATTGTTTCACCAACATAGCCGTAGTTGGAAAGGTTTCATAAGCATCGGTAGCAACAAGTTCTTTAATAACATTCTTAAATTGCTGAAGTTTGTTTTAATAGTATTCTACAGCATCTAGCCAGGTTACCCATCTTGTTAATATTGGCTGCGGACGGAGGTAACGGTACCAAAAGATTAGTTTCATTAAAAATTGCAAAACTTGAAGGAGTTTTTAAAAATATTTTTTCCCGTATGAAACCAATACATGTACCAGTTTTGGATAAAATATTTCAACCCCATCGGCAGCCTTGTTAGGTGCTGCATTGGTTTAAAATAGATGAATCTTTTGTCGAAATCTTGAAAATCTTGTATTTTAAGCAGAGCTCCAAAAAAAATTATTTATTGATTTGAAAATATTTTTTTTTGGTTACATGGATATTTTTTTAAGAAAGTTTTTAAAATATATAAATTAAAAAAATATTTCACTCAAAAATTTTAAAAATATGCAAAAATATGCGCTTAAAACCAAAATATGCAAAAATATGAATTTTAACCAAAATATGCAACAATATGCAAAAACAAATCGATGCCATTTTAACCCAAAATTTAATGATTCGGAAAGATAAGTGGTCAACATCGATCTTAGACTATCGACAAAAAACATGCATTTGCATGGAAATCGCATCCCTACTTATAATACTTGGGCATAAAACATTTAGACATGTATTTGTATAGTCAACATTTGAGTTAAGAACAGACCATTCTGCATGCAAGTGATTGTATCAATTCAAAAAACCGGAAGGCCAGATAGGTCGTTGGATTGAGCGCCTTCAGAGATACGATTTAAGCATTGAACAGAGAATGTCGAAAACATTGCAATGCGGATGCTCTATCAAGATGATCATGTAAACAAGAAGGGCTGAAGGAAAAGAAAACATTTGCGAAGTAGAGTGAGTAGGTCGAAGACCCACATGTAAAGAAATAGCATAAGATGGTCCACTGATAAACCGTTTTGGGTACAATGGAAGGATCTTCGAATGGCAAATGGTTGCCTATATCAAACATGGGAGAGCGCCGATGACAAGGCAGTTAAAAGCCTTATGGTAGTACCGTCTTCTAAGGTTTGCGAAGTGGTAGAAAAACACATATGAATGAATGTTTAAGGAACGTTTCAACTAGGTTGGATGGTACAAGCCGTGATAGATTGGATATCAAACTTCCAATAGTATGTTGCAGCCCGCGGTACAAAAAGTAGAGGTTGTCTTCAGCAGTGCAACTCTGGTGCACTACCAGTACCGAAAGATAATGAGGTGCAAATATTCCGGAATTATCTAGATGCTTGGGCTAGAGTATAAATAGACACTCAAAAGATGGCATTGCGAGTAAGTATTTGTACCAACATTAGAGAGTGCTGATCACAATAGTAAAAAGGTTGAGAAAGCGACTACGTTTAAAATAAAAGTTGTAAAGAACAAGTTAGGGATGTACTTCTATCAGTACTTTTAACATTGCAAAAGTACTGCAGTACTTCAAAGACGTGTTTAGTGCAATTAAAAAATTGAAAACTCTTAAACATCGAAACGGATTTGTTCAGGCTAAAATATGATAAAAACAAAGCAAAGAAATGCCTTTATGTAAAAACTGTATCCAATTTAATTCAGACAAATGATTTAATACTGTCTAATGAATCTTGTTGCTGTAGTTTTAATTAACAAAAAAAAATATACAGTAAGTCAAACAATTCTTTTCAAAATAAATAATATTTTAAAAATTATAGTTAGCAGTCAAATAAAAGGAACGACTTTTTCATTCTTGCATATTTTTTCAATTTAAGTTCTTTATTTAATTAAACAAAATAATATAAAAGAAAAATAAAATATTAATTTTAACGTTTTGAAAATAATTGTTTGGCGAACTTTAAATATGGACAGTTTCAGCTAAAAGTCTACTTTTTGTAACGTAACGCCAGCAGTAATTTAATATGTTTCTTAAAAATATTTTAAATGTATAATTTACTTTTTTATATTTTGGTGTAAAGCGCAATTAGCTCTACATTTAGTAGCAAAAGGGATAACATTTGAACAACATGGTCCTTAAATGCAAGCTTATTTGCTTTTTGGCGTTACATAACAAGAGTAGACTTTTTGCTGAAAATGCCCATATGAACTTTTAAACAAGCAAAGATTTACAAATTTGATAACTTGGAACATAAATCTATATAAGTCCAAAGCGTACTACAATAGGTTTTATACAATTCGCTCAATTCGCAGACTTATTAAATTTTGTAATGCAAGTCGAAATCCTCTTCTGTTTTTTGTAACGTCATGCCAGCTTATATTTTTACTTGTATCTTTATATTCTTAGGGTCGATTGTTATATATTTTATTCTGAAGATAATGCTACTTCGTTAGTTTGCAAAAATAAAAAACCTTTTTACAACTTTTACTTCTAAATTTAATTTTTTACATTTTTTCGTACAAATATCCCGTCACGTCACAATGGAATATTGGAAAGAAAAAAAGAGGGAAACAAATTAAAGCTTCCATATGGGAAAAGCATGAATCAATTCCTTACATTGAAGTGGAAGAAAATAATGAAAATATTCTCCAAAAGGAATTACGTATTTATGTAAAAAAAATATTTGTCAGCACCACCAACTAGTGTTGCCAGCGAGCAGCTGTTTTATTCCAATCGGTTAAGTAACGTTAGTATCAATGCAGAAAAATGAATGCTCTGTCATTACAGCATAAGACTACTGGGCTACCTAAATAAGAGGGTCAGTTGTTTTTTAAACATGAAAGTTATATAAATTGCCAATATATTTTCAATAGAACAAGCCGATCAAGCGATCTGTACAATAAGATTCTCCAGCCCAGTGGTGTTGAATTAGATTTGTTTATACGAAAACTATATGAAAATTAAAAGTTTTAACATAAAAAAACGCTTGCCGCTCTTATTGAAGTAACTCAGGTATGAATTCTTAACACAGTGGACTCCCGATAATTCGTAATCGCAATGGACCGCGCATTTCTTACGTATTATAGGGGTTTTCGATTTAGCGAGGTTTAGATATATTGGGGTTAAAATAAAATAAATACACAAAAACACAATTGAACAACTTCAAATCGCTTAAGCCCTTATGACACTACATTTTTAATGCATTGTTCAAGTTTTGGTAAACAGTACAAATATAATGTAATAGATAAATTTACCAAGTGCAAAGAGTTAAGCTCTATAAGATAAATAGCTAACTGTAAAAAATTTTACTAAAGTAATCGATAAAAAATGAAGTTATGTCAAAAAAAAAATGTAAAATTGTTCAACTTAAAATTGACATTTCCAGCTTGAAATATTAAGTTTTGCTGAATCAGCGGTTTATAGGCAAATTCAGCGATTTACCGCTTTCTGTTTGTTTTGTTTTTATGTTTTTCATAGACAAAAAGTTGACAACATTTCATAATATAAACAAAACCATAATAAAAGAAAACGACTTTGTTTAGATTTTTCATAGTTTGCTCATTCTAACATTTACTGTTTCTTTCTATCAATTCTATATCAATTCAATGAATGAAAAATGTAGTATCATAAGGTGTTGCGATTTTTTTTTTTCTTCCCCTGGTTTTATTTCACATTTTTCATAAATATAATTGAAATATTTCTTTCTCCATTTTCTTAAGATTATTTTTATTTATGAAGGCCGGAATTATTTTATCTAATGGAAAAAGAAATGTCTGATTGAGAAAATCGCTATAATGGACGGGACATTTAACAAATTTGGTCACCTTATAATAAAATCTTTACTAAACATATGTCACACGACGTTCACAAACTTGGTAGCATCTGTTACAGCTGCTGAATAAACTTTTGTCTTAGGCGAGCTCAATTAGATAAATCTCTCGAATTTCCTGTTTAATTTACTTTATTCAATCAACAGTCAGAGAGGCACTAACAGAAACATTTCAATAATTGATTTTTCTGTGCACAGTTCTATAAGTGTATCACGTGGAAAAAAAAAATTCTTAAATATCATAAAAATCTTTTGATTCTTTTCTAAAATTTGCATAATTATTAAATCGAATATATATATATAAAAGACTTGCGAAGATATCATTTGCAGTGCGTGAATAATTTCACTGACATAAGGCACCTCCTTGGTTATAATAAGTTGATTATCTATGGTAATTATTATAATAACAAAAAAAAGATGCGATTATTCTTGTGAAGAATTTATATTTAAATGTTATTTTAGGAAAATGTCTAGTTCCATGAGAATTCCATGAAAAAAAAAAAAAAAATTGCACTTTAAAATTTCTACTGGGCATCCACACCTAACTTCAATAAAATTACGCAATAAACAAAGAAGAAAAAAAACCACAAGTACTTCCATTCATTAATTTTATATTAAAAGAAAAAAAAAATTCATTCATTCTTATGATCCATTTTTTTTATGAATTAATAATGCTTGGAGTATATTTATGAAACCGACAAAAGTCTCCAAAAACGAAAAAAAGAAAAAGGAGGAGAGAGAAAAGAACAAAAAAAAAAATATCTTTTTGGAGTTTATGAATGAATGAGGTGTGAAGACGTTTACAAAAAGAAAACAGAAACAATGCTATGCAATTTAAATTATAAAATTTTTTTTGTAATTGCTTTCTAGCAGGGTGGCGCAACTATCGTGTCACATAGGTTAAGTAAAAAGTAAAGCAAATTAAAATTGGGTAAACGTATGTAGCAAATTAAATTACATTTGATATTGGTATGATATTCTGTTTTTATAATCAATATAAAACTCATTTACAGAAAAATCAAGATAAAGAAAATATTATAAGATCATGACTCGCTCAATGGCCATTGCATCGAACATCATGTACTAATTAACTACAAAAGAAGAGAGAAACACCAGTTTTCTTATCTACAATTATAAAGTGAGTAAATCGTTAAAACCAATTTTTTTCCATTTTACTTTGTTTTGTTTTGTTTTTTTTAAAACATTTTAAAAACCTACTAAATATAAAGATGTGGAAGTTGGTACTTCGCTAAAAAAAAAAAAAAAAACAAATTTTGTTTTTGTATGTTAAACTTCTATCAATTGAAAAAAAAAGAAAAACCCAAATTATATACATAAATTTAAATTTTTATATATATTTTTTTTGCTACTTTCTTAAAGTATATATAAATATCCAAAACCAACTCACCTAAAATATTGCATAAAACTGAATTATTTGTTTTTATATATAAATTTATATTAGAAGTAATAAGAATGAATTTATCGTATTTTGCATTGTTTTAAGAAATATGAAAATCTAATTTTTTTTCAATAAAGGGAATGCATTTAAAGATTGTTAAAATGAACTAGTACTTGCTACATTATTTCAAAAGGGGCAATTTATTTACAAACTGTAGGGTGCTTAAATTGCCATAGGTGTATCACAATAAAATGTGATGTTAGGGAAAGGGAAAAGTGCACTCAGGGGAGAAAACCACCACTCTCATACTTTTGTTTAGAAGGGAACCTTTTGCTCTTCTTCAGGCTTTTAAGATTTATCGGCATGTATTACTATGATTGCACGTATCCACACGGGGTACAGAACAATGCCTTAGACCGTCTGAGCTGGTCGTTCTACCTTTTTTTTTACATGCCATAGGTACTTTGCGATGGATAAGTTCGTTAGAATTGTGCGTGCAACATAGATGGCGCCCAACGAAATAGGTCAACATGAATTTCTATATTTATAAATATTAATTAATTGTAGAGATTTAGAAATTGGCTGAAATAAACGCAAATTTTGCTAATTTTCCTTACAAGACAAAAGTAAATGGATAAAAATAAATTCGAGTATAGTTTTATTAACATTATATATTTATGACACCTAATGGCTTTTTCATTTCAGAGACTTATTTTAGGGAACCAAGTATTTCCTTTTTATAACAGCGTGATGTGTTTAAGTTGTTTCAATAAGCTATACAGTTCTTAGAAAATTTTTTTTGATTAGTCCCAATATATTTAAGAAGAACTTAAGAGATTGCGCCGCAATTGAAAAAGCTAGGAACATTTCTTTTAGTTTTTCCGATTGTCTATTTATATCAGTACGTTTCTTATGAAATGAGAATATGTAACGGAAAACCTGTTAGGAACAGAATTTATTAAAATGAAACAAAAAGAAAAGAATTTTATTTTTGCAGATAGCCCGATTTAAAAACATTGTAAAATTAAATAAGTAGCTTATCGCTGCATCTTTGCAAAAACTTTAGTAGCAAGTAAATGTTTGTTCTAATTTATACTCTTAAATTGCATTCCCTATCGATATAAGAAAATTGAACTCATTAATAAAAAAATAAACGCGTTTTCCATTTATTCAAAACAATAATTATCATTGCATTCTAAACATGAACACTAGAGGTGCAAAACCTAAACCGACTCCAACAAATACATCCTATAGAGGTAAATCTCGAAGTAACACTCCGTCTAGGAATAATATACCAATTAATTTAAATAATTCTCTAAACACGTCCCAACAGGCTAAGGTGCTACATAGCCCACCTAGACCTTCTGTATCTGTCCAAAATTTTTCATTTGATAACCGTAGAGCTCAGAGTGAGCAAGACTTGAATCAATCAACCATTAATACTCCAAATACACAACATTTATCCCTGTCAGCAAATTTCAATACACCAGCCCAACAAAACTTAAACAGTCAGTTTCAAAACATGGCACAAGCACTGCCATCGGATTCTATAAATATAACAAATACCTCCGCGGTTACAAATCAACCCAACAGTACTTCTATGGATTCGTTGATAAACTTATTTCAACAAACTTTACAGAAAACCCAGGAGGATTTTCGTAGAGAATTTGAATCCCTCAAAAGCAGTATAAGAAATGACTCGAGTGTTAACTCGGGGATTAATGCACCGGGAAATGTTAGACCCGTTCATCACTCTAATTTGTTTTCATCCCCAAATTTTGATACAAATATTCGTCTACAAGAATGGAAAGTCTCCTTTGATGGAACTACTCCAATTTCTGACTTCTTATTTAAAATTGAGACTCTGTGCGAACGCACAAAATGCTCGTACGATCACTTGATGGCAAACTTTCACATATTCCTTAGTGGCAAAGCTGAAAGTTGGTTTTGGCTTTTTACGAAACAAAACAGAAACGCTAACTATTCCTTGCTTAAGTACGCATTGACAAAAGAATTCGGTAATCTAGAGAGTGATCACGACATCATTCTTAAAATATCTTTAAGGAAACAGCACCACAAAGAGTGCTATGATGATTTTCACTCTGCTTTAATTTCAATGAACTCTAGGTTGAGGGAGCCAATACCTGAAAGGTCGTTATTAGATATATTAAAGAAGAATGTTAATGTAAATTTAAAATTTATGTTATTTAACTCACAGCCAAAGAGTTTAGACGAATTAAGGGATATGGCGAGAAAAGGTGAGGAAATTCTTAGAGACAGTAGGGGTTACCCGCTATATTCTTCGGTTAGGCATGTAAATGAAGTAAAATTGAGTGAAAGTTCTAATGATGAGTTTGAGGAGGATCCACAAGTAGAAGCACTACAATTTCCGAAACGTGAACTAGATTTTTCAAATATTCAGTGCTGGAATTGCTTAGAATTCGGCCACTCATATATTTACTGCTCTAGTCAAGCAAGAAATATTTTCTGCTACAAATGTGGTTTTAGGGGAGTTGTTACTACTAAATGCCCAAATAACCATCAGAAAAACTTCAAGAAAAGCGAGATGATTACCGGGGCATTTCGTTCGGACCAACACAATCCGGTTTCAAAGAAGGATTAAAATTTGCTACTTCGGAAAATCAAGTTTCGTCACAACCTGATATTTCCTTAAATGAACAATCAAATACTATTAAACAACCGTATTTAAATATAGAAAATAAAAATTATGCTTCTCTTACTTTTACAAAACATATTACAAAGGGGCAAATTGTTCCAGATTCATACGAAAATTGTGGGGACATTATATCCATTGCCACCACCCCTGTTTCAAATAAAATCATCAAATGTCGGCAAAGGTATAAATTTAGAAAATTATTACGAAAAAGTGTTGAATCTACCATATTGGCAGGGGAAGATGATCGCCCGTTTGCGAAGATAACTATACTTGGTGATACATTTCTTGGGTTACTTGACTCAGGAGCAAATATTTCCGTATTAGGGAGGGACTCTGAAGACTTTATTTCAAAACACAAAATAAAGGTGAGAAAATTTCAATCCTCATTGTGCACTGCAAATGGGCAGAAACAGAAAATTGTTGGTTTTTGTACACTACCAGTTTATTTTAAAAATATGTACAAAGACATTTGCTTTTACTTGGCACCAAATTTACAACAGAATGTTTATCTCGGTGTCGATTTTTGGAGAGAATTTGCACTTGCACCGGAAATCATTCCCAGTATTTCTGAGTTGCAAAAATCTCAGGAAGCAAATTTGAGTTTCCATCAGCTAACTACCACACAGCAAACCCAATTGGAAAAAGTTATCTTAGAATTTCCTTCATTCGAGAAAATGGGATTAGGATGTACTGATCTTCTCGAGCACCACATCGACACCAGTGATTCCCCTCCTATAAAAGCTAGGCACTATCCGTTATCGCCGCCACGTCAGGCTGAAGCATTTCAAGAAATAGAACGTTTGCTGTTCATGGGGGTGATTGAGGAGTCAAATTCTCCATGGTGTTCACCTGTGGTGTTGGTTCGTAAACCAGGAAAAGTTAGGCTTTGTATAGATTCAAGACAACTGAATGCCGTAACCAAAAAAGATTCCTACCCCCTTCCTCACATAAACGGTCTTTTAAGCAGGTTAAAGGATACTCATTTTATTAGTGGAATCGATTTGAAGGACGCCTTCCTTCAAATTCGTCTATCTGAATCATCAAAGGAGAAAACGGCATTTGTCGTGCCAGGTAAACCACTTTACCAGTATAAATTTATGCCCTTTGGTCTCTGCAATGGTCCACAGACCATGAGCAGATTAATGGATAGGGTTATTCCTTCTCGACTCAGAGACAATGTCTTCATCTACCTAGATGACCTGCTAGTTTGTAGTGATACTTTTGATTCCCACTGTAGAATTTTAAGGGAAGTTGCGTCTTGCTTAAGGGCTGCTAAGCTCACTATTAACGTAGGCAAAAGCAAATTTTGTCAGCGTGAAATTAAATATTTGGGCTACATTGTTGGGCAGGGCTGTCTAAAAGTAGACAATTCTAAAATTGAAAGCATTGTTGATTTTCCCACCCCAAAATCCCCACGTCAGGTTCGGAGGTTTGTTGGTATGGCGAATTGGTATCGCGGATTTATACAAAATTTTGCCAATCTTAGCGGTCCTCTTACGGACTCATTAAGGAAATCGAACAAACCATTTAAATTGTCAAGTGATGCAATTCAAGCGTTTCAAAAGTTAAAAGTTGCCCTGTCATCGGCCCCAGTGCTAGCCCAACCAGATTTTTCTAAAGAGTTTGTAATCCAGTGTGATGCCTCAAAAATCGGAGTAGGTGGTGTTTTAATCCAGTTTGATGATCAGGGTAAAGAACATCCGATCGCATTTGTATCGCAAAAGCTCAACAAAGCGCAACAAAACTATACCGTCACTGAGTTAGAGTGCCTAGCTGCAGTTATATCAGTTCACAGATTTAGGCCATACATTGAAGGCCTGCCATTTCGAATTCTTACTGACCATTCCAGCCTTAAGTGGCTTATGAGCCAAAAGGATCTATCTGGCCGACTAGCGAGATGGAGCCTTAAACTTCAGCGATTCGATTTTCAAATTGAACATCGCAAAGGCTCACTAAACGTGGTGCCTGATACACTTTCACGCTTTGATATTGATGAATTACAGGTAGAGAATAATATTGATCTTAACTGCTCTAACTTTAATGACCCGGAATATGAGAATATTCGAAAAACTGTGCTTGAAAATAGGGAAAACCTACCGGATCTAAGGGTACAGGATAATCTTGTATTTAAAAGGGTGAAATTTAGACGATTTTTGGAGAATAGCGAGGAAGACGTTTGGAGACTTTGGTTACCACTTTCGTTAACAGCAACTGCCATTCATAATGAACATAATTCTTCAACGTCTTGTCACGGCGGATTTTCTAAAACACTGGCAAGACTAAGACAAAAATACTTCTGGCCGACAATGGCAAAAGACTTGAAAGAACATATTGGCAAATGTGATGTATGTAAGTCTGTTAAAAGCAACAATAAGATTTCTAGACCACTAATGGGGGAATTATTTCAAACGTATAGGCCATTTCAAAGGCTGTTTTGTGATTTTTTGGGACCTTATACGTGTTCAAAAACACAAAATTCTTACCTGTTCATATGCCTCGATCATTTAAGTAAATTCATTTTTCTAAAGCCTATGCGAGCCGCTACCACACAAAAAGTTATTAATTTTTTTCAATCCGAACTCTTCCCAACATTTGGAGTTCCTCAATTTGTCCATAGCGACAACGGTAAGCAGTTCATATCAAAAGATATGAAAGATTTTTTTTCGTTGTACGGTATTGAACATATCAAAACCGGATTTTATTCCCCTCAGGCCAACGCTTCTGAACGCGTTAACAGGGAAATCATCACAAAACTTAAATGTTTCCTAGATGGTAATAAAGACCACTCTAATTGGGATAAACATATTCCACAAATCCTCTCAATATTAAGGAGTGATTACCATAGTTCAATCGATTGTTCACCTTACTACGCACTTTTTGGTCAAAACATGTGTCAACATGGTTCTGCTTACAAAATCTTAGAAAAATTTAATTCTCTTAATTACGATAATATTTGTGTAACAATAAACTCCAATAAACTCCAGAGTATAAGGGAGAAAATAAAAGAAAATATGGACGAAGCTCATAGAAGGGCAAGCAAAAGATACAACCTTAGATCTAAGAAAATTGTTTTTGAAAAAGGACAAATTGTCTTCCGCAAAAATCATATACTAAGCAATAAATCAAAAAGGTTAAATTCAAAATTTATGCCAAATTACGTAAAGTGCAAAATTAGATCGCGAATTGGCAACATTTTATACGACATTGAAGATCTAAAGGGCAATTACATCGGTCGATACCATGCTTCAGACCTTAAAATATAAGATTTGCCCGGCTTTGTGGGTCGAGCCACACGTTTAGGCCAACTTGCCTTGGAAAAGAAAAAATCGATTTACTGTTCGTACTACGAAAACTTTTAAATTTTGCTATTACGAAGCAGTTTTGTTGCGATTTTTTTTTTCTTCCCCTGGTTTTATTTCACATTTTTCATAAATATAATTGAAATATTTCTTTCTCCATTTTCTTAAGATTATTTTTATTTATGAAGGCCGGAATTATTTTATCTAATGGAAAAAGAAATGTCTGATTGAGAAAATCGCTATAATGGACGGGACATTTAACAAATTTGGTCACCTTATAATAAAATCTTTACTAAACATATGTCACACGACGTTCACAAACTTGGTAGCATCTGTTACAGCTGCTGAATAAACTTTTGTCTTAGGCGAGCTCAATTAGATAAATCTCTCGAATTTCCTGTTTAATTTACTTTATTCAATCAACAGTCAGAGAGGCACTAACAGAAACATTTCAATAATTGATTTTTCTGTGCACAGTTCTATAAGTGTATCACGTGGAAAAAAAAAATTCTTAAATATCATAAAAATCTTTTGATTCTTTTCTAAAATTTGCATAATTATTAAATCGAATATATATGGGGGATTTCATGTCAAGTGACCCAATTTTGAAATCGATGTCTTCCGATTTGGATGAAATTTGCACCAAGGTTAGTCCTATTGGATAGTAGTTTAGACACAATTTTTCAACAAGATCGGTCTAAAAGTTTCTGAGTTAGTGGGGGTCAAAATTTGACATTTTGGCCATACAGGTGTTCTTTCTTATCCATGTTACTTATTACCTATTGGTGTTAGCAAAATTTGTCCCAAGTAGCTTCGATAGCTATTTAATCCATCTTTTGAAAAAAATTTTTTTTGTTTTTTTAAAAAATTTTTTTTATTTTTTTTTTTTAAATTTAAAACTTTTTTTTATTTTTTTTTTAGCGGGTATGTTTTTTTTTTTTTTTTTTTTGTTCAAAAGAAAGCTTATGTCTTTTCCTTTAAGGTAGTTTTGATCCCTTTTTGGGATGCGAGCGGCTTATGTATAAAAAAAAATAATTTCTAACCCTAGACAAGGGTTTTTCAATTTTTAGCATATGCAGTGTTCTTTCTCATCCATTTAACTTATTACCTATTAGTGTTAGCAGAATTTGTCCCAAGTAGCTTCGATAGCTATTTGATCAATATTCTGAAAAATTTTTTTTTTGTTTTTTTAAAACTTTTTTTTTTAAATTAAAAATTTTTTTTTTAAATGTAAAATTTTTTTTTTTTATATTTTTTTTTATCCGGAATGTTTTTTTTTTTTTTTTTTTTTGTTCAAAAGAAAGCTTATGTCTTACCCTTTAAGGTAGTTTTGGTCGCTTTTTGGGATGCGAGTGGCTTATGTATAAAAAAAATTATTTCTAGCTCTAGACGAGGGTTTTTAAATTTTTAGCATATGCACTATTTTGAATTTTTTCCTATTTGTGTTTAAGTGTTTCTAAAGCCTTAAAAATAAAACGTTTGCAAAGAAACTAGACAAATTAACCTTTCCGACGGTATGTTACAAACCCAATTACTATTTTATACCTTCGATACTATAATGCCTACAATATGGTAATCCCAGGAATAAAATCACTTTTTTCTGTAGAAATGTTGACAAATAATTCTTTTTTTAATTTTTCCTACATAAATTTTATTAAATTATTTATCTTTATCTTTTTATTATTATTATTAGAAATTATTATTATTATAATTATATATTAATTTAATTATTATTACAAATTAATAAAAAGAATTTAATTTGTCAACATTTCTACAGAAAAAAAGTGATTTTATTCCTGGGATTAACATATTGTGGGCATTATAGTATCGAAGGTATAAAATAATAATTGGGTTTGTAACATACCGTCGGAAAGGTTAATTTGTCTAGTTTCTTTGCAAACGTTTTATTTTTAAGGCTTTAGAAACACTTAAACACAAATAGGAAAAAATTCAAAATAGTGCATATGCTAAAAATTTAAAAACCCTCGTCTAGAGCTTGAAATAATTTTTTTTATACATAAGCCACTCGCATCCCAAAAAGCGACCAAAACTACCTTAAAGGGTAAGACATAAGCTTTCTTTTGAACAAAAAAAAAAAAAAAAAAAAACATTCCGGATAAAAAAAAATATAAAAAAAAAAAATTTTACATTTAAAAAAAAAATTTTTAATTTAAAAAAAAAAGTTTTAAAAAAACAAAAAAAAAATTTTCAGAATATTGATCAAATAGCTATCGAAGCTACTTGGGACAAATTCTGCTAACACTAATAGGTAATAAGTTAAATGGATGAGAAAGAACACTGCATATGCTAAAAATTGAAAAACCCTTGTCTAGGGTTAGAAATTATTTTTTTTTATACATAAGCCGCTCGCATCCCAAAAAGGGACCAAAACTACCTTAAAGGAAAAGACATAAGCTTTCTTTTGAACAAAAAAAAAAAAAAAAACATACCCGCTAAAAAAAAAAATAAAAAAAAGTTTTAAATTTAAAAAAAAAAATAAAAAAAATTTTTTAAAAAAACAAAAAAAATTTTTTTCAAAAGATGGATCAAATAGCTATCGAAGCTACTTGGGACAAATTTTGCTAACACCAATAGGTAATAAGTTACATGGATAAGAAAGAACACCTGTATGGCCAAAATGTCAAATTTTGACCCCCACTAACTCAGAAACTTTTAGACCGATCTTGTTGAAAATTTGTGTCTAAACTACTATCCAATAGGACTAACCTTGGTGCAAATTTCATCCAAATCGGAAGACATCGATTTCAAAATTGGGTCACTTGACATGAAATCCCCCATATATATAAAAGACTTGCGAAGATATCATTTGCAGTGCGTGAATAATTTCACTGACATAAGGCACCTCCTTGGTTATAATAAGTTGATTATCTATGGTAATTATTATAATAACAAAAAAAAGATGCGATTATTCTTGTGAAGAATTTATATTTAAATGTTATTTTAGGAAAATGTCTAGTTCCATGAGAATTCCATGAAAAAAAAAAAAAAAAAAAAAAATTGCACTTTAAAATTTCTACTGGGCATCCACACCTAACTTCAATAAAATTACGCAATAAACAAAGAAGAAAAAAAACCACAAGTACTTCCATTCATTAATTTTATATTAAAAGAAAAAAAAAATTCATTCATTCTTATGATCCATTTTTTTTATGAATTAATAATGCTTGGAGTATATTTATGAAACCGACAAAAGTCTCCAAAAACGAGAAAAAGAAAAAGGAGGAGAGAGAAAAGAACAAAAAAAAAAATATCTTTTTGGAGTTTATGAATGAATGATCGCATGAAGGAGGTGTGAAGACGTTTACAAAAAGAAAACAGAAACAATGCTATGCAATTTAAATTATAAAATTTTTTTTGTAATTGCTTTCTAGCAGGGTGGCGCAACTATCGTGTCACATAGGTTAAGTAAAAAGTAAAGCAAATTAAAATTGGGTAAACGTATGTAGCAAATTAAATTACATTTGATATTGGTATGATATTCTGTTTTTATAATCAATATAAAACTCATTTACAGAAAAATCAAGATAAAGAAAATATTATAAGATCATGACTCGCTCAATGGCCATTGCATCGAACATCATGTACTAATTAACTACAAAAGAAGAGAGAAACACCAGTTTTCTTATCTACAATTATAAAGTGAGTAAATCGTTAAAACCAATTTTTTTTCCATTTTACTTTGTTTTGTTTTGTTTTTTTTAAAACATTTTAAAAACCTACTAAATATAAAGATGTGGAAGTTGGTACTTCGCTAAAAAAAAAAAAAAAACAAATTTTGTTTTTGTATGTTAAACTTCTATCAATTGAAAAAAAAAGAAAAACCCAAATTATATACATAAATTTAAATTTTTATATATATTTTTTTTGCTACTTTCTTAAAGTATATATAAATATCCAAAACCAACTCACCTAAAATATTGCATAAAACTGAATTATTTGTTTTTATATATAAATTTATATTAGAAGTAATAAGAATGAATTTATCGTATTTTGCATTGTTTTAAGAAATATGAAAATCTAATTTTTTTTCAATAAAGGGAATGCATTTAAAGATTGTTAAAATGAACTAGTACTTGCTACATTATTTCAAAAGGGGCAATTTATTTACAAACTGTAGGGTGCTTAAATTGCCATAGGTGTATCACAATAAAATGTGATGTTAGGGAAAGGGAAAAGTGCACTCAGGGGAGAAAACCACCACTCTCATACTTTTGTTTAGAAGGGAACCTTTTGCTCTTCTTCAGGCTTTTAAGATTTATCGGCATGTATTACTATGATTGCACGTATCCACACGGGGTACAGAACAATGCCTTAGACCGTCTGAGCTGGTCGTTCTACCTTTTTTTTTACATGCCATAGGTACTTTGCGATGGATAAGTTCGTTAGAATTGTGCGTGCAACAAAGGGCTTTAGCCATGTCTATTTTTTCTCTCCATTGTCAATGGCTCTGTCAATTTGTTTTTTTTTTTTTTTTTTTTTTTTTTTTTTTTTTTTTTTTTTTTTTTTGTAACACCGACAGAGTTTAATGCGTGCGCTTTGACATTTTCCTTTATTATTCATGTAACAAACTGATCTTAAGAAAATAAACACACATAAGCAAAAGGAAAAACCCAAGCAAAAAAAGCGGTTAACAAAAAATCATTCTTTCCATGTTTCTGTTGTTTTTATTACGATTTATAAGTGGTAGTTAGCAAACAATTACGATTTATAAGAGGTAAAGAAGATTTTATTTGAAAAAAAAAAATTGCGAATTAGCGAGGGGACCAAAATGTATGGAAATTTTACGAATTAACGAGATTTTTTCAAGGGACCGACAGTTTATTACGAATTATCGGGAATTACGATTTATCGAGGTACAAATTATAGGGATTTGACTGATAAGAATCGCACTTGAAATTTAGAAATTTCCAGTCGAATCAAAATAATTTTGAATAAAAATTTTGAGTTGATACTCTCTTTACGATTAAGCAAATATTTTGATATAGCAAGTACTTGTTAATAAAAAACTTTTTTTTGTTGGTTTTTTATAAATAAATTCGCACTTGGGTATTAACTTTAAATTTTCATTTCTCCCTTTTTGGAAAATATCGACAATCAATTTTTATAGATACCCGCTTAAAAAATATCGAGCTAATTTGTTTACTTTTTGGGAATGAAAAATTTAAAACTTTTCTTGTTGAGACTTTGGGTAAGTAAAGTTCGGCTTCAGCATCGGTTCGGCCGAAGTTAACCGATTTGGCCGAAATTCGGCTACAGCTTTGGCATCGGCCTAAAAAGGTGGCTTCGGTCGGACACTAACATATATAAAAATCTAAGTACATAGTATGAACAATATAAATACTTTAATATAAATTTATAAAAGTACACACAAAAAAATCAATGTAAAATCGTCGAAAACAATGTTGATTTTAACGTTTTCGGTAGTGATTTTGCTTCATTGTTACTTCATGTTAATTTAATTAACATGATTTCACAAAAACTTGCGAACAACATTCGTTTCTTTTAAAGTCACTATACTTCATGTTAATTAAACATTGCAGTAAAGTTAGAGCAAAATGTCATTAATACTGAAATAACAATCCGAATCACGTTGAATGAAATTTATTTCTAGTTGAAACAACGTGAATTTCATGTAGAATCAAATTGGTTTGAGTGTGATATAACAGTGAGAATATTCTTTAGAGAAAACATATGCATTTATTTAAGAATAATTCACAACAATTACCCCTGTAACACATGTTTCACTTATTTTGTATTCCCCTTTGTTAACAGAAGCATCAGCATAATGGCCCGATATGGTTTTCGTCATCATTCTACTTTGAAAACTTGGTGTACTATTTGACTAAATAATTTTTACTAAAAGAATACGGGAATTCTCTTCTTTTTATAACATATTTTCAACATTAAAATAAAACAAGTTAGAGTGTAATATTCGGCTGTGCCGAATCTTTGATACCCTCCACCAACAATTTGAATACTTCAGGAGTGATTTCTATATGATGTCTATTTATTATTAATTTAATTTTAAAAAAACAGACATCAGCATTAAAATTGGTTTGGGTTTAGAACTACATATATTAAATTATTGACCGATAATCCGAAAGTTTTATGCTTTTCTTTAGCAATTTTAACTAGCTTGAGTAAAATATCATGATTCGTAACAGTTTAAGCCGAACTTAAATGATTTTCAGGAGGGGGATTTATATTGGAGTCATGTTAAGTTATGAACCAATAATCCCAAAATTCCTCCGAGGTATTTCTGGTATTAAAAAACAAATATTTCAATACAGTTGTGAAATTAGTTTTAGCGTTTACAGTGAATTTTAGAAGGCTGCAAAATATGGGATCTAAGGTAAATTATGGACCGTATATCACAAAATTGCATAACACTTTTTCTGGCCATATGAAACTAATTTGGAAGAAATTTTACCACAATAAATATATCTGCTACGATTTTAGGCGTATTAAATTAATTTACCAGAGTGGGCTTTTATGGGGCCTATAGTAAATTATGGACCGATCATCACGAAATTTGTTAGTGCTATTTCTAGTCCTATAAAACTGTGAAGTATTCAATTTTATTCTGATACCATTATAAATTACGGTTTTAGGCGTACTAAACTGTTTTCCCGGAGTAGGGTTTATATGGGGCCTAGGGTTAATTATGAACCGATCTTCATTAAATTTCACAGTGTCATTTCTAGTCCTAAAAAACTGTGACGTGCCAAATTCTGTTATGATAGCATTATTAATTACGGTCTAAGGCGTACTAAACTGTTTTCCGGGAGTAGGGTTTATATGGGGCTTAGGGTAAATTATGAAAACGAACATTTGCCAAATTTCATATCATTTCGTGCATTGTTCAATCATTTATGTTAGTTTTTTTAACAAAAATATCAATTTGTTTAAGTTGCACATTTTGATTCATAGCTCAGATCCTACTGAACCGATTTTGCTGGATTTCAATCCCAAACTGCTTAAGATAACTACAAGAAATTTGACACCATTTCTTTTGAGTTTTTCGAAAGTAAGCGTGTTTTCAACAGACGGGCATGGCTAAATCGACTTAGAATTACTCAAGGAGCCAGAATATATATACTTTATGGGCTCCGAGGTGAATGATAATAAAGTTTCACACGGAATGACAAAATTAGTATACCCTCTTAACAACTTATTGTGGTGGAGGGTATAAAAAATGCATGTTTTTGTTTTTATGGTGTGGTTTTTTTCTATACAAAACAAGTAAAACAGGTTTTTATGGTTTCAATATTGAACAATGTTATTGTTACATTTTTTATCTAAAATTAATTTAAAACAATGGTAATTATAAAAAGAGTGCATACTTTTGCAGAAATTAACTATGATTCTCAATCAACATTTTACCATGTTAATTTAACATTGGTATGTTTTTCTGTGTGTATCAGAGAATGGCAAAAGTATCATTTTAAGTACTCTTTCAATATTAGTGAGAAAACATGTATGGACATGCATGGGTAAAGATCAAAACCATACACACACATACCACTACCCATAACAAGCTATAGTGGAATATGTATAGGTATATGCTGCCAATGTGTATTTGTATATTCATTCTTCTTTTTGAATGTACATGCAGATATAAATAAAATTTCTGATAGCTATCTGCAATACCATATAAGCAGCGTTACCCTTGTGATACTAAAGTATCAATTTGACCCTTTTTCGACGGTCTTGATACCTTTTATGACCCTTTCTTTAAATTATACTTTTGTATCATTTTCACCTATTTTGTGACATTTTTTGACCCTTTTTTGGAAATAGCACTCACATTTAGTTTTTTGTCGGCACTGCGGAACAGTAGTACTCAACAAATGTTTTCGAAATAAGCATTGCTTGATATGGAACAGACTCAAAGTAGAAACTTACAATTCCATGCTTTCTTCTCCTAATATGTTTAAAGCGGAGATGGAGGAATGGACTTCAAGTGAAGATTTAATAGCAAAATATAGAACGCGTATTCCTAAAAAGTAGTTAGCGTTCCTAAAAAGTTTGTGTTGAAAGATTTTTTCAGACTTATAAATTGGATTTTCGATAGTAAAGTGGTTTCCTAAAAAAAAAATGACATTTTATTTAAAAAATTCAATTTGCTGTTCGTTTCTTAAAATTGTTTTGCTCTCTTAAAGAGTAGCATGTTTTATTCTAACAAAATTCACCCTTAATAATGGCATAAGGTTCAATACCTTTTCGCCCTTTTTTGAATCAACAGTTTTGAGATTGCCTTGTAAAATAGGTGTGTTCGGTTTATGTATGGGGCTATTTTTAAAACGGCGACGATTGACTCAAAAAGAAACCAAGCTACGCTAAAATTTAAAAACTCCCAAATATTTGGTAACAGCGGTATGATAGCAAAGTCTAAAATGTATTACAAATCGTAAAAGCTTTAAAGAATCTGAAAACTTACGAGAAAAAAATCACTTCATCGCGAACATGGCTACAATTCGCGAACGATTGCAAAATTTAAAACAAACCCTAAAATTTATTTGAAATCGCTAAATCGGTGAAAAAAAGTATATATCGGAAAATAACATTAAAAAATTAGCTATAATGATAAAGAACCAACTTTTTGTCAGGTGTTAAAAACAGGATTGGGCATTCCATAAAAAATTATGTTTTTTGAGCACTTCCTACCTGAAATAAATATTTTTTGGTCTTATTATGTTCATTAAAATGAGAAATACTGCTTATAAAAAACTTGACCCTTTTTTATTGAAATACCCTTTTGTTGACCCCTTTTTCTGGAAAATCCCCTTTTTGTGACCCTTTTCGAAAATTTCCAACGGTTTCCCTGCATATAAGTATGTGTATTAACGTATGTATAAGGTAAATATACAGAGCGAGAGAGAAAGCAGTGATGGCAAATGCAATTTTAAAAATTTTGGAACTAGGCAAAAATTTTTTGTGTTGTTATTCAGAAAAATATCAAGATAATTTTAAAGCTTTTTAAGATTTGACTAAGGCGCTAAGCTTATTTTTCAAAGCTGTTTAATAACTTGAGAACTACTCAACCTATTGACAAATCAATACATGCATTGAAAATGGGGTACTTTCACTGATGGTGTAAACAATATTAAAAAGTTAGAACAACGAGGGGCGGTTGGGGGCAATTTCTGCTTCTCCGAAACAATCTAACAGATCCTTATGAAATTTAAAACATAGATAGATCCATATTTATACAGACTCATAAGCTATGTATTTTAATGCGCCCAAAACCGAAACGAATTATTATAGTTTTTTTTTTTTTTTTTTCAAAAATGTGTCTTGAATATGTACATTAGGGTGTCCCATTAAAAAAAAATTTTTGAAGATCATTCTTAATTTGAATACTCATAAGGCTAAGAATTTTTGAGATTTTTTTCAGATTTTTTGGAGGTGGTTTAGAGGTCGCGCAAATTGATTTTGTACCAAAAATCAACCTTTTTGGGCTTTTTTTGAATTTTGGTTGAAAATTGCTAAAAAAATCGGTATTTTTTCGGCTTCTGAGTAAATATTCTTAAAGAAAATTTTCCGATCTTTAATTTTATGTGCATAAATAATAAGTTTCGTCAGGGATTTTCCATATTTTGATACATTATATAACAGTTTTTCGTAAATTTTCAGCAAATATGAAAAAAAATGCTTTATAACTTTTAAGATTTGTATGAAGACTAAAAAAACTAATGATGCAGTTTAAAAGATTATGAAGTTTTAAATAAGTTAGCAACAAAAAAAAAATTAATTTTCTCTCACCGTTCTCGAGTTATACCCTTTTAAAGCTTTGTACGCATTGTATGAAATGTATAATACTATAAGGTGTGAACTAGGTTTGCATTGCTTTAAACTTTAAATAATTGGATTTAGAAAATGTTTTTACAAATAAAATAATAGTTACTTACCACTCATACATAACAATTATATTAAAAACAAAGAAAAATAGAATTGTTATAAATCATTTATTATAGTTCTTGCGATGCTGCTCTACCCCCTGCAGTAAACTCTGAAAGTCTGTTTCAGAAGTTGTGATATTGATATAACTATTAGCCAAGCCCACACCACGTTTTGCGACATAATTTACAACTTGCAATTGTTGAACTCTGTGTTTTGCTTCCTGAAATGATTTGTTGTTTTCCCATTTTTCTGGATCCGTTTGTAAAAAATCACTAGAAATGTTGCAGACTTCAAAAAAAGTTAAGCTGGCGTTTGTAATAAAAAACTGAATTTGTTTATTTTCAATCATGTCTTCTGTTAAATTTCCTTTCACTAATTCGTTGTTATTACTTAGTTCATGTAGGTTTCTAAGCATTAAACGCAAAGTTTTGGTATCTATACGTTCATCAAAAAACGATAAGGCAGCCAACTCCTCTCAATGACCTTAGACTTTTGAAACAATTGTATGATTACAAACGCTTTAATGAAAAAGTGGCACGCGAGACTCTGAAAACCTTTCTGCGGCATCAGTGGTACCTTTCCGAGAAGTTGGCTGCCTTATCATTTTTTGATACCAAAACTTTGCGTTTAATGCTTAGAAATCTACATGAACCAAGTAATAACAACGAATTAGTGAAAGGAAATTTAACAGAAGACATGATTGAAAATAAACAAATTCAGTTTTTTATTACAAACGCCAGCTTAACTTTTTTTGAAGTCTGCAACATTTCTAGTGATTTTTTACAAACGGATCCAGAAAAATGGGAAAACAACAAATCATTTCAGGAAGCAAAACACAGAGTTCAACAATTGCAAGTTGTAAATTATGTCGCAAAACGTGGTGTGGGCTTGGCTAATAGTTATATCAATATCACAACTTCTGAAACAGACTTTCAGAGTTTACTGCAGGGGGTAGAGCAGCATCGCAAGAACTATAATAAATGATTTATAACAATTCTATTTTTCTTTGTTTTTAATATAATTGTTATGTATGAGTGGTAAGTAACTATTATTTTATTTGTAAAAACATTTTCTAAATCCAATTATTTAAAGTTTAAAGCAATGCAAACCTAGTTCACACCTTATAGTATTATACATTTCATACAATGCGTACAAAGCTTTAAAAGGGTATAACTCGAGAACTGTGAGAGAAAATTCATTTTTTTTTGTTGCTTACTTATTTAAAACTTCATAATCTTTTAAACTGCATCATTAGTTTTTTTAGTCTTTATACAAATTTTAAAAGTTATAAAGCATTTTTTTTCATATTTGCTGAAAATTTACGAAAAACTGTTATATAATGTATCAAAATGTGAAAAATCCCTGACGAAACTTATTATTTATGCACATAAAATTAAAGATCGGAAAATTTTCTTTAAGAATATTTACTCAGAAGCCGAAAAAATACCGATTTTTTAGCAATTTTCAACAATAATTCAATAAAAGTCAAAAACGCTAGATTTTTGGTACAAAATCAGTTTGCGCGACCTCTAAAGCACTTCCGAAAAATCTGATAAAATTCTCAAAAATACTTTACCTTATGAGTATCCAAATTAGGAAAGATCCTCCGAGAAAATCCAAATTTTAATTTTTTTTGGGACAACCTAATGTACATACATTAAGGTGCCAGTCACCCCATAGAAAGAAAGATATGTATGTCAATAAATTTTCTTAAACACGAAAAATCTGTTTTAATCTGTTTTGTAGAAACTAATGAAGATTACGAAAATAATGAAGATCAAGGAATTAAGATAATCTACATATGTTTGTATTTAACGTAATTGCTCAACATTTCGGAAAATTGGAATTACGTCAAAATTAAACGTAGTTGCTCAACATTAAACATAAACCAAACAAGAGTGAGTGTAACATGGACATGCAACAATTTCTATAGAAATTATAGAATATATCTACAAAATTGATTTCAAAAAATTTTACATCTGTGCTGGTTAGAGAACTTTAAAGTAAGCATACACCAAATCACAATAAATGGTGTTGGCTGTAAATAAATTAAAAATATATTAAATATCCATACTAAATTTTCTATTTTTTAAACTGACTTAAAACTTCGATTTTAAAAATTTTTTTAAAACAAAATGTATTAAAATTTTTCTCATTTTACCTATCAATTAAAAAAAATTTAATTCAGTGTGAACTGCTAGAATGTTTGAAAATTTAAACCAAGAATTGTATCGAAGAAAACTCAAATAAAATCTTCTATATGTATACTTTTATGACAGTTTCGTAAAGGAAATACATTTTTTTTTTAATTTTACCATAATTTTTTTTACCCACTGTAGTTGTTAAAATATAAACGCAGTTACCATACACATGCACTTGTCGCTGTCACACGCGCATTGCATTTATGTATGCATGTAAGTATTGATTTGTATGTTGTGCTAATAAGAAAGAGTGAAACAACCACTCAATAAATTTATGTATATACATTTGTTTTTATAGCGTTTGCTTACGATACATGTACACGACATGTATTTTACATCTGACTTGTCAACTTTTCAGGTCACATGTTAAAAAAAAAAATATTCGTTCCAAAACGTACATGTAACTTGCTCCTCGTGGTCATAGTTTGAAAAAAAAAAATACATAGCTACTGTGTCCAAGTAAATAAACATTTATTTACCTGTTTTAAATTTCACTAAAATCTGTTGGATAGTTTTCGAGAGGCAGAAAATACCCCGAGCTTCCATCGTGGTCCTATTTTCTAAAAAAAATAGCGTATGTGTCTATATAAATATGGATCTATCTATGTTTTAAATTTCATTAAGATCTGTTAGATAGTTTTGGAGAAGCAGAAATTGCCCCCTATCCCCCTCCTAGTCCTATTTTCTAAAATGTCTATATAAATATGGATCGATATATGTTTTAAATTTCATTAGGATCTGTTAGATAGCTTCGGTGAGCAGAAATTGCGCCTTTCCACCCCTCGTGGTCCTATTTTTTAGAAAAATTTAAACCTTATGTGTAGTTTTACATAGGTACTGCTGATAATACGGACACATTTATTTTATGTATCATTAAAAATATTTACATAGTCCCATACCTGCCTAGTGATCAAAAGCACATCTTTGCAAAAAAAAATTTTTTTTTCATTTTTTCACAGAAGTGCAAACAATACTGAAGATATTTTTATAAACATGGATATTTTATATGTATGGCAGATAACCAAAACACATTCATGGGTATTGAATAATATCTGCATAATATTCATGTATTTTTGTTCACTGAATATGGGTGCGTGAAGATATTGCCGTGCATAAGTATAAGTAATAACCATACTTTTTGCAACGCACAACCATAGCTGTTTTTATTATTTGTGTTATAAATATGTGTACACACAATAACGAAAAGCGTGGTATTTACCCACTGTATATTTTTCTTATAGGTACTTGTTGTCATTCTCTGGTTCGTATACGTGTATAAAAAAGTATACTTTATATATATATACAAATCTAAGTACATAGTATATCGTCGGCTTGATATGCAAACCTGCTAAATCCACTTCTTAAGTAAATTGAGATTTTGATGCCGTGTGGTAGAGAAAAATACAAGTCGTTGAGCAGCATGTAGTTTTTAATAAAGAAAAAAAATTTACTCGCGAGCACAATTCGAGTCAAATCCATTGTTTTAAAATTTTTACTCGCGAGTTTTATTTTTAAGCTCGCGAGCACAAATTTTTTACGACTCGTAAGATTTTTCTGCTCGACTCGTTAGCATAAAAAGACTCGTTTTAAAATTTGTGCTTACGAGTTTTATTTTTGACCTCGTAAGTACAAATTTTATGCGAGCAGAAAATGAGCACAAACGAGTTGAAAACGAGCCACTCAAAGTAATGTTTGCTTGTGCGAGGTAAAAACGTATATGTATGTATTTGTAAGGAAAAGAAGGGCTGGCAAGACGTGTGGGAAAGGGTTATAAAAGTAATGTTCATACACAAACATATTCAGGCATGTTATGGTGATCATAAACATGTAGATATGTATGTATGTATGCATGTACTCTTGTTTAAAATTATGTATACATGCAACATTTTTAATGTTGCGTAGTAAAATGTATGCGTTCTTCAGTGACTTATATACATAGAAGTGTTTTTGTTCGGCAACATATTTTTTTCTTAAACTCTGTCTTTAATAGTGAATAAAATCAACATTTGTCAACCGATTTTCATGGTTTATGCCTTATTTTATTCGCTGTAAACTTGGCTTTCTGATGAAAACAATAAAATGAATCAATTTGTTTTTTATTTTTTTTTTATCCACTTACAACTACAATTCGAGTCGGAAAAAAGCCAACCAATTGTAGGGGAATGTAAGAAAAGATAACTCACTGCTTATTGTTGGTGTTTTGTTTAAGATTTGATATAGTTACAAGTAAGACTTTGAGTGTTTATAATTCTTATTCGCTTTAAGGTTTTATTTGTATAATGTTTTTAGCTTTTCCAAAATCTTTGGAAAAGGTTTCCTGACGAAATTGGGAATTTAGCACGTCATACAGAGATCTTATTAATAATAAATTTTGTATTCCCAAAAAATAGCTTTGATAAAAAGTAATAATAATTTTGCATAAAAAAATATGGCCACTAATTTGTGAATAACTTCGAAATAGTAGCAAATATAAAAAAATTTTTTCGTAGAACTTAAAGGAAATTTTATACCAAATCGCAAAATTAGACAAGCCGGGCACATGGCGTTTAAGCATAATTCGGGTACGCTGAATCCAATGGTCCCCACCGTATTTTTAGATTAGCTCTTCTTTACGAGATATACTGTTATTTCGAAAATGGAGGAGGTTGCACAACATATATTCGCGTTACTCAAAAACGGTTCAGTTTATTGAAATTACTTAAAAACCCGAAATTCCGCAAGAAGAAGGTTAAACTTTTTTTTAAATATGAGCAGTATTTTTAGAAACATAATTTTTTTTTTTTTTTTTGGGAAAATTATGCTAAAATGAGTGTCAATTTTGAGCACAGTGTAATCAGCCTGATTACGGTTGGCGTTGGCGAATACGCCTGAGTCGTTTTTTGTAGTAGATTAAAGTAACACACAACCTTTGTTCTATAAACTACTACAAAAAACGACTCAGGCGTATTTGCCAACGCCAACCGGAATCAGGCTGAATATGTATTAGCAGAACCGCCTCATTTCAGGCGAATAATTAGTCAAGCTTATAAAAAAATCTGAGCCCAATAAAAAAAATTAAAACGGATTTGTTAAATTTTTTGGTTGGCCATGTGAATTGATATTCCAGATTTTGTTGTTATTTAGCTAATATTTATCGCTTTAAAATTTTATAGTCTGTATATTTTCAGTTAAAGGCTTGAACATATTTAGGCAAGTGTAACAAATTGACTTGTGGCAGCCAAATTATTTTTATAGAAAACAGCAACAGGTAGTTGACAATCTCAAAAATGTATTATATTAATATTTATTGTTAAACTGGAAACTTTTCTTTATTAAACGGCACTAAAATTATTTGCTCACTTCTTTTATTTTGTTGTTTTGGAGCCCTACTGGCAGTTTTTCGATAACGAGCGCAAAACTTACTCGTTTGACTTTCATTTAAAATAAAAACAAATTTTGTTTATGTTTTGAATGCAAGTTAAACGAGTTAGTTTTGCGCTCGTTACAAAAAACTGGCAGTTAAAGAAAAATTTATGCACTGATTAAAATACATATGTATATTTTCTAATTAAATAATAAAGAAAAAATTGAGTTTTTAATTAAAAAAAATGTTTGCCTTTTTTGTGTGATTTAACCCCATTTTCATCAAGTTCAGTTAAAACTAACTATTACTTTATCTTCCAGTTAACAATATGTTTTGCGAGCTATAAAAAGGCGGATTTAGCTTATGTCTCAATACAATGGTAATAAATATGTATATTCCAATTTAAAACTGAAAATTGCTTCTCCATAGTATTTTTTTATTTTCAAAACGTACTACATGATTGCATTCTTTCAAATAAATCATTTTCTTTGCTATTTCTACTTAATGATTAGTTATGATTGTCACAACATACGTGTGTTAATCCAGCTTTATTATAGAATATATAAAAAATTTTTTGTCTCTCCTGTTAAATGTGCTGAAAGGGAGTAAGCAGGTTTGCATATTAAGCCGACTATATCCAAAAAAAATACTTTTATGTGGGACTTAGACTTTGACTTTAGCTTGATCTTTTAGAAGGTTTTGTATCCAAAAATTATTACTCAGTTAAACTATTTTTATCCTGTTCCACTATCAAATCTAAAAAAAACAAGCTAATAAGCAGTGCTTAAGCCCTTATGACACTACATTTTTTATTCATTAATTGATATAGAATTGATAGAAAGAAACAGTAAATGTTAGAAAGAGCAAAATATAAAATGTAAACAAAGTTTTTTAGTTTTTTTTTCTCTTGTTATGGTTTTGTTTCAGGGATGGGGTTGAGAATTTTTAAAATTGTACCAACAACCTTTAAAAATTTTACTTTTTTACCCTAATTGTACTAAAAGATTTTTTTTAGTTGAAATTAATTTTATTTTTGTTCATGAAAAACACCACAAAAAGGTATTATAAATCTTAGTTTAAAAAGTATCAACAACAAAGTACAATTGAAACAACTTAGCCATCCCTGTTTTGTTTATTTTATTAAATGTTGCCAACTTTTTGTTTATGAGAAACCTAAAAACAAAAAGCGGTAAATCGCTGAATTTGCTTATAAACCGCTGATTCAGCAACACTTTTAATATTTCAAGCTGGAAATGTCAATTTTAAGTTAAACAATTTTACATTTTTTTTGACATAACTTCATTTTTTATCGATAACTTTAGTAATATTTTTGACAGTTTGCCATTTATCTTAATACAGCTTAACTCTTTGCACTTGGTAAATTTTTGTATTACATTATATTTGAACTGTTCACCAAAACTTGAACAATGCATTAAAAATGTAGTGTCATAAGGGCTTTAGAAGTCTTTTAAACTTTAGCTTTTTTTTTAGTTTTATTTTGATTTTAATTTTAACTATTGCAAAGTGAAATTAAAACAAAAGTTTTTTTTTTTTTAAAAATGTGAAGACAGAAAAGCAAAAGTTAAGATTTAAATTCTGTTACTTTGCAGTTATAGTTTTAAGTACAAAAGGTAAGCTCTGGTTTTTGCTACTGCTGTGTACATAAATATCAACTGTTTAAAAGTATTTTATTGCCTCTGCAGTCGTACAGTTTTGTTAGTATTGCTGTTGACGAATGCGCAGCTACTTAGAAGCAAACGAGCTGGTTGTTTTATTTTACACCACTATTGTACAAAGTCACATTAAATTCGGAATTTTACTGCATTTTGGCCCGTTTTCACAACTTACCGATAGCTAAAGGTAGAAATTTTTCGGGCCTTTAAAAAGTTTTCCAACTTTACTTTAACCCAAGGTGAGCGATAAGTTTAAGAAAGATCGTCCTACCTAAAAGGTAAAGTCAAGTTGTAATAATGAAACACTTTTAATACGGCCGATAAAATTTAGTACAATTTGGGTAAAAAAAATTAAGTGTTGTACTGAATTAAGTTCAATTTTGAAAATGTCATTTATCATCACTGGAACAAGTTTTTTTCATTATGCTTACATTATTTTTTTGCAATTTACAGAATTCAAGAGGTTTATTTTAAGGGATATACACCAAAAACGTTATTGAAAAGTCAGCAGCGGTACAATATTATTTTAAATGCTTGATATGTTGTTTTGCAATGGAACGTAAGAGTGCTAGGGCAATATTGTTAAAAAAAGGGGTAAGTGCCTTTTTAATATGAAATTTAATAACACTTGTTGGTTGTAAACTCTAAAGAGGTAAAATAAGATCAACGAAAATAAAAAAAACTTTACTTGCAGGTTTAAAATTGATTAAGAACTAAACATTGTAGAAAGTTTTTTCTATCTTCTGTAAAATGTATTAAATGGGACTTAGCTCTTTTACGACTGAAGCTATGAATATGTCAATTTAGAATTTTAAGCATATCCCGGAAGTCCTTAGATATGCAATTTCAAGTTTTTCCTTGTGCGATCAGTAAAGACAGAAACTTTTTCTAAAGTCGACTTTATCTTTGACTATGAATATGTGCCAATATCTTTATCTGTTTAAGAGCTTTTAATGAGTTTTGACATACATTTATTAGTGAATTGTTTACCCTTTAAAGCTTTTTTAGTTATTTTTTGATAGTTAAAAGAACATTTTTGTAACATTACTTAAGTTTATAGCGCATATTTCACCTTTTTGAAGCAAAATCTGATACATATTGAGCGAATAAAAAATTCTTTGAAATTCGAGTAAACAGATGGATTTTCTGTTATAAATATCTATTTTTATACCCAACTTGTTGCTTAAATTTTGCCATCTACATATCATTTTCACTCTGCAATTGTAAACCAAAGCAGTTTTACCACTTTGTGGGAAATTCCCCGAATTGGGGTATAATTTTTATTGTCGTGAGTAGAGCGAAAGTAATTTCTTTGAGGAGTATTTGAGGTGTTATATGAAATTTTTTCGCTTTGAAACAAATAAGGATTGGATTTAAGATAAACTTTATACTTTTTATTATATGGTTGATCTAAAAAATTTACAATTTATTCAACCATAGCAACTGTTAAAAAAAAAAAAAAAGAAAACTTCCATCATATAGAAAGCCAAAAATTGATAGTGAATGGCGCCAGATGGACTATAAGAATTCGATAATTATGAGCTTTATAGTGATTTGGAACCCGAAGTTTATTCGAAAAAGAAGATATGTTTTCCATATTACAGAAATTTGTTTTGAAATTCTAAATGCTTTAGTTGAGAGAATATTTAGCGACTTAACATTTGCTTAACTGATTTAAGATACAGACTGTCATTTGAACCTTCCCTAGATATATGCAACCTTATATGGAAATATAACTAATTATTTCATTTTATATTTTATAAATTAAGGCCCCTATTACGGTTTACAACTCAACTCAGTTGAGTCCCAGATATGGAGTTATTCTTGTTGTCTTTGTTTGGAAGGTGCCACGACCACATGGAATTTTACAAATATTTATAGCCTATGTTAAGTCTGTGGTTTTCATGGGCAACCGCGTATGTCAATTTTTTCGATTTTGAAATGTTGATGCCATATTGCTTAATTTTAAGCGCTCTTTACATGGTTCTAAAATTTTTTGAAAACAGATAGACCCATTTCGATATTTTTAACTCAATTACAAAGTTCAAAAAGTGCAATACCTAGCCCATAGTTTTATCTAGAATGGTTTTTCGGCTCTCCTAAAAAATTTTATTTTAAGACATACGCGGTTGCCCATGAAAACCACAGAAGTTATTTAACACATTTTATCCTCTAAACATTAAAATTTCCAAAAATCTCTTTTCCGTTTATCTATTCGTTGGAGGACTTATTCAGTGTCAAAATTTCATGTCTCTTACTTCAGCTGTTTGGGCAGCGCGATGATGAATAACTCACTTGACTAAGTCATAAATTTTATTCGACATTTGCGTCCTATGGGGGTACTGCTTCCCTACCCCAATCGACAAAAGAAATAGTCTAGTTTTTGGCTCATAGGATGCTTCTGTAAAAATCTATTGCTTCCCTGCACCTTCCACCTTTATTTATATTTTGAAAGGTGTAGTTTACCATAAGAATGGTAATGGGAGGTACAGCTCCTCCTCCGTGTACCCCGCCCATTTTTATTTTGAATTTTATTGTTTACCATAATAGTGGCCTTAATCACGTTTGAAGACTCTCGCTATAATATTACTTCAGTTACACGATATTTAATATATGCATCCTATGGTGGGTATTGCTTCCCCTGCGCCCACGGCCAATTTATTAATTTTCAAAGGTTTGGTTTAGTTTACCATAAGTGACTCCTACCAATTTTGAACATTCTCACTATAACAGTTCTTAAGATATGCGATACTTAATATTGGCATCCATTTTATAAATTGAATATTGGAAAACTCTTCCTTTAGTTTAAACGATTTTTCTTCATCATCGTTTATAGCGATTTTCTACATTTTTAAAAATTGTGATTTAAATAAAATGCGTTTTAATAGTTTAAGATGTTTATTTTACTTTTATTAATTTATACAAAAAAAAAAATATATACATATTATTATTTTACAAGAAAAACGACAAAAATAATTTTATTACTAAGCAAGTTGAAAAATGGCTAATGGCTAAACTCAATTTTTAATAGCTAAACAAGGTGAAAATGGCTAAAACTAGCCACTAAATGGCTATATTGGCAACACTGATCTTGTTAAAGCCATTGTGTCGACCAAAACTCAGGGTTTCATTTTTGGTTCACAAAATTGTAGTAAACTAATCAAATTTACATTTTCTTCGTTGTATTATTATTAACTATTTCTTGAGTGATTTGTATCGTCGTTGTGTAATAATTACACGATGCAACAAAAAAAAAAACAGCTTCAATAATTGCAATGCGAAATAAAACTAGGCTACTTGTTAAGCAAATCTGCGTGATGGTTTCAAAAAATCGTAATGATTTCAAAAAATCTGTCCTTTTTTTCCTGCGGAGAATTTTTTAAAAGAAAAAAACCTACGAATAGGGATGATTCCCTTGGTATAACAACACTGGTTTTACTCGTCTACGTGTGTCGTCCAACTACTAGACTGAGAGTGTGTATGTTTTACTTAGTCTGGTTGCGTTAGTTATACTTTCGGCAGCATAGATAAAATTGTTGAAACACATCGGAGTCCTGCGGTTTTACTCGGTGGCACTGTTGCCAACTTTTTTTGAACATTTCCCGCCAAATCGGAATTCAAAACCGCAAGAAACCGCGGAATTTTTTTTTTAAATGCCGCTAAAACCTAAACATTTTTAAAAGTTTTGTATAAATTTGGATATAAAATGCTTTTTCAAAGATATATGTCTCTCAAGTTAAGTTAGGAAGTTGGAAACCTTGGTATGTAAGGTTTCCAACTTCCAACTTATTTCATTCAAAAAAAAAAAAAAAAAAAAATTGTTAGATTGATGAATTAGGCTGTGCGAAATCCTTGATAAATTCCAGCTACAGTTAGAATATTTCCGGAGTGGTTTTTATATGGGACCTATGGTAAATTATGGGCCGATCTTAATGAAATTTGAACAAGTTTATATTTATATTTATAGTCTTATAAAACAATTACCGACCACATTTTAATATAACAAAACACAGATTGAGAGCGTTACGGTTTTACGCGTAGGAAAGTTTTTTCCATGAAATGTTCATTCCCCTCGAAGGGAACAAAGCAATCGTGAATCTCATGT
Organism: Pollenia griseotomentosa; assembly: GCA_963931875.1. Lineage (NCBI taxonomy): Eukaryota > Metazoa > Arthropoda > Insecta > Diptera > Polleniidae > Pollenia > Pollenia griseotomentosa. The sequence goes on along the minus strand of OZ007564.1, from coordinate 106,788,475 downwards.
GAAAAATTTTCCACGCTATCAGTTCCAGTGAATGTAAAAAAAAGAAGAAAGATTAGAAAAAAAATAAAAATCAATAAAATATTTGTTTAAAAATATACACGTATTTATTTTAAAGGAAAGTTAACATAATAAATCTAAATAATAAGTATTGGAGGGGTAGGTTGATAACACCCTCGCGAATGGGAAGTCATCTTGCCGCGATGCGAGGGCTTAAGTACAAGGACGTTTAGAGTCATGCTGGCGGTAGTGACGTTAGTCAAGACCGGTAGGGCCTCCCATGCCAGAAGGGTCTAAACCGAGTACAAACCAAGAACTACCCCCCCTGTCTATTAGCGTCTGTTTCTCCTACTAGTTGGAGCGGCTAATGACTATGCGTCCGCTGGCCTTTTACGGTCAAATGTTGGGCCTTCTGAAGGCCGTCGGTCCGCAATAAAATCCATCAGCGTCTGTTCTCATATTGAGCGGCTGATGGTCTGCGTCTGTCTCCAGAGGAGCGGCAGGTATTCTTTCGCCTGGCAGGTAGGCATTAAATGCAACCCCAATTCTCACTCCCCCCGAAATGTCCGAAAATTCATGCCCTAAGTATCCGGCAAAGGGCTTCATAGTCCCCGGAGACCCTACTACTACAGCGTCGGTATCAGGCTGTAGTAAGTTGAATGCTACTGAGACCTCGTCTAGCAAGGTGGTTGCGCCAGGCTCTGCTAGACGGTTAGCTACTAGTGCGCAAAAACTCGTTACGACTAAGCCTTCAGGCGGTCGTAAACCAAGCTTGGTACAGGGTTCTTCGAAACCAGGTACCTCTAAGGCTTCCCAGGTCCGGACGGGAGAAAAACCCGTCGAAACCCCTTCCTCGGGTGCTGGCTTGACGGTACAGACTCAGTCTGCCAGAAATCCAGTTTCCCAAGTGCCGAAACCTGTGCAAAGAGAGCACACGAAGAAAGATTCGATGCCCTCTGATGCACCTCCCTCAGCCTCAACGGCAGTTTTCAATAAGCCCCAAAGGCACATAAATGCATCCAAACGGGCCTTTACAACCAGGCGCTCCGCCTACAAAATCATTAGCCGACTTGGTGGAAAACCGGTTGGTGAACTCACTGAGCAGGAGAAAACCTCTCTCCAGTGGGCAAAAACCCATATTGAGGGTTTAAAACGTGGATCTCCCTCTGCCAAGGAAGGCAATCCTGAACGGAAGCCAACCGAAGCAGCGCCTAAGCGGCAACGGTCAGGGGAGGACACACTTCCTGGGACTAAACGGTCCAAATATACGCCTCAACGGCCGCAAACCAGGTCGTACAAAGATGTGGCTAAAGACCACCTCATTTGGGCGATCATTGACCGCAACGGTAGTGACGGCACCATTTCATCCAAGAACTGGAAGCTGGTTGTCGTCGCACTTAGTAGGGCGTTCCTGAATGTCTTAAGGGGTAACCCTGGACCACCACCACAATGTGAAGATGCCGGCTGGTATCAAGGTCACATTAAACTGATAGCGTGTGCAGATGAGCGTTCAGCGCTGCTGTACAAGGATGCCGTGGAGTCCCTGGGGGAAGTTTGGCAAGGCGCTAGGATTGAGGCAATACCTCTGGCCGATGTACCGCAAAGGCCCAGATCTATTGCCAAGATCCCCGCTGAGCCATCCGACCCCAAGGAGATCCTGGAAATTATACAGATCAGTAACCCCCAGCTACCCACACAGGACTGGAAAGTAGTGAGGGTTACTGAATCTGTCGAAGAGTCCAGGAAGGCCACTGTTATAATAAACAGTGACTCTCTGCCGTCACTTCGGAAGACACAGGGGAAGATATTCTATGGATTTGGAACTATCTTCCTCCGAGTCTACAAAGGTGATGACAAAGGGAAGCCTCAAGCTCCGGTGACTACCACCACATCAACAGCATCAACGGAGCATATGGAAGACGATTCCGCTATGTCATCGGCCAATGAAGACACTCAATCGGTCAGTGGGCTTGTGGGTGACTTCTTTGGCAAGATGGAAGTGGCGGACGATGAGGACATCCTACTGGAATCGGACGACGACCCAGAGGATGCCAACGTCACAGTCGTCCATAGCGATGAGCTATGATGAAGGTTACACAAATCAACCTTCATCACTCTAAAGCGGCGTCAGCTGCCCTTCTCCTCCGATTGGCTTCAGGCACGGAGGAGCTTGTATGCATCCAAGAACCATTGTTGTATGAAGACAGGGTTTGCGGACTCAGTTTAGACGGCTATAGTACTCTGTACGCAGCCGATCAAGGTAAGACCAGGGCCTGTGTAATGGTCAAAAACATCCTTAAAGCTTTCATTCTTTCTGATTTTAGCGATAAGGACACCTGCACTGTCGCAGTAGAAGGCAAAACCAGAACAGTTTGGTTTATGAGCTGCTACATGGCACATGACCAGGGTGCTAATCCCCCAAACTCCACAACCAGGAAGGCGATGTCGCATGCCAACAGGCGCAACATCCCTCTAATAATATGTGCTGACGCTAATGCACATCATACCGTCTGGGGAAGCTCGGATGTCAATCCACGAGGTGAGTCGCTTTTGGACTTCATAGTAGAAAATGAACTAACAGTAGTTAATAGGGGTAGTGAGCCCACCTTTATTGTGACTAACAGAAGGGAGGTTCTTGATATTACGCTTATTAGTGATAAGTTCTCGGATTTGATTAGCGATTGGAACGTGCCAAAGGACTGTTCCTTCTCTGATCACATGCATATTGATTTCAATTTTTCCTTTAGAGCTGATTCAGCTAAACCCTACACGAATAGAAGAAGGACCAATTGGTCTATCTATGCGAGTGTACTCGGGGACAAGCTGCCTATGTGCCCGGTTCTCATAGACAGTGTGTCCATGCTCGACTCCGCAGTGGAGTCACTGACTGGTGTCTTAATTGAGGCAACAAACGAATCCTGTAAAAGAATCGACAGGAAGGGCAAAGCTAAGCACATATGGTGGAATGCGGAGATTGCTGAAAAACGCAAAGAAAGCAGGAAACTCTTTAATGAGGCAAAGCGTAATGGTGTTTGGAACAATTACAAGTCCTCAGTAAATGGATTCAAAAATCTTATCAGGAAGGCCAAGATACAGTCATAGAGGAAATTCTGCAGCGATGTGGAAAACTCCTCGGAGACTAGTCGGCTACGCAAGATTTTATCCTCTAAACCAGCTATTCCATCGTATATACGGAAGATGGACGGATCCTGGACCACAAACAGTCGGGACACCCTTGAGGTCCTGATGAATACACACTTCCCAGGTTGCACTGATGATGTGCCTAGGGAAGGAACATTAAGTGGCACTCGGGATATTTCTAATATTCCGATAACTCGCCATCGTGTGGAATGGGCGGTCAAAAGCTTCCATCCCTTTAAATCTCCAGGCCCGGATGGCATTATCCCAGCGGACCTGCAAAAGAACCTGGGAATATTGATGCCATGGCTCCTGGCAATATTTAGAGCCTGCCTGAGCCTCTCACATGTCCCATCAACTTGGACAACATATAAGATCGTCTTCATCCCCAAGAGTGGGAAGACATCTCACACTATGGCTAAAGACTTAAGACCGATTAGTCTATCCTCCTTTCTACTGAAAACACTAGAGAGGATTTTGGATATGCATATTAGATCATCATTGGGACACAATTCCTTGTCACTGGCTCAGCAAGCCTACACGAAGGGAAGTTCCATTGAAACTGCGCTTCACTCATTGGTGGGCCACATAGAGAGATCCCTGCACTACAAGGAATTTGCTTTAGTTGCATTCCTGGATATTGAGGGCGCTTTCAACAACGTTAGACCTGAATCGGTTATTAACGCAATGAGACATTTGGAAATCGACCCGGCGATTATTCAATTTGTCAGCAGCATCTTGCACTTCAGGCGTATCGAATCCAACTTAGGCGCCTCGAACATCTCCAAGGTTGCGACTAGGGGCACCCCGCAAGGTGGTGTACTCTCACCATTACTTTGGAATCTGAATATGAATACCCTACTCAGGGCCATGGAAAGGACGTGCTGCAGAACGGTCGCATATACGGATGACGTTGCAGTTGTGGCTCTGGGTAAAGATCCCAGACTATTGTCTGAACTAATGGAGTCCGCATTGGACGTCCTAACAAAATGGTGCCAGGGATGTGGACTGGATGTAAATCCTGCCAAAACGGAACTGGTACTTTTCACAAGGAGATACAAAATTCCCAAATTTGATACCCCGAGGATAAAGGGGGTCTCACTGAAAATGTCTGACAGCGCCAAGTATCTTGGGCTTATATTGGACAGCAAACTGAACTGGAGGATGAACACCATTTCCAGGACTAATAAGGCGGCAACTGCATTGTATTGCTGCAAGAGGGCCATTGGTCTTAACTGGGGAATTAACCCGAGGAATGTATACTGGCTATACGAATGTGTCATTAAACCCATTCTATTCTACGGGGCAGCTGTTTGGTGGCCGGCACTCAAGGTGAAGAGTCATCAAACTGGGTTTGAACGTACAATGAGAATGGTGGCGATAGCGGTAACAGGTGCCATTAGAACAATCCCCTCTAAGGCATTGTTTACGATTTTAAACTGGTGACCACCAGACATTTTGGCCAAAAGGCTGGCTGCGAACGCGGCGGTAAGACTAAGGGCCACCGGAGCATGGAGGGATTTCAATATCGGACATGCTAATATTCTGAACGAAATTAATTGGCACATGGATGTTGATTATGTCACACCCGAGCCGATCTTTGATCCTGGCTTCACGGTAAGCATTTTGGATAACGTGGTCCACTATGATGACCTACAAATTCCCGCGAATGCGATTCAAATCTTCACGGACGGGTCTAAAACACTGTATGGTGTCGGTTCTGGCATATACTCCGAGCAGCTAAACTGGAGCATTCCTATGAGGCTGCCGGACCACTGCAGTGTCATCCAGGCCGAGATAATGGCCATCCACACAGCCGCGAGACGCATCCGATACGGTGAAATATCTGGAAGGGATATTCACATTATTACCGACAGCAAGGCGGCCATAAGATCCCTGGAGAATGTGTTCATCACATCGAGAATTGTCCGAGAATGCCGGATGTCTCTGGATGAGATAGCGAGACATTCACTGGTCACCCTTAATTGGGTCCCCGGACACGGGGACATACTGGGGAACTGCATGGCGGATTCGTTGGCGCATGCAGGCACCACCTTGAATCGAGACGGTTCAACATATAATGTAGGTGCTTCGCTCCCAAGGAGCAAGCAACTTATAGCGCACAAGTTTCATATTATCGCCAGTCGGAGGTGGCACGATGAAACTACCTGTGGGGAAACCAGGAAAATCTGGCCCGTCATAGATGAAAAAAGGACACGTCGGGCACTACAGCTGTCCAGACATCATCTAAGAAACCTGATTGCGGTCATAACTGGCCACTGGCCCATTGGGAGGCACGCCCAGAGGCTGGGGCTCCCTTACAATGACTTTTGTAGAAGTTGCGGCGATGAGGAGGAGGAAGAGTCAACGGAACATCTTCTCTGTAATTGCCCGGCTTTCGGAGATCTAAGACTCGAAATGTTTGGTCGAAGAGCCCTTGGGGACAAAACCTGTCTCTCTGATGTTGATGTAAACAGGATTCACTCCTTTACTGAATCGACCGGATGGCTGCGTGGGAACACTAGCAGCCAGACAACATAGGACGCATGGGAGACGGTGTGACATGGTAACACAACGGGAACTAATTAATGGACCCACGTGAGCTGTGCTTGATCACGGCTGCCAATGGAACCTAACGTAACCTAGGTTGATAACAACGTTAGTTTTTTGCACTTTTTAAATTGTATGTAGTAAAATATTTTCCAAAATTCTGCCACCACGTCTTTCACAAATCCGCCTGTTGTTTTCCATTTTGTTGGCCAATATATCGGTTTGTGCCTTATTAACGGATCAAGCACTTAATATTCGATTTATAGGAGGAACTACTAACATACATGTTCTTTTCCCTAGCAAAAATAAAGGGAGAAAATTTACAGGAAACGTGAACAAATTACGAGGGAAAAACTTTTCACGATAAGGGGAATTTATTCACGTGAACATTTTTTCAAGTTATTATTCTCCTTTGAATTACCTATTTTTCATGGGAGTTGTTCATGGTCGCAAATATGTAAAAAGGGGAAAAATTACGAGGGCAAAATTATTCACGATAGGGGTGAATATTTATCTTTTCTTTGAGTCGTTTGAAACGGACGGATAGACAGACGGACACGGGTAATTCGATTTAGAGTTACTCAATGACCTAGAAAATACATATTTTTGGGGTCTTAGATGAATATTAAAACACTACCACACAGAATGGCAAACTTAGTGTATACTCATTGCAACTAGTTGTGGTGGAGGGTATACAAATTCCTATATAAAAACGCAAAAAGTTTATAACATATGCGCTATTTTTGGCAATTATTTTCCGTTTTAAGCAATAAGATAAAATTAGTTAAATGAAAGTAAGTGAATTATACTGCTTGGGATCTATCAAAGCAATTTAGATCAATATTTAAAAATTTCGAGTACAATCCCTAGTTAACTAAAACTACAAAAGTAAGATAAACCGTGAACATAAACAAGAAGTTTTAAACAGAAAAACAAAAATCTTAATAAGAAAAAGTATAAAATCTGTAAACTTCAATATTGAGAAATGTTTTTGTAGTGGAAATGAGCCGCGGAGAGATGTTGGAAAATCGCTAGATTTCCCGCTTACCGCTAAAACGTATTTTTTCTCGCGATTGACATTTAAAAAACGATAGATTTAGCGGGAAAACCTCTAAATTGGCAACATTGCTCGGTGGCTATATGTTTACTTAGACTGGTTGTGTGAGTTATACTCCCGGCGGTATAGGTAAGCGTGGTGGCTGTTGAAGGGTACAGATACCCTGCGGCTCTACTTGCTTATATGTACGGTTAAATCGGCTAAAACGGTTAAAAAATCAAAAATAAAATGCCCACAAGTTCCACTGCTAAAAAAGCCCACACTTTTAAAAAGCAGCAGCAAAATAAACACACTGTTTTTGAAAAGTAACCTTTTAATGGACACTGGCTTTTTCCAACTATTGCTTTTTTAACAATAGCAAAAATTTCTTATTTGATGGAACTCAAAAGGCAACGGCAATCACTTTTATGTTGTAGGCTTCTGTCAAATAGCCACCAAATCAAAAACCAATGCATGCTAATAGCCGCAAAATAGGAGATAAAAGCAGCAAAAAAGGTTGCAATGGCACATGATTGCGAAAAAATACTCGACGACGACAAGTGATATTTGTTCATGCAAAACACACACAACAAGAATTTGTTTTTGTTTTCTATACAATAAAAAATCCAACAGACACTTCGCCGGTTGCCGTTACTAAAAATATTTTAGAAAAACAAAATACACACAAACACACATTTCGTGCTGTAGTCATGCAAACTGTCGAGCAACAACAACATTACTACAACATTACTGATGAAAGGCAAAAATTTATTTTTCCTCACCACCATGAAAAAAATCACGTCGCTTGTACACTGATCAGTATTTTATCGTTGTAATCTGCCTTTTTTGCAGAGCTAGACCCCTTTCACACTCGGCAAGTTACTTGCGCAAGTCTCTTGCGCAACTCTTGAAGAGAGTCGTTTTTGGTTGGCATAATTTTTAATCCAGCTTCAACCCCGCATTAGCAGAACAAAACCAATACATACACACTTATGAAAAAACAGGTTCAGTGTTTTCTTTTTTGCAGAGCGATTTTAATCGTTAGTTGTTCGCCTTCGTGTAAACATGAATATAAAAACAGAGGGTGGTTGGTCACGCCAACAAACTTTAAAATTAATAAAGGAATTAAAACGTCAAATAAACAAAAAAATACTAACACATACAAAGCTGCGTGTACGTATACAATTTTATGCCAGAATAATTAATCCAGTATAGTTTGGAAAGAACAAAAGTTAATCCGACTAAAAATTAGTCTAGTCTAAATTGGCTCATTGAATCGGCTTTTTGTTATTACTGCCAGTGAAGAATTTTTGTTCTTTGAATTTTAGATTTTTTTTTGGTTTATCTTTGTTAACTAGCTCTTCTTTTAGGAAAAAGTAAAAAAGCAAAAGGCGAAATATTTTTTTTAGATTTTGCTTTTTAGGTGGTTGTCCATTTTTGGCGCTGGCTGGTAAAAAAGCAATTGTCAAAAACTTAAAATATACAAAAGAGGAGATTTGCTTTTATGCACAATCGAAAAACAAAACATTGGCTATTGGAAAAAAAAATTAAAAATTTCAATAGCAGTGACAAAAGCAAAAATAAAAAGCATCCAGCTGATAAGTGCTTTTAAATCCTGGTTGTTACACCATTTTCCCCCAAATGATTTGGAAAGACACTAGGAATAAAAAAAATCGCGAATCATTGTAATGGACTTAAGAGTCTCGTGAGGATTTTGCTCTCTCCAAAAACCACAATTCTGGTTATCTTCATACCCGATAAGCCAGAATCAAGCCTCTTCACTGAAGATGATTTGACGATACAAATCTGTTTCAACTTCCTGTGGATTCACAGACGATTCACCGAACAGACGATGCAATTGTTAGTCCGCGATCAGCACGAATTGTAAACGTTGGTTTGGTATCTTTACATGGTGATTTGCCAAAGAATACTGAAAAAAGTCAAACATACTTCATTAGTATGACAGCTAGCTTTACATTTATCCCTCTTAAAAGTTCTATACGTCTAAAAAAATAAGAAAAGGTCTATGTTTTAAATGTTTTAATTTGTGTTAAGTCGGTGAATAGAATTTGGGAATAATTTTTTTTTTTTTTCATAATATATTTTATTATATTAAACATTATTTCGAATTTTATAAAGCTTTCTTGCAAAAGTCCTTGTCAAAGATAGATCAATCGCTATCGCCCGCATTTTAAACGACTTGATCGAAGCGGAAAGTCAACAGAAGAGAAAAAGGCATATGCCATCAACAAATCAACATTAAAAATGTAAAACGGTGAAACGGTGAAACAACACAAAAAATTTGCAGATAGAGCGGTTAAAACACAAAACAACCACAAATGCATCTCGGTGCAACAAATTAAATTAAAGAAACAAACATTGAAGTTTCTAAAAAATAAACCCATTTAAACAAACATATAAGTTTAAAAAAAAAGAAGAACTATTACAACAAACGCATAAGTTTGCACAAAAAAAACACAATTAAAACAAAAAAAAAAAAAAAATACATTTATACCAGCAAACTACAAACAAACACCGAATATAACCAATATCATTGTTTTAAAAATATTCATTATTTATAAATTTACAGCCATATTCATAAAAAGTTCTTATTTTAAGCTTATAGTATGTAATAACTTTTAAACGCTTTTTGTCTTATAAACCTCTTATAAAAATTTGTATTCATAAACGTACTTTAACAGCTTTTTTACTATTAACTGTTTGCTGCGATTTTCTGTTTAAGTATGGCAACTTTCTTTATATTTTGCTGCCATTTTATTGTTAGTGATGCATGATATTCTATATTTAAATTTTTTTTATAATTTTTTTGTTGACCTTCAAAATTATTCTTATCAAATAAAACTACATATTATTTTAGTGTCTGAACAAGTGTTGCCGAAAGGTATTATAAAAACTTTTGTTTGAACCTTTTTTAAATATACGATAAGTACTCGAATAAAAAGTTTGTTTACTTTTTATTAACATCACTATTATTATGATTTGTTTATTTTATTCTTTTTTTATTTTTGAACAATAATTTGTTGTTTTAAACAAAAAAAAAAAAAAAACAACAACAACTAGTTGCAATAATTTAATAAATAATTAAAGAGAAAATCTGCATTTGCCCCTGAACATATTCATTTAAATCATATAAATTTTTTTTAAATAATTATCAATATAACTTTAAATTGGCTGTCTAAAATAAAAAAAATAGTAAAATGTATTTAACATGTGCGTTGTAATAAATAAAACATTTTTGTCATTATTTTTCAACATATTTCACAAAAATAATATCATAAAATGCAAACACCTTTTAAAATGTCATTTTATTTTTGGTTTAAAGAAGGGCAAATCCAACAATAAATTTTCTTACTTTATGAATGGTTTATTAAAGGTTCAATAGACTATTTTTCGTTTATGAATACAACTTTAGCAATTTTTGCTTAAAAACGGTCAATTAATCATCAATAAGTTTTTATGAATACGGCTGTTAAACATTTCTTTGTGTTTTCCGTGTAATAAATTAGCTTAATAATCTACTTCGGTTAAGCCAAGTATTTCACAGATTTTTTTTGCTTAAGCCAACCTTTGGTTAACAATAAAGCTAATATTATGTAAATATACTTAGGAGTAATTCTAACACTACCAGGATATCTTGTATCTTCCAGTTACAAGTTTCACTTTAGCTATCCTTTGATAAGCAATGAAGTCAATTAAATGTACAGAAAATTTTACAATTATCCGACTCTACAGACCAAAGAATGACAAAGTTACAACTTGGTGATTTAAAAATGTTGACACCATCTGTTGTCAAATTGAACAAGAACGTAGTTGGATCACTTATGACAACGGGTGGTGTAAATTTTTGGTCTTTTTATATCGGATTTTCCCTCTGTGTACAAGGCAATGTCCTGCAAGTAATTATCGTTTAATGATAAGTACTCTAAATATTGAAAATTCATCTGACACAACAACTATAGAAATGGAGGAACAGCAGTGATTGTTAAGCGTGTGTATTTTCTGTAGCCACGGTGCTTAAAATGTTTACGGTTGATCAATTTAGCATTCAACCTTTTTTTTATCAAATATTTCTTAATCGTGAACATATCTTCAGTTTATTAAAAATAATTTTTAATCCAAAAGCATTTAACCACCAGTTAAAACTATAGTAAGAGACTTACCGAACTTCGTGTTTCTGTAAAATTACTTAAGTCGGGTGTAATTGTTGCACGTCCCCGTTTTCCGCGACCCTTTGGAGTTCGGGCGTCTAAATCCTCAGTCGGAGAGTCACAAAATCTAAAAAGTTATAAAATTAAATACTTTTATAATAATTAAATAAACCAATTATAAATGCAATAGAAAGTTTTCATTTAAACTAACAACCAAATCTTATTCTAATTCTTAACTTCACGTCCTGCTAATACAAAACTGGTTTTTATAATGGTTCACATAGGAGTTTAGCGCTCTTCTGATCGAATAAGAACTGTGGCCGCTTGTGGATTTGAGTGCAATTCAAACCTATTTAAATATTTAATTGATAATAGTCATGATATGTACAAAGAAACCAAGATAACGCATTCAGCTTAATTCAGCTTAAAAATTAAATGTTTCTGCGCATCTACGTCACATCAGCGTATAAGTACAACTAAAATATAGAAATACAGGGCTGCATAAAAAACTTTCAAAACACAGCGACGAATGCACATGTACGGAAGCTGTGTTGATCTTGTTTCAAATACAGTGTGTAGAATAAGTAATAAATTTAAAAAAATATTTTAATGCTTTTAAGAAACTGTCAGAAAAGCATGAATGTAGAAGATTTAAGTGGAGTTTTTTTTTTAGATAAAATTTTTACTTTTAATTTCCAAATTGGAAATTTTCAAATTCTTACTGTTTCTTTAAAATTTTTAAAAGTTGAAATTTAAAAATTCAATTAAAAAATAGAAAATTTAATTTGGACTGTATTATTATAAATGTTTAACAACCAAAACAATTTGTTTCTATTAAATTTAAATAAAATTTCTGCACTTAGTTTTGAGTATCTCTGTATTTTGAAATTTTCTCATAATACATATGCAAAACATTTTTGAAAATCAATGAACTAAATTAATGAGCGTAAAAAACAAAGGGGTGGGGCTTCCAAACAATTGTTTGCTTGAATGATCATCACTGTTCTAAACAATTGTTTGCTTGAATGAACATCAATGTTTATAAAGAATTTTGTTTTGGAGCCTTTTGGATTTTCCCTATATTGCAGGTTGTAACGTTAAAGTTTACAATCCAGACTAACGGAAAAACATCTTCCAACAAGCCATTTCATTAGGACTGCTTTTAGTTTTGTTGCAGGTGTTCCTTTGGCCAAAGTGATGAATTTATGAATGTAATTTTTGTAAAGCTAATAGGGCCTAAATTTCTTCAATGTAAATTAAATTCAATTTTTAATTACAATATTTTGTTCCCGACGTTTCGTCGATTGTTTGTCGACTTTTTCAACGGATTGTCTATTTAAAAATTGTAAAACAATAAAATAAGTACAATAATGTTACATATAAACAATACAGACTTACAATATGGAATGTAATCACATTAAAAAGTTTTACATGTACCAAGGAACATACAAATATAAAACACAATTTTATTATTTAAACACATATTAATTTTAACTTTAAATATATCACAGCTTAAAGCTGGGATCACACGATTGCCGCAATGCACCAATTTTCATACTTTTTAATACCCCAATCGTGTGACTGCACAACCAATTGGCTCATGTACCAATCAAGGACAATATTGTACTTACTTTTACCAATCAAATGCAACCCTGGTGCGGCAATCGTGTGACTGTTTTCTATGCAACCGCGCGTCAATAAAAATAACAAAAATGCACCAATATTTATTGTGTTCTTGTGCGGCAATCAAACAACACAATACGCACCAATATTTGCCTATTTTTAACAAATTTACTTTTTTGTGTTTCTTTTAGTAGGTAATGAAGATAAATATTTATTTATTTATTATGCATTTCAAGTTTTTTTTAATTATTGCTATTACCAAAATATGTATGTATGTTCACAAGCATATTTAGCTGTTCAGTGCGAATATTTTTATTTAAGTTTCTGAGCGAACCTTAACATACGAAATTGTTGAACAGACTTAATTTTTGGAATTTCTTAAAAAATTTAAATAAAAATATTCAACAAAAATTTGTTTAAGTACATACATATATGATACATATTTAATTTTATTTAATTTACAAACCAACAAGAATTTTCAAACAAATAAAAAAGCTACCACAACAGCTGTTTTCGCAGTTGTCAAGTAAGAACAATCGTGTGACTGTGATGTGGCAATTGTTGTAACCATTTCGCTTTGTACCAACTAGCGGCAATGAAATTTGTTTAAAACAGGGCAATCGTGTGATTTCAGAATATTTTATTGGTCCAATTTCATTATTGTGCGTCAATAAAGCACAATAAAAATTGTGTCATATTGGTGCATTTGCGGCAATCGTGTGATCCCAGCTTAAGTGATGGCAACAATACAACTCGCATTTATTGTAATTCGTACACAATGTTACTTTGTTGTTGTTTATTAATTGGCGCCTTAACTCTAGAAAAAATCGTGCTGAAAGTCAAATTAGGTTTGTATGCAAAACAGTTGTTTTTTGTTTTTATTGACGACCGTATGTAATAGTTATCGGTTAATCCAGGTATGTATTTTACACTGTAAAATTTGTTCTTTTCTTTTCCTGTGTTTGCAGATTTGTTGTGGTTATTTCTGTCCTTATCCAATTGTTTATTTGTATTATCTATCAATGTAGATGTGAGTTTTGTGGGGAAGCAGTTGTTTTTTAAAATCGTTGTTATAATGTGTTTGGTTTTATTATGAAATTGTGTATCACTTATGTTGAGTACTCTAGTAATGAAATTTTTGCTGTGTTGATAATTTAATTTTTGGGTTGTGTAGCGTGGTAATTCATTAACCTTGCAGTTTTTAGTTTCATTTGATATAACATTACCTCTATATGGGATGATATAAATACATGAAAATATTCTTATTATTTGTCATTTACTTTAATTCACTCACTCAATTTATATGCACTTATTATGCATAGTCGCTTAAACAATTTTAGTAATTACACTTATTCAAATCCCCAAATTTATTACCATATATGATCATGTTTCTGGATTTTTCATCTGAAAATGTTGTTATTTTTATTTACTACGCACACCTACGTTCGTGTGTAAGTGATTTACTCTCCTTGATTAATTACTTTTTGCGCACAATTTTTTGAAAATTTAATGCATTTCATTATCAAAGTGACATTGAAAAAGTGAAGATCATCGAAATAGTTTTGGAAATGTTTTCAAAGTAAGTGTGAATTGTGGAAACGTATCATTATTATATCTAATACTCCCGAGCATTATTCCCCTAGTTAAATACCAAAAGGCAGAACATATTTGTGTTTGAGGAAAGTTATAGAAAAGGATAAAATAAGGTTACAATTTAAATTTTGAAAATACGTGTGAACATGTGATCTATATAGTACCTTTCCTTAAGAGGAAGTTGTGTTGAATCGCTGGTGGATTTTTTTTATAAGACCGTTTGGAAGTCACGTTAGAATCGATTCTCTGCGATCTGAATCTTTCAAAGATCAGGAGTTCGAAACAACCAGTTTGAGGGTCAATTTTGAATGGTGTTAGAAAATTCCACGTGACAGCGCTGTGATCTTTCCAATGTCACCGGAAAAAGAGAAGAAAAACATATGAATAACTAAGTGTTAATTTCACATTTTTTTTTCAAAAACCCATATTTTTAAACATTTCTTTTCTCCATTTATGCCTAAGGATTCAATAACATTTTTTTGAAAATACAGTAGTTCCCGCTTAAGTGCTTTAGTTTTTTACGCATTTAAACGGGGAATCATTTAACCGATAACCCGGATAAATGCGCAATCAACGCATTTATAAAAACCTCGCTTAAAAAACTCAATATTCATTTAAAAGTACTTTTTTAGTTATAAGGGAAAATAAAATTTGTTATATCTAGTTCTTATACGAAATTAAATATATCATTAAAACTAAAACTAGTTCTATATGGTTGGAGCTTCAAATATTTCCTTTTCATCATCGGAAGATTCCGATAACTCTTTAAAATTATTCTCTATGATTTTCGAAATTCAGGAGAAATTTACTTTTTTTACTTCGACTGCCGTTTTAAATATTTGTTTTGCCATACATATGAGTACAAAAGTACTTTTACTTACTTTATAAATAACCACCACCTGGATAACTATCTTGCCGCGATGTGGTGGCTTAAATGCTGGCTGTAGTGAATGTCTTGTAGCTTGTTTCGGCTAAGCCGGATTCTGAATCGTTTCGGCTAAGCCGGAACAAGTTGGAAGGCATATGCTCTAAGGCCAGCACGACTAAGGGTTATCCATCCTCCCATCCCCCATCCCATTACCTATAATCCTATCTATTCCCCCTTCATCTCCCATATCCCCCACTTTTAAGGTCAAGGTGGTAGACAGCAGTGCCGAGGACCTGAATGGCTGGTTAGTGGTTAAAGAAACTGGTCGTGAACAGCTTCCCTCTGGCGCCGATGGCAAGGGTCAGTTGTAACTTTGGCCTAGTCCGTGCAAGCCGTCACTGCGCGGACGGTCCTTTTCTTTACGGCTTACTCGTGGGACCAAAAACTGGACAAATTTCTTAAAAAACAAAAGGACGCGACTCTAGGAGTCGATGCAGGGAATATCTCCAATAACTCGGCAGGTTCGGTGTCAGATCTAGACGCCGATTGGCTGAGTATCCATGGAGATATTCTTGAGCAGGAAGGTCAGTTATTGACAGAACTGACAAGGACAAAAGGAACGAACGACCCCCCAGTCGGCTCCCCGCCTCGAACAGGGGTCTCGGAGAGACTCGATGGTCTGGCTCTGGGATCTGATGATGAGCATGAAATAACAATGATTTCGGCTCATGATCAGGACCATAGAGCTGGGTCATCGACTCCTGAGGTCACACTCGAGATAGGGAGCGGAGTAGCGGGTGTACCAAAAACTATTGTTCGGCAAGATGCGACAGAACAGGTCACATCAGAAGGCCGAACGAGCCTTGAAAAAGCCAAGAGTGGTGTAAGAGCCTCCTTAGCCTTTCTAGAAAAGATAGCTAAGAAAGACTCCTCACTACACGATGGTCGGGATAGGCACTTGCTGAGGAAGCACCGGAAGAACGTTGCCAGATTCGAACGAATCCACGGATCTGTCGGTGATATCCTAGGCATTCCCTATCCTGCGGGATACACAGCAAGGGCTGCTGAGGGCTCAAATGTTGTCAGTAAAGATAACGAACCCTCAGCAACCCCTGTTGATGAATCCTCCAAAAATTCGGGAATTCAGAAGGAGGGTACGAAATCAACACCTGGTCCTCTAAACCGAGACAGTATGGTCACGGATAAGGGAACCAAGCCTGTTGACGTAATACCCACTACTAGCTGCGCGATGAGGACTGGTAAAGTCTTGGTAATCTCCGACAGTCCCTCCCAAGGGGAAGTCACAAAAGGGATAACTGGGACAAACCAGCCAACATCTGCAGGGAAATCGGGTAATCACCGACAGAGCTCTGCTAAGGCCCCCAAGAAAGGGGTACTTAAGAGAGTTAGGTCTGGTGATGACCAGAAATCCCCAGCGGCTAAAAGGAAGGATCCCCGAAAGGAGATCACTAAGACGATTGGCTCCAGAGAGGACCAACCCTCCACATCAAGGAAGCTAAGGGAGTCGTCAGGTAAGGACGGTATTCTGGCAGCTGTCATTGATCGTATGGATCCCGATGGAAGGATCAGTGTCGAGAAATGGCAGGTGCTAGAAAACAAACTGCTTGACGAAATCTTTAGCGTTAAAGGAAGGCCGGACGAAGTATCGTTCAAAGTGGCTGACTGGATAAGAGGTGTCAAAACTGTCAGTTGCGGCAATCTAAAGACCTTTGAGTTTTTAAAGGCTGCAATCGGCAGGTGTGGCAGCGCTTGTCCTGAAGCCAGATTGGACGTAATACTCGCGTCTGAGTTGCCGTTAAGGCCGGTAGTCACGGTATGGATTCCTCCACCTATAAAACCGGTAGAGGTCATACTGGGGTTACTGGCCAATTAGAACAACGGGCTCTTTACAGGACAGTGGAAGATGGTAGCTTCACTGGGTTGTAAGGAGAACCAAGGTAGAGACTTCCGGTTCGCAGTAGACCGAGAGTCTCTAAATAAGCTGAAATCAATGGGAGGGGTTGCTAAGAGGCTGAAAGTGGTGCAGATAAACTTGCACCACTGTGAAGCGGCCTCAACCGAATTGGCAACCCACCTCATTGACAACAACGTGGACGTGGCCTTAATCCAAGAGCCCTGGATTAACAAAAACCGGGTAGTTGGATTAAAGGTCACGGGGTATACCTTGTTCGTATCCCGCTCGGAGGAGAAGGTACGAACTTGTATATTGGCAAGAACTGAGCACAATTTTATGTTTTCTCATTCTTTCAGTAACGGAGACCTCACGGTTGTGACAGGGAAGGCCAGGGACAGATCAGTCCTGGCACTAGCATCGGCATACTTGCCATACGAAGCTGTCGATCCACCTGGTGAAAAAGTACGAGAGTTGGTGGAGCACTCAGGCAGAAGCGGCTTGAGACTGGTACTGGGATGTGACGCCAATGCACACCACACCCTATGGGGTAGTGCCGACATCAACAAGAGAGTTGAGTCTATGTTTGATTTTATTATTGCCAGCAATCTTTTTATCTGCAACAGGGGGAATACACCGACGTTCAGAACTAGAGATAGGGAGGCAGTGATAGATATAACACTGACGAACTGCAGGGAATTAGTGGAGGACTGGAAGGTGGCGTTGGATTTTTCCTTTTCTGACCATAGTCGCTTGTCCTTTAGTCTGATATTTGAGGGGTCGAAAAGGTGTCCGTATAGGAATCCGAGAAGGACGGATTGGAACACTTTTTCGGGATTGGTTCAAAGTAACTTTAGAGTTACAAGGGACTGGGGGTCGACTCCGACCGGTGTGGAGCGGCTGGTGAGCACCTTTACGGGGGTATTGACCAGTAGCTATGAGCGATCCTGTCCGTTAAACTTTCCGGGCAGGCGTACACAGCCAAGATGGTGGACAGACGAGTTGAGGACTCAAAGGTCCACCGTCAGAGGGCTGTTCAATAGGGCGAAGTATACGCGTAAGGAGGAAGATTGGAGTAACTTCAGGTTGAGTTACGGGAGGTATAAGAGAGATATTAGAAGAGCGAAAAAGGACTCGTGGATTAAGTTTAGCGAGTCAGTTGAATCCGTGAATGAAATGTCTAGGTTCAGGAGAATTTTATCCAAGGACCCGGTGGTCCCTGGATTTATTCAGAGACCGGACGACTCATGGACGGAATCTGGCTCTGAATCTCTCTGTCTGCTTATGGAAACTCACTTTCCGGGGTGTGTGGATCCTGGGTCGGGGGAACAGGTTGTATGTGGTGACCCCTTCTCTGGGTCGGGCTCGGACGGTGGGGAAAGGGAGACGGTGGGAGATATGATCACCTTGGATAAGGTAACATGGGCGGTGAATACCTTTGGGTCCTACAAATCGGCGGGACCAGATGGTATCTTTCCGGCGATGTTACAGAATATCGGGAGATCATCACTCCTGGTGTTGGTGGAACTGTTTAGGGTATGTGTGCTGAACGGGTACATTCCTAGAGGGTGGAGGGAGGTCAGGGTAGTTTTTATTCCCAAGGCGGGTAGAACCGGTCACTCTAAACCCAAGGATTTTAGACCAATCAGCTTATCGTCTTTTCTTTTGAAGACGTTGGAAAGACTGATTGATCTACATCTGAGGACGAAGATTGACGCCGGCATCATCAGCGGCGCTCAACACGCCTATCTTAAGGGTAGATCTGTTGAGAGTGCGTTGCATGATGTGGTGGGTTATGTTGAGCGGGGTTTGCGAACCAAGGAATACACCTTGGCGGCATTCCTGGATATAGAGGGCGCCTTTAACAATCTGAGGATAGAGGCTATTAGGCAGGCACTGTTTGATCAGAGGGTTCCGTTGTTCTTGGTCGAATGGATAACTAGGATGCTAAGCAGCAGGGTTATTCACTCGGACTGGGGAAACGAACGTTTGAGGAGATCGGTGACTAGGGGGACCCCACAGGGGGGAGTTCTCTCACCCTTATTGTGGCTCTTGGCCGTCAATGTCGTTCTGAGACGTTTTGACAGAATGGGTCAGAAGGTCGTAGCCTACGCGGATGATGTGGTGATATTGGTGTCGGGCAAGTTTCTGCCGACAATTAGCGACATCATGCAAGGGGCGCTGGGCGAACTGTCGGCATGGGCGAGTGATAAGGGACTGGGAGTTAATCCGGGGAAGACGGAGTTGGTTCTTTTCACTAGGAGGTACAGGGTGGAGGATTTTAGGCTACCGGTACTAGGAGGAGTGGAGCTAAGACTATCTGATAGTGCTAAGTATCTGGGAGTTTTTCTGGACAGCAAGCTGTCATGGGGAAGGAATACTCAGGAGAGACTTAAGAGGGGTCTCAATGCCTACTATGCTTGCAGATCATCGATAGGTAGGAGTTGGGGACTCCGGCCGTCAGTGGTGGGATGGCTGTACACTTCGGTGGTTAGACCCATTCTTACGTATGGATGCTGTGTTTGGTGGGAGTCATTGAGATTGGCTAGTCGTAGGAACCTTCTTTCTAAGGCTCAGAGGTGTGCTTCAATGGGCATGACAGGTGCCATGAGGAGTACTCCTCAGGCGGCCCTGGACGTCATTCTACATCTTCTGCCTATTGAGCAGTATGTGATGGGAATGGCGGCCAGGAGTATTCTTAGACTGAGGGAATCAGGACTGATGGGGAATGTCACTCAGGGTCACTCACGGATCCTGAGTGAGATTGAGGCGTGTGGCTATTGCCTGGGACCTCCCGGATCCACAGATTATGTGGGCACTAGGGTGGATTTTGGGCGGCTGCCGGAGGTAATAGTTCCTTCTAGGGAGAGCTGGTCAGGTAGGGGCAGATTATTTAGTGGATTTGCTATTTTCACTGATGGCTCGAAGATGAGGGGCACGGGTGCGGGGGTCTACATTGAGGATCTGAACATCAGAAGGTCATATAGGCTTCCTGACGACTGCAGTGTTTTTCAGGCGGAGGTTCTGGGGGTCATGAGGGCCGTGGAACTGATAAGGGACAACATTGATAGGGGCTCGGAGGTCACTATATATGTGGACAGCCAGGCGGCTCTTATGGCCGTAAGGGGCTGTTATGTGAAATCCAAGCTGGTTGATGATTGTAGGAAGGCTCTTGGAGCAGTCTTAGGGGAGTATTTGCTAAGGTTGTGCTGGGTGCCGGGTCACTGCGACATAGTCGGCAATGAGGTTGCTGATGGGTTGGCGAGACAGGGCTCGGAGATGGAGGATCCTAACTGTTTGGAGACGGTAAGGCCTCCAATGGCATTCTATTTTGGAAGAATCAAGGAATGGATTGTGGACGCGACCAATCGGGCCTGGGGGAATCGAACGGACTGTCGGGTATCACGGACGCTGTGGCCGGTGCTTAATAGGTCCGATTCGGTTTTGCTGATGGGCAGGAGTAGGGTCTGCGTTAGGACCATGATAGGAATGATCACGGGCCACTGTATGATAGGCAGGATGGCGGTGAGGATGGGATCCGGATTGTCGGATATGTGCAGGTTGTGTGAGGACCCTGAGGAGTTGGAGACGGTGGAGCACATTCTGTGCCACTGTCCCAGGTTACAGGGCAGCAGGCAGAGGTGGCTGGGCAGTAGATTCCTGGGCGAATTAGGGGATGTCTCGGGTTGCGGACTCGAGAATCTGATAGGATTCGTAATGGGGATGGCCTGGCTGCGCGAGAGTAGGCTGGGTGCTGGACGCACGTAGGGCGTATTTGGTTGAGTAGGATTTCGCTCGGGTTTGGTCCGGAACCTTCTTTCTTTCTTTCTTATTTATCTTATGCTTTCTCTGTTTATTTCACTAACTTTCTATCTCTCTAGGGCTATCCCTGAATAAGGCATCACAATGGACCATATTGGTCTCTGGGTGGGGGTGTGAAGGAGACTTCACACCGGCCTTTCTACCTACCTACCTACTTTATAAATGCCTTGACAGATATTTAAAAAAAACGCAAGTTTTTTGGTTACGCATTAATAAATAGCTTTACTTTGTTCAAATTTATGTAATTTTGGACAAAAATAATAAATCATTAAAACGGGGAACGCATTTAAGCGAGGTCATTTAAGCGGGATTTTGTTCATGTAATTATGTGAAAATTTTGCTTGCCAGCACATTTTGCGCATTTAAGAGGGGAAATCATTTAAGTTGGGTGCATTTAAGCGGGAACTACTGCAATCAATTTAATAACGAAACTTAGTTTCTATTAGTTAAAACATCATGTTATATAGACATTTAACATGTGCGTGTCATTGAAAATCTACTAGGTAGTTCTTTTGGGAACATATGTAGACATTAGAGCCAGAGAATCACTAGTTCATTTTACAAAATATAGTCTACAATTTTGGTACGAATACGAATTAATAAAAATCTTTTTTTATTATTTCTTCAACTTTTATAGTTGTTGTTATTGATAACGAACTATTCATATTAAAGGCAAATATATTTGCAAATTTAGTGTAGTATAGACGTGTTGTTGACTATGTCAACCAAATAGTAAACAAAACTGGTGACTCTTGCTACGGTCACACTTATCAAATTTTTTTTTTTCAGTAGTTTTTATTTACAATCTATTTTACAATATTTAGTAAATTTGATCAATTAAAGGACAACATTACATGTTTGATATTATACAAATTTTTTATTTTCTATATTGGAGGTCTAATACGTGTAACCTATTCAGTTTTCTGACCTCATCTGTTTCATCTAACAAGGAAATTGCTAATATGTTACAATGATTACTAAGTCGATTAATGTATCGAGTGCTAAATTTATTTCTTTCATTCAAAACAAAAGGTATCTGAAGATCTCTATGAATTTGTTTGTTGGTCATAAACCATGGAGCATCTACCATTCGTTTTAATGGTTTTGATTGCTATCTTTGCAATATATCCACGTTTGAGTGACTGGCCGTTCCCCACAACTCAATACCATAGGTCCATACCGGTTTCAAAATAGCTTTGTATAACTTGACTTTGTTTTTAAGGCTAAGTTGAGACTTTGGTCCTAGTAGCCAATACATTTTTTTGGTCTTGATATTTAGATGTTCCTTTTTAGCTTTAATATGGTCTTTCTATGTAAGTCGTTTGTCAAGATACATTCCTAGATATATGACACAATTTGTGTTAGGTACTTGTAAACCATTTAAATACAATGGGGGACAAACATCTCTTCGCAAAGTAAATGTGACATAATTTGACTTTTCTGTATTTCTTTCAATTTTCCATTTCTGGAACCATTGTTGTAAAACATTTAATTCCCGTTGAACTATAAATGACGCTTAAACTGGTGGTTTGTTTGTTGATATTATAGCAGTATCATCTGCGTACGTTGCTAGAGTAATATTATCAGTTGTTGGCATATCTGAAGTATAAATAGTATATAATATTGGTGGTACGCCTGAGTATATTTGATGTGTGCTTGACTTGTCATCTTCAACCTTTACATAAAACGTTCGCTCATTAAAATAGGATTTAAATATGGAACAAAATGGAGCTGGTAAAATATGTTTAAGTTTATATAACAGGCCTTCGCGCCATACTCTATAAAATGCTTGTTTTATATCTAAAAATACCGCTGAACAAAACATTTTTCGTTCAAATGAATCCGTTATAACTTTGATAATTCGATGACATTGCTCCGGTGTTCCATGTTTTTGACGAAAGCCAAATTGATGATCAGGTATAATTTTTTGTGTTTCTAAAATCGGTAGTAATCTAGATGCAAATAATTTTTCAAATATCTTTGAAAAAGTTGTTAGCAAGCTTATGGGTCTATATGAGGCAATTGAATTTTCGGGTTTGTTAGGTTTCTGTATCATTATTATTTCAGCACATTTCCAATAAGATGGAAAGTACGATAACCTTAAAATAGAGTTATATCAGAGTGATGAATATATGGATCGAATTTATCATGTCCTGGGGACTTTTTGTTATTAAGCTTAGAGATTACACTCCATACTTCTCTTGGGGAAAACGTTTTTATTGGAAGATCCATTTGGTATGGAGATTCTAAAAATTTTTATAATTTAACATTCATCGACTGCATTAGTATGCTTTAAATGTTGGGAGAATGCGTCAGCTTTACTTTTGTTGTTTCTGCACCATCTGCCATCATGTGTCAAAATCGGTACTTTTCTTTTAACTGGCCGTTTTAAGTACTTAGTGGCTTTCCATAAACTGTAATCCAAATCTTTCGTAGTATTCAAATTTTTTAAAAAATTTGATATTTTATCATTTTTAAATTCAGCTATTCTTTTTTTAAGTGCATTTGAAGCTCGATTAAAATTGGTTTTGTCCCTTGGATTTCTGCTTAAATGCCATATTCTTCGTAATCTTCGTCTTTCTCTTAAAAGTTCTCTTATTTCTGTTGATAAAATAACTGTGTGGCCGTTTTGTGGTTCCATTTGAGGAGTAGATAAATCTGCAGCATCATGTATGAGTTTTTTTTATTTTTTTTTCTCATTATTTATTTATTGAATCTTCATATATTAAATATGAACTAACAATAATTAATCAAATCTTATCCTAATTCTTTATTTTATGTCCTGCCGGTGCAAGACAAAAATTTTCTTCATCACGGGTTCTGTATCACATTTATATATGTGTTTATCGCTCATTTTAATGGGTAAGTGCTGCAGTGTCTCTTCTCCTTAAGCGAGTGTGGCCGCTATCATTTAAAATATTTCGAGCTAGTGGATTTGGGTGCAAATCTAGCCTTTTTAAATATTTTACCGCATACTTCGTAATAATAGTCCTTACCAGTGGCACATTGAGATCCTTGTGGATATTGGAGTTTTTAACATGCCAACGGGTAGCTGTGATTATTCGAAGAAGTTTATTTTGGCGCCTTTGCATTTTTTCGATATTTGAGGCCGAGGCAGTGCCCCATAGTTGAATACCATAGCACCATATTGGCTTTAAAATAGAGTTGTAAAGTAGTAGTTTGCAATCGAGACTAAGAACAGAATTTCTTCCAATAAGCCAGTTAATTTGCTTTTAGTTTCATTTGAGTTAATTTTGCTTCTATATGGCATTTCAATGTTAAACGCCGATCTAGATGAATACCGAGATATTTGAAATGCGATTGTTAGGGCACTAGTTTATTATTGATTTTAATAGGGGGGCATGTTTCCCGACGCAAGGTAAATGTAATATGTACGCATTTTTGCTCATTGACCTTTATTCTCCATTGTTTTAACCACAGTTCTAGTTGAAATATATGATCCTGCAGGTATCGAGATGCTTCACGACTGTTCTCGTGTACGCTTAGGAAAGCTGTATCATCAGCAAAAGTTGAGGTTATGGTGTAATTGTTTGTCGGCATGTCCGAGGTATATATAATATAAAAAAGTGGGCCCAGGATACTTCTCTGAGGGACTCCAGCTTCAATTGTCTGAGGAGAATTTAAAAAATTACCTTCTTTAATAATACATTTTCGACCGACCAAGTAGCTTTCTAACAGCTTGTGTGTGTTAAGTGGTAGGTTCAGCTTCAATTTATGTAACAAACCTACATGCCAGACTTTATCAAAAGCTTGAGAGACATCGATGAAGAGAGCGGAACAATATTTTCTTTCTTCAAAGGCTTTTCGTATGGCGTTTACTATCCGATGGGTTTGTTCAATTGTGCTATGTTCTCGTCTGAAACCGAATTGATGGTTAGGTATACACCCATTGTCATTTAAAATTGGGGTTAATTTGGACGCTAAGAGCTTCTCAAACAGCTTTGATATATTAGATAATAAGCTGATAGGCCTATATGACTCAACTTTGGTGTGATCTTTTCCTGGCTTTGGTATCATCGTAACTAAGGAGACCTTCCATTCTTGAGGGTAGTATTCAAGTCGTAAAATAGCATTAAAAATTAAAAGAATAATTTTCTTTGCTATGCTGGGTAGCTCCAGAAGCATTTTGTTGCTGATCTTATCAAAACCAGGAGCCTTCTTGGGGTTTAAATCACAAATAGCTTTTTCGATTTCTCTTATCTCAAATCTTAGGGGAACAGCTGCTCTAGCAACAACAGGTGGTAAGTCGGCCGCAATATCGTGAGATATGTTTGGGGTAAATACGTATTTTAAATGATTAACAAACAGATTTCCTTTTTCAATATCGTTTCTTGCCCAACTACCATTCAAGTCTCTTAATGGTGGTTTAGAGCAGAGATCTGCAAAACACCGCACATGTGCGAATGCTCTCACACTAATAAAGAGAGCATAAGAAAATAATTTGTATTTTTTTGTAACAAAAACATTTAGTCTTGTTTGATCATTCATATAAGTAGGTTGTGTAGTCGCTTGTTACTAGACAACACTGAACAAAATGTTTAACATAGAATGGGAGAATGATTTTTTATTTGCAGAAAATTACTTCGGTATAGCTGAGTGCTTAGTATGTCAAAGAACGGTGATTCGTAATTATAAATTTTTTGTTGAAAGGCATTATCGCTTATGTCATAGCGAGTATAAGATTTAATTTTAAATCTAAAAAAACCCTTTTATAATAAAATAATTAGGGATTGCCAAGAGTCTCAGGTTGAAGAATTACCTGATCGTGTCTTAAAAAAAAGGCATCATTTGTTATTGCCGCTACACTTGCTAAACGTTGCCGTCCATTTGAAGATGGAATGTTTTTCAAGGAGCTGGGTGTCAATTCTGGTTCTGTGAAACTGTGAAATGAAAAAAAACTTTTCATTTTCGTTTTCATACGCACTTTTCACATTATCACTTCACATTTACACAAATTGCGATTCCCGTTCTTTTAATGAAAAAGTGTTTTATTCCGTTGTAGCCGTGAAACTTTTGTAACTATATTAAGAAAATTTAAAAGTCAAATGCAGATAACGAAGCTTAGGATTTTTGAACCGGCGCTAAGCCGGTGGTAAATTAAAATTGTTATTGTGCGTTGTGTTCTTCGAGTTTATTTGAAGAAAGAAAATAACACATTTTTATGACTCCTCTTGTTTTATACAATATAAATTTTTTCAGTAAAAGAATTGTTTTTTATTTTTTTATATTCATACATACATGGAAATATTTTTAACTTAAAATAAATAATGAGTGAACCGAAAATTCCTTTATTTTCTGCGAATTTGTTACATTTGGGTTTTTTCATGAACGATATTGCATCTGAAAGAGGTTGGCGCCAATGTCCTGTCCAAGTGCGCAAATAAATAGTAAAGGAAAGAATTTTACATTAAACGCAATTCTTTAACTGAAAAAAATTTTAATTCAAAAAACAAGAGCGGTCAATAAAATGTAAAATTGATTAATCAATGAGTTGGCAAATGAGTTTTTTGGGCAAACATCTTGCCCGCACGATTTCCCCAAAATATTTATTGCAGTAAACCTTGAGTAACATAATAATTTTGGCATACAAATGACATCTACGAAAATAATGTTGGTATTGACTTAAAGTAAAAGTTTCCTTTAAGGGTATTTAAATAAAAGCTTGTTTTTTAAAAAGGTTTTTTACTTTTAATTTATTTCTTAATAGTTAAAATCAATCACATCAAATTATTTAATTTACTTGTTTTTCTACACAAGTAAATTTTGCGGCAAGTTTTTACATCGTGTAAATTGTGTAATGCCAATTGACAAGCTTTTATTTCATAGTGCCTGTTCAGACTTGCAATTTTTGTTGCAGCAATTCTTGAGTTTATTGTTGAGAGGGGTGAAAAAATTTTGGAGGGCTACTCATCTCAACAATAAAATCAAGAATTTCTGCAACAAACATTGCAAATCTGTGACTCTATTAGTTGCTAGTAAAAATTTAAAGTAAAAGTAAATTTCTTTTGTTTTAGCGCATTTAAATAAAAACTTGTTTTGTAAAAAGATTTTTTACTCTTATTTTATTTTTCTTTTTAGCGCATTAAAATAAAACCTTTTTACTTCAAATTGATTTCAAACTCGCATTTGATACCCATATTGTTGGAATGCATTAAAAACAATTAGTTTCCAGCTTCAGAAGTCCACCATATTGGATTTGGTGTGACGGAATTTTATTTTTCGAGTTATTCTTAGCAAGACTTTTCATTTGATACCCATATTATAGGAGTGCATTAAAAATAGCTAGACCGCCATCTTGGCTGTGCCGTTATGTTGGATATAGAATGACGTCACATAGTTAACAATGCATTGTCCTCAAAACTGAAACTGAACTGAACAAAATTTCAGCTCAATCAATTGAAGATATCTGCTTCAAATTGAGTTTCAAGGTTTCACCCAAACATACATACATTGCAAGTTAAATAAAAGCTTTAAAATACGACCATAAGCCCAAAATTGGTTAAATCATTAACAAATAAAAGGACAAATAAAGATTAATTTATAAATATGTTATTATAAAACATAAAAATATAATAAGCGGCTCTTAATTTACTTTAAGCCGTCGCTAATCCTAAATTCTTCACCGCCGATGATAATTACATATCTGCTTTGTCATTTAATCAAGTGTAAAATTATACAAATACACAAAAAATATAATTAATTCAAATAATGTTACGATTATAGGTTTTAATTGAATTATCGCAAGAAAATCGGAATGAGCCAAGGTAAGAAAACTTTATGAACGTTTTTCGTCAGTAATGTTCTGTATTTTATCAAAAATTGGCATTTTATGTGAATATATTAAGTTAAAAATCTGTAAATATGTATCTTTTTAGAAGATTATTATTTTTATTTGTTTAAATAATTATTTATCGTTCGCAATGTCCATATTTTCCTCTAAATAATTTATTTAAAATTATTTTTCACCGTTAAAATGAAAGTGTAAAAATATGACATAAATGAAAAGTTTGTGACACTTCTTTGCACTGTTACACAGAACAAGAATCACATTACAGTGAAAATGTGAAAACAACTTGTTTCATTCCATTTGTTCTTCTCATATGAAAACATTCGAATTTATTTATCATTTTTTCACTAAACGAGAATCAGAAATTCTATGAAAATGTGAAAAAAGTTTTCATTTCACAGTTTCACAGAACCAGAATCGACCCCCTGAGCACTTCTGTTTTGGAATGCTTCGGTGAAAAAGGCGCAGAAATGCGAGAAATTATTAACAATGTTCCAATGTCCGCTAATACAATTAGCCGTCGTACGGAAAATATTAGCGCATTTATTTATTCTAATATTAAAAACAGAATAATGAAATGCAAATATTTTTCTATTTGTTTAGATAAGTGCACTGATATTAATGACATATGCCAGTTAATCATATGTGTAAGAACTATTGACAATAATTTCGAAACCCATGAAGAAATGTTGGCAATGGTTGCTTTGCACGGTAACGTTAAAGGTAGCACCATTTTTGACGTGGTAAACGAAGAGGTTTGTTCTTTTGCCGATAAAGCTAAGTTTTGTTCTGTATGCACTGACGGTGCAAATGTAATGGTGGGAAAAAAAGATGGTTTCGTGGGATTTTTGTTAAAAAACAGTTTTAACGTATATGTATTTCATTGCATAATACATCAGCAAGCTTTATTCACAAAAAACCTAAATTTAATGAACACAATGCAAGTTGCCATAAAAGTAATTAATAAAATACGTGGTGGACATAATGCTATGACCCATCGAAAATTTAAAAACTTTCTGGAAGAAATACATGCTGAATACGGTGATTTATTAATGCACACGGAAGTTAGATGGCTCAGTAAAGGTCGTTGTCTCGAAAGGCTTTTTAACCTTCGCAAAGAAGTGATTTCATATTTTGAAAACAATCCGTCAAAAGACACAAACGAGATACTTTCAAATTTCAAAGACAATAATTTTTTGGTAGACTTTGCTTTTTTGACTGATATGACGGAACTAGTTAATCTATTAAATCTTCAGCTGCAAGGTAGAAACAAAAACATATTTGAGCTTGTTTTCGCCGTTCAGCAATTCAAAATAAAAATTGACTCATTAATATTGCAATTAAAAAATAATAATTTGATAAGCTTAAAACGAACTTCAGAAGTTTTCAATGAATTTTCAATTAGCAAAATAACTGAATATATAAATGTTCTTGAAAATTTATTAACAAATTACAGAAGCCGTTTTAATGATTTCATCAAAATTGAAAATATGATTGAACTATATGATAATCCGTTACAATGCAATATTGAAAATCAAACCATTGATATTAAAGAAGAACTTATAAGAATGCGGAACGATTTAGCCTTACCACTTGCAAAAGGAATAGAGTTCTGGAAATATATTAACGAGGATATATATCCAAAAACCAAAAATGAAGTTTATAAGCTGTATTCAATGTTTGGTTCAACTTATATTTGCGAAGCTTCATTTTCATTACTAAAAATAATTAAAAGTAAAACCAGAAATAAACTTACTGATGAACATGTCGAAAACCTTGTCAGAATTAAATGTTGTCCATATGAAATAAATATTGATGACGTTATGCAGAAATGTGATAAAATTTCATAAACTTTTGTTTTACTCGTTACGCAATTAGTAAGGCTTAATCATTAAGAATTTTCGTAATTTCTTCTTTAACGTAACTTGCTTAATTTTCAATACAAGAAATAAACACCATAATGTACTTCTATTATATACATACATAGTATATACCGTCAAATCCCGATAAATCGTAATTCCCAATAATTCGTAATTAACTGTCGTCCCTTAAAAAATCTCGTCAATTCGTAAAATGTCCATACATAAAATCTTCTTTACCTCTTATAAATCGTAATTGCTTGCTAACTACCACTTATAATTCGTAATAAAAACAACAGAAACATGAAAATAATGATTTTGTCAGTTTTATTTTTATTTTTTTGTTTTTTCTTTGCTATTAAAATTACACGTATTTTACGCTAAAAAAAATTAATTTGCTATGTTTTTTAATGTATTTATTTTGTATTTTATTTTAAACAATTGTTTTTTATGTTTTTTTATCGCTTAAGTAAATGAATTGAAAAACCCCGTTGATTCGTATTTATTTTATTTTAACCCCGTTAAATAGAAACCCCGCTAATTCGAAAACCCCTATAATTCGTAAGAAATGGCCGGTCCCTTGCGATTACGAATTACAGGGCGTCCACTGTATATTAAAAACTACTTGTAAGTAATCTCAAAAAAAATACATATATATTTATCCCCGTATTTATAAACGATTATTAAATTTAACAACCGTATATTAAGGCAAATTTTCATACAAAATTGGTTTTGTAAACCTCTATTAAATGTTATAATTTTTTATAAATACGGGCGTTAGTTATTTTGTTACATGTTAAAATTTTAATTTGTTAATTTCGATATTAATGAGTTAATTTTCATTTTGAATTACTGAAATGCGAAAACCAGTTCAGATACACTTGTAAGACTAGTGGTAAAAAACGGTGCAAACGTTTTCTTTCAGTGGAATGAGAGAAAAATAATTGTGCTCAAAAATAAACAACCAAGAGAAACAAGAAATGTGAATGTATGTGTTTGGCGGACTCTGGTTTAGAGACAACTGGCCTTTTGAGATTTCTAGCTGCACGCCATAATGAGTAGTCTGATTGTAGGGTTGCATCAAGTTCCTTAAGATATTTTTCCAGAGAAGCCGTTTTCTGAGTCTGCAGTAACTTTCTAAGCTTTTTTGTACACTCTTTTAGTAAGTTCTTAAGTAACGGGGATCTGTGCAATTGCCACTCTCTTCGAGTCCTCCTTTTTTCAGACAAGAGACGCTCGACATCTGTGGAATATATTTTAATATTTTTTTTTTCTTTTTGGGGCCAATACTGGAA
The DNA here is from genome assembly GCA_963931875.1 of Pollenia griseotomentosa. NCBI lineage: Eukaryota > Metazoa > Arthropoda > Insecta > Diptera > Polleniidae > Pollenia > Pollenia griseotomentosa. The sequence continues at coordinate 106,757,805 of OZ007564.1, read as the reverse complement.
TGTTGAACAGCTAGTTTCAGAAAACTGTCAAAATTGGCAATAGAGCGACCTACATACTCCGGTGTACTAAGCGGAATATTTTCTGTGCAATGGGTGCTGAGGTATTTTCTATATTTTAACCAGTTAATTTGCGTAGCTGTCGTCGCTAAGTGACCAGTCGGAGATACAATTCTATTAGGGTTCATTATAGTAACAATTGTAGGTGTATGGTCAGAAGATAATTCTAAGGAAGGTTCAACATGAATCGTTTCTATGGGGATGTTTTTAACCACGCCGAAATCGATAACATCTGGAATTTTTTGATGATCAGTAGGCCAATATGTTGGTTGTCCGCTCGCTACCACATTAAAATCCATTTTAGAAATTGTGTTAAATAAAACACGACCCTTTGGTGTTATAAGTCGTGACCCCCAGAAGGTATGTTTGGCGTTATAATCGCCAGCAGCTAGGAAACAGGGTCCTAATGATTTAAAATATTTACAGTATTGGCTTTCTGATATTGAAAATCTAGGCGGTGAGTATAACGATGAAATTACTAGGTTTCTATTTAATTCCTCAACGCAAATGTTCGTTGCTTGGAGATAATCTTCACGGTGATCAAACATTAGGTAGTGTTTGACTCAGGTTTTAATTAAAATGGCTGAACCTCAACAAGCTCCATCTCGAGGGTCCTTGGTATCATATAGTATATAACCATTGATTTTAAACGAATTTCTTGAGGTCAAATGAGTTTCAGAAACCATCATGACATCAATTTGTTTGTTTTTAAGAAAGTATTCTAATTCATTATTATGTTAGCGGATGCCGTTTGCGTTCCAAAAACAAATTTTTAAACAGTTCATGGCTTGTTAAGAACAGCTTGCAATAACATCGATTGCATTATTAGAATTTCCTGTAACATATTACCCATTGTGTTTGTAAAATTATTTACTGTTTGCACTAATGTTTCCATGGTTTTTTCTAGACGACTTAAATTAGAAACTGGAGTTTCATCAGTACTTGGCGAAGCGCCTTGCATTGGCACACGGCACATGGTTTGATTTAAGGACGTTAGCATACGAGGTTGTGTTATTACTAGGCTGCGGAGCCTGAATGCCATTAGTGTTTACTTGATTTGGTACCTGCATTTGTGGGGGATTAGTTTTCGGTCCAGCCGACTGCTTGACGATAGTATATACAGGGCATCCTCTATAATTGGCAGTGTGATTTCCGCCACAGTTGCTACATTTTTTTACATTGGGGTCATTTTTAGACTTATCGCACTGGACTGTACAATGTAATTCTCCACATACGACGCAAACAGGGGGTAAATAGCAGTATGCCTTAGTATGGCCATATCTTGGCAATTAAGACACTGAACGGGACCATTTCTTTTGTGCGGCTCCTCTATAGTTATTCTTCTGTAGAGAATATATTTTAAATTATAAATAGGATGCGTTTCATTTTTTTAAAGCTTAATGTCGCCAGGTTCTAATTCTACCCGAAATAATGGTTGGGGATTTATTTCCCTGTTTTTAATATTTGTAACGTTTTTTATTTTAAAACCCTTCTCTTCCAAAAAAGTTTTAATTTCATCTGGGTCCACGCATGAGTCTATGCCCTTGATCACTACCTGAAGACCTTTGCTGCTCTTTAGTTGATATGTGTAAAAGCTTTTTTTAAGGGCTTCGAATTTGTTAGTTAATTTACGAAAATCATTCTCATGATTAACCTGAATTTTTGTCTCGTTTATATTTCCACGCTTGATTGCAGCTACGTAAAACGAATTTTCACCTATTACCGAGATCACGCTCTATATTAACTCACTTGAGTTTTGCTCCCTTAGATATATCGGGGGTGGCTTAGAAGGTTTTATAACGTTTGGTGATTCCGAGGATTCATCCTCCAGAATTGCAAAACGATTTTGAGAGTTTATTTTATCAAAAGATGGTACTTTTGAAGCCGAAGCAACTGCTGCAGAGGTAGGGCTGCGACCCCGTTTAAGCACTGTTATGTACCTGTCCATACCAACTTGTACTTGAGGCTTTTGACCACTTTTTACTTGAGATGTTTGCATTGCATCTGTCTTAGAGCTCATGGTACCATTTGTTAGACCCCTTTCAGACTCGGCAAGTTAGTTGCGCAAGTTACTTGCCGACAACAACAAAGTCTGTGCAAATTTTTTTTCTTTACCCCGAGCTTACCGAACGTCTACAAACCGAGAGTTGCGCAAGTAACTTGCCGAGTGTGAAAGGGGTCTTACTAAGATTGTGTTTGCCGTTGCGGCAACACTTGCAAATGAGAGGTTTATATTTTAACGTAAAGAGAGGGCGAAAGGGATCGTGTTCGAACAATTGGTTTAGCCGTTAGGTAGTTACTATCGTTTTCTTTTGTTTTATTTATTACAGCATTGCCTTCGTAAGCATGCACTGTCACATAAACATTTCTTTCATTTAGTTTTATTGTTGTTTCATTGTTTTTATTCATGCAATAAATTGTTTTTGTTTTTCACCGTTTAACTGTGCTTTTAATATTTTTGTTATTTATTGTATTTTACAACAACAAGAAAATAAGAACTTTAAACTAAAATGTTTTTGCTCAGAATATGTATGTATACATACACATGTATGAACATTAGTACGTATATATTTTTACTATTTTTCTTTATTTATTATTTTTTTCGTATAATTGTTCACTTTTATGTTAAATAATTAAAATAACAAAATATATCATTTATTTTCAAGCGTCCATTCTCTGTTTATATAACAAAATCAAATGTGTTTAATTAAAAATTCAAATTGTATGCGGAAGTAAGAATACACGTCTGTATTACAACAAAGCACGAACCGAACTGTGAATGTATGAGTTTAGTGAATTTTTCTACAGCCAGATCCAATTCCTCAGAAGATTTAATATATGTGTTAAGTTCTAAATTATGATCCATCAAATATTGAAAATAGCCTATATTGGTTTTAGATTAAATTATTTTATTACATTTAGAAACAGTTGGTAAAATTGTGCTATAACTTAAAATTATAGGTGTATGATCCGAATTAAGATAATCAGAGTCGATTATATCAAGTAAATTGTCAGGTATACCCAAGTAAACAAAGAAGTCTGGTAAGTCTGGAATTTTATTTGGATCTGAAGGCCAATATGTGGACCTTCCTGTAGACATAGTTTTAACCCCGTATTTGGATATGCATTTATAAAGCTCTTTACCTTTTGGATTCGCAATTCTAGAGCCCCACCATGGGTGTTTGGCATTGAAATCTCCGCCTACAATAAATTTGGAACCGAGACTTTTAAAGAAAACTTCGTAGTTTTGAAGATTTAGACTATGCCTTGGAGGACAGTAAATGCCATATATAGGTATTTCAACTTTGTTGCATTTAATTTTCACACCACACCCTTGAATTGACGGTTTGCTTATAGGTTGTAAAGATTCATAAGTAAAATTTGACTTGATTAATACTGCTGCACCAGCATGTGCTTTGTCATCAGGATGATTTGCTTGAAAGATATCATTATCCTCTTATGTTAAAATGTGTTTTAGAAGTAAAATGTGTTTAAGATAATAGTAAGACATCTAAATAATTAGTTTTGAGGAAAATTTCTATTTCCCTTGTATGATTGGAAGCACCTTTTGCATTCCATGATGATATTCTTAAATTTATTTGCATAATTTTTCCATTATTTTTGTCATCATGTCCAACATTTTGTCCATCATGCGTTCTAACCTTTCCATAAACCTCAACTCAGGACTGTTTGTATTTCCTATAACTGCTTGAGCATAGGTAACTCCATCATTGTTCGCACCATCATTGATTCTAGTATTTACGAATGAATTAGAATGTGGGAATTGACTATTTGGTATTTGTTGGGTTCTAAATTGATTTTGTCTATTGTATGCGCTTCGTTTCTGTTGTATAATTTTCTGGTAGATTGTACATCCCTTATAATTAGCAGTATGATTTTGGAGACAATTTATACATTTTGGTGGTGTTTGCATATTTTTTTGTACATTCTACTGTGGGATGTTCTAATCCGCACTTTACACATTTAAATGGCCGTTTACAGTAGGACTTGGTATGGCCAAGCTGCTGACATCGATAGCATTGAACTAAATCGTCAGTCTTCTTTGGGGCTTCAATCGAAACTATAGCATTATTTATATGCTTTATGTTAAAAATTTCTTTGTTGGATTTGGGTCAAGGTCTACAAAAAACATTGGTAGTGGTAATTTTGTAACATGAATCCTAACATTAACTACATCCCTGACCTGATGCCCTAACACTAAAAGTTCTGCCTTTATATCATCTACTGGTGTTGAGTGATGAATACCCTTGATTACAACTCTATATGCTCGTTCCTGCTTAAGTTGATAAGTGTGATAACTGATTTTATTTGATTCAAAATATTTGATAACCTTTCTATATGAATCAACACTTTGAATGCTTATGGTGTTTTCTTTTCTACAAAAAATGTCACATTTTATTTAAAAAAAAATGCAATTTCGTGTTCGTTTCTTAAAAATGCTTTGCTCTCTAAAAGGGCAGCGTGTTTTATTCTAAAAAATTCACCCTCACTAATGGCGTAAGGCATTGCACTTTACGCCCCGTATAAATCGACAGTGTAAATAATGCCCTCTAAAACAGTTGATTTCTGTTTATATATAGAGCTGCCAGACGACGTTGGGAAAAAATCGCCTCTAATCAGGAAATTAAAAATTTTACATTTTAAAAGTTATTTTTTCTATTATTTTATATTAAAAAACATAACAAAGCATTTCATTGTTAATGGTAGGTTATCAGTGATAAAAAAATTTATGTAAGTGGTTTCGGTGTTTTAAAATTGTTCTAAAGAAATCAACAAATCAAAAAATCTTAAAAACTTTGGCAGTCTGGCAAAGGTATTTTATTGTTTACATATTTTATGAAAAATAAACTAAAAAAAAATTTGTGAGTGAAAAAGTTAAAAATATGGATATTATTGCAGCCATTACATGTGCAGAAATGATTGTAAACCAATTATTGGATTCATCCTCGTCATCTGATGAGGAAGAAATGTGCAATATATTTACACGTAGTGGTCAGTCGCGTGTCAAAGGATTTGTCTGCCATATATGTTGTGTACAAATCCAAGAGTTTTTTTGTTTCTCCTTCTGTCCAATCTGGAAGCAAAAAAATCAATGTTTGAACTTTTATTATTTTATACACATTAGGCACTTGTTGCGATGACCACCAAAAAGAGTATCAATCTATTTTTATAGCGGCGACGATTGCCTCAAAAAGCAACAGCTACAAACGAGACAACGTTCAAAGCAACATGCCTTTGGTTATTTTCGGCTGCAAAAAAGTGGACACTAATGATGCCAGCGCAAGAGCAAACACGAACATTTATATACATATGTGTATAGAATCTGCAAGAGCGCGTGGGTGCAGGCGAACATGAAAATCTTGCTTGCATTCCCCTCCAGCACCATTTTCACCTTAAGCGTCCACTAGTTTTGCAAACATTATTTTAAGACTAATTTTTACTTACATTGAACTGTTTTCGAGCAAGCTGGAATGTCGTCGTTCATTTTTTTGATGAAATAAACAAATTTTAAATTAGTTTTGTAAATTATTAAGAAAAAACTTTTTGTCAGCTGTTAAAAACAAGGCATTCCACTTTTTGATAAATTGTGTTTTGTTCTTGTCAAATAACAAATAGCATTGTTACAGGGTGGGCAAGACATTTTTTACATGTACCTTTTAACAAGGTGGTATTTTTTTGGTAGAAAAGAAAACACCATTAGTCTAATATTTTTGTCTCTCAAAGATTTATAATTAAAATCAGTTATTTCCTTGCTTATACATTTAATCATTTTACAGATATCTAAAATATCTGGAACATAAATTGGTGGAGGTTTTGGAGTTTTATCTTCTTTTTCATTATCTTCCTCATCATCTTTATCGCCAAGTAATTGATATCGGTTATTTCTAGAAGTGCTGGGTTCGTTATTAATATTAAATTTTTTATGCTGACGCATATTTGGAGACTTAGTTAACCGTCGTTTGTTTGTTATTGTATTTGGAACTTGCTGCCAAATACCATCAGTTTCATCGCTATCACTTCCTTCACTCAAATTCGTCATATTGCCGTTTTGTTGTTATTACAAGTGTACTGTAAAGTGGACTATTGCTATTGTTTGTGTAATTTTTGGAATATTTGTTTTTAAATTTGTAACTATTTGTTTTTGTAAACTTGATTATTGTTTGTGTAGTTTTTGGACTTTTTTTTTAAATTTGTATACTATTTGTTTGTATTTTTTAACATTAGTTTTTTTTCGGATTTTTGTAATTTTATAATAAATTTGTGCGAAAATAGGTCTGCTTACAACCACAGTTTATCAGAGACAACTTATCAAATATTTGACGAAAAAAAAAATTGGCCAACACCCAAACTAAAATATAATTTTCTTTAATTCCAATATTTATTTTGATTATAATACATTGGTGTCCAGCCCATACCACAATTGTGGAAATTAATTCACACACATTCTTCACACGCATTCTTACGCTCTTTCATTTCAGTCGTCGATTATCAAGCGACGAGTGCACATGCGGCGGATGCTTACATATTTTGTATATTTTACTTAAAAAAACTTGCCCAGTAAACATTGCATACATAAATAGAGAAGTAATAGAATGATGCAATTTAAAAGATATTTCATGATTGGGAATGCTTTTGGCAATATACAGTGCCTCTTATGTTTTGAAAAATTTAAAAATAAGAGGCAAGATGTTTTAAAAAGGCATTTTGAAAAATTTCATAGTTATACATATAAATCTAAAAAAAGAAAAATATTCGCAATTTTTAAGCTTTTCGTTAATGGCAGATTCTACACATGATTCTAGCTGAATACAATGCCAGGCAATAATATTGCGGTACAAGGGAAGAGTTTCTATAAAACCAAAACTATGGCCTTTTGGTTTCTGTAAAAAATGTTTTTCGATTTTGAAAAAGGTGTTCTTTTTCTTTCACTTTAAATTCATTTATATTACTATGAATGTTATCAAAATGTCTTTTTAAAACATCTTCTCTCTTATTTTTAAATGATTTATAACATAAGAGCCAACAAATTAAAAATGACTTCCTGTTTTTGATTATAAAAACTAAATTAAAGTCAAATATAAGAATTTATTTACCATTAAAAATAAATACATAATTCTTATTTTGCAAGCACAAAAAAAAAGATGGAAAATAACAAACTTTAATTGTTATGGCACCGCTCGTAATTATTACGGTGCTGATTTAAACTATTTTAATAATTGCTTTTTTTAGTTTGACTTGAATTTGTGTTTGCTGGGTAAACTCTCTCTATTCACTAATACTAATAATGGGTGTTTTTTTCAGTGGTATAGAACTTCGAATTGAAATAAAACACAAGAAAATCGTTTTAATGACCATCAATTTGGCTTTATTGAAAGGATAATTTTATGCCATTAATGTTTAAATATGATTTCAGGCATGTGGCCGCCGCGGCTGGCTCGAATAAAGCCAATTCTACAGGTCCAATTTTCAACCACTTTTTCGAGCATATGGGGCCGTATGTCGGCAATAACGCCACGAATGTTGGCTTCCAATTCCCCTAACGTTTCTGGTTTGTTGGCGTAGACGAGCGACTTCACATATCCCCAAAGAAAATATTCCAATGGTGTCAAATCACACGATCTTGGTGGCCAATTGACAGGTCCATTCCGCGAAATTATGCGCTCATCGAATGTTTCCTTCAATAAATCGATTGTGACGTGCGCTGTGTGGCATGTAGCGCCGTCTTGTTGGAACCACAACTCATCCACATTCATGCCATCCAATTCGAGAACAAAATAGTCGGTTATCATGGCTCTATACCGGTCTCCATTAACGGTAACTGCCTCTCCAGCATTATTTCGGAAGAAGTATGGCCCAATGACTCCACCAGCCCATAGAGCACACCAAACAGTCAGTTTTTGTGGATGTAATGGCGTCTCAAGGGTCTCATGTGGATTCTCTTCACTCCAAATGCGGCAATTTTGCTTGTTGACGTAGCCATTCAACCAAAAATGAGCTTCATCACTGAACCAAATTTTGCGATGAAAATCAGCATCGAGATCAATCTCATTTTCGGCCCATACACCAAAATCACGACGCATTGCATGGTCTCGCGGCTTTAATTCTTGCACAAGCTAGATCTTGTAAGGTCGCAAGCCAAGATCTTTGCGCAAAATCTTCCATAAAGTTGATGGACAAAGCTCCAATTGCTGTGCACGGTGGCGAATCGATTCATTCGGGTCCTCTTCAACACTTTGCTCTACAGCGGCAATTGTTTCTTCGGTGCGCACTGTTCGACGTCTCTGCGGATGCGTATTATCACATAGAGTAAACGTAGTGCGAAAACGATCCATGGTTAACCGAATTAATTGCTCTGATGGACGATTATGTCGACCATAAAATGGACGGAGCTTGCGGTAAACTTCGCGAACTGAACCGTTATTTTTGAAATAAATTTGCACGATTTGCAAGCGTTGTTCTTTTGTCAACCTGTTCATGATGAAATGGCAAGCCAAACTGAACATAAATGACATTAGAGTTGCCAGATTTGACCACAAAATGCCAGTTTTATCTCTATTCGAAAAACAAACCTGTAAAAAAAACACCCGATATGAAGCAATACAACCACAATTTACTTTTTGGACGTCCCTGTTATAATACCACAGCTTACTAACAACAATTTTTTTCTATGTCTAGAGAAATTATTTGTTTTATTTTGTGATGTTAAGACTATGTTAAATCTCACTAACTATTAACAAAAGTAGTGGCTATGCTTATTTGGTCAAATATTTAATAAGTGTGACCATAGCTGTAGAGACACTTGCACCCAGGTTTCCTATGTAAAAAAAAAAAAATAATTAAAGGTTAATTATCTTCTTAAATACCACTTAAAATACTAACTTTAACTACATATACGGGTATGTTCTAGAAATTGAAATGAAGTGGAGCAAATTTTAAAAACAACCCTGTACTGAAAGTTCATACTAATATTCCATTTTATCAATTTCATTTTGTGCGTACCAATTAGCTTTACAAGCACAACTCTTAAAACACGAAAAACTACAGTCATTTTGTAAATAAATCTCTTTCGTATTAATATATATTTTTATTATATATATTTAGCTGGTGAGGCCTAACTCCATTTGTGAAAATAAAAATGCAAAATTTTTTATTTCATTTTTCCCGACGTTTCGTGAATTTTATGTTCACTTCTTCAGGGGATTCGTCTATTAATATAAAATAAAATCATCAACATTTAATAATACAATAAATATAAATGTAACGAACTTACAGTGAAAAGAAACAAATTTGTATTACATTAATATATTTTTAAAAACATAAAAGCAAACACTAGTGGTGTCATCTACTGTTTTTCAAAACAACTCTATAACTGGCGCTTAAATTGTCAGTATCTTCTTTTTTATTCATTGTTCTATTTATTTTCTGTTGAATTCTTAAGCTTTCTGTTGTATATCTTTTCCTCACGTTATTTACCTTGTCAAGTATTCTTATGTTGTCAAAATCAGGTTTGTGTTTTGTTTGTAATATGTGCTGTGATAATGCAGTGCTTTCTTTGTTTTTGTTTATGTCTGAATTGTGTTCTCCCATTCTTGTCTCCAAATTCCTTTTGGTCGTACCAATGTAAACTAAGTCACAGCTGTTGTTGTTGTCTCCCTTGCATGGTATTTCATACACTACATTATTTTGTTGTAGTTTGTGTATTGGAGTTTTTGTATTTGTAAATATTGCTCTTAATGTTTTGTTTGGTTTGTAAGCAAAGCTCATGTCATTTTTATCTATTGCACCTTTTATGTTTTTATTGTCCGTGAGGCCCGGTATGTATTTTACACTGATAAAATATTTTTCCTCCTTTTCAATGTTACCATTTGTGTTTGTTATTATAGGTTTATAGGCAGTTATTAAATTTTTAATTAAATTTGTAGGAAAAGCATTATCTTTAAGTAATTTCGTGATTACCAGTTTATTTTTGCTGTGGTGTTGTTTATCGCTAATATCAAGAACTCTACGTATAAAATTTTTTGCAGTATTTATTATTTGAGATTTAGGTTGAGTAGCGTTGAAATTGATAATTCTGCCAGAAGATGTATTTTTTGCATACCAGTCAAACGTTATTTTATTGTCCTCTATATGTAATTTTGTGTCAAGGTATGCTATTTCTCTGTTCGTCTCCACCTCAACGGTGAATTTAATCTTCGGGTGATACCCGTTGAGTGCTGTAAGTATATCGTCTTTGTCCTTAATGTCTATTACAGCCAGTATGTCATCTACGTACTTTGCCACGTATTTGATGTTGACGTTCTGGTTTTTCAATTCTGCCAAGGCTGCGTCTAGTAAATTATCCAAAACAATATCGGCAATAGTAGGGGAAAGGGGATATCCCATTGGCATACCAAAAATCTGTTTGTATATTTTGTTATTGTATGTAAAATAGTTGTTGTCATTCAAACAGAATTTCAGAATTTCCAAGAATTTGGATTTTGGGATACTGGTTTTCGTCTCAATAGTGTGCCATTGGTTCATAATATTTTTTATCGCTGTGTAAACAGGAACATTGGTGAAAAGAGAAACTACGTCAAACGAAACCAGTGTGTCATTTTTATTAATGGTGATGTCCTTCAGCTGTTTTTTTAGTTCCATAGAGTTTTTAATGTTATATTTTTCCGAGATAATGTTCTTGAGTATGAGTCCTATGTGTTTGCTTAACTGATAGCACGGGACTTGAATAGATGATACTATGGGTCGTAAAGGTATCCCACATTTGTGGATTTTAGGTAACCCGTAAATTCTAGGTGCCGTTGCAGCCGAACAAGTGATCCTATGTTTTTGCCAATTATCTATATATTTATCCCTGTATAATTGACTAATAATGCTGTTATTAGTTCTTACTAATTTGCTGGTAGGGTCCATGTTCATAACCTGGTAAGTATTTTTGTCTTCGAGTAAATTTTCCATTTTCTTTTCATATTCTTTCCTGTAGATTGCAACTGTTTTGTTTCCTTTGTCTGATTGGAGTATAATTATGTCCTTGTGTCTCTTCAAAAATGTGTTAGTTTTTTCATATATGGCTAAAATTAATTTCTCTTTCGGTGTGTTACGTATGTTCCTCTTAAAAAGTCTAATTCTATTTGCCAATCTAGTTCTTGTCTCATCCTTTTCCCCATGGGTATTTTCTACCATTTTCTGAATGCACTGTTCTACATCTGCTATAATTTCCAGTGGTGAAAAACCTTGTCTATTAATTGGTAAAGCAAATTTTTTCCCTAACGTTAGCAACCATTTGCATTCCCATGGTATATCAACTTCAGTTTTGTTTTCAAGCCATTGTTCGTTAAAAACTAATCCCAGCTTCATAAATAACTTTTCTTTCAGTGTATTAAGTTTACTCGTCTGTTTTTGTCTTGCATTCATGTTTATGAATCTATTTCTACAAGTCTGATTTTTCATGAAAGCTTCAAAATCATCTATCGTCAAAAAGTTTTGTATACCAGATTTTAAGTGGTATAGCCTTCCTTTTATTGCCCTCAAATCGGCGTTTGCCTGCGATATCTCCAGATTTAAAATTTTTCTATGAAAATTGTATTCGACTCTCTCCAACTGTTCTTTTATTGTCGCGCATTGAAAAAGTTTCGTTACCTGTACTGTTGTAGCCATAGTGTGTTTTGGCACTATGCCAAACCTTCTGCATGATAATAAAAATTTTAGTCCCTGTTGTTTTTGTGCATATTTTTTTACTTCATTGCAATATTCCTTCATGGCTCTGCATGTTTCCCTATCATATTTAAAAGTTATATGCTGAAAAAATCCTTTCATGTTACGTGCCGTCTAAGAATGTTGATGCTCATAGATTATATGTAAATAGATTAAGTTAATTCTATACGGCAAGCTATCCGTTGTTTCTATTTATTTTTCTTTATTTTTGGCCACTTTCTTTTATTTGTATTAATATATATTTTTATTATATATATTTAGCTGGTGAGGCCTAACTCCATTTGTGAAAATAAAAATGCAAAATTTTTTATTTCATTTTTCCCGACGTTTCGTGAATTTTATGTTCACTTCTTCAGGGGATTCGTCTATTAATATAAAATAAAATCATCAACATTTAATAATACAATAAATATAAATGTAACGAACTTACAGTGAAAAGAAACAAATTTGTATTACATTAATATATTTTTAAAAACATAAAAGCAAACACTAGTGGTGTCGTCTACTGTTTTTCAAAACAACTCTATAACTGGCGCTTAAATTGTCAGTATCTTCTTTTTTATTCATTGTTCTATTTATTTTCTGTTGAATTCTTAAGCTTTCTGTTGTATATCTTTTCCTCACGTTATTTACCTTGTCAAGTATTCTTATGTTGTCAAAATCAGGTTTGTGTTTTGTTTGTAATATGTGCTGTGATAATGCAGTGCTTTCTTTGTTTTTGTTTATGTCTGAATTGTGTTCTCCCATTCTTGTCTCCAAATTCCTTTTGGTCGTACCAATGTAAACTAAGTCACAGCTGTTGTTGTTGTCTCCCTTGCATGGTATTTCATACACTACATTATTTTGTTGTAGTTTGTGTATTGGAGTTTTTGTATTTGTAAATATTGCACTTAATGTTTTGTTTGGTTTGTAAGCAAAGCTCATGTCATTTTTATCTATTGCACCTTTTATGTTTTTATTGTCCGTGAGGCCCGGTATGTATTTTACACTGATAAAATATTTTTCCTCCTTTTCAATGTTACCATTTGTGTTTGTTATTATAGGTTTATAGGCAGTTATTAAATTTTTAATTAAATTTGTAGGAAAAGCATTATCTTTAAGTAATTTCGTGATTACCAGTTTATTTTTGCTGTGGTGTTGTTTATCACTAATATCAAGAACTCTACGTATAAAATTTTTTGCAGTATTTATTATTTGAGATTTAGGTTGAGTAGCGTTGAAATTGATAATTCTGCCAGAAGATGTATTTTTTGCATACCAGTCAAACGTTATTTTATTGTCCTCTCTATGTAATTTTGTGTCAAGGTATGCTATTTCTCTGTTCGTCTCCACCTCAACGGTGAATTTAATCTTCGGGTGATACCCGTTGAGTGCTGTAAGTATATCGTCTTTGTCCTTAATGTCTATTACAGCCAGTATGTCATCTACGTACTTTGCCACGTATTTGATGTTGACGTTCTTGTTTTTCAATTCTGCCAAGGCTGCGTCTAGTAAATTATCCAAAACAATATCGGCAATAGTAGGGGAAAGGGGATATCCCATTGGCATACCAAAAATCTGTTTGTATATTTTGTTATTGTATGTAAAATAGTTGTTGTCATTCAAACAGAATTTCAGAATTTCCAAGAATTTGGATTTTGGGATACTGGTTTTCGTCTCAATAGTGTGCCATTGGTTCATAATATTTTTTATCGCTGTGTAAACAGGAACATTGGTGAAAAGAGAAACTACGTCAAACGAAACCAGTGTGTCATTTTTATTAATGGTGATGTCCTTCAGCTGTTTTTTTAGTTCCATAGAGTTTTTAATGTTATATTTTTCCGAGATAATGTTCTTGAGTATGAGTCCTATGTGTTTGCTTAACTGATAGCACGGGACTTGAATAGATGATACTATGGGTCGTAAAGGTATCCCACATTTGTGGATTTTAGGTAACCCGTAAATTCTAGGTGCCGTTGCAGCCGAACAAGTGAGCCTATGTTTTTGCCAATTATCTATATATTTATCCCTGTATAATTGACTAATAATGCTGTTATTAGTTCTTACTAATTTGCTGGTAGGGTCCATGTTCATAACCTGGTAAGTATTTTTGTCTTCGAGTAAATTTTCCATTTTCTTTTCATATTCTTTCCTGTAGATTGCAACTGTTTTGTTTCCTTTGTCTGATTGGAGTATAATTATGTCCTTGTGTCTCTTCAAAAATGTGTTAGTTTTTTCATATATGGCTAAAATTAATTTCTCTTTCGGTGTGTTACGTATGTTCCTCTTAAAAAGTCTAATTCTATTTGCCAATCTAGTTCTTGTCTCATCCTTTTCCCCATGGGTATTTTCTACCATTTTCTGAATACACTGTTCTACATCTGCTATAATTTCCAGTGGTGAAAAACCTTGTCTATTAATTGGTAAAGCAAATTTTTTCCCTAACGTTAGCAACCATTTGCATTCCCATGGTATATCAACTTCAGTTTTGTTTTCAAGCCATTGTTCGTTAAAAACTAATCCCAGCTTCATAAATAACTTTTCTTTCAGTGTATTAAGTTTACTCGTCTGTTTTTGTCTTGCATTCATGTTTATGAATCTATTTCTACAAGTCTGATTTTTCATGAAAGCTTCAAAATCATCTATCTATCTATCTCTTTCGATTTCAATTTCACTTCATTTCGATTTCTAGATATTTTTTTTTTAATTAAAACTTACATATTTTTTGAGGGTATTGGGTGTTTGAGATAACTAAAAATCTGTTGTAGTGTTTAATTACTCAAATAATAACAAAAAACAATCTCTTTAATGAAAAAGAAAAGCAACAACAATCATGTAAGGATTGCTGGGCCCTACAGTCTAAACAACATGAATGAAACATCACTCCTTTGGTTGTGAGTAAAATTTTATTTTTTTTTTTTTTGTAATTATTTCTCCCTCTCATAGTCATAAATAACGTACATATGTTTCTTGTTTATATTTTTGTCCGATGGTCAGTCCGATATCATTTTGTTTCATCCATAATGTATATCTTATTTTGTTATTCCTTTTACTTTCATTCATTTCTATAACTTTATTGAATTAACATTATATTGTTTTACTATATTTTTGGGGTGTAAATGGGGTTGGTTACTGTTGCTTGGGTACGTTGGCCGGAACTACAAAGTGGCAGGGGACCTTACTCGAGGGGATTGTTGAGACAGGTCAGTTAGCGGCTGGCGCGAGTTAAGAGATAAGCTAATTGGGACCAGCATAAATCATTACCATAAGCATAAAAAAGTACAGTGCGGAAAACCAATTTTATCTTTAACAGAAAAGACTATCGTTTATCTCTTAAGTTTACAATAAATAAATTTAAGCCAGACAAATATTTCTCACACATTATATTTTCATTCTAATCTTAAGAATAATTTTTTCCACACATTGTAAAAAGTAACAGATAAGCATTTAAAGTAACAGATAAGTATTCTCCCTATAATCATAAGAATAGCAAAGTATAAATACTCATGTAAATACTTTTGCTCGACAGTTCATAAGAAAATTCAGTTCATATAAAAACTCAGTTCTTAAGAAAACTAGTTCATAAGTAAAACTCTAATAATAAAGAACGTTAGTATCTTGAAGTTAATATTTTTGAAACCAAAAAATAACGTTTCTTAACTGGCGATCCTGCCGGAGTAAAATATATTTTGTTGCTGTAGAGGCGGGCCAATATATCCTTCTCACAGCAAGGATTTGAAAAATTTTTTTATATATAAGAAAAAATACTAAAACTAAATCAATTCTTCATAGTGGAAAGTATAGTTAATAAATTAATAAAACAACGAAATAATAGTAGACAGGGAATATTTAACAATAACAGAGAAACGGCCCAAATCAGCATGGAACAGCTCATCCAACAAATGGCTTTACAGGCGGTCCAACAGGAGAACCATGAGTTAAGGACTTGATTGGTACAGATACCAATATATCCTGCGGTAAATAACCCCCAAGTGGAAAACCTTAAGGCAAGAGTTGCAGTATATAACAATCCCAATGAAATAAATTTTTAAATTTTTAAATCACTACCTACAATTGATGGAGTGAAGAATAATTACAGACTTTGACGAGAAGATGTCACTCGTTTAATGAACAGCATAAATCAACATTCAAACTCAAATAGATATGTTGAAGCCCTTACTATTGTGAAATTAAAAATTACTGGCGCAGCAGCCAACATATTTTTAAACCATAACACAATATTCAATTTCGAGGCAATTCTTAATCGACTGGATTACACTTATTGTGACCAGCGCCCATTTTATGTCCTGAAGGACGAATTAACTAAACTTACCCAAGGGAAATTATCATTGTCAGAATTCCACGATGAGGTTAGTAAGGCATTAACAGTTGTAACTTCCCACCAGACTCAATAAAATGCATGATTGCACATGCTATGGAAGATGCAGTAAGAACGTTTAAAAATGGGATAATAACGAATTTATTCGCTCAACATTATACGGAAACCCCGTCAAAGACTTCGAACATGTATATCAGAGATCAGCAATGAATCGTTTTTTCGCTACTCATACTGACTCATGCAATTGTAAGTATAAGTGCGTAGACATCATTGAAACTAAACTACTCTGATTCACTCATACTCACAAGAGAAATTAATATGAGTGCGATGTCGACATTATACGCATACTCATAAATGACGTCAGTTTGATTTATAATTTCAAGAAAATACTTACAATACTCACAATGATTCAACTCATATAGCTCATCCATTTACCGTTTTAACACAACAGATCAAACACACAACTTCATAATCAACGCTTCCAGATAGATTTGCCGAAAAATCGTCCACTTCATACATGTAACTTTAGTAAACTGTAATTGCCAAATCTTCACTTTGCTATTTCGGGGACAAATCTGGCAGCCTCGCATTTTGCTTCACCTATACACATTGAATTGAGTAGATTCTAAATCAACCACTACAAATGTTGCTAAGAATGAGTACGATGAATAAAATAAAACTTCTGAGTGAATATGAGTTTGAATAACATTGGAATAAGTATGAGTGCGTATAAGTACAAGAATTTATGAGTCATGATTTAGCTCTACTCACTTTTTCACTACTCATTGCTGATCTCTGGTGCATATACAATGGCTCAAACCATCGAACATGATAACAACCACAAAAATTTACATTATGGAATACTTTTGGCAAGAAAGAAAAATAATGTACCCAACAGAGCTATAAAAATCCACATACTAGAAGGCCATCATATTATCAAAATCAACAAAGCAATTTTCCAAAACTAGAGCCAATGGACACCTCTTCAGGGAACACCAGAAACTGCAATAACTTCAACAACGCTAGACAGCAGTACAACCCACAAGGATTTCACAGCCAACCCTGGAAAAGAATTCGTGACCAAAGTGGAAACTTTCAACAGGCACACAAAGTTCAGAAAAACAACCAGATAAAAACTCAACAAGAAGACAACATTAGTACCACCACAGAGAAAAGTAGTAAGTGCTATAGAAATAAGTCTATTATTAAGAATTTAAACTAGAGGGGTTGTACTATATTTTTATGAAGGATGAAGAAGGTAAAGAATATAAAATTTTCATAGATTGTGGTGCAACCCACAATACATAAACAAAAATTTAGTAATAGGTAAGAGAATTCGGACAAAACCTTTGAGAATGATCTCCATCCATGGTGAATCAAAATTGAATTTCAAACAGAAAACAAAACTGTTTAATAAAGAATTTGAATTTTATGAACTTAAAAATGATAATGATTATGACTTGATGTTGGGAGTTGAGGGCTTAACACAATTAGACACTGGCATACCCATTAAAAAGAAATTGTTTATTGTCCCTAAAGATATACAGAAGATAAATTATTCTATAGGTGATCAAAAATTTGCATTGGAAATAGATAAACTAATAAATGAGAATACTAGCATAGGTCGACTACCATTTACAACAACCATAGAAGCTAGTATTAGAACTACGACAAATGCACCAATCTGTGCCAAACAAAATCCAGGTAATATAAATGATACAGAATTCGTGAATAAAGAAATAAAAAAAATTTTGGAACAAGATATTATACAGAAAAGTTATAGTCCTTATAATTCCCCAATGTTAACAGTCCATAAAAAAGGATTGGAAGAAAACGGGAAACCAAAACGACGAATGGTCATAGACTTAAGGAAACTTAATAAACATACCATAACTGATAGATACATTATACCTGATGTCAACATTACATTACAGAATTTAGGAAGGGCTAAATATTTTACAAAATTAGATTTAGAATCTGAATTTCACGAGATAAAGATAAAAAAGGAAGATAGACAGAAAACTGCATTTTGTGTTAATGGAGGCAAATATGAATTCAAACCCAATCAATCCAAACCAATGCCCCATCAATTTTTCAAAGATGTGTAGATGACATACTTCGAGAATTCATAGGTAAATTCGTATGAGTTTACATAGACGATGTTTTAATTTGTTCATCTTCTCCTGAGGAACATTTAGACCATATACAAATAGTGTTTAAAGCTTTAAATAAAGCTACCTTGATACCTAGGTCATATTATTAAACATGGTAAAATAACAACAGACCCAGAAAAAATAAAGGCTATTGAGAATTTTCCAATTCCTACCACACTCAAAGATTTGAGAGGTTTTTAAGGATTAACTGGTTATTATAGACGTTTCGTGCAAAATTATGCCCAAATCACGAAACCATTAACAGTTCATTTAAAAGGAGAAAATTCCCATTTATCAAATTAATTGAAGCTGGAGTGCCTCAGGAAAGCATCCTGGGCCCACTTTTTTACCTTATATATACCTCGGACATGCCAACAAATAATTACACCCTAACCTCAACTTTTGCTGATGATACAGCTTTTCTAAGCGTACACGAGAACAGTCGAGAAGCATCTCGATACCTGCAGGATCATATATTTCAACTAGAACTGTGGTTAAAACAATGGAGAATAAAGATCAATGAGCAAAAATACGTACATATAACATTCACCTTGCGTCGGGAAACTTGCCCCCCTATTAAAATCAATAATCAACTAGTGCCTCAACAATCGCATGTCAAATATCTCGGTATTCATCTAGATCGTCGTTTAACATGGAAATGCCATATAGAAGCAAAATTAACCCAAATGAAACTAACAGCAATTCAAATTAACTGGCTTATTGGAAGAAATTCTGTTCTTAGTCTCGATTGCAAACTACTACTTTACAACTCTATTTTAAAGCCAATATGGTGCTACGGTATTCAACTATGGGGCACTGCCTCGGCTTCAAATATCGAAAAAATTCAAAGACGCCAAAATAAACTTCTTCGAATAATCACAGCTGCCCCTTGGTATGTTAAAAACTCAAATATCCACAAGGATCTCAATGTGCCACTGGTAAGGACTATTATTACGAAGTATGCGGTAAAATATTTAAAAAGGCTAGAGTTGCACCCTAATCCACTAGCTCGAAATATTTTAAATGATAGTGGCCACACTCGCTTAAGAAGAAGAGACACTGCAGCACTTACCCATTAAGATGAGCGATAAACACCTACATATGTGAACAGAACCCGTAATGAAGAAAATTTTTGTCTGGCACTGGCAGGACATAAAATAAATTATTAGGATAAGATTTGATTAATTATTGTTAGTTCATATTTAATATATGAAGATTCAATAAATAAATAATGAAAAAAAAAAAAAAAAAAAATTAATTTAGATAAAGCAGCCATAGAAACTGTAAGTTTATTAAAACTTAAATTAAAGGAACAGGTTGAATTCTTTCAACCCAATTTTGACAAACCTTTTGAACTTACCACAGATGAATCCAACATAGCTATTGGTGCAGTGTTAAGTCAAAATAAAAAGCAAATTTATTTTCTATCCCGCACACTTAGTACGAAAGAGCAAAACTACAGCACGAATGAAAAAGAGCGGTTAGCTGTAATCTGGGCTTTACAAAAACTCCGAAATTATATATATGGAATAGGAGATCTTACCATTTTTACAGATCACTAACATATGCTATCTCCGAAAAAAATTCCAACCCTAAATTAAAACGTTGGAAAGCCATAATAGAGGACTATGGTGCTAAAATTAAATACAAACCCGGTACTGAAAATGTTGTAGCAGACTTGCTATCACGGCAAATTATTAATACATCTTCTATAGACAGGGAACACTCAGCCGAAAGTTCCGCAAGTAATATAATAAAAACTGTTACACAGCCATTTAATACATACGGTATACAATTAGAACTCGTACCTACTCCAAATTTTGCCGATACACGAACACGCACTATTTTGCCTAGTAAAGTACGCCACACTATTAATTTTTCAAATATTAATGATCTGGTAAGTGAATTAAAAAAGATATTGGTCCCAAGCCGAATCGTGGCTATACATATGAAAATAGAAGTTTTGTACCAATACGCAGTACTAATTAAAGAAGCATTTATAGGTACTTATTTTGTACACACACCAAGAAAATTAAAATATGTAATTGATAGAAATAATCAACTTCGAATTGTAGAAGAAACACATTTAAGAGCTCATAGAAGCTACGTTAGGTAAGGTTAGGTTAGGAAGGGTTATGTGCCCAAGGGCACACTTCCATTCGGAGACCGGTACGGTCCATTGTGAATCCCTTCGATGAAAAGAAAAAAGTAGAAAAGAGAAAGGTAAGGAAAAGAAGTATGAGGTGGATAAAATCCAGAAAATTAGAAAGTTAGTAGGCAATATAAAGAACAATTTCCCTCTCTACAGTCCCCTCAACAGAAACAACCGCACTATTTCCCTGACAAACCCCAGTAGATCAGTCGGATTACATCCAGCGATGCACACCAGTTCGTCGTGAAACCTGTCTCCTAGCCACTTCTATCTGAGACCCTGCATCCTAGTACAATGGCACAGTACATGCTCGATCGTCTCCAGCTCCTCTGAATCATCGCATAATCTGCAGAAGTCCGGTATGGTGTTGTACAATGACCCGTCAATAACCCTATAAGTGTTCTAAGACCACCCTTATCCAATCCCAGTAGAACCCTGGGCGCCCCCGCGTCCAATCTGGGCCATAATGCCCTAGACACCCTGCAATCCATCTCTGATCGGTTAACGTCATCGCGGATTCCCGTATCGCACCATAGTAGTAACATAGGGGAGGCTTTACCCCCTGTCCCTCGCGAGTTCGTCCGCCACATCATTTCCATCAACCATGCAGTATCCAGGTACCCAACACAGCCTTACATTGAATGCCTCCATGAGTTCCCTAAGAGCATTCCTACACCGAGCGACCAGGCACGATCGCACCGTATAATTTGTCAATGCTCTAAGCGCCGCCTGAATATCGACGTAAATTGTCACCGCAGAACCACCCACGATGTGATCCAGTATCAGCTCCGTCGCCCTCCAGATCGCTAGGATCTCAGCCTGGAAGACACTGCACTCATCAGGGAGTGTGAATGACCTCTTTACCTCGGTGTCCGCGATGTATACACCGGCACCAGTGCCGGTTTCCATCTTGGATCCATTCGTAAATACTGCCCACCGGAAAAACGGTTCATAAAAACAGTACATCACAATTAAAGAACATGAAACAAATATAACTGATATATGCCGTGCTGGTAACGTCATCGCAGACACTAGGATCAACAACTAAAATCGAAAACATAGAGGGTAAAATATACATTTTAACAAGGACAGATGATGTATTTTTATTTAATGAATTTAACAAAGATATACATACCATATAAAGAGAGATTTTATAATTATTACAATGCAACTGCAGAAGAATTAATTTGGATGAAAAAGATTAAAGCACTATTAGAACAACTCACAGAACATCGATATAAACGAAGATTAAATTTCCTAGGATCGGCACTTAAATTTATCACTGGTATACCTGATCATGATGAAGCAGTTCAAATTGAATCAACAAAAAATCAAATAATCGAAAATAATGAAAAACAGAAATAATGAACTCAAGATTTGAGAATGTATTAGAATATTCCAACGTCTACATTGCAAAGACTAATGAACTATTCATTATAAATATAAATAAATATTGCAAGTTATTTAAATTCACGCCGCTCAACATTGGACATGGTAAGATTTCAACAGACGAAAATATTGCACTCTGTGACAAAGAATATATCAGAATAAAAAATTGCAAAAATTACTTAAGCAAAAATAAATGTATAATAAATAATGAGCAAGATAAGAATGTAATGCATATTCTGGCCCGCTACGTCCTTCGTCAGCATTCTTTGTGTCACACTGGATAGTGATACTTTATAAATTGAATGTATTTACATTACATTCTGCTGGTGTCTAATAATTGTAAATTTTTCTGTACATACAATATACTTTATTGCTATCCAAAGGATAGCTAAGGTAAAATGTAACAAGAAAATGCAATATAATAGTCTGGTAGTAATAATAAAAAATAGAACTTTTGCGGATCAAAAGGGATTAAAAAGGTAAAACCACTATGGGAAAGGTGAAAATGTTTTCTTGAACCCTGTATATACTCTTGTACCCGTTTGGACCCGTCTGTTTAACACTTTTTTTATTTTAATGAAATTACTCAAAAAAAAAAAAAAATTGTTTTTTTTTTAATTTTTTTTACAATTTTTTCTTATTCCGCAAAAATGTTTGCAGAAGTAACAGAAATCATGTGCTATTGCCTTCAAAAAAATTTTATGATATAGGGATCGAACAGAATACAGGTAGTACATATAAAAATGTTTATTATTGTTACACAATCAGAAAAACGTTCAACGTTATCCGTTACACTACGTTCACACTAGCGTATTTTATAGTAGAATAAAGAGCTTTGACACGCGCTTACGCTAAACAGGAATATGGTGAATCTCACCTTAGAACGAATTTTTAATTTTTTTTCGGTCTTTCTATTTTAACTGTTTTTATGACTCTAATAACATTCCATAACCCTATAGCTATGCAATGCGTTGTTAAATTTGTGTCAGGTATTTTATAGCATATAAATAAAAGGATTTTAAGTTGTTTAATCCTTTTTATTCTACCTGTATTTTGGCATGAAAAAAAGTATGAAAAGGTTTAAAAGCAAGTGACATTCGGATGCAAACTCAGTGAATATAATATATCTGAGCAATACCAACGTTTTTCATAAACATGGAGAGCTTCAGCTATAAAGAATTGGCCGGAGAGTATTAAAGAAACACAAATGAAGAAGATGTTAAAAATTACATTCGAAAAAAAGGAAACTTAAATTGAAAATACAATTGGACTTAGAAAATATATTATCTGTTTTTATCAAAAATTTAAAACTGCGATACAGGAAAGTTGATTACAGCAAAGATAGATTTTATAAGAGCTTTGCAAACTGGTTAGAGAACGAACTTTCTGTCCAGATCGCTTCAGAAAATTCAAATCAAAACACACGTGGGAGACCACAAAAATCGCTGGACAACTGTAGCGATAGATCTAAGAGGCGGAAGCTTAAGGATATAAAAAGAAATCGGATATGAAAATATTCAAAATACTTTCCTACATCAATTACGATTACAGAAACAATTGACAAAAGTGGATATCATTGAAAAAGTTGTTAAAGCTAGTCCATTGAGAACAAAACGGACTTTTGAAAGTATACCAACTCCGAGCGATACAAAACAATTCACAAATGAGGAGGCATTACCATTATTTCTGAATTTGAAATTAACAAAACAGCAATATATTCAGCTAAGATTGCGTGCGATTGAAAAAGGCTCAAATGTGTATCCAGCATATTATCAGCTGCTAAAATGGACTGTTTGCCATTAAAGGACACTAATGCAATCACACCAATTTCGACAGAGGTACAACTACAATCTCCACTTGATCACACAGCCGAACGCTTCCTACAACCAATAAAAGGAAATGAGTTAAAGAAATATGGAAACACAAAGTTAATTCTTTTTTGTAAATGGGGATGTGATGGTTCTTCCGGACAAAAACATTACAAACAAGTAGTATGTGAAAATATTTCGGACTCAGATATGTTTATGGTAGAATTTGTACCATTGCGATTAAAAAAGATTTTGGAAGATTCAGAGCCTTCGACTAGTACAACGCAAGCAAAGGATATTTGGGAAAATGAAACACCATCTTCTACGAAATACTGCAGACCTATTAAATTTGAATGAAAAAAAGAAACTCATGATGCCATTAACAAAGAAGTTAGTGATCTCAAGGCCCAAATTGCAATACTACAGACATTACAATTAGATTTAGATGGGCAGCAAGTTGAAGTTAGCTACCAATTAGTTCTAACAATGATAGATGGAAATGTAGGCCAGGCTTTGACTAACACGAAGGCTGCATCCAGCTGCATCATATGCCATGCAATATCAAGCCAATTAATAGATAATACTGATGCATATGAACTTGGATTATCACCACTACATGCAAGAATACTACTTATGGAACACATACTAAAAATCAGTTATGATTTGGATTTCGGATCTTCAGGATCAATAAGAAACAACGAAACCAACAAGGAGTTAAGAAGTTCAAAAAGGAAACATGTTCAAGATGAATATCGCAAATTTGGGTTGATTATAAATCAGCCGTAACAAGGGTCATGCAAAACAAATGATGGCAATACAGCAAGAAGATTCTTTTCAGATCCAGAAACAGCATCTGAAATAACATGTGTTGAGTTTAACCTCATTTTTAGATTTAAAATAATCCTAGAAGTACTTGCGTGCAATGAAGAAATTGACTCTAGAAAATTTGGAGATTTTGCTAAGGAAACTGCAAAAATATATACAACCAGGTACCCAAGGACAAATATTTCTGCTACAGTTCACAAAATCCTTTATCATGGAAAAGATGTCATTAAATATCAGTTAATGCAACTTGGAGATTTATCAGAGGAAGCTCAGGAAAAAAGGAATAACGATTACAGATTTTATAGAGAGAACAATACTAGAAAAATTTCACGAAATTCCACTAATGAAGATCTATTTTATATATTATTGGCAACGTCAGATCCGTTCATCTCCAGTATGCGAAAACAATGGAAAGTGGAACATCGGGATTTAGATGAAGAATTCAAGAAACTACAAAAGAACAGAAATAACACAGAACAGAATATGGTATATTTGCAATCAATCTTTCAACTAAATGAACAATAATTATAATTCATTAGATCTAAGACGGACATTGTATTAGTAAAAAATAATAATAAACAGAACCTCACATTGTTACAAAAGCTATTAAGCTATTGCTGCTTTTATTTTTAACAGGTTTTTTTATCCACATATGTATGAAATGTTTTAATAAATAAGAAATATTCAAAAATAAATACACTATATTTTCGTATTAAAATTTAAAAACAAATCTGAATTCAGCGAATTTATTTTGCTAATATTAACAAATTTTACAGCAAAAAATAATAGATTCTTCTGTAGCAATAGCAAGATTTTAGATAACATTTCTAAAGTTTTTTTTTAGTGTAAACAAATCTGAAAGCAAAAAATTGTTAATTTTTCAGTAATAATAGCAAAATATTCAGTTGATTTTACTATTTTTTTTTAATGTTAAAATTTTTTTTTATAGTGTAAACATTTAATTTTTTTGAGTTTCCCATTATTACAAAAAATGGGAATGATTATTATTTAAATCCAAATATGACATTTTTAAATACATATGGGGGATTCACAAGCTGTCATAAAGTCATAAGTCTTAAAATAATAACATGAACAAATACGACTGTTGTGAACAACCCCTCATAATTTAGTGTGCTATTTTGAATTTAAATCAGCTGATTTAGAACAAATATAAAAAATAAAAATTTACCTAACATCAAAATATTTTTTAATTCTAATCCATGAATTAATAAATTTAATTAGATCTTATCTGACTATTTTCCATTTTTTAGACGCAAATTACAAATAAATTTTATTTTGTTTGTTTACCAAACATCATAGTCCTAAGCCGATATAATTTGACGCCGCAATTGTTTTGTTGCAAAAATTGCTAGCCGCAGGTTAAATTCGAATATTAACCGGATAAAACTGTACTATCAACGGCGACGGCTACAAAAACTAATCGGTTCGGCTCAGCCGCTCAGCGCAGGTCTCTTCTGATTAATTACGACAGCACAACAAACATAGCAAGCAAAGTGCTATTAATTTTTTTTTTTTTTTTTTCTCATTATTTATTTATTGAATCTTCATATATTAAATATGAACTAACAATAATTAATCAAATCTTATCCTAATTCTTTATTTTATGTCCTGCCAGTGCAAGACAAAAATTTTCTTCATCACGGGTTCTGTATCACATTAATATATGTGTTTATCGCTCATCTTAATGGGTAAGTGCTGCAGTGTCTCTTCTCCTTAAGCGAGTGTGGCCGCTATCATTTAAAATATTTCGAGCTAGTGGATTTGGGTGCAACTCTAGCCTTTTTAAATATTTTACCGCATACTTCGTAATAATAGTCCTTACCAGTGGCACATTGAGATCCTTGTGGATATTTGAGTTTTTAACATACCAAGGGGCAGCTGTGATTATTCGAAGAAGTTTATTTTGGCGCCTTTGAATTTTTTCGATATTTGAGGCCGAGGCAGTGCCCCATAGTTGAATACCGTAGCACCAGATTGGCTTTAAAATAGAGTTGTAAAGTAGTAGTTTGCAATCGAGACTAAGAACAGAATTTCTTCCAATAAGCCAGTTAATTTGAATTGCTTTTAGTTTCATTTGGGTTAATTTTGCTTCTATATGGCATTTCCATGTTAAACGCCGATCTAGATGAATACCGAGATATTTGACATGCGATTGTTGAGGCACTAGTTGATTATTGATTTTAATAGGGGGGCATGTTTCCCGACGCAAGGTAAATGTAATATGTACGCATTTTTGCTCATTGACCTTTATTCTCCATTGTTTTAACCACAGTTCTAGTTGAAATATATGATCCTGCAGGTATCGAGATGCTTCACGACTGTTCTCGTGTACGCTTAGGAAAGCTGTATCATCAGCAAAAGTTGAGGTTAGGGTGTAATTGTTTGTCGGCATGTCCGAGGTATATATAAGATAAAAAAGTGGGCCCAGGATACTTCCCTGAGGGACTCCAGCTTCAATTGTCTGAGGAGAACTTAAAAAATCACCTTCTTTAATAATAAATTTTCGACCGACCAAGTAGCTTTCTAACAGCTTGTGTGTGTTAACCGGTAGGTTCAGCTTTAATTTATGTAACAAACCTACATGCCAGACTTTATCAAAAGCTTGAGAGACATCGATGAAGAGAGCGGAGCAATATTTTCTTTCTTCAAAGGCTTTTCTTATGGCGTTTACTATACGATGGGTTTGTTCAATTGTGCTATGTTCTCGTCTGAAACCGAATTGATGGTTAGGTATACACCCATTGTCATTTAAAATTGGGGTTAATTTGGACGCTAAGAGCTTCTCAAACAGCTTTGATATATTAGATAATAAGCTGATAGGCCTATATGACTCAACTTTGGAGTGATCTTTTCCTGGCTTTGGTATCATCGTAACTAATGAGACCTTCCATTTTTGAGGGTAGTATTCAAGTCGTAAAATAGCATTAAAAATTAAAAGAATAATTTTCTTTGCTATGCTGGGTAGCTCCAGAAGCATTTTGTTGCTGATCTTATCAAAACCAGGAGCCTTCTTGGGGTTTAAATCACAAATAGCTTTTTCGATTTCTCTTATCTCAAATCTTAGGGGAACAGCTGCTCTAGCACCAACAGGTGGTAACTCGGCCGCAATATCGTGAGATATGTTTGGGGTAAATACGTTTTTTAAATGATTAACAAACAGATTTCCTTTTTCAACATCATTTCTTGCCCAACTACCATTCAAGTCTCTTAATGGTGGTTTAGAGACAACTGGCCTTTTGAGATTTCTAGCTGCACGCCATAATGAGTAGTCTGATTGTGGGGTTGCATCAAGTTCCTTAAGATATTTTTCCAGAGAAGCCGTTTTCTGAGTCTGCAGTAACTTTCTAAGCTTTTTTGTACACTCTTTTAGTAAGTTCTTAAGTAACGGGGATCTGTGCAATTGCCACTCTCTTCGAGCCCTCCTTTTTTCAGACAAGAGACGCTCGACATCTGTGGAATATATTTTAATATTTTTTGTTTTTTTGGGGGCAATACTGGAATGTTGAACAGCTAGTTTCAGAAAACTGTCAAAATTGGCAATAGAGCGATCTACATACTCCGGTGTACTAAGCGGAATATTTTCTGTGCAATGGGTGCTGAGGTATTTTCTATATTTTAACCAGTTAATTTGCGTAGCTGTCGTCGCTAAGTGACCAGTCGGAGATACAATTCTATTGGGGTTCATTATAGTAACAATTGTAGGTGTATGGTCAGAAGATAATTCTAAGGAAGCTTCAACATGGATCGTTTCTATGGGGATGTTTTTAACCACGACGAAATCGATAACATCTGGAATTTTTTGATGATCAGTAGGCCAATATGTTGGTTGTCCGCTCGCTACCACATTTAAATCCATTTTAGAAATTGTGTTAAATAAGACACGACCCTTTGGTGTTATAAGTCGTGACCCCCAGAAGGTATGTTTAGCGTTATAATCGCCAGCAGCTAGGAAACAGGGTCCTAATGATTTAAAATATTTACAGTATTGGCTTTCTGATATTGAAAATCTAGGCGGTGAGTATAACGATGAAATTACTAGGTTTCTATTTAATTCCTCAACGCAAATGGTCGTTGCTTGGAGATAATCTTCGCGGTGATCAAACATTAGGTAGTGTTTGACTCGGGTTTTAATTAAAATGGCTGAACCTCCACAAGCTCTATCTCGAGGGTCCTTGGTATCATATAGTGTATAACCATTGATTTTAAACGTATTTCTTGAGGTCAAATGAGTTTCAGAAACCATCATGACATCAATTTGTTTATTTTTTAGAAAGTATTCTAATTCATTTTTATGTTGGCGGATGCCGTTTGCGTTCCAAAAACAGATTTTTAAACAGTTCATGGCTTGTTAAGTACAGCTTGCAATAACATCGATTGCATTCTTAGAATTTCCTGCATCACATTACCCATTGTGTTCGTAAAATTATTAACTGTTTGCACTAATGTTTCCA
The DNA here is from genome assembly GCA_963931875.1 of Pollenia griseotomentosa. Classification (NCBI taxonomy): domain Eukaryota; kingdom Metazoa; phylum Arthropoda; class Insecta; order Diptera; family Polleniidae; genus Pollenia; species Pollenia griseotomentosa. Next base: position 106,728,901 of record OZ007564.1, on the reverse strand, counting down.
TGGTTTTTTCAAGACGACTTAAATTAGAAACTGGAGTTTCATCATTACTTGGCGAAGCGCCTTGCATTGGCACATGGTTTGATTTAAGGACGTTAGCATACGAGGTTCTGTTATTACTAGGCTGCGGAGCTTGAATGCCATTACTGTTTACTTGATTTGGTACCTGCATTTGTGGGGGATTAGTTTTCGGTCCAGCCGACTGCTTGACGATAGTATATACAGGGCATCCTCTATAATTGGCAGTGTGATTTCCGCCACAGTTGCTACATTTTTTTACATTGGGGTCATTTTTAGACTTATCGCACTGGACTGTACAATGTAATTCTCCACATACGACGCAAACAGGGGGTAAATAGCAGTATGCCTTAGTATGGCCAAATTCTTGGCAATTAAGACATTGAACGGGACCATTTCTTTTGTGCGGCTCCTCTATAGTTATTCTTCTGTAGAGAATATATTTTAAATTATAAATAGGATGCGTTTCATTTTTTTTAAGCTTAATGTCGCCAGGTTCTAATTCTACCCGAAATAATGGTTGGGGATTTTTTTCCCTGTTTTTAATATTTGTAACGTTTTTTATTTTAAACCCCTTCTCTTCCAAAAAAGTTTTAATTTCATCTGGGTCCACGCATGAGTCTATGCCCTTGATCACTACCTGAAGACCTTTGCTGCTCTTTAGTTGGTATGTGTAAAAGCTTTTTTTAAGGGCTTCGAATTTGTTAGTTAATTTACGAAAATCATTCTCATGATTTACCTGTATTTTTGTCTCATTTATATTTCCACGCTTGATTGCAGCTACGTAAAACGAATTTTCACCTATTACCGAGATCACGCTCTTTATTAACTCACTTGAGTTTTGCTCCCTTAGATATATCGGGGGTGGCTTAGAAGATTTTATAACGTTTGGTGCTTCCGAGGATTCATCCTCCAGAATTGCAAAACGATTTTGAGAGTTTATTTTATCAAAAGATGGTACTTTTGAAGCCGAAGCAACTGCTGCAGAGGTAGGGCTGCGACCCCGTTTAAGCACTGTTATGTACCTGTCCATACCAACTTGTACTTGAGGCTTTTGACCACTTTTTACTTGAGATGTTTGCATTGCATCTGTGTTAGAGTTCATGGTACCATTTGTTAATAAGATTGTGTTTGCCGTTGTGGCAACACTTGCAAGTGTGAGGTTTATATTTTTTAACGTATCACCATCAACCGTCTTTGTAAAAAAGAGAGGGCGAAAGGGATCGTGTTCTAAAAATTGGTTTAGCCGTTAGGTAGTTACTATTGTTTTCTTTTGTTTTATTTATTACAGCATTGTCTTCGTTAGCATGCACTGTCACATAAACATTTCTATCATTCAGTTTTATTGTTGTTTCATTGTTTTTATTCATGCAATAAATTGTTTTTGTTTTTCACCGTTTAACTGTGCTTTTAATATTTTTGTTATTTATTGTATTTTACAACAACATCAAAATAAGAACTTTAAACTAAAATGTTTTTGCTCAGAATATGTATGTATACATACACATGTATGAACATTAGTACGTATATATTTTTACTATTTTTCTTTATTTAATATTTTTTTCGTATTAATTGTTCACTTTATGTTAAATAATTAAAATAACAAAATATATCATTTAATTTCAAGCGTCCATTCGCTGTTTATATAACAAAATCAAATGTGATTAATTAAAAATTCAAATTGTATGCGGAGTTAAGAATACACGTCTGTATCACAACAAAGCACGAACCGAACTGCTATTAATTTAAGACACTTTTTGTAAACAAAGCAACAACAATATTTTTAAACCATTGTAAAATATTAGAACATTATGACAATATGACATGATAGGACACCTTGTGAATACCCCAATAGTTAAAAAAAATAAAAAAAAAACATATTTCACGCTAAAGTCAAAAAAATCTAAAGTTCCAATTTGCCCTTAAATTCCCCAATAAAATTTAAAGTGGAGAAAAGTTTAAAAATCTTTCTGTCGATTAAAAAAAATTTCACTAAAATATCTCCTTCAGTTCAAAAGTTACAGAATTTTGGCCAATGAAAAACGATTTTCAGCCACTGTTCGGCGTCTGGCTGATTCGAGTATTATTTTACAAGTAAAAGCAAACTCACTTTACAGGTGACGTTAACAGCCCAGCTGGGCTATATACCACATGAGGTGTTGCCAGATGCCACCACCACATGTAGTCCCGTTGCACACAATCAAAATAGTGGGAAACATAACGCCTGGTTAACACCAGCCAGACGCCAACATATACCCCGCCTTGCAACGGTGGTGCAACATAATAATCATTAATAAAAGAAAAATCGAAAGTAGAAATATAAAACTGAAATATATATAAAAAAAAATTAAAATAAAAGAGAATAAAAAACTCAAAAAAAAAAAAAAAAAATCAAAGCTATTATTAACAAAAAATTAAATTTAGCAAATCAAAAGAAGGAAAAATTAATTCAAATGAAATTAAAAAAAAAAACAACAATGAAAATTATAATAAAAAAATGCAAAAAATTCGCTCTCAAAGGCAACAAAAAAACTGACTGCTTTACGTCTTCAGCACCACTCCCTCTCCCAAGGACACGAACTCAAAACACGGTGTCTTGGACGTGGATCGTCCCAGGCTTCCTCATCGCTGGCCTTATCAAACGTCGGGCCCAGAAATGATGTCGTAGGTTGTGCTATAGTGCCACCAAAGAAGTTGGACAGCTTGGTTCACTTTTAAGAGCCACAAGGTCACCTTCTTTTAGGTCTAGCTGGGGGTGTTGCACCTTATTTGCGCTTATTTAGCCCTTTTAAATACTCCTGTTTCCATCGGCGACAGAATTCCTGCCGTAAAGCCTTTACCTTACGCCACCGGTTTACAATGCTAAGGGGTGAAGATAGCTCTTCGGGCTCAGCAGGATGTGCCTATCAGAAAAAGCCCTGGAGTAAGGGCAGACAAGTCTCCAGCACTTTCTGGCATAGGGCCTAACGGACGTGAACTGAGACACGCTTCTATTTTCGCCAAAACGGTTGATAGCTCCTGGAACATAAATTTGAGTTGACCAGCTGACTTTTTAAGATGCATTTTCGCGCTTTTTACCCCTGCTTCCCATATCCCTACCATGTGAGGCGTTGCAGCGGGAATAAGGTGCCACGACAAGCGCTGATGACTATAATTTTCGACCGCCGTGTTACGAAGCTCTTTCACGTGTTTAGCGAATTCTGCATCAATTTCTATAGCGGCGCCAACGAAGTTTCTGCCGTTGTCCGAATACATGCAGCTTGGGCAACCACGACGGGCGACGAAGCGGGCTAAGGCTGCTAGAAAGGCAGGGGTACCAAATCAGTAACAGCTTCAAGGTGAATCGGCTTTGTCGCGAAACACACAAAAAGATACACGTAGCCTTTGGAGATTCTGCAGTACCTGCCGGTGAAACTTTTAATCTCGAACGCCAGTATTCGTAAAGGGGCGACAAAGGGAAGTTCTTCTGTGGGTAAAGCAGCCATTATTTGATTTTGCAGATTTTTCGTATACATCGCACAGACCTTGCAGTTACGAACCACTGTCCTTATCAGATTTTTTGCTAGAATGATCCAGCACTCTTGCCGGACTACATTAAGGACTAGACGAGGGCCTCCGTGCAGGACTAGGGTGTAAACAGCCGAGCCAATCTACTGCCATACGCCAATACGATAGGGTGCCTTTCGTTGTATGACATACAAGTACTAGAGCTAAGACGACTATTAGAACGAATGATGTGGATCAATTTTCTTACTCGCTTTAAGACAGCAGAACTCCACTGAGAAGTGAATTTGTTGAGAAAGATAATATAAGCAATTTTTCACGAATTTCAACTCATTAGCCGAAATCTTAAGCGAACCATAATCAACATTTTCGCGTCTTTTCTTACTCGCCAGGGCAACAATTCGAAACATATAAGCGATTACGTGATATACACTAGATAAACTAGAAAACATTTCGAGCTAGTGGATTTGGGTTCAACTCTAGCCTTTTTAAATATTTTACCGCATACTTCGTAACAATAGTCCTTACCAGTGGCACATTGAGATCCTTGTGGATATTTCAGTTTTTAACATACCAAGGGGCGGGCGGCTGTGATTATTCGAAGAAGTTTATTTTGGCGCCTTTGAATTTTTTCAATATTTGAGGCCGAGGCAGTGCCCCATAGTTGAATACCATAGCACCATATTGGCTTTAAAATAGAGTTGTAAAGAAGTAGTTTGCAATCGAGACTAAGAAAAGAATTTCTTCTAATAAGCCAGTTAATTTGAATTGCTTTTAGTTTCATTTGGGTTAATTTTGCTTCTTCATGGCATTTCCATGTTAAACGACGATCTAGATGAATACCGAGATATTTGACATGCGATTGTTGAGGCACTAGTTAATTATCGATTTTAATAGGGGGACATGTTTCCCGACGCAAGGTGAATGTAATATGTACGCATTTTTGCTCATTGACCTTTATTCTCCATTGTTTTAACCAAAGTTCTAGTTGAAATATATGATCCTGCAGGCATCGAGATGCTTCACGACTGTTCTCGTGTACGCTTAGGAAAACTGTATCATCAGCAAAAGTTGAGGTTAGGGTGTAATTGTTTGTTGGCTTGTCCGAGGTATATATAAGGTAAAAAGTGGGCCCACGATCCTTCCCTGAGGGACTCCAGCTTCAATTGTCTGAGGAGAACTTAAAAATCATCTTCTGTAATAATAAATTTTCGACCGACCAAGTAGCTTTCTAACAGCTTGTGTGTGTTTACCGGTAGGTTTAGCTTCAATTTATGTAACAAGCCTACATGCCAGACTTTATCAAAAGCTTGAGAGACATATATGAAGAGAGCGGAGCAATATTTTCTTTCTTCAAAGGCTTTTCTTGTGGCGTTTACTATCCGATGGGTTTGTTCAATTGTGCTATGTTCTCTTCTGAAACCGAATTGATGGTATATACCCATTGTCATTTAAAATTGGGGTTAATTTTGACGCTAAGAGCTTCTCAAATAGCTTTGATATATTAGATAATAAGCTGATAGGCTTATATGACTCAACTTTGGTGTGATCTTTTCCTGGCTTTGGTATCATCGTTACTAAGGAGACCTTCCATTCTTGAGGGTAGTATTCAAGTCGTAAAATAGCATTAAAAATTAAAAGAATAATTTTCTTTGCTATGCTGGGTAGCTCCAGAAGCATTTTGTTGCTGATCTTATCAAAACCAGGAGCCTTCTTGGGGTTTAAATCACAAATAGCTTTTTCGATTTCTCTTATCTCAAATCTTAGGGGAACAGCTGCTCTAGCAACAACAGGTGGTAAGTCGGCCGCAATATCGTGAGATATGTTTGGGGTAAATACGTTTTTTTAATGATTAACAAACAGATTTCCTTTTTCAACATTATTTGTTGCCCAACTACCATTCAAGTTTCTTAACGGTGGTTTAGAGACAACTGGCCTTTTGAGATTTCTAGCTGCACGCCATAATGAGTAGTCTGATTGTGGGGTTGCATCAAGTTCCTTAAGATATTTTTCCAGAGAAGCCGTTTTCTAAGCTTTTTTTTGTACACTCTTTTAGTAAGTTCTTAAGTAACGAAGATCTGTGCAATTGCCACTCTCTTCGAGCCCTCCTTTTTTCAGACAAGAGAAAAATACTGGAATGTTAACAGCTAGTTAAAGATAACTATCAAAATATACAATAGAGAGATCCACATTCTCCGGTGTGCTAAGCGGAATATTTTCTGTGCAATGGGTACTGAGATATTTTTTATATTTTAACCAATTAATTTGTGTAGTAGACGTCACTAAGTAGCCAGTCGGAGATACAACTCTATTGGGGTTCATTATAGTAACAATTGTAGGTGTGTGGTCAGAAGATAATACTAAAAAAGCTTCAACATGAATCGTTTCTATGGGAATGTTTTTAACCCCGCCAAAATCGATAACATCTGGAATTTTTTGATGATCAGTAGGCCAATATGTTGGTTGCCCGCTCGCTACCACAGTTAAATCAATTTTAGAAATTGTGTTAAATAAAACACGACCCTTTGGTGTTATAAGTCGTGACCCCCAGAAGGTATGTTTGGCGTTATAATCGCCAGCAGCTAAGAAACAGGGTCCTTATGATTTAAAATATTTACAGTATTGGCTTTCTGATATTGAAAATCTAGGCGGGGAGTATAACGATGACATAACTAGGTTTATATTTAATTCCTCAACAAAAATGTTCGTTGCTTGTAGATAATCTTCACGATGATCACACATTAGGTAGTGTTTGACTCGGGTTTTTATTAAAATGGCAGAACCTCCACAAGCTCTATCTCGAGGGTCCTTGGTGTCATATAGTATATAACCATTGATTTTAAACGTATTTCTTGAGGTCAAGTGAGTTTCAGAAACCATCATGACATCAATTTGATTATTTTTGAGAAAGTATTCTAATTCATTTTTATATTGGCGGATACTGTTTGCGTTCCAAAAACAAATTTTCAAACAGTTCATGGCTTGTTAAGAACAGCTTGCAGTAACATCGATTGCATTCTTAGAATTTCCTGTAACATATTACCCATTATGTTTGTAAAATTATTGACTGTTTGCACTAATGTTTCCATGGTTTTTTCTAGGCTATTAAATAAGAAACTGGAGTTCCATCATTACTTGACGAAGCACCTTGCATTGGCACATGGTTCGATTTTGGGACGTTAGCATGAGAGGTTCTGTTATTACTAGCCTGCGTAGCCTGAATGTCATTAGGGTTTACTTGATTTGTTACATGCGTTTGAGGGGGATTCATTTTCGGTCCAGAAGACTGCTTGACGATAGTGTATACAGGGCTTCCTCTATAATTGGCAGTGTGATTACCGCCACAGTTGCTGCATTTTTTTACGTTGGGGTCGGTTTTAGACTTATCGCAAAGAACTGTACCATGTAATTCACCACATACTACGCAAACAGGGGGTAAGTAGCAGTATGCCTTAGTATGACCAAATTCTTGGCAGTTTAAACACTGAACGGGTCCATTTCTTTTGTGCGGCTCCTCTATCGTGATTTTCCTGTACAGGATATATTTCAAGCTGTAAATAGGATGAGTGTAGTTTTTTTTTAGCTTAAAGTCACCGGGCTCTAACTCCACTCGAAATAGTGGCTGGGGAGTTTTTTCCCTATTTTTAATATTAACTACATGTTTTATTTTGAAGCTTTGTCTTCTAGGAATGTTTTTATTTCTGCAGGATCCACACATGAGTCAATTCCCTATCACTACCTAAAGACCTTTACTGCTCTTCAGTTGTTATGTATAAAAGCTTTTTTTAAGTTCTTCAAATTTGTTAATAATTTTACGAAAATCATTCTCATGATTAACTTGTATTATTGTCTCGTTTATACTACCACGCTTGATTGCTCCTATCCTATCACCGAGATCAAACTCTTTATTAGCTCATTTGAGTTTTGCTCCCTAATACCGTGTTTAGATATACCTTTTTTATTAAGTCAATATTCGGTTTATTAACATAATTATCTTTCTGTTCACATATACACAATTTAGCTAACTCAATTTATATTACTACTACATACAAGATTCAACGTAAACAAAACTATACATGTATTAGCAAAATGTAAACAAGTTTTGACATCTTTAAGGAATAAACATCTGGTTTTTGCGACGACCTAATGGATGGGCATTTGTTTTGTTGTAATTTCAGTTGCCAAATGTCAAAACCCTGTTTAGTAAGTTGTGTTATGCTCAATAAACACACTTAAGACAGAGTCGCATTTTAATTTAACTCAATATTTATAACAATTTCTTATAAATTGAGCAATAACTAAATTGCAATTTTATATGATTAATTGAGCTCAATAATGTCATTTATTGCGTAAAACTTAATTAAGGTGCATGTCTGAACACGGTATAAGATATCCTCCTGAATTGCAAAACGATTTTGGGAATTTATTCTGTCAATTGTACCATCTTTTAAAACTTTCGGTGCCGAAGCCACTGCTGAGGAGGTAGGGCTACAACCCCGTTTAAGCACTGTTATATATCTATCAATGCAAACTTGTACTGGAGGCTTTTTAGAAATTTTTACTTGAGCAACTGAGTTTTCCATAGCGCCTGTTTTGGGGTTAACCGTATCATCACTTATTAAAGTAGTTATTTGCACTGCGGCAGCACTTGCAGTTAACAAATTTGTTATTGTATTACGATCGACCGTATTGAGATTGAGATCACAATTGAGAGTCGGACGTGTTTTTTTTTGGTCTCCGTTTATTTATTTGTAATTAATTATATAAAATATATTTATTACATTTTTTTTTTTTTTTATTGTGGTTGTTAGTTAAATAATCACTTTACACCCGTGGTAATTTTGTTACAAAATTATAAACAATTAACAAAATTAAATCAAAGAAAATAAATGAAAGATAACAAGTATTTTAATATAAACAAATCTTGAACAAAAAATCTTTATTAACAAACACTAACAACAAGTGCAAGACTTGCAGTGCAAGTGTAGTGTTTAAAAAAAATACGAAACAAACAAAAAAGAACTAAATAAAAAAAACACAAACAACAAGTATAGATTAAAATAATAAAAACAACGAAAAATTAAAAAAAAAACAAGCTCTTTAGTTAAATAGAAAATTAAGAGAAAACTTCAACAACATTATGTCTATTAATACGCGCCAAACATCAAAAAGAAATGCGAATGAAGCTGAAATGGATAATTTGGCAAACAATCCATCAAAAGTACTGAGTACTGATTCTCCTTCACTTTCATTGCAATGGTTAGATAAAAAAATGAATAAACAAAACGAATACATAAATAAACGTTTTTCTGATATATGCGAGCTAGTAAAAAACAGTGAGATAAGAATTATAGAAAGAGTTGATAAAACCTTTGATGAGATTAAAAGAGAAATAAATGGTGTCAAAGAAAGAGTACGTGAATTAGAAACAGTCGCGGCAGATGTATTAAGTCTAAGCAGAGAAGTTGATGAAATAAAAAAAGAATTAGCTAAACAAGAAAATGTTACTGTTGCAACTGATTTACGTATTAATGGAGTACCTCTATATGAAAACGACGATATTAACGATATTTTTAATAAATTATGCAATGCTATAAAAATTAACCCACCACCAGTGCAATCTATTTTTCGCTTAAAAAAACTAAAGTGGGGGTTAACAACGCTGATCCTGCTATTATCGTTAGGCTTAAAAAGCCATATGATAGAAATTTTGTGCTAAAATCAATTTCAAATTTAATGCAAACGCGAGAAGGTCCGTTAACACTATATGATATTGGATTTAATTCTGATGTTGTCTTCAATGTTAAGGAAAATTTAACTCCAAAAAATTTTAAAATCTATATTGAAGCTGTGCGTTTATGGAAAGATAATAAAGTTGCTTCTGTCTACACTAGACATGGTATTGTATTTGTCAAGGTTAATCGTTCTGATCAACCAACTCCAATTTATTTCGTCCGCAACATGAAGAATAATCAATCATTTTCATCATTGTACCTTTTATTACTAGAAATATTTTTGACAATGGGACCACAGAAGCAGTGTTGTTGTAGTGCTGACTTCACTTTCTAGTGCATTCGCCTTGATTCTGATCTAACTGCTAAATAAGTTCTCTTAGAAGGCCCCGGATCTTCCGTAGTTATAAAAGATAAGATCAATATTCTACATTCCCTTTTATGAGAAGGGAGAAGAGAAGGACTAAGATATTTAGTTTTTTTTTTTGCGCGTTATAAAATTAAAATTACATAAAAAAAAGGCAAAAACAGAATACAGAACGGTTGAGCTTAATTTTGAGTTGAGTTTAATACGTTAAAAAGAACAGTTGTATTACCTAAAAACAACTGCTAAAAAGTGTTAAAAAAAGCTTAAAAATAAAAAATAACTTGAAGCCCTTTTAAAATACATTTCTAAAAGACTCTTTAAGATTACCTTTATTCTAAGGCCTTTTGAAACCCATTCTCATCTCATGAAAGCCTTCTAAAAGCCATTAATTTAAATGAATTTCAGTATCTCTGGCGAATGAAGCCAGAGTGGAAGGCCTACCCCGCAATGACAACGTGTGTAAAAAAGCTATGAGTATGCAATGCAGCGAGCAGGCCTTGTACACCAAAAAGAAAGTACTGAGGCCTTCTAGAATGCATCTGTATGCCCTGTTTTTCCCGCTGGGTATACATACTTATTACATATACGCATACTCTTAACACTTTACAACCCTGCAAATAATAGGACCAGCCCAAACACGCGTGTAAAGAGTAGCCCACAAGGGACTAGGACTAGTCCAAAAGTAACCCAAACGTATGGAAAAAACATGGTCCATTTAACATTACGATGTCCTAGGGCAGGACCATATAACCCAGCTTTGGACTAAAAAGGAGTAGTTTTAAAAATTCTCCATGGTATACTCAATGTTGTATGTTGTAGTATCTTATAGTTTCCATATTTTTTTTTTATTTCGGTTTCCCCGCACTTCGCGGGTATATAAACCAACACAAATTGAAAAACATTTGTGTTTATTACCTAACAAACATATCGCACCTTCATTGAAACATAGTCATATCTCAAAAAATCAAAAATTGTAAGTTACTTAAGCAAAGTGTTCCTTCATAACTTCTCGTATTATATCTGAAACTGAACCAAAGTTATAGCAAAATATATTTTTAAATCGGTACATTTTGAAAACTTTAATCGCATTTGGCTAAGTTCGTTTGTTTTTGTAAATATGACTATGTTTCAATAAAGGAGCGATATGATTAGGTATCTCCTATTTATAAGGCTTGTCCATGGAGAATAAAACTTTACTGCCTGCATCTTCTTTTGAATTAATGTTCTTTATTAACTCTTCACTTCACTAAGCTTATTAATTATCAACTGTTGTACTGTCCATTCTGCTTTAAGCAGATTTATTGCACCAGGAGACATTGATTTACGTATGTACTCACTTCTTGTAATGGATCTAATCGAAAACCCATCCACAGATGCTAATTTTAAGAGAATAGAAAACTAAATTTCAAATTATAATTAGCTGTTTTCTTAATCTATGAGGAAATTTTTTATTTCCCGGGATCCCGAGAGAAAAATCCCGGGAAAGCGGGAAATAAAATAATTGAAATTCCCGGAAATTCCCTAGTTGCCATACATATAAGTATAAAAATACTTTTACTAACTTTATAAATGCCTTGCCGGATATTTAAAAAAAACCCAAGTTTTTTGGTTACGCTTTAAGCGATTTATTTTGTTCAAATTTATGTAATTTCGAACAAAAATAATGAATCATTAAAACGGGAAAGTATTTTAGCGGTCAGTTAAGCGGGATTTTGTTCATGTTATTATGTGAAAATGTTGCTTGCCAGCACATTTCGCGCATTTAAGAGGGGAAATCATTTAAGCGGGGAGCATTTAAGCGGGAACTACTATAGCACTAACCAATAAATCCGAAAATGCTGATGAGGTTTTTCGCGGGCTGGAGAATAGATTACATTTAATTATTACAGTTAATACCTCACTGTCAACATAAGGATTGCTTAAAAGAGTCGAGTACAAAACATGTAACAGAAATTAAAACTCCAACTTAACTAAAAAAAACCTGTCAGTAGACGGCATTGTCATGCATGTAGTCGTTGACGTAATCTTTCGATCGAATGAACGACAAGAAGAGCGACATTGTGTTTCTTAGTGTCGTGCACGATTTTAGCGACACTTGTTCGAAAATGTCGTTGACGATTTATTCTCGCTGTCCCTCACATGTCGTGCATACGTCTTCGAGGATGTCTTAAGCTAAGATCCCACTATCGGCGCAATGTACCAATTTTTGTCGTATTTCATGTGCCGATAGTGTGAACGGTAAAAATTTTTTAATATGCGACAATCTGTGCCGAGATTGTGCTGACTGTGGACAATCAAAATTAACCTTGATGCGCCGATAATGTGAACACTCTTTTTCACAATGTGGAGCAATCAAATTGTTTAATATGTACCGATTTTTATCGGCCACTTGTGCGCCGATCACAGTCGCCAATCAGCACCGATACGGGGGATGGCAAAACGAAATTTTTAAATTGCATCAACTGGCTACTAAAATTTTACTTTTTTGGGCTCAATTGTACCAAAATTAAATTTTTTTTATCTATTATTTATGTATTAAACCGTTAAATAGTACATTCGTACTGTTCTATTATAGAGAACAATTTGCTTTAACCAAAACATTGCAATTGTATCGATGTTGCCATCCCTGGTATGTAAGCGTTTGTTTACAAATCAATAATTACAAAAAAAAAAGAACAAGTGCAGTAAGTTTGAATAAAATTTAATATGTACATTTTTTTATATATATTAAAATATTGTTTAAAATTGTTAGGAAACATAATGGAATATTCAGACAGAGATTAGCGAATTTCTGAAGTAAAATTATGTCTGCCAACAAGCAAATAAACAAAAACATATGATTTAATTTGCCCAAATAGCACGATAGTGTGACCGCATTGTACCGATTATTGTCGCAATTGAGTTTTGGCCGATATGAACCGAAAAAAATTGTCACAATGTGCGACGATAATGGGACCACTCAAGAACAAATTTTGCAATCTTTTTAAATGTGCGCCGATATAGCACGATAAAAAACTTTACAGATTGTGCTATTTGAGCCGATAGTGGGATCTTAGCTTTAAAGACGTGGCCAATTGGGAAGAGAGATATATACACACACTATCTAAATTTAATGAAATTGCTTGTAAGCAATTTTTCTTGTGCTTGTTTAGCTCTTTAATTAATAACAATGAATGTATAGATTTTAATACTCAATAAATTTGGAGAATTATTTACCAAATACCCTAATTTGGAAAAATTTACATCTTCAGTGAATGTTTCGTCTCCTAAATGGAAAAAGACAAATTCTGGCTCTGTTGCACCACTTATAACCACTTATAACCTGCCGGATCTACATACTCGTCTGATGTCGATACAAATTTAACTCTCGGTAATACCAATACAAACTTCAACATAAATCCATCTTTTCCTGCTGATGTAAATGTCCTTCCATCAGAAATTTACCTCCGTTCCCCTATGGAATCCACAAGCATAAATATGATACCTGCTAATACTGAAACGTCATTTATCCCTATTACGTCAGAAATTCCGCCTCTAGTTGGTCATCCAACTCTGAACTCTAATACTCTAAGAGTTATTCCGCCTAAAAAAATAATTTTTATATCCCGTTTTGCTTTTGACACTTCAACTGAAGATATTGAATATTATATAAAAACTAATTAAAATTTTGATGCTGAAATAGTGATCCATAAGTTTAAATATTCACAGCCGAGAACTATTGCTTCATTTAAAGTTATGGTATCATCTGAAATATTTGACCGTTTAATAGATCCTTGATTCTGGCCTGAAAATACATTGATTCGTGAATATGTTTACAGAGACAACCGAAGACCAACTAACACTGTTCACTTACCATCCCGCTCAACTATTGTTTCAAAAAACTAATTAACAACTACGATAATCAATTAAACATCATATATCAAAATGTAAATGGTATGAAATCTAAAATATCTAACCTGTATATCGATAGTTTTGATCTAAACCATCAAATTCTTGTATTTTCTGAAACTTGGCTAAATAGCAATATTTTGAATTCTGAAATACTCTGCAATAAATACATAATTTTTATACGCGACAGAGTCACAAATACTACTGGTGGTGGAGTTTTGATTGCTGTATCTAAATGTTTGGAAACCGTCAAAGTTGATAATATTCCCATAGACAATATTGAATTTATTGCAGTCAAAATAAAATTAAACTGCAATAATATTTTCATAACTTGTTCTTATATCCCTCCAAATTCGGAACAGATAACATATCTTCAACACGTAACTGCGTTAAAATCCGTTCTTTTTTCGACTAACCCTGAAGATTTGGTCCTCGTCTTTGTGATTTTAATTTACAGTATTTATCGTGGAAATTTTTACCTGATTCGTTATGTTATTCTCCAATAAATATAAACAATTTTATCGAAGAATTCTTAAACAACATATCGGACTTATGCCTTTTTCAAATAAACGGATTATTAAATGATTCTAAGAATCTGCTTGATTTTGGTATTTGTAAATGAACCTAAAGATTATACTTTGAATCGTCACCATCCTATTACTAGGCCTGAAGATCGTCATCATCCTACTATTGAAGTCAATTGTTATTATCCATTTTCTGTAAAAACAGATAAAAAACGCAATAATATAAAAAATTACTGTTTTAAAAAGACTAACTACAGCGATTTAAATTTCTTTTTATCGAATACAAACTGGCTTGAAATTTTGTCATTATCCAGTGGCACTCCGGCAGCAATCGATGCAACAATAAATTCTTTTTATAATACTCTGTTTCATTACATCGATGATTGTGTTCCTAAATATGCAGTTGTCAATAAATCTGGCCCTCCATGGAATTCAAGCTCTCTTTCGAGATTAAAGAATATAAAAAATAAGTTTTATAAGAAGTATAAACAAACTGGACGACTGATTGATTACTCCAAATATTCTTTATACCGTGCTAAATACAATTTACTCAACCATAATCTTTATAAAAATTATTTAAATATGATGAAAATGAACATTAAGCGCGATCCGAAAACATTTTATAAATTTGTTAACTCGAAAAGAAAATCCGACGGATTTCCATCTTTAATGAAATACCTAGCCACTGAATCTTCTAATCATATGGAAACAAGTAATATGTTTGCGGATTTTTTTGCTTCAACCTACTCTATGGAGGAATATGATACATCGGAACAACAACCTATTTCATTTCCTTTCGTCACTACTGCCAATTTGACAACATTATTATTAAAACTAAAATCGTCGTTTTACAGTGGACCCAATGGTATTCCTAGCTGTATTCTTATAAATTGTGCGCATATTAAAGCTATACCTTTAACAATTTTATTCAATATGTCTATAAAGCATGGCTACTTCCCGAAATTATGGAAAAAATCTTTTATTATTCCACTATTTAAATCAGGGTGTAAATCGAATATAGTGAACTACAGAGGTATTGCCAATTAAGTGTCATTCCCAAACTTTTTGAACAATATCTTACTGAAATTTTAAGTAAACAAGTCTCTTCCATACTCACACCTTTCCAACATGGTTTTCGTAAAGGATGTTCAACTATGACTAATTTACTTGAACTGACAACAATAATTAACAATGGCTTTAAAAATGGAAGTTATACCGATGTTATATACACTGATTTTAGTAAGGCTTTTGACAGAGTTAACCATGATCTTCTATTGCATAAGCTGTATTTAATGGGATTTACGAATTGCTGTTTGAACTGGATAAAATCGTATATTTTACGTCGTGAACAGCGTGTGTGTTTTAATAATACCTTATCTAAACATATTATAGTCAACTCTGGTGTTCCACAAGGTAGTCATCTCGGACCAATACTTTTCCTACTATATATCAACGACCTTCCTACCACAATAAAATTTTCCAATATACTTATGTATGCTGACGATGTAAAAATGTTTTCAAGCTGTGCTGACTCCATTGTTCAACCCCACTTACAACAGGATTTAAATTTATTCCATAATTGGTGCCAAATAAACTTACTGGATATAAATTTAAAAAATGCAAACATATACGTTTTTCCAGAAAAACTAGACCAATTGGCTGCTATTTTATTGGTGACTACAAATTGGAAGTTGTTAATGTTTTCTTGGATCTCGGTGTATTATTTGACACTAAGTTATCTTTTATTGAACATATAAATATGTGTACTAATATGTGTATTTGGATTTATTAAACGTTGGTCAAAGGAATTCTCGGATAGATCTATAACAAAACAGTTGTACATAGAACTTGTCAGACCTATAATCGAATATGGCTCAATAATTTGGGACCCATATTACAACGTTCATAGTGATCGTATTGAGTCTGTACAAAAACAATTTCTGCTATTCATACTACGGAGCACTTACCCAAATCCATCTACATATCTTCCTCCATATAGAACCAGGTTATTGGAGATTCATTTACCAACTTTAAAAAGCCGCCGAACAATGCTGAATGTGATATTTGTTATCAATCTAATTAAAGGCAATATTTGCTCGGACAACGCCCTACACGTTATTACCAGCCGTTATCAATTAAATACTTTCAACAAAATTATGCAAATGCCGACCCTTTTCGTCGAGCATGTGTAAACTTTAATGATCTGTACAGTATTATTGATATAACTTTGGATATTAATACTATCAAACAGAATTTAATTTTATATTTAAATAGATGATGTTAAATATGTTTTTAAAATTTTGTAATTTTTGTCTGAAGGGAGTTAATCCATAGACTAATTAAATAAATAAATAGTTGTTTTCAGATAGAATCACAAAAAACTTAAAAAGTGCAATTGTTAATTGGTGCATTATAACGAGCATGTCAGCTGTATTTTCTATATTTATATTAAAATATGTATATCGTAAATAATCGCGATTTTCGATAATAGCAATTAACGTTGTAAATTTTAATGAAAATCTCCATTATAAAAATTTGCGATTAACTGCAAACCTTAGTATAAAACCGTTAAAAAATTACCTGGGAGGGGCCCAATCATGCCGCGTGCAGTCTAATAGTGTTCCAACATAAGTTTTTCCACGCCAAGTAACATTTACAACAAGTACACCACCTTCCGTTTCATGCCATACTATTCCTTCTAGTGTAACAGAAGTTCCAGGTTCACAAGGCCCTAAACAATCCGGTTCTGTAATAGTCCCAGTCGACGTACCTATGCATATGTCAACCATTTCCTTTTTCATTGGTGATGTCATAGTTTTAATATCAGTGTGCTTTACTCGTTTTGCCGGCGGTGATTCTGAATGTTCATTTATTACTGATTTATCTTGTACCACTGAGGCAACGAGTGAAGTCTTTTGATTTGAAACTGGTGCAGAAAGTGTGTGATTAACTGCAGTAGAAACTTGACTTGGTGAAACTGGTTTGGCTATTTGGTTTTGAACATTGGTTGTGGATGACTTCAGCTCATTTTTTGGAAATGTAGATGCGGTTATGCATGGTCCAATATTGGCATTAGTTGAAGCTGCAACAGCTGCTAATTGTGCAGCTATGTGTGCAGAAATTTTTACGTTGCCACCGCTGTTAGTAGAAACTTCTTTACTTGGAGGGCCAGGGGTATTAGCATTAACGCTATTTGATATCGTTTGAGTACAGATGGGTGTGCTTGTAACTGTTGTAACTGCTAAGATGTTTGAAACCGCTGCAGATTGTGAAGTATCAGCAGAAGGAGTAAAAACTCCGGGGGGTACATTTGAGTTATTGCTACAAGCATTTTTGCTTGTCAAACGTTGTGTAAGTGTATTATTTTCAGTCTTTCGAATACAAGAACTATTAGAACAAGTGGAAACATTACTATCTGTGGCAGTACAATGACATAAATTTCTTTCAACTGATTCTTTATCAGTGGTAAGTGGGGAGCTTTTCTCGATCACTATTCGATTGGAATGGGAAGATTTTTCCTTTGTTTTGTCTCGTCGATGGCCCGAACTTCCACGTTTTGTCCCTTGTGATAGTAGTTGGGAAACATTATTATTACCAGAAACACTATTGCTTAGAGAAACATTTCCACTACTCGATGATACATTATTTTGATTATTACTGCTGCCCAGATTCTTTTTACTTCCTATTATATTTGTATTTCCTTGGGCATTACTTATGGCCAATGTAACATTAGAATTTTGAGAACAGGATGAAGTGGATTGATTTGACAACAAACAATTAATATCTTCTTGACTTGTTCCACTTCCAATTAATCCATTTTGTTGTTGCTCAGTAGCTTTGACAATTTCGTGTTTTGCTTCTGAGCTTTTTGTGCCAGGTTTTGTTCGTTTTATTTTCATTTTTAAACCCTTATCCAGTGTAGCCTGATGATCAATTGACATTTTATTGTTTGGTTTACTACTAATGTTAGCGCCAGAGCTACTCTGACCGCTAGAAGTATTTATTCCTGCTCCACTTATGTTACTACTAGTGTTGCCATTATTGCCAACTTGAGATGACATGCTGATACTGCAGTCTTCCTTATCTAAACAATTTGATGTGTATAGTTCACCGCTATTCACATGTAATTTCGTGGAGCAAAGCGAAAATGAATTTGAAGAGGTTGAAATAAGATGTCCCCCTTTAGAAAATCCCGTAAATTTTGATGATGAATAGCACACAGTTGTTAGGCTTGCTGATTTTGGAGTATTGCTTTCATTTGCAATTTTGTCTTTTGAAATTTTGAGGGATGTCTTGTTTTCATAGGAATTAAAATTGTTTAAGAGTTTTTCAGAATGTTTTGATTGTATTGGTTTAAAGTTGTCTTTTTTATTATTAATTTCATTTTTAATGCTATCGAATTTAGAAGTTTGGTTATTTTTTAGAGATTTTTCTATATCTGCATCCAGCTCACTCAAAAGCTCAGGTATTCCACCAATGTCCCACTCTTCTTCATACTCAAAATTTGCGTCTTTAATTATATCAATAGGACTGTCTCTTTTTGATGAATGATTGCCATCGGAATTAATTTCTGAAAAATATATTATTTCTAATGATAAAAGGTTTGCAAAAGTTAGGGCAATCAATTTAATTTTATATAATATTACTAGGAATTATGATTACTTTTAATAATTTTTTTAATTTTAAAATAACTTTCAGGAGATCATTATTATGGCCTATTCAAAGATTGCGAAAGAAGGCGTTCGTTCGCATTCTAAGCGATCGAAAACTGATTTGGGTTCAACTAGCAGAGTTCTATACGAACGTTCGTACGAACGACATCTCGAAAGAAAACGTAAGTAATTTTATACCAAGGCCTTAATAGTTATAACTTGTATTCGATAAAATTGCGAATAATTATTACGAATAAATTTATATTTTATTTATTAAGAATATTATTTCAAATTTTTATTTTTAAAAAGATAACTAGGGCAACCAAAAAAAAAGCAAGTGCTTATTTTTTGGTTTACAAGATAGAAAGATTTTGATTGAACACAAATTCCGATCATAAAAAAACGAAAAAAATTAGCTATATTTGTTAGGGCTTTTTTTTCTTATTTTGGCAATGTCGGCTTTTTTTTAGTTATTTTTGCGATATCGACTTTTTTTTACTTATTTTGTCATTTTAAGATTATTTTTAATTTTTTTCGTACGAAAAGAAACATATAACTTTTTGTTTGACCTTTTTTAATTTAATAACTAATTATTTTTATTTAAGCTTAAGGTCTTTTTTTAAAAAAATTTTTTAAATTATTTATTTTTTTCAATATTTCGCTAACCATCGGTTATCATCGTCAGGAAATTTTTTTGAAAAAAATAAATAATTTAAAAAATTTTTTTAAAAAAAGACCTCAAGCTTTAATAAAAATAATTAGTTATTAAAAGAAACTTATTTAATAATATTTTGCAAAAAAACCTATTTAATAATATTTTGCAAAAAAAAACTTATTTAATAATATTATTCGAAAATCGTGATTATTATTTATTTTTATGTGCAACTTTTTTTATAAATACTAAAAAATCAACCATTTCTGTGCTGTAACAACTCTGGTTAAAAAAATCGTTCAACGTTATGGTAATATTTTGTGCTTCCCTTGAACAATATCATCCCAAAAACCTATATTATCTCTTTATGTTATTATAGCTACACTAAAGAGTGGAGAGGGTATTATGCATTTGTGCTGATATGAGAAACACTTTAAAATATTGGTCCTAAAGTATACCGTTCAACTCAAATCAAATCACTTTCTGAGTCGATCTAATGATGTCCGTTCGGCTGGCTGGCTGTCCATTAGACTGCCATTAGCGCATATGGGATTTTTTGTTTTTGTGAATTTGTCTTTCAGCACTCCACAGATCGGTTCCTTTTCCCAAACAAATAATTGTTGCAAAATTTTATTCAATTCGGTTGGGGGGAAATGGCGCCTCAAAGCCCCCAAAGTTTACTAAAATCAGCATTTTTGCACAAAAGTTAACTTTGGGCTTGAATAACTCAGCTATTACCCATTACTCATAAAAATGACATATTACTGAAATGAAATTTAACGCTGAATAATTTTGCCAAAGAAAGTTTTTGATTATCTCCAACCGTTTTCGATTTATACCCCCCCAAACAAGATTTGCGCCTTCAATAACTTAATTTGCAAAACGTTAAATTTTGTGTTATTTATTTTATTACGTAGGTATGTAGGTAGGCTAATAAGCAGATATCCCCTTAGGATCTGTAAACACAAAGAATTTACAAAAGTGTTTTGATGTTTGAACTTACCTACGCTGCCGATTACGGTACTTTGTTTTTGCAAAAGTGTTGTTGTGCTTTACTTGATAACGGAACTTTATTTTTGCGACAATAAATGAATTTGAGTACGTTTATATTCAAGAAGCCGTAACTGCAAAGGAAATTGTTGTACTTGTACCAATGAAATAATAAATGCACGACTTTTATATTCTTAAATATAATTCTATTTATTATAAATGAAAGTTATTACTACGATATTTAATAATACAAGATGGAGGTTGAACGTGTTAATGCCGAATTAAAGATGGAAGTTAAAAATTATGAATCAGCAATAACATACAAGTTGACAGCTGAAGGTGGTGTTGCCACATTGCAAAAAATGATGAATAGAAAAAGTGCATAAGTCTGAGCTTAAGTTAATGTCGGATATAATCCTGGTAATGACGCGGTGGTCTCCGTTGCCTGCTAGACGAACGTTGGTTTGGGGGTCCCTCAGACCCCCAAGTGGATGGCTGTTGTCGTTCCTGTGGTGGTTCTACTCCTGTTGATTTTGGTGATAATGAAGATTCCGAAGTATCTTGTTGAGTTAGGGTATATTGCTGTATAGCTGGATGTTGAAGAAATTGTTGATCAGTCCTGGAACGATTCTCTACTTCAGAATCACTTTGTATTCTCGGTTCCGCATCGGGTATCTGTACCTCGGTGAGGCATAACTGATTAATGTGTCTTTTGAAGACAAACCCATTATCAAGACGGACCACATAGTGTATATTGCCCAGCTTTTTAACGATGGTACCTATTTTCCACAAAGACTTGTTGCCGATATAATACCTTGCTTGAACACGATCACCTTCTTTCAGTTGCCTAACTGTAATGTCAGGAACAGAGTTTCTGCACAATTTCGGCGGTTTTAAAGCATCCAGTTGTATTCTTATTTGCCTTCCTAAATACAGTTCAGCTGGCGATTTCCCACTTTGTAGAGGTGTTGCCCTGTATTTAAAAAGTATATCACGAACTTTTTTCTGTATGGGTAATGTATAATCTGACATTGCCCTTAGACGTTTCTTTAGAGTCTGGACATTCCTTTCAGCTAAACCGTTAGTTGCTGGATGCCCAGGAGCAATGAATATTTGGAAAATACCAGAATTGCAACAACATTTTGTAAACTCGTCACTTTTAAAAATGGTGGCGTTATCAAATACCATAACTTCCGGATATCCGTTTCTGTCAAAAATGTTGGATAACATTTCAATGGTAGATGTTGATGTTGGCGCAGCGGAGCATACGCCTACTTCTGCCCATTTCGATCTGGAGTCAATGACAACTAGAAATTGATGTCCTTGAAAAGGTCCCGCGTAGTCAATATGGATTCGTTGCCAATTATCTTGTGGTTCTTCCCATGGATGTAATTTTGTTTTTGGCGGATTATTCCTTACGGTGGCACAAGCGGCACACGAACGGACGTATACCTCGATGTCCTTATCTATTGAAGACCAGAACACATACCTTCTTGCTAGCTGCCTCATCTTTGTTATTCCCATGTGGGTGTAGTGAAGTTCATTTAGTACCGCTTTTTGAAGTGTAGCAGGAACCATTACCCTTTTTCCCTTAAATAAAATGCCTGAATCGATAGTGTATTCTGTATCTGCCACGTTTGTACTGCGTAGTTCCGTTATAATTTTTGAGAGTTGTTCATCTTCTTTGGTAGCGTTACGAATTGAATTGTAATTTAGTTCAAATGAACTTATTTGTAGTAAAGTGGAATTGCAAATAGAATGCACTTCTTCGTTAATAGGGTTTATCATATTCATACTTGCAGTTATGGGCGCCCTCGACAGACAATCTGCATTTATATTGTCTTCACTTTTCCTTGGTACAACCTCGTAATTATAGCCTGACAAGAATGCTGCATACCTTTGCAGTCTTGATGACGTCATTTGTGGCAATTTTGAATTTTGATGGAAGATACGGGATAGTGGCTGGTTGTCCGTAATAAGCGTAAAAAGCCTCCCATAAACGTACTCATGATAATGTTGAACAGAATACACAATCGATAACGCCTCGCGGTCTAGCTACGAATAATTCTGTTCTGTGGGGGTTAACGATCTAGAGGCAAAGGCAATTGGCCGTTCCTCTCCATTTACAATGTGCGACAACACACCTGATATCCCTGTAGGACTGGCATCGCAAGCAAGTTGAACTTTTAGACCCGGATTGAATGGCATCAAAAGCTTTTTTGCATTTTGAGTTCCTTTTAAAAACGGCGTTTTTACGCATTAGTAACCGTAAGGGAGTGGTTAGCGTGGAGGCGTTGGGTATAAACCTCGCGTAATAAGTCACCATGCCAAGGAAACGACGGACATCCTCAATACATTTTGGCTGGGGCATTCCCACAATAGCTTTTACTTTAGACGTAGATTTTATTACCTTATTGTACTCTATTGTATAGCCCAAAAACTCAATTCGGGGTTTGTAAAAAGAACATTTCGAAAGATTCAAATGTAGGTCGTACTCTTTCAATTGAGTCAAACACGCCTTTAAATTTGCCTTGCACTCGGCTAAAGACTCCCCATGCACAACAATGTCATCAAAATATGACTCCGTCTTTGGAACGTCACGTAATATTTGATCCACAATTCTGTTACACTCCGCAGGAGCTGTTTTGATGCCGAAGGACAGGCGATTCATCCTAAATGTACCGCGGTGTGTTGAGATTGTCTGAATTTCGGATGAAACGTCATCAACTTGCACATGCAAATATGCTTTGTATCAAGGCGACAGTAGTAGCGCGAGTCCTTTAGGCTGTTGAAAATTTGTTCAATTTTAGGTATTGGATAGTGGGCACTTACCAGTTTTGGATTTACGCCGACCTTATAGTCGACGCAAAGTCGAACTCCGCCGTCAGCCTTCGGAATGACCACCAGGGGAGAACCCCAGTCACTGTTGGCAACTTTGGTGATAATCCCCGCTTTTTCCAGTTCATCGAGCTCCTTATTAACTCGATCTGTTAACGCATAAGGGATCTGACGCTCTTTTGTGTAGATTGGATTAGCATATTCTCTTAATTGCAATGAAACTTTGTATCCGGGGATACAACCAATTTTTCTTTCAAAAACTGATGAAAATTCAGCTACTAAATCGTCTATACTCTCCGAATTGCTAACAATATTTGCAAAAGCCACGTTTGAATTATCTTGATCTAATTCGGAAAGATTAATACGCAAGCGACGTATCCATGTTCTTCCTATTAGGGCCGTACAACTGTCTGGTACAATATAAATATCATCAGTGATTGAGACATTATTAAATGAAGCATTTACACGTATTTGCCTTCAGGCGTGAACGTATTTTGGGTATATGATCGGAAAACGATGTTGGTCGGTTTTATTTCATTTGACAGTTTTAGTTTTTCGAACAATTTTCTGGGTAAGAACGAAAACCCGGAGCCAGAGTCCACTTCGAATTTTAGAATCTTCCCTTCTATTGAAATTTTCGCATAGTACCGCTCAGAACTAACATTTTGATATGTATTACTGTACACGTCGACAATTTTAAAAATTCCATAATCGGAATTTTCAACACGCACTTGATTTGTCGATTCTCTTCGTGCATGAGGTTTGTTTTTAGGTCCGGCGTTAGGACTATCTGCCAAAAGGGGGGCAATGCAGACTTTTGCTACATGCCCGTGTTTTCCACACAATTTGCATTTTAACTTTGAAGAGGAGCGACACTCCCTCGCAAAATGGTCATTCTTGCCACAACGTAGGCATAATCCTGCTATACCCAATTGCTCGTAGTTAACATTACGTTTAGTTTGTTTATGTTTGTTTGTCGACTGATTCGAACCCTTTTTCTTATTGAAAATTTTGTTTATTGTTGAACTAGGCGAATTTGTCACGGCGTGTGACAATTCCTTTGCATCTAATTTTGCCGCCTCGAGTGCTTACGTTTTTGACACAATTTCGTCAAATTTTGACGTGTTTGATTGCAGCAGCTGTTCACGAATGCTGTTGTCGCTGATGCCACGGATAAATTGTGCCCTTAAAAACACATCAGCAATTGAGCCTTTGCACTCGCATTCTGACACAAACTCGCACTCGATGATATCAGTGCGAAGTGCTGCCACAAAGTCTGCCACCGACTGTCCTTCACACTGATATTTTGATAAAAACTTGTGCTGTGCCACCAGCACATTTCTTTTTGGAGCCAAATAGCTTTCCAAAAGCTTTAATAACTCATCGTAAGGCAGTTCTGAAGCTATTTTTGGCGCCGCCAATGCTGTCACCCTATCAAAGTGTCTTGCCCCAATAGAATTGAGGAGAAGCTTCGAACAATACTCTTTATTGCCATCAACACTCTTCATGCATACGTAGTTTGTGAAACGCTGTACATAATTTCGGAACGTTTCTTTGGCAGGATCAAAAGCTTCAAAGTTGGGCACCAATGCTGTATTTATGTTGCTGCTATTTTGTACTGCAATTGAAGATGTAGATGTCCCAACAGTTAATTTAGATAATTGTGCAACTAAATCTTGTTGGTTCTTCATAAAAATAGCAAATTGTTGAGCATCCATCTTGATTAATTTTAGGCCTGTACTTGCTTTAATACGATTTGCACACAAAATTATTTCCTTTGTATTTTAAGCGAGTTTTATCCTCGTCGCCAAACTGTTGTACTTGTACCAATGAAATAATAAATGCACGACTTTTATATTCTTAAATATAATTCTATTTATTATAAATGAAAGTTATTACTACGATATTTAATAATACAAGATGGAGGATGAACGTGTTAATGCCGAATTAAAGATGGAAGTTAAAAATTATGAATCAGCAATAACATACAAGTTGACAGCTGAAGGTGGTGTTGCCACATTGCAAAAAATGATGAATAGTTATAACAGAAATATTCGAAAAATTTAAGCGTTTGTTTCAAGATTCTGGTCTAGACAGGCGCATTGGGCTATTACGTAAGTTGTGCTCAATACAGTTGGTGGAATGTAATTCTGTTGAACACTATGTTTCGGAAGTTGTTTCAACGGCTCAAAAACTTAATGGTATTGGTTTCAACGTATCTGATGAATGGCTAGCTTCAATTTTATTAAAAGGTTTACCGCCAGAATATAAGAATGGAATAATAAAAGAATAAAAATTGAATAATAATAGAAGAAGGATGCCAAACAAGTTGATTTTTTACCGGTTGGAACAGATGAGATGATAGCGGACTGTCTTACGAAAGTAACAACGGCACCAAAACACAAATATTGTTTTAAAGAACTAGGTTTAAATATTTAAAGGTCAATTTGAGTGGGGGTGTTGTACTATATAAAATTTTAAATTTTAATAGTGGAAAGATTAAATAGAGAATCATCGTCTAAACAAAATGATAAAAAGGCAAATGTAACAATTTCTGAAATCCTGGAAGAGGGCATCGAACAGTTTGTTTCGAAAACAACATTAAATTTTTTTTACAAGATTTAATATATATATTAACTTTTTAAAAAAGCCACCCTCTGAGTGGGAAGTAGATGAAAATTATAAAGAAGCAATAAAAAAAATTAAAACGATAAAAGTTGTGAATGATGCGGCAGAAAGGGGGGTTAAATTGATACAAGATTATAATTCCATAAGTAGTTCAAGATTATAGCCGCAGGTTTCCTGACTGCAACAAATACACGTTACTCAATACAAACTATTAAGACATTGGCTGACTTCCAAAACGTATTATTGCAAAGTTAGCATACAATTTTACTGCGGTATTTATTCTGTATACATATGCATAGTTTTAAAACTTTGCAATTATATACCATGTTTATTTTGATGTTATGAAATGTATGTGATGCAATGTTTTTTTTTAACTAAACAGCTGTTTGTGTTATTTTGTCAACTAATTTTTGTTGGTTATAATATCTGAAATGGAAGCAGCGTTTAAAATTTGCGTGGAGGAATTTTTTAATTTAACAGAGAGTTCAAATGGAAACTCTATACGAAATTCTTCTACCTTAATTCAGCGTATTAAAAGGAGAAGAAATGTCCTATTAGCGTCCAATGAACCACGTCAAAAAAGAAAGGTGCCAAAAAATGTAAATTTTTGGGGAGTAATATCAAAAATGCCGGACGACGTATTTAGCAGCCACTTTAGAATGAAAATTGGAACCTTTAAGGTAATAACTTAAGCGTTTGTCATTATGCAGTTGCTAAAACTTCTGTTTTCCAGGCATTGAAAAATATGCTTGAGCCTTTGTGGCCAAAACGCAACACTGGCCGGCCTTGTTTACCCCTGACCAAATCCATGTACGTTACCCTGTGGAAACTGAGCAACCAAAACAGTTTTAGAGAATTAAGTGATCGATTTGGTATAGGAGCGGCAACGGCTTACAGGTCTTTCATAAAAACCCTTAACGTAATTTTGTTATTAAGGAATAAAATAATAGCATTTCCATCGACCCCAATTACTCAAAAATTAACAATTGAACAGTTCCGAGCTAGCCGCGCAATTCCATTCCCTTCTGTACTTGGGTGCATAGATGGAACCCACATCCGCATTTCGCAACCAGTAAAGGACAGTATAAGTTACTATAATAGAAAAGGGACATTTTCTATAATTGTGCAGGTAATATGGAGATTTCCATTATAACTATTTTTGCATTGCTTACATATATGTATAAATATGTATATGTTTGTAAATATTCCCGATATTTCTAGGCGATTGTCGATAGTAAGATGCGATTCATAGATGCTTTTGTTGGATATCCTGGAAGATGTCATGATGCTTCGGTGTGGCATAATAGTCCAATTCGAAAGGGGGATGGCGCGTATCCCCTTGAGATATTTTTAATGACGCCTTATAAGGACAATGGATACCTCACCCCGGAACAAAAAAAGTTTAACTACATACTGAGTTCAACAATGGTTTTTGTAGAGCAGGCTTTCGGAATATTAAAGAAAAAATTCAGAATTTTAAATTACATTGAACTGCAGAACATGGCTTTGGCAAAAAAAATTATCATGGCATGTTTGATACTTCACAACTGTATTATAGATAATGAGAACTTAAATGTAGATGATATGGAATCGATGGATGAAAACATAAGTTTAAGCGTAGATATTACCGATAATACACGTGCCCACTCACAAAAGGAGGAAGCCAAGAGAAAGCGCATTGAATTGACAAGGCTTATTTCAGCTTAGAAGGAAACATTTATAAATTGTATGAATAATTCTAGTAACAAGTTTTCGGTGATGGAATTGCTAATTTTATAATTTATTTTATTTATTCACATATGTACATTAGGATGATGACTTTTTGCATTTTTTGTAAATATGCTAGCTCGATTTTCAAAATCGAGTAGGGCATGAAAAAACCAAGAATACCGATTTAACTTTTAAGCGGTCGGTAAAAAAGTTCACACACCAAATGCATTAAAGTTTTGTGCATACCGTATTTTTTATGTAATAAATAATAAACAACAATAGATTAAAACTAGGTGTTACAAGAAATAAACTTTAAGTTAAAGGTACGTATGTGTTGTGCTACAAAAAAAGTTACTTAGAGTAAAATATCAAATACAAAACTGCAATGCATTAGGTGCGTAAACTTTTTTAATCATCGCGAAAAAGTTAAATCGCAATTAATTGTATTTTTCATGCCCTACTCGATTTTGGAACTGTAGCTAACACATTTACCAAAAATGCAAGAAGTTACCACCCTAATATCCATTATAAAATTGGTGACAAAAACCAAATTTACCAAAATAATAAATGTACATTTTTTATTTTCTTTAATACTTTTATTGTTTCAGTCTTGAAATTCATAGATTATTAAATAATAATAAAAAAACAATTAATAAATTTTACATGAAAATTCATTTTTATATAAAAAAAAAAGCCAAACGTTTTAAAGTAATAATTGTAAATAAGGTACATACATATGTATATCGTAGGTCAATTCGATTTTAAACACAGGAAAAAATTTTAAATCTATAAACGTAAATTATTTCACAGGTAAATTCATTTTGAAATACATAAAATAAAATAAACACTTTCTATCAATAAAAGTGTTTTATGTCACAAAATTATTTGTTTCTTTAGATAAGGCACTTTAAATCTTAAAATATGTATTAAAATTTTAAATTAATTTTTGGCACGGCACAAAGTTAGGATTATAAAATGTCTTTTAGTACATTGAAATTAAATCGGGTGAACCATGTCACTTAAAAGAAAGCGTAAATTGCGTATTTCTTCCAATTTTTGTCTTTCTATTTCTAGTTTTTTTTCTTCTATTTCAATAAGATTTTGCAAAGACTCTTTATCGTTGTTCGCCTGTTGCTTTAAAAATTCTAGGACTTCACACTTCTTCTTTTTCGCAACAGGCTCTGGTGACGACAAAACTGTTTCTGGCACACTATTTTCCACTTGAGAATCGGGTAAAACCTCAAAAAGTGAGGTTTCCAAGTTTGAATCCGGGACAACAATGTCAATCCGGGAACCGTACACTTCATCCATTTCCTCAAAAAACTCCCAGGTTGTGGCTGCTTCCCCGGAAGTGTTGTTTCGTTTTTTGATTCTTTTATAGGTTACGCAAAAATTTAAAAACTTTCTTGTAACATCGTCTCGTGAGAATGGAAAGGCTTCGTCCACTTCCTTAATCTCGCGCAAGACTTTCTCCCACAAAACAGTTCGCTTCTTGCGTTTCGCACAAAAATCTGCTTCATTGCGCAGTCTGGTGACAAGGAGCAGCTTTTTCTGGTCGTGTGTCCATTTGTTTTCGCTAAAAAAAAAGTAAATACGTATCAAAATTTGTATATACATACATGACTTTATTTGTCCGAATTTTTTAATTAAAATTGTTAAGCTTACCTTTGTGTATTATTCATTTTTTTATTAATTTGTTTCTTATTTTTAGAAAATTAATCCGCGTGCTGCTAGTTTTTGGAAATGTCAAAAATTATTTTTCGTAGCGTCAACTTTAAAACCGATGCCCTTCTTGCTTTTCTGCGGCGTTTATAATACTTGTTGGCGACGTTTTGAAAAGCTATGCATTGTTAATTTTTTGTACTGCGGCGTTATGAAACACTATGCTTTGTTTGAACACAAAGTAATTGACGTTTTGGAAGTCAGCCATTGTTATAAATACCTACATACGTAATAAAATAAATAACACAAAATTTAACGTTTTGCAAATTAAGTTATTGAAGGCGCAAATCTTGTTTGGGGGGGGTATAAATCGAAAACGGTTGGAGATAATCAAAAACTTTCTTTGGCAAAATTATTCAGCGTTAAATTTCCTTCATTTCAGTAATATGTCATTTTTATGAGTAATGGGTAATAGCTGAGTTATTCAAGCCCAAAGTCAACTTTTGTGCAAAAATGCTGATTTTAGTAAACTTTGGGGGCTTTGAGGCGCCATTTCCCCCCAACCGAATTAAAAAAAATTTTGCAGCAATTACTTTTTTGAGAAAAGGAACCGATCTGTGGGGTGCTGAAAGATTTTTTTTAAGTGGTAGTCTACTGTCCATGTAACCTCGTGTGCAAAGTACAGGTCGCAATTTTAAAGATAATTTAATGAAATTTGGTACGTGGGTTCTAATTGGCACAAGGGCGAATCGGTCCATAATTTAATTATAGCCCCCATTTAATATAGCCCCCATACAAGCTGCTATCCGGAAGAGGGTCTTTGGGCCCACTATCAAACCAATTTTAATGCAATTTAAGACATATGTAGATAGATCCATATTATATGGGCACGTAAGGTATGCATTTTTTAAATAATAGGACCACGAGGGAAGATAGGGTAAATTTCTACCCATCAGTAACTATTTAACCGATTTTAATGAAATTTAAAACATAGATAGATCCCTTTTCATATATAGCCAAACACTCTCGAAACTTGTTTTTAAAACTGTTGTGATGGGTATCATACGGTCGGGCTTTACCGACTATACTTTCTTACTTGATTTTTATGCAACTATGTCTTAGCGGTACTGTAACGTACTTTTTATAGTGTTGTGTATAATTTGTATGTGTTTTTTTTTTTTAGTATTAAGCCTTTATATCAACTTATTTTATTATTTGTTTGTTTAAGTTCTTTTCTCTCGAAAATTCCATAGCTGTATTCTTACGATCAAATTCCTTATCCTGTAACGTCTTTAACCATCATACTTTGTAACGTCTTATTTCTTTTAAATATAGTTTTTGTATAAAGTAACGTCTGTTAGCTCCCCTTCTCTGTTTTTGGTATAGTAACGTCTTATTGTTTGCTTTTTTTAATATAGTTTTAGCTATTAAGAATTTCTCTGTATATCAAATATTGTTAATTTTGCAAATTTTGGGGTTTTACACGAAGTTGTAACAAAATTGGAAACAAAATAACTTTCATTGGTTTTCTTAGTGATCATAGTTATGGACCGTATGAAAAATATCCCGTGTTCCAGGGGATATAGGAGACAAATTAAATACAAAATTTAAATCAGTTTCATTAAAAAATGAAGGATTTTCAGTATTAAAAGATATTGGGGATATTTTGGGAGGCAAGCGGAATTATGAGTCCAATCGTATAAAATATACTTCAGAGCAAATACTCAATTTTAAATATGCTCCCTTAACATCTGTAGACGTAGGAAGAACTTTTTCTATGTACAAGAACTTGCTGACTCCAAACAGACATAGTTTTCTTTTCGAAAATTTATTGCATCAACCTATAACAACATATTAAACGAATTAAGTGGAAAATAAACAATTTTAAATTGCTTTTTTTTAAATTTTAACAGCTTATCTTAATGTTTTTAAACGCTTTTTTTTTTGCGCTTTAAACTGTTTTTTTTAGTGCTTTTTTTGGTTGCCCTAATGATTACTATTATGGGTATCAAATAAAACTATATCTCAAACATAACTATTACTATTCGATAGATATATTACTAATTATTTTAAATAGTTATGAATAAGCAATAACATAACAATGTAAAAAGATATTAATTGGATAAAATAGTTATGTTTAACAAATATTTATTTTCATTATACATAATAATTATGAGCAATTTATTTAGAATATTTCTTAAAAGTGGTAAATTTTTTGGTACCTGAAAAATGGGTTATAATTATTATTTAGGGTCCTTGTTTTATACAAAATGCGGTTCAACAATTTCAAACGTATTGTCAACATTGCGAACGCAAATGTCAAAAACACGCACTTGATGTTTTGTTGTCGGTTATAAAAAGTACAAAAAATTTAAATAAAAAAACACATATAAAAAACAAAATAAAACTAAAAGAAAAAATGGAAAACAAATGGTAAGGATGTGCAATATTGTATGTTAATAATTATTTTGTTAATAATTTAATTGAAGTTTAAAAAAATCCACAATGCAGCAACTGCAAACACTAGTAGCGTATATGGAGGAGAATCCTGAGCTAGCCAGAGGCACGCCGTGTTTGGTGAAAACAAATTTGCTGTAGATGAGCAATGGAAAATCTTGTGTTAAAAAGTAAACGCCCTTGGTCCACCTGCTCGTTCCATTGCAGAGTGGAAAAAGGTTAGCAATAATACAAAAAAGTATTTCAGAAGTGGACTTCATATAGTATTATTAAGTAGTGAACAAATGGTTAAAAAACTAACCAAGCACTATTATAATTTTACCACATTATCATTGTTTGTTACGATTTTATGCATACTAAACTGTTTTGTGAGAATGGACTTTATATAGGGCCTATGCTTAATTATGGACCAAACCTCACGAAATTCAAGAGTGTGATTTCTGGTCCTATAAAACTGTGACATATCAAATTTGATTAAAAAAGCTTTATTCGTTTGGGTTTTAGGCATACTAAACTGTTTTGTGAAAATGGACTTTATATAGGACCTATGCTAAATTATGACCGATATTTTTAAAATTCCACTCACAGTATACCCTCCCCATCGCTAGCAAACATTTTATATTAAAACATTTTTTACAGACATGGGCAGATTTGAAATGTAGAACTAAAAAGAAGATTGCAGAAAACAAAAATAGCTTGCAAGAAACTGCGCTAGAGCAGATAATTGACCGAACGCTGTTGTTGTCGTCAGCTGCAGCGCCTGGTGGTAGAGTGTTTGGTGGTGATGTAAAAAGTTCTGCTGCTCAGTCAGTAGATGAGTGTTTTCAACTATTAGTTGAGTCGCCACCAAGAGTGGCCAAAGCAGTGGCGGTGATTACACCAAACAAACTCAACACCCAAGAGAAGGCAAGTGAAGAGAAGGATCTATTGCAATCAGCTGACCAGCCACAGAAGCTGCAGCCACTCCCGACGGACAACAGAAATATTTCCAAACGTGACCGGGCCCACCAGAGCGATAACGAAAAGCCAGCTTATTCTTCAGGAAGAAAAGGAAGACGGCTGTCGACGAACAGTTGGTGCTAATTCGTCGTCAACTGCGTGTTTTTTTTTTTTTTTTTTATCATTATTTATTTATTGAATCTTCATATATTAGATATGAACTAACAATAATTAATCAAATCTTATCCTAATACTTTATTTATGTCCTGCCAGTGCCGGACAAACATTTTCTACATCACGGGTTCTGTTCACATATATATGTAGGTACTTATCGCTCATCTAGTTAAGTAAGTGCTACAGTGTCTCTTCTCCTTAAGCGAGTGTGGCCGCCATGATTTAAAATATTTCGAGCTAGACACACCAGGGAGCGGCTGTGATTATTCGAAGAAGTTTATTTTGGCACCTTTGAATTTTTTCGATATAAGAGCCGAGGCAGTGCCCCATAGTTGACTACCGTAGCACCAGATAGGCTTTAAGATAGAGTTGTAAAGTAGAAGCTTGCAATCGAGACGGACAGACCTTCTTCCAATAAGCCAATGAATTTGAATGGCTTTTAGTTTCATTTGAGTTAATTTTGCCTCTATATGGCATTTCCACGTTAATCGGCAATCCAGATGTATACGGAGATATTTTATATGCGAATGTTGAGGAATTATTTGATTATTGATTGTAATATGGGGGCAAGATTTTCGGCGCAAGGTGAATGTTATATGCACGCATTTTTGCTCATTGACCATTATCCTCCATTGTCTTAACCATATTTCTAGTTGAAATATATGATGCTGTAAGTAACGAGATGCTTCATAACGGTTTTCGTGGACGCTTAGAAAAGCTGTATCGTCTGCAAATGTTGAAGTTTGGGTGTGGTTGTTTGTTGGCATATCCGAAGTATATATAAAGTATAATAGAGGGCCCAGGATGCTGCCTTGTGGGACTCCAGCGACAATTGGCTGAGGTGAACTTAAAAAATTTCCTTTTTTAATAATAAATTGGCGACCGACTAAGTAGCTTTCTAACAGCTTGTGTGTGTTTGCTGGTAAATTTTGTTTCAATTTATGTACTAAGCCTTCATGCCAGACTTTATCAAAAGCTTGCGAAACATCGATGAAGAGTGCTGATCTTATCAATACCAGGTTCCTTCTTAGTGTTTAAGTCACAAATAGCCTTTTCGATTACTCTTATCTCAAAGCTTAGGGGAATAGCTGCTCTAGCCGCAACAGGTGGGAACTCGACCGCAATATCGTAAGATATATTTGGTGTAAATACGTTTTTCAAGTGACTTACAAACAGATTTCCTTTTTCAATATCGTTTCTTGCCCAACTACCATTCAAGTTTCTTAATGGTGGCTTAGATATAACTGGCCTTTTTAGATTTCTAGCTGCACGCCATAATGAGTAGTCTGATTGTTTTTTTGTTTTTTTTTTATTTTTTTTTTTTAATTTCCTAAGCTAATCCCGCGAAGCTCTATGCTTGTCTGCAGGAAAGAAACCAGAGTCTCTGGCGGGAATCGAACCCGCAACCTCGGTGCTGATAGACTAGCTCGCTACCAGCTAGCCTACCGAGGAACCCCCAAAATGTTTCCATAGAAGCCGTTTTCTGAGTCTGCAGTTACTTTCTTAGCCTTTTTGTACACTCTTTTAATAAATTCTTAAGTTGCGGGGATCTGTACAGTTGCAACTTCCTTCGAACTCTCCTTTTTTCATTTAAGAGGCGCTCGACATCTGTAAAATATATTTTATTATTATTGGTTTTTTTGAGGGTTATGCTGGAATGTTGAACAGCTAGTTTAAGATAACTGTCAAAATTGACAATTGAGAGATCAACATTATCAGGTGTATCAGGCACTGAGAAATTTTTTATATTTTAACCAATTTATTTGTGTGGCTGACGTCGCTAAGTAACATGACGGAGATACAATTCTATTTGGGTTCGATATAGTAACAATTGTAGGTGTGTGGTCGGATGATAATTCTAAGGAAGCTTCAACATGAATCATTTCTGTGGGGATGTTTTTAACCACGCCAAAGTCGATAACATCTGGAATTTTTTGCTGATCAGTAGGCCAATATGTTGGTTGTCCGCTCGCGACCACTTTTAAACCCATTTTAGAGATTGTGTTAAACGAAACACGACCTTTTGGTGTTATAAGTCGTGAAATCGCGTTATAATCGCGTTATAATCGCCAGCGGCCAGGAAACAGGGTCCTAATGATTTATAATATTTATAATATTGGCTTTCTGATATGGCAAATCTAGGTGGAGAGTATAAAGAAGAAACTACTAAGTTTCGATTTAGCTCTTCAACACAAATAGTCGTTGCTTGCAGATAATCTTCACAATGATCAAACATTAAGTAGTGTTCGATTCGGGCTTTTATCAAAATGGCAGAGCCTCCACAAGCTCTATCTCGAGGGTCCTTAGTATCATATAGTATATAACAATTGATTTTAAACGTATTTCTTGAGGTCAAGTGAGTTTCAGAAACCAACATGACATCAATTTGTTTATTTTTTAGAAAGTATTCTAATTCATTTTTATATTGGCGGATGCCGTTTGCGTTCTAAAAACAAATTTTTAAACAGTTCATGGCTTGTTAAGTACAGCTTGCAATAACATCGATTGCATCCTTAGAATTTCCTGCATCATATTACCCATTGTGTTCGTAAAATTATTAACTGTTTGCACTAATGTTTCCATGGTTTTTTCAAGACGACTTAAATTAGAAACTGGAGTTTCATCATTACTTGGCAAAGCGCCTTGCATTGGCACATGGTTTGATTTTAGAATGTTAGCGTAGGAGGTTCTGTTATTACTAGGCTGTGGAGCCTGAATGTCATTAGTGGTTAGCTGATTTGTTACCTGCATTTGAGGGAGATTTGTTTTCGGTTAAACCGACTGCTTAGCGATAGTATATACAGGGCATCCTCTATAATTGGCTGTGTGGTTACCGCCACAATTGCAACATTTTTTAACGTTGGGGTCATTTTTAGATTTATCACAAAGCACTGTACCATGTAATTCACCACATACTACGCAAACAGGGGGTAAGTAGCAGTATGCCTTAGTATGACCATATTCCTGGCAGTTCAAACACTGAACGGGTCCATTTCTTTTGTGCGGCTCCTCTATTGTGATTTTTCTGTACAGTATATATTTTAAACTGTAAATAGGGTGCGTTTTGTTTTTTCTTAGCTTAACGTCGCCGGGCTCCAACTCCACTCGAAATAGTGGTTGTGGATTTTTTCCCTATTTTTAATATTTACCACATGTTTTATTTTGACGCCTTTTTCTTCCAAGAACGTTTTAATTTCTTCTGGGTCCACACATGAGTCAATTCCCTTAATCACTACCTGAAGACCTTTACTGCTCTTCAGTTGGTATGTATAAAAACTTTTTTTAAGTTCTTCAAATTGGTTTATTATTTTGCGAAAATCATTCTCATGATTTAATTGTATTTTAGTCTCGTTTATACTACCACGCTTGATTGCAGCTACGTGAAACGAATTTTCACCTATCACCGAGATCAAACTCTTTATTAGCTGGTTTGAGTTTTACTCCCTAAGATATATCGGGGGAGGCTTGGACGATTTTATCACGTTTGGTGCTTCTGAGGATTCATCCTCCAGAATTGCAAAACGATTTTGAGAGTTTATTTTATCAAAAGATGGTACTTTTGAGGCCGAAGCAACTGCTGCAGAGGTAGGGCTACGACCCCGTTTAAGCACTGTTATATATCTATCAATGCCAACTTGTACTGGAGACTTTTTAGAAATTTTTACTTGAGTTACTGAGTTTTCCATAGCGGCTGTTTTGGGGTTAACCGTATCATCACTTATTAAAGTAGTTTTTGGCACTGCGGCAACACTTGCAGTTAATAGATTTGTTATTGTATTACGATCGACCGTATTTGTAAACAAAGAGGGTAAGAGGGAACGAGTTCGAGTAATAGGTTTAGCCGTTAAGTAATTGCTATCATCGATTCTTTGTTTTGTTTCTACATTTGTTTCGTCAACACTCACTGTAACATAAGCATTTCTTTCATTATGTTTTATTGTTTTTGCGTTATACGCATTCATAAGAGTTTTTTTTTATATTATTTTACTGTTTTTTTTATTTGTGCTCTTCTTTTTATTTGTTGTTGTATATAAAAACAAGAAATGTTTTTGCTTAAAATGTTTGTATTTATGTATGTGTGTGAATACATATATTTTTTTTTAATTGTAATTTTTAATATTTTTGTTATTAACGTTTATGTTCACTAATTAAGAATTATTTTAAAGCGTCCATTCGCTGATATATTATTTTTTAAAAAATTTATATTATAATATTATAAATACTTATTAATAGAGCAATTCCATATGAAAGCGATCACCTTTTGGACGACCCCTCTCCGATTTTAAAATAAATAGTCTCAATCGATTGCCCAGCAAAAAATAATGTACCTACATTTTTTTTTTTTTTTTTATAGTGACTGGTTTAGTGGTGGTGTACACCACTGTCATGTGACAAAATTGAAGAATTCTTTATAAGGGACCTCATTGAAAGTTGTTTCATAAATGATTAAAATCTGCTTGCAACTTTTGATTTTATTCACAAAAGTCGACAAATTTTTCATTAATTTAAGAATTTCCCTTAGGGGGCTCCCATACAAATATTGCGTTTTATGAAATTCTTAAATTAATTAAAATTTGTCGAGTTTTGTGAATAAAATCAAAAGTTGCAAACAGATTTTAATCATTTATGGCTTGTTTTGTTTGTAGCTTCGTTTTTTATAAGTCTGCAAAAAATAAGAAGCCTAGCTGCATTTTTTAATTTTGTATGAATTTTTAAAAAACAAAAATTTCGAAATTTTGATAAAAAAATTAATTTTTTTTTTCAAAAAAAAATTATGTTTCAATAACGACTACTCATATTAGAAAAAGAGTTTTACTTTTCTGAAATGAAATTTTATTGCGGAATTTCGGTTTTTTTTAGTAATTTCAATAAACTAAACCGTTTTTGAGTAACGCGAATATATGTTGAGCAACCTCCTCCATTTTCGAAATAACGGTATATCTCGAAAACCAGGGGGGTTATTATGTAATTCGATTCGAATCGAAAATTCATTCGAAAAGAATTTCCGATTCGAAAAGAAATTCTTATTATGTAGTACTTTCGAAACGTCTGCACAGTTGCACATTAAATTTTAAGGGATAAACGAAATAATACCAAGTTTTAATATGTAAAAACTTGGCAGCATTTTGCGTAGTTTTGTTCAAGTGTCAAAGTTGTTAAGAAAAATTTAAAAATATAGACTGAAATAAAAAATATATAAATAAAAACGTTAAAATGGATTGTGTTTTGCTGTGGGAAAGTGATGAAGAAGATGTTGTTCCCGAAAGAGTTCAAAGGAAGTATATAAGAGATACCTCGAATATTATGCATCTCAATGAAAATTCGTAAGTAATATTATTTCAACAAGAACGAAAAACGCGTAAAAAGATTTAATTAAATAAAGAAAAATTACTTTCAGGTTCGTGAAAAATTTTCGGCTTAGTAAAAACGCATTTATGTACGTACTGAATTCCATCAGCAATGATTTAA
This sequence comes from Pollenia griseotomentosa, assembly GCA_963931875.1. Taxonomy (NCBI): domain Eukaryota; kingdom Metazoa; phylum Arthropoda; class Insecta; order Diptera; family Polleniidae; genus Pollenia; species Pollenia griseotomentosa. The sequence goes on along the minus strand of OZ007564.1, from coordinate 106,690,700 downwards.
AAGCACCACAAAGATCTACTGCCGTCCCTCCTATTTTAAAATTGGCAGCCACCTTGAAATTTCTTGCGCAAGGTGGTTATCAACATCAGATTGGCCAAGACCGTTTATTGGGAATGTCTCAATCATATATTTCTATATGTTTATCGGAAGTATGTGAATCAATACAAAAAAATCTTTGTCCTAAACATATTGTTTTTACAATGAGCGAAGAGAAAAAAATGGAGGCAAAAAGATTTTTTTATAGTAAATGTTCAATACCAGGAGTAATTGGGGCTGTAGATGGAACGCACATACAAATAATAAGACCTTATAACAATGAGCATTTATATTTTAACAGAAAACTTAAACACAGTATAAATGCTATGGCGGTAGGATTTAACATGCATATATGTACATATATCAATTGATTACACCACGTTATTAATTTTTTTAGATTTGTGACCACGAAATGTACATTAGAGCTATCAATGGACGTTTTGGAGGTGCTTGCCACGACTCTCATATTTGGAATTTGTCTGAAGAAAGACAATACTTAAAAGAAAAGTTTCAAGCTGGAGATACTGGAACTAGAATTCTTGGTAAAAATTTATACTTTATATCTATAAACTTAAAAATTAGCTTATTATGTTCCAGGTGATTCCGGTTATCCTTTGGAACCCTGGATTTTGACACCATACAGGAATGCTATTGAGAATTCTTCTGAATCATTTTTTAATGATCAGCATTCCAAAGGACGATCGATCGTAGAAAGAACGTTTGGTGTACTCAAAGCAAGATTTCGTTGCCTTTTGGCTGCGAGAGAACTGCATTACTCCCCAGAAAAGGCAGTTCAAATCCTTAATGTGTGTTGTTCATTACACAATATTTGTATAATGTTTAATGTAGAAAGTGATAGTTTTCAAACTGAGGAAGAAATAACTGCTTCATCTTCTTTGAGCACCAACACAGAAAATAGTTTGGAAACAAATTTACTTCAAGTAGCAAAAAATATAAGAAATGAAATTAAAAATAATATATTTAGAAACTAAAAAATATATAAATTTCTAAAATATCAATTTCAAAAGATTTTGTTATTCGTGCTTAATTCCCAGTTTTTATTATTGATAAAAACACTTGAAATTTATTGTTGATGGGATAAGCTATTCCTATGCGCATTTCACTGGTTGCTTAGGCCAGATCATCAGGAAACTACATCCATAAAGATTTTAGAAAAACTAAAGATATTAAACCAAATAAAACTGTTAAGCGTATAAGACTTATAGCAACAGTTCTACTTGTAATAATATCAAAGTTTAAACAAAACACATCAACAATAAACAGTGGGTTTATCTCATCTTACATTCCCCACTACAATTAGTTGAAATTCTCTCAACATTAATTGTAGTTGTAAGTAGGTTAAGAAAAACAAAATAAAAAACAACAACAACTTTACAAAAGATGTTGCCAATTTAGTGTTTTTTAGGCCGTGCACTTGCCTGTTTATTATCAAAAAGTAATTTCAATTTTTGGGAATACAAAATTTTAATTTCAAAAGATTTTGTTATTCGTGCTTAATTCCCAGTTTTTATTCTTGATAAAAACACTTGAAATTTATTGTTGATGGGATAAGCTATTCCTATGCGCATTTCACTGGTTGCTTAGGCCAGATCATCAGAAAACTTCATCCATAAAGATTTTAGAAAAACTAAAGATATTAAACCAAATAAAACTGTTAAGCGTATAAGACTTATAGCAACAGTTCTACTTGTAATAATATCAAAGTTTAAACAAAACACATCAACAATAAACAGTGGGTTTATCTCATCTTACATTCCCCACTACAATTAGTTGAAATTCTCTCAACATTAATTGTAGTTGTAAGTAGGTTAAGAAAAACAAAATAAAAAACAACAACAACTTTACAAAAGATGTTGCCAATTTAGTGTTTTTTAGGCCGTGCACTTGCCTGTTTATTATCAAAAAGTAATTTCAATTTTTGGGAATACAAAATTTTAATTTCAAAAGATTTTGTTATTCGTGCTTAATTCCCAGTTTTTATTATTGATAAAAACACTTGAAATTTATTGTTGATGGGATAAGCTATTCCTATGCGCATTTCACTGGTTGCTTAGGCCAGATCAACAGGAAACTTCATCCATAAAGATTTTAGAAAAACTAAAGATATTAAACCAAATAAAACTGTTAAGCGTATATCGATTTATGTATTAACATATTTTGTTTTTTTTTACTTTACTTCATATTATTTTTGTTATATCTTTTCTAAAACATAGTTAATAATTGTACAATACATATTTATTGGCCATGAAGGCTTTCTTTGTATTGATATTTAATAAATAAATAAATAAATATTTAATTTGATTTTCTACTTGTTTTTCTAATAAATTCGGCTTATTAGAACAGTTTTCACGGTTGCGTCTACGTGAATTATGCACATTTAAAAAATCAAATGAGTTTTCCTCAGAAGGGTTTACCGATATATCATTGCAAGCTATTGTAATGGCTTCTTGCATTGCATCTTCTTCTCTAATGTTTGTAGGAGCAGGATTATTTGTTTGTGCCCCAAATCTTGAAGTGCCACTCATCCCTTCAATAGAAGCATTAATGGCAAGTAGTTCAGAAATTTGTTCTTCTAGTGGTGTTAAAGAACAGTATTTACTCGGACCTCCTCCAGTTCCAGAAAGGCTATTTTTGTTGCGACGGGACTTAACCTTTATGTGCTGCTTGAAATCTGCCCATACCTAAAATTTGCAAAAACGTTATATTTATGAGTTAATATATACATACATATGTATGAACAAACCTTTTTCCATTTTTCAACCTCATGTGAAGGTGGACCTGCAGCATTCAAATCTTGCATTAACCTTTGCCACAATTCTCTGCACTTACTTTTGGCATTTGAAACATTTAGGTGTCCTTTTGCCAAATCCGGATGTAATTTCATAAACTCCACCATTATTTCATATTGCCTTGGTTTGGTATATACACCTTTTTTAGACGATTCCCTTTAATTATGTTCAAAATCAGAGCAATAAAATAATTTTTTTATTATTCAAATATAAAATTCATATATGTACTTACATTTTAAAAGTTTTTATTTAACGTTTGTATAAAAAATAACATGTACATGAATTTCCGCAAACAAAATGGCATTCGAAAGAAATACGTACGTTACTAACACTACTGACTTTTCCTTTCGTACTACATAGTTGCATTTTCGAAAGGGATTTTTTGTTTTCCGAAAGGGGATAGAAAAATCCCAAAATTTACGAACGTTCGGAAAAAAATTTCCGAAAACCGTACTACATAATTCAATTTTTAGGAATTCGTAAATTTTTCGATTCGAATCGAATTACATAATAACCCCCCAGAGCCAATCTGAAAAAACCGCGGGCACCACTGGATTCAGCGTCCCCGAATTATGTTAAAACGCCATGTGCCCGCCTTGTCACGAAAAAAAAGTGTCAATTTCATGTACAGTGTAATTTTTAAAATGTATTTTTAACAAGGTGGTCTCTTAAATTCTCTTCTCCTGTCCAAACAAGGAGTCGGGGCCCATTTTTTTATTGCTGATTCTTAAAGCAAAAATTATGGGGAATCCAAAAAAAAAAAATTAGCCGGAAAATTTAGGAGCTTCTGTGGAAAATCGGAAAATTTAATTTTCATGGGAAAATTTAAAGGTAAATTTCTATGAAAAATTAGGAAAATTTCCAACGAGCTATCACTCGTTGCGATCGCTATAGTAGTTTTTTAAAACAACTTTCAATGAGGTCCCTTATGAAGAATTCTTCAATTTTGTCACATGACAGTGGTGTACACCACCACTAAACCAGTCACTATAAAAAAAAAAAAAAATATGTAGGCACATTATTTTTTGCTGGGCAATCGATTGAGACTATTTATTTTAAAATCGGAGAGGGGTCGTCCAAAAATTTGCCAATTTTGATCGTTTTCATATGGAATTGCTCAATATTAAAAGAAAAAAAACCGTATGCCGAGTTAAAAAAAACACGTCTGGATTCAACGAGCACGAAACTGAATGATTTTCAACTGCGTGTGGCTGAAAAAAATGCGTCAACAGCCAGGGACCAGGCTGATGCGATTAAAAGATTGGCTGATGATGCAGAAGTGCAAGCAGCATCAGCAAAAAAAAAAGCTGATGCTTATGAAGTGCAATTGAACTGCATAAAGTCAATATCAGAAAGTATGCAGGGACCAGGCTGATGCGATTAAAAGATTGGCTGATGATGCAGAAGTGCAAGCAGCATCAGCAAAAAAAAAAAGCTGATGCTACTGAAGTGCAATTGAACTGCATAAAGTCAATATCAGAAAGGTTGGAGAGAAATATTGAGTGCTTTATACTCAATTTTAAAAAGTAAAATAGTAATATTTTAACTTTTACCTGCTATATTTGTTTTTCTTCAACATAAATATTTCTAAACAACTACCATACCATACATACATACGTGAAAAAAGAAGTATTAATTTTTTTTTTTTAATTTAATATTGCTTTTTATTTAGTGAATTTAAATACATATGTTCTTTTTTGTTTTGTTAACTAAATTTAATAAGTTCTCGGATTTGATTAGCGATTGGAACGTGTCAAAGGACTGTTCCTTCTCTGATCACATGTATATTGATTTCAATTTTTCTTTTAGAGCTGATTCAGCTAAACCCTACACGAATAGAAGAAGGACCAATTGGTCTATCTATGCGAGTGTACTCGGGGACAAGCTGCCTATGTGCCCGGTTCTCATAGACAGTGTGTCCATGCTCGACTCCGCAGTGGAATCACTGACTGGTGTCTTAATTGAGGCAACAAACGAATCCTGTAAAAGAATCGACAGGAAGGGCAAAGCTAAGCCCATATGGTGGAATGCGGAGATTGCTGAAAAACGCAAAGAAAGCAGGAAACTCTTTAATGAGGCAAAACGTAATGGTGTTTGGAACAATTACAAGTCCTCAGTAAATGGATTCAAAAATCTTATCAGGAAGGCCAAGAGACAGTCATGGAGGAAATTCTGCAGCGATGTGGAAAACTCCTCGGAGACTAGTCGGCTACGTAAGATTTTATCCTCTAAACCAGCTATTCCATCGTATATACGGAAGATGGACGGATCCTGGACCACAAACAGTCGGGACACCCTTGAGGTCCTGATGAATACACACTTCCCAGGTTGCACTGATGATGTGCCTAGGGAAGGAACATTTAGTGGCACTCGGGATATCTCTAATATTCCGATAACTCGCCATCGTGTGGAATGGGCGGTCAAAAGCTTCCATCCCTTTAAATCTCCAGGCCCGGATGGCATTATCCCAGCGGACCTGCAAAAGAACCTGGGAATATTGATGCCATGGCTCCTGGCAATATTTAGAGCCTGCCTGAGCCTCTCACATGTCCCATCAACTTGGACAACATATAAGATCGTCTTCATCCCCAAGAGTGGGAAGACATCTCACACTATGGCTAAATACTTTAGACCAATTAGTCTATCCTCCTTTTTACTGAAAACACTGGAGAGGATTTTGGATATTCATATTAGATCATCATTGGGCACAATTCCTTGTCACTGGCTCAGCACGCCTACACGAAGGGAAGGTCACTGAAACTGCGCTTCACTCATTGGTGGGCCACATAGAGAGATCCCTGCACTACAAGGAATTTGCTTTAGTTGCATTCCTGGATATTGAGGGCGCTTTCAACAACGTTAGACCTGAATCGGTTATTAACGCAATGAGACATTTGGAAATCGACCCGGCGATTATTCAATTTGTCAGCAGCATCTTGCACTTCAGGCGTATCGAATCCAACTTAGGCGCCTCGAACATCTCCAAGGTTGCGACTAGGGGCACCCCGCAAGGTGGTGTACTCTCACCATTACTTTGGAATCTGAATATGAATACCCTACTCAGGGCCATGGAAAGGACGTGCTGCAGAACGGTTGCATATGCGGATGACGTTGCATTTGTGGCTCTGGGTAAAGATCCCAGACTATTGTCTGAACTAATGGAGTCCGCATTGGACGTCCTAACAAAATGGTGCCAGGGATGTGGACTGGATGTAAATCCTGCCAAAACGGAACTGGTACTTTTCACAAGGAGATACAAAATTCCCAAATTTGATACCCCGAGGATAAAGGGGGTCTCACTGAAAATGTCTGACAGCGCCAAGTATCTTGGGCTAATATTGGACAGCAAACTGAACTGGAGGATGAACACCATTTTCAGGACTAATAAGGCGGCAACTGCATTGTATTGCTGCAAGAGGGCCATTGGTCTTAACTGGGGAATTAACCCGAGTAATGTATACTGGCTATACGAATGTGTCATTAAACCCATTCTATTCTACGGGGCAGCTGTTTGGTGGCCGGCGCTCAAGGTGAAGAGTCATCAAACTGGGTTTGAACGTACAATGAGAATGGTGGCGATAGCGGTAAAAGGTGCCATTAGAACAACCCCCTCTAAGGCATTGTTTACGATTTTAAACTGGTTACCACCAGACATTTTGGCTAAAAGGCTGGCTGCGAACGCGGCGGTAAGACTAAGGGCCACCGGAGCATGGAGGGATTTCAATATCGGACATGCTAATATTCTGAACGAAATTAATTGGCACATGGATGTTGATTATGTCACACCCGAGCCGATCTTTGATCCTGGCTTCACGGTAAGCATTTTGGATAACGTGGTCCACTATGATGACCTACAAATTCCCGCGAATGCGATTCAAATCTTCACGGACGGGTCTAAAACACTGTATGGTGTCGGTTCTGGCATATACTCCGAGCAGCTAAACTGGAGCATTCCTATGAGGCTGCCGGACCACTGCAGTGTCATCCAGGCCGAGATAATGGCCATCCACACAGCCGCGAGACGCATCCGATACAGTGAAATATCTGGAAGGGATATTCACATTATTACCGATAGCAAGGCGGCCATAAGATCCCTGGAGAATGTGTTCATCACATCGAGAATTGTCCGAGAATGCCGGATGTCTCTGGATGAGATAGCGAGACATTCACTGGTCACCCTTAATTGGGTCCCCGGACACGGGGACATACTGGGGAACTGCATGGCGGATTCGTTGGCGCATGCAGGCACCACCTTGAATCGAGACGGTTCAACATATAATGTAGGTGCTTCACTCCCAAGGAGCAAGCAACTTATAGCGCACAAGTTTCATATTATCGCCAGTCGGAGGTGGCACGATGAAACATCTATGGCCCGTCATAGATGAAAAAAGGACACGGCGGGCACTACAGCTGTCCAGACATCATCTAAGAAACCTGATTGCGGTTATAACTGGCCACTGGCCCATTGGGAGGCACGCCCAGAGACTTGGGCTCCCTTACAATGACTTTTGTAGAAGTTGCGGCGAGGAGGAGGAGGAAGAGTCAACGGAACATCTTCTCTGTAATTGCCCGGCTTTCGGAGATCTAAGACTCGAAATGTTTGGTCGAAGAGCCCTTGGGGACAAAACTTGTCTCTCTGATGTTGATGTAAACAGGATCCACTCCTTTACTGAATCGACCGGATGGCTGCGTGGGAACACTAGCAGCCAGACAACATAGGACCCATGGGAGACGGTGTGACATGGTAACACAACGGGAACTAATTAATGGACCCACGTGAGCTGTGCTTGATCACGGCTGCCAATGGAACCTAACCTAACACATATGTATTCCTCAAAAAAAGTCTAAGCATTCCGGGAAAATGCCGCGGACAGAGGACTTGCAAGAGGAGGAAATAATTTCGTTGCCCACAGATTGTTGATAGCTCCCCGTAGCCAAAAAACGCAAAAATGTAGCCATTTTAATATCCCCACGTATGTAGGTGCTTCTTAATGGTGGGGCTCTTTGTTGTTCAAACTTTTCAACAATGGTACGAAAAATATGTTTTGATAAACGAAAATTTGCTATAAATCTAATAAAAACCATAAAATGGTTCAAAGCATTAATAAGTATAATACCTAAATAAGTATGCACATTAGGCCGGGTCGATTTTTATGGATGAATAAAAATTAAAAATAGTATAGCAAAAACCCAATCTACATAAAATTCTAAGAGAATTCTCCGAAGAAACCTTGGGTCTAAAATAAAATCCTTATCCGCGCCTCTCGACTTGAAAATTTATATGCCCGCCTTTGCCAAAAAAAAAAAATTTTTTTAAAATTGCTTTTTCCAAAAAGAAATCGAATTTTCAGAATAAAATTGTTTAGTAAGGCAGTTACCAATAAACTTAGAAAAAAGTTTATACCTCACTCGAAACTTATCAAAAAAATACGAGCATAAATTTGGTACTTTTTTGAAATTCGAAAGTTTAAGGGGTGAAAATCGTAACTATTTTTGGTACTTTTTTTTAAAAACATTTTTCTCCATTCATTGCCATATTCCTACTAAATTATAGGCCCCCACTACAATACTGCAATTTTTGATACTTTAATGGGGGGAAAATAGTACCAAAATGGGGAATACGGGAAACTTAATATCATTCTTCAGCTTTTTGGTTCTACAACTGGTATTTTTTTGATTATCGTTAATATTGGACCTTCAAACATAAAATTCAACATGCAATGTCCTGAATGGATACGAATCTATGAGGTTACTTTTTGGTAGTTTTTTGTTCTTTAACTGGTGCTTTTTGAATTTTCGTAAGTATTGGACCTAGAAACATAAAATTCAAGATGCAATGTCCTGAATGAATAAGAATCAATAAGAAGAAAAATTTTGGTACTTTTTGTATATTAACTGGTACTTTTTGAATTTCCGGAATTGAAACAAGTTAAAACCTAGAAAAATAAACCTTGGCATACAGATATGTCCACGAAGAAAGAAGAGACGCTTACGAAGTAGCGGTTTAAATTCTAGTATTTGATATTTTTATAAGTAACATAGATAAAAAAATTTTCTTTCATAATTTAATAAAAAAGATTGAAAATACAAAAAAAAATTACACTCAAAAAATGATTTTCAGTATTTATAAGGTAAGGTAGTTCTTACTAAACCATTTTATTCAGAAAATTCGATTTCTTTTTTGAAAAAGCTATTTTAAAAAAAAAAAAATTTTTTTTTTTTTGCCAAAAGCCGGCATATAAATTTTCAAGTCGAGAGGCGCGGATTAGGATTTTATTTTAGACCCATGGTTTCTTCGGAGAATTTTCTTAGAATTTTATGTAGATTACGTTTTTGCTATACGATTTAAAAAAAAAAATCGACCTGCCCTAATGCACATACATGGGATGTACATACACTGTTGCAAGGTTCAATTTGCAATGGGCATGCATTCATATCCATGCACAAACAAACATACGAATGTATGTTATGGCCTGTAGCCCGTTTCTGTATATCTCACATCGTAAAACTCTTCGCATGAAACGTGTGAATTGCAACAAAAATAGTGTGAAATGAAACAAAAAATGGTTTTTCTCACACAAGTGTTTCTGTATCTTTTTTTTGCGAGAATTATCTGTCATTTAAATAATTTTCCAGCAATTATTGGAAGGATGCGAGAAAAAGTGTTTCTATAACAATATTTTGCGAAAAGTTTCTTTCAAGAACTGTCAAAATAAGTCACATTTGAAATTGGTGGCGAGAAAAACAAAATGTAGATATTTTGAATTTAAAATATGTTTATATACTATTTTTTTTAAATAAATAAAAAAATAGAAGGAATATAAATGATAAATGCATAATTTATATGATGAAAATAAACAAAAAACAATTGTTATATTTTGTTAGTTTAAATTTTTGTTAGCGTTTTCTTGTTTTGGTTTTAATCAGTGCTGCCAGATAAATTTGTGTCAAAATCGTCAATTTCCTGAGAAAAAAAAAAGATCGTCTTTTTTGTTTTAAAAATCGTGCAATTTAAAATCAATTTTAAACAAATTGGTTTCGACATTTATTAAAAAATAATCAAACAAAAACAAAGTTAAAGTTCATGGGTATTTAATAATTATTATTTAATAATTGAGATATAAATCTTTAATTTACCTATTCCTATAATCTTTTTCTTTTTTACCTGAAATAGACTTAGTAGAATACCTTGTAGTTAAAATTAAAAAAATCGGTTCATAAATAAACGGGTTAAAGACCCAGTAAAATCTTCGCCTACAAAATAATATGTTAAGTAATCAGAAACACATAAAAGCACTACATACAATTCTACTGAAAAACAAATGAATTTTACAAGGGTTGTGCCAAAAAGAACAAATTCAAAAGTAAGTCATTTTTTTATCTTAATACATCCAGAAAAAAGTAGTTATCGAAGTTCTTATGGAAGAAAGCTACTTAATAACGGGTGAAAGAAGCTATCCATTTTGAAAAAGTTTTTACTAGGAGACAAACAAATTTCTTTCTTGCCGGAATAATGGTTTTGGCACAAAAGTGTACATATAAGATAAGAATATCAAATATCAATCATATTTTGTATATGTATATAAGAAGTATTAAATGTTCAAAATAAGCCAAGTCGGTCCATTACTTTCCCTCGAAATTTTGCTTTTGCCGATACATTTTTTAGGGAAGAAACAAACAATTTCGAGGACAATTTTCACAATAGATATAAATATAAAAATTTAAGCAGCCTTGTTTCTAAAGATATCTTTTTTTCTAATAAACAAACATATAAAAATATTTACAATTATCTTATTTCGAAGACTATCAAAAAAATACGAGCATAAATTTGGTACTTTTTTGAAATTCGAAAGTTTAAGGGGTGAAAATCGTAACTATTTTTGGTACTTTTTTTTAAAAACATTTTTCTCCATTCATTGCCATATTCCTACTAAATTATAGGCCCCCACTACAATACTGCAATTTTTGATACTTTAATGGGGGGAAAATAGTACCAAAATGGGGAATACGGGAAACTTAATATCATTCTTCAGCTTTTTGGTTCTACAACTGGTATTTTTTTGATTATCGTTAATATTGGACCTTCAAACATAAAATTCAACATGCAATGTCCTGAATGGATACGAATCTATGAGGTTACTTTTTGGTAGTTTTTTGTTCTTTAACTGGTGCTTTTTGAATTTTCGTAAGTATTGGACCTAGAAACATAAAATTCAAGATGCAATGTCCTGAATGAATAAGAATCAATAAGAAGAAAAATGTTGGTACTTTTTGTATATTAACTGGTACTTTTTGAATTTCCGGAATTGAAACAAGTTAAAACCTAGAAAAATAAACCTTGGCATACAGATATGTCCACGAAGAAAGAAGAGACGCTTACGAAGTAGCGGTTTAAATTCTAGTATTTGATATTTTTATAAGTAACATAGATAAAAAAATTTTCTTTCATAATTTAATAAAAAAGATTGAAAATACAAAAAAAAATTACACTCAAAAAATGATTTTCAGTATTTATAAGGTAAGGTAGTTCTTACTAAACCATTTTATTCAGAAAATTCGATTTCTTTTTTGAAAAAGCTATTTTAAAAAAAAAAATTTTTTTTTTTTTTTGCCAAAAGCCGGCATATAAATTTTCAAGTCGAGAGGCGCGGATTAGGATTTTATTTTAGACCCATGGTTTCTTCGGAGAATTTTCTTAGAATTTTATGTAGATTACGTTTTTGCTATACGATTTAAAAAAAAAATCGACCTGCCCTAATGCACATACATGGGATGTACATACACTGTTGCAAGGTTCAATTTGCAATGGGCATGCATTCATATCCATGCACAAACAAACATACGAATGTATGTTATGGCCTGTAGCCCGTTTCTGTATATCTCACATCGTAAAACTCTTCGCATGAAACGTGTGAATTGCAACAAAAATAGTGTGAAATTAAACAAAAAATGGTTTTTCTCACACAAGTGTTTCTGTATCTTTTTTTTGCGAGAATTATCTGTCATTTAAATAATTTTCCAGCAATTATTGGAAGGATGCGAGAAAAAGTGTTTCTATAACAATATTTTGCGAAAAGTTTCTTTCAAGAACTGTCAAAATAAGTCACATTTGAAATTGGTGGCGAGAAAAACAAAATGTAGATATTTTGAATTTAAAATATGTTTATATACTATTTTTTTTAAATAAATAAAAAAATAGAAGGAATATAAATGATAAATGCATAATTTATATGATGAAAATAAACAAAAAACAATTGTTATATTTTGTTAGTTTAAATTTTTGTTAGCGTTTTCTTGTTTTGGTTTTAATCAGTGCTGCCAGATAAATTTGTGTCAAAATCGTCAATTTCCTGAGAAAAAAAAAAGATCGTCTTTTTTGTTTTAAAAATCGTGCAATTTAAAATCAATTTTAAACAAATTGGTTTCGACATTTATTAAAAAATAATCAAACAAAAACAAAGTTAAAGTTCATGGGTATTTAATAATTATTATTTAATAATTGAGATATAAATCTTTAATTTACCTATTCCTATAATCTTTTTCTTTTTTACCTGAAATAGACTTAGTAGAATACCTTGTAGTTAAAATTAAAAAAATCGGTTCATAAATAAACGGGTTAAAGACCCAGTAAAATCTTCGCCTACAAAATAATATGTTAAGTAATCAGAAACACATAAAAGCACTACATACAATTCTACTGAAAAACAAATGAATTTTACAAGGGTTGTGCCAAAAAGAACAAATTCAAAAGTAAGTCATTTTTTTATCTTAATACATCCAGAAAAAAGTAGTTATCGAAGTTCTTATGGAAGAAAGCTACTTAATAACGGGTGAAAGAAGCTATCCATTTTGAAAAAGTTTTTACTAGGAGACAAACAAATTTCTTTCTTGCCGGAATAATGGTTTTGGCACAAAAGTGTACATATAAGATAAGAATATCAAATATCAATCATATTTTGTATATGTATATAAGAAGTATTAAATGTTCAAAATAAGCCAAGTCGGTCCATTACTTTCCCTCGAAATTTTGCTTTTGCCGATACATTTTTTAGGGAAGAAACAAACAATTTCGAGGACAATTTTCACAATAGATATAAATATAAAAATTTAAGCAGCCTTGTTTCTAAAGATATCTTTTTTTCTAATAAACAAACATATAAAAATATTTACAATTATCTTATTTCGAAGACTAAGGGGCTTATAGTGTAAAACGCAACGCCAACAATTTCATTAAAAGCAAAAATAAAATCAAAAATATTTTATAAATTTGTTGTTGCTTTCTACAGACATTCATATTATTTTTTGTTTTCAATTTTCAACGCCACGAAATAGAAGTGTTTGAAATTTAAAAATTCAAGATGAATTTCTATAGAAAGTAACAACAAAATTATAAAATATTTTTGATTTTGTTCTTGCTTTCGTCACTTTTTTAGAAAAAATCATCAAAACGTCATTTTGTTAATATCGGAACAAAAAATCGTCAAGATGACGATAACTCGTCAAATCTGGCAGCCCTGTTTTTATTATATTTATTTCTTTTGTTGACGTTTCGCTTTTATTTGACACTTAAGTACTGGAAATATTCCAGTATAAACAGAATTTGTTGTGTCTGTTTTCGCATTCAAATACAGAAACACTTTTATCTCATAAATCGAGGAACGATGGAATTTTTTGTTTCACACTTCATGTAAGAAATTTTACGATGCGAGAAATACAGAAACGAGCTACTGTTCAACGATTTCGAAAGAACGACTTCGATCGCATTCTAAGCGATCAAAAACTGTTTTGGGTTCAACTAACTTTATTCTATACGAACTTTCGTTTAGACGACAACTCGAAAGAAAACGTAAGTACTTTCATACAAAAAGCGGTTTATTAATATCGAAGTATTGTCGACATTACGAAAACAAATGTCAAAACCGTTCACTTGTTGTTTTGTTGTCGAATCATGGAATTTATAAAAAACAAGAAATATTTAAGAGTAATTTAAATAAATTATAAATAAAAATGGAGAACAAATGGTAATTATACAAAATAAAATAATTTTATTGATTACAATACGCCACAGAAAATTAGCCATACAATGGGATTTCGTTTAAGCTTAATTGGAGCGGCTAAACACGATAATAGCACTATTTTATTTCTCCTAAGGGGCGTTTTAGAGATATTCGCGAAAATGGTGTTTTTCTGGCGTTATATTATATAATTTCAAATAAATATGTTTATTCTCGTTTCTTTATAGTGTGTTGATCTGATAAAAATGCACTGAATTACAGGTCTTTTAATTTGAAAAAATGGCCTTAAGGAGAGACTGAAAACGTTTAATATTGAAAAACTTAAAAATATATATATTTTTTTTTAGTAGTATTGGACCTAGAATCATTAAATTAAACATAAAAGGTCCTGCGAGAATTAGAACCTGTAAGAGGGCTTTTTGGCAATTGTTGTTCCTTAACTGGTAATTTTTTTATTTATTTACTGGTACTTTTTGAATTTCCGTTAGTATTGGACTTAGAGAGATAAAATTAAACATGCAAGGCCCTGAGTGAATGAGAATCTGGAAGAGAGATATTTTTGGTACTTTTTCGTTCTTTGACTGGTTCTTTTTTTTTCTTTAAGAATTGGACCTAAACCTAAAAGACCTAAAACATCAAATTAAACATGCAAGGTCCTGAGTGAATGAGAATCAGTAGGATAGGCTTTTTAGTACTTTGTTGTTCTTTAACTGGTACTTTTTGAATATCCGTTTTTATTGGACCTAGAAACATAAAATTAAACATGCAAGTTCCTGAGTGAATGAAAATCTGTAAAATGAATTTTTGGGTTTTTTTTTTGTTCTCTAACTGGTAATTGTTTTAAATAAACTGGTACTTTTATTTAATTTTATATTAATTTTTGTGCAATAGCATTCTGGTTATTTTACGAAATTCGGCCGTTTTAGGTAGTAAACGGGTAAAACCTGTATTTTGGGTCTTTTTTTCCACCATCTAGCTTTTAAATCAATATACATAGAAATAAAAATTGTATAACATTTGTAACTTATCTCAAAAATACAAATGCATATTTGGTACTTTATTGAAATTCGAACGTTTTAGGGGTCAAAATTGTACCAACATATGTTTGTTACTTTTTACAAAAGATTTTTTCTCCATCTATTTATCTTTCATCGCAGAGCCTAAACGTCTGAAGCTTAAAGGTTGACATTTGGACCGGAGGCTCTCCTCTCGACAATCGATCCTGCTAACCTCAAATCTCCTAAGATATGTTTGTTACTTTTGTCAAAATATTTTTCTCCATCTATTTATCTTTCATATTTATATTTTGTGGAGTAAATGGGTAAATACTAGTTATATCACATTCATACCTTATCTTAAAAAATACAAAACAGATTTGGACCTTTTTTGAAACTCAAATGTTTAAGGTGTGAAAATCGTTCAAAATTTGGTTACTTTTTTCACAACACTTTTCTCCATCTATCTATCTATATATATAAAATTGTAACGTTACTGACTGACTGATTCATCATCGCACAGCTTAAACGCCTGTAGCTAAAAACTTGACATTTGGAGCAGAGATAGGTGACTCCCCAAATCGATCCACTAAGACGGGATTTTTGGAAATTCGAATGCTTAAGGGGTAAAAAAGGGTAAAAACGTAATACTTATCGTTGTTCTTTAGAAATATAAGCGGACAGGTGTCTTGTACTTTTTTAAAATTCGGTCCTATTAGGGAGCAAACGGGTAAAACCTGAATTTTGGTACTTTTTTTGCACCAATCAACATAGAAACAAAGTTTATACCACATTAGAAACTTATCAAAAAAATACGAATATGAATTTGGTACTTTTTCGAAATTCGAACATTTAAAGGGTAACAATCGTAACTATTTTTGTATTTTTTTTACAAAACATTTTTCTCTATTCATTGACATATTCGTACTTAATTATGGGCTCTCACTACAATACTGAAATTTTTGATAACTAAATGGGGGAAAAAATAGTACCAAAAAGGGGAAATACAGGAAATTCATGTTTTTCTTTAGCTTTTTGTTTCTGCAACTGGTATTTTTTTATTGTCGTTAATATTGGACCTTAAAACATAAGATTCAACATGCAATATCCTGAGTGGATAAGAATCTATGAGGGAACTTTTTGGTACTTTTTTGTTCTCTAATTGGTACTTTTTTAATTTCCGTTAATATTGCACCTAGAAACATAAAATTAAACATGCAAGGGTCTGAGTGAATCAGAATCTGTAAGAGGGTTTTTCGAACTTTTTTGTTCTTTAACTGGTACCTTTTTAACTTCCTTTAGTATTGGACCTAGAAACATAAAATTCAACATGCAAGGTCATGTGGTCCTTTTTTACAAACAATTTGTCTCCATTCATTGACATATTCGTACTAAATTATGGGCTCCCACTACAACACTGAAATTTTTCATACATAAATGGGATGAAAAAGGTATCAAAAAAGGATAATACGGGAAATTGACTTTCTTTCATTAGCTTTTGTGTTTTACGAGTGGTACTTTTTGAATTTTCTATAATATTGAACTTAGAAACATAAAATAATAGGTGCAAGGTCATGTGTGAATATTAACCTATGAGATAAAAATGTTGGAACTTTTTTGCTAAAACATAGATACATATTCTTTGGCATATAAATATGTTCATGAAAGAAAAAGCCCGATTACAAATTAGCGGGTTAAATGCTAGCTAGAATTTAAACAAGTTTCAGCCTAGAAAAATAAACTTTGGCATAAAAATATGTACGAAAATAAAAGGAAACGCTAACGAGGTAGCGGGTTAAATGCTAGTACAAAAATAAAATTATACATCTAGTCTTATATTGCATTAAAAAATATATATTTGAAAAATTTTTGGTTGGTGGACTGTTTCTGGGATTTGCCCATATATATTTTTTAAGATGGTAGAAAAAGGAATTTTAGTGTTGAGTTTTATTAAGAATATACTTTTATGGCTGAATGCATTCAAATATCCAGTAACTTTCAGATAGGGTTTCAGGTTACAGGGTGTCAATTCTCGTTCTGTGATAAATTGAAGTTAAAAAAACTTTTAATTTTAGTTTTCAAGAGTACTTCATTTTTTAATACTCATTTTCTGATTCTTTTTTTTATTATGAAAAAAGCAAGGTAGGTATTTCCTCGCAAAGAATTCTTTTTTTTTTATCTTTCCCTCTTCGTTTCGCGAAAAGAAGAGATTTGTTGTTTTTGTTTCGTTTCTATAAACGAAGGCGAGAAACTGCTGTGTTTTCTTTCGTTGATATTTGTGCTGAAATAAAAAACCATTCGTTTGGCTGAAAAAGAAGGAAACGAAATGGAGAGAAGAAGCAAACAAAATTGTTTCTTCTTTCTAAATCGAAGGAAAAAAATAGAGGGAAATAAAAGAAGGAAAAAACTTTGTTCATTGAAATTTGTTTTAATGAATAAATAAACAATAAAATAAATAATATTTAAATATTTTTTCTTATTTCTGTATTTACTAAACCAAGTCTTTGCTTTTAATTTTACTTCATAACAATATAATTTCAATAAAAAACAGAAAAAGAATTCTTTATTTTTTCCTTCCTTCCATTCGATATTTCGATTTCATTTTTCTTTTCTAATTTTATTCTCCTTCAGTTTGTTTCCTTCTATATCATTCCTCTTCGTTCTGCTAAACGAAGAGAAGCATTTGTGTTTGCTTCGGCAAACACAAAAGAAGGAAACAACAACAATATTTTCTTCTTTCTCGCGATAATGATAATCGAAAAGTTTTGTACAAAAAAACCTTCGCGAGAAAGAAAGAAAAAAGAAATTCATTTACCTACTCTGGAAAAAAGTGTTTCATTCCATATGTGGCTTTAAAACTTTTGCAACTATGCTAAAAATGTAAAACAAGAAGAATAAACAAAATATGTTGGGACTAACAATTTTTTTTAATCATGCCAAAGAAATCTTGATGAACAAAACTAAGAATATGCTATTGACAACTTTTTATTGCAGCAAATATTCAGGCCTGTCACAGAAATCAAATCCGGTCAAAGGCCTGAGAATTTAATAATTTAAAAAAATATTAATAAAATTCATAAAAATTTTAAATAAGTTAAAAAAAAGTTATAAATAAAACTTTTTACTTATCGCTTGCAACGTAAAAATTTTTTATTAAAAAATGTATACAAAATTATTTCTGGTTTTCACTAGCGCGCTTACATCTTGCTTTATTCTTCATGTTTTTCATTAATAAATAATTTGTGCAAAAAATCTTTTTAAATTAAAAGTTTTTGACAATTAAATTGTACACTGTTTCACAAAACCAGAATCGCTAGCGATGTAAACCGATGAAAAATTTTGTTTCGTTTCCTTTTTTCATATAAAAATATTTTGACATTTGTTTTCATTTTTTTAATGACCGCGAATCAAAAGTATTATGAAAATCTTTAAAAAAAACTTTTAATTTCACGGTTTCGCAGAACGAGAATTGACCCACAGGTATAACTACTAATAGCAGGTAGTTAGAACCTATGAGTTACATCTGACAAACATAAATAAATTTTGGCCTAACCCCCTCTTCACATTTAGCTGAAAGCACACCTTGAGCAATATAGTTATCATCTATATTTTTGTTGTTTGGCCAATGTAATTGTTCATTAAATTAGATTTTATTTTAGCTGTGCATTTAATCCATATTTTCCCAATGTTTTGTGAATGTTCACTTTATCAAGGGATTCGTAATAGGAGAAAATAATTTTTTATTACATTGAACAATAATTTGTTGTAGACAAACATAAAAAACATTAAACATGAAAATTTAAATTAAACACAAACTTAAAAATTATATCACAGTTTAGTTGTATTTAGATATTGCAGTTACTGTGTTCATGGGCATGTTTCACAAAATGTCGCTACGTGTGTGGTTATGTTTCTGGTTACAATTTTTGTTTCCTTTTTGGTTTCTAAAATATAAAAATTTTTTGATATTTTATGTTTGCCCCCTTTTAGACAGGCAAAGTTTACTTTGCAAAGTCTTGAGTTTATAGAAGGGAGGGGAAAAGAGAATAGCGGGGGAGTACATACTTTGCAACATCAGTGTTTAAAAGCACCCATCAACTTAATGCTTTTTATTTTTGCTTTTGCCACTGCCATTGACATTTTTAATTCTTTTTATCAATAGCCAATGTTTTGTTTTTCGTTTGTGCAAAAAAGCAGATCCCTTATTTTGTATATTTTTATTTTTGGCCAATTGCTTTTTTTACCCGACAAGTGCTAGTCACCTAAAAAGCAAAAGATAAAAATTATTCTTTCGTATTTTCCTTTTTTACTTTGTCCCAAAAGAAGAGCTAGCTAAAAAAGACAAAACTAAAAAATCTAAAAATCAAATTCTTCGCTAGCTGGTAATAATACTGATTCAAGAAAAAAGCCGCTTCAAGAAAACACAGAGAAAAAAGCCGAACTTATAGGTGCTTATAGCTGCCGAACTATGTGCTAATAGGAAGTTACTAGGAACCGATGTACGCTTGAGTATGATATGATCAGAATTGGTGATACATTCATACGAATGTACATATTTGCACAAACCGTACACATGTATCGGTAACCAAATAAGTACATACATATGTACCTAATGCATCAATGTATCCCAAAAAAAATTTTTTTTTATTTTCATGGGTGCTCAACAGAGAACTGCAAAATCACTATTTTTCTTGATTTATTCATACGCTATAATTAACATTAACTCTATGCCTGCAAAACAAAGTTCAACGTTGGTAATTTTGTCATCGTTTTGTACACATTTGATTTGTGCATGTGTGAGTTTTTTATTGAAAGTGCTTTGTTTGCATTTATTGTTGGGCACGCAGTAACACAATTGCACAAAATCAAATGACAGACATTTTTATGCTTTTGCATTCAAGTAGTCATTGCCCACTCGATGAGACAAAGACGAATGTAAACTGGTATGAGTACGAGTCGCTTTGTTGGTATGATTGTTGTAGGCATAAGTTCAATTTGTTTTTGTGTTTACCCTGCAAATAATATTGGACCACCGGATTTTGATCAAATTGACTACTTATTGGACTAGTCCAATGTAATGCAAGCATGGACCATGTCATTGTTAAAAAGTGTTTGTAGTAAGAATATATGTCTTCGTTTTTTAACGACATGTGTTCATTTTTAAGCGACTTCAAAACAAATCCTCTTAAGTATATCAGGGAGTAGTTTTAATACTACTCCTTTGTAATCCAAAGCTGGGTTATATGGTCCTGCCCTAGGACATCGTAATGTTAAATAGACCATACTTTTGGATTAGTCCTAGTCCCTTGTGGGCTAAATTTTACATGCGTGTTTGGACTAGTCCTATTATTTGCAGGGTAGTTTTTAAAAGCGAAACAAGCAACAATACTTGTTGTCTTCTTGTTTCTATGGAAATTGTTTGTTCCTATGTGCGTTTAGTTTCATTTAAATTTTTTTTCTTTCGAATCCAGCATATGAAAGAACTTTAATACGTACTACATACAGAGCAACTGCTGAATAGGCATCAGAGCAATGATTTTTGTGTATTTTTCTTTGTATGTGTTTTTTACCAAAGCAATAATTGACGAACGAAGCTAAACATGGTATGAATGGCAAAGCCAACACGCTGTGCATGACTTGAATGAATTTTAAAACAACACCAATGTGTGTGGCTGAGAAAGTTTGATTGCATGAACACAAATGAGTGTATTTGATGTTGTTCATTGAATCCGAATTTATTGCAATCGCACAAAGCCGTTCTCTGGTGCTCAAGCATAATTTAAGAGCTTATAGGGTAAAGAATTTTTGAGATTTTTTTTTTTAGATTTTTCGGAGGAGGTTTAGAGGTCGCTTAAGTCAAATTTTTGCCGAAAATCGTGTCTGCTGGGCTTTTTTTAAGTTTTCTTTATAACTTTGCATTGTTGGTTTGTTTCATTTTCATAGATATTTTAAAAGTTATAAAGCGTTTTTTTACAAAATGTATGGACAAATTACGAAAAATTTTAATGTAGGGTGCAAAAATGAGCAAATGCATTGCAAAAACTTATAGTCTTTTTACACCAAATAAAAGCTTGGACATTTTTCTTTTAAATTATTTCCTTAAAAGTGAAGAAAAAACGTGGTTTTTGACAAAGTTATGAAGAAAATTTAAAAAAAGTCCGGCAGACACGATTTTTGGCAAAAATTCTAAATTCTCTAAACCTCTCTTGACAAATCTAAATGCTTTACTTACAACCGGACGGACGTGTGTTTATTGAGCTCCTATTAGAAAGTTAAAAACCAAGTGAAGGTGCCTTAGTTTTTACACTAAAATTTTGCAAACAAAAATAAGAAAGGAAAGTAAAAGAACACTTATACATACTTGATGGATTGTATTTGGAACAGAGTAAATAAATCAAATTAAAAGTTAAACAAAATTAAATATAAAATGTAAATAAGTTACTCAAATGACATAAAAGGGACAACTATTAACAACTAAAGATATTATAAAATATAAATTGTAAACAACACCAGCTGTTTCACTTATGCAAATACTGGTTATTTAAAAAAGTGCTGCCTAGTAAAAATAACAGTTTAAAAGTCACTGAAATTAATGTGATTGTACGGTATTGCCATTTCATATAATTTCTGTTACAAACTATCCTAGCGAAAATTTTAACTAAAATATAATATAAAAAACTTATATTAAATAAAATTCATACATACAGAACTATAAAACTTTATAATTAACTTAAGAACGTGGATAAAACTAACTATATCGTTTAACAAAGTGGTTCAATATGGAAAAAACCTTAATCAGTAAATCTTACAGTCAATCACCTTTATCGAAAAGGCCCAGAGGATCAACTGCTGACTCCCCCACTGAGATTGAAGCAAAAGCACCTCGTTTATCTAATGGTGATAAAAGTTTTCTCATTGCACTTATTCGACAAAGTGAAACACTAACAGCCCAACTTATTAAAAACTCCATAATGGATAGCGAGAAACAACACTTTGATTATATAAAAGAACTTATAACCGAAAGTGAACAAAGAATTCGTTCGGTAGTTGAAACTGAATTCCAAAGCATCAAAAAAATACTCAGCAATGTTACTGAGCGAGTTACAAATCTCGAAAAAAAGTGGTCCCAACTTGAACAGATGCAAATTGAAATTTCTGATTTGAAGAAAAAGATACAAACGCATGAAAATTCTGCAGTAGCTAGTAGCATCAGAATTTCTGATGTACCCCAAACGGATGATGAAAACCTTTTGGGTATATTAGATAATATTTGTCTCAATTTAAAAATTCGTTCTCCAAAAGTTGAAAATATATATAGACTGCAAAAAATCTACAAAAACCACAAACCATATTCTCCCAGTGATGAAGTCATAATAGCAAAACTGCAATCTCCTTTTGATAAAAACTTCCTACTGAAGTCAATAGCGAAATATAGGCGTGATAATAAAACCACATTGACTTTGAACCATTTGGGAATGCAAAGTGATCGTCCAATAGATGTTAATGAAAATTTAACACCGCATAATCACAAAATATTGAATGTTGCTTGGGCCATGAAAAGGGAGCGGAAAATTCAAGCTGCATATACGCTCAGAGGACTTGTATATATCAGAAAATTCAATACTGATGACCCAATCCTTATAGAGTCTATGGATGCATTAGATCTGCTTTTTCGTGATTGAAAGTATGTATAACATTTTATTTTACAAGTTTTTTGTTTCTTGTTTTAAACCTCTTATCAGGTCATATTATTACTGTTTTTATATTATTTAATAAAAGATATTTTTTTTTAATTTATTGCGTTGCACTAATAAACCAAAATGACGAACTCTTTAATTGACCATATTGGTTCCAGAGAAGGCAACTATAACATGATTCGTATACTAACTAAACAACATTCTGCACTAAATATATGCCACATAAATGCTCAAAGTCTATATCGTAAAATTGATGAATTTCGCTTTCTATTTGAAGACTCTGACATGGATGTCATATGTGTCTCGGAAACATGGTTTACTACAGCACATAACGACAAGCTAGTTGATTTACGTGGATATAATATGCTACTTGGATGTGTGTACAGACCAGATAAAAATATTAAATTGGATTCTCTTATAACTGCACTAGAATTTCTGTCTGTATCTTATTCTAATATAATTTTATCAGGGGATTTCAATGGCAACTTATTAACACACTCTGGCGCTTATCTTTGTTCCGTCATGACTTCTTTTAATTTATTTCCTGTAAATAATTCCAGACCCACACACTATACCACATCTAATACTACCCTGCTGGATCTTTTTTTGTTAATAACAAATATAATGTTATGCATTATGAGCAATTAGCAGTACCAGTTTTCTCTAAACATGATCTTATATTCATGTCTTACAAAAACATAAACAAAAACATAAACATGTCATCACTATGTCATCACATGGAATATTTACTATATTCCAACTGTCAATGACCAAGTTAATTTCCTTAATAACACTATTCTACATTTATTTAACAAACATGTTCCGCTTAAAACAAAAGAAGTAAAGTGCAGAGCAAGACCATGGTTTTCATCTGAGATAAAACTGTTAATAGAACGTCGTGATACATTGTACCATATATGGAAACGCTACAGAACCAGTGCCTCACTTGAAGATTTTCGTTCAGCTAGAAAGTCAGTTGTTACCAAAATTAGACATGATAAAATAATATACTATGGGAATAAATTCTACACAGCAATTGATACAAAGCAAACATGGAAGCAAATAAAGGACATTAGCATTATTGGACAGCAGTTTCCCACTAATGAGGTGGATGTTAATGCTCTGAATGAGAAATTCGTTAATATTTTACAACCTCCGGTACAACCCAATTTTTATGATCGGATTTCTCTTGTTGATCCTTTAAACCCTGAAAATCTATTTTACTTTCAATGCTTCAGCTTAACAGACATAGTTGAGGGTTTCCGTGCTGTTACATCTAGTGCAGTTGGTCTAGATGATATACATCCACGTTTTATAAAACTAATTTTACCATGGATAATTCGATATGTCCATCACCTTTTTAATACAATTGTTACTACAAGCACATTCCCATCTGAATGGAAGTATGCCAAAGTTATAACAGTACCTAAAGCTGATAAAGAATACCGGCCAATTTCTATCCTTCCTTATCTCTCTAAGGTTTTTGAACGCCTCTTACATACGCAAATTACTAAATACATTTATGAAAAAACTCTTCTAACTGATAGACAGTCTGGATTTAGATAAAAACATAGCTGCACAACAGCTTTAACTGAAGTAATCGAAAATATACGCAGTAATTTGGATGATAGTCAAGTAACTTTCCTGGTTTTGCTAGATCATTCAAAGGCTTTTGACACAGTTGAACACCAAATGCTTCTAATCATAATTTTACTTTTCTTCACCTGCCTCAAAGTCAATATCATCATACTTGTCTAACAGGCTTCAATCGGTTGCAAATAATGGAGCAGTTTCTGACCCACTAATACTTTCGAGAGGTGTCCCACAAGGCTCCATACTTGGTCCACTTCTATATTCACTATATGCTAATGATTTACCCAGCCAAATTCAGCACACTCGTATACATATGTATGCAGATGATGTTCAGCTATATCTAAGTTGTTCAAAAACATCAGTTCGGCAGAAAGTCAACGAGCTTAACTACGATTTAAAAAGAATCCTCAATTGGGCATCAGCTAATGGTTTGCGACTTAATCCCAAAAAGTCTAAGTGTTTAATAATTTGTAAGAGGTCTTTTTTGATCAGTGATGAAATAAATATATATCTTGGAGACTCTAAGATCGAATTGGTTCAGTCTGTCAGAAATCTTGGAATTATTTTTAATAGCTCGCTCACCTGGACTGATCACATTAACCAAGCTTGTGGAAGAACATATAGTATGCTAAGAAGTCTATGGTCTAGTCATCACTTTACACCACCTAGGATAAGAATGTTGTTAGCTAAAACATATTTAATACCCACACTCCTTTACTCATCGGAAATATTTGCAAGCTGTAACAGTAATGACAAGAGGAAAATGAACACAACATTTAATAACATAACTCGCTATATATTTGGTATAAAAAGATTTGAGAGTGTGTCTTTGTACACTAAACGTATCTTTGGTATCTCTCTTGATGATTATAGGAAGCTGAAAAATCTTGTTTTTTACACAAAATTATAACAACTAAAGAGCCCAGCTACTTATTTGAAAAACAAACATTTACTTCTTCACTCAGAAATAATTCAATCAGAACTTTTAAGTATCGAGATACAGCATCTTCTCATCAATTTTTTATTTTCACAATTTATCTCTGGAACCATCTTCCCAGAAACATACAGTTCACTAGCAACGCAATAAAGTTTAAAAAATTACTAATGGAATACTACTTTTAGAATGTTTATTATGTAACTGCTAAAATTTAGAATATTATTAATGCTAAAATTATGAATGTTCAACTTGTTTTAAACTTTTGATTTTCTAATATGTATTTAGGTTTAAGTCGAAACTTTGTGTTAAATTTTTTTTTTAATATTTAATAACTAATCGGATTCTAATACTGTAATTTATAAGATACTTTATCTTGTTGTATTAGAAAGGCACCAAATAAATACAAATACAATCTGAAAAAAATCTCAAACATATTTTACCCTATAATCTTAAATTATGCTTGAGCCCCAAAAAAAAAATTTTTTTTTGACTCTCTAATGTGCATAAATTTAGTAAAAAAATTGTTTTTGGTTTTCATATAAAATGTAACAAGGCAATGCACAAAATTTTTGAAGTGGTTTAATTATTTATATGTATAGAAAACAAAAACAAATTCTTGTTGTGTTTGTTTTGCATGAAAAATCTCACTTGTCGTCGTCGAGTGTCTCTTCGCAATCATGTGTCATTAGCACATTAGTTTGTGCTGCTTTTATCTCCTGTTTTGCGGCTATTAGCATACATTAGTTTTTGATTTGGCGGCTTACAGACAGAAGAAGTTTGTTTCATTCTTTTTCCTACAACATAAAAGTGATTGCCGTTGCTTTTTGAGTTCCATCAAATAAGAAATTTTTGTCATTGTTAAAAAAGCAAAAGTTGGCAGAAGCCAGTGCCCTTTTAAAAGTTACTTTTCAAAAACATATGTTTATTTTCCCGCTGTTTTTGAAAAGTGTGGGCTATTTTAGCAGTGGAACTTGTCGGCTTTTTAATTTTGATTTTTATTATAACTAGGAAAAAGGCAAAATTTGCCTGCTTTTGCTAATATGGCGCATTTAAAAAAACCCTGCATAAAATGAGATAGGTATAAAAACAAAAAAAATATAAATTTTTTTGTTTTTTTGATAAATCTGCGATCGCCAAAAGCGCCGCGTTTTCTATTTTCTCTTTTATTACGTACATGTGTCCCGATCCCGGAACTCCCGGGATTTTCGGGATTAGGCGAATCCAGAATCTCGGGATTTCTGATTTCTAATCCCGGGATTTTGGGGATCCCGATTTTTTTTATACTCTTTATTATTTTTACATTTTTTTAATAACTTGTATTGGGTGATTATTAAAGAGCTATAGGAAAGTTAAAAAAACACATAAAATTCAGGAAAATGCATGAAATCTTTATTTGAATCGATAGTACGGTCCATATAATTTAATGTTTGAAGATTATTTCATGCAAACGTTGACCTTGACTGCGCCTCAAATGGTCCATCATACATCATACATACCAATATTTATATGGCAATTATACGTGAGTGGTATTTGTATGTGTGCCATGGTCAAATATAGACTGATGCCAAAATTGATTTCGTATGATAATTTATGTTAAAATAAAATATAGTTGGACCAAATTGTGTCCAAATACCAACATAATAAGATGGTTTATGGCCAAAAAGACTCTATTAGGAAAAATGTTCGTATGGGGGCTATATGAAATTATGGACCGATTCGCAAAACTTAAAAAAAAGATTAACCAAATTTCATTAAATTATCTTAAAAATGCTACCAGTACTTTGCGAAAGAGGTCTATATGGACAGACAATCAGCCAGCAGGAGGGGCGACTCAGATACTGCTGATTATAGTATATTTTAGCATAGTATACTACGACAAACATTTGTATGTGTTTCACAGATTGTGCTGGGTTGAAAACAATATTCTCCTTATCCCTAGACAAATGTATTTTTATTTTAAAAGCTTAATTTTATCTTACCAAACACTATTCTTAACATTATTAGAAGACAACAAGATTCAACCAACATTAGAAAAATTTATTATTCGATTACTTATCTTCATGAATAATTAAAGTCAGTTTGCGAATCCTGATAAAAAGTGTAGATACGGCTTTGTTATGTCACACTAAACGAGGCGTATGAGCACAAATTTTATTAGTAAATTAAACGTTGCAAAATTTCGCAAAAGTTTGCTAAAATAGCGAAAATTCGCGAAATTTTTTAATATTTTAAACAATACATAAAATTGATTGGAAATCCCTAAAACTATAATGAGTGGCAAAAAATCGGTAAAAATTGCAAAATTAGCGGAAATTCGCAAAAATTTGCTAACAGCAGCATGATAGCAGGCAGAGTCTACTATTTATTATAAATGAAATTTTTGTTACTTTTTTATTCTTTGAGTGGTACTTTATAAATTTCCGTTGGTATTAGACCTAGAAAGATAAAATTAAACATGCAAGGTTCTAAGTGAATGAGAATCTGTAAGATGGCTTTTTGGTACTTTTTTGTTCTTTAACTGGTACCCTTTGAATTTCTGTTATTATTGGACCTAGAAACATAAAATTCAACATTTAATGTTGTTGGCTGGACTTCCGCTTTCTAGCCTCTTATTATTTTTACCAAGTTTAAAGAAAACCACGGTTGGGTTTTTTTCTTTAAATAAAAAGTAACAAATTTATTGGGGGTCTTGCCTGGTTGAAGTTAAAGATTAGACTTAAAAACTAAATAATAAAAAGGTTTGTAGTAAGCCAACAAACTCAAAGGAAAACTACAAACTCAAAGGCAAAGTATTTATGTATGTACATATGTATAACAAAATACATTAAATTAAAGAGAATTGGAAAATTCCAACGAGTGCTCTACACTCAGAGAAAAAATTACGTTAAATTCAAAATTAAGGAAAGAAGTAAAAGTTTAATAAAAATTCAAAATTAAATAATATTAGAAATCAAAATAAAACTAGAAATTTAAACAAAAAAACTAAATTTAAACAAAATTTAAGAAAATGAACAAAATATAATAAAATTGGAAAAATAAAATAAAATAAGTCTGAAGTCGCTTCAACAAATGTCTTGAGAGGGTAAGAATCTATGAAGGAACATTTTGGTACTTTTTTGTTCTTTAACTGGTACTTTTTGAATTTCCGTTAGTATTGCACCTAGAAACATAAAATTCAGAATGCAATGTCCTGGGTGGATGAAAATCTATAAGAGTGAACTTTTTAGTCTTTGACTTGTACTTTTTGAATTTCCGTTGATATTGGACCAAGAAAGATAAAATAAAACATGCAAGTTCCTGAGAGAATGAGAATCTGTAAGAGGACTTTTTGGTAATTTTTTGTTTATTAACTGGTACTTTTTGAAATTCCGTTAGTATTGGACTTAGAAACATGAAATTAAACATGCAAAGTCTTGAGTGAAAGACAATCTGTTAGAGGGATCTTTTTGGTACTTTTTTGTTTTTTAACTGGTACTTTTTTTAAACTTTCGCTAATATTGGTCTTATGAACATAAAATTAAACCTACAAGGTCCTAAGTGAATGAGAATCTCTAAAAGCGCTTATTGGTACTTTTTAGTTCTTAAACTAGCACTTTTTGAATATCCTTTACTATTGGACTTAGAAACTTAAAATTCAAGATGCAATGCCCTGAGTGGATAAGAATTTATAAGAGGAAAGTTTTTGTTACTTTTTTGTTCTTTAGCTGGTACTTTTTAATTTTTCCGTAAGTATTTGACCTAGAAACATAAAATTAGAATTGCAAGGTCCTGAGTGAATGAGAATCTGCAAGAGTGCTTTTTGGTACTTTTTTGTTCATTAACTGGTACTTTTTGAATTTCCGTTAGTATTGAACCTAGAATCATAAAATTCAACATGCAATGTCCTGAGGGGTTGACAGTCTATAAGAGGGAAATTTTTGGTACTTTTTTATTCACTAACTGGTACTTTTTGAATTTTCGTTAGTATTGGACCTAGAAAGATAAAATTAAACATGCAAGGTCCTGAGTGAATGAGAATCTGTAAGAGGGTTTTTGGAACTATTTTGTTCTTTAACTGGTACCTTTTCAATTCCCGTATTTGTTGGACCTAGAAACATAAAATTAAACATGCAAGTTCCTGAGTGAATGAAAATCTGTAAAAAGGATTTTTTTGGTTCTTTTTCGTTCTCTAACTGGTAATTGTTTTAAATAAACTGGTACTTTTATTTAATTTTATATTAATTTTTGTGCATTAAATAAAAAAAGCAAAAAGCTGTCTGGTACTTTAACGAAATTCGGCCGTTTTAGGTAGTAAACGGGTAAAACCTGTATTTTTTTCCACCATCTAGCTTTTAAATCAATACACATAGAAATAAGCATTATATAACATTTGTAACTTATCTAAAAAATATAAATGCACATTTGGTACTTTATTGAAATTCGAACGTTTAAGGTGTCAAAATTGTACTTTTTTCAAAAGATTTTTTCTCTATCTATTTATCTTTCGTCGCTAAAAGGTTGACATTTGGACCGGTGGCTCTTCTCTCGCTGAATCGATCCTGCTAACCTCATACCTCCTAAGATATATTTGATACTTTTTTCAAAATATTTTTCTCCATCTATTTATCTTTCATCGCAGAGCCTAAACGTCTAAAGCTAAAAGGTTGACATTAGGACCGAGGTCTGTCTTGCTTAATCGATCCTGCTAGCCTCATACCTCCTAAGCTAAGGAAAACATTAACATTAATTGTTGTTCATTAGAAAAATTTGCTAACCTCATATCTCCTAAACTAAAAGAGATACAAAAAATTGAATACTTATTATTGTTCATTAAAAAAATTAACAGACTGCTGTTTGGTACTTTTTTGAAGTATGGCCTTTTTGTGGAGTAAAACGGTTAATACAAATTATATCACATTCGTACCTTATCTTAAAAAATACAAAACAGATTTGGACCTTTTTTGAAATGATTAAGGTGTGAAAATCGTTCCAAATTTTGTTACTTTTTTCACAAATTTTTTTCCATCTATCTATCTATATTAGGGTGGCCGTTATTTTTTTTATTTTGATTTCTGATATTCTCCCCTCCTAAATCGGTTCAGTTTTATGTAAACAAAAATACAAAAAAATTTCGTAGCGATAAGTTGTGTTTTAGGGGGGGCGTCCGTCCCTCAAAGTTTGCCATCAAGCCATTTATTCAAATGTAATTTGTTTTCATATGACTATCTTCTAAAAACAACATTTTACAAGAATATGATATATGGCAATATTTTAGCTCTTCTAGTCAACAACATAAGCCTCCAAGAAAGTTTTTTGCTAAAATCAATATTTTAGAAAATAATTAAGAAAATAAAAACAAAATACCAAACATTTTATATACGTTTTATATATATAAAAGGGGGATTTAATGTCAAGTGACCCAATTTTGAAATAGATGTCTTTCGATTTAAATGAAATTTACACCAATTTTAGTACTGTTAGATAGTAGCTTAGACACAAATTTTCAACAAGATCGGTCAAAAAGTTTCGGAGTTAGAGGGGATCAAAGTTTGACATTTTGGCCATACAGGTGTTCTTTCTCATCCATGTAACTTATAACCTATTGGTGTAAGCAAAATTTGTCGCAAGTAGCTTAGATAGCTTTTTGATCAAACTTTTTAAAAAAAATTTTTTTTGTTTTTTTAAAAAAATTTTTTAAATTTTTTTTTTAAATTTAACACTAAAAAAAATAAAAAAAAAAGAAAAGAAAACTTTATACTAACGACCTACAGAAAAACAAAAGACTTTCTAAGCAGAAACAAGAATATGATTATAACTCATGCTGACAAAGGCAACAAAACGGTAGCAATATACAAAAACGACTATGAAAGAAAAATGGAGGAACTATTGGATGATAAAAACACATATCGTAAACTCAGAACTGATCCAACAGTAAGACTACAAAGAGAGAACAACAAAATGATAACAGATCTTTTTAACAGCCAATGCATAAATGAATGGCAGAAAAAACAACTTATTTGCACAGATGGAATAGCTCCTAGAATTTATGGTCTACCCAAGGTACACAAAACAGGGACACCCTTAAGACCCATAGTTTCGTCTATACAGGTTCCTTGCTATGGACTCTCTAAACACATAGGTCAAATTTTAAAAAACATAGTTTCAAAAGATTTTAATATAAAAAATTCGAACGATCTAAGAGAACTCAAGGACTTCACTCTCAATGATGGAGAGATTCTAATTTCATTAGACGTCATATCACTTTTTACTAATATACCTATCAACAAAGCAATTAACATAATTATTACAAAATGGAAAATGATAGAGAAATATACAAAACTATCTAAACCAACATTTATTAAGATCCTTCGATTTTGCATTATAGAAAACAACTATTTTATTTACGACAAGGACATTTATAGTCAAATTTTTGGAATGCCAATGGGTAATCCTCTTTCTCCTACAATTGCGGATATAATATTAGACGACTTACTAGATGAAACCCTTACAAAGTTAAAAAACAGCAATGTAGAAATTAAATACATAAGGAAATATGTAGATGACATACTGGCCATAGTTAAAATGGACGACAAAGAAGAAATTCTGAAAAATTTTAACACCTATAATAAAAAAAATACAATTTACCATGGAAATTGAAACTAATAACTCTATAGCATATTTAGACACTAAACTATATAGAGAAAACAACAAAATAATCTTCAATTGGTACAAAAAAGACATTGCATCTGGTAGAATGATAAATTTCAATTCGACTCAACCTAAAAATCAAATAATAAATACGGCAAAAAATTTCATCGCCAGGGTGATAAAAACAAGTGACGAACAATTTCAAAAAGAGAATATTGTACACATCAAAAACACCTTAACAAATAATAATTTTCCAACAAAATTAACGAACATACTTATAGATGAAATAATTAGAAAATCAAAGAACAAAAATGACATAAATGAAAACTTGAACAATAATAAAGAACATAAAATTTTCTTCAGTGTACCATACATCCCTGGACTTACAGATAATAAAAACATAAAAAATGCAATTGAAAATAAAAACATAAACTTTGCCTACAAAGCCAATACCACATTAAACACAATATTTACAAAAACAAAAACTATTATTAGTAAGCAACAACAAAACAATGTGGTATACGAAATACAATGCAAGGGAAACAAAAATAACAAATGTGACAAGATTTACATAGGAACAACAAAACGAAACTTGGAAACCAGAATAAAGGAACTCAAAAATGACATCGAAAAACATAAACATACAACTGCCTTGGCACAACATATATTTGAACACAACCACACAGCTGACTTCGACAATATACGAATTTTAGACAAGGAAAAAACAGAAAGGAAAAGATATACATTGGAGAGTCTAAGAATTCAACAAAAGAGAGAAAAAACAATGAACATGAAAGAAGATACAGACAAAATAAGCGCAAGTTACAGGGTAGCAATAGGATAATTTATTAACGACCAAGTTTACTTTACACAAATTAAAATTAAAATAATCCCGATTGCAAATTTAATAATTAAAAATTTATTTCGTTAACTTTTATTTTATTTAATGTAATATATACACACTTTAAAAGTAAGTAAAAATACAATTATATTTAAAATGTTTATAACAATGTTATTAATAAAAATGTTTAAATAGATCTTCCCCTGAAGAAGTCAACAAAAAATTGACGAAACGTTGGGAAAAAAATGTAATTAAATGTGTTTTTAATTTACAATGGAAAAATTTAGGCCCTATTAGCTTACAAAAATCTCTAAAACTTCAAACATAACACCTTGGCCAAAAAATAAATAAATAAAAAGTTTAAAATTTAAAAAAAAAAATTAAAAAATTTAAAAAAAAACAAAAAAATATTTTTAAAAAAGATTGATTAAATAGCTATCTAAGCTACTTGGGACAAATTTTGCTAACACCAATAGGTAATAAATTACATGGATGAGAAAGAACACCTGTATGGCAAACTTTGACCCCCTCTACCTCTGAAACATTTTGACCGATCTTGTTGAAAATTTGTGTCTAAGCTACTATCTAACAGTACTAAAATTGGTGTAAATTTCATTTAAATCGAAAGACATCTATTTCAAAATTGGGTCACTTGACATTAAATCCCCCTTTTATATATATAAAACGTATATAAAATGTTTTGTATTTTGTTTTTATTTTCTTAATTATTTTCTAAAATATTGATTTTAGCAAAAAACTTTCTTGGAGGCTTATGTTGTTGACTAGAAGAGCTAAATTGCCATATATCATATTCTTGTAAAATGTTGTTTTTAGAAGATAGTCATACGCAAACAAATTACATTTGAATAAATGGCTTGATGGCAAACTTTGAGGGGCGGACGCCCTCCCTAAAACACAACTTATCGCTACGAAATTTTTTTGAATTTTTTTTTTACATAAAACTGAACCGATTTGGAGGGGGAGAGTATAAGAAATCAAAAAAAAAAAAGTTCTCCATACAACTAACGGCCACGCTTATCTATATCCTTCACCTGGGTAACAATCTTGTCGAGATGCGAGGGCTTAAGTGCACTCTACGGTTCTGATCTCTTGGGATGATGTATGTAATGAATACGTCTTCGCGGGAGGACGAGAACACTGAAGAGGTGTTCAACTAAAGGTTATTCATCTTGTCAAGATTATGAGGCGGTTGTGAATTGCACACTTCCGGTCCATTATCAGTACATATAGCATGGCGTGCCAACCCGCGGGTTCGCCCCTTGTAAGGTGGGGGCTTTACCAGTGTTTGGGGCGCGAAATATGCACTTTTAAGGACAACGTTGTTGGTAGCAGTGCCGAGGTCATGTGTGGCTAGTTAGTGCGTAAAGAAACTGGTCGTTAACAGCTCCCCTCAGCGTCAGGGCAAAGCGCTGTTGTATGTTAGTTGCCTAGTCCACGCACGCCGTCACTGCGTGGTACGGTCCATCTGAACGAGCATACTCGTGGGAACAAAAATATAACCCTTTTCTAGTACAAAAAACAAAACTGCATAACAAATGACGAAGACACGATGGACGAGATTGACCAGGGTCAGTCGGACGTCACGGTCTGTGAGTCGGAGAGTACCCTCTTGACTGTTCATGAGAACACAATTGAGCAGGAGAGTCAGGTACTGACCGACCTATATGTGGATAGTCTTCTGCGACCATCGGGTGACTCCTGGGGTGAAACCGGGGCTACTCAAGGGTTAGAGAGGTTGACTCTGCTCTCTGACACGGAGCTTGATATTGACATATCCGCTCACAGTCAGACTGCAGAGCCTGCCACTCTCATCTGTGAGGCCAGGGGACATCAGAGGGGACACTCGGGAGAAGATTGTCCACAACTTGTTCGGCAGGACGCCGTGGAGGATGGGCCAAGCGCCCCCCCACGAGATATTAAGAACTCCAGCCGATCGAAGGAGGAGAAGGCGCTAGAACGGAACAAGGAGCTCTCTTGCATATCTGGATAAGATGGCGAAGAGAGATCCTTCAACGTTCTCCGCGAGGACACCTTCTAAGAAGGCACCGACAAAGCGTCGCTAAATTCGGAAGAATTTACGGCCCTGTCAGTACCGTGCTTGGTTGGCCCTATCCTTGGAGAAAGCAGGTGGATGAGGTCGTCGGCTTGGAAACTACTCAAAGGAGTACAGGGCCGGTGGCGTCGTCAACCTGCCGTGGAGAGATCTCATGTCTTCGGAACGAGCTACGGAGGATAAGGGGGCGATACCCAAGAGGGGAAGCAAAGTGGCTAAGGCAGCGAACAAGGGGAAGAAGGCTGGTAATCCTCCGTCCGATTCCTCTAGTGGCTCTCGTAAGGGGGTCATTAGGGGAAAAGGCGCGGGCAGGAACGGGCCTTCGAAACCAGTCGTACCGAAGTCACCGAGCGCAGTGAAGAGGGCTGGTACATCTCCGGCTGAAGCTCATAATGGCTCTAATAAGGAGACTATTAAGAGGGTCAGATCTGGGGATCAACAGCCTTCTTCATCGAATAAAAGAATGAAGAAGTCGACGAGCCTGAAGGGTCATCTGCAGGTGGCTGTCATAGATCGGAATGATCCGGATGGGAGGATCAGTGCCGAGCTATGGCAGTTAGTAGAGGCTAGGCTTATCGACGAGCTGGCAATTTTCAAAGGCAAAGAGGAGGACGTATCCTTCAATGGTGCGGGTTAAAGGAGTCAAGGTTGTCAACTGTGGTAACAAGAATTCATTGGAATTCTTAAGAACCACAATTGGCAAATACGGCGACATTAACCCAGGGGCAAGGTTTAAAGTCATACAAGCCTCCGATTTGCCAATTATGTCCATAGTGACAGTGTGGATTCCACCTCTCGTACGCACGGTGGAAACTATACTGGCAGTATTGGGCAACCAAAATAGTAGGCTTCTTACTTACCAATGGAGGCTAGTGACCTCACTGGTGTGTAAGGAGAATACCGGCAGGGACTTCCGTTTCGCAGTGGATCGGAAGTCAATGGAATTCTTGGAGGAGGTGGGGGGTTGTTAGGTTCGGTTTAGGTAACGTCAGCTTTCGGTATCCGAAGCATGACAGGACCAGGAAGGCTGTTAGTGGTGCAAATAAACCTGCACCATTGTGAAGCAGCCTCAGCCGAACTTGTAACCTTCCTCTCCAGCACTCGGACGGACGTAGCCCCTATCAAAGAACAAAGAAGATAAATAAAAATAAGGTTTGCGGTTTAAGGGTTGCGGGATACACTCTATTTGTCCCGTCCACAGAGGACAAGGTAAGAACGTGTATACTAGCGAGGAATGAATTGAATTTTCTCATATCTCATTCTTTCAGGTGCGGTGACTTGACCGTAATAAATGGAGAGGCCAAAGGGAAGCGCACGCTTACACTGGCCTCGGTGTAAATGCCATACGAGGGGTTGGACCCACCGGGCACAGAGGTGCGGCAACTGACGGCATATGCAAGGAGGAGAGGTGCAATCCTTGTATTGGGCTGCGATGCCAATGCTCATATTAACAATGCCGATATTAACAAAAGAGGTGAGTTAATGTTTGATTTTATAACTACTAACAATCTTATTATTCGCCGACGTTCAAAAATAAAGATAGGCAGGCAGTGATAGATCTGACATTAGTAAACCGTGACGAGCAAATTGTTGTTGACTGGAGGGTGGCAACGGACTGTACTTTTTCAGACCATAGTCGTATTACCTTCACACTGAATTTTGACCCACCTAGGGCTGCTCCATTCAGGAACCCCAGGGGGACAAAATGGGACTCCTTCAAGGAAGGGGTCCGAACTGGGTTGGCGCAACAGGCCTTGGGCGACTTGCTGTCGACGGATCTGGAGGGGGTGGTGAACAGGTTCACTCATCTTCAAAGGGAAAGCTAGGAGCAGTCCTGCCCGGTTACGTTTCCGAGACGGCGAAAACAGCCTAAATGGTGGACCAGGGAACTTCATGTTCAAAGGTCCACGGTGAGGAGATTGTTTAATAGGGCCAAGCTTACGAGAGCACCAGACGATTGGAACAATCACAGGGTGCAGTTCAACAGGTACAAGGCGGATCTGAAAAGAGCAAAGCGACTATCATGGATGCAATTTTGTGCGTCCATCGATAATGTCAACGAGTTGTCAAGATTCCGACGGATTTTAGCTAAGGACCCTAAGGCCATGGGTTACATCCAAAGGAATGACGGCTCATGGACTGAGTCTAGCCCTGAGACCCTAACCTTACTTATGGAGAGACACTTTCCCGGTTGCAGGGTAACCGGTGGTATGGAAGACGGTCAGTGGGACGTCATGTCCTTGACATCGGATCATACTTCCGCTTGCGTCGAGGAAATGGTCACAGGGGAGAAGCTGGCGTGGGCGGTCAATACTTTCGACCCATATAAATCACCGGGTCCGGATGGCATTTTTCCGGCATTGCTTTGAAACATCCCGGACGATGCATCATTTCTGCTGGTGGATATATTCAGGAAATGTCTCAGTAGGAGGTATCTGCCTAGGCGGTGGAGAGAGGTCAGGGTGATTTTCATACCCAAGGCTGGTAAAGCTGGCCACTCGAATCCGGAGGATTTTAGACCTATTAGTCTGTCTTCATTCCTGTTGAAGACTCTCGAGAGACTAGTAGATTTCTATCTCAGGAGTAATATTGATATAGAAGGATATAGAAGGTGCCTTTAATAACATTAGGATTGAGGCGATTAGAGATTCATTGATGGAGCTGGGAGTTAGGGACTTTCTGGTGGAGTGGATAGTCTGCATGCTTAGCAGCAGGATTATAAACTCGAGCCTTGGGGATCAGGTGATAAGGAGGAGGGTTACCAGGAGAACACCACAGGGGGGGGTTCTATCGCCTCTACTGTGGTTGCTTGCGGTCAACGGGATTCTCAGGTCATTTGATTCCATGGGCAGGAAAGTTGTTGCCTATGCGGATGACATAGTTCTGCTGGTCAGGGGAAAATTTCTTTCCACGATCGGAGAAATTATGCAGGTGATGTTGGGCGAACTTTCGGCATGGGCAAAGGACAGGGGGCTGTGTGTTAACCCTGTGAAGACTGAGCTGGTGCTATTTACCAGAAGGTACAGGATAGAGGGATTTAGGGGGCCAGTGTAAGATGGTGTCGAGTTGCCTCTATCGAACGGTGCAAAATACTTGGGTAACTTTCTGGACTGCAAACTGTCTTGGAAGAGAAATACTCAGGAGAGGATGAAAAGGGGACTCAATGCCTACCACACATGCAGGAACTCCATTGGTAAGAACTGGGGTCTGAGGCCGGATATGGTAAATTGGATTTACACATCGGTGGTTAGACCTTGACTTACCTATGGATGCACTGTTTGGTGGGGCGCGTTGAGTGTGGATAGCTATAGGAAGATGCTTAGCAAGGTTCAAACGAGTGCATCTCTGGGCATCACGGGTGCAAGAGGCAGCACTTCACAGTCAGCGCTGGACATCCTACTATATCTATCCCCTATCGAGCATTATGTGAGGAGTGTGGCTGCTAGGAACCTACTTACCCTTTACGAGTCTTCCTTGGTTAGACCAAGGCGGGATGATCACACGAGAATCTTGTACGAGGTGGGTCTGCTTGATCGGGGTACTATTCTTGAGAGAATTTCGGATCATAGGACTACGACTCTGGACTTACACCACCGGTGGAATTCCCGGATAGGGAAATCTGGAGTGGATCCAATAAACTGTTTGAGGGGTGGGCAGTATTTACGGATGGATCCAAGATGGAAACCGGCACTGGTGCCGGTGTATATATCGCGGACACCGAGGTAAAAAGGTCATTCAGACTCCCTGATGAGTGCAGTGTCTTCCAGGCTGAGATCCTAGCGATCTGGAGGGCGACGGAGGTGATACTGGACCACATCGTGGGTGGATCTGAGGTGACAATTTACGTCGATAGTCAGGCGGCGCTTCGGGCATTCAGGAACTATACGGTGAGATCGTGCCTGGTCGCGCGGTGTGGGAATGCTCTTAGGGAACTCATGGGGGCATTCAACGTGAGGCTGTGTTTGGTACCAGGACACTGCATGGTTGATGGGAGTGAGGTGGCGGACGAACTCGCGAGAGGGGGTTCGAGTCTGGACTTAGTGGTAAGGGACGGGGGGTAAAGCCCCCCTATGTTACTACTATGGAGTGATACGGGAGAAATTCCGTGATGACGTTGACCGATCCTGGAGGGAGAGAATGGATTGCAGGGTGTCTAGGGCACTTTGGCCCAGATTGGACGCGGGGGCAACCAGGGTTCTACTTGGATTGGATAGGGTTGGTCTTAGAACACTTATAGGGTTCTTGACGGGTCACTGTCCTGTTAGGGCTTTTACGAGCAAATGGGACAACACCATACCGGACTTCTGCAGGTTGTACGAGGATGCAGAGGAGTTAGAGACGATCGAGCGAGCACGTACTGTGCCATTGTCCTAGGATGCAGGGTCTCAGGCAGAACTGGCTAGGAGATAGGTTTCACGACGAACTGGGGTGCATAGCTAGATGTAATCCGGTCGATCTACTGGGGTTTGTCAGGGAAATAACGCGGCTGTTTCTGTTGAGGTTACTGTAAGGGGGGTATTGGTCCTACTTTCTAATTTTTTCCGTCTATCGCATACTTCCTTTTCTCTACTTTTCACTTCTTCTTATCCTATCTCATATTTCTTTGAAGGGATTCACAATGGACTGTATTGGTCTCCGAGTGGAGGTGTGCCCGTTGGCACAAAACCCTTCTTAACCTAACCTAACCATCTATATATATAAAATTATAACGTTACTGACTGACTTATTCATCATCGCACAGCCTAAACGGCTGTAGCTAAGAACTTGAAATTTGGACCAGAGATAGGTAGCTCCCCAAATCGATCCACTAAGACGGCATTTTGCGAAATTCGAAAGTTTAGGAGGTAAAAAAGGGTAAAACGTAATACTTATCGTTGTTCTTTAGAAATATAAGCGGACAGGTGTCTTGTACTTTTTTAAAATTCGGTCCTATTAGGGAGCAAACGGGTAAAACCTGAATTTTGGTACTTTTTTTGCACCAATCAACATAGAAACAAAGTTTATACCACATTAGAAACTTATCAAAAAAATACGAATATGAATTTGGTACTTTTTCGAAACATTTAAAGGGTAACAATCGTAACAATTTTTGTATTTTTTTTTACAAAACATTTTTCTCCATTCATTGACATATTCGTACTTAATTATGGGCTCTCACTACAATACTGAAATTTTTGATAACTAAATGGGGGGGAAAAATAGTACCAAAAAGGGGAAATACGGGAAATTTATGTTTTTCTTTTGCTTTTTGTTTCTGCAACTGGTATTTTTATATTGTCGTTAATATTGGACCTTAAAACATAAGATTCAACATGCAATGTCCTGAGTGGATAAGAATCTATGAGGGAACTTTTTGGTACTTTTTTGTTCTCTAACTGGTACTTTTTTCATTTCCGTTAATATTGCACCTAGAAACATAAAATTAAACATGCAAGGTCCTGAGTGGATAAAAACCTGAAAGAGGGCTTTTAGGTACTTTTTTTGCTCATTAATTGTTTCTTTTTGAATTTCCGTTAGTATTTGACCTAGAAACATAAAATTCAACATGCAAGGTCATGTGGTCCTTTTTACAAAATATTTTTCTCCATTCATTGACATATTCGTACTAAATTATGGGCTCCCACTACAACACTGGAATTTTTCATACATAAATGGGGTGAAACAAGTATCAAAAAGGATAATACGCGAAAATAACTTTCTTTCATTTGCTTTTGTGTTATACGAGTGGTACTTTTTGAATTTTCTATAATATTGAACTTAGAAACACAAAATAATAGGTGCAAAGTCCTGTGTGAATATCAACCTATGAGATAAAAATGTTGAAACTTTTTTGCTAAAACATAGATACATATTCTTTGGCATATAAATATGTTCATGGAAGAAAAAGCCCGATTACAAAGTAGCGGGTTAAATGGTAGCTAGAATTTAAACAAGTTTCAGTCTAGAAAAATAAACTTTGGCATAAAAATATGTACACGAATAAAAGGAGACGATAACGAAGTAGCGGGTTAAATGCTAGTATTAAATAAAATTAGATAAAAACTTAAAATAATAAGCTCTACTTCCATATATCTAGGGAATGTTCAAAATGTTCATTGCCTTCCCTTGTATACCTTATTTAGTAAATAAAATTTCCGTAATTGTCTGTTTCTCAAATCAGTTAAACAAATATTAAGGGCGCTAAATATTTCTTACCTAAAGCATTTTAAATGATAAAGTAAACACAAAATTGATTATTTTTTGTAATATATGAAAACATATCTTCCCCATGTGGGCTTTTTTTAAAAAATACCACATTTTTTTAATAAACTTCGTGTTCTAAATCACTATGAAGCTCATATTTATCAAAATCTGGTTCTCCATCTGGCGCCAATCTTTTGCTTGATAAACTATGGAATATTTTTTTTTTTTTTTTAATATACTGTAATTAGATCAACAATATCTTAAATACTATAAATTTTATCACTTATATCAAATCCTTATATTATTTGTTTTAATATGAAAGAATTTTAAAATACACCTGATCTACGCCTTTAAGAAATTACCCACATGTGTAAAAATTACACCGAATTCGATTTAACACTACTTTTTGGACAGACGAATAAACGCAATAAACGCTAGTGTGGACCGGTAGCCGCTTTGCTTTGCATCATAATATGAAGTTAAATATTCTCTTATTGATAAGTCTTGTACTCAATAAAAAATCATCATTGTGCGAAGCATTAAAGGTACATTTAAAAATATAAGCGCACATGTATGCGCTAGGCAATAAGATATACAGAAGTGCAGCAAAGTAAGTGAAAGAACTCTAAGCAAGTTTTATAAAAAAAATAACATTTCAAATGCAAAGAACTAACAAAACATGCAGTGTGTAAAGCTGATAGCTACACTCACCAGTTTTTATATGCGTTTAATAAAGCGCTTTTTGTGTAAAAAATGTACTGATTCGAAGTGGGAACTCACCATATAAAATTCAGGCCTTCCGTAAACGAGATGGTAAGCGAAACTCTGTGAACAATTATTTTCGTTTTAATAAAATAAATCTGGGTCTTTAAACAAATTAAAAATTCTGTACATTTTACTCTTCTTCTTTCGAAATTTCAGAGCATTAAATATTAAGCATTGACTTTACTTATCGGATACGAATTGACATCACTTAGGCGCTTGGCAAAAAATGTCTTAAATCAGAAACTGTAGTTTATTGTTAAATTGAAAAAAGTTTATCTGTAGCTCGTTTCTGTATTTCTCGCATCGTAAAATTTCTTACATGAAGTGTGAAACAAAAAATTCCATCGTTTCTCGATTTATGAGATAAAAGTGTTTCTGTATTTGAATGCGAAAACAGACCAGAGAACCAAGCCGATCGGCGCAAGCCGATTGGCTGGCCGCCGCCGCTTGATTTTTCCAAGCCGCGCCGCCGCCGACTTACAAGGCTTAGACGGCTCAATTAAAGCCGCCGATGACAGCAGCTGCGCCGTGAAATTTCTTAATTTGAGTGACAAAGTTTATTTTAATGTATTAATTTCTTTGTCAAAAATGGTATGTTTTAGCATCAATGTGCAACATTCAATTGCCGTTATATTTTCTTAAAATTTTTTAAAGCGTCATTGTACTTGACAACATGCAAAAATCTCTGCAAGAAAAAAGACAAGTGAACTACAACAAAATGATTTAGATTCTGAATCAGAATCTAACTCTGTTAGTGATAGCTTAGCTCTGAAACAAAATCATCCATGCATTTTGTTTGTGTAAAATTTCTATGCATTTTGGCTTATATACGGTCATGTTCTGACAATCGCACGATTTGAAATCGCAAAACGCCAGATTTATTATATGGTGTTCTTAAACTCGTGCATTTAGCTTGTGATCTGCTATAGTTTTTTTACAAATATTCTAGTTCTCTTTTGCAATTTGAACTCGCCAAACTTACTGCTGTTACGATTTACAGAACACCTTATTTTCAATTTTAGGTCAGAATCGCCAATGTTAAGCGTTTTGCGATTGTCAGAAGATGCCCGATAATAAAAAACCGTAAACAAAACTACACATAATCAGGGGTGTTTTGGAAATCGAAAACGCAAAACGCAAGAATTTTTAAGTTGTTTTTAATACACTTTTAATGTAATATGTAAAATTTTTGTTGTAAAATTCTGTTTAATAGAAAAATATGTGTGTTGTCATACAATTCTTTTAATACAGAAATCTTATTAAAAATTACGTTTAAAATT
The DNA here is from genome assembly GCA_963931875.1 of Pollenia griseotomentosa. Classification (NCBI taxonomy): domain Eukaryota; kingdom Metazoa; phylum Arthropoda; class Insecta; order Diptera; family Polleniidae; genus Pollenia; species Pollenia griseotomentosa. Next base: position 106,647,847 of record OZ007564.1, on the reverse strand, counting down.
CTTGCGTTTTGCGTTTTCGATTTACAGAACACCCCTGAATAAAGCAATATAATCAAAATTTTTGTAGTACCCATACAAAAAGTAAAATTATCAGCTTGTCTCTTAAACTTGCCTAATGATTGTACCATGGTTAAAACGATGCTAGTCTAATAAATCAATTTCTTACTTTTTTGAAAGTATAATCGGTTAAATGCTTCTCTCGTTTTCATGAATGCATACATACATACATATGTATGCATGTGAATAAATGTATCTTTATTAAAAATAATTTTTACACAAATATTTCTATGTTAATAACAAATTTTAATTTGCAATATTTTCAAGTAAACTTTTCATGTTCATATTAATATTTTGATGGACTTTTATTTAGGACACAACACCGTTCGAACATACAGAATTTTTTTTTCTCGAATATTTTAGTATGTTTAAGTGAATTTTATAGATATAGAAATGATAGTTTTCCTTAAATAACAATTTTAAACATTTCAAGCCGACATTTAAGCCGCCGCCGATTCATTGACGGAAACGCCGCCGCCGCCGATCAATTATATCCGCGCCGCCGCCGCCGATCAAACGCCTTCGGCTTGGTTCACTGAAACAGACACAACAAATTCTGTTTACACTGGAATATTTCCAGCTTAAGTGTCAAATAAAAGCAAAACGTCAACAAAAGAAATAAATATAATAAAAACAGGGCTGCCAGATTTGCCGAGTTATCGTCATCTTGACGATGTTTTGTTCCGATATTAACAAAGTGACGTTTTGATGATTTTTTCTAAAAAAGTGACGAAAGCAAAAACAAAATCAAAAATATTTAATAATTTTTTTGTTACTTTCTATAGAAATTCATCTTGAATTTTTAAATTTCAAACACTTCTATTTTGTGGCGTTGAAAATTGAAAAAAAAAATAATACGCTCACAAATTAGAGCTTTCAGTAATTCGAACGTCCAGAAATTAAATCAGTATTTGCAATACATTAAACGCTTTAAAATTCGAATTTCTAGTTCTAATTTCAGAGCGTTTTGTTTTTTTTTTTGTTATTTGTACATGTAAAATTAAAAAAGGGGAATTACCAAATTTTAGATGTGTTTCCTTATTTGTTGTTTTTTTGTCGCATTTATATATATTTGTGGCTAGTTTATTTGTGAAATTCGAAACATTTGTACATATTTTGGAAGTCTCTATTAAAAAGTGAAAGTGTTTCATTCGAAATGTCAAATAAACGTAAAAAAAAACACTTTAATATTGGAAACGAAGGTCAAAATATTAGAAAAGCTTGACAAAGGGTTTAAAGGGAATATTAATGTTAAGACATCTTCAATCAGCTATATCAAATCACATAGATCAGCAATATTAAATGCTGTTTTCAACACATATCAGGAAGCAAGCAATAAATCTTTGCGCAGCGCTGAATACCCAATTATGGTAAGTCGTCTGTATGAGTGGTTTAAAGAGAAAGCTAAAAAAATATTTAGAGATTAATATCCCTATAAAGATGAAAATGCATTCCGTGGAAGCAATGGATAGTTTTCCAAATATAAGAAACGACACGGTATTTTTAATTTTAAAAAATACATTTAATGTATTGGAGTGAATTACCTTTTTTTCTTGTTTTTATCCAATAAAATTGAATTAAAAAAAATTTAAGTAATTTTTATTATTTATTCGAAATAAAAACGTCCAGAAATTAGAATAATTCAGAAATTAGAATTGCCTCAAAAACAAAGTGGTTCTAATTTGCGAGCGTCTACTGTAATATGAATGTCTGTAGAAAGCAACAACAAATTTATAAAATATTTTTGATTTTATTTTTGCTTTTAATGAAATTGTTGGCGTTGCGTTTTACACTATAAGCCCCTTATTCCCGTAATTTCTACAAATAGGTATCTAGCTGTGTATAATGTGTATAATTTCGAGGGAAAGTAATGGACCGACCTGGCTTATTTTGAACATTTAATACTTCTTATATACATATACAAAATATGATTGATATTTGATATTCTTATCTTATACATATGTACACTTTTGTGCCAAAACCATTATTCCTTTTTCAAAATGGATAGCTTCTTTCACCCGTTATTAAGTAGCTTTCTTCCATAAGAACTTCGATAACTACTTTTTTCTGGATGTATTAAGATAAAAAATGACTTACTTTTGAATTTGTTCTTTTTGGCACAACCCTTGTAAAATTCATTAGTTTTTCAATAGAATTGTATGTAGTGCTTTTATGTGTTTCTGATTACTTAACATATTATTTTGTAGGCGAAAATTTTACTGGGTCTTTAACCAGTTTATTTATGAACCGATTTTCTTAATTTTAACTACAAGGTATTCTACTAAGTCTATTTCAGGTAAAAAAGAAAAAGATTATAGGAATAGGTAAATTAAAGATTTATATCTCAATTATTAAATAATAATTATTAAATACCCATGAACTTTAACTATGTTTTTGTTTGATTATTTTTTAATAAAAGTCGAAACAAATTTGTTTAAAATTGATTTTAAATTGCACGATTTTTAAAACAAAAAAGACGATCTTTTTTTTATTTTTTGCTCAGGAAATTGACGATTTTGACACAAATTTATCTGGCAGCACTGATTAAAACCAAAACAAGAAAACGCTAACAAAAATTTAAACTAACAAAATATAACAATTGTTTTTTGTTTATTTTCATCATATAAATTATGCATTTATCATTTATATTCCTTTTATTTTTTTATTTATTTAAAAAAAATAGTATATAAACATATTTTAAATTCAAAATATCTACATTTTGTTTTTCTCGCCACCAATTTCAAATGTGACTTATTTTGACAGTTCTTGAAAAAAACTTTTCGCAAAATATTGTTATAGAAACACTTTTTCTCGCATCCTTCCAATAATTGCTGGAAAATTATTTAAATGACAGATAATTCTCGCAAAAAAAAATTCAGAAACACTTGTGTGAGAAAAACCATTTTTTGTTTCATTTTTCACTGTTTCTGTCCCAATTCACTGGTTTCAGTCGGAAAATTTTACGATGCGAGAAATACAGAAACGGGCTACTGGTGTATTTCATTTTTTCCTAAGAGCAGATGATAACGATTAGAAGCAGTTGTGCTAGACTAAAATGATTTAAACCAAGTAAAAGGGAGAGAAAAATTGAATTATAGCCAATCAAAAATTCAAATTCGTTTTTTTGACTTAAGACCTTTTTGCCAAACGGCTAAGATCTATTTCATGACACAACTTATTTACAATTGTTCATTTACTAAAAATTGTTACAAATTTGTAACAATTTTTACTTGTAAATTTTCTTTTACCATTGACTTGTAACAACTGTTACAAATTTGTAACAATTTTTAGTAAATTAACACAGCTAATATCAGCAGTAAAGTTGCCATAATTAAATAATAACATCCCGGGAATTCCCGCATAATTTTCCCGTATGAAAAACACTACTAGGGATGCAATTTCAATGCAAATGCATGTTTTTGTCGATAGTCTAAGATCGATGTTGACCAATTATCTTTCCGAATCATTAAATTTGGGTTAAAACGGCATCGATTTTTTGCATATTGTTATATATTTTCTACTAAAATGCATTTTTTGCATATTTTGGTTTTAAATGCATATTTTTGCATATTTTAGCATTTTTGAGTGATATATTTTCTTAATTTACATATTATAAAAAAGTTCTTAAAAAAATATCAATGTAAACCAGTTACCTCTAGCTCATATGCCCAATGGGCAAGCTTTTACAAAAGAGCTTTTGTGTTTTCACACCGACACGAGCAATCACACAACAATGCTTGCTGTTTTTTTTTTTTTTTTGTAAAAAAATTTTTTTTAAGCTCCGCTTAAAATGCAAGATTTTTAAGATGGCTAAGGCTGACAATGGGCTTAAAATATTTTATCCAAAACTGTCACTGTTACTTGCTTGGTACATGAGTTACACCAAGTTGCAGAGGAAATTAGAATCTAATTCGTTTTTTATTGAAAATATTTAAGTTTTAAGAGCATATTTTTTAATGCATTTTTTTGGACTTTTCAGTGCATATTTTATGCGCATATTTTCGATTTTTTAGTGCGTGTAAATCAACTACTAATTACTATTAAATTGATCAAAAAATATTTTAGTGCAAACTTATTGCATTCACTAAATCGAACTTTTTTAATGCACTATATTATTTTCTGATTAAAGTAGTGCATTATTTTTTAAATATACATACATAGAGAAAGAAAACAAATATTTCTGATCAATTCCAATAAATTACATTTTACGAAATAGTGCCTCACCAAAATTAATACATTTTTATACCTTCATTTATTATTTCTTTACAGCCTTCAATATTTACAGGGGTTGTCCACTTTATTATTGATGGTTTTTTTGAATCACTTGTTTTGTAAATATTACATTTTTCGCTTCTTTCCTTTAATAAATTGTTTCTTTGTCTGGTGTCTGCTCTCCTAGTACATGTATCCACCTAAAGCAAATGAGAAACATGACATTAGATTAAATATAGTTTTCTTTAAAAGAACAAATATTTATACTGTGTCTACATCTTAAAATATGTCTTTCGGTTGCCCCAATAGTAGAGTTGTAAAAACTGTATTCAATTGGCGTTAAAATTAAACTGATTTAAGTCTATGATTTCAGTATGAAATATTTTCAAAATTGCAATATTTTGTGATTACAATCATGTTAAGTTATTCTTTTTAAAAATCATTAAATGCAAAAATTGCAATCAATTCCTCTGAAAACACAACTATAGTGAAATTCCAACAAAATAATATACACTTGGAAAATACCGGTTACAAACAAAAATTTACATTGTTGGCAACTCAAAATTATTAGTCAGCTTTATTTCTAGAAGAAGATGTTTCATTTGAAGAAAATGAACATTTTGATTCATTTTATTTTGATTGCAAATACTAGATTTGATTTCAATTAATGAATTGTATTGCAATCAAATCATATGCAATAAATGAATATATGTATGAATTGATTTAAAAAAATGTATCATTCAATAAATTTTGCGATTTTGTATGCAATCAAAAAAATAACAATCGTGAAATCATGTGATTGCAGTTAAATCGATTGCAATCTTTTACAGCTTTGCTTGGTAGGCTAGTTAATAGAGAGTTAATCTATCAAGTGTTCGAGACTGTGATCTGTGTTACTACAGCAGACTGAAGAAATACGTTAGTGTTGTTCGGGTAATTAAGTTAGAATATAATTTGTAATTAAATTTCTAACCAGGGTACGAAAAAAAACTGTACATTTTCGTAACGTATTTTTCTAACACACAAACTATAAATTTTTTTTTTGTGTATGTGAATGTGTTCACAAACATATACGGTACACAGCGAGAGTGAGCTGACGCACACAAACACTACGATAACGTACATAACATCTTTTAACGTACATGTACAGTATTTTTAGCGTACTTATCTGTACTTTTTATTGAACACGTAGTTGTTGTATATTAACGTGCGTGTGTTTGTGTGTATGTATTTTTTTAAATTTTATAAAATCAAAAAAGGCCAAAAATATGATTTGAAAGCGAGTTGTATAACAGGAGTGCAGAAATATAAGAAACATGCAAAAGTTCTTTATGCAGTATAGAAAAAAATATTGCAAGTAATGATCAGTTGTAAAGTGTTATGAGTATGCGTATATGTAAATATGTATGTATACCCAGCGTGAAAAAGAGGGCATAAAGATGCCTTCTAAAAGGCCTCAGTACTTTCTTTTGGATGTACAAGGCCTGCTCGCTTAATTGCATACTCATAGCTTTTTTACACACGTTGTCATTGCGAAGTAGGCCTTCCAGGTAATCTTAAATAGTCTTTTAGAAATTTATTTTAAAAGGGCTTCAAGTTTTTGGCTCTCTTGTGTGCCAAAAATATAAAAAAACGAGCCAAATTTACGGAAAAGGGGCCAAACCTCTTTGTTATAGAAATTTAATTGTGCACTTTTAATGGATATTTATTATAAGTGATATCACGATGGTCATTGTGCAAATTTGCAATTTGTGAATTTTCAGTGCATATTATGATTGATCGTGAGCATACCACTTTTAGTTTTTATGCAAATATGCTATTTTTCTAAAAATTTACTCTGGCAACACAAAAACTTCTGGCGGCACTTTAAAAAATCTGCTTTTATTTACAATTATACACAAACATATTAAAATAAATTATTTCTTTTTAAATTATTTAAATTAAATTCTCTATTTTATGTTAAAACCCACGAAAATGTTCAAATTATAAGTTTTCTTTAAACCAATATGGCGCTTAATATGTCAAAAAATGCACTACTAATTTTGCTCATAGTTTTTTTAGTGCAAACGAAGTAAAATAGAGCAAATTGCAAATACGTACATTTTGTTGTTGTGTTGTGCAAATGTGTGTATTTTTGCACGCATTTTCATCGTTTGCACACTTTGCACTACCTATCGTGATTTCCCTTTATATTTTATACATAATTAATAGATGGTTTTAAGGTAAAAATGGTTTTTACACTAAAAATCAGAAAACAATTAAGTTTTGATTGTGCATTTATTTTTTATTTTTTAAACTTTTTTTAACACTTTTTAGCAGTTGTTTTTAGGTAATACAACTCTTCTTTTTAACGTATTAAACTCAACTCAAAATTAAACACAACCGTTCTGTATTCTCTTTTTGTCGTTTTTTTTATGTAATTTTAATTGTATAACGCGCAAAAAAACTAAATATCTTAGTCCTTCTCTTCTCCCTTCTCATAGAAGGGAATGTGGAATACTGATTTTATCTTTTATACCTACGGAAGATCCGAAGACTTCTAACTTGAGGGTTACACGATCAAGTTTTGCCTATCAAGTTTTAATACACTCACACTTTTTTACCAATACACTCATACTTTTAAAAATTGATGCGAACTTGCCTTTAAAATTCTCATGCCAGTGAGTGTTTCAATTTACGTTCAAGAAAACAGCTGATTTGAAGGTTAGTGAGCAAATTTTTCGTTTCTCTTTATAAATTTTTTTCTTGATGGCATCTTGAAAGTAAATTGCTCAAAAATTGAATGCAGCCTACGTCACAACTATCAATTTTTGGAAATTTTGACAAACAGTATATGTAAAAGACTATCAAGAACAACTTGATCGTGTGGCTGCACTGTAAGAGAACTTATTTAGCAGTTAGATCAGAATCAAGGCGAATTCACTAGAGAGTGAAGTCAGCACTACAACAACACTGCTTCTGTGGTCCGATTGTCAAAAATATTGCTAGTAAAAAAAGGTTTGTTTACATAAAAAACTGTAGTTTATATACAAACTTTGACAACTACACCACGGAAAAAAATAACCATATGTTGGCTCGACCCCACCTTCTAGTCAATTCGCCTTGATCAGTATGGTAATTGAATAAAAAAATGTCAAATCAGGCCTTTAATAAGGCCTGAATAAGAAGCTGTTCTGACTTTTCCCGCTAGGTAATTGTTTGTGCACATTTGTAAGTGGTAAATGAATCGTCGAAAATTGTTGTTGTGCTATACGTTATTCGAGTTATTTGCAGAAAAAAAATTATTTTTACACTCATAAAATTATTACGATAATTGATTGTGGATTATTTAGTTCGTTTTTAATTTAATAAAAATATAGTTATTTTACGAATAACTATTCTGCGAATGTCTTTAAACTTAAAAATTTAGAAATGTCAAGCCAAAATAAAACAATATTAACGTTTTATAAGTATGATAAAAATTTATTCTTTCAGCTACGTTATGCTCATTAACATTTATTCCCAAAGAATCAAAAGCCGGTTGAACTCATATTTTGAAAGCACGATCTTTCGCCATACGGAGTAGGCGTCCATTCCTTGTAAATAATTCTACAATCGCCAATTCAATGTTAGTTTTATTGAAATAGGTTGGAACTGTTTTGGTTTTTAAATCATTGACTTTATTTTTATTGCAACATAATCTGAATATAAAGTAGGGTGGAACCGCTTTAAATGTCTTTCTAGATTTCCGGTATGATTATTTAATTTTTTTTTCACAACTTCCATTGTCACAAAATACGCAAAATGCATAATGATTAAAGTAAACTGAAAATTTTTAAATTTTCCGCGAAAGAGGTTGGTGCCATAATTCTCCACGCAAGTGCATACAAAAAAATTAAATAAAAAAGATTTACCTAAAAGGTATGTATGAATATAAAAAATAGCAACAATTCTTTAACTGAAAAAATTTTAAATTATAAAAAACAAGAGGAGTCATAAATTTTTTTTCAAATAAACTCGAATAACGCAAAGCACAATAATAATTTTCGACTGTTGATTTACCACTTACAAATGTGCACAAACGTTAAAACGTTTTGAGGGCGCGAAAATTCCTTAATTTTCTGCGTATTTGTTGCTTTTGGGTTTTTTATGAATGATATTTCATCTGAAAGAGTTTGGTGCCATAAATATTGCTCATAAAAATAGTTAAGAAAAAAAATAACCTTAAATGTATGAACAATTCTGTAACTGAAAAAAATTTTTATTATAAAAAACAAGAGCAGTTATAAAAATGTTTTTTTTTTTTCTTTCTGCAAATATACAAGGCACAAGTTAAAAATTCACATAAAAAGGATCTTCACATATGTACTTAGGTAGGCGTACATATACACATCAATTGTCTCAAATGTTGTATACAATTATTTTACAGCGTTAATGTTGGCGCCATAAGTATTGCTTAATAAACTAATGTTCAGGCAAGTGCATACAAAAATAACTAGGTAAAAAAAGGATTTACCTAAAATATAAAAAAAACACAAACTCTTTTATTTAAAAAAAAAATGTTTATAAAAAAGAAACAAGATCACTCATCCCAAAGTATAATATTCATACAATCAAAATATTATGTTGCTATATTCAAAAAGAAAATTCATTTTAAAGAACTGAAAATTAATTTAATTTAAAATAAATTTTTACATTTAATTCAAAATGAATTTTTACATTTAATTTAAAATAAATTTTTACTTTAAAATAAATGAATTTTACATTAATTTTAAAATATTTATTTATTTAACAGCATATTCCGTAAAATTTAATAGTTGTTGCTTTTAAAATACATATATGTATTTTAAACGACAAAAAATCAAACTACATAACATTATATGTACGGAAAAACTTTATTTTTTTGCTAATTTGTTTTTTGAATAACAAACATAAATGTTAAAAACAAAGTTATTTGAAAACTAACTATATACATATATACCTAGTCAAGTCATAAGTACTGGTACACGTGTAAACGCACTCATTACGAATGCAACACTGGGCGCATCCATTTTAAATTGACTGCTATTAGAAAGCTGGCGTTTATACTTCATTGTGACATTAAAAGTTTTTGATATTAATTGTTTTCAATCATGGAATGGGGCGACATTGAAAATCGTATAGTTGTAGTTGGCTTACTAAAATGCAACATGGAAAAAGGAGATATCTTTAAGACGTTGCGACCGCTTGGAATCACTCGCAATTTCGTGTATCGTACTGCGAAGTTATTTGAGGATACTGGTGGTGTACGAGACCGTCAAAGATCCGGCCGTCCGCGCACTGTGAGAACTCCGAAAGCGGTCAAAGCAGTGAAGAAACGAATCGACCGAAAACCTCTGCGAAAACAGAAAATCTTGTCGCGTGAGATGCAAATTTCACAGAAATCAATGTCTCGCATTATCAAAGAAGACTTGGGACTCAGCGCGTACAAGCGACATACTGGACATCTGCTCACGGCGGCATTAAAGGAAAAACGCAAGCGAAAATCAAAATCGTTACTCAGTCGGTACACGAAAAATGCTCACAGGCAAATTCTGTTTACCGACGAGAAAATCTTCACCGTACAAGAATCGTTCAACAAACAGAACGATCGTGTGTATGCTCGGTCATCCAGAGAAGCATCCCAACTCATCCCGAAGGTTCAAAGAGGCCACCATCCCGCGTCTGTAATGGTATGGTGGGGAGTGAGCTACGATGGCGTTACCAAGCTCCATTTTTGCGAGAGAGGAGTGAAAACATCGGCCAATGTGTACCAATCGACCGTCTTGGAACCCATTGTGAAGCCTCTCAGCCAATCATTATTCAACAACAAGCCATGGACCTTCCAGCAAGACTCTGCTCCAGGTCACAAAGCAAAAACAACTCAAGACTGGCTTAAAAAAAACGTTCCGGATTTCATATCAACTGTTGATTGGCCAGCTGGTAGTCCAGACCTCAACCCGTTGGATTAAAAGTTGTAGTCCGTATTAGAGGGCATGGCTTGCTCTACTCGACACCCAAATATTGAGTCACTGAAGCGAGCCCTTGTCCGTGCAGTGGAAAATTTTCCCATGCATGAAGTGCGTCTTGCGATCGATGATTGGCCAAATCGTCTTAGGTCGTGCTGGAAGTCAAATGGAGGCCATTTCGAATAAGTTGTTCTAGGATTTGTAGCCAATAAATAACTCAATAAAAACATAAATAAAATTTTTTAAAATATTATTTCTTTTTCATTTGGGGTAGATTTTTCTGTGTACCAGTATTTATGACTTGACTAGGTATTCAATTTTAATAGTACATAAAACAAATTTTATAACCCACAATCAATTACTGTAATAATTTTATGAGTGTTAATATATTTAGTTTTCTTCAAATAAAAACGAATAAAACATAGCACAACAACAATTTTCGACGTTCAATTTACCACCAGGGTTGCCGTTTAAAAGTTTTTATCCTACCAAAATTGTCTATAAAACCTACCAAAATCCTTTGAAACATTTTTTCAAATATTTAAAAATTTACATATGTATATGAATGTATTTTTTTGATGTAAAGCACAATTTTTATTGGATAAAGCTATTCATTTTTTGCAATATGCAATAAGAGACAAAGTTGGCATGATCGTAAAATATTTTTATTTGAATCCGTTTTTAATGAAATTCACTTAATTCGAAAATATATCATTGCCTAAGTCTACTGAAAGGCTAATTTCTGTTAAGCTAACAATCTACAAGACTGGAAAATTTAGAATGTGTGAACGGCATGGGGGAACTCAAAACGTTGTAGAATCCTACAAGAGACCCAAAACAAACTCATTAAAATACTTTAAAAAAAAAAGCACAAACACGATACAAACCAATAATACAGCTATACAAACTATCGACACAAATATGATCAACACCACAAGAAATATCGGAAACAATACGAACAACATATCGGAGAGCAGCACAACCAACAACATTCATGAAACAAATAACACATACAATGAAAGCACCGATAACAACACAAGCAGCGATGCAAACAACAATAACAACAGTCCAAATGCTCTATAGAATAACAACAACAACATTTCGGGAAACAACCCATCAACATCAAGTGTCAACAACAAAAAACTAGCTACTGAAGAACATATGTTGAATGTTGTAAAATTCGATGGCTAACGTTGTATAATAGATACTTTTATATCTATTATACAACGTTAGCCATCGAATTTTACAACGATACCAGATTTTTACACAAGATAGACCATAAATACAACACCAGAAGGAAAGCTGATGGAAGGTACATCACCCATAAGTTTAAAAACAATTATGGCAAAAGCACGCTCAACGTTATGTTACCCACAATATTTAATATGATGCCAACAGACATCATAAATACTACAAACCCAAATAAAATAAGAAAAATAATTAAGAAAACGTTTTTAAACTTGCAATGAATACTAACTATTTTAAGTACAATCTTGTTTAACTTTTAACCTGCAGACAAGCCACTATGGCTTTGCAAGGTTCCTAGGCAAATAAATTGTAAATCTTTTTGAAAGTAAATAAAAATAAAAATAAAAAAAAAACTATATAAATAGGCAAATCTTGATTATACAATAACTTAAAAAGAGTATTTATTTGTAATATTTTAATTTCTTAAAACGCAAGAATTTGGAAGTTCTTTTTAATACACTTTAAATCCAATTTTTATAATGTTTGTTATAAAATTCTGTTTAATAGACAAATATTTGTATTTTATTACAGAAATCTAAGTAAAAAACGACTGTTAAAATTTTTGCGTTTTACGTTTTCGATTTCCAGCACACCCCTGTAGATTTTATTTTATATAGAAGCCCAATTTTAAATTTAAGTACATATTTCTTTTTTAGCTTCTGTGTCAATAAAAATATTTAAGACATCAATATGATTATTTTTTTTATCGAAATCGACTTACATATGTTAGTGTCGCCTTTTTTTATAAAATTAATTTAAATGTGTAAAAAAATTGGACTTCAACCATGATTATAAATATGACAAACGATATACTTCTGGTTGATTTTCTTTATTAAAATTATTAATTATGATTAGCATGTCGGCAATTTTCTAACAATCGCAAGATTTGAAGTTGTAAGACGCTAGATTTATTTCATGGTGTTCGAAAACTCATGCGTTTTGCTTCCGACTTTTAATGGTTTTTGAAGATGGCTAACTTCTTGCGATTGCGATTAAGAGAACACCTATAATTCGATTTCAAGTCAGAATCGCAATATACTTGTATATGAAACAAATAAAAAATGGCATTTGACTTTTTAAGACATATTTTCGGAGAGTTATACAGCTCTTATACCATTGACTTCGTAAAAACAGGATACAAAATATAGTACTAAAGCATCCCACTGTTCAATAATTCTTGCAATAACAACCTCCAAAGATAGGCGTTTTGTATAAGAAGCAGCTTATATCTTATATTCCTGAAATTCTTTTAGTTCAGTAATTCTTTAAGGGCTATGGGAAAAAAACTGTTAATATTACAACAAAGAAGCTCTATATTTTCCCCCAGCATTTTACATGCGTAACTTGAACAAAGGTGGAGAGAGCGCACTTAATGTAAATTAAACAAATTCATTGCTAAGTAAGTTTTTTAGTCCAGTTACTTTACCCGCCATGGCGTTAGCGCCGTCTGTTGCCAATTCAATAATTTTTTTTAAAAGAATATTGTTTGTTGTAAAAAATTGTTTATTTTCATTTCTTTATTGGCACATCCGAAGTTTCACCAACAATCAAGAATATCTTCGGTTTTTTTTTTTAATAGATATTCCATTTTCTATTGCCTGCTTTGCGATATAGTCAGTTGCTTCAACAGACTATGTCCTACCACATTTAACAAGTTCATTTATAAAATGAAAAAGTAAATTTTCTCAAACCGACCAAAATTAGGATTAGCCTACCATCCTACCAAACGAAAATACCAAGTTCGGCAACCCTGTTTACCACTTAAAAATGTGCACAAACAATTATACATATTTATATATACGCATACTCTCTACAACTGATCATTACCAGCGTTGTCAACTTTGAAATTTCAAAACGCACCAAAAAGGTGAAGAAAACGCGCCATTTGAAAAAAGAAACGTACCAAGTTTAGACTTTCTTTTTAATTTAAAATGTTTGTTTGAGTAATTTTAAATAAAAAGTAAAATATTTTTGTATTAAAAATATTATAATAAAGCAGTCTTTTACAGTTCAGGGTTTTAGGAAAAAAATATAAAACTTAACAAAAATAAAAAAACCTAACAAATTTATTTGTATTGATGTCCTGAATAGTGATATCACGAATATCAATTTTAAATATTCGCGAATACGAATATCTGCGCTAATATTCAGCGAATATCCAATCTAAACTAAAACGCCACTCGATATCATAAATCTTTTATTTTCGTTTTAAAAAATAAATTGTAAAAAAACTGTCTCACTACCAATTATATTTAAATTTATTATCTCACTCCGATGACTAAATTTGAAATCCAGTTGTCGATAATTGTCTAACGATAATTAGCACATTGCTTAAAATGATCATAAATCTGGAAAAGTTGAAGTTAAAACTTGAGTAATTTTCATAAAATAGTTTTGTACCGGCACAAACTTCTAATGTTTGTTTGTTTTTCACTTTTCTAAAAGATTTTTTTGTGTTAATGACAAAAATCTTTTCTAATAAAAATTAATACTTTTTGTTTAATTTTATGTATTTTTTACACTTTTGTATTTTCTTCTTCTTTGGAATGCATTAACAAAATATTCGCGAAATATTCCCTTGAATTTGGAGAGTACGAATAACGTAAAGCAGGTGAATATTTGGCATTTCGAATACGAATACAAATATTCGTAACATCACTAGTATGCACTAAGCCTAGAAAGCTGCGTAATTCATGTAGATTTTTCGGACGGGCCAATCCATTACAGGTATTATTTTATCTTTATCTGCTGAAATGCCTTTGGAGGTTACGCGATGTCCCAGGTACTTTACTTCCTTTTGGAAGTCCTGCCGTGGATATACGTTTCAACACTTCTTCCAAAATTTTCAGGTGTTCATCAAGTGTTTTCCCCATGACAATAATGTCGTCAAAGTGCACCAAGCATGTCTTTTAGTGAAGATATTTTGGCACCTGCTCCATTAAACGCTCGAATGTAGCTGGAGCATTGCAAAGTCCAAATGGCATCACATTCAACTGTCATAAACCCGAGCCACTCCAGCACAACATTCTACTCTTACTTTCTATACCCACACTACTATATGTGGAGAGGATTTTATGAGTTTGTACTATTATGTATGTGTAATACATTTAAATAGTTTAGTATACCGATTGACTCAGAATCAATTTTAGAGTCGATCTAACGAGGTCTGTCTTTCAAAGTTAACCTTGTGCGCAGGTCTATACTTTCGCAATTTTGGAATAAATTTTAATCTAATTTGGGATATATGTGTTAATTGTTACAAGGTTGAATCCTATTCAAAATGGTGACAGGCAAAACCCAGCCTAAAATTTCTATTAATATTTAATCACAAGAAATTGTTTTGGTTGTAAAACTTGTTTTTTTTTTTAATAATATCTGATTTATTTTCATCATTTTCTTCGCCTGTTAACCATGCCAAAAAATCTTTTCAATTCTAATAAAAACCTTTTTTTTTTCTTATCAGTGTACTTAGTTATTTAGCTATAAAAATAATCATAATGCCTCTTAATAACATTTTCCCTATGCCATTCAAATGTTTAATAATATAAAAGACTGTGGACATTAACAAAGACATTGTTTATCATAAAATATGTTTTTAATTCCTTATATAACCATTTATCTTACACACTGTAATTGAACAAAGTTAAACACAGCCGCGCACATGTGCATTCTTCGCGTAAAAAACAAAAACAATTGTTTGCTGAAATAGGCACCAATACTCTGCTCCATAAAATATTAGTACACTTTTGCATGTTTCTTATATTTCTGCACTCCTGTTATACAACTCGCTTTCAAATCATATTTTTGGCCTTTTTTGATTTTATAAAATTTAAAAAAATACATTACACACACACACACGCACGTTAATATACAACACTACGTGTTCAATAAAAAGTACAGATAAGTACGGTAAAAATACTGTACATGTACGTTAAAAGATGTTATGTACGTTGTCGTAGTGTTTGTGTGCGTCAGCTCACTCTCGCTGTGTACCGTATATTGTTTCTGCACACAAAAAAAAAATGTTTTTTTTTATTTTGTACTCTTGTAGCGAATGTGTATGTATGTGTATTGTTCATTGTAAAATACGGTATGGTACTCTTAATTGTGCACTTTACAGTTTTTTTTCGTACTCTGTTTCTAACATTTAATAAATACAAAAAATATGTCTTTCCCTCTCTTCTTGCAAATAAAAAATGTACTGCCTGTTGACCTACACAGAAAAAATTATTTTTCCAATTCAAACAAAAAATTTGTAGAATCAAAACATTTTTTGTCTGAAATCGGTCCTACAAACAAATTCGCATATTCAAACAATTTATTTGCATTTCGTTTATTGAAAAAAAACACTGATTTTTTCAAACAAATAATTTAACTGAATCAAACAAATAGTTTACTGAAAATCATATAAATTTCAAACAAATAATTTTGCTGAATCAAACAAAAAAGTTTTTGCACAAGCAATGACGCGCACACAAGCAAGCACTGTAGAAGTAGATGAAGGCAGAGCAGAGCGGCGCCGGCTGGCTTTGAGACACATTTTTTTGTTGGAATAATTTTTGCACCAAGTCTTGTTTGTTCACACAATGTTTTTCTTCTTCACTCACTGTTCTGTATCCTTTCCTTGGCAGCAGACCGACTCGACATGTTTTTCGTCATCATTTTATTTCTTTTATTTGATGTAGGTATGTAACTAAACAATTTTGAAAAATTGAATACGGGATTTTGTTTTTTATTCTTTTTTACCAACTTTGAAACCAACAAAAAATTTATTTTGTTTCTTCTAATGTTGTTGTTGTTTAAAAAGAGTAAAATGTTTATTACCTATTGTTTTTGTTGTTTTTTACTACAAACCTCGCCACAATATTTTATCATCTTTCTTATAGTTGTACCTTTTCAAAGCGTCCAAAAATAGACTATGTGTTTTTTTTTTGTTGTTCTTATATGTCACATAAAGAAGTGTTGCTTACGGTCAAATAAAAAAATGCAAAAACACGACAACAATAAAGAGCGTTAAATATTTCATACAAAATTATGAAAACTAGAAGCCAATAACGCGTTTATTATATTTTTGAATAGTTGTCAACATTTCTGTTGGCTAAAATAAAAATCAAACAAAAATATTAATTGAATCAGTAAAAAAATTTGTAGAAATTAAAAAAAATTTCAAACAAGCGTTTGTTTGAAAATAATTCAGCAATAATTTTTTCTGTGTATGTATTTCTGGACGAAGACTTCGTTCGCTTAACTTACATTTGAAACAAAAACAAATTATGTTAAAAATATTGTTTTTGTTTTACATGTAAGTTAAGCGAACGAAATCTTCGTTCGAAATCGATAAACATGCCATTAATCTTTGACAAAAGCTGTGTAAGAGATGTCTTAATTTGATTTTAATAAAAACGCTTCCAACTTAAACAAAACAAAAGTGTTCTCTTTTAAAACTGAATAGCATACAAAATTACGGCAGTAATCTAAAAAATTAGATTTTTTTTCCTTCACACGAAACAAACTTTCCCAACATTAATCCTTACAAATTGTGAACACAAAAATTATTAAAAATACAAGTTTTAATCAACAAAATTAATAATTTTCCGAATATTCTTTCAAAAGATTAAATTCGAAGATTAGTATTGTGGTTATTTTGTTGAAATGTTTATGGTTTTTAATCCAAATTTTAATATTTTTAATTAGGCTAAAGTTCTTCAAATTTCATTTTCATTAAATTATTTTTATGAAAAAAGGAATTTTACAACATGAAATGAATTACAATTTCTTTCCGAAGCCACAAAATAAAACAACGAAATCAACAGCTGAACCTAGTAACGCCAAGAAAGAATTGGCAAAAGAAAAAAATAAAGGTAATAAATAGGAAGGATGAAAAACTTTGTATTTGAAAATTTGCAAAACTTAAACACTTTATCAGCTACAATAAATTAAGTGTAAAACTAGTTATGATATAAAAGGACGTAATGAGATTTAGATTAAATTTTATAAAATTATTTATCTTTTTATTTTTATACCCTTCACCACAGGTGGAAAAGGGTATATATAAGTTTGTCATTCCGTTTGTAATTTCTACAATATTGATCTTAGACCCTATAAAGTATATATATTCTGGAGAGAAGTTGATTTAACGATATCCGTCCGTCCGTCCGCCTGTCCGTCTTACGTTTGATATGTGTTTTCCGGAGACTCCAGACATGATAGCGGCTAGGTTGTTTTACATTTATGTTACATATAGTCCACCATTTCTTGCTATTGAAATTCAGCCAGCTGAACAATGGCTGAGATATGACCAAAAAACCACGACTGCCTCTAATTTTTCCAAAAAAATCACTTGTGGTTGTTGTATTTTTATTACTTTTTCCTGTATATCTGGAGAAGGGCAAGAGCCAAAGTTTTCAAATTAGGTACAAACATTTAGGTTATAAATACACACCATCCCACAAAATGTGGGCGGGATTGGAGAAGTGAACGTGGTACCTCCCATACAAAAAGTATTAAAAATTGTATAAAAACCTGAATTTTTTGACTGTAATACGACCTATGGTTACGCCTTATAAAGGGTGTTTTTTTAAGCCCGATAGAACTTGAAATTGTAAAAAATAAATATTCGAAAGATCAATACGTGACATTAACATTTGAAAATGATTTCGGGCATATGGGCACCGCGGCTGTTCTTGACGAAGCGCATTCTGGACGTCCAATTTTGGGCCACTTTTTCGAGCACTGCTGTCCGTATGTCACGAATAACACGAACAATGCAGGCCTCCAAGGCGTCAATTGTTGCTGGTTTATCAGCATAAGCCAGTGACTTCACGTAGCCCCACAGGAAATAATCGAGAGGTGTCAAATCGCACGACCTTGGAGGCCAATTGACAGGTCCATTTCTCGAAATCAACTTATCGCCAAATTTTGATTTCAATAAGTCGATGGTTGCGTTCGCCGTATGGCACGTAGCGCCATCCTGTTGAAACCACATCTCCTCCGGATCAATATCATCCATATTTTCAAACAAAAAATCATTGATCATGGTGCGGTAACGATCTCCATTGACCGTAACGCGAGCTCCGGCCTCATTTTTGAAGAAATAAGGTCCGATGATGCCACCAGCGTGAAAACCGCACCAAACGGTGCATTTTTCTGGATGTAATGGAGTCTGTAGGGTCTCTTGTGGATTGGTCTCGCTCCATATGCGGCAATTTTGCTTATTAACAAACCCGTTAAGCCAAAAATGCGCCTCATCGCTGAACACAATTTTGCGATATAAGTTGCGCGAATCGACAACTGATTTTCAAAGTAAATTTGGATAATTTCGTAGCGTTGTTCAAGCGTGAGTCTATTCATGATGATTTGTCAGAGTATACTGAAACGATAAAAAAAAATATTTCATCAAAATTTAATTTTTTGTGTTACTTTTTACAATTTAAAGTTCTATCTAGCTTAAAAAAACACCCTTTATATCAAAAGATCGGAAATTTTTAATAGAAAATATTTTCTGAAAAACTCGGTAAAATCTGTTTAGATACGAAAAAGTTATGGCCAAATTATTAATTTTTGTTTGAAAAATACCCATTTTCGGGAATCATAGATCTTTCCGAGTCCAAGTTTAATAACCAAAATAACTGGCAAATTTATGACCAAAATACTGAAATCCCAAAAATTACTCTTTTTACAATTAAGTTTGTTTTTTATACCCTTCACCGAATGTTCTACACCCTATATAGTATATATATTCTGGGTCCTTATGAAAAGCGAAGTTCAAATCAAGATGCCGTCTCTTTTTTTTAAAAAAATATTTACCAGTTTTCGCTTTTTAAATTTCATTTATAATGAAGTTTTAAGTATTGTAAATATGTATGTATATATAAAAATTATTTAGTTGCTCTGTATTCTGCTCGCACAATGGTGAAGGGTATATAAGATTAGGCACAGCCGAATATAGCACTCTTACTTGTTATTATTAATATTAGATATTATTATTATTATTTTTATATATAAGTTTAATTATTATTACAAATTTATAAAAAGAATTTAATTTGTCAACATTTCTATATAAAAAAAGTTATTTAATTCCTGGGATTAACACATTGTGGGTATTACAGTATCAAGGGTATAAAATTCTAGTTGGGTATGTTACATACCGTCGGAAAGGTTAGTTTAGGTTAAGAAGGGTTATGTGCCCAAGGGCACACTGCCGCTCGAAGACCAATGCGGTCCGTTGTGAATCCCTTCAATGAAAAAGGTAGAAAAAAGAGAAAAGAGAAGAAAAGAAAAGAGGTGGATAGAATAAAGAAAGTTAGTAGGTACCACGTAGAACTATTACTCTCTTTACAGTCCCCTCAACAGAAACAACCGCACTATTTCCCTGAAAAGCCCCAGTAGATCAGCGATGCACCCCAGATCGTCGTGAAAACTATCTCCATACTGGGCCATAGTGCCTTAGACACCCTGCAATCCGTTCTATCCCTCCAGGACCAGTTAACGTCATCACGGAATCTTTCCCGTATCACCCCAAAGTAGTAACATATGGGTGGGGGCTTTACCTCCTGTCCCTTACCACTAAGTCCAGATTCGAACCCCCTCATTTTCATTAACCATGCAGTGTCCAGGTACCCAACACAGTCTTACATTGAATGCCTCCAGAGCCCAGGCACGATTTCGTTTAATTTGTCAAGACCATGAGCGCCGCCTGACTATCGACGTAAATTGTCACCACAGATTCACCCACGATGTGATCCAGTATCACTCTCGTCGCCCTCCAGATCGCTAGGATCTCAGCCTGGAAGACACTGCACTCATCATGGAGTCTGAATGACCTTTTCACTTCAGTGTCCGCGATATATACACCGGCACCAGTGCCGGTTCGCAACTTGGGTCCACTGATGGTGTAACTCCGAAGTCCAGGGTCATAGTCCTATGATCCGAAATTCCCTCGAGAATAATACCCCGAACAAGCAGACCCACCTCGTACAAAATTCTCGTGTGACCATCCCGCCTAGGTCTAACCAAGGAAGACTCGTAAAGTCTAAGTAAGCTCCTAGCAGTCACAATCCTCACATATCCATCTAGCACTGGCCCCCTGAATCCCTCTATCCTATACCTTCTGGTAAAAAGCACCAGCTCAGTCTTTACAAGGTTAACACACAGCCCCTATCCTTTGCCATGCCGAGAGTTCGCCCAGCATCACCTGCATAATTATATATAAAAATTATATATATATATATATAAAAATTATTTAGTTGCTCTGTATTCTGCTCGCACAATGGTGAAGGGTATATAAGATTAGGCACAGCCGAATATAGCACTCTTACTTGTTATTATTAATATTAGATATTATTATTATTATTTTTATATATAAGTTTAATTATTATTACAAATTTATAAAAAGAATTTAAATTGTCAACATTTCTATATAAAAAAAGTTATTTAATTCCTGGGATTAACACATTGTGGGTATTACAGTATCAAGGGTATAAAATTCTAGTTGGGTATGTTACATACCGTCGGAAAGGTTAGTTTAGGTTAAGAAGGGTTATGTGCCCAAGGGCACACTGCCGCTCGAAGACCAATGCGGTCCGTTGTGAATCCCTTCAATGAAAAAGGTAGAAAAAAGAGAAAAGAGAAGAAAAGAAAAAAGAGGTGGATAGAATAAAGAAAGTTAGTAGGTACCACGTAGAACTATTACTCTCTTTACAGTCCCCTCAACAGAAACAACCGCACTATTTCCCTGAAAAGCCCCAGTAGATCAGCGATGCACCCCAGATCGTCGTGAAAACTATCTCCATACTGGGCCATAGTGCCTTAGACACCCTGCAATCCGTTCTATCCCTCCAGGACCAGTTAACGTCATCACGGAATCTTTCCCGTATCACCCCAAAGTAGTAACATATGGGTGGGGGCTTTACCCCCTGTCCCTAACCACTAAGTCCAGATTCGAACCCCCTCATTTTCATCAACCATGCAGTGTCCAGGTACCCAACACAGTCTTACATTGAATGCCTCCAGAGCCCAGGCACGATTTCGTTTAATTTGTCAAGACCATGAGCGCCGCCTGACTATCGACGTAAATTGTCACCACAGATTCACCCACGATGTGATCCAGTATCACTCTCGTCGCCCTCCAGATCGCTAGGATCTCAGCCTGGAAGACACTGCACTCATCATGGAGTCTGAATGACCTTTTCACTTCAGTGTCCGCGATATATACACCGGCACCAGTGCCGGTTCGCAACTTGGGTCCACTGATGGTGTAACTCCGAAGTCCAGGGTCATAGTCCTATGATCCGAAATTCCCTCGAGAATAATACCCCGAACAAGCAGACCCACCTCGTACAAAATTCTCGTGTGACCATCCCGCCTAGGTCTAACCAAGGAAGACTCGTAAAGTCTAAGTAAGCTCCTAGCAGTCACAATCCTCACATATCCATCTAGCACTGGCCCCCTGAATCCCTCTATCCTATACCTTCTGGTAAAAAGCACCAGCTCAGTCTTTACAAGGTTAACACACAGCCCCTATCCTTTGCCATGCCGAGAGTTCGCCCAGCATCACCTGCATAATTTCCCCGATCGTGGACAGAAATTTTCCCCTGACCAGAAGAACTATGTTATCCGCATAGGTAACAACATTCCTGCCCATGGAATCAAATGACCTGAAAATCCCGTTGACCGCAAGCAACCACAGTAGAGGCGATAGAGCCCCCCTTGTGGTGTCCCGCTGGTAACCCTCCTCCTTATCACATGATCCCCAGGCTCGAGTTTATAATCCTACTGCTAAGCATGCAGACTATCCACTCTACCAAAAAGCCCTTAACTCCCAACTCCATCAACGAATCTCTAATCGCCTCAATCTAATTGTTTTAAAGGCTCCTTCTATATCCACATACCTTTGGTGTCCATACACCCGGGAAAGTGCGTCTCCATAAGTAAGGTAAGGGTCTCAGAGCTACACTCAGTCCATGAGCCGTCGTTCCTTTGGACGTAGCCCAGGGCCTTAGGGTCCTTGCATAAAATCCGTCGGAAACTTGACACTCGTTAACATTATCGATGGATACGCAAAATTGCCTCCATTATAGTCGCTTTGCCCTTTTAAGATCCGCCTTATACTTGTTGAACTTCACCCTATAATTTTTCCAATCCTCTGGTGCTTTCGTAAGCTTGGCTCAGTGAAACAGTCTCCTAACCGTAGACCTTTGAACATGAAGTTCCCTGGTCCATCATTTTGGCTGTTTACGCCTACCTGGAAACGTAACCGGGCAGGACTGCTCATAGCTTTCCCTTAACAGATGAGTGAACATGTTTACAACTCAGAAACTGTTTTGACCTATCTTGTTGTGTCTAAACTACTATCCAATAGATGCAAATTTCATCCAAATCGGTAGACATCAATTTCAAAATTGGGTAACTTGACATGAAATCCCCCATATTGATTAAAAAATAAAATATTAACAAAAAGTGTGTGTTTTTGTAAGTCAAACAATAGATTTGTTAAATGTGTTGTGAAATGGCTGAATGCAGTAAATGCAAGACAACAATAAGAGGTGAAAGTGGCATATTTTCATTTGGCAGATGTGTAAAATGAATGCATCTGGCAATAGCATTATTGTCAGAAAAATGACAACATTGTAAAATCTGACCACCGTCTGTACGAAGCTTTAGATAAAGAATGGTTAGAAAAATAAAAAAAACAACAAAATGAAATACAAAAATTGTCAGATATAAGTTGTTAAAGTATTTGAAATAAAAACAAATACTTCTTCGGTCCTGGCTTGCAGCCCACTGGACATTTTTTAATCGTATATTTTGAAATTTGTGAACAATTTTATTAATATAAGACGATTTGTGCAGACAGCTGGAAACGTTGTTTTTTAATTCTTTTGTCAATTTTTTAGCTATCTTTAAGTGTATGTGGAAAATTCCTCATCAACTGCATCAGCATTCGGTTTCTGCCTACTAGCTCCTTAAAAAGTACATTTATTTGAATGGTTTAATCTGATTTTTACCTTTTCGTTTGACTTAATAGACTTGTTTTCTACATTTTCATATTGTGGCCCATAATTAATTAAAATGTATTCTGTCCAGCCGGCTGCACGTTTGTATCTAATTCTTAAAGTTGTTCCTTCACAGGAACTACTTAACTGAAACAATATGTCAAAGGAATGCCAAACCTATGTTTTGGCTTCGCTAAGTGGACTAGTGCTAATTTTTTTTTATTTACCAGGGAGCAAGAACTTGGCCCAACGAAAAACAAAATCCGACATTGGTCATTGGTGGTACGGTAGTGGAAAAACTTCCCGAAAACGAGTCTCAGAGAAGCAAAGTGTTTATGGATCGATGGCCCCTATTACGGTTTACAACTCAACTCAATTGAGTTTTAATTTCTTAATTTTTGTATTATGGTTTACAACTTTGCTATATTGCGGTGAACAAAAAAATTACAAAAATTACAACTGATCACAAACAGTTGTCTTAACACATTATTGACCGCTATCGTAACAAGCAGTAATTTTTTAAATCCCTTGCAGGGAGGTGCTTTTGAGACTTCAATAAAGAATATTTTTCAGAAAATTTTGTCTCCCGATTTGTAGTTGTCTTTATATGGACTGAAAAAAAAAAATATTTTATTTTTTTGTGAAAAAATATTTCTTTTGGCTTAATTAATAAATCTTGAATGTAGGTTAGGTTAGGTTCCATGGGCAGCCGTCAAGAGACAGCTCACTTGGGTCCTAGTTGGTCCCTTTGTGATACCCGGCGCCAATGCCCATCCCTTGGAGCAGTTACTCAGATGGCGTCACTGCAAGTTCTCCAACCACTTCGTCTTCCTAGTGAAGAGAAGGAGCGATTTTAGTTCCATCCCGGACAGATCCTCCAAACAGGAAAACACCGGTCCCCCCAGGTATTCTTCCCTAATGGCCCGCAGTCCAGGGCAATGGCAAAGGAAGTGAAGCACAGTCTCCTCTTCCTCCTCGTTCTGACAACTCCTACAGTAGTCGCTATATTCCAGACCCATTCTTCCAGCGTGAGTCCCCACCGGCCAGTGTCCAGTCAAAACCGATATCACCGTCCTAATTTGGTTCCTGCTGAACCCAAGTAGAGAGCCAGTTCTCCGTTCATCATATCCAGGCCAAAGGATCCTGGATATCAAGCAGGTGGACTCACAGGTCCACCGCATCTGCACAGGTCCACCGCATCAGTGAGCCATTGGAAGACCAACAAATTGATCGATGAATCCGTCATCCATGCGACCACCTTGTCTGGCCAGGCCATCTGCTACCAGATTGCCCGGACATTCCGAGTGACCAGGTATCCATATAAGCGTTACCACTGAATGTTTCGCAATCTCATCCAAAGACATCCGACATTCTACAGTCAACCTAGATGTCGTGTAGACACCCGCCAGGGAAGCAAGGGCAGCCTTGCTGTCAGTAAATATACGTATATCTCCCGATATGCGATGATACCTCAGCCAGTTTGCCGCCCGCCTTATAGCCGAGATTTCCGCCTGCAGGACACTTCATCCATCCGGCAGACGAAAGGAAACCTTCACATCCAGTTCCTCTATGAAGAAACCTCCGCCAACCCTTTCACCTTTCCTCGAACCATCAGTATAGACCCCTAGGGTCGGTTCGCGGGAAGTATCCAGGAGCACGTTTCCGTGCGCCACTTGTGTCACAAACCCCGCACCAAAGAACGGCACCGGGGTGCAGTAGTCCACTCCATCAGGGACAATCGTGCTTTTGATTATCCTGGCGTGTCCATAGTCGCGGGTCGACCAGTCGTTCGCCGCGTGCAGCCCCGTCGCCGTGCAGAGAGCCAAATGTTTGGCCGTTATATCCACCGGGAGCCAGTTCAGTATCGTGAACAGGGCCTTCGTGGGAGTAGATCGCATTGATCCCGTGATCATTAACGCGACAAGTCTGTATACTTTCTCAAGCATCGCGCGGTGTATGCCCTTCTCCAATGCAGTCCACCATACAACGACCCCATAGTACAGGGTCGGCTTTACCACTGCCTCAAAGATCCAATTGACACACCTCGGGCTCATACCCCAGTTTCTGCCTATTGCACCCCTACACGCATATATGGCAGCTATTGCCTTCTCCACTCTCATCCGGACATTTAGTCCCCATGACAGCCTGCTATCCAGAACCACGCCCAGATACTTGACACTGCGGGATATCTGAAGCTCAGTTCCGTTTAACCTCGGAAGCCTAAAGTCCTCGGTCCTATACTTCCTCGTAAAGAGTAATCCGTCTTAGACGGATTTACACCCAGACCGCATGATGCACTCCAGATGCTGAGTACCTTCAGGGCAGCCTCCATACACTGGGACATTACGCCCAAATGCCTCCCTGTTATAGCCACTGAAACATCATCAGCATACGCCACTGCTTTGATTCTCATGTTGTCCAACTTTGTCAACATGGTGTTCATTGTTAGGTTCCACAATAGTGGGGATAGAACTCCCCCCTGGGGAGTACCCCTGTTCACCAGCCTCTGGACACTGGTTTCACCTATTGTAGAACAAATGACTCTATTCCTCAGTAGATTGTCCACAAATCTACATATGCCATCGTCGATCCCCAGATTTCTCATGGACGTCACAATAGAGTCCGGGTTGACATTTTTGAAGGCCCCCTCAATATCGAGAAAGGCTACAAGTGTGTACTCCTTGAATTCGAGCGATCTCTCAATTGTTCCAACCAGAGAGTGAAGAGCCGTCTCAACAGACCTGCCCTTTGTATAGGCATGTTGAGAGGCAGAGAGTAAACCTCTTGGGATGGTCATCCTCAAGTGCACATCGATAACCCTCTCAAGAGTCTTAAGAAGAAAGGATGCAAGGGTATAAAGACCACTCTACACAGGGTCCATTTCACAGGTAGATACGAAAATCTAGCGCATCCCCTATATATGGCCAGCAACCAGGGTATTATCAGGGTCGAATTCCTCTGCAGGTCCGCCGGAATTATACCATCCATACCCGGAGATTTATATGGGCCAAAGCTATCAATAGCCCATTTAATCCTGTCATAGTCCAATGGAATGGACATAGGAATGGGAGTCGCCTCCCGCGCTTGATCCCGCATACCCCATTGGGAGTTTCCAGGAAAGTGAGTATCAATCAACACCTCCAGTGTTTCTTGACTATTTGTAGTCCAACTACCATCCGATTTCCGGACGTAGGTCGGAACAACCGGGCTCGAAGCCATTACCTTACGTAAACGGTTCGTCTCAGAGGATCCTTCCTCGCCGCTACAGAAGTTCCTCCAAGCAGTCCTTTTCGCTGATCTAACCAAGTTTCTAAACCTATTCAATGATGACTTATAGTCCGCCCCGATGCCTTGGCGCTTTGCCACATTGAACAACCTACGACAGTCAATTCTTGCCTGCGCAATGTCAGGATCCCACCATGGTGGCCTACCCCTACGCACCCTTTGCCTACACGCCAGGGAAGTCGCAAACTGCAGTGAGTTCGAAAGCAGATCCACAGCTGCATCGATCCCCTCGATATCATCAACCCTAGGAGGGTCGGGTAGAGACCGGACCAGAGAGGAGTGTTGAACCCCCCAGTGCGTCCGTCTTCTATCCAATCAATCGATCCTGAAGACCTAAGCCCTAGACTGAATTCCACATATCTGTGATCAGAATGTAGTCTCTGTAAATATTTGTATTTTTGCGTGTTTTGGGTGGCAGAAAATGGGTTACTTGCAACTCAACTCAGTTGAGTTGTAAACCGTAATAGGGGCCGATATTTCACTTTCAGCAATTTTCAACACTTTCTTTTAGAGAAATTTATTAACGCCGAAAGCACCATACAACAACATAGTTTGTCCAAACATCTGCGATCTAAGCTTTCAACGGACAGTCTTTTTTAAAAAAAACAAGAGGTAGTTTTGATGAATTCGTAAGGCAAGACGATAAAATATCTGTTATAAAGTGGAAGTTTAACAAATCTGTATATTTAGCCATTACTGCAGTCGGATCAGAACCAATCCAAGCTGTTCGACGATGGGCTAAACGACAAATAAATACGTAGGTGTTAATTGCTCAAATGTAGCTAAAAGGTACAATAAATAAGTAGGAGGTGTTGACTTTGCAGATGAGCTAAATTATTTTATCGTATTGCGATTCGTACCAAAAAGTGGACCGTTAAAGTGTTTTAGCACTGGGTTGATTTAGCTATAAAATTGTTGGATAACGTATAAAAAAAATAAGCTTGCTTGTGGTGCTAACAAAAAGATTTTAAGCTTTACATTGGGGAACGTTTCTTTGCTTGCACCAGTACAACGAAAGTAACTAGATCCCTACGCAACGCTAATGGCAGTTCTAGCGAAAAGCACGAACTTCCCAAAAAAGGCTAAGTTGACAAATCCCCTGCCACCGAGCGATGTCCGACTTTCTGAAAATAAATATCTGCCTCTTTGAAATGCCCCTAAGAGGGCTGCCAACAAAAAACGCGATTCAAGTGCATTTCTTGTAATATTTTCTCTGAATTGCTAAAGATAGACAATGTTTTTTTGAGATTTCTACTGAATTAATGCATAATAAAAATATATATTAGACGTTACACTTTCCAAATGTCCAGCTGGCTCCACCTGTCATATCTCCATAGTTCTATTCCTAGTACATAGTACTAGGGAATGGTAAATCGATTTCGATTCCAATTGAAAATCGATTTTGTGGTAAACAAAAATCGAGTATTTGCAATCGAATTTACGTATGCGATTTTAACTGAAATCGATTACTGGGCTTTAAAAATCGTTTTTTTTTTAGTTTTATCAAAATTTTGGCAATTGTTATTTGTAATCTAAATTAAATCGATAAATTATAGACATGCACAATAAAACTTGAAATTTTTAGTGCGTATATATGTGTATAGGAATGTTTATGCAGTTTTCAAATGATAAACTAAAATTTCAGAAATTTCTATAACATTAAAAAAAATTGTTTTTTTAATTTTTTTTTAGTGACCGTAGTGCCAATTTGGGTACACCTCTTTAATTCAAAAAAAAAAAAAAATTTTTTTTTTTGTTTTTTGTTTATATGTTATGAATTAAATAATAAAATAAACAATATTTTATTTTTTGTCCGGTAGTTTTTGTTTGGGCTTAAATGGGTTAAAATCATTAATGGACAGTGAACAAATCAGTCCTAAACGTATCGTACCAAACCAAACTAAGAAAGTGAGTGAAAATCAACATAATATTAAATAAACACAACAGGGGGTCGATTCTGGTTCTGTGAAACTTTGAAATGAAAACTTTTTTCACATTTTCATAGAGTTTCTGATTCTCGTTTAGTGAAAAAATGATAAATAAATTCGAATGATTTCATATGAGAAGAACAAATGGAATGAAACAAATTGTTTTCACATTTTCACAGTAATGTGATTCTTGTTCTGTGTAATAGTGCAAAGAAGTGTCACAAACTTTTCATTTATGTCATATTTTTACACTTTCATTTTAACGGTGAAAAATAATTTTAAATAAATTATTTAGAGAAAAATATGGACATTGCGAACGATAAATAATTATTTAAACAAATAAAAATAATAATCTTCTAAAAAGATACATATTTACGGATTTTTAACTTAATATATTCACATAAAATGCCAATTTTTGATAAAAAATACAGAACATTACTGACGAAAAACGTTCATAATGTTTTCTTACCTTGGCTCATTCCGATTTTCTTGCGATAATTCAATTAAAACCTATAATCGTAACATTATTTGAATTAATTATATTTTTTGTGTATTTGTACAATTTTACACTTGATTAAATGACAAAGTAGATATGTAATTATCATCGGCGGTGAAGAATTTAGGATTAGCGACGGCTTAAAGTAAATTTAGAGCCGCTTATTATATTTTTATGTTTTATAATAACATATTAACAAATTAATCTTTATTTGTCCTTTTATTTGTTAATGATTTAACCATTTTTGGGATTATGGTCGTATTTTAAAGCTTTTATTTAACTTGCAATGTATGTATGTTTGGGTGAAAGCTTGAAACTCAATTTGAAGCAGATATCTTCAATTGATTGAGCTGAAATTTTGTACACACGTTCAGTTTTGATGACAATGCATAGTTAACTATGTGACGTCATTCTATATCCAACATAGCGGCACAGCCAAGATGGCGGTCTAGCTATTTTTAATGCTCTCCCCTCAAATGAAAAGTCTTGCTAAGAATAACTTGAAAAATAAAATTCCGTCACACAAAATCCAATATGGTGGATTTCTGAAGCTGGAAACTAATTGTTTTTAATGCATTCCAACAATATGGGTATCAAATGAAACGAATTACTGAAAATACAAATGCGAGTTTGAAATCAATTTGAAGAAAAAAGGTTTTATTTTAATGCGCTAAAAAGAAAAATAAAATAAAAGTAAAAAATCTTTTTACAACACAAGTTTTTATTTAAATGCGCTAAAACAAAAGAAATTTACTTTTACTTTAAATTTTTACTAGCAACTAATAGTCACAGATTTGCAAATTTTTTGCAGAAATTCTGGATTTTATTGTTGTGTAGTACCCCTGAGTACCCCTCCAAAATTTTCTCACCCCTCTCACCAATAAACTCAAGAATTGCTGCAACAAAAATTGCAAGTCTGAACAGGCACTATGAAATAAAAGCTTGTCAATTGGCATTACACAATTTACACGATGTTAAAACTTGCCGCAAAATTTACTTGTGTAGAAAAACAAGTAAATTAAATAATTTGATGTGATTGATTTTAACTATTAAGAAATAAATTAAAAGTAAAAAACCTTTTTAAAAAACAAGCTTTTATTTAAATACCCTTAAAGGAAACTTTTACTTTAAGTCAATACCAACATTATTTTCGTAGATGTCATTTTTATGCCAAAATTATTATGTTACTCAAGGCTTACTGCAATAAATATTTTGGGGAAATCGTGCGGGCAAGATGTTTGCCCAAAAAACTCATTTGCCAACTCATTGATCAATCAATTTTACATTTTATTGACCGCTCTTGTTTTTTGAATTAAAATTTTTTCAGTTAAAGAATTGCGTTTAATGTAAAATTTTTTTCCTTTTTTTTTTTTTTTTTTTTTTTCATTATTTTTTATTGAATCTTCATATTTTAAATATGAACTAACAATAATTAATCAAATCTTAACCTAATACGTTATTTTACGTCCTGCCAGTGCCAGACAAAAATTTTCTTCATCACGGGTTCTGTTCACTTATATAGGTGTTTATCGCTCATCTAATTGGGTAAGTGCTGCAGTGTCTCTTCTTCTTAAGCGAGTGTGGCCGCCATGGTTTAAAATATTTCGAGCTAGTGGATTTGGGTGTTGTTCAAGCCTTTTTAAATATTTAACTGCATATTTTGTAATCATAGTTTTTACTAAAGGAACATTGAGATCCTTGTGAATATTTGAGTTTTTAACATACCAAGGGGCAGCTGTGATTATTCGAAGAAGTTTATTTTGGCGCCTTTGAATTTTTTCGATATTAGAGGCCGAGGCAGTGCCCCATAGTTGAATACCGTAGCACCAGATTGGCTTTAAGATGGAGTTGTAAAGTAAAAGTTTGCAGTCGAGACTTAGGACAGAGTTTCTTCCAATAAGCCAATGAATTTGGATGGCTTTTAGTTTCATTTGAGATAATTTTGCCTCTATATGGCTTTTCCACGTTAAACGGCGATCTAGATGAATACCGAGGTATTTTACATGCGAATTTTGAGGCACTAAATGATTATTGATTTTAATAGGGGGGCATGTTTCCCGACGCAAGGTAAATGTTACATGTACGCATTTTTGCTCATTGACCTTTATCCTCCATTGCTTCAGCCACAGTTCGAGTTGAAATATATGATCCTGTAGGTATCGAGATGCTTCTTGACTGTTTTCGTGCACGCTTAGAAAAGCTGTGTCATCAGCAAATGTTGAAGTTTGGGTGTAGTTGTTTATTGGCATATCCGAAGTATATATTAAGTATAAAAGTGGGCCTAGGATGCTTCCCTGAGGGACTCCAGCTTCAATTGGTTGAGGAGAGCTTAAATAATCACCTTCTTTAATAATAAACTTTCGACCGACTAAGTAGCTTTCTAACAGCTTGTGTGTGTTTACTGGTAAGTTTAGCTTCAATTTATGTAATAAGCCTTCATGCCAGACTTTGTCAAAAGCTTGAGAAACATCGATGAAGAGAGCGGAACAATATTTTCTTTCTTCAAAGGCTTTTCTTATTGCGTTTACTATACGATGGGTTTGCTCAATTGTGCTGTGTTCTCTTCTAAAGCCGAATTGGTGGTTAGGAATACATCTGTTTTCATTTAGAATTCGGGTTAATTTTGACGCTAACAGCTTCTCAAACAGCTTTGATATATTTGAAAGTAAGCTTATAGGCCTATATGACTCAACTTTTGTGTGATCCTTTCCTGGTTTAGGTATCATGATGACTAAGGAAACCTTCCACTTTTGAGGATAGTATTCAAGGCGTAAAATAGCATTAAAAATTAAAAGAATAATTCTCCTTGCTATGCTGGGTAGCTCCAAAAGCATTTTGTTGCTGATCTTATCAAAACCAGGAGCCTTCTTGGGGTTTAAATCACAAATAGCCTTTTCGATTTCTCTTATCTCAAATCTTAGGGGAACAGCTGCTCTAGCAGCAACAGGTGGTAACTCGACCGCCATATCGTGAGATATGTTAGGGGTAAATACGTGTTTTAAATGATTAACAAACAGATTTCCTTTTTCAACATCATTTCTTGCCCAACTTCCATTCAAGTTTCTTAATGGCGGATTAGCGACAACTGGCCTTTTGAGGTTTCTAGCTGCACGCCATAATGAGTAGTCTGATTGTGGAGTTGCATCAAGTTCCTTAAGATATTTTTCCAGAGAAGCCGTTTTCTGAGTCTGCAGTAACTTTCTCAGCCTTTTTGTACAGTCTTTTAGTAAGTTCTTAAGTTGAGGGGATCTGTGCAATTGCCACTCTCTACGAGCTCTCCTTTTTTCAGACAAGAGACGCTCGACATCTGAGGAATATATTTTATTATTTTTGGTTTTTTTGGGGGCAATGCTGGAATGTTGAACAGCTAGTTTTAGAAAACTGTCAAAATTGACAATAGAGCGATCTATATACTCCGGTGTGCTAAGCGGAATATTTTCTGTGCAATGGGTACTGAGATATTTTTTATATTTTATCCAATTTATATGTGTAGCTGACGTCGCTATGTGACCAGAGGGAGATTCAATTCTATTGGTGTTTTTTATAGTAACAATTGTAGGTGTGTGATCAGAGGATAATTCTATGGAAGCTTCAACGTAAATCGATTCTGTGGGGATGTTTTTAACCACGCCAAAATCGATGACATCTGGAATTTTTTGCGGATCAGCAGGCCAATATGTTGGTTGGCCGCTCGCGACAACATTTAAATTCATTTTAGAGATTGTATTAAACAAAACACGACCCTTTGGTGTTATAAGTCGTGACCCCCAGAAGGTATGTTTTGCGTTGTAATCGCCAGCAGCCAGGAAACAGGGCCCCAGTGACTTATAATATTTGTAATATTGGCTTTCTGATATTGCAAATCTAGGTGGTGAATATAGAGATGAAATAACTATGCTTCGATTTAGCTCTTCGACACAAATGTTCGTAGCTTGGAGATAATCTTCACGATGATCACACATTGGGTAGTGTTTAATTCGGTTTTTTATTAATATAGCAGAACCTCCACAAGCTCTATCTCGAGGGTCCTTGGTATCATATAGAGTATAACCATTAATTTTAAACGTATTTCTTGAGGTCAAATGAGTTTCAGAAACCATCATAACATCAATTTGTTTATTTTTAAGAAAGTATTCTAATTCATTTTTATGTTGGCGGATGCCGTTTGCGTTCCAAAAACAAATTTTTAAACAGTTCATGGCTTGTTAAGAATAGCTTGCAATAACATCGATTGCATTCTAAGAATTTTTCCTTTACTATTTTTTGTGCACTTGGACAGGACACTGGCGCCAACCTCTTTCAGATGCAATATCGTTCATGAAAAAACCCAAACGTAACAAATTCGCAGAAAATTAAGGAATTTTCGGTTCACTCATTATTTATTTTAAGTTAAAACTATTTCCATGTATGTATGAATATAAAAAAATAAAAAACAATTCTTTTACTGAAAAAATTTATATTGTATAAAACAAGAGGAGTCATAAAAATGTGTTATTTTCTTTCTTCAAATAAACTCGAAGAACACAACGCACAATAACAATATTAATTTACCACCTACAAATGTGAACAAACAATTATACATACATATGTGTATATAAAGTTAAAAATCTTTTAGCAAAAATAAATACATGCGGCTCAATCAGTTAAAAACTCGTTTGCGGCTTAGCGCCGGTTTAAAAATCCTAAGCTTCGTTATCTGCATTTGACTTTTAAATTTTATTAATATAGTTACAAAAGTTTCACGGCTACAGCGGAATGAAACACTTTTTCATTAAAAGAACGGGAATCGCAATTTGTGTAAATGTGAAGTGATAATGTGAAAAGTGCGTATGAAAACGAAAATGAAAAGATTTTTTTCTTTTCACTGTTTCACAGAACCAGAATCGACCTCCTGGTGAATTAAACCATTTCATTACTGTGGAAATACGCTAATATTTAAGCAGACCAGTGTGTGATCGATAATTAAATCTAGTTGTTAGCAGAGTGAAAACACAGATAGTACTTTATCCTAACAAAAACGAAGTTGGAAGGGAATATATCTGCATCTTTCCGACATCAATGACATGCAAACGTTTGTTTTCTAAAGCTTACTAAATAGTAACTTATAATAAGTTAATCTAATTAGCAAAGAAACATTCTCCATTGAACAAGAAACATCGACGAAACGTCGGGAAAACTGTAATAAAAAATTGCTTTTTATTTACATTAATTAACCTTAGGCCCTATTAGCTTAAATAAAAAACAAATCAATTTAACAACAAATTGGCCAAACATCAAAAATAACAACAACGTCGGAAAGCTTGCCGAAACAACTTTATTTAAATTATTAACAATTTATAAACAACAGGTACAATAACAACAACATAAAAATGAAGGGTTATTTTAAACACATAGCATTGAAGTACAACAGTGAGACATGCGGAACGTTAAAGGAGTATTGTAACGAAGTTAGAAAACTAGCACAACAACAAGAACGGCTGAAATTTATTTTATCGTGTAGAAGTTATGGCATAATACCAAAACACACAAGAAATTCTACAAGACAGGTGACACATCTTTTTAAATGCACCACAATTAAAAATAAATTAAGAAAAATAGAAAATAACTTCCATAAGAAAATTTTAAATCTAGAAATTTCACAAACAAACACAAATATCACTTTAATCAAACGTAAACTTTTTCATCTTAATGCTGGTATTAAAAATATGATATCAACAGCTGACCACACAACTTTTTTTAACAAACAAAAAGACCGGACAAAACAAATTACAAAAAATATTAAAGAGAAACAAATCAACAAAATAAATACACTGAAAGAAAATCAGTTTAGGTTACATGGACTTGTTTTTAATGATAACTGGTTTGAAAATAAAACTGAATATAATATTCCAATAGAGTGCAAGTGGATTTTGTCACTGGGGAAAAAATTCTCACTTCCGGTAGACAAGTTGAGTTTTTCACCATTACATGTCATTGCAGATATAGAGGAATGTATCCAGGCAATGGACAGTAACATAGATAAAGAGAAAGACATCGCTAGAACTAGAGTAGCTAACAAGGTAACAACTTTTAAAAGAAACATTAAAAACACAGAAAAGGACAAATTCATTCTTACAATTTTTAAAAAAAACGAGAAAATTTTTACGCGAACACATCGACGTTATTGTTGTACAAGCCGATAAAGGAAACAAAACCGTGCTGATGTACAAAAACGAATACGAGAAGAAGATGGAAGTACTACTAGAAGACAAAAACACATATAAAACTATAAGAGTAGACCCTACATTGAAACTTCAGAAAGAAAACAACAACATTGTTTCAGATTTATTTAAAAACAACCATATAGACTCTTGGCAAAAACGCCAACTTTTTTGTTCCGCCGCTACGGCACCCAGAATTTACGGGCTACCAAAAATTCACAAACCTGATACCCCCCTTCGACCTATTGTGTCATCAGTCCAGGTACCGTGCTACCACATGTCTAAATACATTGGAACAATTTTAAAACATTTAATCTCTGAAACGTATAACATAAAAAACTCAATAGAAGTTAAAAAACAACTCACCAACATAAAAATTGATAGATCGGAAACAATTGTATCATTTGATGTCATCTCATTATTTACTAACATTCCAGTTAGAACGGCAATAAGAACAATAATGAGAAAATGGAACGTAATAAAAAATCACACAAAAATGTCAAGCTCTCAATTTCTTAAAATCCTCCAATTTTGTCTCAATGATAATAATTATTTTATATACAAAGATAAAATATATAACCAAATTTTTGGCATGCCCATGGGCAACCCACTATCCCCTACAATCGCTGACATAATACTTGACAACCTGCTTGACAGTGCGATAGAAGAATTGAAAAATAAGAACATTTTTATCAAATACATAGTTAAATATGTAGATGATATCTTAGCGATCATCAAATCAGACGACCAAGAAGAAATTTTGTCCACATTTAACAAGTATCATCCTAAGATACAATTTACCATTGAAAGGGAGAAAAATCAGGAAATAGCGTACCTGGACACCAAACTAATTCGAAGGAAAAATTCCATAATATTTGACTGGTTCGCTAAGGAGACCTCATCAGGAAGGATAATGAATTTCCACGCAACCCAACCGAAAAATCAAATAATTAACACTGCTAAAAATTTCATCTCCAGGATTTTACACATAAGCGATGAACTTTTTCACACTAAAAACAAAAATATAATTTTTAATATCCTTAAAAGCAATAGTTTCCCAAATAAACTTATATCAACACTAATAGAAGACACAATTATGCAAATAAAGAACAAAAATGATAATAACCCCACTAATATAGAAAAAGAACAAAAATATTTTTACAGTGTAAAATACATCCCTGGCCTCACTGATAATAAAAACATACGAACGTCAATAGAAACAAATAATATAAGCTTTGCTTATAAACCCAATAAAACACTCAGCACTATATTCTCTGCAATAAAAACTCCAATAGACAAACAACAACAAAACAACATTGTGTACGAATTACAATGTAAAGGGAATAACGAACAAAGTTGCGAACTCATATACATTGGAACAACAAAACGATCCCTTGAAACTAGAATGGGAGAACATATGATGGATATACAAAGGAAAAAAGAAACGACAGCATTATCAACACACATCTTAAATACACAACATAAAATTGATTTTGAGGGGGTGCGAATACTAGATAAAGTAAGGGGGGACAAGAAGAGATTTACAATTGAAAGTCTAAGGATACAAGAAAACATAAAGAAAACGATGAATGTCAAAGAAGACACCAACAATATTAGCGCAAATTATAGGGTTGCAATTACTAAATCGCTACAGTGATACTTGGTTGTGATATGTGTTTAACTTTAAATTTATGTTTTATGTTTATATGTTTAATGTTACATGTAAAAGGAGAAATTTAATGTGAAAAGCTCATATTGTAAGTTTAACTTTTTAAATGTAATTTATTTGTATTTATGTTAATTTATATATTTTTAAAATTTTAAATAGACGCTCCCTTGAAAAAGTCGACAAAACATCGACGAAACGTCGGGAAAACTGTAATAAAAAATTGCTTTTTATTTACATTAATTAACCTTAGGCCCTATTAGCTTAAATAAAAAACAAATCAATTTAACAACAAATTGGCCAAACATCAAAAATAAGAACTGTTGTCATAATCCTTTTAAATAATTCCTCTGAAGGTCATCAAAATTTACACATTTTCACTTTTTGTAGAAAAATTATAAACAGTAGTCATATCTACACACTGAAATCAATTTTAAAATCGATTTTGAAGTACGATTAATCGATTTCAAAAATTAAAATTAAAAATTCGATTGAAAAATCGCAAATCGATTTTGGAATCCATTTACCATTCCCTATTCTGTACCTGTCAAGAAAATTTTTTACTAATTTTTCTAAATTGAATCGAGCCAGTTCAGGAAAAAATGTTTTGTAAGAGGATAATAGAATAATGTATAATGCAAAATTAAAAATAGACAAAGATTCGTATCCAAAAGTAATAGAAAGTAAAAAACTAAAAGAAGGATGCCAGGAGAAATATCAACAATTCCCTACGTGTCTAAGAAAAAAAATCAAATTAAGGAGATAGAGATTTTGAAATACAATAAAAACAGATTCAAAAATGAATTAAGAGAAGTATTAAAAAATTATCAATCAATTGAATTAAATAAAAATGTTTGTATAAAATTTTGATAAATGTTTCTTATGCACAGTAAAAAAAATTACCCAGCAAAAACTTTACTTACAATCCTACTTTTAATGACTTCAAGAATTTATTACTTTGTAGCTTTATACGCCACTTTTTGGATTATTAGTTATATATTAAATAATAACTTTATTATATCTTAAATATACAGAAAAATTTGTATTTTCATTATGACAATAAAAATGTCATTATAGTCATAAAACTTAGTTTTTTAACGCAAAAACTACGCTGCCCCGGTAGACTAGCTGGTAGAGAGCTAGTCTATCATCACCGAGGTTGCGGGCTCAAATCCCGCCAGAGACAGAAAAAAAAAAATAAAAAATAAAATAAAGTAAAATAGAATAAGAAAAAATAAAAATAAAATAATTAAAAAAAAAAACAAAAAAAAAAAATTTAAAAAAAATAAAAAATTTTTTACTTTATTGACTTTGGTAACTATATATTTTTATAAAAATTTTAAGTATAAAAAAAACATATTATTTTTTAGATTATAATAGGCTAAATTATAAGGGATTACTTTTGGGACATCTCGAACAAAAATAAGTACTTCTTCTAGTAGAAAAATAAGTAGTCTGTTTGTCAAGTTCTCATTATTTTTCTACTTATTTTGTAAGCAAAGTTTTTGCTGGGTACTAGCAAAAAGATAATAACTGAAAAAAGCAATAAAAGATGGTTTAATATCAATTTGCACTCATAGAAAACCCAAATGATGCATGGAAAAGTTATAAAATAAAAAGAAATATCTATAAGAGTGTTTCTACGTTAAGAGGTACTATCTACGGCTACATTAAAAAATCATATATAATTAAAAAATTTGTGGAAATATCAAACGTGTTTAATAACAAATAAAGTAAACTTTTTTGACAATAAATTGCAATACCTAAATTACCTTAGTTTAGTCATAACTTCGTGTTTACATAGAAAAAAGTATCTACCCTGGCCTGTCCCTTTACTATTCTGTAACAAAATCTTTGAAATTTAACACGTTACTAATTCATTAAACAACTAATCGTTATTTATTACATAAAGTAGTATAAAAAACAATAAAAGTCGTTTAAATAAACTTTCAAATTACTTTCATATTCTATTAAAAAAAATTACATAGGTTTTGTCCCTCGTATTTTAAGTCTCCTCCCCTGCACATTTTTCGATCGTTTAAAAATGACGCTAAAATGCGTTGACGCTGCAGATTTAAATTGCAGAACATTTGTTTCGAAGTGAATTTAACAATAAAAATCGAGCGAGCCATTAGCGTACTCTTATTGGGCCGATAATTCGACCACACCACTCGGATCGTTCGCACGTGTCAGTGATTGATGTATCTCCTCTGGTGAGTTTTATTCGCTTGTTATTTGTGGCTTAAGTTTGTTTGTAATATTTATTTATTTTAATTTCAGTATAATTTACTGTGTTAGTTTGTTTTTTCGTTACGATACATATTTTTCTGATTGTGCTAGTTTTTTAATGAAAAAATCTCTCCCCTGCCGTATTTCCCCTGGTTCATCTGATGCCAGGGTAGAGATTTTACGTCCAGGGTAGATAAGGAAGTGAGATATTACTTCTTTTTTAGTATTTCATGTATATTATTTTACGTTAAGCCAACACATATCCACTTTATACGTTATAAGTTTTTTAACGCTTTTAAAATGTATGTATGCCTTATTTAATATAAAAAATCGTGCTAACCAACTTTTTACTATCATCAATCGTTATATTTTTTAATGTTTGTTTTTAAAAGTAGAAGTTCTTATATAAGTTTAAAGTTTTTATTGGAGCATAGATGCTCTATATGTTTTTGTTACCTTATATTGCAAAATATATGCAATTAAATAATTTACTTTTTTTCGACTACGTTTATGTAAGCAGATACTACACACAGAAAAAAATACCAATGTAAAATTAACATGGAAAAATGTTGATTGAGAATCATGGTAAATTTCTGCAAAAGTATGCCCTTTTTTTAAATTTATCATTATTTCATAATAATTTTAAATAAAATAACCTTAAATCATGTTTATTTAATATTATTCACTGTTAAAATAAAAAATAAAAAAATATTAAAATATAAATAAATATGGATTCAATATTGAATCCATAAAAACCAGTTTTATACTAAAATCAATCTTGTTAAATTAACATGCATTCATACTTAAGTATGTACATTTTTTATTTTCATTCTTAAAATATGTTATAAAAAGAGGACAATTCCCGTATTCTTTTAATTAAAATTAGTTACTTAAATAGTGCATCAAGTTTTCAAAGTATATTGATGACGAAATCCATATCGGGCTATGCTGATGCTTCTGTTGACAAAGGAGAACTCAAAATAAGTGAAACATGTGTTACAGGGGTAAGTGTATTGAATTATTCTCAAATAAATGCATATGTTGTCTCTGAGGCTTCTTCACACTGTTATAACACACTCAAACCAATTTGATTCTACATGAAATTCACGTTGTTTCAACTTGAAATAACTTTCATTCAACGTGATTCGGATTGTTATTTCAATATAAATTACATTTGGCTCTAACTTTACTGCAATGTTAAATTAACATGAATTATAGTTATTTTAAAAGAAAAAAAATGTTGTTCGCAGTTATTGTAAAACCAGGTTGAATTAACATGAAAAACGTATAAAGCAAAATCACCACCGACAAATTTTAAATCAACCTTGTTTTCTACGTTTTTAACTTGATTTTTTTCTGTGTGTAAGTATTTTGGTTTTCTATGTTACATATAAGAAGACTGTATGGAAACTTTAGTCTAATTTTAATAAATAAAGATGATTCTTACGAAAATAAGGTTTGTTTTCAATTAATATTTTTCCTGTAAAGTAAGGTATCCTGTCCTGGCCTTCATGTCTTTACCCTGTGTAGAGTATCTCCCCTGGTCACTTAAAATACCGGTAAAAGTAGATTACTTGACTGGCCATTATTAAACATTCATTCAAACTACCTGATTAAATACGATTATATTGAAGAAAGTTTTTATTTTAAATATTTTTATCACGCCGCCATTCCTAATATAAGATAACCTCTTTACGTAGAATGACCCATAGAGTAAAATTGGAAATGAAAAAAATAAATATATAAACAAAAAAATAAACAATGCAAATAAACAAAAAGAAATGTGGAGTGAAATTAAAAAACTAGTCCTGAGAAATGCTAAAACTGTAATAAAAACTGTGATATATGAGCAAATAGAATATAACGATAATCTCCAAATAGCCAAAAATTTTAATTATTGTATCGTAAATAGTATTAAGAAATGGTGTTCTACTGAAGATGTGTGTTGTGTCCTGTGTATAAATTAAAAATCGTTGGTTTAAATAAATTTGAAAACTTCTTTATTTGACTTTATTTTTTTTTATTTATGATTGTAATACAAAAAGCGTAAGAAAAATTATTCATAATATATTTCTGGTTTATAAAGGGGCACCAGTGTTATATTAACACTATTACGCGTACAGTAATCCTTTAACAAAACCGAAACTTCCCTAATGAAAGAAGGGGAAAAACGATTTTTATACAATAGTACAATTACGGTTATGGTTTGAAAAGCAAAACTATCCAGACCGACAATAACGTCCCAGCATCCTAAAACCTAGGTCTTTTTTACATTTCTCTCTTATTTTCTATATCGTTAGCTAAAATGCAAAAAGGCGTAACTAACAAAAATATAATTTTACAGGAGAAGCAAAAAAAACATTATAAAATGAAAACTATAACCATGTCAGAAAACATGCATTGATAAGTCGTCAGTGGAATTCTTCAAACAATTTTAAAAGGAAAATATTTCATTATATTTTGTTAGAAATAAAAATGAGTTATTACGTAATTTTGCATTTATAACAGGGTTCGAAAAAAAAACTGTACAATATCGTTACGTATTTTTCTAACACACAAACTATAAATTTTTTTTTTTTTTGTGTTTCTGAATGTGTACACACACATATACGGTACACAACGAGCTGACGCACACAAACACTACGATAACATACATAACTTCTTTTAGCGTACATGTACAGTATTTTTAGCGTACTTTTCTGTACTTTTTAGTGAACACGTAGGAAAATAGAAGTCACATATCTTCATATAATCTTCATATAATAAAAATTTTTTTTTTATTTAAAAATAAATTTTTCCATGTGTTTAAAAGAAAATT
Source organism: Pollenia griseotomentosa (assembly GCA_963931875.1). Lineage (NCBI taxonomy): Eukaryota > Metazoa > Arthropoda > Insecta > Diptera > Polleniidae > Pollenia > Pollenia griseotomentosa. The sequence goes on along the minus strand of OZ007564.1, from coordinate 106,605,749 downwards.
AAAAAAAAAAAACTTCATTAAAAATGTTCAACATTTTTTATTTTTTCGAATTTATTCTAAAACCCATCTGGCAAAAGCAGTAGATGAAACGGAAATTGAACTTAAACAATATGTGTGATAGCGACAATTTTGATTTGGTCTAAGTATCTTATATTAGTATTCTAATATGGGAAAATATTAGGTAGTTTATTAACATTTTATGTAGGGTGTATAAAAATTTTCTTTAAGTTTTCATGGATAGAAAAAAAATTAATGTAAGTTAACATTGAAATTATTGGAATTGTGAAAAGACAGTTTTCAGAAAATTTTGATTCCAAAAATTAAATTTCATTGAGAAGGTTGATATAAAAATAATTTGAAGGAGAAAATTCGGTTGGAGTAAACTTGGAATTTTAATCAGTGGAGGACATTTATTCATATTTTAATTTGTGTGGAAACGGAATTTGGAGAGCTCAGGGATTAATATTCTTATTGAGCAATTCTCTTAAAATATTCAGGCAAGAGCGAATCACGACAGAGGAAATTTCTGTAACATTTTTATTTTCTTGTGGGGTGACCAGACCCTTTTAATTTGCTGGTGGCAAAAAAAGGAAAAGGGAAAAACAATTATTTGAAAATTTTTTTATTTAATAACGAGTTCCGGATTGTGCACCAAATTCATATTTTTTTTAAATTCGTTGCACGAAATTTTAATATTTTTATACTTTTGAAATTTCAATACGTTACTTAAATTTGAAGCGACTTTATCTTTAATTTCATAACTTTTTATTTCTAAATTATCTTAAATTTATATTTACTTAAATTGTGTTTTTTTTTTTTTTTTTTTTTTTTGCTAAAAAAAATTGATAATTTTATTTAACCCTTCTACACTCCTTGGGTCAATTTGACCCAATTTTGGTTTTCAAACGCAAAATTTGTCCCTTTAAATATAAGATATGGACGTGAAACTTTTATTTATCCAGTACAGGGACGAAAATTATAAATTTAAATGAAAATGAAAATACTAAAATTTAAATTTTTTCTCCCCAAGTTTAGTTCCACTTTAAAGTTTTTTTCCTATTGAATATAATTTAATTGAGTTCATCTTCATTCAGAATCATCGATCAATAATTTTTTCAGTCAAATAATTAATAGAATCGCTTTTATTTTTTATTATACTTATTATAAATATGAAATTTTGTTAACATTTTATTGTTGGGTCATATTGACCCAAAAGATCTTAGGAAGGGCACATATCCAAGGGATGCAGAAGGGTTAATTAATTTGAATGAAAACAAAATTTCATATTTTCTTTTACATTCATAATGACACTCTAAACTTAAAATTACCTTAAAAATAACTACAATTAAAAAAAAATACAAAATTGCTTATGGATTGTTATATTTAAATAATATAAATGTTCATACGTACTCAAACTTAACCTTTACTCTTATTTCGTGGTTGATATAAAAATTGATTATAATTACGCAATTCATCTGTCATCTGGCGCCTGCTGACTTCTATGGACGAATGTAAGTTAATTCTTTTTATGATATTTTTATTCAACCATTTCGTTTTTATCACATTCTCGTTTAAAAAAGATAAAACGTAACATAAAGAATCATCTTTAAATTAAGATTTGTTTTGTTTCATTATTAAATTATTAAAAAAATATTTAATTAATTTACTAAAACTCATATTTATGTTACGTTGATATATAAAAAAAAGAAATAATATTACAATATACCTTAAAATACCCTACATACAACATATTTAATTCCTCAAACGTATTGTTTTCCTATTTATGACTTAAGTTTAGCTAGATTTCTAAAATATTGATTTAGCCATTTAGGGTGACCAATTGTGCTAATTACATTTTGCATTAACATTATCTCAATTGTTTTGTTATTTTTCTTTTTATTATATTAATAAATATGTTTTAACTTTTCCTATGTATCAAACGTAATATCTTAAAATTTTGATATTTTTTAATTACGAAAGTTGAAGAATATAGTACGGGTTAGGTAAGTTAGTATTTTTTTTTTTTTCGTTTTATTTAGGGCTGACAAGGAAATTATACAATATAATCAGCATGATGGGAGGGAGGAGGAGAACGTGCCGCGATTTCCGTACAGGCTACAAAATACTAATTCCAGCCTAGCTTAATATTTTTTTGTATATATCATAGTTGGGGGTAGTGGACTAAATATTGGTTAAAATCAGCAGTACACTATCACTAAATAAAAGTGCAAAGAAATTAGTTTGCACTCTTTTTTACCAGCTTTAATGATGATTGTTATTTTTTAACACCACTGAAAAATTTTAGTGATATTTCAAATTTTTTCACTATCACTAAACTCAGATTGAATGCAAAAATCTGCACTCAATTCAAATAGTGCAAAATTTGGACTTGCAATCAAAAAAGCTGCATACAAATATTTATTTATTTATTTTATTAATATCAATACAAAGAAAGCCTCCAAGGCCAATTATTTATGTATTGTTGATAAATAACAAATTGCACAAGTATGCCACTTAAAAACTAAAAACTTAAAAACAAATATAGCAATTTAGTTGTTATATATAAGTATAGTGTATTGAATCACTAAAATTTAAAAAATGTAACTTTGTATGTGCATGGTTTTTGATTTTTTTTGAGGATATGCATAAGCCAAGAACATTAAACAAAATGAAATTTTGTTAATAACGTTTTTATTACTGGCTTTGATTTTTAATTAAGTGCAACAATTTTAGTTGCACTCACATGAGTGAAGAAAAAAAAGTTGCAATAAACTGATGATTGCTTTTTTTAATCAAACTATTTTTTTTTGGTGCAAAATTTATTAACATCACTATCACTCATATTTAGTGAGGCTGCAAATTTTCAATTCATCACTCAACATCAACAAAATGATTTCAATTTTTTTGCACTTTCACTAAGTGTGAGTTGAAACATGCAAAATAAGTGCACTACCCCGATCTATGGTTTATATAATTATCGATCTATTTTCACATGTATGTATCTACGTAGCTACCTGATTTTTAAATCTACTGTAAATGATTTTAATGGGAACTTAGCTTTCTTTTTTCCCAAAATATAAGATCAACTCAAAATAATCGTTACTGAGATTTTGGCGCCCAACGTGGGGCCTCAGTGTTCGTAAATTTTAAAACTCATATGTGCTATTTTATCTAGATACTGAGGACTGATGAACTTTTACCTGTGGTGGGTTGTAATCTTTAGTTATATACAATATAATTTACTTTTAGTTTTTATATTTTCTTTAACTTATGTTGAAATATTTGTTAGGTAGGACGTAAATGTTAATTTCCATAATACACATTTTATGAGACATTTATTAACGAGTTTGGGTTCGAGCTTGAGTTGTTGATCTGGTAATATATCGTTTTAATTGTCGTGCGAATTTTAATCTCCTTCTTTTATAAATTAAATGTTTTTTGCCCTCTACTTTTAAAAATTTAAAGTATTTTGATGTTTGATTTCTTTCATGATTCACAATTTTGTTAAATTATTCTTTTTATTGCCAGCCGATTACTTGTCAAAAATACACAACGCGTTAAAAAGTTCAAAGTTAACCAACTTTCTGGCGCAAACGCGTTAAAATATTTTGCATGTAGCTTGATCGATTAAAATATACTAGTTTAACTTTTTTTGACAGAAGTCTACAGAGCGCGCGCACTGTAACGCGTGTTATGTACTTCTACCTTTAGAATATTATTTTAGCTGACATTTCTTGTGAGCAGACTACCCATTTACTACCCATTCACTATTTCTTCACTGAGTAGTAATAATTTGCAAACTGTAATTGTAACCATTTATAACTTTTAGAATATTATTTTAGCTGACATTTCTTTGAGGGAAGCTATTGTCTTGTAGATTATTATATTTTTTTTTTATTTATATCGACTGGACTTTACATTAATTAAATATACTTGTTTACTGGAAAAAAATGCCACTGGTACGTAGTACTGGCGATATCCCGGCTCAGATAGAGCAGGAAGCTTCTTATATCGATAATCGAGGAGCTGGTGGGGATGCGGAAACTCCGATAGGTCAATCATATAGGCCAAGAACACGGTTGCAGGCTCGCAGAGAGGCAAGTGAATATCTTAATGATTCCTTAAGAGAATATAGAGATGAAATAGGTACGATGATAACCGACACTTTTCAGAATTTGAAACATACCCAGCAAAAACTTTACTTACAATCCTACTTTTAATGACTTCAAGAATTCATTACTTTGTAGCTTTATTCGCCACTTTTTGGATTATTAGTTATATATTAAATAATAACTTTATTATATCTTAAATATACAGAAAAATTTGTATTTTCATTATGGCAATAAAAATGTCATTATAGTCATAAAACATAGTTTTTTAATGCAAAAACTACGCTGCCCCGGTAGACTAGCTGGTAGAGAGCTAGTCTATCATCACCGAGGTTGCGGGATCAAATCCCGCCAGAGACAGAAAAAAAAAAATAAAAAATAAAATAAAGTAAAATAGAATAAGAAAAAATAAAAATAAAATAATTTAAAAAAAAAAACAAAAAAAAAAAATTAAAAAAAAATAAAAAATTTTTTACTTTATTGACTTTGTGTAACTATATATTTTTATAAAAATTTTAAGTATAAAAAAAACATATTATTTTTTAGATTATAATAGGCTAAATTATAAGGGATTACTTTTGGGACATCTCGAACAAAAATAAGTACTTCTTCTAGTAGAAAAATAAGTAGTCTGTTCGTCAAGTTCTCATTATTTTTCTACTTATTTTGTAGGCAAAGTTTTTGCTGGGTAATTCACAGGACAGGCAATCACAACAGACTGATCGCGTGAATAGAAATGAATACGGCACTTCTGCACCAAATAGAATTGTAGATTTAGAAAATTATAGACCTACTAACACATATACTGATAATAATTCAGAAAAGGTTTTGAATATTATTCGAAACTGGAAAACACGGTTCACTGGAGACATCCCAGAGCTTACGGCCAATGAATTTATTTACCGAGTGAATGCATTGACGAAAGCCAATTTAAAAGGTAACTTTAAACATTTCTGTGAACATGCACATATTCTGTTTGAAGGAAAGGCTTTGAAATGGTTTTGGAGATATCATTGCAGTTGCGAATACATGGATTGGACTGATTTTTTTGACGCTATGAAATATTAATAAAGGATTATCACACTGATTTCGATATAAAGGATGAAATTTTAAGACGAAAACAAAAACCTAAGGAGTCATTCGATGAATTTTCTGATTCGTATATTGTGTTATGTGATCGATTACAAAAACCTTTAACGGATTATGAACTCTGTAAAATGATGCAACGAAATTTCAGACCGGAAGTTAGGCACGAAATTTTGCATTTAGATATAACTTGTGTTGCTGAGTTAGGCCGTGCTGTTCGAAAGCATGAGAAATTCGTCCAGGATATGACTACCTTTAACAGCAATAGAAGTTCATTTGAAAAGGGACTTGTTGCAGAAGTTGTTGGGGACACAACACAAATAGAGACAGAAAATGATTTGGATGAAGATTTGGAAGTTTGTTTAGTGGTACAGAAAGGCAAATTCGGGAACTGCGATAAATCTGGCCATAGTTTTGTTGAATGCATTGAACCAAGGTCGGTATTCTGCTACGGATGTGGAACTTAAGGTATTTACAAACCCCAATGTCGAAACTGTTCACAGAAACGGGAAAACACATTGAGGGATGTCCGTATAAGGAAGCACGGGCAACCGGTATTAAACCAAACGTTTATAATTACAATAGACAAGTATTAAATACGCAACTTAATGAATCGAATACAACTGTTATGACAAGTAAATCTGATGAGACCAACAAACCTGACTTTAAAAATATACACCCCTTGAAAAAGCCCTTTCATGTTCGGTTGGAACAGAAATATAATATTTAATAATCCTAACATAAACCAAACTGTAATTTTCAATTTCAATATTTTTAGTTAGGCTTGAGTTCATCCAATTTAATTTTCATTAAATTATTTTTTGCTGAAGGAAGGAATTTTGCAACATGAAATTTTTATGAAAATTTATTGATAATATTCTTGGCTGAGCTGGGGCTCGAACCTGGGTTGAATTTACATGTTTCAAGAGTCACCACATTCTTTCATCAGAATTCTTTGAGTTCTAACCTCTGCACCACTGCGGGGCCTGCCAGCCAACAGTTAAACATAAATCTTTAACCAGTGGTACTGGTGGTTTAAAATTTGCTTTCCTTTCCTCGTTTTTGTATATCTGGATGATCTACTAGTCATTTCAAAAGACTTTGACGAACACTTACGACATTTACAGGAGGTGGCTACACAATTTCGAAAAGCGAATTTAACCATCAACGTGAAAAATATCAGCTTTGCTATAAAACAAGTACAATATTTAGGTTACATAGTAGGAGAGGGATGTTTAAAAGTAAATCCGGACAAAGCGAAAGCAATTTCTGAATTTCCTATTCCTAAATCAGTTCGCCAACTTCCTCAATTTCTTAGAATGGCAGGCTGGTATAGAAGGTTTATCGACGAATATGCATAGCTTACCTATCCCCTGACAGAATTGCTATCAAAGAAGAAAACATTTTCTTGGAATGATGAAGCTCAAAAGTCCTTTGAAATTATTAAACAAAAGTTAACTTCAGCTTCAGTTTTAGTTCATGCATATTTCGATAAATCATTTCTTCTTGATGATGATGATAACGAAAGGCCTATAGCCTTTATGTCACAAAAATTAAACAAGGCTCAAAGAAACTATTCTATAACAGAACTAGTAATTAATTTATAAAATCTGATTTGCCTGATTACAAAGTAATTGGTAAATATATTTATAAAAGGACAAGATTTTCATAAGGAAACGAAGATGAATCAGATTCATGGAAACTACTCGTCCCACTAGAATTACCTAGAGATGTCATTTATGTAGCTCATGATCTTCCAAACGCTTCACATGGTGGCATTGCAAAAACATTGCATCGAATTCGACGATTCTTTTTTTTGACCGAAAATGGTAGTGGATATAAAGGAATACATATTAAGGGTATTCACGTCACAAGTTGCACCCTTGCAAAAAAGCAAAAGTGCAAAAACATAACAACAACCACAAATACAATTTTTTACGCACAACTAATTGTCTGTGTGGTTGTTGTTATATTTTTACACTTTTGCTTTTTCGCAAGGGTGCAACCTGTAACGTGAATACCCCCATTGAATTGTGCTCCTTGCAAAACGTCCAAAACTCCTAACACACGGAACGGAAATATTGGGATCCTAGTTATTATAGACCATTTTACTTTTTTGAAACCGTTGAAGAAATTTATTACGAAACCAATTGAGGAGGTCCATAACAAGACGCAATAATTACACCATAACATTTTTTTGAATAAACGACAAAATGTAATTTTAGTAAGTAGCACATAATTTTTTTAAAAAACAATCATTGAGGTATTATTGTCTACAAAAAATAATATTAATCACAAATTAAATTTTTTATCTGACAGTTTGTTTTAAAGTTATTTAGATAGCAAATTTGGAATTATTGCGTTTTGTTCCGAATCATAGTATTTATTTAATTTTGCTTTGAACTTTTTGCTTTAAATAGATTCGTATTATATCATTTTGATTTATATTGCAACTACTTGTTGAAAAATTAAAGCACTTTTTTATGTGTAATAATTGCATTTTGCTCTGAACCATGATATTTGATATTGAAAACCTTGTTTTATGTGTAATTATTGCATTTTGCTCTGATATATATATTTGATATTGAAATGCAGTGTAGTTATTTAGTTTTGGAATGCTTTATAATAAAGGTAATATAGATTTCAATGTGTGGAATAGTTTTGTTATGCGTTTTGTTATGGACCTTCTCAATTGTCGAATACTTAAGAAATTATATTTTTACATGTTATGGAATACCCGAGATTTAAGGAACTGATAACGGCAGTCAATTTAAATCGAAGAATTTAAAAGTTTGTTACAAAAATTTGGAATAGAGTTAATAGATCTATTAATGAAGCTTTGGGGTCATACGTACGTAACGATCAGCGCCAATGGGATGCTTACCTTTCTAGTGTTAATTGCGCAATTCGCAATAGTATACATCAAACAACTGGTCGAACCCCATATGAGCTTCTATTTGGACAGAATATGATCAACCATGGACAAGACTACAAAATTCTAATGAATCTGAAATTATTATCTGAATCTGATATGCAGATAGAACGACAGGGTAATTTTACGATTTTACGAGAATCTATACAAATACGAATTAAGGATGCGTATGAACGAAATACGAAATCTTATAATTTGAAGTCTAGGCGAAGGGAATTCCACATTGGACAGGAAGTCTAACATTGCTAAGAGTTCATTTGTGAATCACTTTAATGCTAAACTTGCTCCAGTTGGAGTAAGAGCAGTGGTAAAGAAAAAGCTAGGCTCGAAGATATCATTGGTGGCCATATTAGAGTATATCATATAAAGGACATATGGACCTGATTACAATAAAAGAGGAAAATATAATAAACTTATGTGTCGCCTTTGTTTAGATTAAATTCAGCAGCAAGCCTGGATGTTGTGGTGTCGATTTTCAAACTTTGAATAAACTATTAAAACTATTAAGAACGACAAAATTTTGTAAGTGTGATTTGAGTTTTTTTTTTTTTTTTTTTTTTTTTTTTTTAAATATATTGAAAATAATGAAAATTTTGTAAGAACAATTTTCATTATTGAAATAAATTTTGTTAAAAAAATACGAACCGGGGGAAAAAAAAATAATAAACTTTTTTTTTTTTTTTTTTTAAATTTGTGTATATCAAAATACTTAATTAACTTTGAGATTGAGAGCAAACTATTAAGAACGACAAAATTTTGTAAGTGTGATTTGAGTTTTTTTTTTTTTAAAATATATTGAAAATAATGAAAATTTTGTAAGAAAAATTTTCATTATTGAAATAAATTTTGTTAAAAAAATACGAACCGGGGGAAAAAAAATAATAAACTTTTTTTTTTTTTTTTTAAATTTGTGTATATCAAAATACTTAATTAACTTTGAGATTGAGAGCAAACTATTAAGAACGACAAAATTTTGTAAGTGTGATTTGAGTTTTTTTTTTTTTTAAATATATTGAATATAATGAAAATTTTGTAAGAAAAATTTTCATTATTGAAATAAATTTTGTTAAAAAAATACGAACCGGGGGAAAAAAAATATAATAAACTTTTTTTTTTTTTTTTTTTTAAATTTGTGTATATCAAAATACTTACTGCCTGTTCATCTATTTACGAACGAAGACTTCGATCGCTTAACTTAAATTTAAAACAAAAACAAATTGTAAAATATTGTTCTTGTTTTACGTGTAAGTTAAGCGATCGAAGTCTTCGTTCGTAAATAGATGAACACGCAGTTAATTAACTTTGAGATTGAGAGCAAAATGAATATCCTTTGGTTTTTGAATGTCAATTATATTCTGGATTCGCATATGAAGGGCTAGATTATGCCGGTTTCCTAAATTTTTGTGTGATGTTGGAGAATTTTATCATCGATCAATTCCATTAATTATCAACAACCAAGAAATAAGTTACCAAGGAGAAAAGGTTTGAGTTCATATTGGGGAATAATTGAGGTGACCAGCTTATGTGCCTTATTAGTAATAAATACATTTGAAAAAAAAAAAATTATAATAATAAAATGGACAAGTTAAAAATTTACATATTACTAAACTATTAAGGGTCGTATAAATATTTGTACTTTTAACTTTTAATAACCTAAATATAAAGGAAACTTTATTCTTGTTCGATATAATTTTACTTAACTAAAATCCTTAAATAATTAAAAACATAATAATCTAAAACTCTTAATTTAATTAATTAATCTAAATATTAAACTAACACTCTTAACTTACCTTTAATCTTCTCTAATAAAATAGTTTGGTAATAACCCATAATTTATTCATATAAATAATCTTGAATTAAAATAATTAATTAAAACATTTTATCACTATCAACCTACTTTAACTTATATTATTAACTTCACTTATGTAATTAAAATATTTTTTTTATTTTTTTCTATTTCTAATTTAAAACCCATTTCATTATAATATTTTTTTTTTTTTTTTTTTCTCAATATTATTTATTGAATCTTCATACATTTAAATATGAACTAACAATAATTAATCAAATCTTAACCTAATACTTTATTTTATGTCCTGCCAGTGCCAGACAAAAATTTTCTTCATCACGGGTTCTGTTCACTTATCTAGGTGTTTGTCGCTCATCTAATTGGATAAGTGCTGCAGTGTCTCTTCTTCTTAAGCGAGTGTGGCCGCTATCATTTAAAATATTTCGTGCTAGTGGGTTTGGATGCAATTCGAGCCTTTTTAAGTATTTTACTGCATATTTCGTAATCATAGTTTTGACTAATGGAACATTGAGATCCCTGTGAATATTTGAGTTTTTTACATACCAAGGGGCAGCTGTGATTATTCGAAGAATTTTATTTTGGCGCCTTTGAATTTTTTCTATATTAGAGGCCGAGGCAGTGCCCCATAACTGAATACCATAGCACCAGATTGGCTTTAAGATGGAGTTGTAAAGAAGAAGTTTGCAATAGAGACTTAGGACAGAGTTTCTACCAATAAGCCAATGAATTTGAATGGCTTTTAGTTTCATTTGAGTTAATTTTGCCTCTATATGGCATTTCCACGTTAATCGCCGATCCAGATGTATACCGAGATATTTTACATGCGAATGTTGAGGAATTATTTGATTATTGATTGTTATATGGGGGCAAGATTCCCGGCGCAAGGTGAATGTTATATGCACGCATTTTTGCTCATTGACCATTATCCTCCATTGTCTTAACCATATTTCTAGTTGAAATATATGATGCTGTAAGTAACGAGATGCTTCATAACGGTTTTCGTGGACGCTTAGAAATGCTGTATCGTCTGCAAATGTTGAAGTTTGGGTGTAGTTGCTTGTTGGCATGTCCGAAGTATAAATTAAATATAATAGAGGGCCCAGGATGCTGCCTTGTGGGACTCCAGCGCCAATGGGCTGAGGTGAACTTAAGAAATTTCCTTCTTTAATAATAAATTGACGACCGACTAAGTAGCTTTCTAGCAGCTTGTGTGTGTTTGCTGGTAAATTTTGCTTCAATTTATGTAATAAGCCTTCATGCCAGACTTTATCAAAAGCTTGCGAAACATCGATGAAGAGTGCTGAGCAATATTTTTTTTCTTCAAATGCTTTTCTTATGACATTTACTATTCGATGAGTCTGTTCGATTGTGCTGTGTTTTCTTCGAAATCCGAACTGATGGTTTGGAATACATCTATTTTCACTTAAAATCGGTGTTAATTTTGAAACTAATAATTTCTCAAACAGCTTTGACATATTTGATAATAAGCTAATAGGCCTATATGACTCAACTTTTGTATGATCTTTACCTGGCTTTGGTATCATCGTAACTAAGGAAACCTTCCATTTTTGAGGATAGTATTCAAGGCGTAAAATAGCATTAAAAATAAAAAGAATAATTTTCTTTGCTGTGCGAGGTAGCTCTAAAAGCATTTTATTACTGATTTTATCAATCCCAGGTGCCTTCTTAGTGTTTAAGTCACAAATAGCCTGTTCGATTTCTCTTATCTCAAATCTGAGGGGAATAGCTGCTCTAGCAGGAACAGGTGGTAACTCGACCGCAGTATCGTGAGATATATTTGGGGTAAATACGTTTTTTAAATGATTAACAAACAGATTTCCCTTTTCGTTATCATTTCTTGCCCAACTTCCGTTCAAGTTTCTTAATGGTGGCTTAGAGACAACTGGCCTATTAAGATTTTTAGCTGCACGCCATAATGAGTAGTCTGATTGCGGAGTTGCATCAAGTTCCTTAAGATATTTTTGCAGAGAATCCGTTTTCTGTGTCTGTAGTAACTTTCTTAGCCTTCTTGTACACTCTTTTAACAAACTCTTAAGTTGAGGGGATCTGTGCAATTGCCACTCTCTTCGGGCTCTTCTTTTTTCTGACAGGAGACGCTCAACATCTGTGGAATAAATTTTAATATTTTTAGTTTTTTTTTGGGGTAATACTGGAATGTTGTACAGCTAGCTTCAGAAAACTGTCAAAATTAAGAATAGCGCGATCTACGTATTCCGGTGTACTAAGCGGAATATTTTCTGTGCAATGGGTGCTGAGATATTTTTTATATTTTAGCCAATTGATTTGTGTAGCTGGAGTCGCTAAGTAACCAGTTGGAGATACAGTTCTATTGGGGTTCATTAAAGTAACAATTGTTGGTGTGTGGTCGGAAGATAATTCTAAGGAAGCTTCAACATAAATCGTTTCTAAGGGGATGTTTTTAACCACGCCAAAATCGATGACATCTGGTATTTTTTGCTGATCAGTAGGCCAATATGTTGGTTGTCCGCTCGCTATCACATTCAAATCCATTTTAGTAATAGTATTAAATAGAACACGACCCTTTGGTGTTATAAGTCGGGACCCCCAGAAGGTATGTTTAGCGTTATAATCGCCAGCGGCCAGGAAACAGGGTCCTAATGATTTAAAATATTTATAATATTGGCCTTCTGATATTGAATATCTAGGTGGGGAGTATAACGATGAGATTACTACGTTTCTATTTAATTCTTCAAGGCAAATGTTTGTTGCTTGAAGATAATCTTCACGATGATCACCCATTAGGTAGTGTTTGACTCTGGTTTTTATTAAAATGGCAGAACCTCCACAAGCTCTATCTCGAGGGTCCTTTGTATCATATAGTATATAACCATTTATTTTAAACGTATTTTTTGAAGTCAAATGAGTTTCAGAAACCATCATGACATCAATTTGATTATTTTTAAGAAAGTATTCTAGTTCATTTTTATGTTGGCGGATGCCGTTTGCGTTCCAAAAACAAATTTTTATACAGTTCATGGCTTGTTAAGTACAGCTTGCAATAACATTGATTGCATTCTAAGAATTTCCTGCATCATATTACCCATTGTGTTCGTAAAATTATTTACTGTTTGCACTAATGTTTCCATGGTTTTTTCTAAACGACTTAAATTAGAAACTGGAGTTTCATCATTACTTGGCGAGGCACCTTGCATTGGCTCATGGTTTGATTTTAGGACGTTAGCATATGAGGTTCTGTTATTACTAGACAGGGGGGCTTGAATTGCATTTGTGATAACTTGATTTGCAACCTGCATTTGAGGGGCATTTGTTTTCGGTCTAACCGTCTGCTTGACGATATTATATACAGGGCATCCTCTATAATTGGCAGTGTGATTACCGCCACAGTTGCTACATTTTTTTACGTTGGGGTCGGTTTTAGACTTATCGCAAGAAACTGTACCGTGTAGCTCACCACATACTACGCAAACAGGGGGTAAGTAGCTGTATGCCTTTGTATGGCCAAATTCTTGGCAGTTTAAGCACTGAACAGGTCCATTTTTTTTGTGCGGCTCCTCAATTGTGATTTTTCTGTATAGAATATATTTTAAACTATAAATGGGATGCGTTTCGTTTTTTTTTAACTTAATGTCGCCGGGCTCTAATTCTACTCGAAATAGTGGTTGTGGATTTTTGTCTCTATTTCTAATATTTACCACGTGTTTTATCTTGAAGCCTTTTTCTTCTAAGAAAGTTTTAATTTCCTCTGGGTCTACGCATGAATCAATTCCGTTAATCACCACCTGGAGACCTTTCCTGCTCTTGAGTTGGTATGTATAAAAACTTTTTTTAAGTGCCTCAAATTTGTTAATAATTTTGCGAAAATCATTTTCATGATACACTTGAATTTTCGTTTCATTTATGCTACCTCTCTTTATTGCGGCTACATAAAACGAATTTTCACCAATCAACGAAATTAAACTCTTTATTAGATCATTTGAGTTATGCTCCCTAAGATATATCGGGGGAGGCTTGGACGATCTTATGACGTTTGGTGCTTCAGAGGATTCATCCTCCAGAATTGCAAAGCGATTTTGGGAATTTATTTTGTCAAAAGATGGCACTTTTGATGCCGAAGCAACAGCTGAAGAGGTAGGGCTGCGACCCCGCTTAAGGACTGTTATATACCTGTCCATACCAACTTGGACTTGAGGCTTTTGGCAACTTTTTACAGGGGGGTTTTCCATTGCATTAGTGTTTTGGTTCATGGTATCATTTCCCACTAAATTTATTTTTGACGTCGCGGCAATACTTGTTGGCCTGGCAACACTTGTTTCCAGGTCTAGTTTTAGTTTTTTTAATGAGTCACTATCCACCGTTTGTGTAAATAAAGAGGGTGAGAGGGAACGTGTACGAAAAATTGGCTTAGCCGTTAGGTAGTTAATATTGTTTTGTTTTATTTATTTCAACATTATTTTCGTTGGCATGCACTGTCACATAACATTTCTATCATTTAATTTTATTGTTGTTACATTGTTTTTACTCATGCAAGAAATTGTTTTTGTTTTTCACCGTTTTACTGTGCTTTTAATGTTTTTATTATTTATTGTATTTTACAACAACGCCAAAAATAAGAAATTTAAACTAAAATGTTTGTGCACAGAATATGTATACATACACATGTATGAACATTCATACGTACATATGTATATATTTTTGCTTTATTTATCTTTATTTAATTTTTCGTTTTAATTGTTCACTTTTATGTTAAATAATTTAAATAAAAAATATCATATATTTTCTAGCGTCCATTCGCTTAGTATTTATATTCCAAAATCAAATTTAATTAATAATAAATTAAAATCGTATGCGGGGTTGAAAATACACGTCCGTTTCACAACAAAGCACACTGAAATATGATATTTTTTCCTAATATACCATGTAAAAATAAAATATGGTCACCTTAAGTTTGATTTCTGTTTGTTTAAAACAAATTTAATTGAGTGGTTTTACCTATAATTTTTTTTGAGACTTTTATAAATTAAGACTTTTGTGCTGTTTTCCCAATACTGAAATATTAAAATGCATTTAGAGATATAAAAATTTTATAATTAAAATATCTCTAATTTACATACACGTATAATTAATTTTGAGTATTTAAAAGGAAATTTCTCAGCCGTCTACGAGCGCTTGCAGACATCGTGGGATTCAATGTGTATGTAAGTTGTTATATATTTTTGTTTTTGGTTTAATACACTCCTTTTATTAAAACATGAATATCTTTAAATTTTAGAAGAAATCGTAATGCTATTATGTTGAGTTATTTTTATAGGGATGTTTAGTTACATTATTTTCATTATATTAGAGTGACCATATAGTATTTATATTCATACTAGAAATTTTGTACTTAGATTTAAAATTTTTATTTCTTTTATAATTTCATCATAAGAACACCATTAATAAATTGCGTTTTGTTAAATTGAAAATTTCATAAAATGAAAAATTAAATATTTTTCATTTGTCATTTTTATGAACAGTGATGTCGGTTAGGTAGTTTAAGGAGATTTTTATGGGCTGGCATTTAAATTTTGTTATTTTGCCAGTAAGAAGGGTGGGTTAGAATAGGAATGGGGCGTTACACCTTAAACCATTCCCAATTTATCATCAACAATATTCCGTAACTTTGCTAAATAATATCACTAGTTTGAGTTAAGCTACCTAAAGTAAAATTCCTAGTAGCGAGTTATCATAATTTTTCAAGGGACAAGAACACACCCCAACGACGAGCATAGCCGGTATAGTCTGCATTGCACAGTAAAATCGTTACAATGTAAATCTACTTTGTGATAGCGACAATTTTGATTTTGTCTAAATAAGTAAGATACTTGGGAAAATTCGGTTGGAGTAAACTTGGAATTTTAAGTAGTGGAGGATATTTATTCTTATTTTAATTTGTGAGGAAACGGAATTTGGAGAGCTCAGGGATTAATATTCTTATTGAGCAATTATCTTCAGGCAAGAGCAAATCACGACAGATGAAATTTCTGTAACATTTTTATTTTCTGGTGGGGTGACCAGACCCTTTTAATTTGCTGGTGGTGAAAAAAGGAAAAGGGAAAAATAATTATTTGAAATTTTTTTTATTTAATAACGAGTTCCGGAATTTTTTTTGGAAATTCGTTGCACACAATTTTAATATTTTTATACTTTTGTAGTTTCAATACGTTACTTAAATTTGAAGCGACTTTATCTTTAATTTCTTAAATTTCATAACATTTTATTTCTAAATTAACTTAAATTTATAATAACTTTAATTGTTGTTTTTTTTTTTTCTAAAAAAAATTAATAATTCTATTTTGGATGTATAAAACAAAACAAAAAATTGAATGTAGTAAATTGAAAACAAAATCTCATATTTTCTTCCACATTCATAATGACACTCTAAACTTAAAATTACCTTAAAAATAATTACAATTAAAAAAAATACAAATTTGCGTATGGATTGTTATATTTAAATAATATAAATATTCATACGTACTCAAACTTAACCTTTACTCTTATTTCGTGGTTGATATAAAAATTGATTATAATTACGCAATTATTCTGTCATCTGGCGCCTGCTGACTTCTATGGACGAATGTAAGTTAATTCTTTTTATGATATTTTTATTCAACCATTTCGTTTTTATCACATTCTCGTTTAAAAAAGATAAAACGTAACATAAAGAATCATCTTTAAATTAAGATTTGTTTTGTTTAATTATTAAAATAATATTTAATTAATTTACTAAAACTCATATTTATGTTATGTTGATATAAAAAAAGAAGAAATAATATTACAATATACCTTAAAATACCCTACATACTACCGGTCGAATTCATAAAAATTTCTTGTTTCAGCTTTAATGCTTACAATAGTTATCAAAAACTTTTTGTTTTATAAACCATTAATAAAAAGTCAAATTTATAAACGTTTAATAGGAGTGAATTACGTGAATAATTCACGATTATATTAGTTTTGTATTTTTATGTTGGCAACAACATGTTATTTTAATTGTAATTTTTGTAATAGGGTTGCATACAACAAGGGATGAAACGATACGAGTAAATACAAGTTTCGTACAACGAACGAATTTTAAGTGAATTTCTGTTTTTTTTTTCAATTTAAAATGAATTTCCGTTTTTTAAAACGTAATGACCCCTATTCTGCGTTTCGATTCGGATCGAAATTTTCTCCGTTATTGGCAACTTTGGTGTTTTGTGCCAATGTTCTGTAACTCCCGCGTTGAAAAACTTTTCGATTGAAATGTGAGAACTGAAACAAAAATACCATAAGTTGAAACAAACATGTTTTTCTCACTAAACTGTTACTGTATCATTTTTGGTGTGTAATAGCTGTAACGTAAGGAAATTACTCGCCAAAAATGTTTCAGTAACAGTTTAGTGAGAAAAACATGTTTGTTTCAACTTATGGTATTTTTGTTTCAGTTCTCACATTTCAATCGAAAAGTTTTTCAACGCGGAAGTTACAGAACATTGGCACAAAACACCAAAGTTGCCAAAAACGGAGAAAATTTCGATTCGAATCGAAACGCAGAATAGGGGTCAATAAAACGTAACATAAAGAATCATCTTTAAATTAAGATTTGTTTTGTTTCATTATTAAAATAATATTTAATTAATTTATTAAAACTCATATTTATGTTATGTTGATATAAAAAAAGAAGAAATAATATTACAATATACCTTAAAATACCCTACATACTACCGGTCGAATTCATAAAAATTTCTTGTTTCAGCTTTAATGCTTACAATAGTTATCAAAAACTTTTTGTTTTATAAACCATTAATAAAAAGTCAAATTTATAAACGTTTAATAGGAGTGAATTACGTGAATAATTCACGATTATATTAGTTTTGTATTTTTATGTTGGCAACAACATGTTATTTTAATTGTAATTTTTGTAATAGGGTTGCATACAACAAGGGATGAAACGATACGAGTAAATACAAGTATCGTACAACGAACGAATTTTAAGTGAATTTCTGTTTTGTTTTCAATTTAAAATGAATTTCTGTTTTTTAAAACGTAATATTTTAAATAATTTTATGTTTTTTTATGTTAATAAAATACATACTATTAAAATAGAAGCGAAATATGTAAATCATTTATTAGCAATATAAAATGTTTACTGCTTAAACTCCGTAGGTTCCAAAAGAAATTATAATCTATGTTTAATGAATAATTTAACCAATTTTTATTATACATTACGCAGATGTTTTGAAAATAAAACCTTCTAGGTTTTAACACAACATTTTTAGCCATATATAACTGCCAAAATATTTTAGGTTCAAATGTGTTTACCTGGAACAATATCATATCTTCAATAGCAATGCTGTGAAGTACTGCTAGGGCGATAATCAATGTTTTGAGATATTCAATAAAAAAAAACATTATTTGTGTTTTTAAAAAAGATGATGTGACTGAAATGCAAATATCTTCAAAAATTTTAAACGGACTATGTATTTCTTTCTTTTTAGTGAAAGGTTAAAAATTTCTAATATAAACATGGATTGCTAGTGAAGATTGGTCAAGAAATGACAGAGTTACAGGGGACAAAAATTTCAAGCTTTATTGAAAATTTTATGATTTTGTTCAATTTTGCTCTTCTTTATGTAAAATTTTACATAAACATTAGCTGTCAGATTCATTTGGTCACGACTTTGTTGAAATTTTGTCACGTAGTGTAATTGACTCATTTAAAATACGGCAGTCATCAGTGGTAAACGATTTTTTAATTATGTATTTCTAAAATATAATTTACCTGAACATTCAGGGTATAGTAACCCTTTCTGTTTATATAATATTGGGCTTAATTCCCGCCGGTTTTTTTGATACGTATGTGCACTGAAAGAAAAATGCTTCATATACTTAATGAATTGTTTTCATAAAAAAATTTTCATTGGTTAAATGAAAATTTTCATTGCCTAAATGGAATTTCATAGTTATAATGAAGTATTTTCGTTAAAATCGTTTCATTGGATTTCGTAATTACGTTAAAAATTTTCATTGGATATATGAAAACTTAAGTTTGTCCAAGTTAAACAAAAAATTTTAATTGGGAACATAAAAAAACAATATACAAACATAACTATATTCATAAATGAATAAAAAATTATAGTTTCCTTAAAAAAATGTTTAATTGTTAACTTAAAAATTTAAGATTTAATTATTTCATGCATCTAATGTAATATGCCATTAAATTTATGAAATCGAAAATTTTTTTATAAAAGCAACATATTTCAATAATTGAAAAAAAAAAAATATTTTTAACATTCAAATAACTCTATAGTCTCAATAATTAAAAGTATAAAAATATTTCGAAAAAGCACGCTTTCATAAATTTTAATTTTCATTATGGTAATGAAAATTGTCATTATAGTAATGAAACAAAAACTTTCAATCCATAAATACCTACCTACACATATAGTATGTAATAAGTAATGAACAAACAAATTTAAAAAAAAACACGCCCTTATTTTAAACTGTTGTCAACCAAATGATGTATACGAAAAAGATTGTTCTCTCTTTATGTGGTCTTTTTTTTTAATTATGCGTTAAAAAAAAAATCAACGTTGTTATTGTTGTTATGGGCAATTTAATCTCATATTTACGCTCTTAATTGAGTAGTGGCAAAAAATATATAGAAACTGGGAATTATCTCCTTTCGAAGGTTACTTTATATTAATTTCAACATTTTTTTACTTTTCGAATTTATTCTATGAGCTACATTTCAGTTATGTATTTTATAAAGCTTTTTTGTAATAGTTCTATTCCTTACATTTTTTTTACTTTTTTTTTTTTTTTTTTAGGAATGACTTTTATACTCTACCAGACTATTATATTGTGTTTTCTTGTTACATTTATACCTTAGCTATCCATTGAATGAAGTATATTGTATGTACAGAAAAATTTACAAATATTAGACACCAGCAGAATGTAATGCATTTTCTGGCCCGCTACGGCCTTCGTCAGCATTCTTTGTGTCACACTGGATAGTGATACTTTATAAATTGAATGTATTTAACTCAACTATTTTTAACAAATAGAAACTGGGAATTATCTCCTTTCGTAGGTTACTTTATATTATATTCAACATTGTTTATTTTTCGAATTTATTCTATGAGTAACATTTGAGTTATGTATTTTATAAAGCTTTTTTGTAACAAGAAAATACAATATAATAGTCTGGTAGAGTATGTCATTCCTAAAAAAAAAAAAAAAAAAAAAAAAAAAAAAAAATTAAGGAATAGAACTATTACAAAAAAGCTATATAAAAGTCATTCCTAAAAAATTTAAGGAATAGAACTATTACAAAAAAGCTTTATAAAATACATAACTGAAATGTAACTCATAGAATAAATTCGAAAAATAAAAAATGTTGGCAAAATATATAGTTTTTTTTATTCAAAAACTACACTGTCCCGGTAGGCTAGCTGGTAGTGAGCTAGTCTATTAGCGCCGAGGTTGCGGGATCGATTTCCGCCAGAGACTCTGTTTCATGCAGACAAGCGTAAAGCTTCGCGGGATTAAAAAAATTAAAAAAAAGGAAAAAAAAATAATATAAAAGAGATAAAAAAAATTTTTTTTTGGAAAGTAGTCATTCAATGAATAATATTCATGGATCTAATGTAATGTTTCATTAAATACATTTTAATGAAACAGGTTTCATTGAACCAACGAAGCGCTGCATAGGTTCCTTTTTAATGCAATTTTTCATGGGATTTATGTCAAAATTCATTGGTAAGAAGAAAATTCTTTCAGTGCGCGTACCAATAACGTCTGGGAAATTTTTAAAAGTCTTAAATTCTCTCATTAGGATTGCTTCCTCTATAAGATATGAAGGCATTTTAATATTTATATTGTCCCAGCTAGCTAAGACACGAACCACTCTGGCTGAAATTCTACACAATGTTGCTTGAGAGAACCCATGAAGATCGGCCGCATCATCCTAAATCTACAAATTGTTTTTCTAACTTCAATTTAATTTGTTATTAGCGCTTTTTTGGTAATTGCTAAAATTTGTTTTAAATTTATAAAATTATAAATTTAATTTCGTCGGGTGGTTTCTGGTAGGCACATTTTTACAAAAATTTAGTTTTAAATCAATTCAATATAATAATAATGGCGCCACCTTTTTTAACATTTAATACCTTTTTAAAACCTTTTCTTTAGCTTCACTTCGGAAAATCAAATCTTGTAACGTTAATTTAACCGCCTTATACTCAATGCAAATGGATGAAACTTTGCAGGCATACATATTCCCGATGACAATACACGAATACATGGGCGTAGCCAGGATAAAATCTAGGGGGGCAAAATTTTTTTTTTTGGTAAAATGCTTTTTTGACAGCCTTTTACTCAAAGCAAATGGATGAAACTTTGCAGGCATACATATTCCCGATAACAACACACGAATTCATGGGCGTAACCAGGATAAAATCAAGGGGGGGCCACAATTTTTTTAAATGCTTTTTATTAGCTTCACTTTGGAAAATCAAATCTTGGAACGTTAATTTAACTGCCTTTTACTCAATGCAGATGGATGAAACTTTCCAAGCATACATATTCCCGATGACAATACATGAATCCATGGGCGTAGCCAGGATAAAATCTAGGGGAGGGGGGTTAAAACCTTTTCTTTAGCTTCACTTCGGAAAATCAAATCTTGTAACGTTAATTTAACCGCCTTATACTCAATGCAAATGGATGAAACTTTGCAGGTAACATATTCCCGATGACAATACACGAATACATGGGCGTAGCCAGGATAAAATCAAGGGGGGGCCACAATTTTTTTAAATGCTTTTTATTAGCTTCATTTTGGAAAATCAAATCTTGTAACGTTAATTTAACTGCCTTTTACTCAATGCAGATAGATGAAACTTTCCAAGCATACATATTCCCGATGACAATACATGAATCCATGGGCGTAGCCAGGATAAAATCTAGGGGAGGGGGGTTAAAACCTTTTCTTTAGCTTCACTTCGGAAAATCAAATCTTGTAACGTTAATTTAACCACCTTATACTCAATGCAAATGGATGAAACTTTGCAGGTAACATATTCCCGATGAAAATACACGAATACATGGGCGTAGCCAGGATCAAATCTAGGGGGGCAAAATTTTTTTTGTTTTTGTAAAATGCTTTTTTGACAGCCTTTTACTCAAAGCAAATGGATGAAACTTTGCAGGCATACATATTCCCGATAACAATACACGAATTCAAGGGCGTAGCCAGGATAAAATCAAGGGGGGGCCACAATTTTTTTAAATGCTTTTTATTAGCTTCACTTTGGAAAATCAAATCTTTTAACGTTAATTTAACTGCCTTTTACTCAATGCAGATGGATGAAACTTTCCAAGCATACATATTCCCGATGACAATACATGAATCCATGGGCGTAGCCAGGATAAAATCTAGGGGAGGGGGGTTAAAACCTTTTCTTTAGCTTCACTTCGGAAAATCAAATCTTGTAACGTTAATTTAACCGCATTATACTCAATGCAAATGGATGAAACTTTGCAGGCATACATATTCCCGATGACAATACACGAATACATGGGCGTAGCCAGGATAAAATCTAGGGGGGCAAAATTTTTTTTTTTGGTAAAATGCTTTTTTGACAGCCTTTTACTCAAAGCAAATGGATGAAACTTTGCAGGCATACATATTCCCGATAACAATACACGAATTCATGGGCGTAGCCAGGATAAAATCAAGGGGGGGGGCACAATTTTTTTAAATGCTTTTTATTAGCTTCACTTTGGAAAATCAAATCTTGTAACGTTAATTTAACTGCCTTTTACTCAATGCAGATGGATGAAACTTTCCAAGCATACATATTCCCGATGACAATACACGAATTCATGGGCGTAGCCAGGATAAAATCAAGGGGGGGCAGAATTTTTTAAATGCTTTTTATTAGCTTCACTTTGGAAAATCAAATCTTGTCACGTTAATTTAACCGCCTTCTACTCAATGCAGATGGATGAAACTTTGCAGGCATACATATTCCCGATGACAATACATGAATCCATGGGCGTAGCCAGGATAAAATCAAGGGGGGGCAGAATTTTTTAAATGCTTTTTATTAGCTTCACTTTGGAAAATCAAATCTTGTCACGTTAATTTAACCGCCTTCTACTCAATGCAGATGGATGAAACTTTGCAGGCATACATATTCCCGATAACAATACACGAATTCATGGGCGTAGCCAGGATAAAATCAAGGGGGGGGCACAATTTTTTTAAATGCTTTTTATTAGCTTCACTTTGGAAAATCAAATCTTGTCACGTTAATTTAACCGCCTTCTACTCAATGCAGATGGATGAAACTTTGCAGGCATACATATTCCCGATGACAATACATGAATCCATGGGCGTAGCCAGGATAAAATCTAGGGGAGTGGGGTTAAAACCTATCCTTTGGCTTCACTTCGGAAAATCAAATCTTGTAACGTTAATTTAACCGCCTTTTACTCAATGCAGATGGATGAAACTTTCCAGACATACATATTCCCGATGACAATACATGAATACATGCGTAGTCAGGATAAAATCTAGGGGGAGGCAACATTTTTTTTTTTTGGTAAAATGCTTTTTTGACTGCCTTCTACTCAATGCAAATGCATAAAACTTTGCAGGCATTCAAACTCCCGATGGTAATACACGAATACATTGGCGTAGCCAGGAAAAAATCTAGGGGGGGGGCAAAAAATTTTTTTTTTATAAAATGCTTTTTTGACTGTCTTCTACTCAATGCAAATGGATGAAACTTTGCAGGCATACATATTTCCGATGACAATACACAAATACATGAGCGTAGCTAGGATTAAATCTAGGGGGGGGGCAGATTTTTTTTTTTTTGTGAAATGCGTTTCTTTACATTCACTTCGCAGCATAAAATCTTGCATCCATTTGCGTTAAATAAAAGGCGGCTAAAAAAAGCATTTTACAAAAAAAATTCTGCCCCCCGTAGATTTCATCCTGACTAAAAAAAAATTTCTAATGAATTCCTTACTTACTGCAGTTTTTACCCCTAAATATTAAAAATATTTTCATTTAAATTTAAAACTATTTTCGTAAATGTAAATGTAAATTGTAATGTATTAATTAAAGCTATTCGTTACTAAAAAGTAAAAAATAAAAAAAATGTAAAAAAAATTTTAAGAAACGCTTTTCTTTACCTTAATATATTGATCAGTTGTGAACACAGAATAAATATGAATACCAAAAAAATCGACTAAAAGTCAAAAAATAACAACATTTCAAACAACATAAACTTTTAAATCAAAATGGAAAACAACTCACACATCCCTTAAAGAAAAGCGTGGGGCGCCCATACCAACCTAAACTTAAAAAAAAACATGACTGCCGTGAGTACATTTTAATATTTCAGACCGAAAGAAATACAACCAATCATGTTTAAAGCTACCAATTTTCAATAATTGAGCATTTTGTTTCATAACAACGCGCCCCACGCTTTTCTTTAAGGGATGTGTGAGTTGTTTTCCATTTTGATTTAAAAGTTTATGTTGTTTGAAATGTTGTTATTTTTTGACTTTTAGTCGATTTTTTTGGTATTCATATTTATTCTGTGTTCACAACTGATCAATATATTAAGGTAAAGAAAAGCGTTTCTTAAAATTTTTTTTACATTTTTTTTATTTAAATCTCGAATATATTAAGAGATATCGAGTTCTAGCATTGCCTAATATCCTTAATTTTAGAGTTATTTAAACATTGTTTTGCTGCATTCATCACTTTTTGTGCTATGAAATCAAATTTGCATGCCAAAAGTTGACAAATTCAAAGCAGTTCCGTACGGCAAATCAGTAACCAACAGACGATACGCTATGTGCTTTCTACTTTGTGTTTGCTTTAACAAATACTTTACCTATTTGAAAAACATTTTAAGATATAAGTGTAATGAATGGTAAAAAAAGGTTTGCATTATTTGATATAAATCTTAATAGCTTTTTATATTTCATGCAAAAAGTTATAACGACCTTAAGTTTCAACAGAAAACATATCTCGCGACGCACGTTATTTTTAACAAAAAAATATATCGAGCAGTTTATATTTAAACTTTATTCAAACATTAGTTATCTTTTCCAAGAGAAAAAATTTTTTTGCGTATTAAACTTTTTTATTAAAATAAATAAGAAGACAAAAATGTTTAACTTTTCGTGCAATTACAAACATTGAAATATCACTTTATTAAACGCTTAAAGTAGGGTAAATGCTACAATAAATATTTCAAATTTATGAAATGTTTTTTAAACGTTTAATAGTCTATTAAACATTTATAAATACTCTTTTTTCGACTTTTGCTTATTAAGCTGCAATGATGCGTTTATGAATTAGACTGTTAATCTTTATCCGATCATGTTCTGAAAGAGAAAAGATATATCTATGCAAAATGTTAAATCATGTACAATTCAGTTAAACAGTTCTCGAGATTTTTCGAAATACCTAAAACAACTACAGAAAAATACTACTGTCGCGTATATCTCGATAACGCTTCTTGAGAAAAATATATGAATGCCTAATTCGTGATCAGCAGCCCCGATTTATCTTAGAAAATATCTCATTTTTGATGTTAATTTTTTGTGGCATAGTGTTATACTAGGATAACACAAAGTTCAAAAACATTCATCGATTATATTATAACAAATAATGAAACAATTTTAGCAAAAACGAACACAAATAATAAAATAGCAAACCACGAATCTATATCAGAAATATCAGAAACGAAAATATAGAACCAGGGTTTAAAAAACTGCAGTCAAAATAAACAATATGCTTTTTCTTCCAGTTTTTGACTTTTCATTGGACAAAAATAAACTGTTGCCTTGACTTCTGATTCATTAAATGCAAACAGTCGTAGTCTAGGCAAAAGCAAAAAACGAAGTTATACACAATAAAGAACATCGGCAGTTGACATTTTCGGAAGTGTATGGTTTGACAAACTGAAACTTCTTATAAATCCTGGTCCATTATCAGTACATATAGCACGTCTTGCCAGCCCGCGGGTTCGCCGTTTGCAAGGTGGAGGCTTTACCAGTGGTGGGGCGCGAAAAATTCACTTTTAAGGACAACGTGGTTGGTAGCAGTGCCGAGGTCCTGGGTGGCTAGTTAGTGCTTAAAGAAACTAGTCGTTAACAACTCCCCTCAGCGTCGGTCCGACTGTACGAGCAAACTCGTGGGAACAAAATGACTATCGAGTGATCCCTGTGGTGAAACCGGGGCGACTCAAGGGTTAGAGAGGCTGACTCTGCTCTCTGACACGGAGCTTGATATTGATATATCAGCTCACAGTCAGACTACAGAGCCTGCCACTCTCATCTGTGAGGCCAGGGGACATCAGAGGGGACACTCGGGAGAAGATTGTCCACAACTTGTTCGGCTGGACGCCGCGGAGGATGGGCTACTAGCGTACCGTACGAGGCGTTGGACCCCCCTGGCACGGAGGTGCGGGAACTGACGGCATATGCAAGGAGGAAGGGTGCAATCCTTGTATTGGGCTGCGATGCTAATGCTCATCATAGCCAATGGGGGAGCGCTGACATAAACAAAAGGGGTGAGTTAATGTTTGATTTTATAACTACTAACAATCATATCTGTAATATGGGTAACACGCCGACGTTCAGAAATAAAGATAGGCAGGCAGTGATAGATCTGACATTAGTGAACCGTGACGAGCAACTTGTTGTTGATTGGAGGGTGGCAACGGACTGTACTTTTTCAGACCATAGTCGTATTACCTTCACACTGAATTTTGACCTACCTGGGGTTGCTTCGTTTAGGAACCCGAGGAGGACAAAATGGGACTCCTTCAAGAAAGGGGTCCGAATTGGGTTGGCGCAACAGGCCTTGGGCGACTTGCTGCCGACGGATCAGGAGCGTGTGGTGAAGAGGTTCACTCATCTGTTAAGGGAAAGCTATGAGCAGTCCTGCCCGGTTACGTTTCCGGGTAGGCGTAAACAGCCCAAATGGTGGACCAGGGAACTTCACGTTAAAAGGTCTACAGTTAGGAGACTGTTTAATAGGGCCAAGCTTACGAGAGCACCAGAGGATTGGAACAATCACAGGGTGTAATTCAACAAGTATAAGGCGGATCTAAAAAGGGCAAAGCGACTATCATGGAGGCAATTTTGTGTATCCATTAATAATGTCAACGAGCTGTCAAGATTCCGACGGATTTTATCAAAGGACACTAAGGCGCTGGGTAACATCCAAAGAAATGACGGCTCATGAGACCCTAGCCTTCCTTATGGAGACGCACTTTCCCGGGTGTAGGGAAACCGGAGGTATAAAAGATGGTCAGTGGGACGTGATGTCCAGGACATCGGATCATTCTTTCGCTTGCGTTTAGGAAATGGTCACAAGGGAGAAGCTGGCGTGGGCCGTCAATACTTTCCGCCCATATAAGTCACCGGGTCCGGATGGCATTTTTCCAGCCATTCTTGCAACATCCCGGACGATGCTTCATTTCTGCTGGTGAACATATTCAGGAAAAGCCTCAGTAGGAGGTATCTGCCTAGGAGGTGGAGAGAGGTCAAGGTGATTTTCATACCCAAGGCTGGTAAAGCGGGCCACTCAAAACCGGGGGATTTTAGACCTATTAGTCTGTCTTCATTCTTGTTGAAGACTCTCGAAAGACTAATAGATTTCTATGTCAGGAGCAATATTGAGACCCGCCTTATTAGCAACACTCAACATGCCTACCGTAAGGGTAAATCTGTTGAGAGTGCGTTACATGAGGTGGTGGGTTGTATTGAGCACGGTCTGAGGTATAAGGAATATACTCTCGCCGCGTTTATTGATATAGAAGGAGCCTTTAATAACATTAAGGCTGGTTCGGTTCACCCACAAGTTTCTGAAACATTTTTGGTTCGGAGAAATTTATTGTTTACTTAGAGTTTTCTACACCATGGTTCACCCATTTCAGAAACTTGGTTCGTAAAAACAGTGCTGCCATATATAATTGAAAATGACGTAAATACATATGTGCATAAATTTAAGAAAACTAATTATATTTGTGTCAAAATAAAGAAATAAAAAAATTAATATTTATAACAAAAAAAAAACAGCATTTGTGGTGAATTATGACAACTCCATCTTAAATTTGTATCCAAAGGACAAAGAAAATTTAGAAATTATAAACTAAATTGCTTTAATATTACAACTTACCTAATATAATATTTTTCAATTTTAAATTGTTTTTCAAAGTTTTTTATTTTTGCCGCCAATATTTTTTTTCTTTATATGTTTTTTTCTTTTTTGCTTTTTGTTTACATTTTTTAGTTTACCATACTGAATTTTTAATACAAATTCCAAACAATATGGCATGTCTCTTGTTCAAATTTCACATGGTGTGGCAACCTTTTCTAAAATGGTTCGGACCAAATTTAAAATTAATTTAATTCACACTGAGAGTCGTTCGTACAAAATAATTTCTCTCGCTCTCTGAGAGAAACGTCAAACTACATATAAAAAAAATTTTGAGCGAACCAAAAATGTTTCAGAAACTTGTGGGTGAACCACCCTTTAGGATTGAGACGATTAGAGATTCGTTGATGGAGTTGGGAGTTGAGGACTTTCTGGTAGAGTGGATAGTCTGCATGCTTAGCAGTAGGATTATAAACTCGAGCCTTGGGGAGCATGTGATAAGGAGGGTTACCAGGACACCACAAGGGGGTTCTATCGACTCTACTGTGGTTGCTTGCGGTCAACGAGATTCTCAAGTCATTTGATTCCATGGGCAGGAAGGTTGTTGCCTATGCGGACGACGGATTCTGCTGGACAGGGGAAAATTTCTGTCCACGATCGGGGAAATTATGCAGGTGATGCTGGGCGAACTCTCGGCATGGGCAAGGAACAGGGGGCTGTGTGTTAACCCTGTGAAGACTGAACTGGTACTATTTACCAATAGGTACAGGATAGAGGGATTGAGAAGGCCAGTGTTAGATGGCGTCGAGTTACATTTATCGTACGGTGCAAAGTATCTGGGTAACTTTCTGGACTGCAAACTGTCTTGGAAGAGAAACTGGATTTACACATCGGTGGTAAGGCCTATACTTACCTATGGATGCACTGTTTGGTGGGGTGCGTTGAGAGTGGATAGCTATAGGAAGATTCTCAGCAAGGTTCAAAGGAGTGCATCACAGGCGCCAGGAGCACTCCACAGGCAGCGCTGGACATCTTACTATATCTGTCCCCTATTGAGCATTGTGTGAGGATTGTGGCTGCTAGGAACCTACTAAAACTTGACGAGTCTTCCTTAGTTAGACCTAGGCGGGATGTTCACAAGAGAATTTTGTACGAGGTGGGTCTGCTTGGTCAAAGTACTGTTCTCGAGAGAATTTCGGATCATAGAATCATGAACCTGGACTTCGGTGTAACACCACCAGTGGAGTTCCCGGATAGGGAAATCTGGAATGGATCCAATGGACTGTTTGAGGGGTGGGCAGTATTTACGGATGGATCCAAGATGGAAAGAGGTAAATGACCTATTCAGACTCCCTGATGAGTGCAGTGTCTTCCAGGCTGAGATCCTAGCGATCTGGAGGGCGACGGAGGTGATACTGCATCACGTCGTGGGTGGTTCTGCGGTGACAATTTACTTCGATAGTCAGGCGGTGCTCAGGGCCTTGACAAATTAAACGCGATCGTGCCTGTTCGCTGGGATGACGTGAACCGATCCTGGGGGGACAGAGTGGTTTGCATGGTGTCTAGGGCATTATGGCCCTGATTGGACGCGGGTACAACCAGGGTTCTACTGGGATTGGATAGGGGTGGTCTTAGAACACTTATAGGGTTCTTGACGGGTCATTGTCCCGTTAGGGCTTTTAAGGGCAGATGGGACAACACCATACCGGACTTCTGCAGATTATGCGATGATTCAGAGGAGCTGGACACGATCGAGCATGTACTGTGCCAATGTCCTAGGATGCAGGGTCTCAGACAGAAGTGGCTAGGAGACAGGTTTCATGACGAACTGGGGTGCATCGCTGGATGTAATCCGGCTGATCTACTGAGGTTTGTCAGGGAAATAGTGCGGCTGTTTCTGTTGAGGGGACTGTAGAGAGGGAAATTGTTCTTCATATTGCCTACTAACTTTCTAATTTTCTGGATTTTATCCACCTCATACTTCTTTTCTTTACTTTTCTCTTTTCTACTTTTTTCTTTTCATCGAAGGGATTCACAATGGACCGTACCAGTCTCCGAGTGTGCCCTTGGGCACATAACCCTTTTTAACCTATCCTAACCTATAAATCCCGAAGTTAAGAAAGATGGGACGCTGTGTTTTATTGAAACTTGGCAACTCTTTTAACAACATGTTCGTTCTTCTTCTTACTTTGTTCATACTCTTTTGTTGTGATGCGTGTTTTTTTTCAACTCTGTATTTTAGTTCTTAAGCATCGTTCAATAAAGAAACAGTAAAACAGGTTATGGGCCGCAGTATTCGAGGAAAAGAAAGAAAAGACTAAAACTATAAAAAAAAGATGAATTCCTCGCTATATGGAATAGAGAAGCTGTGCCCATGTTCTGTAACTCCCGCGTCGAGAAACTTTTGGATTGAAATGTGTGAAATGAAATAAAAATGCCATATATTGAAACAGCTGTTTTTCTTACTAAACTGCGTCTGTAACTTTTTTTGGCGAGTACTAGCTGTCACGTAAGGAAATTACTCGCTAATTTACAGGAAAAGTGTGTCTGTAATATTTCTGTGAGAAAAGTTCCCGCTTTGAACTGTCAAATAAACTCACGAATAAAAATCGGGCGAGAAAAAATTTTAACACTAAAAAACAATTAGAAATGTAAAATACAAAGAATAATAATAATAATAATATTTTGTTCCTGTCACATTTTTTTATTGTTTAACGAAATGCAGAAGGAAGATATAAAGTAGATCGATTCCACAACAATTATGGCAAAAACTGTCTTAGTGTTGTAATTCCAGCTCTGTTCAACATATTACCCACTTATTTACTTATGGCCGTTTTCTCATTACATGATTATCTTTTTTCGCAACGAAAAACTGCACATTAAAGAAACTCGGTTTTCTCAATGTCTCATTTGCTTCTATCCTGTCGCAAAACTAACCGGCACTCATCTGCCAATTATTTATTTTCCTTTAATTTGCCGTACAGATAAATTTAATCAGCTGACTCCCTACTTTTACATGTATTTTGAGAGGTGTTGCCTCTCTCGACGTCATGTGTACCCGTATGGATATACTTTTAGGAGGAAATGTGTATCCTAAAATTTTAATGACGGATGTCAGAATACATCCAAATGGCAACCTGATCGCCCAGAGAACCGTGTTCGCGTGGATCGTCACAGGTGAAGTTTTTCAGCTCCAACCCTTGCAGTCTATAGCTTCGTTTTGCACCCATCTCGAGTTAAACACTCAACTATCGCGTTTTTGTTGTCTGAAGACGAATATTGTGAGTACATTACCGGACCACCACTTTTATTTATTTATTTAAGTCTATGGATTTAAATCCGTACAGACTATAATTAAATTACAAACAATTTTATAATTTTATATATTTAAAAACAAGATAATACTACGTTTAATGACACTGGCACTTAAAGAAAAGTCAACTAAATTATACATTTCATTAAAATCTTTACAAATTCTCCGAAAAGGATCAGAATTTGCATAGTTTGTTTGAAAGGTCTGAAGATATAATGGTATGTAATTTCGAGTTGATCGCTGAGGAACGTTGAGTTTAACATTATTAAGCAGAAATTCAGAACTAATGTTACCATTAAGCAAATTAACTAAAAACGCAATGTTAAGCATTTTTCTTTGGCTTACTAGTGATGGTAATTTAACGCGTGCAAGTCTGACAGAGTAAGATGGAAGTACGTCAGAAGGATTCCAAGTTGAGAGTCCCAAGCAGAACAATAAAAATTGTTTTTGGACAGATTCTATTCGGTTTATGTGAACATCATAAACAGGATCCCAGATAATAGAGCCATATTCGATGATAGGTCTTACCAAGGATGTATATAACAGCTTTGTAATCATAGGATCAGTGAACTCCTTAGCCCAACGTTTTATAAAGGCAAGTACACCACGAGCTTTATTTATTGTTGATGTAATGTGTTTTATAAAATCTAATTTTGGATCAAGTAAAACACCAAGATCCAAAATCTCTTTAACTAATTCAAGTTGGCAGTCACCCAAAGTATAGATACCCAGAGGATTCCATTTTCTACAAAAGCGCATATGCTTACATTTTGTTAAATTGAGATTCATAATGTTGATATTGCACCAGTTATAAAAATTATCTAAATCATGTTGAAGATTGAGCATTTCCGATGATTTTTTGTAGCTTAAAAAGATTTTTACATCATCGGCATACATTAACACATTACAATTCTGTATTGCACTCGGCAGATCATTTATAAAAAGTGAAAATAAGATTGGACCAAGGTGGCTTCCTTGCGGTACTCAGAATTGACGATGATGCTCCTTGATGTTGTATTATTAAAACGAACACTTTGTTTCCTATAAGTAAGGTATGACTCAAGCCAGCGAAGACTGTTGTTAGTAAAACCCATTATTGATAGTTTTTTAAGAAGAAGGCTATGGTTAACTTTATCAAAAGCTTTGCTGAAGTCTGTGTATATTACGTCTGTTATTTGGGTATTATTGAATCCATTATGTATAATAGTGGTTAGTTGTAGTAGGTTGGTAATTGCTGAACAACCTTTTCTAAAACCATGCTGGAAAGGTGATAGTAATGAAGATGCTTGACGAGAGAGAGAATCAGTTATGCAAGTTTAGGGATAGCACTTAGTTTGGCTATACCTCTATAATTTGCAACATTTGATTTGTTTCCAGACTTAAATAGAGGAATTATATAAGATTCTTTCCAAAGTTGAGGAAAGTAGCCATATCTAATTGAATGGTTAAATATTATTGATAAAGGTGTGGCAAAAGCATAAGCACAGTTAGTTAAAATACAGCTTGGAATACCATCCGGTCCACTAAAGAAAGATGATTTTACACTTTTCAGACTGGTTACTATTTGGGAAGTTATAATTGGAGAAAACGATATTGACTGGTGTTCATCAATCACGTAAGGGTAATTATTGGAGTTGTTGTATTTAGCATCAGAATATGTAGTTGCAAAAAAGTTGGCAAACATGTTACTTATTGTCAAATCATCACTGGACTCATTATTTAAGTATTTCATTATAGTTGGATAGCCTGTAGATTTACGTTTAGAATTTACGAATTTATAAAATGATTTAGGATCTCCGATCTCCGATCATGTTTAAATTTAACTTTCATTTCATTTAAGTAATTTTTATATAGATTCATGTTTTGTAAATTATATTCAGCACGAGATACAGAATATTTACTATAAGCATAAAATGATCCGGATTCTTTATATTTTTTGTAATATTTATTTTTTATATTTTTAAGTCTAGACAGCTGTCTTGAGCCCCAGGGAGGACCTGACTGCTTAAACAC
This sequence comes from Pollenia griseotomentosa, assembly GCA_963931875.1. Taxonomy (NCBI): domain Eukaryota; kingdom Metazoa; phylum Arthropoda; class Insecta; order Diptera; family Polleniidae; genus Pollenia; species Pollenia griseotomentosa. Next base: position 106,572,272 of record OZ007564.1, on the reverse strand, counting down.
AGTGATTTTCGAAAAACATTCGTCTAAATATTCAAAAATAGTTTTATAGAAAGTATCAATCATAGTATCGAAGGAAGATGCTGTGCCATTTGAAATAGATAACTTATCAAGCCAATTTGTATTATTTAGAAGACAATTTAACTCGTTGTAACTTGTTCGTTTGAAACAGTAGACTTTATTGTTATTGACCATAGCTTTACGTTTAACAAACGGAGTGTTACAAGAAATGTCAATAGTGGGATGATAACGATCTTCAGGTCTTGAAATTGGAAAAGCACGAGTTAATGAGCAGTCAGCAGGTTCATTCACAAACACCAAATCTAATAGTTTTCCGTATTCGTTGTAAACACCATTAAATTGGAAAAGGCACAAGTCATAAAGATTATTAAAAAATACATCAATATAGTCACTGCAATTTGTGGGAGTATAGTAAAATGAATCTGGTAAGAATCTCCAAGAAACAGCGGGCAAGTTGAAGTCACCAAAAACGAATATTGAATCATCTGGCTGGGCACACGATACGACGGATTTAATGTTCTCGTAATGTTGATTATAAGTTAGAGCATCAGAATTCGGTTGAAAATATGAACAGGTTAGGTATATATGTTTGTGTTTTAGTTTAATACGAACATCAATAAATTCTATTTTGTGAGAAGTATTAGTTTTAATTTCCTCGGATGAGAAAAGACAAGAAACAGCAATTAAGACGCCACCACCAATTGTAGTAGTTTCTCTATCGAGTCGGTATACGTTGAATCCATTACAAAAAATTTCAGTATTTAAGGTCTTTTTATTTAACCAGGTTTCAGTTAAAACAATAATATGTTGATCAAAAGTGAAGCTTTCTATAAACAGATTGGAAAGCTTAGTATTGAGACCACGAACGTTTTGGTATGTAATATACAGTTGGTTATCAGAAGAGATAGTTAGTTTTTTTGACCGGATGACTCTGGTTTTCTTTGTACCTGTATTCGCGGACCAGTGTGTTATCAGGCCAGAAACATGGATCAATCAATTTCACATACATTTCAGCTGAAACTGTTATTTTAAATGATGCAATACTTCTGGGGTGTGCATATGAAAATTTATAAGTTGAAATTTCAGCATTTGAATTTAACTTAGTAGTAATATAGTAATTTATGTCCTCAATAGTAGTTTCGGAGGCAAGACGGGATATGAAGATTGATTTCGGACGAGGTATTACACGTAATTCTCTGTGAACAATTACGTTATCATCAGGAATAGAGTTACTTTCAGTAATATTTGGGGGAAGAGCAGTAGAAATTAAGACCTGGGCATAATTAAGAGGAACCTCAGGATTATTTATTGATTTATCAGTAATCTTTGAAGCTGTTATTGTAGGATTTGTGGTTAATGCAATTGTAGCATTTGTGTTACTAGTATATGGAATTTTTACGGATGAAGTTAGAGAAATACCAGGAGTAATCGAAGTTGAAGGATAATTAAATGGAGTAATAGAAGTTGAAGGATTGTTAAGAGAAGGAGTTTTCATAAACGGAATTAAAGAGTTGGCTGGAGTAGTTGTAGATGAGGCAGAATCATCAGGTTTATCCTTATTCTTTCTGTTTGATTTACGTCGTTTTGGCGACGACTGTGACGGAGATTTAAGCGTATCAAGCGACTTAAAGTCTTCAAAAAGTTTACCATACGCAGAAATACGTTCTGAAAGCTGGAACGCTTCATTTTGAATTTCAAGAAAATTATCCTTTGTTCCCTTAAAAAGCGATAAAAACTTACACCTATTTGTCTACAGTTGGGGCAACACCAATGTAGGCCCTTATACTTAGAAATAGATTCAGCAACTGTTGCGGTAAGACCACTACATTTAAAGTGACAAAGTTCATTACATAACCAGCAACATATCATTCTTTCGTAATCACTTTCAATTGTACAACCTTTTGTTAAACAAGCCATAGTATAAGATTTGCAAGTTAAAAAACGGGATTTATTATGTTTAAAATTTACAGTATCTGGCAGCACTATTTGAGTAAATATAATTACTTGGTTTATGACAATGTGTATTTGTATTAAAAGAGTTACTATTGTTATTATTGCTTTTTTTTTAAATAAAAAGAGAGATCAAGCACTTGTTTGTTTTGTTTATTATTATTTTGTTTCTGTTGTTATTGATGTAAAAATATGTATACAAGTAGAATATTTTCAAAGGTTTATTGTTATTGTTGAATTTTATATTTTCTGATTATGTTTTGTTTATTTTCTGTTTATTTTGCTTTTAAGAGAATTTTTGTTTATGATTTCTGATTTTAATTTAGTTTGTTGTGCAGTAATTACGATTTATTTTGTAGATTTTTAATAAGATTAAGGATTTTAACAAGTTTTTATTTGATTGTAATTGATTTTAAAACTGGTTGTATTAATACAATGTAAATTTTATTTATTTTAACGAAATTTAATAAATAATTGCAAGAAAAAACTGTGGAGCTTAATAAAAACACGTCCGTTTACTACAGGTTATAGTTCGACTTAAAGAAACTCTAATAGCCGTTACGTGGTCTCTCTTCCATTTCGCAGAGAATTTTCTAATTAATTAGTACTAGGAGATTCTCGTAAAAGTGCTTTTACCCAATTTGTGCGAAATGAGACTGGCTTGTTAAAAAACCCCGAATTTAAATTACAGTACGACAATGTAGTTCGTGAGTATTTCGAAATGGGACATGTAAAGGCTGTCAAAACCGCAGTTTCCACTGCAGATGATTATTATTTACCCCATCATGCAGTGTTTAAAGCTCATAGCGTGCAATGGCGTGAGCCTTAATAATGCCCTATACCCCGGTCCTGTGTTACAGACAGATCTTACTATTTTATTGCTGCGTTGGCGATTCTCCCGTTACGTTTTTAATGCAGACATTGAGAAAATGTATCGACAGATACTTGTTCATCCCAACCAAACCCAATATCAGCGGATATTGTTTCGTGATAGTCCTGTAGCTGAAGTAAAGAACTATGAGCTTAGTACGATCTCGTTTAGAGTGAACTGTGCGCCGTACTTAGCGTTACGTATTCTATTACAATTGGCTGACGATTGTAAACCCCTGAGTCCTGCGGCATCTGAAATTTTGAAAACCCAAATGACCGTCGACGACGTGCTGGCTGGCTCGCATGAGCTATAAGACGCTTTCAAGAGACGTAATAAACTATCCCATGTTCTTGGCTCTGCTGGTTTCGTTTTGCGAAAGTGGACAGCCAATCATTTACGACTCTTGGAAGATTTACCCGGGGAGAATCTGCTTAATGCAGACTTCTTAAAATTTTCAGATGCTAGTACTACCAAAACCCTAGGCTTGCGATGGGATTCGACTAAAGATAGTTTCTTTTTCAAAATTGCATCGCAGCCACGCCAGGATATTGTCACGAAACGTGCTGTTTTGTCCGAAATGGCGAAGTTGTTTGACCCAGCCGGATGGTTTTCGCCGAAAATTATTGTGGCTAAAATTATAAAGCAACAAATTTGGAAGGACAGGACAGACTGGGTTGAAATGAGTCATATTTAGCGATCACGACGCACTTACTCGCGTCAAAAACAAAGGTAGCTCCCGTAAAACTGAAACATTACCCCGATTAGAGCTTTGCGGAGCGGCTTTGATGGCAAAAATGGTAGAATCATTGTGCTCCCAACTAAATCTAGACAGGAGGAAGGTTTACCTGTGGACTGATTCTACTATTGTTTTATCCTGGCTTAAAAAACCCCTGTGCCATTGGCCGACCTTTGTTAAAAACAGAGCAGCGTTGATGGTGAATAAAGTTGGTAATGAAAATTGGTCACATGTTGATTTCAAGGACAACCCCGCCGATTTGGCAAGTCGTGGAATGCTTGCAAGAGATTTTATTGATAATTCTCTTTGGTGGCATGTCCCTGCGTGGTTGAGGCAACCTCGTAAATGCTGGCCGCGTCACCCCCTATCGACCACCAACACCCTAAAGTTCAATAATTTTCTGTTAAGCTCGAACGCCCGTATGACATATTAGAACGATTTTCCGATTTACCCCGTGCAATGCGATTTATTTCGTATTGTGTTTACAGTATTTGAGAACCCGTAAATGCTCGTACGATACCTGGAATTTAACCCAATCAGAATTGAATTTTACTCGAAATCATTTGATTCTTATATGTTAGTCCAAATTTACACTAGGGACATTTCTTGCCGGACATTTTTTGAATTCTCTTTTAATCTTACCTGAAGTGTTTACATATGAAGTCAGACAGAAAAATAATATAAAGCAACAAGATGTAAACTACGAAAAGTAAGAAAGAGAAATGAAAAAATGTCTAGTACAGATAGTCATGTACTACACACTCTACCTTTTCGACCCCTCGCCATCAAACTTCGTCTGTCCGGCAAGAAATGTCCCTAGTGTAAATTGGGACTTAGCGGAATTTTATACCGGAGTATGGTCAGCTTTCGAAAGGTATACCCTTATCTTTAAAGAGCAGCAGAGAATAAAGGAAGAAGTAATGTCGCAGCCAAGCCCAGCCTGCAAATACATGCCAACATTGCTGCCAGCAACCTACACAACAAAAACGACGGAATGCCATCCAACCCCGGCTGTCAACGTTCACGAAAACAACTCAGATGCCGACCTGGAAGTTTTTATTTTTTTCTATTACTTAATGATTTTTTAATTGTATAAATCAAAATTTATTTTAAAAAAGAGTTTGTTTTTAGGTCGACCCGCGTTATCCTTAGCCCTCGTTGTTGCAGTATAGCAAGGGGGGCGGGATATTTACGCGCATAGTGTAAACGTTGCCTAATTATTGTTCACTGGTTTTCGTTAAGTTAAAGTTGTTGTTATTTGTGTCAATTTTATTATTATTTATGTATGCATACTTACTCTGTAAAACCCCGAGCGTACGGTACGTATCTACTAAAGAAAAAACCCAAGCAAAATATAAATAAATAAACCCCAAACTATTTTTAAAACCCGAAAATTAACCCCGTATTTTTCTCAATTTTATTATTTTAGAGGAAAGGTTTCAAGGAAAACAAAATGAATTAATTAAAAATAAATAAAAAATTGGGGGTGAGAGCATGGAAAAATAGAAATCAAATATTCTCCATATTTTTAATATTTTTAATTAGGCTTAAGTTCATTAAATTTAATTTTCATTAAATTATTTTTATGAAGAAAGGAATTTTACAACATGAAAATTAATTAAAATTGTTATTGATAATCTTTCATTCTTGACCGTGGCCGGGATTCGAACCGCGGCCGGCAGGTTACCATGACATGTTTCGATCGCAACCACTCGATCTCCTCAGATGGATTTGCCGTTTTACACTCGCAGCCATCGACGACTGCTGACGTCAATAGTCAAACATCAATCCTTAAACCAAATTGTATTTTAACCTCTGGTAGATCGAAATTTGCTTTTCCAAATGATTATCCATTTTAATTGATTTTACATGTTTTTTCCATAAATAGTTCAACAAAATAACCACAATACTAATTATTCCCCATACAGATAACGACCACCCTATTAGAGTGGTGCATTGTACATGTATGTTTCATAAAAAATTTTACTAAAATACAGAAATTTTTATATATAGGCTGAGTTCTAAAACATCATTACAATTATGTCGTTTAATAACTCAAATCATTCAAATTAAACGTCCCTGTTTTCCTGCTGAAAACGCTGGAGAGAATTCTGGACTATCATGTCAAGAGTAACATGAGACCCACCATTCTCTCTGTTAATCAACATGCTTACACGAAGGGTAAATCAACTGAGACGGCACGTCATTCAGTTGTCTCGCTGATTGAAAAGACCCTGAGCTATAAGGACTTCGCTATGGGTGTGTTCCTGTATATCGCGGGAGCATTCAATAATGTGTCCACAGAAGCAATTTTGGCCAGCTTGTCTCGCACTGGGGCACACTCACATGCTAAAAACTGGATTGGCAACCTGCTACGGTGCAGAACCATATCTGCGGAGTGGGGCAACTCCAGGATAACGAGGAAGGCACACCGCGGAACCCCCCAGGGAGGGGTGCTCTCACCGATGCTATGGACGCTTGTCGTCAACGAACTTCTCAATAGACTTCGGGACGGGGCAGCAAAGATGACCGCATACGCAGATGATGTGGCGGTGATAGTTACTGGCAAGGATCTGAATACTATTAGTTCTGTAATGGAGGCTACTGTAGTGTGTTTGTCACAATACTTTACACCTACCCAAGAATACAAACAAAATTAAACACAAATTATATTTTTGTAATATAAAACCTTAAACACAATAGTGACACACTTTAAACATTTTTAAATCGAAAACAATGTATGACACATTTAAAGCGGCACTTGAAATAATATTCCATACCACACATGAACACAAATGCTTGTGATTCAAGAGAGGGTCAAAGCACTTGAAATATTACAATGCATACAATTTCACATGCATTTCAAACAATGTTAACAAAATATTGAGTGATAATTGGATCATGCCATATGCAACTCAAACAGAATAATTGAGTCAAATACTGACCAATGAAAACTGAGTGTTATAATTAATAGGTCATACAATGCGATAGAAAAGGAAAAACATAAAATTAGATTTAGAAATTGTAAATAGAAAATTTGTATAAATACCAGATAAATTGTCAAATAAAAATCAGAATACTTTTTAGTTTAAACCAAAATTAAATAGTCTTCTCAATATTCTACCCGAGCACTCCAAAGGTGCTTAGAAGAATTAAAACGTGTTGCAGCTAGAAGCAACATTATAAAAATCTAGCACGAATACACTTTACATAAAATAAAACACATTATATGGCGATCCTGCAGACCACGATCCTGCCAATTTCGAAGTTAAATTTCCTTTAATAATTGTTAGAATTCAATTAATTTCTTTGTTCTTACGTTAACATTCTTTTGAATTTTTGATGTCGTTCGAAACAACTCCATCACAAGAGGAGATAGAAAAAATTTTTTCTAAGTATTATTTAGAACAATACATACTGTATAAGAAACTCCGCCAATTGGAACAATGGGAAAACAACAGTCCAAAGAAGAACAAAAAGTAACCATCAATGAGAACATTAACGGTGGTACAATCAGCAACAACCAAAATATGGAGCTAGGCAGTCTTATTAGAATCGACACTTTTATCTTAATTTGTGTAATAACTACAATACATTTAATTTATAGATTAAACAAATATTTCAAAAATTATGTACAAAAGAAAGCTGTTGTACAAGTATAAAAAAAAAAGAAAGTTTTTTAATAAAAATTTAAATACCCTATGGAGACAATCTTCAGTAGATTAGAAAAACTAATTATAAATTTTAAGAAAGCAGGAGTTCGAGGTTATCGAGAATCAACACTATTAATTAAATTACAAGAATTAGAATTACTTAAAAAAGAATTTATTGACTTATTGGAGGAAGGAATAGTAACAGCGGACATAACTAACAATACCGAAAAATTTGATAAGTACTATTTTAAAGCAAAGACACTATTTGAACAAGCACTTGGTATAGAAAAACCCTTCTGTCTGAAACAAAAATTAGTAAATATGGCCAATTTTAATTTAGAAACCGCGATAAAGGTAATACCTGAGTTCACAGGGAATTACAAAGAATTAAATACTTTCCTTACAATTGTAGAACTGGTCAACAATACTTTGGCATCAGACCAAAAACCTACACTATTAACATTTGTTTACAATGCAAAATTGACCAATTTGGTAAAAACATCGTTAGGAATATCAATACCAACAACTTTTGAAGAATTAAAAACGCTGCTTTCTAACAGATACAAAACGACAAAGACCGTTTCACACATACAGGCTACTCTTAGCACTTTTTCACAGAAAAGCATGAATGTAAACACATACCATGAGAAACTTTTAAATTTGATAGCCGAACTGAACGAGCTACAAATTAAAGAGATACAAAACTGTAATACTACACAGTCTGATACTATCAAACAGCTAAATGAAAGTTATGCATTAAATGTATTTAAAAATGGTTTGAATACAGAACTTAAACCAACAATTTTTGCATCTAGACCCAAGAATCTCAATGAAGCCCTACAATTAGCCTTAGAACTAGAAAAAGAATTCTCTAGCAACAATGAACATGTGCTATATTTTTCGAATTATAGAGATAGAAAAGACAACAGAAGAAATACGAACAATAACAATAGGTACAACAACAATAATTATGATAACAGAGGAAATAATTTTAGCCCCAACAATAACCGCTATAGCAATAACAGAGTGAATAATAATAATAATAATAATCACAGACCATTTAACAATAATAACGGACAAACAAATAATTACAATAACAATACAAACAGGAATAACGGAAGGAACAATTTTAATAACAACAACGGAACAAATCGGAGAAATACGAATGCTAGCAACAGAACTAATAATTATAATAACAGTAATAGAAATAACGGTCAAAATAACCGTAGAAATGTACACATCGTACAGGAAAACTACCAAGTTCCGGATGTGAGTCAAGGAACTGCACAAACCCACCATCCGGAGGACCAACAAGAAGATTAAGTAACGTTTTCCAAATTTCAAATAGTTTAACAAATTTCATAAACTTAAACTTAGGCAATAATGTAATACTCACATTCTTAATAGACACAGGAGCAGACATCTCTTTGTGTAAAATAAACAGATTAAAAGAGGATTCTATAAACATAGACAGGGAACAATCAAGTAGTTTTACAGGAATAACATCAGAAAAAATTAAATCTATAGGAACATCAGAACTAGATTTCACTATAAATAACATAAGTAAAAAACATAAATTTCACATAATTGACAAAAATTTTCCAATACCAACTGACGGAATTTTAGGAAGAGATTTCTTTACGAAATTCTTATGCAAGATTGACTACGAGACATTTACAATAACACTTACTTTAGAAAATGAGGAAATTACAATACCTATGAAATCATGGATAAACAGAAATTATTGCATAGAGGTAGAAAAACGATCAGAAAGTATTCATCCTATAAATTTAGATATTAAAGAAGATAGCATAATTTTAAACAAGGAAATTCAACCAGGAATATTCGTTAGTAATACAATAGTACCAGGAAATGGATATCAACATGTCAAAATACTAAACACAACAGATAACGATGTAGTTTTAGAAAATATTAATTTTGAAATAGAACCATTAAAAAATTACATTTTGGTAACACAATCATACAGAACAAACAAAAGAAATGTTAATACAGAAAGATTTAAAAAGTTTCTTGATATTTTAAAAATTGACGTTAATGACGAAAAAGCAAAAATGGAATTGATAAAAATCTTTGAAAATTACCAGGATATTTTCCACTTAGAAGGGGAGACACTAACTTCAAATAATTTTTATACACAAAACTTAAAGGTTTCAGACAATACGCCAGTATATATAAAAAATTATAGATTACCACACACACAATATGATGAAATAAATGAACAGGTACAAAAATTATTAGAGGATGATTTAATAGAACCATCAAACAGTGCGTACAATTCACCTTTATTGGTAGTACCAAAAAATAGCGAAACCGGGAAAGAAAAATGGAGACTAGTAGTAGATTTAAGACAACTTAACAAAAAGATAGTGAATGATAAATTTCCATTAACAAGGTTAGAAGATGTTTTAGATCGTCTGGGAAGAGCTAAATATTTTTCCACTTTAGATATGACTAGCTCATTCCATCAAATAAATTTAGACGAAGATTCAAGGAATTTAACTGCATTTTCAACTAGTAATGGTCATTATCAATTTAAAAGACTACCATTTGGTTTGAAAATTTCATCCAATAGTTTCCAAAGAATGCTAATAATAGCACTTAGTGGACTAGATTCCAAAGCATTTTTATACGTAGACGATATTATTGTATTTGGTTGTAGTTTAAAACACCACAATGAAAATCTTATTAGAGTCTTTGAGCGCTTGTCAATATACAATTTAAAATTAAATGCACAGAAAAAATAATTTTTTCAATTCAAACAACAAATTTGCCGGATCAAAACGTTTTTTGTTTAAAACAGGACCTACAAACAAATTTGCATATTCAAACCATTTATTTTGCATTTCGTTTATTGAAAAAAAACCCTGATTTTTTCAAACAAATAATTTAGCTGAGTCAAACAAATAGTTTATTGAAAATCACATAAATTTCAAACAAATAATTTTGCTGAATCAAACAAAAAAGTTTTTGCACAAGCAATGACGCGCACACAAGCAAGCACTGTAGAAGTAGATGATGGCAGAGCAGAGCAGAGCGGCGCGGCTGGCTTTTAGACACATTTTTTTGTTGGAATAATTTTTGAACAAAGTCTTGTTTATACACAATGTTTTTCTTCTTCACTCACTGTTGCTGTATCCTTTCCTTAGCAGCAGACCGACTCGACATGTTTTTCGTCATCATTTTATTTTTGCATTTGATGTAGGTATTTAACTGAACATTTTTAAAAAATTGAATACGGGATTTTGTTTTTCCTCTTTTTTTTTATCAACTTTGAAACCAACCAAAAATTTATTCTGGTTCTTCTAATGTTGTTGTTGTTTAAAAAGAGTGAAACGTTTTTTACCTAATATTGTTTTTGTTCTTTTTTTACTACAAACCTCGCCACGCTATTTTATCATCTTTCTTATTGTTCTACCTTTTCAAAGCGTCCAAAAATAGACTGTATGTGTTTTTTGTTGTTATTCTTATATTTCTCATAAAGTAGTGTGGCTTACGATCAAATAAAAAATTGCAAAAAAACGACTACATTAAAGAGCGTTAAATATTTCATACAAAATTATGAAAACTTGAAACCAATAAAGCGTATATTTTATGTTTTAACAGTTGTCAACATTTTTGTAGATACAATAAAAAATCAAGCAAAAATATTAATTGAAACAGTTAAAAAAATTTGTAGAAATTAAAAAATTTTTGAAACCAGCGTTTGTTTGAAAATATTTTAGGAATAATTTTTTCTGTGTGCATCAAAATGTGTATTTCTAAAATCAGAGGTAATTTATTTAGGTCACCAAATAACAAAAGACGGCATACGAACAGATCCTTCAAAACACAAAGCTATTGAAAAATACCCAATTCCGAAAGACAAAGACGGAGTTAAAAGATTTGTAGCATTCTGTAATTACTACAGACGTTTCATAAAGAATTTCGCTGAGATCACAAAATGTCTAAATGATCAAACTAAAAAGGAAAAAAATTTGAATGGACAGAAGAATGTCAAAAAGCTTTTAACGTACTAAAAACTAAATTAATTAGCGCACCAATATTAAGATATCCTGATTTTGAACAACCGTTTATTTTGACTACTGACGCATCAAACTATGCATTAGGAGCTATATTGTCACAAGGGAAAATAGGAGAAGATTTACCGATCTCTTACGCAAGCAAAACGTTAGGAAAACATGATTTAAATAAACCAGTAATTGAGAAAGAACTTCTTGCTATACATTGGGGTATAGAGTTTTTTAGACCCTATTTATTTGGTAAAAAATTCATTGTAGTAACAGACCATAGACCACTTATTTCACTTTTTTCTCATAAAAATCCTTCATCAAAATTAACTCGTATAAGAATAGATTTGTCAGACTATGATTTCGAAATTATTTATAAAAAAGGGAAAATAAATACTAACGCGGACGCTTTATCTAGAATAAAATTAGATTCTGACATGTTAAAGAATATGATTCCTGTAGAAGATGATAGTACTAAACCATCAAAAATTTTAGTAACAACACGTGGAATGAAAGCAAAGGAAATTTCTAACAATGAAGTAATAAATAATGATAGTAACACATCCCAAGGCCAACATAAAAATCATATGTGGGAATGTACATCCTTACAAGATATAAAGAATATTCGCGAATTAAAATTTAATATTATTAAAACCGGTGCAAGAAACATAAAAGATGGACCTAAAGATGGTACCATAGAAAATAAAGATAACAGCTTTGTAATGAATATTAATGAAGATCTAGCAAAATACGTTTTGTCTCTAGAGAAATTGATTATTTATATGCATAAGCAGAATATAAAAAATCTCGCTTTATCATGCGAAGATAAAATTTTTGAGCTCATATCAATTGAATATTTAAAGAAAACTTATAATGAGGTATACCAAAGACTATTGAAATCAAATAAGTATAGAAATTTCGAACTAAACATTATATTATATAAACCTTTGCAATATATTACAAATAAGAAATCACAAATGAACATCATAAAAGAATTCCACAATTCGCCATTATCAGGACATTTCGGTATTAGAAAGACAGTACTGAAATTAAAACAACGTTATGTATGGAAAAATATGCGAAAGATGGTTAGAGATTACATTAACAAATGCGATAAGTGTCTAAGAAATAAACAGACAAAGTATATTAAAGAGAAAATGATTGTAACAGAAACACCTAGCACAAGTTTTGAGACAATACAAATAGATACAGTAGGACCTTTAAGAATGTCAAATGGTTACAGGTATATACTGACAATGCAGTGTGAATTGACCAAATATGTAATAGCACAGCCAATCGAAACAAAAGAAGCTAAAAACATTGCTAAAACATTAGTTGAACAGTTTATTCTAAAGTATGGATGTTTTAAAATCTTAAAATCTTTAAACATTTTTAAATCGAAAACAATGTATGACACATTTAAAGCGGCACTTGAAATAATATTCCATACCACACATGAACACAAATGCTTGTGATTCAACAGAGGGTCAAAGCACTTGAAATATTACAATGCATACAATTTCACATGCATTTCAAACAATGTTAACAAAATATTGAGTGATAATTGGATCATGCCATATGCAACTCAAACAGAATAATTGAGTCAAATACTGACCAATGAAAACTGAGTGTTATAATTAATAGGTCATACAATGCGATAGAAAAGGAAAAACATAAAATTAGATTTAGAAATTGTAAATAGAAAATTTGTATAAATACCAGATAAATTGTCAAATAAAAATCAGAATACTTTTTAGTTTAAACCAAAATTAAATAGTCTTCTCAATATTCTACCCGAGCACTCCAAAGGTGCTTAGAAGAATTAAAACGTGTTGCAGCTAGAAGCAACATTATAAAAATCTAGCACGAATACACTTTACATAAAATAAAACACATTATACTACACTGGCTATAATCAACCAGTGGGCGACCAGAGTAGGACTGGGAGTTAATACCGAGAAGACGGGCCTAGTACTTTTTACGAATAGGTACAAAGTTGGTCCATGGAGGAGACCTAAGCTAGGGGGTACTAGCCTGGAACTTAAACACCACACAAAGTACCTGGGAGTAATACTGGATAGCAAACTGTCGTGGAGATTGAATGTGGAGGAAAGGGTGAAAAAGGCAACGATTGCGCTCTACGCATGTAAGAGAATGCTAGGCAAAACGTGGGGTCTAACCCCTGCTCTTACACATTGGGTCTACACAGCGGTGGCGAGACCAATCCTACTCTACGGGATACTTGTGTGGTGGACGGCCTTGGATAAGATATCGTACCGGAATATACTACGGGCGTACAGAGACTCGCCGAACTTAGTATCACGGGTGCTTTGCGTAGTACACCGACTGCGGCACTGGATGTGATCCTGGACTTGCAACCGATTCATCTACTGGCAGAAGGAACTGCAAGGAAGTCTGCGATCCGCTTGAAGGCGACGGGACAATTTACATACGAACTCTATGGTCACGGTAGTATATAAGGGGAATAGATTGTAGCAGTGACTACACCATTCCGATACTGACACTTAGAAGGAAACCGCGAGTTACCTTAGAGGAGGACGGTTGGTTGGCAGGACTCCGGTCTGGCCAGGGGACCTTCAGTTTCTACACTGACGGTTCCAAAATGGAGGACGGAGTTGGAGCTGCAGTCTATTGCCGGGAACTGGGTATTCGGGAATCGTATAAGCTTCCCGATTGCTGCAGCGTATTCCAGGCGGAGATTTTTGCGGCCAAAAGGGCTGCCGATTTGGCACGTGTTTCCAGTACTGAGAACACGCACGTAAACTTTTTCATTGATAGTCAGGCGGCGATAAGGGCAATAACCGCTGATACTCCTCGGTCGTCCAGGAGTGCAGGGACTCGATAGATAGACTCTGTGCCAACAGGAGAGTACATATCTACTGGGTTCGCGGCCACCAGGGCATAGAAGGCAACGAGAAAGCGGACGAATTGGCGAAACGGGGGGCCCGTTTACCATACGATAGGATGATGGCCATCCCGGCTCCAATTCAGAATATTAGGAGAGATACGGACTCTGCTATACGGAGGAGAGGCGTTTTGGGAAAACATAGGAACGTGCAGGGTTTCCAAGGTAATGTGGGGATCCTATGATCCGGAGTCAACTAGGACTCTTCTGTCGCTATCGAGAAGGGACTGTAGACTTCTGATAGGTTTTATGACGGGTCATTGTTGGACTGCGGTATACGCCCATAGGGCGGGGCGGTTGAATAGTGACAATTGTAGATTCTGTGGGGTACCAGGGGAAAAGGAGACGGTAGAGCACTTGCTATGCTACTGTCCGGCACTCGTGCGCTCCAGGGCGAACTGTCTGGGAGATCATTACCTCCAAGATCTCGGGGAAGTCTCTGAGATTGGGTTAATGAGACTCCTGGCATTCGTCAAGAGAGTGTGGGGTACTCTGGGTACCATCACATCTGAATGACCTTTTTACTGACTTTCTTCTACGGGTTATCGTACAATGTGGTAACGCTAGGGACCTATTTGGTCTATGCGGGGTCTTTGTGACCGGCCACTCAAACCTAACCTAACCTAACGTAACTGTTTTCGTATTTTTGCTTACAACATTCACATTTAATGATTCATCCTCTACAAAAGCAGGCTTTATCCTGTCAATCGAAACATTGACCATATACCATCTTTGCAGACGACACTTTTAAATCTTCTTTAACTACTGATCGCAATCCTAATAAAACAATGGGAAGTTCCTCAGACCAATTTGATATATTTCCGCGGGCTAAAATTGACGTTTTCAATTGACGATGAAATTGTTCAACTAAACTATTTGATTGGGGGTGATATGCCATTGTTGTTATATTGGCAATACCTAATAGTTTGGAAAGTTCTTTGAAGGTAGATGATGTAAACTTTGTACCCTGATCACTAGAAATTTGAAGAGGAACACCAAATCTTGAAAAAAATTATTGACAAAAATCCTACATACAGACTTAGCGGTAATATTTCTAGTAGTTCTATCTACTATTGTAAGAATATAGCGGTATCCATTTGATATAGGTAAAGGTCCTACAATATCAATATGAACGTGTTCAAACCTTCCTATAGGTATACTAATTTTTACTATGTTGGACTTTGTATGTTTACAAATTTTGGATTTTTGACATGATAAACAATTAGTTACCCACTCATTTATATTCTTATTCATTGAAGAACAAAAATAGCACGAAACTAGTAAACGTCTAGACGCCCTAGTACCTGGATGAGAGATATTGTGTAACTTACTAAAAATCTCCTTTCTCATATTCAGTGGTATATAAGGTCGAACTTTACCATCTGCCTCAACACACCAATCAGACACGTTATAACCAGACATATTAATATTTTTAAACTTATATGGACCAGTTTTGTCCTCAATTAGTTTTCTTAAACACAAGTCATTATTTTGTTCCTTAGATAATTTTACTACACTAATTATGTCATTTGCGATTGAATCTATCTCAGGAGTCCTAGAGAGAGTATCTGCGACAATATTTGTATCCCCTTTAATGTATTTTATATCACTGGTAAATTGCGCAATAAATTCAAGATGTCGCGCCTGTCTTGGACTTTGTTCTAGGCGAGAATTTAAAACTTGTGTAAGCGGTTTGTGATCTGTGTAAACAATAAAGGGCCTGCCTTCTAAAAGATGTCTAAAATGTTTTATACTCACATATATTGCTAACAACTCTTTATCAAAAGAACTATATTTCTCTTCCGAAGATGTCAGTTTTTTTGAACAAAAAGCTAGTGGCTCAATTAGATTTCCTACCTGTTGCTGTAAAACTCCACCAATAACTATATTTGAAGCATCTACAGTTAAAGACAAAACTGAATCGGGATTAAAAAAATTTAACAACACATTTTTTGCAAAATTCTCTTTAACTTCTATAAATGAAAAATTAGCTTCTTCTGACCAATTTGCTGATTTTTCCTTAAATTTAATCGCTTCATTTAGAATTTTGTGTAAAGGACTTAATAACTCAGCTACTTTCGGTATACACCTGTGATAGAAGTTAATCATTCCAACAAGTTTTTGTAACTGCTTAACAGATCTTGGTTTTTCATATTCAAAAATTGCCTTAACTTTATCATCTGATGATTTAATTCCTCCATGTGAAATATTGTAACCTAAAAAATCAATATTCGATACCCAAAAGGCATCCTGACAAATTCGAATAAGCCAAAAGGGGTAGTTATAGCCGTTTTATGAATATCGCATTCTGCAACTGGAATTTGGTGATAGGCACGGACTAAATCCAATTTAGAAAATATATGTTTATTCCTTAAATCAATACTAAGATCATGTATATGCGGAATTGGATATCTATCGGGTTTTGTTATAAAATGTAACCTACGGTAGTCGCCACAAGGACGCCATTCATTTGGCTCTTTCTTCGCAACTAAATGTAAAGGAGATGATGCATGAGATTTTGATGCACGACAAATACCGGAAGAAACTAAATAATCAAATTCAGCTTTGGCAATTTTGTATGGTTATGGTACTAAACTCCTTTAAAAGACTTGTGTATTTGTTATCTAATACAAAAACCTTTGGCAGATATATTAATATATGCTTCTATTACATTAATAGATATATTTGTTAGTGGATCTATTAGTTTTTTATTTTTAAGATCAATAAGTAAACCAAATTTTGAGAGAAAATCTGCTCCGATTATAGGTTTCGATATATTTGCTATTGTGAATATAAATGGGAACTCCCTTCTCAATCAAAGTTTACCTTTAAAAATTTATTACCATATGTCTTAATGTTACCACCATTTGCTGCTGTTAAAATAACATCTGACGAACGTTTAAAAATTTTACATTTAGAAAAAGGAAGTACTGAAATTTCAGCACCAATATCTACTAAATAGTTTAATCTATTTTCTGAGTCATATACAAAAAGACGACGTGTTGAACTATTTTCCCTTTTATCAGCCGCCATTTCCCACTGCAAAATACATACATGTCGTGTGTTACCTTTTTAACTTTGCTTCTGTAAAAGTCAGACGCTAAGTCATCTGACAAAATTTCAATTAGAACGTGCTCTATTTTCTTCTGACAAACCATCTGACATCAGAAAGCTATGCCGGGAAGAAACCGGCAGCGGCGTCCACTATTGACGGAATCATTAGCCGGCTGAAGTTAATTTTTGACAATACCGAGATATATTTGATCATTTTACTATTGAAAAGAATTTATGTGAATATATATATAAAAACCGTTTTGTTATAAAATCCTAAATTGGTATCTTTGAATTAAAAGAAAAAAATGTTAAGATGGCTAAACTATTTTACGGCGCAAATAAAAATTTTCACGGCGGCAGCAAGCTATGTATTTTGAAACCGAGCACTACTTTGGTTTCTGCAATAACAATGCGATAAAAACAGAGACAATGTCAGAAGCAAATTACATGTACGTTTGTGACCGAATATTATAAAGCTTATGTAAAACAGCGATTTTGACAGACATGCACAATTACATGTGACTTGAAAATTTGACATGTCAGATGACAAAAACATGTCGTCTATATGCTCCTTAAGAGGACAATTTAGTTTTCCTGTTGTGTTGAATCATATGAACAAGGCTGTTCACATCTTCTGGCTTTACTACCGAAACGGTAATGATAACGACAAAGCCATTTACTATTGGAAGATCGGCCTCTTGATCTACTTCTGTTTCTAGACATCGGTCTTGAACGAACATTTTGAAAAGATTGCCTAACTTCCGCAATTTCCATAGATAATTGTGAGAATTTATCAAGCAATGCCGATGTTATTTTAACCAAATTATTTACCGCTGTGTCTGTCTTTAAATTATTCTGGATAGAATCGTTAGCTTCTAAATAACACAATTCAGATTTGTTTTTTACTTCCCAAATATTATCAGCCAATTTAAGCAAATCATCAGTATTGGCTATATTAGCACCCACCAAAGCAATATTAAGATTTCTAGGTAATTTTCTCAACCACAAACGCTTAATAAAATCAGAGTTAATGTTTCGTCCTGCTAAAAGAATCAAAGATCTGTAAAATTTAGAGGGTTTACGATCACCTATTTCAGAATCTGACAAGAGTCTATCGAGCTTATTTTGTTCACTTAGATAATGACGTTCAAGAAGCTTTGCTTTAAGATTTATATAACGATTCTCAGCTGGTGGATTCTGAATCACATCAATAACTGATACAATAACTTCTTGAGGAAGTGAAACAATTAGATGTTCATACCTAGTATTATCTCGCGTAATACCTTAAAGCTCGATTCACCCATGCGTTCCGAACAAAATTTTTGTCCGGACAAAATTTTTTTTATATTGAGTTTGACGTTTTACTTTTGAGAGAGAGAGCAAAGATTTTGTTCGGAACGTTTTTTCTTGAATTGGTTTAATTTTAATTCTTGTGCCGAACAAAATGAACTGAGATGCCACTTTTTTTTCAATTTGTACATAAAAGTTGAATTGAGCTGCCACATATTACATTTTTCGTTTTGTGCTGAATAATTAAAAAAAAAATTAAACAAAAGATGGATGTTAAAGAAAATATTGCCCTGAAACTAATTGAAGAAATAAAAAAACCAGGAAGAGAATGTATTTATGATATGGGCAATCGTTCATATAAAAATAGAAAAATCTATTGGAATTGGTCGTAAGTAAATTTTAAATGGTAAATTTTAATCGCCCCTATCGTGAATAATTTTTCCCTGTTGGGATGTTTTAATAAAACGACTTGATTTCGGAACAATGTGTAAAAGAAAAGTTAGCACAAGTTTATTAAAGTAAATACAAAAAGGAAGTGAAGGAAGTTATAAGATTTTGTACAATGTAAAAACGTAGTAAATTAATAAAGGTTGTATCTAGAATGTATTACATCACGCAGTAGGAAGTTGCCAGATTTTCAATTACCAACACCTCCACTAAAATCTGTCTATAGATTCGAAAGACCTAGCATCTTTGCACATTTCAGGTGTTTTTCCTTGACTACTGGTTTCGTTAGGAAATCTGCTGCCATATCAGCCGACTCCTTATATTCCAATATAAGTTGTCCATCACTAACTTTGTCTCGCAGGAAATGATGACGAACATCTATATGTTTGGAGCGTCCATGGTACGCATCACTTTTGGCTAAACTTAAAGCACTTTTGTTGTCGCAGAATAGAGTTATCTTTGTTTGGGTATCATTCCATATATTATTATGCAGTTGACGTAACCATTCAGCTTCTTGAACAGCCGAAGACATGGCCATATATTCTGCTTCGGTGGTTGAGAGGGCCACAGTTGATTGGCGTTTACTACACCAACTAATTGCGCCATTGTGCAAAAACACATATCCTGTGCAGGATCGCCTATCTGTTGTGTCACTGGCATAGTCCGCATCACAAAAGCCATACATTTTTAAATCTTTGCTCTTTGCATACGTAATTCCCACATTGATAGTCCCTTTGAGATAGCGAAAAACTCGCTTAACAGCCACCCAGTGCGTATTGTCGAAATTGTTATTAAATTTACTAAGGTAATTTACGGCGAATGCAATATCCGGACGAGTTCCTTGCGCCAAAAATAGCAAACTGCCTATAGCCTCCTGGTAGGGTAT
This sequence comes from Pollenia griseotomentosa, assembly GCA_963931875.1. Lineage (NCBI taxonomy): Eukaryota > Metazoa > Arthropoda > Insecta > Diptera > Polleniidae > Pollenia > Pollenia griseotomentosa. The sequence continues at coordinate 106,552,413 of OZ007564.1, read as the reverse complement.
GTTTTTACAACCCTGTATATTTATTGCGGATGAAGGATTTGTCAGTCTTACGTTGATATCAAAGGGGGTTGAAACGGGATTGCAATCGAACAAGTTAAATTTATTTAAAATTTCCGTTGTGTATGCTGATTGGTCAATATGAATTTCACCTTTTTCACGACTTCTTGTAATACGAATACCAACGCAGCTCTTAGCCTCCCCTAAATCCTTCATAAAAAATTGCTCCTGTAGACTGTTTTTAACCCTGGACTTTAACGAATTGTTGTTTGAGAAGATGAGCAGGTCGTCCACATAAACCGCTATAAAAAATATTGTGGCACCAGAAACTTGAAAATAAATACATGGATCCAGCTTTGACCGTTGTAAGCCCGTTTCCTTCAAGGCGTGATTCAATTTTCGGTTCCATTCACGACTTGCCTGCTTTAATCCATAAATGGCTTTGTTAAGCTTGCAGACTTTACCTTTCATATTGAAGTTGACGCCTTCTGGGGGTTCCATGTATATTTCCTCAGATAGATCACCTTGTAAGAATGCGGTTACCGCATCCATTTGTTCAATGTCCAGGTCAAAATGTGACGCAACTGACAATAAGTACCTAATTGATGTATACCGCACAACTGGTGAATAAGTTTCTTGATAGTCAATTCCTTGTTTCTGTGAACAACCTTTTACGACCAGCCTTGCTTTGTGTCTCATTATCTCACCTTTTTCATTCTTTTTGGTTTTAAATACCCATTTACATTTCAAAGGTTTTCTTTCAGGGGGCAAGTCTACTAATGTCCAAGTTTGGTTGTCTATTAATGCTTTTATTTCATTTTCCATGGCTTGCTTCCAATTTTCTGCATCATTTCTGTTTAAGGCTTCTTGCACTGTTACTGGATCAGGACATGAATTTGCCTCCACTGAATATGAATAGTAATCAGGCCTTTCAACGGGTTTTGGTGTTCGTTCCGAACGACGGATAATGGTGGTTTCATTTTCAGCCAATTCTGTATCACTTTCGCTGTCGACGATTTCACTTGGTACATAATCGGACGATTGATCTGCAACTACTGTAGAGACATCACCACTTTGATTAAACGAAAAATCACCAAAGTTGCTGCTTGTGTTGTTACTGTTTACCTCCACTGAATCATTATCATCTTGTTCAACAAAATTTAGCGCCTGATTTTTACGAGGATTTTTGATTTTATATTGAAAATTATTTTCAAAGAATTTTACGTCACGGCTTTTTACTAAACGCCATCCATCTGGGTTCAATAGCCGGTAGCCTTTAGTGTCTTCACAATAGCCTACAAATATTAAATCTTGCGACTTCGGGTCCCACTTTTTACGTTTTTCGTCAGGTATATAAGCGATAGCACGTGAGCCAAAAACCCGTAAATGGCTTAAATCGAGTTTGGCACCTGACCACACTTCTTGCGGTATGTTTTTATTTATTGCAGAACAAACGGATCGGTTAATTAGATATACTGCATTACAAACGGCTTCAGCCCACAGTTTTTTTGGTAAACCTGCATTTAAAATCATGCATCGAGCGCGTTCTACTATCGTGCGATTCATTCGCTCAGCGACGCCGTTTTGCTGTGGACAATACGGCACAGTGGTCTGGTGTTGTATACCACTGGCCTCCAATAAACTCATAAGCCTGTTGTTACAGTATTCCGTGCCATTATCTGTACGCAGGCATTTTATTTTACGACCAGTTTCATTCTCCACTCTGGCTTTAAATTTTTCAAAACATGCCGGTACATCCGTTTTTGTCTGCAAGGTATAAATAAAAACTTTACGCGAGAAATCATCTATAAATGATATAAAATACTTAGCTTTGGCTATTGAAGCCTCCTCCATAGGGCCGCAAAGATCCGAGTGAACCAATTGAAGTAAATCAGTACTTTGAGTTTCTGAAGTGTGGAATGGGCCTTTGGCCATTTTTCCTTTGATACATGCTACGCAGGTATCCGAATTAAACGTTTTTTTCTCTTGAAATTGCATTCCTGATACTAAATGTTTTGTTTTTTTTAAATCAGAAAAATTGAGATGACCCATGCGCTCATGCCACAATTGAATGTCACCCTGTGTGGCCACCATACACACCTGCTTTGCATTGTTCAACTTAAACATATTGTCTTCAAGGAACGCCGTTGCAATGGTCTGTCCATCTTTTTTAATTGAGCATTTGTTTTTTGCAAATTGAACGGTAAGGCCTCTTTTCGTCATTTGACTTACTGACAACAGATTCACAGTTAAGTCCGGAATGTATAAAACCTCGTGTATTTTCACTTGCAATACGTCACCTTTTTCATTTTTTACGGACATTGTAATAGTACCAACCCCTTCAACTTGAAGTTTTTGTTTGTTTGCCACAAAAATCTCTTTAACATGAGATTCTTCTATTTCATTGAACCAGTCCTTTCTCATCGACATGTGTAAACTGGCACCCGAATCGATAAACCAGTCTGTTATGTTTATTGCGCCAGCTGCAAACACCGTACAGAAGCCAACTTCTCTGTTTAGTTTTTTATTTTGACTTGAACGACAATCAGCTGCCTTGTGACCGTATTTGTTGCAATTAAAACAACGAAACCCCTTTTTTGGATCTGTCTTCTTTTTCATTTTAGCGAACAAAGCACCACCTGTTGTCGGTTTCTTGATGTCCTGTAATAACTTTGTTTTGATGGAATCGCATGAAATTTTGACACCAGAGCTTTCAATGCCCATTATCATGGGTGCATATTCTTCAGGAAGGCCTGCTAGCAATAGCGTTCCAATCCATTCATCGCTCACTGGCATATCTACTTCTTTTAATTTGTGGGCCGTTGACACAATTTTACTTACATAATCTTCAATGGAATCAGAGCCAGAAAAACTCGTATTTATTAGTTGCCGCAACAATCCCACCCTCCTTGTGAGACCAGAATCTTGAAAAGCCGCTTTCAACTTATCCCACACTTCTTTGGAAGTATTAGCATCTTCGATGTGCACATAATTTATTTTGTCTACCAGCAAAATAATTTTTGTTTTGGCCTTGGTGTCTGCTTTTGCATCCATCCCGCTTGATGGGTATTTACCTTCTACAGTGTCCCAGAGTTCCTCATGCTGCAGCAAATTTTTGACTGCAAACGACCATGTTGCGTAATTTTCTCGACCAATTAGTTTTTCAATGTTAAAAGACGTGGAGATGGACATTTTCAAAAAATAACTTTAAATTACTTAAATTCAGTTTCCTTTCACTTGTTTAATCAAGTACTGGGCCCATAACCTGTTGGGATGTTTTAATAAAACGACTTGATTTCGGAACAATGTGTAAAAGAAAAGTTAGCACAAGTTTATTAAAGTAAATACAAAAAGGAAGTGAAGGAAGTTATAAGATTTTGTACAATGTAAAAACGTAGTAAATTAATAAAGGTTGTATCTAGAATGTATTACATCACGCAGTAGGAAGTTGCCAGATTTTCAATTACCAACATTCCCTCGTAAGTTTTCCCCTTTTCACATATTTGCGATCATGAACAGCTCCCATGAAAAAATGTAATTCAAAGGAGAATAATAACGTGAAAAAATGTTCTCGGGAATAAATTCCGCTTATCGTGAAAAGTTTTTTCCCTCGTAATTTGTTCACATTTCCCTTAGATTTTCTCACTTTATTTTTGCTAGTGAATAGAACGTGTATGTTAGTTGTTCCTCCTATAAATCGAATATTAAGGGCTAGATCCGTTAATAAGGCACAAACCGATATATTGGTCAACAAAATGGAAAACAACAGGTTGATTAAAATAAATACATGTATATTTTTAAACAAAAATTTCAATGATTTTTAATTTTTTCTAATTTTCTTCTTTTTTACATTCACTGGAACAGATAGCATGAAAAATTTTTCACATGAGATTCACGATTGCTTTTTTCCCTTCGAGGGGAATAAAATTTCATGGGAACAAAAATTCCACTTGTTATTCACGACAGGGGTGAATATTTTTTTAACATAATGTTTACCAATTATTGTAGGAAGTGAATGTCAAATATTATGAAAAAGTCTGCGAAGACGCTACAAAGCAGCTTTACCTTAATGTTAAGGACAACTTTTCTGCCGGCGTAATATGCTCTGGTTTACGAATAGGTATACCACGCAAATCAGGCCCTAAAATTGCAAGGATTTCATTGTCAGGAACAAGTGTGTGGAAAACACCGTTTGTTCTTCTTGTCTGTAATATTTTTCTTACTGCTATTCTTTTTACTTTCAACATTTTTTGATAAATTTTTTTTGCTAGTAAATGGGTTTTATGCAATTAAATTAAAAATAATAAAATAAATTTTTTTCTTTCGTCCATTATCTTTAACACACTTTTATAAAAAAAACTAATAGTTTGCTAACTGTGCTGCCACTTTGTATAATCGTTTACATCTGTAAACCATATGGTAGCTTTGTTTGTCCGGACAAATTTTCCGAGATGGGTGAATCGTTCTACAGAACACTCTCTGTAAAAAAATTATTGTCCGGTCAAAAATATTGTTCGGAACGCATGGGTGAATCGACCTTTAGGGCCATTATTACAATCTAATGATAAAGTTGCTGATAGTTAACGTGAACAATAGCTATCTTGAACGATAAAGTGACCAATAAGTTTTTTCCATTATTACAACTGTCCGATAAAATAAAAAATGTAATTTATATACTGTGGCAACATTGCAATATATACCGGCTACTTTTGGATGTTTAAAATACGTAGTAGCAACGACTTAGTTTTGTTTTATTTATTAATTAAAAACAAAAGTAAATTTTTGTGCTTTATTTTTGGTTTTAATGGTAAATTGTTTTGTATTTTGTGCTAAATTGTGTTTTTTGAAAAAGTTCAGTAATTTAAGACTATCATTGAAGTTACCATATCTTCAGCAGAAAATATGGCATCTTCAAGTTCTTAAAGTTCACTTGTAAAGTTACCATGAGGACAAACCTGATGTTAGCTTATCAGTCACTTTTTAAGTTAATGTTAACTTGTAATAACCAAAAACTATTTATCTGTCAGATAGCATCCTAAAAATAACTATTTGTTAGTTGTAATAATGGCCCTTAGTGTTAAATTGAGTCTCAACATGAATAAACCATGCTTCCGGATGATCCACCCAAAAAGGTGTCAATTTAACTGATGCTGCACAAATTTCTTATTGGTTATTACTAGGGCAACCAAAAAAAAGCACTAAAAAACAGTTTTAAGCTCTTAAAAAAAGCCTTTAAAAACATGAAAATAAGCTGTTAAAACTTAAAAAAAAGCAATTTAAACTTGTTTATTTTTCACTTAATTCGTTGTTATAGTAAATTATAAGTTGATGAAATAAATTTTTCGAAAAGAAAACTATGTTTGTTTGGAGTCAGCAAGTTCTTGTAGATAGAAAAAGTTCTTCCTACGTCTACAGATGTTAAGGGAGCATATCTAAAATTGAGTATTTGCTCTGAAGTATATTTTATACGATTGGACTCATAATTCCGCTTGCCTCCCAAAATATCCCCAATATCTTTCAATACCGAAAATCCTTAATTTTTTAATGAAACTGATCTTAATTTTGTATTAACTTCGTCTTCTATATCCCCTGGAACACGGGACATTTTTCTTACGATCCACAACTATGTTCACTTAGAAAACCAATGAAAGATTTTTTGTTTCCAATTTTGTTACAACTTCGAGTAAAACAACAAAATTTGCAGAAATTTACATTATTTGATATACAGAGAAATTCTTAATAGCTAAAACTATATTAAAAAAGCAAAAAATAAGACGTTACTATACCAAAAGCAGAGAGAAGGGGAACTAACAGACGTTTCTTTATACAAAAACTATATTAAAAAAGAAATAAGACGTTACAAAGTGTGATGGTAAAAGACGTTACATACTGAGGAATTTGATCGTAAGAATAGAGCTTTGGAATTTTCGAGAGAAAAGAACTTAAACAAGCAAATATTAAATTAGGTTTAAAAAAAGGCTTAATACTAAAAACATAAACACATACAAATTATACACAACACTATAAAAGGTAAGTTACAGTACTGCTAAGACAGAGTTGCATAAAAATCAAGTAAGAAAGTATAGTCGGTCAAGCCCGACCGTATTATACCCAACACCACAGTATTTAAAAACAAGTTTCGAGAGTGTATGCCTTTATGAATAGGGATCATCTATGTTTTAAATTTCATTAAAATCGGTTTGATGGTTTCTGGTAGGCAGAAATTGCCCCCTATCCCCCTCATAGTCCTATTTTTTTAAAAAATGCATACCTTACGTGTCCACATAAATATGGATCCATCTCCATATGTCTTTAATTGCATTAAAATTGGTTGATAGTGAGCATAAAGACCCTCTTCCTGATAGCAGCTTGTATGGAGGCTATATTTAATTATGGACCGCTTCGCCCTTGTGCCAATTAGAACCCACGTACCAAATTTCATTAAATTGTCTTTAAAATTGCGACCTGTACTTTGCGCACGAGGTTACATGGACAGCCAGCCAGCCGGACGGACATCGTTAGATCGACTCAGAAAGTGATTCTGTGTTGACCGGTATACTTAAGGACCAATATTTTAAGGTGTTTCTCACATCAGCACAAATGCATAATACCCTCTCCACTCTTTAGTGTAGCTATAATAACATAAAGAGATAATATAGGTTTTTGGGATGATATTGCTCAAGGGAAGCACAAAATATTACCATAACGTTGAACGATTTTTTTAACCAGAGTTGTTACAGCACAGAAATGGTTGATTTTTTAGTATTTATAAAAAAAGTTGCAAATAAAAAAAATAATAATAACGATTTTTGCTAAATTTTATTAAATAAGTTTTTTTTTTGTATGAAAAATTATCTTAAAATGGCAAAATAAGCAAAAAAAAGCCGATATCGCAAAAATAACTAAAAAAAAAGCCGATATTGCCAAAATAAGCAAAAAAAAAGCCCTAACAAATATAGCTCATTTTCTTTGTTTTCTTATGATCGAAGTTTGTGTTCAATCAAAATCTTTCTAATCTTGGTTGCCCTAGTTATTACTATTGAAATTAGTAGATGAAAAATCTGAAGATGAACCATTAGAATGAGCAGAAGTTTGAGGATCAACAATATTGGACCGTATTGGAGAATTAACCGGAGAACAAATCATGACGGGTAATTAAAATGTCGTTGATAAATAAAATCTTTTAAGTGTTATTAGTGTTAGGAAGAAACTAATATGTATCTTATCACTTAAGCTCTGGATGCAATCTTGTATCTTGAAAAATAATTCAGTGTAGAACTTGAATTTTAATTAGTATTATAGCCAGCATTAATGTTACCTTGATTACTTGTTAATTAATGCTTCATCTGTGTCTCGCGATCTTAGTTAGTTTCCAAATATGAGTTAAAATATGTATTCTTTAATAGATTGACAGCACCAATCTCAAAAGTTACATTTCAACAATTGAAGAGACTTCTCCAAATTTTCGTCTTTAAATATTAACCTTTATGGGAAATAATTTGCATAAATGGTTCTCAAACTAACAGCAATCACGAGAAAACGTAAGTCTCATCCAAAATATTCCAAAAATGTAATCCAGCTTGCAGCACAATTCAAAAATGTATCATCAAGGTTAACGATACAGTTTTCTTATTAGGTACGCATCGAATAATTTTTTGGTGCACTTTGGGACAAATAAAATTGCAATAATCTACAAGGTTGCATTGTACATGCACTTAAAAAAGAGATTTGCTTTGCAACCGACGCACAGTGGCTGAACATTTTATTTCATTGGCCAAAAGTCCAATTTTTGTTTGTCATCGATTTTCAAAATTTTATTTTTATTTAATAGTAAACATATTAAAACTAAGGTATCCAAAAAATTAGGTCAAAATATTGGTAATTGTGGTCGTGCCATGTTGTTAGACACTAAACATCTGCATGAAACTTAATAATGATGTTCATGAAACCTTCATTATAATTTTGTGTTCGCTTCATTCGTATTCAGTAAGATGAAGTACTATGAAATGAAAGCAATGAACACTTGATATTTAAGAGACGAATAAGATGAAATTAGTTTATTTGCTTATACAAGAGAATATGAACATTAACAACCATGAAACAGAACAACCATTGAACAAATCTCGAATAAGTTCATGGAAAAACAGTATGATTTAAATGTCAGTGTTGCCAGTTGTAGAAAAATAAAAACATAAGAAAGTTAAAAAAAAAAAAAATAGCAATAACCATGAGGGGTGAATGCAACAAGTTTAAGAGATAAATTAATATTGAAATAAAAACTCAAATTTATTTTTGTTTTCAATGTAAATTTTCAAAAAAATAAAATATATTTAATTTTATTTTCAAAAACATTCACTAACATTAAAAAATTTTCGGCAATATTTTTGTCTTAAACAGAAAAAAGTAGATAGCTAATAAATTCAAAATGCTTAACAATCTACAGATATTATTATAATGAGAACTATGAGATAATTCATGGTTAAAATAAAAGTGATAAATTCTAGGCAAAAAAGTGTCATATACATCATCCAGCACGATCAACATCCATCGTTTTCATATTATGATGTAAAAACATATGTAATTTGTTCGACTGACGCTGTATTCCACCCAATGACGCAACTTTTTTCGCAAAGTAAATTTCTTGCTGACGAAAACACCCGTTCTGAAGAGGCACTGCTAGCTGGTGTGGCGAAAATTTTGCAGCTTACCTGGTATAAAAGAGGAAATTTCGATTTATTTATTTCCCACCATAGTAACACATCAAAGCTATCATGAAATACTTCATGGAAAACAACCACGTGGTCAGACTCCTAAGACACTTACAAAACTAACAATTAAATTTCTCATGAACTCATTCCTCCTTTTGTTTTTCATCTTTCACCTAAAAACGTGTGAGTTTTTTATGAGTTCGTTTCATTTCAGGGCCGTGTACAGTACATTACAAGACAATTAAATCTTGTCATGTTCCAAAGATTTGTATTATTCAAAAATGCAAATGACAAACAAAAAAAAAAACATATTTTGCATCTTAATTATTGTTTATATTCCAAATATGTATACTATTCATATATGTGCATAAGTATATCTACATATGTGTTAAAATTTAAATTACACATGGGCAAAGCATGCAAATAATTACATGAATTTACTAAAGTGGCAACATTGCTATTGAGTATTAATAAAAATAAATGAGAGAGAATGAAAACTATGAAACAAAGCCCGTTTCATTGAACAACCTCTGTGTGTTTACGATATGAAACGAAATGTGTTCATAGCAGCATGAATAAAACAACAGTTTGTTCGGTAATCACAATTTTATTCGAACACGACTTTCAGTGAATAAGCATTTCAGTATGTTCATGAATGAAGTTGTTCATGCAGCCCTTTATTAGACACAACATTTTTTTTTAAATTCAGAAAAAAGTAATTTTTTTTTATATTTTATCCGAAAGATATCATTGCTCAAAAACTATCATCGATGCGACTATTGTGTTATTTATATTTTAGATGTCACGACATATTTTCTAAACTACTACAGTATAACCCGGTTAATTACTCCACGCTTAAATGCCTTTCACGGCTATTTACCTTTAGTTTTAAGTCCCCGTTTTTTTTCTTCCTTTTTTCAATCAAAAATACACGCTTAAATACCCAATTCGGGTAATTGCCTTAAAAACAAAACAAAATTACACTTAAATTTTGTTCGTTTAATTGCCTCAGTACTATTTGACAAAAAATATGTCCCAAAAAACAAAATATAGCTTATTTGAAAGCAAATATTCCACAATTTAATATTTACATTAAAATTAAATTTATTCTGGGCTCATCAGAATAAAGTAATGTTATGAGATTAAGATTCATAGAGTTTTTTGTGGTGAATATTATCTAGATACAACAAATAAATGAGTTCTTTTGTATTAAAGGAATTAACTGAAAGGTCGCTAATAATTTATGTTTACATTTATTTGAATATTTGAAAAGAAGCTGTATGTTTCAATGTGAACCGATTCAACCATTTTTAATTTGCAGTAAGATATTTTGGCCCAAATTTTATCTGATTAAATGGTTTATGAACATATAAGAAAGAAGTTTGGATGGGGAATATGTCATATTAAACACCGATTCTAACAATTTACATAGGTTTCGTTCTTATGACAATTAAAACTATTTACCAAATTTTATCAAATTATCTAAAAACTGCTACTTTTACTTTCCGCACAAGGTTTACATGGACAGACAACAAGCCAGATGAACGGATGGATAGTGAAAAAATAACTTTAAAAAGTGTTTCTGACTAAACGATGCGTCCAGATTTCTATGTATCATAACAAATTTATAAAGTTGCTTTTTCTTTTATTTTTGCATATACATATAACTTTACATTTTGGAATAACATTCATCTTTGGGTTAGCTTTGGCTTACAATTGTAGAGTGAAAATTAAATGTAGATGGCGTAATTAAAGCAAAGAAAATTCATCTGTTAAACAGAATTTTACGCAATTTTTTTATTAGCTGAACATGTATAACAAATATGCTTCAAAAACGTTAAATATGTGTGCAATAAAAATGCAGCAACGGCTAAAATATGCATATTATTCACTAACAAATCGATACCAAAATTCATAAAAAGCTCTAAAACGGACAAATATATTGTTTCTGCCTTCATTGGTCGCACAAGAAAAACCTTTAAACTGCATAAGTTTGTATATATGAGTACGCTTTTGTTAGTGCGATATGACAGGACATCTCAAAAAGCATTACAGATATAATTGAAGGCAGCAAATCCAATTGTTTTTTATTGCTATCTCTCTAGATTTAGCTGATACTTGTAAAAATTCCCGTCTAAACTTTTTCTTATACATCAAATTTAAGGTATCTTGTAAATAAATACGTTTAATCACCTCACTGAGGTATTTGAACGTATTCGCTCAATTACCTTAATGAGGTAGTTAAACGTATTCTTTTAATTATCTCAACGAGGTAGTTAAGCGCATTCGTTTGAATGCTTTCCCGCATAATTACCCAAAAACACTGGCATTTTTTGGCGAGGTAATTATACGTGGAATACGTATATTTTTGTCAAATTTCAATTTTAGTAGAATAGAAATTTTGCGGATCCAAAGGGATTAAGAAGGTAAAACCACTGAGGGAAAGGTGAAAGTGTTTTCTTTTACTCTGTATATACTTTTATACCCGTTTGAACCCGTCTGTTTAACACTTTTTTAATTTTAATGAAATTACTCTAAAAAAAATTTTTTTGTTTGAAATTTTTTTCTTTTTTTTATTTCGCAAAAGTGTTTGCAGAAGTAACAGAAATCATGTGCTATTGCCTTCAAAAAAAAGTTATGATATAGGGAATATTGATCGTGATCGAACAAAATACAGGTAGTATATATAAAAAATAGGAATAGCTTATCCCTTCAACAATAAATTTCAGTTTATCAATAGTATGAAATGGGAATGTAGCACATTTAAACGAAACCTTGTTAATTAAAAAATTTTTGAATCCCAAGAAAAACTTTGATAACTAATATGCATATGGCAGTGTAAATAAAACTGAACTGGCATAATAAAATAAAGTAATTTGTCCACTCAGTCTATGTCAGGCAATTGCCGTGTGCACACGTGTTTTTTTCTTGACGGTTGTTTATAGTGTTATCTTTTTGACGTGGAATTACCGCGTTTTTCTTTTTCTCTCTCGTGAAAAAAAGAAAGAAAAACTTTTTTCTTTCTCTTTTTACTGTGTAATTATATATTTTCTTTTTTAATTGGACATTAACCTAAAAAAAAAAAAAACTTTTTTTGTTCATTTTCGCGACATGAACAAGGTTCATCCCCCGGATCATAACCGGTTCCGGGAGCTTGACTCTTCGTCCGGGAGGAATAGAGCAGGCAGATCTAAACGACTACGGGCTGAAGATTTTGTATCTTTACCAGAAACAACATCAAACCAGGAACATCTTCCACGTTTTCTAGTTGCAACTGCTATATCAATCAAAGAAGGTTTGCAAGTACCATCATTAGCTTCCCATAATGTTTTCCAGGTGGAAAGAGGACTTGATTTTATTTCTCGTAATCGTCTGGAAGTTAGAGAGATGAAAAGCGGTGACTTATTAATCAAAGTACCTAACCACAAAACTGCCGAAAAATTCATAAAATCAACTTACATCGACAATGTGCCCGTTAGGATTACTCTACACAAAACTTTAAATACAATACAGGGCAGAATTTTCTCAAAAAAGATAATAAGCATTCCAAAAGAAGATCTGCTAGAGTCTCTTAGAGACCAAAAAGTTGTAGACGTAAGAAAGATTACCAAAATGGAAAACGAAAAAGCTATAGCTACAGGTGCAGCAATTATTACATTCGATCTTGTCTATCGCCCAGAGATTTTAAGACTTTGATGGGAAAGAGTTTCTGTGGAGGAGTATATACCAAATCCCATGAAATGTCTTACCTGTCAAAGACTAGGACACACAAAAAAATGGTGCAAAAATGGAGCCCAATGTAAGGAATGTGGTTTCTCTGAGAAACATGAGGTTTGTAATCGTAAATTCTGTGTAAATTGCCAAATGGAAACCCATACTTCATATGACCCAGAATTTCCCACATTCTGGAAACACAAATCGGTGAATTACTTAAGAATTGTCAGAAGATGTACAACACGTGAGGCCTGGCAAATTTTCAATGATAACCCTACTTTAAATACGCTTAAACCTATGGAAAGAAAAGGCAACAAAAAACCAACATATGCACAAGTGGCAAATGGTGAAATAGCAACGAATACAACTCTAGAAAATGACGTGCAATACAAAACAATTAGTGAAGAAAATCAATATAAAAAAAACAACTTAAGTTCTCCCGTTGAAAAATTAACACAAAACTCTCTCACAACATTAAATGACTTTCCATCAAAAAACAACAACGACAACAATTTATCAACTCAACTAAAAACAGCAACAAACACCAACTTTAAAACACAAACTACAACAACTACTCAACTGGAAAAAGCAACAACCAACAACAACGTTAAAACACATACTACAACAACTTCTCAACTAGAACAACCCAGCGGGAAAACACAGAAGACCTTCTTACTTCAGGCCTTTTTAAAGGCCTGTTTAAAAGATTTTTTGATTCAATTACTATTCTTATCTAACTGCTAAAGAAGGCCTCATAGAAGGCCTCGGTTCTTTCGTATAAAAGATAAGATACACCTTCCACACTCGCTTCTATGAGAAGGGAGTATCATTTTTTGTATTGTTTTTTTGCACAAGCAAAAGCAAAATCAATTTTTTTTGGTCCCGTTACCCTTCTTATGTACCTGCTGAAGAAGCGAGAGCGGAAGGCCTTCTCCGCAATGACAACGTGTGTAAAAAAGATATGAGTATGGGATGGAGCAAGAAGGCCTTGTACATCCAAAAGAAGGGGTACAGAGGCCTTCTAGAAGGCCTTCCTACTCCTTCTTTTTCCCGCTGGGAAGCAACAGCCAACGACAACTTTAAAACACATACTACAACAACTACTCAACTAACAGATCAAGATTCTCAACCTACATTACAAAACTCATTTGCTCAAATAATTTCGCTTAATAAAACACAAACCACCACTACAACAACGGAAGAACAAAATGCAGGTAATTGTTTGGAAGATGACACTTAAATGAGTGATGACAAATCCTTCACTTTACAGTGCAGCCACACGATCAAGATTTTCTTGATAGTCTTTTACATATACTATTTGTCAAAATTAACAAAAATTGAAAGTTGTGACGTAGGCTGCATTCAATTTTTGAGCAATTTACATTCAAGATGCCATCAAGACAACAATTTATAAAGGCAAACGAAAAATTTGCTCACTAACCTTGAAATCAGCTGTTTTCTTGAACGTAAATTGAAGGACTCTCTGGAAAGAGAATTTTAAAGGCAAGTTCGTTTCAATTTTTAAAAGTATGAGTGTATTGGTAGAAAAGTGTGAGAGTATTAAAACTTGATAGGCAAAACTTGATCGTGTAACCCTCAAGTTAGATGACTCTTTTGACGATTGCTTTGAAACAAATATTGATAACAACATAACTGAAGAAATGGTAAACAAGAAATTACTATTGGTTTGGGTTTTAACACCCCACCAAAGACAACAAACAACAACTTAGAAAAGGATAACACACCAATAACACAATTATATAATAATTTAACGGAATTAAACGTTATAATTTCACCTGAATCTTTAAGAAGATCACGGCCTTTTGGGCCAAAGGGCAAAAGAGGGAAAAAATAAATTATGATTGTTGGCCTCAACATCAATCTGCTCCAGTGGAATACACAAGGATTTATAAACAACAAATTCGCTTTAGAACTCTTAGTTGCCAGACATAAACCGAACATCATAGCACTACAAGAAACGCACATAATAGAAAAAAATCTACACATGCTGCATCTGCCAGGTTTTGCAATTTTTCACCACAACAAGGACTATGAATACGCCAAGTCGGGTGTAGCATTACTTGTAAAAAACAATTTAAACGTGACACAACATCTAAAATCTACGGGTGATTTACTCTTTCAAACCATAGTGGTACGTGCTGATGTAAAAATTCATATTACAAATATATACAAAGAAGGTGACGTTAATTTATCTGCTTCAGTGGTAAATAATATTTCGCTAGCGAGAAATGTACTTCATATCATGCTAGGTGACTTGAATTCGCAAAACGTTTTGTGGGGTTCTGCTTCTAATTCACCGAATGGAAGAGTTCTTGAGGACTATGCGAATGATCAGGACTTGGTAATTTTAAATGATGGTTCTCCAACCTTACTCAGTACTAGAAACACTCTTACTGCCGTTGATGTTTCCATGGCTAGTGTAGACATTGCGCCTAGCTTGACATGGACATGTCTGCCTATGCTAGAAGTTGGGGATCACTTCCCTATCAAAATTACAAATAATATTGATATTGTGACGAGAAAGTTTGCACCACGTTTTGTCGATAAGAAAGCTGACTGGCCTATTTTTGAAAAGAGGGCGGCTCTAGTTAATAATCAATTTGAAAGATCATCAAATATCAACAAGGAAGCGGCTCAGATAAAACGTATTATAAGAAAAACTGCTAATGAATCCATCCCTCTCACTCGTAAGCCAAAGGAAAGAAATCGTCCAGTTTGGTTTAACTCTGAAATATCGAAATTAATACGTTTAAGACAAGAAGGCTGGAAATCGTTTAAGAGGATTCGTAGTAAAGCTAACGTAATAGAGTACAAAAAGTTTTGTGCAAAAGTTAAAAAAGAGTGCAAAACGGCAAAAAGAGTAACATGGGAAAGTTTCCTTAACTCACTGAACCCCTCAATGGATGTAAGAGTCCTCTGGGGCAAAGTTAGAAATTTAAGAACTGATCGGGTTAACAACTTTCCTACAATTTACGTAGATGACAATAGTTTCTCTAATCCTTTGGACATTGCCGACCGTTTTGCACAGCTTTGTTGTTCTTTGGGTTCTGATATGGCTTTCAATCCTGAATTTATATCCACGAAAAGAAACCTTAGTATCGACGATCTGCCACAATTTAATCAACAATATGCATCAATGACCCAAAGGGTGGATATTTCCGAGCTTAATGAGATAATGAAGACACTGAGTGGATCAACACCAGCCCGTGATAAAATCACATACTCAATGATTAAAAACGCGCCTGATAATCTTAAATCACGGCTTTGCGAACTATACAGCAACAGCCATTTTATCACCGATTCCCAAGCCAGGTAAAAATCCCAACCTCCTAGAGGGTTATAGGCCTATTTCTCTGTTACCTGTTCTTTAAAAAATTTTTGAAAAAATATTGGCCAAACGTTTTTGGAAGTTTTCAAAGCATAATTTTTCGAAGTTACAACACGCCTTCATTCCCAGACATGGTGTTCACAGCATATGGCATCAGTTGGAGGAAGTATTACGTCATAATCTTAAGAATGGCAAGCATAGTTTAGTCCTTTCAGAGGATATCGAAAAAGCTTTGGACCGTGTAATATCAACTTTCATTATTTTGGAACTAAACGAGTGGGGTTTCCCTAGGCAAATTTTGAAACTTTTGAAATCTTTCCTTGATGGTCGTAAGGTGATCGTGAAAATTGATGGACATTTTTTCACAACTTACTCACTGGACAACGGAGTACCCCAAGGTTTTCCTCTATCAGTTGTATTATACAATGTATATGCTAACTCATTAGCTAAGGCAGTCGAAAATTTACCAGGAATTGACTACGTTGGTATTTATGCTGATAACATATTTGCTGTGGCCTCTGGGAAACCGGAAATAGTCCGCTTAAATTTGGACAGTTTGGACCTTACGTTACACAATTGGGCAAAGAGCAGGGGCGCCGTTATCCCTGCCGATAAGGCCGATATTCTTCATGTATGTAGGAAGAGAAGCTGTAAATGTCGTACAATTCGTATCGGAAACACAAATCTTCAACTTGCTGACCAAATGAGAATTTTGGGTATTTTATTTACTAGAAATCTTCTTTGGAACAACCACGTCAAGAATCTAGCATATAAATTGGCTAGGATAAACAACCTTCTGAAACTCATTTGCTCTCGTAATAAGGGACCCCATATCGAAACAGCACTAAATATTTGTCAATCACTAACAATCGGAACAATTCGGCATGGTATAACAAATTATGGATGGACCTCGAAAACAAATGTGGACAGGATTAACACCTCCGTTAACATTTGTTTCAGAACTGCTTCTGGCATGTTACGTACAACACCGTTAGAAAAATTAAGAGCAGAGGCAATTTACTGATGTTCAAACACTGTTGGAAAGGAGTGCTGTTAGTATGGCATCCAGATCAATTACGATATCATCCGATGGTCTACATTATCTGTTTTGGAATCGTCTTGCATTAATGGTAAATGGTCCGCCATCATCCATTCAAAATGTAATTTCTCTTTTGAGAAGATGTAACATCTCCATACCACAAAAGCCAACTACACCTTTTTGCTCAAACACGTTTGTTAGAATAGATGACAGCTTAAGTATTTACAACAAGAACGCCACCAACCCATCATGCTTTAAGAGAATCTTTGCTCAAAAAATGTCCTCGTTCGCTCCTAGTACAGTTTACTATACAGATGGATCCTTTAAAGATGAATTAACGTCATATTCTATCGTTAAACAAATCACGGGGACTCAGTTTGAAACTGGAATTTTTACGGCTGAAATTGCTGCCATTAAAACGGCGATTATTTATGCCATCGAACATGGCGAAAGGACTCTTATCTGTACTGATAGTTTGAGTGCCACGAAAGCCTTATTGAAAAACCATAATGGTGCCTATGATGATATGCTAGGCCTACAAAATGCAAACCAACAAGTTTTGGTTCTAAGGATTCCAGCTCACATTGGGATTCAAGGCAACGAAACTGCTAATAATGGCGCTAAGAGAGCTTTAAATTTACCTCAGATTTCGGAAACACCATGTTTTCCCAGGGCCTTGGTAAACCCTTTTAAGTTTTCTTAATTACAACAAAATCCGACCCCTAACAGACCCAAATGCAGCTCCTGTGATGTCTATCTCACCATCCCCCATATGCTGACTGAATGCCAAATTTCGAAAATTGATGAACCACTGGAGATGATTCTTGATTGTGCAAATAATGCCAATCTTCTAAAAATCCAAAGATGCTTAAGACAACACAGTATTCAAGATGTTTAATGACAGTTGCTAATTTTTTATTTTTTATAAATGTACAAATTACTATTACTTCTAATTAATTGAATTGTAATCTCTTATTTTTTATTTTTTATATTTTATTCTTTCATTTAATGTACTTATCTATATTTATGCTTTAATTTTTTTTGTTCCTAAACGGGCGCATATGGTCTGGTTACCCAGCGCCTTCTTTTTATATTTTATGAATTTACTTTGTAGAATATATTGCAAAAAATAAATAAATTAATTTGTTTTTGTTTTTGTTTTTTCTTTTCCCACTTACAACTACATTTAGAGTTGACAAAAAATCAACCAATTGTAGCCGGGACTGTAAGAAAAGATAAACTCACTGTTTATTGTTGTTGTTTTTGTTTAAGCTTTGATATTGTTACAAGTAAAACTGTGGCTTATAATTCTTATTCGCTTAACAGTTTTATATGTGTAATGTCTTTAGTTTTTCTAAAATGGAGTTTCCTGACGATCTGGCCTAAGTAACCAGTGAAATGCGCATAGGAATAGCTTATCCCTTCAACAATAAATTTCAGTTTATCAATAGTATGAAATGGGAATGTAGCACATTTAAACGAAACCTTGTTAAATAAAAAATGTTATTATCCTCTTAAGACCCGAACATTAACCCATTGAATTTGTACATGTCTTACATATTTTTTATACCTTTTGGGGAGCAAATAAGACAACTGTATATTTTTTTTTTTTTAAATTTTTATTTCAATTCTTAGAAATTAATGGTGCACATATGTGTACCTCAGGTCTTAAAATATGAATAATTTCAACGTAAATCCTTAATTTCTTAAAATCTGAACTGAACCGATTGAGTAAAGGGTTTATTAACAATTTTTTTTATCTTATGAGGTGTAATTTAAATTTCGGTTTTTATTATTTTTTTAATTTTTTTATTTAAAGAGGTAGAAAAAGAGGTGCACATATGTGTACTTCAGGTCTTAACGATTAGTTATTGAGGAAAAATGTCCAAACAGTATGGTTTTTTCAAACTGTTAAATTCAAATGTTAAAATAATGGCTAAAACTTCTAAGCCCTGCCATTTTTGATATTTTTTTGAAGCGCAGTAGCTTAAAGCAAGTAATAAAACTGTTTCTATTGGTCACACGATGTCGCTAGTCTTTAAAACTTGTAATAAGTTAAGGTACACATATGTGTACCCATGGTCTGAAGAGGTTATTGTTACACAATCAGAAAAAGGTATAGCTGCCCTGATCCATCCTTATCCGTTACACTACGTTCACACTAGCGTATTTTATAGTAGAATAAAGAGCTTAAACATGCGTTTCCTCTAAACAGGTATATTGTGAATCCCACCTTAGAAGGGATTTAAAAAAAAAAAAATTTTTGTCTTTTTATTTTATGTTTTTATGACTATAATAATATTCTATGACAATGCAATGCGTTGTTAAATTTGTGTCAGGTATTTTGTAGCATATAAATAAAAGGATTTTAAGTTTTTTAATCCTTTTTATTCTACCTGTATTTGGTATGAAAAAGGATGAAAAAAGTATGAAAAGGTTTAATATATCTGAGCAATAACAACGTTTTTCATAAAAACATGGAGAGCTTCAGCTATAAAGAATTGGCCGGAGAGTATTTTAGAAACAAAAACGAGGAAGATGTTAAAAATTAATTTCGAAAAAAAGGAAACTTAAATTCCTATAAAACTGAAATACAATTGGACTTAGAAAATATATTATCTGTTTTTATCAAAAATTTAAAACTGCGATACAGGAAAGTTGATTACAGCAAAGATAGATTTTATAAGAGCTTTGCAAACTGGTTAGAGAACGAACTTTCTGTCCAGATCGCTTGAGAAACTTCAAATCAAAACACACGTGGGAGACCACAAAAATCGCTGGACAACTGTAGCGATAGATCTAAGAGGAGGAAGCTTAAGGATATCAATGAAGAAATCGGATATGAAAATATTCAAGATACTTTCCTACACCAATTACGATCACAGAAACAATTGACAAAAGTGGATATCATTGAAAAAGTTGTTTAAGCTAGTCCATTGAGAACAAAACGGATTTTTAAAAGTATACCAACTCCGAGCGATTGAGAACAAAACGGATTTTTAAAAGTATACCAACTCCGAGCGATGCAAAACAATTCACAAATGAGGAGGCATTTGCATTTTTTCTGAATTTGAAATTAACAAAACAGCAATATACTGAGCTCAGATTGCTTGCGATTGAAAAAGGCTCAAATCTGTATCCAGCATATCATCACATAACAGCTGCTAAAATGGACTGTTTGCCATTAAAGGACACTAATGCAATCACACCAATTTCGGCAGAGGTACAACTACAATCTCTTCTTGATAACACAGCCCAACTCTTGCTACAATCAATAAAAGAAAATGAGTTAAAGAATTATGTCATGCAACATCAAGCCAATTAAACCAAGTCCTGACAAAATCATTAGATAATATTGTGTGTAATTTTTTAAGTCATGGAAAAATAACCATATACGGACAATAAATAACCATAAAGGATCAAAAAAAAAAGACCCGTGTCTCCCAGATTTGCCCAAAGTCATGCACTTTTTTTTGTAGGCCCTTAAAGATTTGGGGCCTCGGTGTCATTTTTGCAAAAAAGTGATCATTTTCTCAGGCTTATATCTGGCAAACCGTTCGGAATTTTGATTAGCCCTTTGAGACAAAATTGTAGCTCTTGCCATAAAGAACATATAAAATCAAAAAAACTTCATCTTCAAGATCAAAATCGCAAAAAACTTTAAAAAATTAGATTTTTTTTACCTTTTTCCCGCTGTTCAGGTCCATAGGCAGCAAACAGTTCAAAATTCAAGGAAACAATCAACTACAAAAATGTATCTAAGATCTCAATAAACAACTTTCTAGAGCATATGAACTTCCTAGGAATGATTCTTAACCCCGTTTAGGTAGCCGCAATAGTGAAAAATTTCCCGAAGAGCTACAACTTTGTCTCAGAGGGTAAATCAAAATTCCGAACGGTTTGCAAGATATGAGCTTGAGAAAATGATCACTTTTTTGCAAAAATGACACCGAGCCCTAAATCTTTAAGGGCCCATAAAAAAAAAATGGATGACTTTAGGCAAAACTGGGGGACACGGGTCTTTTTTTCTTGGTCCTTTATGGTTATTTATTGTCCGTATATGGTTATTTTTTTCGTGTTGCACTGTGTAATACCGATATACAGCTGTGTTCAAAAAAATAGGAGTTACCATATCATATATTTATTCAATTGATCTTTAGAAATGTGGCAACTTTTTAAGTAAGCCATATTCTAACGGTACATAGTATGGAATGTGGAAAGTAAAACACAAAAATAATAATCAAGCTAATTGTAGTATTTATGCTGCAATTAATTTATTTTCTTTTTTGGTTCCAAAGTGCATTGATCATAAAAATAGGAGTATTTGCCTTAAGTGAGAAATTTAATTGTTAAACTTTTAAAATTTAAGCTATAAATTCAAAAACTAAGTATGAATAAGCTCTATGGTTACATTTCTTTAATTTAATTTACAAAATTTTTAAATAGTGGGGCGTGGTAAGCATTGCACTGAAGAGAAACGAAATTTAATAAAAAATCTTAGAAATGAAGGCAAAACTTATCGGGAAATAAAAAAAATTATGTCGTGCTCAGACCAGATGATAGCCAATGCTTTACGGTATACGGAAAAAGGCGAAACTCGAGGTCGAAAACGTAAAACAACGCCTATAGATGAACGTCGCATAGTACGTTTTAGTAAGGTTGATCCTTCTGCGTCCTCAAAAAAAATCCAAAAGGATCTTAATCTAAGCGTAAGCACCGTTACTATTCGAAGACGTTTAGTCGAAAATAATTTATTTGCCAGAAGTCCCAGAAAGGTACCCTTACTCACTAAAAAACAGGCAGACGCCCGTTTGAAATTCGCCCAGGATCACCTAAACTTGCCTAAAGAAAAATGGCGAAACGTATTGTGGACGGATGAAAGTAAGATCGTTCTATTTGGAGGAACTGGTTCAAGACAATATGTCCGACGTCCACCCAATACGGAATATCTCCCACAATTCACCAGAAAGACCGTCAAACATGGAGGAGCAAAAGTTATGATTTGGGGATCTTTTTCTTACAATGGTGTTGGACCATTATATGAAGTAAAAGGGATCATGGACCAACGGGTGTACGTCGAAATTTTAGATAATGTCATGCTACCATACGCGGAGTGGAATATGCCTCTAAAATGGGTCTACCAACAAGACAATGACCCGAAACATACCAGCAAATTAGCCAAGGAGTGGTTTCGTACCAACGGGGTTGAGGTTATGCCATGGCCCGCTCAGTCCCCTGACCTCAACCCCATAGAACACCTATGCTAAGGCTTTATGGCGCACAGTCCAGGATGCGTGGAGTACCATCCCAGTAAACCGTTGTAGAGACCTAATCGACTCCATGCCGCGGCGATGTGCCGCCGTTGTTAAGAACCGAGGCTTTTCTACGAAATATTAAACATTCCGAAGGTGTTAAACTTGTTTTGAATTTTTTTTGTTTACATTTTTTAATGAAAAGTACAATACTCTTATTATTTTGAACAATGGATTTTCATCATGTTTTGTTAAAAATGTATATATTTTTATTTTAATAGCTTTAATCACCTCAGGAATTATGTAATAATTTCTTAAGAATTTCTTGTTTAATGTTAGAAAAAAAAATGACATAAAATTTTGTGTTTTTTTGTAAAAAAATAACAAAATAGATTTTTGTGAAGGGCACTCCTATTTTTTTGAACACAACTGTATGTGAATTCGGACTATCACCACTACATGCAAAAATACGACTTATGGAACACTAGGGTCTTCAGTCGACTAAGATTTATTCGACTAATCGAACAATTTTAGTTGGTTAATTGTTCGAATAATTTAAAATTGCTAGTTTCGATTAAAGGATTAATCGATGAATTTATACCGATTAATCGAAGAATAATAATATATAGTATTTCTGTTAAATGTGCATATAATTTTTTAAAGTTTTAAGTCGAATAAACAAACCAAATGTATGTGTCCGTTGGAATTAAAAAAACAGTCATGTTAAGTAAGTAATTTAGCCTATATTTTTGTTGAATTTTTTTAAAACAATTTAATAATTCATTTTACAAAATGTTAACTTAAAGATTTATATTATTTTATCGGGAATGTTCTAGAAATCGAAATAAACTGAAATTAAAATTAAATCAAACAATAAATTAAATTCAATTAATATTTACAAAATGGCCGTAGTTTTTCGTGGTTTTAAGTGTTGTTCTTGCAAAAATAATAGATACTTAAAGAATGAAGTAGATTAAATGAAATATTTTTATGGACTTTCATTACAGCGTCGTTTTTAAAATTTGCTTGATTTCTAGAACACGCCCGTAATTTAAAAAAAAAAAGGTTCATACGTTTCTCTCTTTAGAATGAGTTTGGTTTTAAAAATGTAACAGGTGTCCAAAAATGTATTAATGTGAATGTCCTTTAACAACTAATTTACTAATTCACTAATTTACCACTTACACAGTGACTATAACATAGTACTTGAAGAAGATGATCCACATAGATGGCAATCTTTTTCATCGGTTGACATTCCGTTTTGTTAACACCTTTCGCAATTCTAGAAATATAAAAGCTTCTGTTCAGCACGCGCGGGTACCTTCAAATCGTTTTTTGTTTAAATAAAGTATTCATACCCTTTTTTGTATTACCTAAATCGTATTAATAAAGTACCATTTATCTTTAATTATAATAAAAACCCAGACATCCAAGTGTTTTATTAGCTGTGTAATACACGACAGAATTGGCGCAGTCTGTAAAAAAACAAAAGAAGAAAAGTGCAAAATTGTATATAACCTCACAAAATGGAGGCTTAAGTGCAGCAACTGCTACAAGCAATTACGGCGATGACCACAGCAATGCAACGCCAACAAGTCCAGCCGAATCAACAATCAACCAATACCAGCATAAACATCATATCAAATTTTGATGCGTTTGATCCAAAAACCGAAGTTTTTAAAACCTACAGGGAACGCCTGGAAATCATCTAAAAATCAAGAAAATTTTTGAAGACAAAGAAATGTGTGCAAAATTACTGCTGTAGTACATTGGATCATCCACTTATACGCTTCTGACTACGTTAGCGGCCCCTAAAAACGTTAACCAAAAGGAGTACGCTCTTTTGGAAACACATTTCTGTCTAAAGAAAAAGTTTTAGTTGAGCAACACCGGTTTTTGTGTGAAATTCAGAAAGATAACCAGTTTATTGCAGATTTTGTGGCTGTTTTGCAGAAAGAGGAGCTGAATGTGAATTTGTGTGCGATTGTACTAAGTAAGTAGCAAACATTTTTCTTAGGGCTCAGTTTATTAGAGGCGTACGTGATGGGTACATTCGCGAGCAGTTACTACAAACACCAAAAGCAACGTTTGCAGAAATCGTAGAAAAAGCAACAACATTAGAAGCAGCAAAATTGGATAACAAGGCAATTGGTAAGCCCCAATTTACATTATACGATTTTTGTCGTTGTGATTAATGTCGTTTCTTCTTTGAAGTCGGTCTGATATTTACATTGTTCGATATTTGTCGTTACAACTTTTGCCACCGAACTTAAATACATTTTTCGTCAAATAAGAGAACAA
Organism: Pollenia griseotomentosa; assembly: GCA_963931875.1. Taxonomy (NCBI): domain Eukaryota; kingdom Metazoa; phylum Arthropoda; class Insecta; order Diptera; family Polleniidae; genus Pollenia; species Pollenia griseotomentosa. The sequence goes on along the minus strand of OZ007564.1, from coordinate 106,528,053 downwards.
TGAGCGAACAAAACGAATCGAAAAGTACACTCGCTTGTGTACCCCTTTAAATTCATCTCCCCGCTTTCACCTATAAGGTGAAAAAAAAGGGGACTAATAAATAAGAGTAAATTACAGTGAGTTAGGTATCGAATGGTTGTGTCTTAGATGCGGGCGCAACAATCATCAGAGTGCAAAATTAACAATAATAACTTAAAATGCACAGCATGTGGTAAAACAGCGCACGTCAAACAAGTGTGTATAGAGAACAAGATGAAACAAAATAAAGCGAACAAATTTGGCGGCAACACAGCAAATTCAATTGAAAGAACATTTTGGTGTTAATCATATAATTTATATTTACAATAAAAACGTGATTTTACCCAGCAAAAAAAAAATGGAAGTGATACTTCATAAACGGCATCTTAATTACATCCAAAGTAGCTAATGCTACTTTTTAGCTTTAAAGAAGTAGTTTTGAAGTACAAATAAGAGATAACATTTTGAATAGCACCTGTGTTCTTAAATAATTGTATAGAATGTAGTTGGCCCGGAAATTTTTAAAAAAGATTGAACAAGGTATATTTAATGTACCTTGGGATTGAATTTCTAAAAAATTTTTGTTTGTTCAGCAAATTAATTCAATTTTCTATTTGCGTTTCTAGAGCTTGCTTTTATATTTATTGTTCATTTATTCCTATTTTTATTTTACAAAGTAATATTTTCATAAACAAAACAAACTTGTGTGTTTAAAACAGCTGTTATAGTGTTGTTTGTTACAAGAGTTTTATTATACGGGTACTCACACTATAATATATGTTAACTATTATTGAAATCAAAATTGAAGTTTATTTTATGTAACAAAATTGGTTTTTTGTTTTATTAATTGTTTTATTTGTTAAAAAAAATAATTTTATTTATTGATTTTATTGCCTTTAAAAAAATATTAAAGGTGCGATTAATTCTGCTACTCGATTTGTTATTCATTAGCGAATATAAAATAAATTAATAACCACTTTTCAAATAAATGCATATCACTAACACTCCAAATTAAAAAGCACGCGCAAGTGTAAAAATTTAAGGCAACAGCCTTTTGAAAATTTTGAAAGAGGAAAATATGGATGTGCCTACTAGTGTTGGCGGACTTTAAAAACGAAAAGATAAATGTGTTATTAGAACGGTTACACCTGGGGACTACATCCATATTGGACTAGAGAAACTGTTGCAAAAGATAACCGAACTATTGTTGCAGCGTTCTAATGACGAACTTTTATTAGATATTGGGATTGATGGTTTGCCCCTTTTCAAAAGCTCTGCAATTGGGTTGTGGCCAATTTTGGCAAAAATTGTAGATGAGCCACTCGCTGATGGAATATGTAAGCATGAAATATGAAATCAGATATTATATCACCAAAACTACTGGTCGATTTCAACGTAGATGGAAGCCACAATAAACAACGACTACTAAATTACCCGAAACTTATGAATGATTTATTTCGTGAGTAGCTTTTTTAAACGAATTTTTAAAAAGTTTGATTTTATTTCTGTTTTTTTAGAAGGTACATACGACGAAAAATGTACTGAAAAGTCGTTTAAGTCAAATCTAAGAGATGCGATTAAGCTAGCCAAAAACAGACACTTTAAAGAAAAGAGTAGTTCAAAAGATAATGTTCCAAAGAAAAGCAATACTTCACCAGAAATTTTTACAACAAATGATACGCAAAATGTTTTACAAGAGCAAGTAAACATCTTGCTATCAACAAATTACCCTTCAATTTTTTAAATTTTGTATTTTATGCTTATATAAGTATACATACATATGTATATGTATCAGAGATGTAAATGAATCATTAATTTTTTAATTAATTCGTGAATCAATCATGCACTGAATTACCAAATTTTGAATTAATTCTTTTCACCAAAAAAAAAAAGAATTGAATGAAAAGATTATTATATTAATATTTTATTTTTATTATTATAATTCAAAATTTGGTAATTCAGTGCATGAATGATTCACGAATTAATTCAAAAATGAATGATTCATTTACATCTCTGATATGTATGCTATTTTGTAACGTGAATGAATTTCCTTATGTTTATATTATTATTTATTTTTTACTTTAAAAACACAAAACATTTACTTCGAAACAAATTGAAACTATTTTTTATAAAAATACTTTACATGAATTGTACCTGTAATACTTTAATTTTTTTTTTTGCCATGCAAATAAATTTTATATTTAATAAAAATTAGATTAAAAAATACAAAAAAAAATTAAATTAATTAATAATAAAAAAAATTACCGAAACCATATCTTTTTTCATTTTGAGTTAAGAGTGATGCTTTTAAATTAATTAAATGGGTTTTTAATTATTAAAAGCATGCATTAGATGCATTTTAAAATCACTGCATTAATATAACTTCTTTAATTCACAATTTCATTACTAATGCAGAACTACTTTTGTTTAGCATCTTAAAAGTTATTTTAGTATACATTTTTTCTACTACTTATAATTAACATTCAAATATCAGAACTCTAAATGTACTAGAAATGTGGAACATATGCAGTTAAAAGTAGTAGAAAATGAACAACATTTTTCCAATGACATGCTAATGTTAAATTCATAGCTTCTTCACCCGAATTTGAAGTACTTCGGGTTTGCGAGTTGTGGTGATTTAATAACATCCCAGCAAAAAAAGCGTTGAAAAAGATCATTTCGCTTAATATCAATATTTATTTTGATTAAAATACCACATCTTACAAAAAACAGTTTTTTGCTATGTTTAGTAGTTTAATTAGTTTATTTTGTAATATTAAGACCATTTTAAATTTCACTAGCTATTAACAAAAGTAGGGGTTACGCTTATTTGATCAAATATTTAATAAGTGTGACCGTAGCTTTACAGTGCCGGTCAAAAAATAGCACCAATAGCCTATTCTATGTTCAAAAAACAAATATATTGTGCTAATTATTTTAAATTAAGTATGCAATACTGTTGTAATATGTATATTCTCTCTGAGCGTCTTTATTTTTTCCAAAAAATGTTACCGGTTCTTTTCCAATGATCGGAATTATAAAAAAACTCCATATCAGGGGCCTTACCGCGTAATTCGATTCGAAAGAAAAACTGATCGAATTCGATAGATTTGTACTGTGTAGTACGATTTTCGATAATCAATTATCGAAAGTAAAGAAATTTTTGTCGCTGATCGAATATAAAAATTTCCCGTTCGTAAATGCAACCGTGTAATACGAAAACGACTGTCAAAATTCGTAATTCATTCGTAAATTATTCGAAAGCAATTTTGGCAGTGAAAATTTAAAAAAATTATTAAAATGTAAGTACATATGTATTATATTAATTTTAAACAAAAAATTTAATGGTTTAAAATACAAAATGAAGAGTAATTTTCATATAAAAAATTGCTTGACATGTCGTCTTTAATATGATTGTACACATTAATAAATGATGACTTGTTAAGTCTAAAGTTTTTCACAAAACTAAAAGAAAACACAACACATTACAGTAATCTTGGCAATAAAACATTTTTCTTACTTACATACTTTTTTTCGCTAATATTCATGATATTGGAATTATCTCTTATAATTTTTCTTTGGACTCTTTCTTGGATGCTAACCTCATCATTTTCTTCCATCCATAAAAAAACAGAATCCATATTTTTTCCAAAATCACTTGACTTGTATATTTAAATAACTTATTTTTGGTTTAGGCGTTTGCTTTATGAAATTTATGGTTTTTCCCATTTTTTTGTGTATATTTTGACCGAAAAGTAAAGTGATGCCAAGGTTTGCTTTAATTTGATCCCATTTTTAAGAGATACAACTCTGTACGCGAGTCGAAAGTTTTACACAGTACGAAATACTTTTCGATTCGTAAGTTCTGTTCGAAACGATTTTCGATACGAACAAAATTACGCGGTAAGGCCCCAGTGCAGTCATTAAAATAGCACCGAATAACAAAAATTCTTTAAAAAATAATAATAGTGATTTAATAGTTGAAATAAAAGGATCAAATGCTAAAGGTAAAAAAAATAAAATAATTCGTCGGATATTACATTATTGATTTTCATAGAAATGGGACGTGGAAAGCATTGTACACCTGCAAAACGTGCTTTTATAAAAAAAAATGGTTTCTGAGCATGAATTATATTCTAAAATAAGAAACTTGATTGGGTGCTCCATTTAAATGGTTGTGAATGCAATAAAATTTACTCAAAAGTCGGAAACACGTGGTCGCAAGAAAGTTTTGCCACCATAAATGGTTAAGCGTTTGGTCAGTCAATGCAAGAAGATCCCGTTTAGGCCAGCTACAGACAGATGAATCCAAGGTTGTTTTATTTGGAGGCAAAGGATCGCGTTCTTACGTCAGAAAACCCCCTAACGCTGAATTCAATCCAAAATTCCCAACGAAAACCGTTAAACATGATGGTTCAAGCATTATGGTATGGGGGTGCTTTTCCTACTATGGAGTAGGACCCATATATTGAATCAGAACAATCATGGATAAGAAACTATACGTTAATATCCTCCAGGAAGTAATGCTACCATATGTTTCTAAGGAAATTCCGCTTCGTTGGGTGTTTCAGCAAGACAATGACCCGAAGCATACCAGCAAACTTGCCAAAAAGTGGTTTCAGGATAATAAAATAAACGTTATGGAAGGCCAGTTCAGTCCCCAGATCTAAATCCAATCGAGAACTTCTGGACAGATATAAAGAAGGGAGTATCCCAAATACAACCAAAAAGTTACGAAGCCCTTAGGGTGGCAGTTCAGCAAATCTGGAACAGAATTTCGAAGGAGAGGTGCCAAAATCTAGTGAAATCGATGCAAAAACGTTGTGCAGAGGGCACGCAACAAAATATTAATTTCAATATGAGAAGACATCATAAAAAAAAGAATTCAAAATTTTTAATTTCTTTTTAGTTTAAGTATTAATTTTCATTAGAATAAGAGCTGCAGTGCTATTTTTTTGACTGAGTGTTTTTTAAGTTGTTTTAAATAAGTTAAAAATTGTATATCAAATAAAAAACCAAATCAATTGCTTTTTATTAAATATTGGGGGTATTCACGTCACAAGTTGCACCCTTGCGAAAAAGGAAAAGTGCAAAAATATAACAACAACCACACAGACAATTAGTTGTGCATAAATAATTGTCTTTGTGGTTGTTGTTATTTTTTTGCAATCTTGCTTTTTTGCAAGGGTGCAACTTGTGACGTGAATACCCTTATTGTTTGACAGTCCTGTAAGTATCTTATGACAAGTATTCAATGAAATCAGTTTGGCCTATTTACAAATATCTAACGAAGAACTTTTTTCTATGCTATATTTTTTCCTGGTGCTATTTTTTTTGACCGCAGCTGTATATCATTTGGTTATACATATTAAATTTTCAGATGGGCTTGTGGCTCATATTGAATATAAACAAATAATTCTGTAATATTTTTAATATACAAGTATCATCTAAACGATTATGAAATTGTTTCTTATTTCAGATTTTATTAATAAACAATAGTCAAACTCATATTAAAAGAAGTGTAAGTACGTTGTGAATAATTATTTATAAACATACGTAATTATTCAAGATTCATATAACAAGAACTGAAATCCCTGAGTATTGAAAGATTCATATAACAACTGGATAGTCATAATAATGTCAATGGGTAAAACGTATACCTGTGTGAAGATCCTTTGTGATGGGAGTTTTTTAATTGTTCTTGATAAAATTAATAATATAATAGTAGAATATAGAACAGCGCCTATTAATGTGATCAAAATATTAAATAAAACTTAATTTGGTCATGTCCTGTCTCTCGTTATCAAGCGAAACATGGGTTTTATAAGAAACCTATTTTTACATACATACAATTCGCAAAGTGTTCTATTCGGCAATATAAGTTGAATTAGTTATAATTTCATGACTGTCATAAAATTTTAATTGGTATTTTTCGTATTAAAATTTTCTATTTTTCAGCTTGGTTTATTTATAATTTTAAATTTTTCTATAATTATTTATTTATTCAATTAGTTAGGGAATAAGAAAAGTTTTGTAAAGTCGTAAGTCCGAAGGCCGCTTTAATACATTTTACAAAATTTTGTGAAATTTAAATTTAAGGCAAAATTTGTGTATTATAAATCTTGCTTTAAGAAAAAACCGGTACACCCGTCAGTAAAAATGTGAACATTGACTACCCTATATAGCAAAATTCGCGCATCACTTGCCTCGAATGTTGTGTACAATTCTTTTACTGCGTACATATTGGCGTCATAGTTATTGCTCAGCTTTTGCGAACGAATTTATACTTTCTTTTCCTATTCCTGTTGTAAAAAAACTAGTGAAATAATAAATAAACCTTTATTTTCAGCTAAAAAAAAAAAAATCAAAAAAAGCAAAGATCAAAAATTTGCATACCTACTTTTGTGTCTTTGATATCACAAGGCTTTGTTTGTTGCAAGCAAAAACAAATCAAAAGGTCACAAGTGTATAAAATACAGTGTTGCCACCTCACGTGTAATTACACATATCATGTGTAATATATTTTTTCGTGTGTAGCCCATGTGTAATTGCCTGCATGTGTAATTTAATATTTTAACGTTGTGTTGCACTGATTTTTGTTATTGTTTTTTCACAAGAAGTAAAAAGGTTTATTATTCTTCGCAAAACTTGAAAATGTAATTAAAAGAATGGAAGCGTTAAAAGAGCTGAACTAAAAATGGTTGGATCATTAACTACTGACCATTTGGTATTTAGAATGCTTTTGCCACAATTTATTATAACGACGAAACATCCTGGGTATATTATTCTTTTTTTTATTTAAAAAAAAAGAGAGTGGATCATCGACTGCAAAATGTTCTTTTCTCTGGAAGATCACATAAGCTACCTGCAACCCCTTTTCCGATCTTCTGTTATAATACTGCGATTGGTTTTTATATTCGAATTCAAAATGCATACGTCATAAAACTTTGATCTACATGAAAATGTCTACCCTTATAAAATAAATTTCTCAAAACACAAACGCACTTTTGTACCTTAACTCTGTTTTTGAATAACTAAACCAAACACCCATTCAATTTTGTTTTTTAATCTTTTTTATATTTTTGCACTAAAATTATGAAACTCACCTTTCAATCATAATTAACCTTTTTTTTATAAATAAAAAACCATTAAACAATTATATTTAAATCTACCAACACATCATACAAAGAATTTCTTATTTAAAATCTTTCCTCTTTTAAACCTTTTTTGTATGTACACACAAAAATATTTTCTTCTTCGTATTGTGAATATTATTAGTTTATTTTTCGACTAATAATGTGTTTACTATTCACACTATTATGTTATTTATGTTCGTACATTTCGCATATTCTTCGGCAGTTTGTAATTTGTGGCAGTAATATATTGATATTGAAGAAACACAATATTTAATATTTATGGTGACTAAAAATATTTGAATATTTCCATTTAAAATATATTTATACGGCGAAATATTTAATATGATTTGTAATAATAAAAAGTTACCACTGGTTAAATATTTTTGAGTATAACTAGAAATTATATTAATACAGCGATGCATTTAAATATATAACGTTGGTTGATTTAATATTTTTAGATTTTTTGGTAGCTTGTGTTTAAAATTATGCATATTTATGACTAATAAATATATTAGTATTTTTTAAACCCTGGTAATAATACAACACAAATATTTAAATGTTCAATGTGATTTAGCTCAAAACGTTTCTTATCACAATGATTTCCACAATTATCATCAAATATTGTGATAAAAAAAGAGGCCCGATAAATAAAAAAATTAGGTTTTGATAATTTTAGTTAGGCTTGATTTCATTAAATTTAATTTCCATTTAATTATTTTTACTGAAGAAAGGAATTTTACAACATGAAATATTTATGATTAGGGGAATTAAAAATTAAGTTTTTCCACATTTTTCAGCAATTTTCCATGCTTTACGCTAAGTATTTTCTATTTTTTCATTTGAAAAGCCATTAAGGAATAATTCCACACAAAATTTCATGCAAAAAATCTATTTTCGATTTTTTTGACAAATATTGCACTGAACTTCAATTGATTGCAATGCTTTAACCGTCTATGGATATACTTCGTGATTTACGACAATGCGGAATCAGTTTAACAATATACAAAACTCGTATAAATTGCAGCAAGAAAAATAGCACATTTACTGTAGAAAATTACAATGCCAAAATGAGACCTGTCAGATTGCACAAAGTCTTTAGTCAACGTATAACGCCATCTATCGGATGTTGGCTGAGAACTTTCTATGTTTTCATTTGGAAAGCCATCAAGGAATAATTTCACACAAAATTTCGTACAAAAAAATCAATTTTCGATTTTTCCAATTTTCCGACTTTTGCGGAGAGATTTTTCAATTTTCCGCAATTTTCCATGATTTTTACTAAGAACTTTCTATTGTTTGATTTGGAAAGCCATTAAGGAATAATTTCACACAAAATTTCATAAAAAAACTCAATTTTTCCAATTTTCCGACTTTTCAGGAGGGATTTTTCAAAATTTTCCGTAAAAACCTTCTCCTCGAAAATACGAACAACGGACAAAAAATTTACATTAATCGTCCCAGCCGTTCTCATTTTATGAATTACTATATATTTTTTACACCATTTTTATATATACATATAGATTAGATCTAAGACAGACATTGTATTAGCAAAAAATAATAATAAACAGAACCTCACATTGTTTCAAAAGCTATTAAAATCTATTGCTATTTTTAAAAGGGTTTTTTATCCACATATGTATGAAATGTTTTAATAAATAAGAAATATTCGGATTTATTTTGCTAATATTAACAAATTTTACAGCAAAAAATAATAGATTCTTCTGTAGTAAAAGCAAGATTTTAGATAATATTTCTTAAGTTTTTTTTAAGTGTAAACAAATTTAACAGCAAAAAATTGTTAATTTTGCAGTAATAATAGCAAAATTTCCAGTTGATTTTACCATTTTTTTTTTTAATCTTAAAATTTTTGTTCTGTGTAAACATTAAATTTTTTTGAGTGTCTTATTATTACAAAAAATGTTAATGATTATTATTTAAATCCAAATATGTCATTTTTCAATAATTAAAAAATATATAAGAAAAAAAAAAACATATTTCACGCTGAAGTTAAAAAAATCTAAAGTTCCACTTTGCCCTTAAATTTCCCAATTTAAAGTGGAGAAAAGTTTAAGAATCTATCTGTCGATTAAAAAAAATATCTCCTTTGGTTCAAAAGTTACAGAATATTGTTACAGAATTTCATGTGTGTGAAGATAAATATGCCGAGTTAAATATGTTTCGACGTAACGGCTTACGTCACAACATATTTAACTCTGGGTGAAATGACGTAACGAAATAATTAAATATGACATATTTAACTATTACATATTTAAATATGCCATATTTAACTATCGCATATTTAAATATGTCTTGTATCAGATATTTTTAAGATTTGATTGTCTTAATAAAAAATACTTTAAAAAAAGCAGAAAAAATATCCAATTAACTTATTAATTAATTCCTAGTAATTTCTATGGACAAACTAAAAAAATCAAACAAAAATAAATTGAAGTTTTCACATCCTTCTGTGTCACACATCCGGACCATATGGAAAATGAGGACTAGGGACCACACTATCCTTCTATGGTACCCATATGTCTGAATTGTATTTGTGATTTTTTTAAAAAAATTTCAAAAATTGAACTTTGAAATTTTTTTGGTGTTCACTATGGTATTTTGGCCATATTTGGACAGATCCTTCGTTGTCACTCATCCGGACCATATGGAAAATGAGGACTAGGGACCACACTATCCTTCTATGGTACCCATATGTCTTAATATGTCAAATACAATTCAGACATATGGTACCCATATGTCTTAATATGTCAAATACAATTCAGACATATGGGTACCATAGAAGGATAGTGTGGTCCCTAGTCCTCATTTTCCATATGGTCCGGATGAGTGACAACGAAGGATCTGTCCAAATATGGCCAAAATCCCATAGTGAACACCAAAAAAATTTCAAAGTTCAATTTTTGAAAATTTTTTAAAAAAATCACAAATACAATTCAGACATATGGGTACCATAGAAGGATAGTGTGGTCCCTAGTCCTCATTTTCCATATGGTACTGATGAGTGACAACGAAGGATCTGTCCAAATATGGCCAAAATACCATAGTGAACACCAAAAAAATTTCAAAGTTCAATTTTTGAAAATTTTTTAAAAAAATCACAATACAATTCAGACATATGGGTACCATAGAAGGATAGTGTGGTCCCTAGTCCTCATTTTCCATATGGTCCGGATGAGTGACAACGAAGGATCTGTCCAAATATGGCCAAAATCCCATAGTGAACACCAAAAAAATTTCAAAGTTCAATTTTTGAAAATTTTTTAAAAAAATCACAAATACAATTCAGACATATGGGTACCATAGAAGGATAGTGTGGTCCCTAGTCCTCATTTTCCATATGGTACTGATGAGTGACAACGAAGGATCTGTCCAAATATGGCCAAAATACCATAGTGAACACCAAAAAAATTTCAAAGTTCAATTTTTGAAAATTTTTTAAAAAAATCACAAATACAATTCAGACATATGGGTACCATAGAAGGATAGTGTGGTCCCTAGTCCTCATTTTCCATATGGTCCGGATGAGTGACAACGAAGGATCTGTCCAAATATGGCCAAAATCCCATAGTGAACACCAAAAAAATTTCAAAGTTCAATTTTTGAAAATTTTTTAAAAAAATCACAAATACAATTCAGACATATGGGTACCATAGAAGGATAGTGTGGTCCCTAGTCCTCATTTTCCATATGGTACTGATGAGTGACAACGAAGGATCTGTCCAAATATGGCCAAAATACCATAGTGAACACCAAAAAAATTTCAAAGTTCAATTTTTGAAATTTTTTTAAAAAAATCACAAATACAATTCAGACATATGGGTACCATAGAAGGATAGTGTGGTCCCTAGTCCTCATTTTCCATATGGTCCGGATGTGTGACACAGAAGGATGTGAAAACTTCAATTTATTTTTGTTTGATTTTTTTAGTTTGTCCATAGAAATTACTAGGAATTAATTAATAAGTTAATTGGATATTTTTTCTGCTTTTTTTAAAGTATTTTTTATTAAGACAATCAAATCTTAAAAATATCTGATACAAGACATATTTAAATATGCGATAGTTAAATATGGCATATTTAAATATGTAATAGTTAAATATGTCATATTTAATTATTTCGTTACGTCATTTCACCCAGAGTTAAATATGTTGTGACGTAAGCCGTTACGTCGAAACATATTTAACTCGGCATATTTATCTTCACACACATAGAATTTCAGACACTGTGGTTCAGGCACAGTGGTTCAAGAGGCCAATCTAGCTGTAAAAAAGCCAATTTTTTATGTTTCAAAGCCGGGTCACTGCGACATAGTCGGCAATGAGGTTGCTGATGGGTTGGCGAGACAGGGCTCGGAGATGGAGGATCCTAACTGTTTAGAGGCGGTTAGGCCTCCAATGGCATTCTATTTTGGAAGAATCAGGGAATGGATTGTGGGCGCGACCAACCGGGCCTGGGGGAATCGAACGGACTGTCGGGTATCACGGACGCTGTGGCCGGTGCTCAATAGGTCCGATTCGGTTTTGCTGATGGGCAGGAGTAGGGTCTGCGTTAGAACCATGATAGGAATGATCACGGGCCACTGTATGATAGGCAGGATGGCGGTGAGGATGGGATCCGGATTGTCGGATATGTGCAGGTTGTGTGAGGACCCTGAGGAGTTGGAGACGGTGGAGCACATTCTGTGCCACTGTCCCAGGTTGCAGGGCAGCAGGCAGAGGTGGCTGGGCAGTAGATTCCTGGGCGAATTAGGGGATGTCTCGGGTTGCGGACTCGAGAATCTGATAGGATTCGTAATGGGGATGGCCTGGCTGCGCGAGAATAGGCTGGGTGTTGGACGCACGTAGGGCGTATTTGGTTGAGTAGGACTTCGCTCGGGTTTGGTCAGGAACCTTCTTTCTTTCTTTCTTTCTTATTTATCTTATGCTTTCTCTGTTTATTTCACTAACTTTCTCTCTAGGGCTATCCCTGAATAAGGCATCACAATGGACCATATTGGTCTCTGGGTGAGGGTGTGAAGGAGACTTCACACCGGCCTTTCTACCTACCTACCTATGTTTCAAAGTTCACATAATTTGTTTGGTAATTGTTAGATAACTATCCACTGTTCATAACTGTATATCAGGTTTTTTTATTTTTTTTTTCTAATTTGTTTTCTTATGATGTTTGGAAAATGATCAATTGCATTGTCTCTGTTGTTATAAGAAGCCAGTCGATTCACAGCATCACTTTTGAACAGATCGTAACATCAAACAAAAGCACATTTTGGCTTTCTTTTTTTATACTGCATTATGTCAGGTATGCTCTAGCTATATTATAAATACCAGTGTTGCCACCAACGAAATGGTAAATTACACATGGATTATGCCAAAATTACACATGAAAATACAAATTACACATGCAATCTTTTATTTGCAATCTCACAAGTTTTGTTTTGAATTTATAATGTATAAACTTTTAATTTAGTTTAAAAAAAAGCGAATGCGTTTTTTTTCATTTTTTTTTTCAAAAAATTAACTAGTCATTCATTGTTTTTTAATTTTAAAAAATTAACGGTTAAAAACAAAAAATTCATACTATTTTTATTACTAAAAAATAAAGAAAGTAAAATACATCACATTTACATTGAAATAGATTTTTTTTTTTATTTTTCCAATTATTTAAAGCTTCTACTTTTTGTTTATAATGATTGGAATAGGAAAGTTTGGGTCACCATTTCTATGTATTCCTTTTTAAATCTGTCGTACAATTTGTTTAAATTCCTCAATATTCTTTCCGCAGCAGCATTTGAAAAGACTGAAACAAAAATAACTATTTTAAATAATCTGTCTCCCAATGAATTTTTTATTTTAAAAACCTTTTTCCAATAATATTCTGGCTCCAAATTACTATGAAGCTAAAGTTTTTCAAAATGTAAGAGTGCACGTTGTCGCGAAAATATGTATTCTTGAAACTACTTAAGTTTGCCGAGCATTACTTCTAATAAAACAAGATATAATATTGCGAAGTAAATTTTCGAAATATGTTGGAAGGTTCAGGCAGGCCTTTGACGCTACGAGCATTTTATGAAAGCAATATATAGCTTTTTGTCTTTTAACATCTGAATTATACTGCCCAAACATAACATTAGGTGTATCTGGTGCATCCAACTAGATTTTCAAAAGGAATCCATTTCTCTATAGTTGTGCTTTTGAGAAGCTCAAACATTTCTTTTGCAGTCAATGAAAAAAACGAGAATGAACCCGGGATGTTTTGTCGTTATAGGTAATAAATTGTGACAAAATCTATATAAATGCCAAATGGTTAGTAGTTAATGATCCAACCATTTTTAGTTTAGCTCTTTTAACGCTTCCATTCTATTAATTAAATTTTTAAGTTTTGCCAAGAATATTAAACCTTTTTACATCTTGTGACAAAATAATAACAAAAATCAGTGCTACAAAACGTTAAAATTTAAAATTACACATGGAGCCAATTACACAAGGGCTACACATGAAAACAAAAAGTACACATGATATGTGTAATTACACATAAGGTGGCAACACTGATAAATACCAGCCTGTTCAACGATTTCGAACGTTAACGTTCGCATAGAAATTTACATTTAAAACAAAATTCGACAAATTGTTTTTATTTATGTCGAATTTAAATGTTCTATGTGTCAAATAATAGGTAAGAGGGTATATGTTTTTGTGAAGTAAATATTTAGCATTTTATGGTTTTTAGTTACTTTTAATTGTAAAATGAATTGTCCCCTGTTTATCTGTGTAATGTCCAATTTAGATGGAAAAAAATTAACTTCAATTACACAGTACAACAGCCAATCTGGGGGTAAGAAATTCCAAGTCAGGGTGATGGTACTAGGTCAGTATAGTAAAACCCTCAAAGGATTTGGCGTTCGTATGTGCCAGTTTTTTCTAATGACCTTTTAAATTTTTTCCTTATCTTGATGTTTTTTTGCTTAGTTGTAACATTTTTGCAAAAACGTAGTTTAACATAACTCGAGAACCACTTGTCCGATTTTGATGAAACAAATTTAGAAAAATTAAGAATTACAATTTCTCTAATCTGTTTCTACACCGTTTTCCTATATGTGCAACACTTTCGAAGTTAAAAATGAATGTATGAAGGGAAAAAAGTATTTTTTGCCTAAAAATTTAAATATTTTTTTTTTTTAATTCATAAAAAATCCAAAATGGATAAAAGTGCCAAAACTAATTACTTTCGCGTAAAGTCACATAACTCATGAGCAAAAAAAGGCATAGATCATGAAAATCGATGCACGCGTTTCTCATTTATTCACAATTAGGTAAATGTATGAATATCAAAAATTTTCTCCAGATATGCACAACATTATTTGGAGAAAACATTGACACTCACAAGCCGAACTCTCTCATATTTTTCTACTGTACTAAAAGAGAAATATTGATGTGGCAACACTGGTTCTGTAATGTTTACATTAAACATGCATTGTCATTATACTTCTTCTCTTTCTCACACTGGTTCTGTGATTTTTGTCATTCAACAAGTGCCGACGAACGCGAACAGTAAAAGTGATTTTTCTCCAGTTTTTTAAAAGTGAACAAAAGAGAACAGAATATGGAACTGTGCAAGGCAGATATAAATAGCTTTTGCTACTGCTGTGATCAATATGTCTCAACACATAAAAAAAGGGGAAATTTCAGTACTGATTTTGTTCAAACATACGAGATGTACTTCAACCAAAATGTTAAGTGAACGAAAATTGGGTACCAAATATAGTGTGTAAAAGCTGCTACAACCGTCTAATGGATTGGAAAAATAGAAGACGTGAAAGTATGTCATTCGGTATCCAAATGAGTTGGACTAATCCTGGCGAAGGTCACAATCCATTGAATTGCTATGCATGTGCGAATAAAGGAGCCGCAAAAAGGATAAGAAAATCGTATAATTACGTTGGTGTTGCAAGTGCCGCAACACCATTGCCTCATTCGGACCACATTCCTGTGCCAAAAGCTTCTAGCCCAGATATTTTCTCATCTACGACTGCTCCGACATATCATGCACGTGATGATCCCCCATATGAGCCATCAGTATCCAATGAGCCAATTTTAATAAATCAAAATAAGCTTGATTCAATTGTTGCCAAGTTGGAATTAAAACAGCATAAATCGGAAGAGCTGGCTTCCAATATGCAGAAGTTTTTTCATCATTCACAAGGAATAAACTTTGGAGTGTTGCCTGACGACTTCGATAAGCTGTGACTTTCACACTGGGTGCCAACAAATTGTTTGATTTCAAAATGGAAGCCAGCTCTTCCGATCTATGCTGTGTTAATTCCAACTTGGCAACAATTGAATCAAGCTTATTTTGATTTATTAAAATTGGCTCATTGGATACTGATGGCTCATATGGGGGATCATCACGTGCATGATATGTCGGAGCAGTCGTAGAAGAGAAAATATCTGGGCTAGAAGCTTTTGGCACAGGAATGTGGTCCGAATGAGGCAATGGTGTTGCGGCACTTGCAACACCAACGTAATTACATATACTATTTTCTTTTCCTTTTTGCGGCTTCTTTATTCGCACATGCATAGCAATTCAATGGATTGTGACCTTCGCCAGGATTAGTCCAAGTCATTGGGATACCGAATGGCATACTTTCACGTCTTCTATTTTTCCAATCCATTAGACGGTTGTAGCAGCTTTTACACACTATATTTGGTACCCAATTTTCGTTCACTATAACATTTTGGTTGAAGTACATCTCGTATGTTTGAACAAAATCAGTACTGAAATTTCCCCTTTTTTTATGTGTTGAGACATATTGACCACAGCAGTAGCAAAAGCTATTTATATCTGTCTTGCACAGTTCCATATTCTGTTCTCTTTTGTTCACTTTTAAAAAACTGGAGAAAAATCACTTTTACTGTTCGCGTTCGTCGGCACTTGTTGAATGACAAAAATCACAGAACCAGTGTGAGAAAGAGAAGAAGTATAATGACAATGCATGTTTTATGTGAACATTACAGAACCAGTGTTGCCACATCAATATTTCTCTTTTAGTACAGTAGAAAAATATGAGAGAGTTCGGCTTGTGAGTGTCAATGTTTTCTCCAAATAATGTTGTGCATATCTGGAGCAAATTTTTGAAATTCATACATTTACCTAATTGTGAATAAATGAGAAACGCGTGCATCGATTTTCATGATCTATGCCTTTTTTTGCTCATGAGTTATGTGACTTTACGCGAAAGTAATTAGTTTTGGCACTTTTTTCCATTTTGGATTTTTTATGAATTAAAAAAAAAATATTTAAATTTTAAGGCAAAAAATATTTTTTTCTCTTCATACATTCATTTTTAACTTCGAAAGTGTTGCACATATAGGAAAACGCTATAGAAACAGATTAGAGAAATTGTAATTCTTAATTTTTCTAAATTTGTTTCATCAAAATCGGACAAGTGGTTCTCGAGTTATGTTAAACTACGTTTTTGCAAAAATGTTACAACAAAGCGAAAAAACATCAAGATAAGGAAAAAATTTAAAAGGTCATAAAAAAACTGACACATACGAACGCCAAACCCTTTGAGGGTTTTACTATACTGACCTAGTACCATCACCCTGACTTAGAATTTCTCACCCCCCAGACAATAATCCCAAAAATGTTCCACAGTGTTATTTAGCGGTATACTTTTTATATACATAAAGTTGGCTTAATATAGAAAATGCGTATCTAAATTTTTTTCGAAATCGCGTTTTTATGTATTAGACCACTGTCAAATACACCTCCCCTAAAAAAATTAGTGGGCTATAATCGCAAATAATAGATTTATATTCATATAAAAAAAGCCCTAACTCATTCGAAGTTTTTTTGAAAGAAAAAAGCCCTAAGTCATTTAAAGTTGAATTTAAAGTAGACACACAAATAGAAAATATTGTGTGTCTATTGTTATTGTTTTGCTTTTGCATCAGAGAACTGCAAAAATCACTATTTTTTCTTGATTTACTCATACGCCTAAATTTACATTAACTCTATGCCTGCAAAACAAAGTTCAACGCAAGGCGAATTGACTAGAAGGTGAGGTCAACTCTACAACTACAATGCTCCTGTGGTCGGGTTGTCAAAAATATTGCTAGCAAAAAAAACAGGTTTGTTTACATAAAAAACTAGTTTGTATACAAACTTTGACAAGTCGACCACCGAAAAAAAACACCATGTGTTTACTTGACCCCACCTTCTAGTCAATTCGCCTTGGTTCAACGTTGATATCGTTTCGTAAACATATGATTTGTGCATGTGTGAGTTTTTTATTGAACGTGCTTTGTTTGCATTCATTGTTGCGCACCATTTGCGTTGATTTTTTTTTAAATTTCGAAAATATTTCAAAGATATACACCAAGGTATATTTACACAAGGTAAACTCATTGGCCCATATGTTTGTCAGCTGTTTACCCCTAGTTGGAACCCAATCGTCAATTTTCGTGTATATATGTAAATGTGTGCGTTAAATTGTTTTTGTTTCATATGAAGACAATTTTGACAACTCGGTTCTTTTTATAGAGCAGTATGTCTACACCAGTGAACCAAGCCGAAGGCATTTGACCGGCGGCGGCGGCGTTTGCGTCAATGAATCGGCGGCGGCTCAAATGTCGGCTTGAAATGTTTAAAATTGTTATTTGCGTGCAGTCTACAACTGACATGGAATGCTTTACTTTAACACTAATATGATGTTATTGTTAAGTATAGACTCATCATGTTAGAAGTTTTCTCATGTTATAACACGGTTGTTAATGCACGCTTTTATATCATCAAGTTATAACAGCAAATCATGTCAGTTGTAGATGGGCAGTTCAGGAAAACTATTAATCATTTCTATATCTATTTATGTTTATGTTAAAGTACAAAACATTAAATAATTATAAAAGGATAGTGCAATTTCGTTTTTTTTCTCATTACTGTTTTAAACTGATGTTATCTGTAGGACCACATACCCATATCCATTTACAAAAAGTAAAGCTTTCTGCAATAATTAAATATAAAATTTCCTTAACCTGAACTTATCAGCATAACTATTTTTTTAATTTAATTATTGTGGTCAAAATTATACCACTAATTAGTTAAAAGCAAGAAAAAAAGATGTTGTTCACATATTTTTTTTTAAATTTAACAAGTTTTCAAATAGATTACTTCAATAAAGCATTCACTGATATTTTGCTGTTACCAAGTTTTTTGTCTGAACTTCTAAATCGATATGTTTGGAAATACATATGTGTATAATACTAAAATATTTGAGAAAAAAAAAATTCTGTATGTTCAAACGGTGTTGTGTCTTAAATAAGAGTCCATCAAAATATTAATATGAACATGGAAAGTTTATTTGAAAATATTGCAAGTTAAATTTGTTATTATTTGTGTAAAAATTATTTTTAATAAAGATTCACATATGTATGTATGCATTCATGAAAACGAAAGAAGCATTTAACCAATTTTATTTTCAAAAAACTAAGAAAAAGTTGTTAAGTACAATAACGCTTTGAAAAATTTTAAGAAAATATAACGGCACTTGAATGGTGCACATTGATGCTAAAACATACCATTTTTGACAAAGAAATTAATACATTAAAACGCAAATCTGTAATATAAACTTAGTCACACGAATTAAGAAATTTCACGGCTCAGCTGCTGTCATCGGCGGCTTTAATTGAGCCGTCTAAGCCGTGTAAGTCGGCGGCGGCGCGGCTTGGTGAAATCAAGCGGCGGCGGCGAGCTGATCGGCTTGCGCCGATCGGCTTGGTTCTCTGGTCTACACTCCCAAATGAGTCTACCTTGTGTAAATATACCTTGATATACAGATCAATACGACCAGGTAAAAATATTGCACACTGAAAAAACTCTTTAGATATGTATACTTAAACTTTTCTTAAATTACAGGCAGAGGCATTGGAGATCAAACAGTAAGCATGCTTCGAGCCTTGGCGTATAACTCGTCAGGATCAATTAATTTTTAAACAAATATAACATATGAATATCAGTTACTGACACAGAGATCGAAGTCTACGATTGAAAATGTGTCCCCCGATTGTCTTTATAAAGAAAAAATAGCCATATCTAAAAAAAGTGGGACCATTTGCAAGATCTAAAAAAATTTCTACCAGCAGATTGCCACCTAATTTTTTTTCAGTATATTAACATCTGCCTTGAAATATGTATTTTAGTTTTCATTATTTATTTGTTTTTACTTCAAACATGAATTATTATATCAGTTTATCCTAATTTTAACTTACAACAAAATGCCCTAACTTACATTTATTTTCTAGAAAAATAATAACACAAAGCCCTATCTAAAATAACTTCAAAGAATTTAGAAATAATAAAAAAATTTAACCAGACTTGGATTTGTTGCTTGTTTTGAATAAAAATTGCAATAGAAATGTTTTTTGTATCTTACGTTTTTAAGGTTTTATTCAGTTTTTTCCTTCTCCTGAAAAGTAACGCTGCTGGCGTTAGTCTTTATAAATCTGGAAAGAGGGATGCTGCCGCGATTCTAAAGAACATAAATGAATCTCCCACGAGAGCAACTAAAATTAAAAAATTTTTAATGCACAATCTAAGGAACCAGTACCATATACAGATGAAACATTAGTGCAAACAGTTAATAATTTTACGAACACAATGGGTAATATGATGCAGGAAATTCTAAGAATGCAATCGATGTTATTGCAAGCTGTACTTAACAAGCCATGAACTGTATAAAAATTTGTTTTTGGAACGCAAACGGCATCCGCCAACATAAAAATGAACTAGAATACTTTCTTAAAAATAAACAAATTGATGTCATGATGGTTTCTGAAACTCATTTGACCTCAAAAAATACGTTTAAAATAAATGGATATATACTATATGATACAAAGGACCCTCGAGATAGAGCTTGTGGAGGTTCTGCCATTTTAATAAAAACCAGAGTCAAACACTACCTAATGGGTGATCATCGTGAAGATTATCTTCAAGCAACAAACATTTGCGTTGAAGAATTAAATAGAAACGTAGTAATCTCATCGTTATACTCCCCACCTAGATATTCAATATCAGAAGGCCAATATTATAAATATTTTAAATCATTAGGACCCTGTTTCCTGGCCGCTGGCGATTATAACGCTAAACATACCTTCTGGGGGTCCCGACTTATAACACCAAAGGGTCGTGTTCTATTTAATACTATTACTAAAATGGATTTGAATGTGATAGCGAGCGGACAACCAACATATTGGCCTACTGATCAGCAAAAAATACCAGATGTCATCGATTTTGGCGTGGTTAAAAACATCCCTTTAGAAACGATTTATGTTGAAGCTTCCTTAGAATTATCTTCCGACCACACACCAACAATTGTTACTTTAATGAACCCTAATAGAACTGTATCTCCAACTGGTTACTTAGCGACGCCAGCTACACAAATCAATTGGCTAAAATATAAAAAATATCTCAGCACCCATTGCACAGAAAATATTCCGCTTAGTACACCGGAATACGTAGATCGCGCTATTCTTAATTTTGACAGTTTTCTGAAGCTAGCTGTACAACATTCCAGTAATACCCCAAAAAAAACTAAAAATATTAAAATTTATTCCACAGATGTTGAGCGTCTCCTGTCAGAAAAAAGAAGAGCCCGAAGAGAGTGGCAATTGCACAGATCCCCTCAACTTAAGAGTTTGTTAAAAGAGTGTACAAGAAGGCTAAGAAAGTTACTATAGATACAGAAAACGGATTCTCTGCAAAAATATCTTAAGGAACTTGATGCAACTCCGCAATCAGACTACTCATTATGGCGTGCAGCTAAAAATCTTAATAGGCCAGTTGTCTCTAAGCCACCATTAAGAAACTTGAACGGAAGTTGGGCAAGAAATGATAACGAAAAGGGAAATATGTTTGTTAATCATTTAAAAAACGTATTTACCCCAAATATATCTCACGATACTGCGGTCGAGTTACCACCTGTTCCTGCTAGAGCAGCTATTCCCCTCAGATTTGAGATAAGAGAAATCGAACAGGCTATTTGTGACTTAAACACTAAGAAGGCACCTGGGATTGATAAAATCAGTAATAAAATGCTTTTAGAGCTACCTCGCACAGCAAAGAAAATTATTCTTTTTATTTTTAATGCTATTTTACGCCTTGAATACTATCCTCAAAAATGGAAGGTTTCCTTAGTTACCATGATACCAAAGCCAGGTAAAGATCATACAAAAGTTGAGTCATATAGGCCTATTAGCTTATTATCAAATATGTCAAAGCTGTTTGAGAAATTATTAGTTTCAAAATTAACACCCATTTTAAGTGAAAATAGATGTATTCCAAACCATCAGTTCGGATTTCGAAGAAAACACAGCACAATCGAACAGACTCATCGAATAGTAAATGTCATAAGAAAAGCATTTGAAAAAAAAAATATTGCTCAGCACTCTTCATCGATGTTTCGCAAGCTTTTGATAAAGTCTGGCATGAAGGCTTATTACATAAATTGAAGCAAAATTTACCAGCAAACACACACAAGCTGCTAGAAAGCTACTTAGTCGGTCGTCAATTTATTATTAAAGAAAAAAATTTCTTAAGTTCACCTCAGCCCATTGGCGCTGGAGTCCCACAAGGCAGCATCCTGGGCCCTCTATTATATTTAATTTATACTTCGGACATGCCAACAAGCAACTACACCCAAACTTCAACATTTGCAGACGATACAGCATTTCTAAGCGTCCACGAAAACCGTTATGAAGCATCTCGTTACTTACAGCATCATATATTTCAACTAGAAATATGGTTAAGACAATGGAGGATAATGGTCAATGAGCAAAAATGCGTGCATATAACATTCACCTTGCGCCGGGAATCTTGCCCCCATATAACAATCAACAATCAAATAATTCCTCAACATTCGCATGTAAAATATCTCGGTATACATCTGGATCGGTGATTAACGTGGAAATGCCATATAGAGGCAAAATTAACTCAAATGAAACTAAAAGCCATTCAAATTCATTGGCTTATTGGTAGAAACTCTGTCCTTAGTCTCGACTGCAAACTTCTTCTTTACAACTCCATCTTAAAGCCAATCTGGTGCTATGGTATTCAGTTATGGGGCACTGCCTCGGCCTCTAATGTAGAAAAAATTCAAAGGCGCCAAAATAAAATTCTTCGAATAATCACAGCTGCCCCTTGGTATGTAAAAAACTCAAATATTCACAGGGATCTCAATGTTCCATTAGTCAAAATTATGATTACGAAATATGCAGTAAAATACTTAAAAAGGTTCGAATTGCATCCAAACCCACTAGCACGAAATATTTTAAATGATAGCGGCCACACTCGCTTAAGAAGAAGAGACACTGCAGCACTTATCCAATTAGATGAGCGACAAACACCTAGATAAGTGAACAGAACCCGTGATGAAGAAAATTTTTGTCTGGCACTGGCAGGACATAAAATAAAGTATTAGGTTAAGATTTGATTAATTATTGTTAGTTCATATTTAAATGTATGAAGATTCAATAAATAATATTGAGAAAAAAAAAAAAAAAAAATATACAGATGAAGAAGCATTACGTCTGCTTATCGATGGAAAATATACAAAAGCAAGTTATAATGCGATGCGTCCATCATCTACACGTTTTTGCAGGCTGATTTAACTGGTTTTTGGAAAGAAAACAAAATTTTTGATTCAAGGTGAAATTAATTACATACAAAATCAAATTGATCAAAAGCTACTAACATTGAAGATAACACAGTTATGGTTAAACATGTTTTTTATTTGACAATGATTGATGGCAAGGTTTTCTCAATTCTTAGCGATTACTCTACTCAAAGATGTGGTATTTGTGGAGCAACGCCAACCATTATGAATAAATTAAACGAAATTAAAGCCTTGAATTTAAGGACCAATCTTTACGAATATGGGTTATCAACATTGCATGCGTGGATAAGGTGCCTGGAATGTGTATTGCATATATCTTACAAAATTGATATTAAAAAATGGCAAGCTCGTAGTGAGTCCGATAAATAATAATTAACGCTCTGAAATCAGAAATGAATTTGATTTTAATATTCCTAAGCCGGGAGAAGAAAAGCACAAATGACGGTTATACCGCTCGAAAATTTTTTTAACAACCTTTCTTAGCTTCTGAAATAACAGGAGTAAATGAAAGTTTAATAAAAAGACTAGGAATAATTTTGTGAACTATGTCTTCTGGTTATGCAATTAATGTGGAAGCGTTCCAAAAGTATGCGATGGATACTACGGAACTATACGTAGAATTGTATGAATAGTACTATATGCCATCGCGTGTACACAGAATTTTGATTCACGGCTCAGACATAAGTCAAAAAGCGGCACTTCCGATAGAAATGATGTCGGAGGAAGCGCTTGAGTCTCGAAACAAAGATTTCAGATTTATTTGCGAACATCACACTAGAAAAAAGTCACGAGAAAAAACAATGGAAGATCTTTTCAAATATTTGCTTCTGTCATCAGATCCATTAATTTCGTCTTTTTCAACAAAGCCGTTTCTTAGCCCTCGAAATTAAGAACTATTAGGTGATGAAGAGAATTCGTTACTTTTAGATTCTTTCATACAGGAAGATGTAGAATAATTTAAAAAAAAGATTATTATTTATTATTATTTTATAAATGAACACATATTCTTATGTTGTTTTTATGTTAGTGTAATATATCTGTTCGAACCTATTGGAGTAACGAAGGGTGCATATTGGTTGTTGTTGTCGTTGTTGTAGCAGCTACAACAACCATATTGGTGCATTTTGGTGGTGGGTTCTCTATTGTTATATGTTAAATTTTAATGAAACTTTTTACTGAAAATTTCGTAACTATATTACAAAGAATTTGTTATTTTAAAAATTTTCATATTTATCTTCAATATTAAAAAGCGTTTCCAGAAGCTCTTATTCGATTATGCGCACAGTCGCCTCTTCAAAAAAATTCCCAAAATGGGTCTTCTGTACCTATAAATGAAAAAATTAATAAGCTAATTCGTTACATTTTCAAATTCTTAAAAATGTCATAAAAATTGACACGCCCATTTTACCTAAAAGGCCCACTTTTGGTACAAAGAATGCTTTCAATAAGAAATACATAATTCCAAAATTTCATACTTCTGGCTGCTTCCGAAGTAATAACGTTTTTCCAGCTAGATTGGCCTCTTAATGTTTACCATAGTGTAATAAGTACCAGTTATATTAATTAGGGAGAGTTTTCCTTATTTACCCATGTAATGTCAAAATTATTTGATTTTTGATGCTTGTTTTAATTTTTTTCATATTTTCTTTTGTTTGACGTTATATGGGTTTTGAAATTGAGAACAAAATTTTTAATGACTCTACCATGATGTTTACATAATTAAAATTATTAAAGAATTTGGATTAAAAACCATAAATAGTTCAACAAAATAACCACAATACTAATTATTGTTAAGGCTAGGGCACGAGCTCTATGCATTCATTTGTCCTTCAAGTTGTACTGAAAAGGGTCAACAGGAAAAGGAAAGACAAGGAATGGGAGAACGAAGAAGAATGTACTTTGGACTTCAAGAAAAATTCTTGACGAAAGTACGGGAAAACAGAAGTAGGGAAGAACATGTAAAATCAATTAAATGGATAATCATTCAAAAAAGCAAACTTCGATCTACCAAAGGTTAAAATACAATTTGGTTTAAGGATTGATGTTTGACTATTGACGTCAGCAGTCGTCGATGGCTGCGAGTGTAAAACGGCAAATCCATCTGAGGAGATCGAGTGGTTGCGATCGAAACATGTCATGGTAACCTGCCGGCCCGGGTTCGAGCCCCGGCCACGGCCAATAATGAAGGATTATCGATAACAATTTTAATTGATTTTCATGTTGTGAAATTCCTTTCTTCATAAAAATAATTTAATGAAAATTAAATTTAATGAACTTAAGCCTAATTAAAATTATTAAAGAATTTGGATTAAAAACCATAAATAGTTCAACAAAATAACCACAATACTAATTATTGTTTACATAATATTTTATGAACAAGGTTGGTTTGCAAAAATTGATTAAAAAATCGATTTTCGAATCCATTTACAATTTTCTCAGAAGAAAATTATATTTTAAAAAAGTAGCGCAAGGGCATAGTGCTTGAGTTATAGACCTCATAAGTTTTCTTATATACCTACCTAAGTGCGATTTTCCGCTACATTTCTTAACATCATTTTAAAGCTTTTTAGAAAAATCTTTCATTATAGTTATACAAAATTTATTTACAAATTATAAATCCATTAAGAATCCGGGATGAGTTTTCAAAACTAAAAGAGTTTTTAATAGGCATTATTACTTAAGAGAAGTTTTATTTAGCAAAGCCGGTGATTTATAACATAGAGGAGAAAATCCTTACGCTTGACCAAAGGCCGGCTATCCAGAAAAGCTTTAGTTAGCAAAGCCGTTGTTTGTTATTAGTAATAATAACTTATTACATAAATTAATTTTTATTTTCTACAATTTTATTAGAATAAACTACACAAGTAGTACACTTCCGTAACATTTTGATTTGAAATATTGTAAAAACTGTAATGGGAGTTAGAGTTTAAAATATGATATAAATTTTATATACCTAGATCTATTCAAAAACTTAAAAATTATACCAATATTACCCATATACGTTCAGAAATGTAGTGAAAAATTTTATATTAGTATGAAAATTTTAGAGGTTCGGTAAAACTAGATTTGGTCCCTTATATATGAATATATATATATATATATATATATATATATATATATATATATATATATATATATATATATATATATATCAATCTTCAATATATTAATATGTTACCTTCTTATATTCCATTCCATAATCCAATATTTCTTTTGCTTCCTCCTTACTCTTTTATTCCTTTCTCTGTAACAACTTTGATTGCACACTGTTTTGTTGTTTCTATTCACATAATAAGCATTTCACTTGCGTTACAACAAATATCCATTTAATTATTAATTAAAAAGACGTTCATTTACAAAACTCTGATTTTTTTCTTGAAATTACACCTAGTACATATACATACATGCATATGTATAACTCGGCATCCATCACAACAAAAGAACGGTATAGAGAAAAGTTGCTACATTATAATACAAAACACACAATTACCTAAATATTATTAGTTGTAGCCACATTTATAATTTCTCACTTTATCAATATTAACAACTTTTATAACAGTTATTTAATTTTATTTATATTTTATTGTATTTTTCAATTGTTTATAGCTTTTGCCAATTTATAGATTTTTTCACGAATTGAAAATGTCTACAGTATTGCCATATTTTTTACACTGTAAATACGCCATTTCTATTTTTAGCAGTCTGGTAAGCAAACTATAGAACACAGTGTACATCACATATTATGTCTGTGGTGCAAGTACATTGATGTTTCGCAGTTTTAGATACAGCGCCATGGATTGCAAAAATTTTTATGTAACTTAAACTCCAAACAACTTTGCATAATTCAACCCTAGCTTTAGCCAGATATAGTAAATTCATATTAAATACGTTCGAAAAATGTAAATCCAAAAATTAGAAGTTGATTTTGACGTGTTTTGATTATGGGTACCATCTTATGCTTGTCGTGTTTTCAATCAGTTCGACAAAAACAAAAATCGACATGTACAAGGCGAATTCATAAATTCGCCTTGGACATGTATTTTGTTGGTGAACTCAAGGCGAATTTAAATTGGCCTTGTTTTAAAACGGCTGCGCTATACGTTAACTATTAATTTTCAAAACACGCCAAACTTAAGAAAATCGCGTAAATTTTAAATATTGATTATACTTACGCTTGGTCTCCACGTAGCAATATTTATTGCCAAGTGCAAGCAAAAACGTCGGCAGAACAATGGAACAATAATTGCTGAATTTATTGCTGGAGAACACTTGAAATTACTTTGCCATAAATTTGCAATTTTCACCGCGAGTAGTCGTATAAAGTTTTGTGGCTGTACATATTTATAACAAATGTTTTATGCTGTGTTTTGAAGTGGTTGTGAAATTTTCTTTTTTAAATTAATAAAATAATTAATTGTAATTGTCGTAGCTGTGTTTTGGATTACTTTTTTGTTTATTTGCGTTAAAAAAAGTTGAATTGTTCTATTGAAAAAATTAAAAATATACAAAAAAATAAATTCGTCGTTTGCTTTTGTTGATCTTGACGTTTATTAAAAAATATAATATATAATAAAATATTTATTAATTGCTTTTTTAATAAATAAACACACAAACAAAAAACAACCATACAGAGAAATGAAATGTCAGATAAATTACAACTGATTTGACAGCATATTGCTAAGCAATAATTGCTCAAGCAATAAGAAGAGCAATCATTGCGCAATGGATTGCCACTCATGGCAATATGCGGTCTATACGTCGCAAATTTTATGGAGCAATGAAATTTGACGTTTGCCGCAATAAATATTGCTACGTGAAGACCCGGGGTAAAGCAATCAGAAGAGCAATCATTGCGCAATAGATTGCCACTCATGGCAATATGCGGTCTATACTTCGCAAACTTAATGGAGCAATCAAATTTGACGTTTGCCGCAATAAATAGTGCTACGTAGCACAATATATTGGCAAGAATCAAAATCCTTTGGATTTTTATTGCACAACGAAAATAAGTGCAATATACTGTGTTGCTTTTGCTCTAAAAGTTGTGTTTTGTTTTTAATAAGAGTTGCGCCATATTTTCATTAATACCATTGTGTCACTTATTGAATAATATAGTGCAATATAGAAATAATATTGCGAATAACATTTAACATTTTGAACGTTAACTGCCCGTCTATACCAGAGATAAATATTACGACAAATATTGCAGTAATAGTCAAAATTAGGTTATCTTTAATATAGACAGCAATTTTTTGTACATATTTATTGCCTACAATTGTTAACCCCGGGTCTTCACGTAGCAATATTTATTGCGGCAAACGTCAAATTTCATTGCTCCATAAAATTTGCGACGTATAGACCGCATATTGCCATGAGTGGCAATCCATTGCGCAATGATTGCTCTTCTTATTGCTTGAGCAATTATTGCTTAGCAATATGCTGTCAAATCAGTTGTTATTTATCTGAAATTTCATTTCTCTGTACGGTTGTTTTTTGTTTGTGTGTTTATTTATTAAAAAAGCAATCAATAAATATATTATTATATATTATATTTTTTAATAAACGTCAAGATCAACAAAATCAAACGACGAATTTATTTTTTTGTATATTTTTATTTTTTCAATAGAACAATTCAACTTTTTTTTTAACGCAAATAAACAAAAAAGTAATACAAAACACAGCTACGACAATTACAATTAATTATTTTATTAATTTAAAAAAGAAAATTTCACAACCACAACATAAAACATTTGTTATAAATATGTACAGCCACAAAACTTTATACGACTACTCGCGGTGAAAATTGCAAATTTATGGCAAAGCAATTTCAAGTGTTCTCCAGCAATAAATTCAGCAATTATTGCTCCATTGTTCTGCCGACGTTTTTGCTTGTACTTAGCAATAAATATTGCAACGTGGAGACCCAGCGTTATTCTGCTGACGTTATTGCCAACTTGCTGAGATATTTAACTTTAGTGTAGACCTAGGGTTAAATGCATGGGAAAACGTATTTATGTTAACTTATAATTTAAAATAAATCAAGGTGCAGTGTAAAAACAGACGCCATGTTGCACAAATTATTTTTATATACTTTATACTAAATTTATATTTTAAAAAAAATTTTTTTTTTTTTTTTAAGTAAAATTAATATTGGCTTAAATCTAGTTTAGGCACGCACACCCAAATAAAAAAAAAAAGTACCTAGGCTGATAGAAAATTGAAAAATAAGAAGAAAAAATAAAATAAAAATATTGGCGCAAACGCTTAGTTTTCGAGTTATGAACGTTTTAAGTTTTCATATATATATGCGATTTTCCATTACATTTCTAAAGCTGTATGGGTAATATTGTTGGTTTATTACCGTATTTTTTGCTATTCAGAAAAGTTTTAGTTAGCGAAGCCGGTGTTTGTTATACCAAAGAGGAGAAAATCCTTGCGCCCGGCCAAAGGCCGGCTATGCAGAGAAGCTTTAGTTAGCGAAGCCGGTGTTTGTTATACCAAAGAGGAGAAAATCCTTGCGCCCGGCCAAAGGCCGGCTATGCAGAGAAGCTTTAGTTAGCGAAGCCGGTGTTTGTTATACCAAAGAGGAGAAAATCCTTGCGCCCGGCCAAAGGCCGGCTATGCATAGAAGCTTTAGTTAGCATGAAGTTCTTGTTTGCGACATTGGTGTTTGTTATTTTATAAATTTTGTATTACACTTTTTTTTAAATAAATTATACACTTAGTACACAAAAACTGTAATGTGAGCTTAAGAGTAATTTTTTTTTAATAAATTCTATATATCCAGAAAGATCTAGTCAAAACCTTAAAAATGAGACCAATATTACTCATACAACTTTAGAAATGTAATGGAAAATCGCACATATATATGAAAACTTAAAACGTTCATCACTCGAAAACTAAGCGTTTGCGCCAATATTTTTATTTTATTTTTTCTTCTTATTTTTCAATTTTCTATCACCCTAGGTACTTTTTTTTTTATTTGGGTGTGCGTGCCTAAACTAGATTTGTTCCTTAATATTTTTATATAAAAAAGAACTCAAGCTTAGATAAATTAATATAAATTTAAATAATTAAGATCGAATAAGAAAAAATTATATTAATAAAAATAATTTTTGCAATTTTATTTTATTCGGTTCGTGCTTTGTTGTGATACAGACGGGTATTCTTAACTCCGCATACGATTTAAATTTTTAATTAATCACTTTTGATTTTGTAACATAAACAGCGAATGGACGCTTGAAAATAAATGATATATTTTGTTATTCTGATTATTTAACATAAAAGTGAACAATTAAAACGAAAAAAAATTAAATAAAGAAAAATAGTAAAAATATATACGTACTAACGTTCATACATGTGTATGTATACATACATACATATTCTGAGCAAAAACATTTTAGTTTAAATTTCTTATTTTGTTGCTGTTGTAAAATACAATAAATAAGAAAAATATTAAAAGCACAGTTAAACGGTGAAAAACAAAAACAATTTATTGCATGAATAAAAACAATGAAACAACAATAAAACTTAATGAAAGAAATGTTTATATGACAGTGCATGCTAACGAAGACAATGCTGTAATAAATAAAACAAAAGAAAACAATAGTAACTACCTAACGGCTAAACCAATTGTTTGAACACGATCCCTTTCGCCCTCTATTTTTACAAAGACGGTTGATGGTAATAAGTTAAAAAATATAAACCTCTCACTTGCAAGTGTTGCCACAACGGCAAACACAACCTTATTAACAAATGGTACCATGAACTCTAAAGCTTAGTCTAGACGATATGTTGAATCAGCAAATTTATGTTGAAAAATTTGCTTTCAGCACCAACATATCGTGTAGACACCAAATTTTTTCAACAAACGTAAGCTTACCAACATATGACAGGCATTTGTTAACGAAGTCAGCAAACGTTTGTTCACAATTATAGCATATCGTCTAGACACAATATTTTTACTTTTCAACAAATTTTCTACGTATGTTGACAAATATGTTATTTGTTGAAAGTCGTATGCAAGCTTTTCAGCATACGGCAAATTTGGTAGCATATAAAATATATAAAAATTTGTATTCTTTTAATTACTTGTTTAAATTTGTATATAACCCCGGAACTTATCAAGATTTCTAGCTCATTGGCAAGCAAGAAACAAAAAAATGCATTTAGAAGTGCTTTGAAAATAAAAATGTTGGCCAACAAACTTTGTTTTTGAGTTATAGACCATAAAAGTTGATAAATTCTTAACCAATATCTCTTGAAGTATAAATTTGATCTCAGCAATATGGATATCGCTGAACGGTGTTTCCAAATACCTTTCACATGGTATATAAAACATGCCAAAATATTAACCCATTAATAACCAATTTCAAAAAATATTTTTAGTAACTAATGTAGTTTATCAAAATGGCTCCAATCTCATAATTTTGTCGATATTGTGGTATTGTTTTACATATATTTTTTAGAGAACGCTTCAAGCTTTCATATAATATAATATAATAGAATGCATGGTACGGTAGCGTATAGAATTCTGAAGTTATTAAAGTTAAAAATGTAAATTCTAATAAATATTATTGTTTTATATGTAGGTTTGAGTTTACATGTGGTAATAATTTATATACTTTCTGCAATTGTTGCAATATTGGTATTATTTAACTATGTGGAATGACAAACACCAGCTTCGCTTAATAAGGGTTCTTAATTCAATGGTCTATCAAGCACCGACTTCGCTTAGCTGAGTTAATTTTCTTTTAAACCAGAACCCCAAACACACTTATAAATTAATATTTCTGAACTCGTTTTCTACGACTAGATATTACATTAAGATGATCGCTCCATAATTTACAATAGGCCCCATGTAAAACCCATTTTCGGAAATACTTAAATATGCCTTAGACGTACCGAATAACGTTATTATAGTAAAATTTGGTCTGTCATAGTTTCATAAAACTAGAAATCACACAACTAAATTTGGAGAAGATCCGCCCACAATTTACCATATGCTCCACATAAAGCCTAATCTGGAAATCATTTTAATAGGCCTTAAACCGTAAAAATATCGGTATTGTGATAAAATATGGTCCAATTTAGCTTTAAATAGCTAAAAATAACACGATGCAATTTTGTGATAATCGGCATACAACTCACTAAAGGTCCCGTAGATAGCGGGACTTTAAAACGGTTAAAAAACTTGTATAATTGTATTGAAATTTGGTCTAATTTATGTTTTTAATACTAAAAATTACTCAACCGACCAGAAATCCCAAATATCTCTTTAATAAGGCTAAACTGATACAAATCATGATAGTTTATTCAAATTTGGTCAAATTAAGTTATATATGATAAACAAGTCGGTTAAGTCCGGTCATTTAATACCCTATACCACAGAATATACAAGCAAGCTTTGAGAAATTATGGACCGTTCCTCACAGTTTTTAATTACAATAAATAATTAGAACCAATGTACCAAATTTCATCAAATAATGCGACCTGTACTTTGCGCACTACAAGCTGGACAGCCAGCCAGCCGCCCGGACGGACATCCTTACATATACTCAGATAGTGATTGAGTCGATCGGTATACTTAACGATGGTTATAGGACCAATATTTTAAGGTGTTACAGACACTATGGTGGTGTGAGTATCAAACGAATCCATAAAACATTCTGCTGGTCGGCACATAATATACCATAGAGGTACAACTGCAATAAATTAATTAACTGTGAGGCTTTATTAATAATTTTTAGATCAATCCGGTCCTTAAATATTTTAATTTTTTGCGGATTTGACCCAGCCCAATAAAGCACTCTTACTTATTAAGTATTAATTTTTGCACTAAATCGACAACTGATAAAACAAATTTAAATTAAATAATAAAAAAGAGAATTGTCAAATTAAATTTAATTTTTAAACAAATGTTCTCCTTACTCAACATACATAACAACATACACAATTCAACATATCGTGTAGACACAAAAATTGTATGCTAACTTGTATGTTGAAATATCATTTGCTGGCATTTGTTGAATTTGAAAAATTTGGTATTTTCAGCATATCGTCTAGACACCTAACATATGAAATATGCTGATAGAGGCATTTGTTATTATTTTTAAGCATATGAGTGTAAGCATACATTTGCTGATTCAACATAGACTAAGCTTAACACAGATGCAATGCAAACATCTCAAGTAAAAAGTGGTCAAAAGCGGTGGGGTGTCACAAAGCCATAGGACATAAAGCCATATGGCGTTAAGTCCCATTCCATTGAGACATAAGGGCATATGCCATTAAGTCTCATTATAATGGGACTTAACGCCATAATTTTTTTTCCGAAAATGAGACATAAAGCCATATTTTTAATAATGATTGCATGTCACCCTATTTCATGTTACAATAATAAAAAAATAATTATTTAATCCTAAAGCTTATGTATATTGCTCTTTATATTTTATTTTATAGAAGTAAACATGGGGGGGTGCTTTAATACCATGGTAGATAAGGCCATGATGGCTTTATCTCTCATTCAATAGGGAGATAAAGCCTTTTTTGTTTTTTTTTCATTTGAATGGGAGATAAAGCCATCATGGCCTTAGCTCACATTAGCAATATTAGAAAACGGCTTTATCTCTCATTTCAGATCCGGAGACACTAAAGTTAAGTATTGAAATCTGATGGCTTTATGTCCGTTTGGATTGAGACATAAAGCCATTATGGCTTTATGTCCCATTCCATTGAGACATAAGGGCATATGCCATTAAGTCTCATTATAATGGGGCTTTATGTCCTATGGCTTTGTGACACTCCACCGTCAAAAGCCTCAAGTGCAAGTTTGTATGGACAGGTACACAGCAGTGCTTAAACGGGGTCGCAGCCCTACCTCTGCATCAGTTGCTTCGGCCTCAAAAGTACCATCTTTTGACAAAATAAACTCTCAAAATCGTTTTGCAATTCTGGAAGACGAATCCTCGGAAGCACCCTAAAAAAAACTTTTACACATATAAACTGAAGAGCAGCAAAGGTCTTCAGGTAGTGATCAAGGGCATAGCCTCATGCGTGGACCCAGATGAAATTAAAACTTTTTTAGAAGAGAAGGGTTTTAAAATAAAAAACGTTACAAATTTTAAAAACAGGGAAAAAATCCCCAACCATTATTTCGGGTAGAATTAGAACCTGGCGACATTAAGCTTAAAAAATGAAACGCATCCTATTTATAATTTAAAATATATTCTCTACAGAAGAATAACTATAGAGGAGCCGCACAAAAGAAATGCTCCCGTTCAATGTCTTAATTGCCAAGAATTTGGCCATACTAAGGCATACTGCTATTTACCCCCTGTTTGCGTCGTATGTGGAGAATTACATTGTACAGTCCAGTGCGATAAGTCTAAAAATGACCCCAATGTAAAAAGATGTAGCAACTGTGGCGGTAATCACACTGCCAATTATAGAGGATTCCCTGTATATACTATCGTCAAGCAGTCGGCTGGACCGAAAACTAATCCCCCACAAATGCAGGTACCAAATCAAGTAAACACTAATGACATTCAGGCTCCGCAGCCTAGTAATAACAGAACACAATGGATAATATGTTACAGGAAATTCTAAGAATACAATCGATGTTATTGCAAGCTGTTCTTAACAAGCCATGAACTGCTAAAAAATTTGTTTTTGGAACGCAAACGGCATCCGCCAACATAAAAATGAATTAGAATACTTTCTTAAAAACAAACAAATTGATGTCATGATGGTTTCTGAAACTCATTTGACCTCAAGAAATACGTTTAAAATCAATGGTTAATATACTATATGATACCAAGGACCCTCGAGATAGAGCTTGTGGAGGTTCAGCCATTTTAATTAAAACCCGAGTCAAACACTCCCCAATGTTTGATCACCGTGAAGATTATCTCCAAGCAACGAACATATACATTTACACTTATCTCGTTTAGTTTTTCAAACTTTTTTATTGACTTCAAAGGCATAGGAAACTCCAATCCCTTAAAATTAAGTTCACATTCGCCCAAAGCAATTTTATTACTATATATGTTAATGTCATATGAATTGCAGTTTTTTCTTTGTTTATTGCTTAAGTCTTTACGGAGTGCTGCAATTAAACACCATTTAAAGCAAAAAATATCTTTATTTTCAACATTTATACATGCACCTTTAATATTGCTAATGCTCTTGGGTAATGGCATGAATTGTGATCCTCTTATTATGCTTGCCTTATTTACATTTGCATCTAGATGATTTATTTTAATGAGTGTCCATCCACTGTCCCTTTCCTGGAATTCAGCCATTTTAGTGACTATTTCATCTGTATGTTTATCATATGACTCAGTGATGTCCTCAGCAAGTGTTATAAGCATCATTTTTGAAATATGCACAATTGATGCTAATTTTGTATCATCATTCACCACTTTCATGTACTCACATACCAACTCCATGTTAAATTTAAATGTAGTGTGTTCAATGCTGCACTTTTTTAATTCTTCAATTATAATTTTCTTGGCATTTTTAAAGAACTCCTCCGGAAATAGAATTTCTTCCTTTTCATTCACCAATCTATAGGTTTCAATTCTTCCTTTAAAAGTACTACTTCTTACAGTTAATGTTTTATTAATGTTAACTGTTTGGCAATTTTTTATATGATAATTTGTTCTCATATGCGCATTAAATGTTGTTGTCGGTATTAATTCATTACACTCATTACAATGTTTCATATTAGCACTTTGAAGAGGGTGATTGGATGGTAACGTTGTGAGTTTCCTTACGTTCTATGAGTTTTCCTAAACTCATGAAAAGTTTCTTGCAGGTGGGACAGTGGAGGTTAATGTGCACCTTCAGCATTTTTTTTTTTTTTGAAATAGATATTTCGCAAATCGGACATACTTCATAGTGATTAGCATCAAAATTAAGTGAAGCATTTTTATGCAATTCCATATGCTCTCTTAGCTTTTGTTGGGCCATAAATAACTTTTTGCATACACCGCAATGAAGGTTTATATGAACTTTAAGCATTTTTTTTTAAATAGACATTTGGCATATCGGACATACTTCAAAGTGATTAGCATCAAAACCATTGGAAGTATTTCTATGCAATTCCATATGCAGCTTAAGCATTTTTGGACAGCTGTGTTTGGCAGAGCAAATTGAGCAATAAACTGGAGCCATTTTTTGGTAATTTATTAAGCACTTTCTTTAACAAGATTTATTAATATAACTTATTTTTATTTTTTTCTTTTCTTTTGAAATTTTAAAGAACGTTTAGCTTTTTTATTTTCAACTTTAAAAGATATACTTTTTTTATTTTCAATGTTATAAAAACTTTTTTTTTTTTTCTTTAAACAATTTTAGAATCAATTTTTTAAATATCGCAAAATATATCTTCACTCTGAGGAATGTTATGATATACTGATATATAGCACAGAATACTAACAGAACTGAAAAAAGTGACGTGTGAAAAAGGCCCAAATCAGTTGCGAGGGCAGCTTTCGAAGAAAGAGACAAAAAGCTTTTTTTGGTGGTGAAGTGGCAACAATCAACACAAATGGCATGATCAAAACAAAAATAACAAAACACAGACCACGTTAAAAAAATGCATTAGTTCAACAAACGTTGTGTTTTGTGCAAAAAAAAATGTATTTATTAATATTTTTTGTTTTATAATGTTATTTATTTACTTAAATATTATTTACTTGTGTTGTGGTAAACTTAAAAGTTAATTTT
Source organism: Pollenia griseotomentosa (assembly GCA_963931875.1). Classification (NCBI taxonomy): domain Eukaryota; kingdom Metazoa; phylum Arthropoda; class Insecta; order Diptera; family Polleniidae; genus Pollenia; species Pollenia griseotomentosa. Next base: position 106,491,487 of record OZ007564.1, on the reverse strand, counting down.
TACAAAACCTTTGCAAATAAATCTCAACTAAATAAATTTGTGTTCATTGTATTGCGGCATAAAAGATGATGCAAAGAGAAATGAAAAAGGGCAGCTTTCTTAGAAAGAGACAAAAAAAACGCTAAATCTTCCGTCTCGTGACAGTTCTGTTAGTATTCTGTGATATATAGGTAAATTAAAAAATCCTCTTTATATGGTAGGGCAAGTGTCGTAAAATCAATATATACAAATATAAATATACAATAAAAGCCATTTAAAATCTTGTAAAATAAATACATATTTAAGTCATAAACCTATCCAGAATACGCTCGTTAAATTTCAAAATCCCTTTTAATAAAAAAATAAAATCTAACAAATAAACTGCCTTTGTACCTGTTTCGAATTTTCTAAAAAGGTTTCCTTTTTCAACAAAGAAAGTCATAAAATTTGCGTGGAAATCTTCAGTTACAAGAAGGGAAATAAAACAAACTGCAATTAATGTTTTTGTTTTATAAACAAATTATAAATTCAAAACAAATTTTAATTTTAAACATGCTCAATCATGTTTATGATTCTTAAATATAACAAAAGGTCTCCTTTTTTAACAAAGAAAGTCATAAAATTTACGTGGAAATCTTCAGTTACACCTTTTTTCTTTTCTAATTAAAAACATAAAAAACAAAAACCAAAAAAATGACATTGATCCTTTTTTCTTTTCTTACTTTTGTACCTGTTTTAAATTTTTTCTTGTCAATTGATTTTTATCAAACATTTTATTTTATGTAAGCATGGAAGTGCAGGTTCAATCATGTTTCATTCACTACATTTATTTATTTATATATGTAGGTAGTATGTAAGTAGTGTAAGTTACAATAGTATCAGTTGAATATGAGTACACACGAAAGAATAAAAAGAAGAAACATATTTCTAAAGAAAATGACATACAGACATGATCGAAAAATTTTTGTTTGATTTTCATGGATGCATTTTTGATGACCATTTACTTCAGATAACTGAAATCAAAAGAATGCTAGATGACTATGAAAATATGGAGCTGATTGAATCTATTTACGGGAAGCATTTTAAAAACTGTCCTTTTCTATGCCGAATTTGCGATCGTTCACATACATGTGAATGTACTGAATTTAAGTTAAAGAAGGATAATGTAATTCATTTAATAGACAAATATTATACATTTTTTATTACCAAAATAAATACTTAAAACGAAATTTAAAAACTGTTCTTTTCTTAATTAAAATAATTATTATACTCATTTTTACATGTACATATTTTATAAATAGTTAAATACTCCAATCACATTTTCATATCTTTTTATAAAAAAAAAAAAAAAATAAAAATGTGATCTAAGCAAAAATATACATTCTAATTGGAATTATATTCAAGAAAATAGAGTCTCTCAAGCAATTTAGTTTAAGTGATTCAATAATAGAAAAAATAAATACAAATTTTCAATAAAAGATTAATTCTCTCTCCTTGTATTCTCAATACAACCACCAATTCAGCTTCAGAATAAACACATTTCAACCATCTTGATCTTTAAACCTAAACAACAAATTATAACATTTCCACTTACACATTTTACCTAACTATTCAATAAAAGAAAATTGCTCTATCATAATTACCTTAGCACAACCACCAATCCTTTTTTAAGTACAATACATTTCAACCATTTTCATCTTTAAACATAAAACATCACTTTACAACATTTGCACCTACATACATGTTTTACCTACCTACCTATAATGCACAATATTCAATAAATAAAAAAAATTCTCTATTCTACTATCCTTAGCACAACCACCAATCCTTATTTAGTGCGTACATTTCAACCATCTTGATCTATAAAGAAATGCAGGTGTTAACAGCACTTTCACACATTTTCTTGCCTAAACATTTTACCTTCCAATTCAACCCCTAAAAATAATACCCATTCATACTTAAATTCATATAACCCACTCTCTCTTCATTTCCAATTGGAAATATCTATCTACATTACCGATTCCCTGTCTTCATTTTGTCAGCATTCCAACTAGAAAAATAGTGACTACTACAGACTTCTCACGCACTTTTGACAAGATCCCCATTACCTATCTACTCTCGAAGTAGTGGTTGAGGATTTTTTCCCCTATTTTTAATATTCACGACATGTTTCACTTTGAAGCCTTTTTCTTCCAAGAAAGTTTTAATTTCTTCTGGGTCCACACATGAGTCAGTTCCCTTAATAACTACCTAAAGACCATTACGGCTCTTCAGTTGGTATGTATAAAATTTTTTTTAACTTCTTTAAATTGGTTAATTATTTTGCGAAAATCATTCTCATGATTTACTTGTATTTTAGTCTCGTTTATACTACCACGCTTGATTGCAGCTACGTAAAATTAATTTTCACCTATCACCGAGATCAAACTCTTTAAGCATTGTTATATACCTGTCCATACCAACTTGTACTTGAGGCTTTTGAGATCTTTTTACTAGAGGGTTTTCCATTGTGTCTTGCTTGTTTAAGTTCATGGTATCATTTCTTACTAAAATTGTTTTAGCCGTCGCGGGAATACTTGCGGGCTCGGCAATATTGTCCCAAAAGACGGTTTAATATTTTTCAGTGTATCACTATCCACTGTTGTTGTAAAAACTGACGGTGAAAGAGAACGTGTTCGAATGATTGGCTTAGCCGGTAGGTAGTTTATATTGTTTTGTTTTGTTTTATTTATTTCAACATCACTTTCGTTAGCATGCACTGTCACATAAACATTTCTTTCATTTAGTTTTTTTGTTGTTTCATTGTTTTTACTCATGCAGTAAATTGTTTTTGTTTTTCACCGTTTTACTGTGCTTTTAATATTTTTGTTGATTATTATATTTACAACAACACCAAAAAATAAGAATTTCAAAACAAAATAGTTTTGCTCAGAATATGTAAACATACATATATATTTTTTTACTTTTTTTTAATTTTTTAATTTAATTTTTAGTTTTTGATAATTGTTCACTTTTATGTTAAATAATTTATGTAAAAATGAAAACTATTTTGGTTTGAAATTCTTATTTTTTGGTGTTGTTGTAAATTTCGTTTATTCGCCAAATGTTTATTAAAAAAAAAATCAATTGTAATAATTCAAATTGTATGCGCGGTTAAGAATACACGTCTGTATCACAATAAAGCACAAACCGAACTTTTAAACTACAATTCGAGTCGGAAAAAAACCAACCAATTGTAGGGGAATGTAAGAAAAGATGAACTTACTGTTTATTGTTGGTGTTTTCTTTAAGCTTCGACATAGTTACAAGTAAGACTTTTATTTTTTTTAATTCTTATTCGCTTTAAGGTTTTATTTGTATAATATTTTAGCTTTTCTAAATTCTTTGGAAAAGGGTTTCTGACGATCTGGCCCAAGCAACCAGTGAAATGCGCATAGAATCAAGCTTTCCCTCAAAAATAAATTTCAGTGTATTTATCAAATATGAAGCACTTCATACAGAAATCTTAATTATAAGAAACTAAAAGCCATCAAATTCATTGGCTTATTGGAAGAAATTGTGTCTTTAGTCTCGATTGCAATCTTCTACTTTACAACTCTATCTTAAAGCCTATCTGGTGCTACGGTATTCAACTAGGCGCCGTGCAATAAGGCCATAGGAAATAAAGCCATATGGCTTTATTTCCCAATGAATTGAGAAATAACGCCATATGGCCTTATTTCCACCACCCAAGTGCAATAACACCATAATCTTTTAGTAACCAAAGTGGAAATAACGCCATAACAGTGGCTTTAGTTAGCGAAGCCGGTGTTTGTTATACCATAGAGTAGAAAATCCTTGCGCCAGGCCAAAGGCCGGCTATGCAGAGAAGCTTTAGTTAGCGAAGCCGGTCTTTGTTATACCATAGAGGAGAAAATCCTTGTGCCCGGCCGAAGGCCAGCTATGCAGAGGAGCTTTAGTTAGCGAAGCCGGTCTTTGTTGTACCATAGAGGAGAAAATCCTTGCTCCCGGCCGAAGGCCGGCTATGCAGAGAAGCTTTAGTTAGCGAAGCCGGTCTCTGTTATACCATAGAGGAGAAAATCCTTGCTCCCGGCCGAAGGCCGGCTATGCAGAGAAGCTTTAGTTAGCGAAGCCGGTCTCTGTTATACCATAGAAGAGAAAATCCTTGCGCCCGGCCGAAAGCCGGCTATGCAGAGAAGCTTTAGTTAGCGAAGCCGGTCTCGTTATACCATAGAGGAGAAAATCCTTGCGTCCAAAAGTGTTTTCCTTATATTTTTTATATAAACACCCAGAGAAAAACCAACAAAACAATTTTTAAATAAATTGCAATTCCATGAAAATAAATAATTTAAATGGGAAATAAGGCCATGTATGGCTTTTTTTCACTCCTTACATGGAAATAAGGCCATATGGCTTTATTTCCTATGGCTTTATTGCACGGCGTCATTCAACTATGGGGCACGGCTTCGGCCTCATATATCGAAAAATTCAAAGACTCCAAAATAAACTTCTTTGAATAATCACAGCAGCTCCCTGTATGTTAAAAACTCAAACATTGATAAGAATCTCAATGTGCCATTAGTAAAAACTATGATAACAAAATATGTAGTAAAATATTTAAAAAAGCTTGAACAACACCCAAATCCACTAGCTTGAAATATTTTAAATCATGGCGGCCACACTCGCTTAAGAAGAAGAGACACTGCAGCACTTACCCAATTACCTAGCATTTACACATGCCACTGCCAGTTCGAAAAACTCAATACACTCACGTTTTTTTACTAATACACTCAAATTTTTCGCAATGGCAGCTCCAGTGGCAGCAAAAATTGCATGCGAGTGGAAATTTGGCACTTGCTTGCCACTAAATGACAAAACGATGCACAATGTTACCCTGTTCAAAATTTAATGCAAATTAACTGGATTATTGTCAAATTGTTATTAAAGTTTTAACATGATACGTTTATTATTATGATTAATTTTTTGAAACGCGCATTAATAAAAGCAAGTTTGTTAATTATAGAGCATTAATAATGTTAAAATAATGCTTATATAAATAAATGTAAAACATTTCCCGAAAAATGTGCCTATATGATTAACTCGGTAACTCTATTTGGTTTTTTGGTACTTTTTTTTTTAATTTGAGAAGTCAACAAATTATCTTAAGTTGACGCTTCAACGACATTTTGAAAATGAACTCGCAGTGGCATGTGTAAACACAAAAGCCAATGGCATGAGATTCGACTCTTTCGAACAATTTTTCTTTGATAATATGTATACAACAGTGGCATGCCACTACTTGCATGTGTAAAGGCAGGGTTAGATGAGCGATAAACTGTACACAGAAAAAATTATTTTTCCAATTCAAACAAAAAATTTGTAGAATCAAAACATTTTTTGTCTGAAATCGGTCCTACAAACAAATTTGCATATTCAAACAATTTATTTGCATTTCGTTTATTGAAAAAAAAACCCTGATTTTTTCAAACAAATAATTTAACTGAAAATCATACAAATTTCAAACAAATAATTTTGCTGAATCAAACAAAAAAGTTTTTGCACAAGCAATGACGCGCACACAAGCAAGCACTGTTGAAGTAGATGAAGGCAGAGCAGAGAGGCGCGGCTAGCTTTGAGACAAATTTTTTTTGTCTTGTTTATGCACACAATGTTTTTCTTCTTCACTCACTGTTTCTGTATCCTTTCCTTGGCAGCAGACCGACTCGACATGTTTTTCGTCATCATTTTATTTTTGTATTTGATGTAGGTACCTATTTAACTTAACATTTTTAAAAAATTGAAAACGGGATTTTGTTTTTCATTCTTTTTCACCAACTTTGAAACCAACCAAAAATTTATTTTGTTTTTTCTAATGTTGTTGTTGTTTAAAAAGTGTAAAAGGTTTTTTTACCTAATATGTATTGTTTTTGTCTTTTTTTTACTAAAAACCTCGCCACGCTATTTTATCATCTTTCTTATTGTTGTACTTCTTTAAAGCTTGTTGTTTTTATATTTTACATAAAGAAGTGTTGCTTACGATCAAATAAAATAAATGCAAAAAACGACAACATTAAAGAGCGTTAAATATTTCATACAAAATTATGAAAACTTGAAACCAATAACGCGTTTATTAAATTTTTGAATAGTTGTCAACATTTCTGTTGGTTAAACTAAAAATCAAACAAAAATATTAATTGAATCAGTAAAAAAATTTGTAGAAATTAAAAAAAATTTCAAACAAGCGTATATGGACTCATGTTTGAACAAATTGAGTCATTTGGGTAAATGCCGTTATTTGATCTTTTATGTATGTCATTTACCCTACAGTAATTGGGGTAGCATGTATGCATTTTAGATTGGTTATTGGGTAACACCCTCACCGTTAAGAGAAAAATTAGGGGAGTAATTTTTCTTGATATTTTCATAGTACTGTAAAAATTTTCTTATAATTATAATGTGTTGTTTTTATTAATGATTCTTAAAATCTATTCGCATAATTTATTTTTATATCTCTATACTTTTGTTTTTACATAGTATGTTCTATTCATTAGTTCTTAATCATAGGTATGGTTTTTTATTTTTGTTTTAACATAGTTTTAATCACTAGTTATTAATCCTAGGTATGGTTTTAATTGGTTGTTGTGCATTTGTTTTTCTACCCCGTTATAATCTACAATAGTATTTACACCATTACTTCTTATTATTCTATATGGGCTTTCGTTTCTCTTTCTATTTTCTACTTTTATTAAAACAAAATCTCCTATATTTAAATTTAATCTATTATTATATTTATTGTCTAGTATTCTTTTTTCTTTTGTTTTTATTGTAAGTTCTTTGGCTCTCTCTACAGAAAACTTTAGTTTTTGTTTCAGCTCTTTTGCAAAATCATCATAATTATAGATTTTAATTCCCTCATTGTTACTGATTTCTGATGGTAAACATGGTAATTTACCATAAACTAGTTCGAATGGCGTGTAACCAGTGTCTATGTGTGGTGCCGTATTATAGGCGAAAGTAAAATAGTTTATCCACTTATCCCATTCATAATCATTTGCTGTTGTTAGCAAGAATTCATTGAGAACTCTATGATTTCTTTCTACCGAAACTATTGTTTCATGGTGGTAAGGGGTTGAAAATGTCTGCTTAATTTTAAGTAACGAGCATATGTTACGCATCAGTTAATTTTTAAATTCAGTCCCGTTGTCCGATTTAAGCACTTTAAATTTTCCGTATTTTAAAATTAATTGTTCTACTAATGTTTTGGCAGTTGTAAGTGCATCTTTTATTGACATTGGGTGCGCAATAACGAATTTTGTTAGTTCACATTGCATTGACAATATGTATCGGTATCCGTTTGAAATACGAAGAGGTCCTACAGTATCAATTGATATTATCTCAAAACTGTTGTTTGGGGTGTTTGTTAACGTAAGTGGTTTTTTGTATGTTCTTTGTTTGTTTGCTTATGTTACACTTGTCACAATATCTTACAAATAGTTTAACCATCTTGTTCATGTTTTGCCAAATGTGCCGCTGTTTCAATTTAATTACAGTTTTTCTAATTCCTAAGTGGCCTGCGTGTGTGGCATTGTGGAATTTATCGATGAGTTTATATTTCAATATTTCAATATGTCATCTGTTATTCTTGTTGGGGAATTGTATATTAATATTCTAAGTTGAGGACTTTGGTTGTTTACTTTTATTTTTGCATATGCTTCTTTTAATTTTTCCATTGTATACATTTTAAATATTTTATCATTCTCTGCTAGCGCTAATTCTTTTATCCTTTCTTTATTCATTTTAGATGTCAGTTTCCTCAGAATCGAATCTAGTTTCGCTGAGTTATCGCTGAATCTTGCATGCATATCATTATCATTTTGTACGTTTTGGGCATGTAACTTCTTCATAATCGAATCTTGTTTCGATGAATTATCATTTCATCCTTTATTCATATAATTATTATTTTCGGTACGTGATTTCTTCATGATCGAATCTTGTTTCGATGAATTATCATCAAGTCCTATGTGCACAATATTATCTTCAATTATTATATCGACTTCTTCTATATCTTCAAACTTATTAAACTGTAATTTCTTTATATTCTTGACGTCATTTATGGATATATATATTTCGGTTTGTGCTTTGTTGTGATACAGACGTGTATTCTTAACCCCGCATACGATTTGCATTTTTAATTAATCACATTTGATTTAATAATATAAACAGCGAATGGAAGCTTTTGTTGTTTAAATTATTTAACATAAAAGTGAACTATTAAAACGAAAAAAAGACTTAAATAAAGAAAAATAGTAAAAATAAATACGTACTAATATTCATACACGCGTATGTATAGATACATATTCTGAGCAAAAACATTTTAGTTTAAATTCCTCATTTTATTGTTGTTGTAAAACACAATAAATAAGAAAAATATTAAAAGCACAGTTAAACGGTGAAAAACAAAAACAATTTATTGCATGAATAAAAACAATGAAACAACAATAAAACTTAATCAAAGAAATGTTTATATTACAGCGCATGCTAACGAAGACAATGCTGTAATAAATAAAACAAAAAAAAAACAATAGTAACTACCTAACGGCTAAACCAATTGTTCGAACACGTTCCCTTTCGCCCTCTATTTTTACAAAGACGGTTGATGGCAGTGTTGCAAAATTGAAATTTTGAAATGGTACTGAACTTCAACTAAAAGAGTATTTTTCCCAACAAATGGTACTTTTTATTAAAAAAACAATAATATATGAAAATAAAAGGAACAAAAAATATTTTATTGGAATTCATTGATCTAAGTATTTAATAGCAAACAGTATTTATATTTGAGGTACAGATGTAAATAATACTTCTATTATACATAAGCGTCATGCGCCCTATCCATTTACAATATTATTGTATATGCTATTCGCTATATTATTTTTATATGGCCCTATATTATTCAATTAGTGGCACAATGGTTTCAATTAAAATATGGCGCAACTCTTATAATAAAAAAATTACCTTTAAAGCAAAGCAACGTAGTACCTTGTTGCAAACACATTTCACAGTATATTGCACTTATTTTCTGATTTCGATTCTTGCCAATATATTGTGTCACCTTCGAATATCACAAACCCATTGGCGATAAAATTGAACAGTTATATTGCAAGTATATAAGCAGCTTAAGGTACGTTTTTCAGTATTTTCTGAAAGAAAATATTTGAAATAGTTCATATATTTATGAATAAGTAAATAAATTAAAAATTTTATTTTTGTCAACATAAATTTTTACTGGTATTTATATTTTTACTTTTGCAAAGTTACATAATTCAGAATTTTACATATATTACATACATAGAACTAAGTTCTAAAAAAAGTTTAAAAGATGAATGTTGAAAAATAAAGATCTTTAGTTTTTATAAAAGTTGAAACAGTTTCTATGTGTAAACGATTTCTTCCTTTGCTTTTTACATCATTTTGCATTTGAAAATGTGCGTTCAATTGATGCTCAGAAATGTGGTATCGATAAAATACCAAAAGCAATATGTGAAATGTCAGCAAACATTAGTTTCGTTCTTAATATTGGCTATATTTTTCCAAGAAATTTAAATATATTCAGTTCTGAAATGCTTTATTTCTGAAAGATCCACTAGAACACGGAATTGAGAATTGATATACTTATAGTTTTCTTTTTCGTTTGTAAATTACATTTATAACATCACCACATTATGTTAATGGTTTTTCCAGAAACAATATTTTCTGGAGTGACTGGATCTGATTATTACTTTTAAGGTTTTATGTTTAAAACAAAATTTAGTTCTAAATTTTTCGCAAATTGTCGAATAAAACGATTTCGCAGTTTCTTTTACTTTACCATTTCCTTAACATTGCATGTTGCTATAAATATGGTTTTCATTGAAATTTTCCACTAACATATTATCCTATGCATCCCTTTTTTAAATTTTCTTGAAAGTTGTAAAAACAAATATCCCATTCTGGAAAGCGAAATATGAATCTTGGCGTCCACGCTTTGCATTTCAATATTAACCTCGTTAATTATGATAACCTAAGCCTGCTATCCAAATGATCACATTTACAGTTATAAAGTTAAGTGTTAAAAAGCTCAAAGCATAAAAAAGTACTGAAAACAACGCAGGGGTACTGCGGTATTTTTAATATGAAAAAGTACTGAAAAAAGTACCAAAGTACTGAATTTTTCAACACTGGTTGATGGTGATACGTTAAAAAATATAAACCTCTCACTTGCAAGTGTTGCCACAACGGCAAACACAATCTTAGTAACAAATGGTACCATGATCTCTAACACAGATGCAATGCAAACATCTCAAGTAAAAAGTGGTCAAAAGCTTCAAGTACAAGTTGGTATGGACAGGTACATAACAGTGCTTAAACAGGGTCGCAGCCCTACCTCTGCAGCTATGCTTCGGCCTCAAAAGTACCATCTTTTGATAAAATAAACTCTCAAAATCGTTTTGCAATTCTGGAGGATGAATCCTCGGAATCACCAAACGTCATAAAATCTTCTAAGCCACCCCCGATATATCTAAGGGAGCAAAACTCAAGTGAGTTAATAAAGCGTGTGATCTCGGTAATAGGTGTAAATTCGTTTTACGTAACTGCAATTAAGTGTGGTAATATAAACGAGACAAAAATTCAGGTTAATCATGATAATGATTTTCGTAAAATAACTAACAAATTCGAAGCCCTTTAAAAAAGCTTTTACACATATCAAATGAAGAGCAGCAAAGGCCTTCAGATAGTGATCAAGGGCATAGACTCATGCGTGGACCGAGATGAAATTAAAACTTTTTTGGAAGAGAAGGAAAAAAAGTTACAAATATTAAAAAATAGGGGAAAAAATCCCCAACCATCATTTCGTGTGGAGTTAGAACCTGGCGACATTAAGCCTAAAAAAAATGAAACGCATCCTATTTATAATTTAAAATATATTCTCTACAGAAGAATTACTATAGAGGAGCCGCACAAACGAAATGGTCCCGTTCAATGTCTTAATTGCCAAGAATTTCGCCATACTGCTATTAACCCCCTGTTTGCGTCGTATGTGGAGAATTACATTGTACAGTCCAGTGCGATAAGTCTAAAAATGACCCCAATGTAAAAAGATGTAGCAACTGTGGCGGTAATCACACTGTCAATTATAGAGGATTCCCTGTATATACTATCGTCAAGCAGTCGGTTGGACCGAAAACTAATTCCATTCAAATGCAGGTAACAAATTAAGTAAACACTAATGACATTCAGGCTCAGAACTTCTTATGCTAACGTCCTAAAATCAAACTATGTGCCAATGCAAGATGCTTCGCCAAGTAATGATGAAACTTCAGTTTCTAATTTAAGTCCTTAGAAAAATCCATGGAAACATTAGTGCAAACAGTAAATAATTTTACGAACACAATGGGAAATATGATGCAGGAAATTCTTAGAATGCAATTGATGTTATTGCAAGCTGTACTTAACAAGTCTTGAACTGCTTAAAAATTAGTTTTTGGAACGCAAACGGCATCCGCCAACATAAAAATGAACTAGAATACTTTCTTAAAAATAAACAAATTGATGTCATGATGGTTTCTGAAACTCATTTGACCTCAAGAAATACGTTTAAAATCAATGGTTATGTACTATATGGTACCAAGGGCCCTCGAGATAGAGCTTGTTGAGGTTCAGCCATTTTGATAAAAACCAGATTCAAATACCACCTAATGTGTGATCATCGTAAAGATGATCTCCAAGCAACGAACATTTGCGTTGAAGAATTAAATAGCAACCTTGTTATTTCATCCTTATACTCACCACCTAGATTTGCAATATCAGAAAGCCAATATTATGAATATTATAAGTCATTGGGGCCCTGTTGCCTGGCTGCTGGCGATTATAACGCTAAACATGCCTTCCGGGGGTCACGTCTAATAACACCAAGGGGTCGTGTTTTGTTGAATACAATCTCTAAAATGAATTTAAATGTTGTCGCAAGCGGACAACCAACATATTGGCCTGCTGAACCGCTGATTCCAGATGTCATTGATTTTGGCGTGGTTAAAAACATCCCCACAGAAGCGATTCACGTTGAAGATTCATTAGAATTATCTTCCGACCATACACCTACAATTGTTACTATAATGAACCCTAATAGAATTGTATCTCCGACTGGTCACTTAGCGACGACAGCTACGCAAATTAACTGGTTAAAATATAGAAAATACCTCAGCACCCATTGCACAGAAAATATTCCGCTTAGTACACCGGAGTATGTAGGTCGCTCTATTGCCAATTTTGACAGTTTTCTGAAACTAGCTGTTCAACATTCCAGTATTGGCCCCAAAAAAAAAAAAAAAATATTAAAATATATTCCACAGATGTCGAGCGTCTCTTGTCTGAAAAAAGGAGCACTCGAAGAGAGTGGCAATTGCACAGATCCCCGTTACTTAAGAACTTACTAAAAGAGTGTACAAAAAAGCTTAGAAAGTTACTGCAGACTCAGAAAACGGCTTCTCTGGAAAAATATCTTAAGGAACTTGATGCAACCCCACAATCAGACTACTCATTATGGCGTGCAGCTAGAAATCTCAAAAGGCCAGTTGTCTCTAAACCACCATTAAGAGACTTGAATGGTAGTTGGGCAAGAAACGATATTGAAAAAGGAAATCTGTTTGTTAATCATTTAAAATACGTATTTACCCCAAACATATCTCACGATATTGCGGCCGACTTACCACCTGTTGTTGCTAGAGCAGCTGTTCCCCTAAGATTTGAGATAAGAGAAATCGAAAAAGCTATTTGTGATTTAAACCCCAAGAAGGCTCCTGGTAACAAAATGCTTCTGGAGCTACCCAGCATAGCAAAGAAAATTATTCTTTTAGTTTTTAATGCTATTTTACGACTTGAATACTACCCTCAAGAATGGAAGGTCTCCTTAGTTACGATGATACCAAAGCCAGGAAAAGATCACACCAAAGTTGAGTCATATAGGCCTATCAGCTTATTATCTAATATATCAAAGCTGTTTGAGAAGCTCTTAGCGTCCAAATTAACCCTAATTTTAAATGACAATGGGTGTATACCTAACCATCAATTCGGTTTCAGACGAGAACATAGCACAATTGAACAAACCCATCGGATAGCAAACGCCATACGAAAAGCCTTTGAAGAAAGAAAATATTGTTCCGCTCTCTTCATCGATGTCTCTCAAGCTTTTGATAAAGTCTGGCATGTAGGTTTGTTACATAAATTGAAGCTGAACCTACCACTTAACACACACAAGCTGTTAGAAAGCTACTTGGTCGGTCGAAAATTTATTATTAAAGAAGGTGATTTTTTAAGTTCTCCTCAGACAATTGAAGCTGGAGTCCCTCAGAGAAGTATCCTGGGCCCACTTTTTTATATTATATATACCTCGGACATGCCGACAAACAATTACACCCTAACCTCAACTTTTGCTGATGATACAGCTTTCCTAAGCGTACACGAGAACAGTCGTGAAGCATCTCGATACCTGCAGGATCATATATTTCAACTAGAACTGTGGTTAAAACAATGGAGAATAAAGGTCAATGAGCCAAAATGCGTACATATTACATTTACCTTGCGTCGGGAAACATGCCCCCCTATTAAAATCAATAATCAACTAGTGCCTCAACAATCGCATGTCAAATATCTCGGTATTCATCTAGATTGGCGTTTAACATTGAAATGCCATATAGAAGCAAAATTAACCCAAATGAAACTAAAAGCAAATTAACTGGCTTATTGGAAGAAATTCTGTTCTTAGTCTCTATTGCAAAATACTTTACAACTCTATTTTAAAGCCAATATGGTGCTACGGTATTCAACTACGGGGCACTGCCTCGCCTTCAAATATCGAAAAAATTCAAAGGCGCCAAAATTAACTTCTTCGAATAATCACAGCTGCCCCTTGGTATGTTAAAAACACAAATATCCACAAGGATCTCAATGTGCCACTGGTAAGGACTATTATTACGAAGTATGCGGTAAAATATTTAAAAAGGCTAGAGTTGCACCCAAATCCACTAGGTCGAAATATTTAAAGGATTGCGGCCACACTCGCTTAAGGAGAAGAGACACTTATTAAGATGAGCGATAAACTCCTATATACATATGTGAACAGAACCCGTGATGAAGAAAATTTTTGTCTGGCACCGGCAGGACAAAAAATAAAGAATTAGGATAAGATTTGATTAATTATTGTTAGTACATATTTAATATATGAAGATTCTATAAATAAATAATGAAAAAAAAAAATTATGGATGTGCATTCCCATATTTGAAGTTGATCAGACTCCTGAGATATGCGTTTTTTCACATTATTTTTGCCCTTCTTCGTATTATTTCTGTTCGCGCGCGCTTTATTCATATCTATCTTTTCATCTACTTTATTTGGCTCTTTATTTGTTATTTTATTTGCCTCTTTTAATTTCATATTATCTTCATTTTTCTTTTTCATTGCCCGTGTGGTTATTAGTATTTTCCTTTCTGTTTTATCATTCTCCAACGGTATCATTTAGTGTTTATATTTCCTTTTTTATAAATAATTGTAAAATCGTAATCGCTAAGATGTAGCCTAATTCTTGTCATTTTGATGATGGATTTTTGTGTGAGAAAGGGATATTAGTGGTCTGTGGGCTGTCACTACTATGAATGTACGACCGTATAAATATGGTTTAAAAAAATTTATTCCCCAATGAATTACGAGCCATTTCTTTTCTATTATTGATTTGTTCAAGTCGTGTTTCTATAATAAATTTTTATAATAATTGCAGAATGCAACAAATCGTCGTACTTCGTCCGTGTTTCTTGGTATTGTATAGTTCTTTATTACTTTATACTTTGATGGGTCTGTTTTCACACCGTCTTTTGTTATTAGATGTCCTAAGTCAACTACTTTAGGTCTTAAAAAACAACATTTCTTTGGATTCAATTTAAGATTATATTTTTGCAGCCTATCAAGAACTTTTATTAAGTTTTGATTGTTATGATTTTAACTGCAACGGTATACAATTATATCATCTACATAGAGAAATGCTTCAGATTCTAGTCCGGATAATGCTATGGTATGCATTCTTTGAAAGCTGTTAGATGAAATTTTTAGTTCGAATGGAAGTCTTTTAAATTGAAAATGTCCTTGTGGTGTTGAAAATGCAGTTAGTGGTATGTAGTTCTTATTAAGGCCCTAAATTTGTAAAACGCAAACGCAACGCCAAAAATTATATTGAAAGCAAAAACAAAATCGAAAATATTTCATAATTTCGTTGTTGTTTTCTATAGAGATGCATATTGAATTTTTAAATTTTAAACTACGCACATCTTGTGGCGTTGATAATTTTAAAACGCAATATGTATTTCTGTAGAAAGCAACAACAACATTTTGACAAATTTTTTTTTTTTTGGCATTGCGTTGCGTTTTACAAATTTAGGGCCTTAATTCAATTTGATGAAAAGAACTAGTCATATAGAGTGTAGAAAACCATTTTGCTTTACCTAGTTTGTCCAAAATATCCTCTAGTAAGTGGAAATTTGTCATTAAGTCTTCTAAAATCGACAACAAGTCTCCATTTCTTTTTATCTTCCATGTTTTTCTTTGGTACTAAAAGGAGTGGAGCATTGTATGGACTAACGGATGGTTATATAATTTCGTCATCAAGCATTTTCTGTACCTGTTGATTTATTATATCTGTATGTGAATGTGGTAATCTATAGTTTTTTATATACACAGAAGTGTTGACTGAGGTTGTGATTTTTTTGTTTGTAAAAATATTTGACACTTAATTTTTCGTCTTCTAACTGAAAAACGTTTTGATATTTTTTAAATATTTCTTTTAATTGTGTTTTTGCATATTCGTCACCGTAGTCTAATTGCAAGGCATTCAAAATTTTATTTAAACGTTCGTCGCTGTTTATATTGTTGTAATTTAATATGTCATAGTTTTTTAGTGGGTCAGTGTGTAGTTGAATGCCCTGTAAAGTTGTTGTCTCATGTGTTGTGTTTAAAATTTTGACGTGTGTCATACCGTGTTTAGATGCTTTTGAATTACTTAAAAAAACTCCGTCTTTTAATTCGGTATTAAATATGACGCAATCTTCAGTGAGGTTCAATTTTAGCGGTTGTATAATTTCTGTTCGTGGTGGTATAGTTATTTTTAAGGAGTCGAATGCTTTTGTTTGCATTGGAAAAATTATAGTTTCATTGTTTGTAAACAAAGAAATTGTAAATGTCTCGTTATCTATTTTGCATAAGTATTCCTTTAAAAAGTCTCTCCCTATTATTCCGTCCGTCTCTATTGGGAAATTATCATCTACTAGATGGAATTTGTATTTACATGTCGGGTCTGCTAGTGATAGTTCAAGTTCGCTTGTCCCTAATGAATGTATCTCTTCCTTAGTGATGCCTGTTAATTTGCATCTGTTCTCCACATTTAATGGTTCATCATCAAAAATTTCTCTAGTGCGAAGAAATATTAATTGTTTGTTTTTGTACTTAGCGATTATGAAATTTGTATTATTACTTGAAACTTTGTATATCTTTAATTTTGGCTGTCCGGAATATCTCTGTATTCCGAGCCGTCCTCGTTTCCCTCAGCTTGTACCGTGCGTATATACCTTCTGTTGTCGTTGTTATTGTTTCTGTTATCATTGTTTCCATTAAGCTGGAGGTCCACACCACGCGTTTTCGCCTCCACGCAGTGCATACTTTTCTAACCTTACTTGCGTTCTACGTTTCAAGTTACATGCAACGCTTTTTATGCAGCAACAGCACAAGTATATATATAATTTAATTTGTCAAAATCAGCTGACTTGTTCGAACGCTGCCTGTGACGCTTACAGAAGTAGAAAGTAAACCTACTTTTCGCATCAAGGCATCTACGCTTTTGTGCATGGAACGTACTACGTATAACTACACAGATTCTACTTTTTTGACAGCTGCGTATGCAGCGAAAAAGCGAGTAACGCGTGGTGTGGACCTGCAGCTTTAGAACTGCTATTATTATTTCTACCATTATTGTTGTTACTTCTGTTGTTTTGGTAGTTGTTATTTAGTCCGTTATAATTGTTATATAGAAGTTTGTATTTCTTCGTGCATTATTATTATCGTAATTGCTGTTTCTAGCGTAATTATTATTGTTGAAGCTGTGATTACTGTTGTAAGTATTGCCTCTGTTGAAATTCGCATTGTTCAGGCTAGTTTCTCCTTCTAGCCTCCTAACAATTTTTCAACAAAATTAAATGAAACCACGGTTTGGGTTTTTTCTTTAAATTAAAAGTAACAAATTTATTGGCTTCTTGCCTGGTTGAAGTTCAAAATTATACTTAAAAACTAAATAACAAAAAGGGTTTGTAGTTAGCAAACAAACTCAAAGGAAAACAACAAACTCAAGAGCAAAGTGTATATGTATGCATATACTTATATGTATAACAAAATACATGAAATTAATGAGAACTGGAAAATTCGAAGACAAAATACAAATTTAAAAAAATTAAAAATTAAATAAAATCAAAATTTCAACAATCAAATTCAAATTTAAAATTTAAGAAAACTAGATTTAAACAAAAAATAATAAAAATCAAAGGAAATTAAAAATTTAAAGAAAATTAGCAAAATAAATGAAAATTAGAAAAATGAATATAAAATATGGCTGAAGTCGCTTCAACACGCATTGTTGCTATGGTTCTAGTATTAAAATTATTGTTTCTGTTAAAGTTTTGGTTATTGTATTGCTTGTTATTGTTGTAGTTAGAAAATGTGTTGTTATTTCTGTTATAATATTGTGGTTGAAACCGTGGTTCCTCTCTTTTAACATGCAGAATTTCGTTATGCGTTGCCTTCTTTTCATTTTCAATCTCAACTGCAAGGTCTGATGTTTCTTGTAATGTAGTCGGTCGGGCAGCGTATATGGTCGACTTGAAACATTCATTTAAACCTTTCTTAAATGTATCTAAAGCAAGTTTATTATTTAATCGAACTATAACGATTTTCTCAGCTTCTGAAACTTGATTTCCTAACTCTTCTATGCCTAACTTATTTATATTGTCAATGATACCTGTTATTTTCTCCCTATACGAATTAATTGACATTTTCCCTTGGAATAATGTATTGAGTTTAGTTTGTAACTCTGAAATTGTTTTATTGCCTTTATACCTTTGCTCTAATAGTTTATTGAGCGCTTCGAAATTTTGAGGCTTTGTATAGCTTCCAATTGATGTTCTGACTTGTGAGGATAATTAAGCATGACTAACATACTGAAGAAAATCTATTTTTGCTGTGTCTGATAGGATCTTATTTATTAGTTCTGCTGTTATTACAAAACTGTCTAATTCAATGTAATTACCTGTAAATAAATGTAATGCTTTTGCAATCGTTTCTAGATTAAACGATGCCATGTCTATGTCTTTTGTTTCTAATGGTTTCTTTATACTATTCCTTAGGTATTCTTCTACGAGTTTGTAAAGATTATTAAACTCTAATTTTAAAGCTAATTTTTTTGTATCTTCCTCTTGTAACTGGATTAGTTGAAATTCTCTTTTTAAATTTTCTACATATTCTAATTTATTTAATACCGTCGCTTCAGTATAGGTTCTCCCTGGACTCTTTTTGAAGTTCCTCCAGAATTCCTTTAAGCTACTTAATTTCTCTTCGATATATCTTCTAGACTTATTTATAAGTTAAAATTAATTAATTTATTATTTTCTTTAAAATTTATACATTAGTTATAATTTTAATGTTATTATTATTTCTTTATATTAAAATATAATCCATTAATTCTATATGCTGCGTATAGTATTAATATAACTACAAATAAAGTTTTAACATATTCCGGCACTAACTCTTCTGTATTTATCTCTAAATTTCTGTTAATTTTTGGAGGCTCTCTTTCATTACCATACATATATTCTTTAATTTTAATTTTACAATTTTATTTTATACTAGCTGTCCCGGCAAACGTTGTTTTGCCACATAACTTATTTCTAGTGAGAGAAAGAGGAATAAAGCGCTTTATACCATGATCGGCGATGAAAAAAAAACAATAGCTTTTTAGTTCTGTTCGTTACATATTCAATAGTTAAACATAAAAAAGTGATGTATTTTTTATCCATTACGAAGGTCAATTGCGTTAACGATATTTTCTGTCAGTCCGTCCTAAGCAAACACAAATAAGCTCGATGGCTTGCCGACGCGAGAACATGCCACGTATAATTGTCCGTGTGAAAAACATGGTGTGCCCAAATCTAAGCCGCAAACAGACTTCATTTGGCCTTGCGACTTATTGATTTACATTGCAAATGCCAATCTAATAGGAAATTAAACGTGTTTGAATTTAATTGGGATTTCTGTGGCAATCATCGGAGTTCGTGCCAGCAAAACATTTTCGTCTCGGAATTTACCATTCAAAATGGTAGCTTCGATAACGTTTTTCATCAATTGTTTAACGACCAATCGTGTACCATTGCATAACCGAAGTAGAAACAAATTTATCAAAAAGATACATAAACTTTTCCAAAGAATCGGTTAATTAATTAAGAAGGTTTAGGAGGGGGTGCTTTTACCTATTTTGCTTTATTTTACGCCGTAAATTTTAAAGTTTATAGCCTTTAGTTCCTTCAAGACTTTTAAAATATCATCGGATAATTAATTAAGAAGACATGGGTAGAGGTAGGATTTACCCCTTTTGCCCTAATTGTTGGAATTTCCAAAAAATTTATATCTTAAAGTTCCTTTAGATATTACAGCGTCTGCATGCCAAATTTTAAGAAAACCGGTTGATTAGTTAAGAAGATATAGGGAGGGGTAGCGTTTACCCCTCTTGCCCTATTTTACGCCGTAAATAATAAAAATAATCCCCAAAGTACCCTTAACTTTTGGTTTAAAGCGGTCGACCCGTTTTCGCAGTTAGTGGTGACATCAAATTGTACACTTCTTTTTATATATATAGATATATATTTTAAATCATTAATAATCTTAATTATATATTTAAATAGTAAAAAAATTTTATTATTTTTATAATGGTTTTATTCTTTGCTTCCTACACTATTGCAATACCTCCTAATCATCAAGACTGTCTCTAATTCTACTTTTCTTCTGTTTATTACATCGTCTGCGGTTGGTGTACCTTCAATTCCTAATGTCTTCCATAATTCTGCTAGCCATTTGATTCTTCGTTCTAAGCTCCATTCTTTATGTTCTTTTGGTTTAAAATCTATAGGATTTTTTAGCTTAATAACTTTCCTTTTATACATTTGAATTTTAAAATTAATTGATATTAAATTTGTATAAAAAGTTTTTTTTTTTTGTTTATAATTAGTATTGTGGTTATTTTGTCGAACCATTTATGGTTTTAATCCAAATTTTAATATTTTTTTAATCAGGCTCAAGTTCATCAAATTTAATCTTTCATTAAATTATTTTTATGAAGAAAGGAATTTTACAACATGAAAATTAATCAAAATTGTTATTGATAATTTTTCCTTCTCGACTGACCTGAGATTCGAACTCAGGCGGCTGGACTGAGATTCGAACCCAGGCGGCTGGTTACCCTGACATGTTTCGATCACAACCACTTGATCTCCTCAGAGGGATTTTCCGTCTTAGGCCGAGGCCACGCAATGAGCGGCTAAGCGTCAAGCGTCTGAGCGATGAGCGTCAAGTTTGAGCTGCAAGTGGCTTATTACTAAGCGTCATTTCTGAGCGGTTAGTTGTTAAAATGCTATTGTAAAGAGTGGATTGTTTAATGTTATTACGCGAAAATCGTATTCATATGAATTTAATGCGTTTATTAAGAAAAAAAAAACAATTTGCGGCCTGTTCGTCGATTTCGAGCGAAGACTTCGTTCGCTTAACTTACATTTAAAACAAAAACAAATTATAATATATATATTAATCGAAATCGACGAACAGGCCTTGGTGTTCATCATTAATCATATATATACAAATCTACCCAAATGTGAAATCCATTGATTTGCTGTTGCAAGCAGTTAACACTAGATTGACAAAATAAAAAAATAAATTTTCGGTTATATTTTTATTTTTAAAATTTGGTAATCTGTCTTGCCATAATAGCGGTCGGCTTTGTACAGATGAAATTGTAAGCTCCACATTCATTTTTGCCATATTTATTCTTTGACGCTCAGAAAACAACTAAAAATTAGAACAAGTTTTATTCCTGAGCGACGCCGCTTAGCCGCTCAAACATTTCGCTCGCCTGCCGCTCATTTCGTGGCCACTTCAATAGTATTTCATATGTTTTAATTTTTTGACGCTCATCGCTCAAACGCTTGACGCTTAGCCGCTCATTGCGTGGCCTCGGCCTTACACTCGCAGCCATCGATGACTGCTGACGTCAATAGTCACACATCAATCCTTAAACCAAATTGTATTTAACCTTTGGTAGATCGAAATTTGCTTTTTAATTGATTTTACATGTTTTTCCTTACTTCTGTTTTTTCGTACTTTTTGTCAAGAATTCTTCTTGAAGTCCAAAGTACATTTTTGTTTTTCCATGTTTGTCTTTCCCTTTCCTGTTGACCTTTTTCAGCACAACTTGAAGGACAAATGTACACATAGAACTCGTGCCTTAGCTTTAACAATAATTAGTGTTGTGTTTATTTTGTCGAACCATTTATGGTTTTAATCCAAATTTTAAAATTTTTTTAATCAGGCTCAAGTTCATCAAATTTAATCTTTCATTAAATTATTGTTATGAAGAAAGGAATTTTACAACATGAAAATTAATCAAAATTGTTATTGATAATTTTTACTTCTCAACTGACCTGAGATTCGAACCCAGGCGGCTGGTTTATATATATAATGTTTTGTTACAAGGTTTATGGATAATTTCCTTATGCCGCAAACTAATCCACAAAATTTGTTGGTTTTGTTTCTCTTCCTCCATCAAAAATTTAGAAGTCTTGGTATTTAAGGACTTTAACTTATTGCCAATACCGGCAGGATCTAAAAAATGTGGTGGTCCGAGTGGACAGGATCTACAAAAAATTGGTCCGAGTTGGCATGATCGCCATGAAGTTTTGGAAGTTATTTTTAGTAAGAGTGTATAGGTTTTGTTTTTATGATTTCCCTATAGCCAAATATACTTTTATACAGCTGTATGGGTTCAGCTTAAAGATTAGGCGTGTTGCGACAGCCAAATTAGAGACAAAAATAATTTAACTAGGCAATAAGTGCCACTTTATGTTTTCAGTATTAAAGTCTAATTTATTTGTGGGCTACTGCCCTTTTTATACTAATTTTACAATATTGCCTACATATTCTAACTTTTAGTATTAATTCTTATAATCTTTACCTCTCTTTCAGTACCATGGAATTATCATGGTTTTTCCTTATGCACAATGCTATGACCAATCAGAATGCATGAGTAAGGAATGTACTCATTTTCGTTAGACAATCCAAATTCATGTCACTCACATTCTGATTGATCTGCTTTACCATTATATGGACTCATGTTTGAACACATTGAGTCATTTAGGTAAATGCCGTTATCTGATCTTTTGTGTATGGCATTTACCCTATTTAATTGAACAGAACCCGCGACGACGAAATTTTGTCTGGCAGTGGCTGGACATATAAAATGTATTAGGATAAGATTTGATTAATTATTGTTGGTTCATATTAAATATATCTTAGATATCTCTGAAACTGCTGTGCCAGTTTTAGAAATAGTTTTTTATTTTACTGAATAGAGCAAAACCTTCTCAAGTTATAACAATATATCGTGAATGCTAGCGCTTATAATAATTTTGGTTATTCACTGAAAATCTATATATGGACATATTTCACGATATTGCGGCCGAGTTACCACTTGTTGTTGCTAGAGCAGCTGTTCCCCTAAGATTTTAGATAAGAGAAATCGAAAAGGCTATTTGTGATTTAAGCCCCAAGAAGGCTCCTGGTTTTGATAAGATCATCAACAAAAATGCTTCTGGAGCTACCCAGCATAGCAAAGAAAATTATTCTTTTAATCTTTAATGCTATTTTACGACTTGAATACTACCCTCAAGAATGGAAGGTCTCCTTAGTTACGATGATACCAAGCCAGGAAAAGATCACACCAAAGTTGAGTCATATAGGCCTATCAGCTTATTATCTAATATCTAAAGCTGGTTGAGAAGCTCTTAGCGTCCAAATTAACCCCAATTTTAAATGACAATGGGTGTATACCTAACCATCAATTCGGTTTCAGACGAGAACATAGCACAATTGAACAAACCCATCGGATAGTAAACGCCATAAGAAAAGCCTTTAAAGAAAGAAAATATTGCTCCGCTCTCTTCTTCGTTGTCTCTCAAGCGTTTGAAAAAGTCTGGCATGTAGGTTTGTTACATAAATTGAAGCTGAACCTACCGGTTAACACACAGAAGCTGTTAGAAAGCTACTTGGTCGGTCGAAAATTCATTATTAAAGAAGGTGATTTTTTAAGTTCTCCTCAGACAATTGAAGCTGGAGTCCCTCAGGGAAGCATCCTGGGCCCACTTTTTTATCTTATATATACCTCGGACATGCCGACAAACAATTACACCCTAACCTCAACTTTTGCTGATGATACAGCTTTCCTAAGCTTACACGAGAACAGTCGTGAAGCATCTTGATACCTGCAGGATCATATATTTCAACTAGAACTGTGGTTAAAACAATGGAGAATAAAGGTCAATGAGCAAAAATGCGTACATATTACATTTACCTTGCGTCGGGAAACATGCCCCCCTATTAAAATCAATAATCAACTAGTGCCTCAACAATCGCATGTCAAATATCTCGGTATTCATCTAGATCGGCGTTTAACATGGAAATGCCATATAGAAGCAAAATTAACCCAAATGAAACTAAAAGCAATTCAAATTAACTGGCTTATTGGAAGAAATTCTGTTCTTAGTCTCTATTGCAAACTACTTTACAACTCTATTTTAAAGCCAATATGGTGCTACGGTATTCAACTACGGGGCACTGCCTCGCCTTCAAATATCGAAAAAATTCAAAGGCGCCAAAATAAACTTCTTCGAATAATCACAGCTGCCCCTTGGTATGTTAAAAACACAAATATCCACAAGGATCTCAATGTGCCACTGGTAAGGACTATTATTACGAAGTATGCGGTAAAATATTTAAAAAGGCTAGAGTTGCACCCAAATCCACTAGGTCGAAATATTTAAAGGATTGCGGCCACACTCGCTTAAGGAGAAGAGACACTTATTAAGATGAGCGATAAACTCCTATATACATATGTGAACAGAACCCGTGATGAAGAAAATTTTTGTCTGGCACCGGCAGGACAAAAAATAAAGAATTAGGATAAGATTTGATTAATTATTGTTAGTTCATATTTAATATATGAAGATTCTATAAATAAATAATGAAAAAAAAAAATTATGGATGTGCATTCCCATATTTGAAGTTGATCAGACTCCTGAGATATGCGTTTTTTCACATTATTTTTGCCCTTCTTCGTATTATTTCTGTTCGCGCGCGCTTTATTCATATCTATCTTTTCATCTACTTTATTTGGCTCTTTATTTGTTATTTTATTTGCCTCTTTTAATTTCATATTATCTTCATTTTTCTTTTTCATTGCCCTTGTGGTTATTAGTATTTTCCTTTCTGTTTTATCATTCTCCAACGGTATCATTTAGTGTTTATATTTCCTTTTTTATAAATAACTAGCATTTAACCCGCTACTTCGTTAGCGTCTCCTTTTATTCGTGGACATATTTTTATGCCAAAATTTACTTTTCTAGGCTTAAACTTGTTTAAATTCAAGCATTTAACCCGCTACTTTTTAATCGGGCTTTTTCTTTCATGAACATATTTATATGCCAAAAAAGTTCCGAAATTTTTATTTCATAGGTTGATATTTACACAGGACTTTGCACCTATTATTTTGTGTTTCTAAGTTCAATATTATAGAAAATTCAAAAAGTACCACTCGTATAACACAAAAGCAAATGAAAGTAAGTTAATTTCCCGCATTATCCGTTTTGATACTTGTTTCACCCCATTTATGTATGAAACATTTCAGTATTGTGGTGGGAGCCCATAATTAAGTACGAATATGCCAATGAATGGAGACAAATATTTTGTAAAAAAGGACCACATGACCTTCCATGTTGAATTTTATGTTTCTAGGTCCAATACTAACGGAAATTCAAAAAGTACCGATTAATGAACAAAAAAGTACCTATAAGCCCTCTTTCAGGTTCTTATCCACTCAGGACCTTGCATGTTTAATTTTATGTTTCTGGGTCCAATATTAACGGAAATTAAAAAAGTACCAATTAAAGAATAAAAAAGTACCAACAAGTTCCCTAAAAAAATACCAGTTGCAGAAACAAAAAGCTAAAGAAAAACATAAATTTCCCGTATCTTCCCTTTTTGGTACTATTTTTCCCCCCCATTTAGTTATCAAAAATTTCAGTATTGTAGTGAGAGCTCATAATTAAGTACAAATATGTCAAAAAATGTTTTGTATAAAAAAGTACCAAAAATAGTTACGATTTTTACCCTTTAAATGTTCGAAATTCGAAAAAGTACCAAATTCATATTCGTATTTTTTTTGATAAGTTTCGAATGTTGTATAAACTTTGTTCCTATGTTGATTGGTTCAAAAGAAAGATGGGGTGCCAAAAAAGTACCAAAATTAAGGTTTTACCCGTTTGCTTCCTAATAGGACCAAATTTTAAAAAAATACCAGACACCTGTCCGCTTATTTTTCTAAAGAACAACGATAAGTATTACGTTTTTACCCTTTTTTACCCCTAAACATTCGAATTTCCAAAAATCCCGTCTTAGTGGATCGATTTGGGGAGTCACCTATCTCTGCTCCAAATGTCAAGTTTTTATCTAGAGGAGTTTAGGCTGTGCGATGATGAATAAGTGAGTCAGTCATTCAGTAACGTTACAATTATATATATATATATATATATATATAGATAGATGGATGAAGAAAAATTTTGTGAAAAAATAACAAAATTTGGAACGATTTTCACACCTTAAACATTTGAATTCAAAAAAAATCCAAATCTGTTTTGTATTTTTTAAGATAAGGTACGAATGTGATATAATTTGTATTTACCCTTTTACTCCACAAAAAGGCCATACTTCAAAAAAGTACCAAACACCAGTCTGTTAATTTTTTTAATTTTGAATCTCTTTTAGTTTAGGAGATATGAGGTTAGCGAATTTTTCTAATGAACAACAATAAACGTTAATGTTTTCCTTTAGCTTAGGAGGTATGAGGTTAGCAGGATCAATTGGGCGAGAGGAGAGCCTCCGGTCCAAATGTCAACCTTTTAGCTTCAGACGTTTAGGCTCTGCGATGACAGATAAATAGATGGAGAAAAAATCTTTTGTTAAAAGTAACAAACATATGTTGGTACAATTTTGACCCCTTAAACGTTCGAATTTTCATAAAGTACCAAATATACATTTGTATTTTTTAGATAAGTTACGAATGTTATATAATTTTTATTTCTATGTGTATTGATTTAAAAGCTAGATGGTGGAAAAAAGACCCAAAATACAGGTTTTACCCGTTTGCTACCTAAAAGGGCCGAATTTCGTAAAAGTACCAGACGGTTATTACCTTTTTTTATTTAATGCACAAAAATTAATATTAAATTAAATAAAAGTACCAGTTTATTTAAAACAATTTCCAGTTAGAGAACGAAAAAGAACCAAAATATCCTTTTTACAGATTTTCATTCACTCAGGAACTTGCATGTTTAATTTTATGTTTCTAGGTCCAACAAATACGGAAATTGAAAAGGTACCAGTTAAAGAACAAAATAGTTCCAAAAACCCTCTTGCAGATTCTCATTCACTCAGAACCTTGCATGTTTAATTTTTTCTTTCTAGGTCCAATACTAACGAAAATTCAAAAGTTACCAGTTAGTTAATAAAAAGTACCAAAAATTTCCCTCCTATAGATTCTCAACCACTCAGGACATTGCATGTTGAATTTAATTATTCTAGGTTCAATATTAACGTAAATTCAAAAAATTCCAGTTAATGAACAAAAAACAGTACCACAAAGCCCTCGTACAGATTCTTATTCACTTAGGATCTTGCATGTTTAATTTTACGTTTCTAAGTCCAATAAAAACGGATATTCAAAAAGTACCAGTTAAAGAACAACACAGTACTAAAAAGCCTATCTTACAGATTCTCATTCACTCAGGACCTTGCATGTTTAATTTTATCTTTCTAAGTCCAATACTAACGGAAATTTAAAAAGTACCAGTAAATAAATAAAAAAAAGTACCAAAAAGTTCCCTCTTATAGATTCTTATCCACTCAGGACATTGCATGTTGAACTTTATGATTCTAGGTGCAATATTAACGGCAATTCAAAAATTACCGGTTAAAGAACAACAAATGCCAAAAAGCCCTCTTACAGATTCAAATTCTCTCCGGACCTTTTATGTTTAATACTATGTTTCTAGGTCCAATACTAACGGAAATTCAAAAAGTACCAGTTAATGAACAAAAAAGTACCAAAAATCCCTCTTACAGATTCTCATTCACTCAGTACCTTGCATGTTTAATTTTATGTTTCTAGGTCCAATATTAACGGAAATTAAAAAAGTACCAGCCAAAGAACAAAAAAGTACCAAAAACTTCCCTCTTTTAGATTCCTATCCACTCATTACACATATTGAATTTTATATTTCTAGGTCCAATAATAACGGATATTCAAAAAGTACCAGTTAATGAACAAAAAAGTTCAAAAAACTTCCCTCT
This sequence comes from Pollenia griseotomentosa, assembly GCA_963931875.1. Classification (NCBI taxonomy): domain Eukaryota; kingdom Metazoa; phylum Arthropoda; class Insecta; order Diptera; family Polleniidae; genus Pollenia; species Pollenia griseotomentosa. Next base: position 106,463,724 of record OZ007564.1, on the reverse strand, counting down.
TATAGATTCTTAACCACTCAGGACATTGCATCTTGAATTTTATGTTTCTAGGTCTCAGTATTGGACGGGAATTATACCAAAAATACCAGTTGTAGAACCAAAAATCTAAAGAAAAATATCAAATTTCCCGTATTTCCCCTTTTTAGTACTATTTTTCCCCCATTAAAGTATAAAAAATTTCAGTATTGCAGTGGGAGTCAATAATTAAGTACGAATATGTCAATGAATGGAGAAAAATATTTTGTAAAAAAGGACCACATGACCTTGCATGTTGAATTTTACGTTTCTAGGTCCAATACCAAAAAGCGATTTTACAGATTCTCATTCACTCAGGACCTTGCATGTTTAATTTTATCTTTCTAGGTCTAATAACAACGGAAATTAAGAAAGTACCAGTCAAAGAATAAAAAAGTAACAAAAAGTTCACTCTTATTGATTTTCATCCTAGGTGCAATACTAACGGAAATTCAAAAAGTACCAATTGAAGAACAAAAAAGTACCAAAAAGTTCCATCACAGATTCTTATCCACTCAGCACATTACATGTTGAATTTAATGTTTCTAGGTCCAATAATGACGGAAATTCAAAAAGTACCAGTTAAAGAACAAAAAAGTACCACAAAGCCCTCTTACAGATTCTTATTCACTCAGGACCTTGCATGTTTAATTTTATCTCTCTAGGTCCAATACCAACTGAAATTCAAAAAGTACCAGTCAAAAAATAAAAAAGTACCAAAAAGATCACTCTTACAGATTCTCGTTCACTCAGGACATTACATTTTAAATTTTATGTTTCTAGGTCCAATATTAACGGAAATTCAAAAAGTACCAGTTATAGAACAAAAAAAGTACCAAAAAGTTCCGCAATAGATTCATATCCCCTCAGGACGTTGCATGTTGAATCTTATGTTTTTGGGTCCAATATTAACGATAATTAAAAAAATACCAGTTGTAGAACCAAAAAGCTAAAGAAAAATATCAAATTTCCCGTATTTCCTTTTTTTGGTACTATTTGTTCCCCCCATTAAAGTTTCAAAAATTTCAGTATTGTAGTGTGGGGCCATAATTTGGTACGAATATCTCAATGAATGTAGAAAAATGTTTTGTAAAAAAAAGTACCAAAAATAGTTACGATTTTTACCCCTTAAATGTTCGAATTTCGAAAAAGTACCAAATTTATATTCGTATTTTTTTGGTAACTTTCGAATGTGGTATAAACTTTGTTTCTATGTTTATTGGATCAAAAGATAGGTGGGGTGTCAAGAAAGTACCAAAATTCAGGTTTTACCCGTTTACTCCCTAAAAGGGCCGAATTTCAAAAAAGTACCAGACACCTGTCCGCTAATTTTTTTAAAGAACACCGATAAGTATTACATTTTTTTTGTATCTCTTTTAGTTTTGGAGATATAAGATTACCGAATTTTCCCGTTTTTACCCTTTTTTACCCCCTTAGCATTCGAATTTCCAAAAATCCCGTCTTAGTGGATCGATTTGGGGTGTGACCAATCTCTGGTCCAAATTTCAAGTGTTTAGCTTCAGGCGTTTAGGCTGTGCGATGATGAATCAGTGAGTCAGTCAGTCAGTCAGTCAGTAACGTTATAATTTTATATATATAGATTGTAAAATCGTAATCGCTAAGATGTAGCCTAATTCTTGTCATTTTGATGATGGATTTTTGTGTGAGAAAGGGATATTAGTGGTCTGTGGGCTGTTACTACTATGAATGTACGACCGTATAAATATGGTTTAAAAAAATTTATTCCCCAATGAATTACGAGCCATTTCTTTTCTATTATTGATTTGTTCAAGTCGTGTTTATTTTTAAAATTTTTTTTTTTATAATAATTGCAGAATGCAACAAATCGTACTACTTCGTCCGTGTTTCTTGGTATTGTATAGTTCTTTATTACTTTATACTTTGATGGGTCTGTTTTCACACCGTCTTTTGTTATTAGATGTCCTAAGTCAACTACTTTAGGTCTTAAAAAACAACATTTCTTTGGATTCAATTTAAGATTATATTTTTGCAGCCTATCAAGAACTTTTATTAAGTTTTGATTGTTATGATTTTAACTGCAACGGTATACAATTATATCATCTACATAGAGAAATGCTTCAGATTCTAGTCCGGATAATGCTATGGTATGCATTCTTTGAAAGCTGTTAGATGAAATTTTTAGTTCGAATGGAAGTCTTTTAAATTGAAAATGTCCTTGTGGTGTTGAAAATGCAGTTAGTGGTATGTAGTTCTTATTAAGGCCCTAAATTTGTAAAACGCAAACGCAACGCCAAAAATTATATTGAAAGCAAAAACAAAATCGAAAATATTTCATAATTTCGTTGTTGTTTTCTATAGAGATGCATATTGAATTTTTAAATTTTAAACTACGCACATCTTGTGGCGTTGATAATTTTAAAACGCAATATGTATTTCTGTAGAAAGCAACAACAACATTTTGACAAATTTTTTTTTTTTTTTGGCATTGCGTTGCGTTTTACAAATTTAGGGCCTTAATTCAATTTGATGAAAAGAACTAGTCATATAGAGTGTAGAAAACCATTTTGCTTTACCTAGTTTGTCCAAAATATCCTCTAGTAAGTGGAAATTTGTCATTAAGTCTTCTAAAATCGACAACAAGTCTCCATTTCTTTTTATCTTCCATGTTTTTCTTTGGTACTAAAAGGAGTGGAGCATTGTATGGACTAACGGATGGTTATATTATTTCGTCATCAAGCATTTTCTGTACCTGTTGATTTATTATATCTGTATGTGAATGTGGTAATCTATAGTTTTTTATATACACAGAAGTGTTGACTGAGGTTGTGATTTTTTTGTTTGTAAAAATATTTGACACTTAATTTTTCGTCTTCTAACTGAAAAACGTTTTGATATTTTTTAAATATTTCTTTTAATTGTGTTTTTGCATATTCGTCACCGTAGTCTAATTGCAAGGCATTCAAAATTTTATTTAAACGTTCGTCGCTGTTTATATTGTTGTAATTTAATATGTCATAGTTTTTTAGTGGGTCAGTGTGTAGTTGAATGCCCTGTAAAGTTGTTGTCTCATGTGTTGTGTTTAAAATTTTGACGTGTGTCATACCGTGTTTAGATGCTTTTGAATTACTTAAAAAAACTCCGTCTTTTAATTCGGTATTAAATATGACGCAATCTTCAGTGAGGTTCAATTTTAGCGGTTGTATAATTTCTGTTCGTGGTGGTATAGTTATTTTTAAGGAGTCGAATGCTTTTGTTTGCATTGGAAAAATTATAGTTTCATTGTTTGTAAACAAAGAAATTGTAAATGTCTCGTTATCTATTTTGCATAAGTATTCCTTTAAAAAGTCTCTCCCTATTATTCCGTCCGTCTCTATTGGGAAATTATCATCTACTAGATGGAATTTGTATTTACATGTCGGGTCTGCTAGTGATAGTTCAAGTTCGCTTGTCCCTAATGAATGTATCTCTTCCTTAGTGATGCCTGTTAATTTGCATCTGTTCTCCACATTTAATGGTTCATCATCAAAAATTTCTCTAGTGCGAAGAAATATTAATTGTTTGTTTTTGTACTTAGCGATTATGAAATTTGTATTATTACTTGAAACTTTGTATATCTTTAATTTAGGCTGTCCGGAATATCTCTGTATTCCGAGCCGTCCTCGTTTCCCTCAGCTTGTACCGTGCGTATATACCTTCTGTTGTCGTTGTTATTGTTTCTGTTATCATTGTTTCCATTAAGCTGGAGGTCCACACCACGCGTTTTCGCCTCCACGCAGTGCATACTTTTCTAACCTTACTTGCGTTCTACGTTTCAAGTTACATGCAACGCTTTTTATGCAGCAACAGCACAAGTATATATATAATTTAATTTGTCAAAATCAGCTGACTTGTTCGAACGCTGCCTGTGACGCTTACAGAAGTAGAAAGTAAACCTACTTTTCGCATCAAGGCATCTACGCTTTTGTGCATGGAACGTACTACGTATAACTACACAGATTCTACTTTTTTGACAGCTGCGTATGCAGCGAAAAAGCGAGTAACGCGTGGTGTGGACCTGCAGCTTTAGAACTGCTATTATTATTTCTACCATTATTGTTGTTACTTCTGTTGTTTTGGTAGTTGTTATTTAGTCCGTTATAATTGTTATATAGAAGTTTCTTCGTGCATTATTATTATCGTAATTGCTGTTTCTAGCGTAATTATTATTGTTGAAGCTGTGATTACTGTTGTAAGTATTGCCTCTGTTGAAATTCGCATTGTTCAGGCTAGTTTCTCCTTCTAGCCTCCTAACAATTTTTCAACAAAATTAAATGAAACCACGGTTTGGGTTTTTTCTTTAAATTAAAAGTAACAAATTTATTGGCTTCTTGCCTGGTTGAAGTTCAAAATTATACTTAAAAACTAAATAACAAAAAGGGTTTGTAGTTAGCAAACAAACTCAAAGGAAAACAACAAACTCAAGAGCAAAGTGTATATGTATGCATATACTTATATGTATAACAAAATACATGAAATTAATGAGAACTGGAAAATTCGAAGACAAAATACAAATTTAAAAAAATTAAAAATTAAATAAAATCAAAATTTCAACAATCAAATTCAAATTTAAAATTTAAGAAAACTAGATTTAAACAAAAAATAATAAAAATCAAAGGAAATTAAAAATTTAAAGAAAATTAGCAAAATAAATGAAAATTAGAAAAATGAATATAAAATATGGCTGAAGTCGCTTCAACACGCATTGTTGCTATGGTTCTAGTATTAAAATTATTGTTTCTGTTAAAGTTTTGGTTATTGTATTGCTTGTTATTGTTGTAGTTAGAAAATGTGTTGTTATTTCTGTTATAATATTGTGGTTGAAACCGTGGTTCCTCTCTTTTAACATGCAGAATTTCGTTATGCGTTGCCTTCTTTTCATTTTCAATCTCAACTGCAAGGTCTGATGTTTCTTGTAATGTAGTCGGTCGGGCAGCGTATATGGTCGACTTGAAACATTCATTTAAACCTTTCTTAAATGTATCTAAAGCAAGTTTATTATTTAATCGAACTATAACGATTTTCTCAGCTTCTGAAACTTGATTTCCTAACTCTTCTATGCCTAACTTATTTAGATTGTCAATGATACCTGTTATTTTCTCCCTATACGAATTAATTGACATTTTCCCTTGGAATAATGTATTGAGTTTAGTTTGTAACTCTGAAATTGTTTTATTGCCTTTATACCTTTGCTCTAATAGTTTATTGAGCGCTTCGAAATTTTGAGGCTTTGTATAGCTTCCAATTGATGTTCTGACTTGTGAGGATAATTTAGCATGACTAACATACTAAAGAAAATCTATTTTTGCTGTGTCTGATAGGATCTTATTTATTAGTTCTGCTGTTATTACAAAACTGTCTAATTCAATGTAATTACCTGTAAATAAATGTAATGCTTTTGCAACCGTTTCTAGATTAAACGATGCCATGTCTATGTCTTTTGTTTCTAATGGTTTCTTTATACTATTCCTTAGGTATTCTTCTACGAGTTTGTAAAGATTATTAAACTCTAATTTTAAAGCTAATTTTTTTGTATCTTCCTCTTGTAACTGGATTAGTTGAAATTCTCTTTTTAAATTTTCTACATATTCTAATTTATTTAATACCGTCGCTTCAGTATAGGTTCTCCCTGGACTCTTTTTGAAGTTCCTCCAGAATTCCTTTAAGCTACTTAATTTCTCTTCGATATATCTTCTAGACTTATTTATAAGTTAAAATTAATTAATTTATTATTTTCTTTAAAATTTATACATTAGTTATAATTTTAATGTTATTATTATTTCTTTATATTAAAATATAATCCATTAATTCTATATGCTGCGTATAGTATTAATATAACTACAAATAAAGTTTTAACATATTCCGGCACTAACTCTTCTGTATTTATCTCTAAATTTCTGTTAATTTTTGGAGGCTCTCTTTCATTACCATACATATATTCTTTAATTTTAATTTTACAATTTTATTTTATACTAGCTGTCCCGGCAAACGTTGTTTTGCCACATAACTTATTTCTAGTGAGAGAAAGAGGAATAAAGCGCTTTATACCATGATCGGCGATGAAAAAAAAACAATAGCTTTTTAGTTCTGTTCGTTACATATTCAATAGTTAAACATAAAAAAGTGATGTATTTTTTATCCATTACGAAGGTCAATTGCGTTAACGATATTTTCTGTCAGTCCGTCCTAAGCAAACACAAATAAGCTCGATGGCTTGCCGACGCGAGAACATGCCACGTATAATTGTCCGTGTGAAAAACATGGTGTGCCCAAATCTAAGCCGCAAACAGACTTCATTTGGCCTTGCGACTTATTGATTTACATTGCAAATGCCAATCTAATAGGAAATTAAACGTGTTTGAATTTAATTGGGATTTCTGTGGCAATCATCGGAGTTCGTGCCAGCAAAACATTTTCGTCTCGGAATTTACCATTCAAAATGGTAGCTTCGATAACGTTTTTCATCAATTGTTTAACGACCAATCGTGTACCATTGCATAACCGAAGTAGAAACAAATTTATCAAAAAGATACATAAACTTTTCCAAAGAATTGGTTAATTAATTAAGAAGGTTTAGGAGGGGGTGCTTTTACCTATTTTGCTTTATTTTACGCCGTAAATTTTAAAGTTTATAGCCTTTAGTTCCTTCAAGACTTTTAAAATATCATCGGATAATTAATTAAGAAGACATGGGTAGAGGTAGGATTTACCCCTTTTGCCCTAATTGTTGGAATTTCCAAAAAATTTATATCTTAAAGTTCCTTTAGATATTACAGCGTCTGCATGCCAAATTTTAAGAAAACCGGTTGATTAGTTAAGAAGATATAGGGAGGGGTAGCGTTTACCCCTCTTGCCCTATTTTACGCCGTAAATAATAAAAATAATCCCCAAAGTACCCTTAACTTTTGGTTTAAAGCGGTCGACCCGTTTTCGCAGTTAGTGGTGACATCAAATTGTACACTTCTTTTTATATATATAGATATATATTTTAAATCATTAATAATCTTAATTATATATTTAAATAGTAAAAAAATTTTATTATTTTTATAATGGTTTTATTCTTTGCTTCCTACACTATTGCAATACCTCCTAATCATCAAGACTGTCTCTAATTCTACTTTTCTTCTGTTTATTACATCGTCTGCGGTTGGTGTACCTTCAATTCCTAATGTCTTCCATAATTCTGCTAGCCATTTGATTCTTCGTTCTAAGCTCCATTCTTTATGTTCTTTTGGTTTAAAATCTATAGGATTTTTTAGCTTAATAACTTTCCTTTTATACATTTGAATTTTAAAATTAATTGATATTAAATTTGTATAAAAAGTTTTTTTTTTTTGTTTATAATTAGTATTGTGGTTATTTTGTCGAACCATTTATGGTTTTAATCCAAATTTTAATATTTTTTTAATCAGGCTCAAGTTCATCAAATTTAATCTTTCATTAAATTATTTTTATGAAGAAAGGAATTTTACAACATGAAAATTAATCAAAATTGTTATTGATAATTTTTCCTTCTCGACTGACCTGAGATTCGAACTCAGGCGGCTGGACTGAGATTCGAACCCAGGCGGCTGGTTACCCTGACATGTTTCGATCACAACCACTTGATCTCCTCAGAGGGATTTTCCGTCTTAGGCCGAGGCCACGCAATGAGCGGCTAAGCGTCAAGCGTCTGAGCGATGAGCGTCAAGTTTGAGCTGCAAGTGGCTTATTACTGAGCGTCATTTCTGAGCGGTTAGTTGTTAAAATGCTATTGTAAAGAGTGGATTGTTTAATGTTATTACGCGAAAATCGTATTCATATGAATTTAATGCGTTTATTAAGAAAAAAAAAACAATTTGCGGCCTGTTCGTCGATTTCGAGCGAAGACTTCGTTCGCTTAACTTACATTTAAAACAAAAACAAATTATAATATATATATTAATCGAAATCGACGAACAGGCCTTGGTGTTCATCATTAATCATATATATACAAATCTACCCAAATGTGAAATCCATTGATTTGCTGTTGCAAGCAGTTAACACTAGATTGACAAAATAAAAAAATAAATTTTCGGTTATATTTTTATTTTTAAAATTTGGTAATCTGTCTTGCCATAATAGCGGTCGGCTTTGTACAGATGAAATTGTAAGCTCCACATTCATTTTTGCCATATTTATTCTTTGACGCTCAGAAAACAACTAAAAATTAGAACAAGTTTTATTCCTGAGCGACGCCGCTTAGCCGCTCAAACATTTCGCTCGCCTGCCGCTCATTTCGTGGCCACTTCAATAGTATTTCATATGTTTTAATTTTTTGACGCTCATCGCTCAAACGCTTGACGCTTAGCCGCTCATTGCGTGGCCTCGGCCTTACACTCGCAGCCATCGATGACTGCTGACGTCAATAGTCACACATCAATCCTTAAACCAAATTGTATTTAACCTTTGGTAGATCGAAATTTGCTTTTTAATTGATTTAACATGTTTTTCCTTACTTCTGTTTTTTCGTACTTTTTGTCAAGAATTCTTCTTGAAGTCCAAAGTACATTTTTGTTTTTCCATGTTTGTCTTTCCCTTTCCTGTTGACCTTTTTCAGCACAACTTGAAGGACAAATGTACACATAGAACTCGTGCCTTAGCTTTAACAATAATTAGTGTTGTGTTTATTTTGTCGAACCATTTATGGTTTTAATCCAAATTTTAAAATTTTTTTAATCAGGCTCAAGTTCATCAAATTTAATCTTTCATTAAATTATTGTTATGAAGAAAGGAATTTTACAACATGAAAATTAATCAAAATTGTTATTGATAATTTTTACTTCTCAACTGACCTGAGATTCGAACCCAGGCGGCTGGTTTATATATATAATGTTTTGTTACAAGGTTTATGGATAATTTCCTTATGCCGCAAACTAATCCACAAAATTTGTTGGTTTTGTTTCTCTTCCTCCATCAAAAATTTAGAAGTCTTGGTATTTAAGGACTTTAACTTATTGCCAATACCGGCAGGATCTAAAAAATGTGGTGGTCCGAGTGGACAGGATCTACAAAAAATTGGTCCGAGTTGGCATGATCGCCATGAAGTTTTGGAAGTTATTTTTAGTAAGAGTGTATAGGTTTTGTTTTTATGATTTCCCTATAGCCAAATATACTTTTATACAGCTGTATGGGTTCAGCTTAAAGATTAGGCGTGTTGCGACAGCCAAATTAGAGACAAAAATAATTTAACTAGGCAATAAGTGCCACTTTATGTTTTCAGTATTAAAGTCTAATTTATTTGTGGGCTACTGCCCTTTTTATACTAATTTTACAATATTGCCTACATATTCTAACTTTTAGTATTAATTCTTATAATCTTTACCTCTCTTTCAGTACCATGGAATTATCATGGTTTTTCCTTATGCACAATGCTATGACCAATCAGAATGCATGAGTAAGGAATGTACTCATTTTCGTTAGACAATCCAAATTCATGTCACTCACATTCTGATTGATCTGCTTTACCATTATATGGACTCATGTTTGAACACATTGAGTCATTTAGGTAAATGCCGTTATCTGATCTTTTGTGTATGGCATTTACCCTATTTAATTGAACAGAACCCGTGACGACGAAATTTTGTCTGGCAGTGGCTGGACATATAAAATGTATTAGGATAAGATTTGATTAATTATTGTTAGTTCATATTAAATATATATGAAGATTCAATAAATAAATAATGAAAAAAAATGAATGATATCTCTGAAACTGCTGTGCCAGTTTTAGAAATAGTTTTTTATTTTACTGAATAGAGCAAAACCTTCTCAAGTTATAACAATATATCGTGAAAGCTAGCGCTTATAATAATTTTGGTTATTCACTGAAAATCTAAATATGGGCATTTCCTGGGGGTCACGAACGTACGTTAAAACGCTTTTGATATACAAACAATATAGAAAACAAAACTTTTCCTAGCGTTTTTTTTGCGATTCGATAGCATTTGGGTAGCTCTATGTTTAGTGCAAAAGATGGATTTCATCGAGTTTAACTTTTCATAAGGATAGTAATAAACATGTGGTCACGAACGTACGCAAAATAGAAGTAAACTTTGGCTGTCAGTAGTGAAATATAAAAATCTGCAAAACGGAACGGAATATTCAAAAGTGACTAATTTATTTTAAAAGTGTATTAATGTAGGTCTCCATCCAGTATTTACAAAATGAAATATCTCTCTTGGTTTTTGTTTAATTGGCTTATGTATCGGTCGCGAACGTACGGGTCGCGAACGTACGATTTTTCCATATGTTTTTTTATTATTATCACCATGCGTTTTCCCATAAATATCTTCAAATTTCCTTAACAAAAAAACTTAATACTCCTTTTACAATTGATTGTAATGGAGAGACTGTGAAGAAAGAGTACAAGCATAACTAATTTTTTGCATGTAAAATATGTATATAAAAATGTCTTTTAAAGTAGAAAATATAAAATTTTCCAGTTTTCACCCAAATTTCCTCAACTAAAACAGCTGAGATATGCTATGAAACCATAATTTAAAAAAACAGACTTTTTTTTATAATAATCAACAATAAACGACGATGATTATCAACATTTTATTTTTTCATCCTGGTAGACCATTCTGGGGAAGTGCCCATATCAGACATAGTCATCGACGTCTAAAATGAACGAAATGTACTGCAAACTTGTGATTGTAAAAAATAAGTAAATATATGTATACGATTTTACGCTTTATATGTATAAGATAATCGCTTGCTTTAATTTTATGTATTCAATACAAATACAAATGTAGCTGACACATTTGCTATTGCCTCAAAAATATTAATTTTAGCCCAAAAATCTAATGTAGAACAGTATCTATGTTCTGTAACTTTAGTGAGAACTTCTCGCATCGAAAAAAGTGAAATAAAATGTTCCATCGTTTCTCGAAAAGTGAGAAAAAAGTGTGTCTGTAACTCAAGGCCTATCCAATAGGTCTGCTTACCTCTACAACAATAAAACAACACAAAAAACAACAGGCATTTTGTTTGTGTAAAATTCCTCGCCGTTGACATAAAAACAGTACAGGCATTTGTGTACTCGTTTCTTTTCCCCTCGCCCCTCTCGCCTATAAAGTAGCAATATTTTCAATAAGAAAAGAGCCGTATGAACACAGACTCAATTTTAAGTTGAACAATTTTACATTTTTTTTTGACATAACTTCATTTTGTATCGATAACTTTCATGGTGCAATAAGCAGGTGGCATCGTTACGGCAACAAATACAACATTACAACAATAATGGAAATGGAATACATCTTACATTAAGCACGAATAACAAAATCTTTTGAAATTAATATTTATGTCATTATTATATATTTTCAAGTTCGTTTGATAGAAAGCATTGTTGAGATACTTGTAATGTATTAACATTGTTACACTTCAGGAAACTTTTTGATAAAATTAGATTTAGTGCAACCGAAAAAAGCAGCTAAATTAAAAAACAACCCAGATTACTGACTAATGGGTTTTTTGCGTCGCGAATCTTAAAAAGCACTAAGAACAGTGTGAAAACCGCCGAGTTGGCATTCTTCAATTTGACATTCCAACTACACTGACGGTAAATTAAAATGTAAACAATAATAAATTTGATAACTTATAGCCTTTTCACACTTGTCAACATTTATCATCAATATGCGAAGATGTTGGAATTTTCCCATAAGAAATACATAGGGCTTAAAATCAAAATTTTTCAACATCTTTACAGAATGTTACTATCTCATTTTGTTTTCTTTTACATTTTTCGATTCTTTTAGTGTCATCACTATAAAAGTGGCAATGAATTCTATTATTATTGTGGCATCACTGACAAAATGGAAGTTGCTTTGAAGGCAGCGTTACCATTTCTCAAGTTTTTTCTTTTTTGCAAGGCTTATTTTGCTTAACTTATTAAACAAAATTAATGAGAAATGCATTTTGGTGTTATCTTTTAGAATGTTGGCACTTTTGTAGAAAAAAAGTATTTAAAAAATATAAGATTTTTTTTCAGAAATGGTGACATTTTTTATTGATGGTAGATACTAGATGTTTCAAGTGTGAACGCGTATTTCACATTTTCAACATCTTCCATGCGTTCCTCCGAAATGTATGCAAGTGTACAAAGGGTATTAACCTACAACACGTCGAAAAACATGTCTCCGTGAACATAACAAAGTAAATCTTGTTTCACTCAAAAAAAACAGAGCAACAAAATATGTCTCTCTTCTCCTGATTAAAATTGAGTATTTCTGGCTGAGCAGAACTAAACTTAGGTGCGGCCAAGTTAAAAAGCGAAATATTGTGAATAGATATGGCAACTTTAGCCATTTTATAGAGAATAATATCTTCTTCTTGTTTTCGGTGTATGGGAGAGTATTTCGGCTTTTAACAAGATAACAAAGTAAAACCGGAAATGATATTTATAAAATCATAAATAATTAAAATATTGCGACAAACTAGTAGAAAACTAATATATTTAAATTAGTTTACAAATGTTTGTGTTGGATTCCTTAAAAATATATATTTTAAGTTAAAAAAAAAATAAATTTCTATTAAACTTCACTCATAAATTTCTATTGAAATTCACTCATTTTTTTCTTTTGCTAAGGGGCCAAAATAAGGACATCCTCCGAAGGTTGGCTATACGTGGCGTATAGCTAAGTACTTAAACTTCATTTTGGTATACAATTTATTTCAAACTTAAGTTTTTTTTAGAACAAAGTTTGAAAAATTAAATTTCTATTGAACTTCACTCTTTTTTTCTTTTGGCTTAGGGGCCAAAATAAGGACATCCTCCGAAGGTTGGCTATATGTGGCGTATAGCTAAGTACTTAAGCTTTATTTTGGTATACAATTTATTTCAAACTTAAGTTTTTTTTAAGAACTTAAGTTTGAAATAAATTGTATACCAAAATGAAGCTTAAGTACTTAGCTATACGCCACATATAGTCAAAGTTCGGAGGATGTACTTATTTTGGCCCCTTAGCCAAAAGAAAAAAATGAGTGAAGTTCAATAGAAGTTTAATTTTTCAAACTTTGTTCTAAAAAAACTTAAGTTTGAAATAAATTGTATACCAAAATGAAGCTTAAGTACTTAGCTACACGCCACATATAGTCAACCTTCGGAGGATGTCCTTATTTTGGCCCCTAAGCCAAAAGAAAAAAAGAGTGAAGTTCAATAGAAATTTAATTTTTCAAACTTTGTTATAAAAAAAAATTTAAGTTTGAAATAAATTGTATACCAAAATGAAGCTTAAGTACTTGGATATACGCCACATATAGCCAACCTTCGGAGGATGTCCTTATTTTGGCCCCTAAGCCAAAAGAAAAAAAAATGAGTGAAGTTCAATAAAAATTTAATTTTTCAAACTTTGTTCTAAAAAAAACTTAAGTTTGAAATAAATTGTATACCAAAATTTTTTTTTTTTTTCTCATTATTTTTTATTGAATCTTCATATAATAAATATGAACTAACAATAATTAATCAAATCTTATCCTAATACTTTATTTATGTCCTGCCAGTGTCAGACAAAAATTTTCTTCATCACGGGTTCTGTTCACATATATAGGTGTTTAAGGCGCCCGTACACGACATGTTTTTGTCATCTGACATGTCAAATTTCCCACTGCAAAATACATACATGTCGTGTGTTACCTTTTAAACTTTGCTTCTGTAAAAGTCAGACGCAAAGTCATCTGACAAAATTTCAATTAGAGCGTGCTCTATTTTCTTCTGACAAACCATCTGACATCAGAAAGCTATGCCGGGAAGAAACCGGCAGCGGCGTCCACTATTGACGGAATCATTAGCCGGCTGAAGTTAATTTTTTACAATACCGAGATATGTTTGATCATCTTACCATTGAATAGAATTTATCTGAATATATATATAAAAACCGTTTTATTATAAAATCCTTAATTGGTATCTTTGAATTAAAAGAAAAAAAATGTTAAGATGGCTAAACTATTTTACGGCGCAAATAAAACTTTTCATGGCGGCAGCAAGCTATTTTGAAACCGAGCACTACTTTGGTTTCTGCAATAACAATGCGAAAAAAACAGAGACAATGTCAGAAGCAAATTACATGTACGTTTGTGACCGAATATTATAAAGCTTATGTAAAACAGCGATTTTGACAGACATGCACAATTACATGTGACTTAAAAATTTGACATGTCAGATGACAAAAACATGTCGTCTATATGCTCCTTTATCGCTCATCTAATTGGGTAAGTGCTGCAGTGTCTCTTCTTCTTAAGCGAGTGTGGCCGCCATGGTTTTAAATATTTCGAGCTAGTGGATTTGGGTGTTGTTCAAGCCTTTTTAAATATTTGACTGGATATTTTGTAATCATAGTTTTTACTAATGGAACATTGAGATCCTTGTGAATATTTGAGTTTTTAACATACCAAGGGGCAGCTGTGATTATTCGAAGAAGTTTATTTTGGCGCCTTTGAATTTTTTCGATATTTGAGTGCGAGGCAGTGCCCCATAGTTGAATACCGTAGCACCATATGGGCTTTAAAATAGAGTTGTAAAGTAGTAGTTTGCAATCGAGACTAAGAACAGAATTTCTTCCAATAAGCCAGTTAATTTGAATTGCTTTTAGTTTCATTTGGGTTAACTTTGCTTCAATATGGCTTTTCCACGTTAAACGGCGATCTAGATGAATACCGAGGTATTTTACATGAGAATTTTAAGACACTAAATGATTATTGATTTTAATAGGGGGGCATGTTTCCCGACGCAAGGTAAATGTTATATGTACGCATTTTTGCTCATTGACCTTTATCCTCCATTGCTTTAGCCACAGTTCGAGTTGAAATATATGATCCTGCAGGTATCGAGATGCTTCTTGACTGTTTTCGTGCACGCTTAGAAAAGCTGTGTCATCAGCAAATGTTGAAGTTTGGGTGTAGTTGTTTGTTGGCATATCCCATGTATAAATTAAGTATAAAAGTGGGCCCAGGATGCTTCCCTGAGGGACTCCAGCTTCAATTGGCTGAGGAGAGCTTAAATAATCACCTTCTTTAATAATGAACTTTCGACCGACTAAGTAGCTTTCTAACAGCTTGTGTGTGTTTACTGGTAAGTTTAGCTTCAATTTATGTAATAAGCCTTCATGCCAGACTTTATCAAAAGTTTGAGAAACATCGATGAAGAGAGCGGAACAATATTTTCTTTCTTCAAAGGCTTTTCTTATTGCGTTTACTATACGATGGGTTTGCTCAATTGTGCTGTGTTGTCTTCCAAAGCCGAATTGGTGGTTAGGAATACATCTGTTTTCATTTAGAATTGGGGTTAATATTGACGCTGACAGCTTCTCAAACAGCTTTGATATATTTGAAAGTAAGCTTATAGGCCTATATGACTCAACTTTTGTGTGATCCTTTCCTGGTTTAGGTATCATGATGACTAAGATAACCATCCACTTTTGAGGATAGTATTCCAGGCGTAAAATAGCATTAAAAATTAAAAGAATAATTCTCCTTGCTATGCTGGGTAGCTCCAAAAGCATTTTGTTGCTGATCTTATCAAAACCAGGAGCCTTCTTATGGTTTAAATCACAAATAGCCTTTTTGATTTCTTTTATCTCAAATCTTATGGGAACAGCTGCTCTAACAGCAATAGGTGGTAACTCGACCGCCATATCGTGAGATATGTTTGGGGTAAATACGTTTTTTAAATGATTAACAAACAGATTTCCTTTTTCAACATCATTTCTTGCCCAACTTCCATTCAAGTTTCTTAATGGCGGATTAGAGACAACTGGCCTTTTGAGATTTCTAGCTGCACGCCATAATGAGTAGTCTGATTGTGGAGTTGCATCAAGTTCCTTAAGATATTTTTCCAGAGAAGCCGTTTTCTGAGTCTGCAGTAACTTTCTCAGCCTTTTTGTACAGTCTTTTAGAAAGTTTTTAAGTTGAGGGGATCTGTGCAATTGCCACTCTCTACGAGCTCTCCTTTTTTCAGACAAGAGACGGTCGACATCTGAGGAATATATTTTATTATTTTTGGTTTTTTTGGGGGCAATACTGGAATGTTGAACAGCTAGTTTTAGAAAACTGTCAAAATTGACAATAGAGCTATCTATATACTCCGGTGTGCTAAGCGGAATATTTTCTGTGCAATGGGTACTGAGATATTTTTTATATTTTAACCAATTTATATGTGTAGCTGACGTCGCTATGTAACCAGAGGGAGATTCAATTCTATTGGTGCTTATTATAGTAACTATTGTAGGCGTGTGATCAGAGAATAATTCTACGGAAGCTTCAAAGTGGATCATTTCTGTGGGGATGTTTTTAACCACACCAAAATCGATGACATCTTAGAGATTGTATTAAACAAAACACGACCCTTTGGTGTTATTAGTCGTGACCCCCAGAAGGTATGTTTTGCGTTGTAACCGCCAGCAGCCAGGAAACAGGGCCCCAGTGACTTATAATATTTGTAATATTGGCTTTCTGATATTGCAAATCTAGGTGGTGAATATAAAGATGAAATAACTATGCTTCGATTTAGCTCTTCAACACAAATGTTCGTTGCTTGGAGATAATCTTCACGATGATCACACATTGGGTAGTGTTTAATTCGGTTTTTTATTAAAATAGCAGAACCTCCACAAGCTCTATCTCGAGGGTCCTTGGTATCATATAGAGTATAACCATTAATTTTAAACGTATTTCTTGAGGTCAAATGAGTTTCAGAAACCATCATGACATCAATTTGTTTATTTTTAAGAAAGTATTCTAATTAATTTTTATGTTGGCGGATGCCGTTTGCGTTCCAAAAACAAATTTTTAAACAGTTCATGGCTTGTTAAGTACAGCTTGCAATAACATCGATTGCATTCTAAGAATTTCCTGCATCATATAACCCATTGTGTTTGTAAAGTTATTTACTGTTTGCACTAATGTTTCCATGGTTTTTTCTAGACGACTTAGATTAGAAACTGGAGTTTCGTCATTATTTGACGAAGCTCCTTGCATTGGTACATTGTTTGATTTTAAGACGTTAGCATAAGAGGTTCTGTTACTTCAGGCTGCGGAGCCTGAAGGTTATTACTGTTTACTTGATTTGTTACCTGCATTTGAGGGGGATTAGTTTTCGGTCTAACCGACTGTTTGACGATAGTATATACAGGGCATCCTCTATAATTGGCAGTGTGATTACCACCACAGTTGCTGCATTTTTTACGTTGGGGTCGGTTTTAGACTTATCGCAAAGAACTGTACCATGTAATTCACCACATACTACGCAAACAGGGAGTAAGTAGCAGTATGCCTTAGTATGGCCAAATTCTTGGCAGTTCAGACATTGAACGGGACCACCTCTTTTGTGCGGCTCCTCTATAGTTACTTTTCTGTACAGAATGTATTTTAAATAATAGATGGGATGCGTTTCATTTTTTTTAAGCTTAACGTCGCCGGGTTCAAACTCCACTCAAAAAAGTGGTTGGGGAATTTTTTCTCTATTTTTAATGTTTACTACATGTTTTACCTTGAAGCCTTTTTCTTCTAGGAATGTTTTTACCTCTTCTGAGTCCACACATGAGTCAATACCCTTAATCATTACCTGAAGACCTTTACTGCTTTTCAGTTGGTATGTATAAAAGTTTTTTTAGTGCTTCAAAGTTGTTTATTATTTTGCGAAAATCATTCTCATGATTGACTTGTATTTTTGTCTCGTTTATACTACCACGCTTGATAGCCGCTACGTAAAACGAATTTTCACCTATCACTGATATCAAACTCTTTATGAGCTCATTTGAATTTTGCTCCCTAATATATATCGGGGGACGCTTGGACGATTTTATGACGTTTGTTGCTTCAGAGGATTCATCCTCCAGAATTGCAAACCGATTTTGAGAATTTATTTTATCAAAAGATGGTACTTTTGAGGCCGAAGCAACTGCTGCAGAGGTAGGGCTGCGTCCCCGTTTAAGCACTGTTATGTACCTGTCCATACCAACTTGTACTGTAGGTTTTTGAGAAGTTTTTACTTGAGTTACTGAGTTGTCCATAGAGGCTGTTTTGGGGTTAACCGTATCATCACTTATTAAAGTTTTTTTTGGCACTGCGGCAGCGCTTGCAGTTAGCAAACTTGTTATTGTATTACGATCGACCGTATTTGTAAACAAAGAGGGTGAGAGGGAACGCGTTCGAGTAATAGGTTTAGCCGTTAAGTAATTGCTATCAGTTTTTTTTTTTTTTGTTTCTACTTTTGTTTCGTCAACACTCACTGTAACATAAGCATTTCTTTCATTATGTTTTATTGTTTTTATTTTACAGTTTGTTTAATTGTTGTGACGACCACCGTGTGGTTTTTAAATTAAGCGTTTTTTATTAGTAATTTTTAACAATTACGATATCCATCCCTGAGTGCCATCACTATGTAAATGACAGGAAAATACAACCATACAACATACTAAACAAATACCACTCTACCACGGCGAATTGGCACGATCGAAGTTTTAGCAGATTCAGCGTGGGTATACACATCTTTTGTGGAAAATGTTCTTTTCAAAAAATGATGGTCGTGTGCGAAAGGTCGTAGTTGGATGTTTGATAGTTTTTCCCGGCATAATTTTTGTTTCTTGTGTATTTAATAATTATACCGAAAGTGGAAAATAAAATAAACACCAAGCTCTCAGCTATAGTCCAAAAAAAGGAAAATTTTTTTATTAAAATGGATGAGAACCATAAAAAGGGATTTGTGAGTTGTGCATAAAAGCAAAAGAAAACGTGGTGGTGATTGTCCTTATCAGGTGGCTTGGCAAAAATTGAAACAGAAAAAGGAGTGTCCCCCTTCGTCAACTCGTCACGTGGCCCATACGTACATACTGTTTTATGTTGCAGGGTGGAGGTAGGTCTTATTGGCTTAAAACTGTGGTGCACCTAACTTAAAACGTAAAAACAAAGTCCCTGACAAGGGCACACGTCTAATAATAATGAAAGATAAAAGGGGAATAGGATCCTACTAAAGCAGCCGAAAGTAACACGTGCGTAGTAACAATTTTGTCGGCTGACCGGGAAATTTGCCGACCTCAAAATCGTTACCGAGCACAAATCACGTGTGGTCTAACAAAGTGGCATTTAAACTGTAACCTCAACTCTACCGCCAAGCGGAAATCTCTTATTACGTGAATAGAAACGCAATCCCAACGTTATCGCCCGTTAAATGAGGCTAAACTCATCGTTAATCGGGAAGAATTTTTTGTTAAGGGATTGGTGTTTTACAACAAGGGTCATAGTGCCTAGAAAACAAACTTCAATAAACAGTAACTCGTTCCCTCTCTTCGTATTGTAAAATAACGATCGAGTGAAAACAAGAAAACGGCCGCGTTAATAATACAAATCAAACTTTTAAATAAATGAGAAACAGTCAATCCACACATCAACTAACCCAGCGGAAAAACAACCTTAGCCTTAGAATCAACTGGGCCCAAATCCAACTTTGCCACCAAACCAAGAACCACATTATTATCAAAACGAAAACCACTTTAACATCCAAAAAGAAGACAACGTTATTACCATCGGAACCCATCAAACAAAACCAGTTTTAAAATCACGTGACTGGCCAAAAACAACTTTATCACCATACCTGGCCAAAGAAACAACTACCACCTTTAGCAAAACAACAGCATAGGAATAACAACAACAATCACCTATAAGAAAACAAGAACCAAAGTCGCCGCCAGCTCAACGAATACAATTTTACCAGCAAACCAAAAACAACGTTAAAACCATTGTGGCCAATTACATACATATACTACCATCGCAACCCAGCAAACAAGAAAAGCAACTATAAACCCATCGTGGACAAACACACCTCAATTTTAGCGATTTAAAGAATACCCATTGGAAACAGGTAATCTTTATAGAACCAATAAAATAAAATCTTGAGATGACCTTGCTGTCAATAATACAAAGACCTACATTCCTTGCGATTTTTAATATTTATAGTATTCATTATTTTACTAGGTTATTAGTAGTCTTCTGACAATTATTTCTAACAATAAATTACACTCTCTCTGAATACTAACCCTACAATAATTATTAACATAGTTTCAAATTACCATTAAACACACTGACCTATGAAAATTATTGCTCTAAACTTTTCTTAAAATTATAATTAAAATTAGATATACTTAACCTATCAGAATTATTATAAGTATAATTAAAAATTATCGTTATTATTATTATACCTACCTAACCCATAAGAATTATTTATTACTATACCTTACATTATTAATTACAATTATTATCGCGACTAAACCCTTATGAATTCTATCTTAAGGAAAAACTTTTGCTAGCTAAGTTATGTATTATAAGTTTACCAAACTGTTATAGAAAAAACAATCAAAATAGAAAATAAAAAGGGAAAGAAAAAAAGGTAGACAGTTTTGTTATTCGATTTTTAAGTAATTTTTAAACCTAAGGCACTAATCTGAAATTTAGAATATTGATATGATAAATAAATAAGGAACAGAACGTTAAAAGAATGTATTCATTGAATCGTAAATATACATTCAGTTTTAAAAGTTTTAGATTAGATTAAATTGTAGAAATCGAAAACTATGTAGCTCGTTAGTTTAATAAATAATTATTTGGTATACTAACCAAACAAACAATATCACCGATAAATTATTAGAATTACATCTTGATCAAGAATGTAATGCATACTTTTAAAATTAAATAGCATTTTAAAATTATAATCAGATAACTAATTTTATAATTACATAATAATTATAAAATTACGAATAAATAAAAAAGTTTTAAAATTGTTTAACAAATCGGAATTATAAAAAAAAAAAAAATAAATAAGTGTCTTTAAAATTATTTAATAATTCGAAATTATAAATAAATTAATAGGTAGTGAATAATTTTAAAATTAATTAACATTTTAAAATTACAACCAGATAACTTATCTTAAAATGAAATAGCAGTTATGGGATTACAAAGAAATTAATATTTTTAAAATCGGTTAACAATTTGGAATTTATAATTGAATCACAATTATAAGAAAGCAATAAAAGATCAATTTTAAAATTGTTTCATAATTCAAAATTATAAATAAATTTATAATTTTGAAATTGATTAAGATTTTAAAATTTTAAACAGACAAATAATTTTATAATTAACTAACAATTATAAGAGTAAAAATAAATGGATAATTTTAGAATCATTCAACAATTTGGAATTCTAAATAAATTGATAATTTTCTTAATTAAGTAACCATTAAAAATTATATACAGATAACTAATTTTATAATTAAATCACAATTATAAGATTACTGATAAATGATTAATTCTTAAAATTATTTGACCCTTTGAAATTATGAATAAATTACGAATTTTAAAAATTAATTAACATTTTAAAATTGTAACTAGTTGACCAAATTTATAATTAAATAATAATTATAAAATTACCAATGAATAGAAGGTTTTAGAATCGTTTAATAATTTGGATTAATATAAATAAATAAATAATTTAGAAATTGACTAGCATTTTACCATCATAAACAGATAAATAATTTTATAATTAAATAATAATTATGAAATTATAAAATAAATAAATAGTTTTAGAATTAATTAACGATTTGAAATTATAAATAAATAAAGGGTTTCCAAAATTATTTAACAATTTAGAATTAAAAATAAAGTAATAATTTTGAATTGAATTCACATTTTCAAATATAATACGATAATCAAAGAACAATTATAAAATTACAGAAATATGATTAATTTTAAAATTATTTAACAATTTGCAATTATAAATAGATTAATGGGTTTAGGGTTAATTAACGTTTTAAAATTATAACCAAATAAATGATTTTATAATTGAATGGCAATTGTAAAATTGCAAACCGATTATAATTTCGGACTTGGTTAACAGTTTAAAATTGCAAATAAAGGATCAGTTTTGAAATTTTTTTTTTACATTTTGGAATTGTGAATAAATCAATAATTTTTAAATAAATGGGCAATTTAAGATTCTAAACAGAGTATTAATTTTATAATTAAATCACCATTATATAATTGCAAATAGAAGCTTAATTTAAAAATCATTTCAAAATGCGAAATTATAACTAAAATTAATGGTTAAAATTGATTATCCTTTTAAAATTGTAAACGGACAATTAATTTCATGATTAAATAACAATTATAAAATTACAAATAAATGAATGGTTTTTAAATTATTTCACATCCTTGAAAATTATAACCGGATAAATGACCTTAAAATTGATTAACCATTACAAATTGAAAATGAATAATCTTATAATTAATCAACAATTTAAAGTTCTAACTGAATTACTTATTTTATAATCAAATGACAAATTCAACCCGATAAATAATTTTCTAAAGGAATCGCAATGGACCATTCCATCACATAAATGATTGGTATCACTTCAATGATAATTATTTTTACTAAAAAAATTTCTTCTGATCTAATCTCGAATAAAATCCTCATAAAAACCCAAATTCACTTAAAAAAAAAAAATACTTACCTGAACCTTTACATTTGGAAAATTTTTTCAAGCAAAGAAACAAATGGAAACATTTTTTTTATTTCGGTAGCTCGCTTTTGAATAATAATTTCATAACAATTTTTTTTTAATAAGTTTGCTCGTTATAAAGAAATAAGAACATTTTTTTTGAGCCCCTAAAGTATTATAAAGGAAACCCATGTACAAAACTATATGTTAATGATAATAAAAGTTAATTTAATAAATATTTTTTATGTATTTTGAATTTCATTGAAAATATGTGCTGAATTTAATTAATGGTTGAAATGTAGCTTAAGTGAATCGAAGCGGTGGTAAGTAAATTTAGGGACATTACCTATATTTTTTTTCAGGCAAAAGGTAATGTCACGGTTGACATTAACCTGTCATATGGGGTGGGCAGCCTGACCGGGACCATTACACCTTGTCCCGAGGATTCGAGTCCGGCCAAAACAAATGAAGTGTGAAAGTTTCTGTCGTCGAAATGTCTGTCCGTTTATTACAGGTTTACCCCTTACATTAGGTCTTTTCATACATTGCTGCTCGTTTTTATTGCTTCTTTTTTTTAGCATATTTTCCAAATTGGCACGAAAGAGTAGAGTTAATAATTGTGCAAACCTAGATGGACACGAACCTCCCATTCCCGGCGAGCTACAGCCGAAAACACCAGCGTGCCAAAGTCCATCGTGGAGCAAAAGGTTTATTTTTTTTGGGAAAAAAATCGTTTTTTTTTTCCAATCACAATTATTATTACACAAAATGGCGCCCAACGTGGGGCCCGAAAGTGATTTAACCCTTTTGGTTAAATTTATTTAGCCTGAAGGTGTTTTAATTCATCTTTGCTGGCTTCCATACTTTCGAACATTTCCGTTTAAAATGTTTAATCTCGTACTTTTTTCTTTTATATAATGACTTATGTCGCGGAAGGTATTAATTAGATACCATGCCTGCATTGCGTTGGCATCGTATAGGGAAACTTGTTAGGGATCTCGGTATTAGGAACTTTTTATGACAATGTATGTCCTGGAAGGTATGTTTATAGTGCCACGCCTGAGTTGCGTCAGCGTCGGACAAGGGAACTTAGTACTGGGGGAGTCAAAGGGTTTTAATCGAATCTTGTCATTGATCTTGATCATGATCCGGGGGCTAAATAGCTAAGCGTTCATTGGGTTCAGTTTGTTGAGAGGAGGAGAAAGGGATCCCGCGACTCAAATTAATGTTATTTTCGTTTATGGTTTTTTTTTTCGTCCGTAATTATTTCGATGACAGTAAACTAAATAACTCCAACATTTCACGCACGACTTAAATTTTTTTATTTGGCAAGATTTGGATTTATTCGTTTTTAGGTATTGAAAGCAATGCTTAAAAACCATTTTATTCTTTATCAAGAATAGTGATAAATCGCGGACTCGAACTTTAAAGTTTTTTTTTACCACAAGCGTTTTGTTTCACTTTATGCTACACATTTCAACCTTAAGCTATTAATTACATTAACATAATAAGCAAAACATTTTTTTTGTAGATTCGTAAACTTATTTACTAATTACATTATTTAATCTTTCGGTAGTCTAATGAATTATTAAATTTATTATACTAATTATATTATCAAATCTTGTGTAGTTTAATGAAACGTATTTTCTAATTACATTATTAAATCTTTTGTATTTTAGAAATTATTCGTAGTTTTATACTTTCGTAGTATTAAACCGTAGAAGTTATAAAATACTTAAACTATTACAAAAATACATAATCTAAAATTATATAGATTTTGTTTTCACATATACAATTTTTACATTTTTTCTTGAATTTATATGCATCACATTTTGCGGTGGATTTTACGTTGCCATTATGAATTATTTAGCCTCATATTCATAGGCGGTTTTTGAATTTGGCTGGTGTATGAAAAGAATTTTTTTTATACAAAAATTTTTTTTTCTTTTGTTAAATTTAAGAATATTCTTATGAATACGGGTGTTAAATTATCAAAAAAATAATCTTAAATAATACAGATTATTTTTTTTTCTCAAACACATTTTTTACATTTTTTATTGAATTTTTAAATATTGCGTCTATTATCGGGGGATTGGGTATACCTATTTACCACTGTTTTGGGAATTTTTTTTGGTGAATCTTTTTTTTGAATTTTGTCTATTCGACTATTGTTCTGTTCTACTTCGGTAATTGTACCGCTGATTTGATGTCGGGAATTTTGGTGATTCGTTCTTTTTTTTTACGGCTTGAATAGTTGTCTAGTTTATACGATTGTTGATTTATTTTTCTGAACTTTTAGGATTCGCTTTACTGATTTTTATAGGGTATTCTCTTATTAGGAGTTAGCTGATCTGATTGATTTTAAAACATTTTTCGATTGTCTGTTGAATTAGTTGAGGGATTATAGTTGTTTTGGACGGTGGTTTATAATGAATACCAGGAATCTTAGGTCCTCTAGTCGGAACCCCGTTAACAGCGAAGATAATCAGCCTCGTGATTCGGCCACAACGTCAGCCTCGCAAAACATTGCTCCGGTAATTTCGACAAACGTGGTTACACCGTTAATGTCGATCAGATTTCCTCCGGGATTTGGGCCGCAAACACATTCTTCGCCCGAAAGCGAAATCACTATCCGTACACCAACGTATAGCAGTATAACAGCGAGGGAAATTAGCGGACAAGGAAGTAGACCTGCATGGCGCGATATTGACAACATGGATCAACAGGATCGGGAATTACCACCAATTAGGGAAGAAGTTAACCCAGGCTTAGGCGTAAGTGAAGAGGGAGTGACGATTAGGGAATACGTCGCTGCATCCGTTGGAGCGGCACAAGCTTCAATAATGAGGGAAGTACAGAATATGCAGTTGATGTTACCGCAACTAATCCGGGAATCTTTACGTTCCGAGCACAGCCATTCTATAGACCAAGCGAACCAACCGAATCCTAGACAGTTCAATCCAAATCACGATTTTCGCACACCATTTAATAATAATGATAGACACCAACCACCATTTCGTCCACCAAACAATCCTCAAATGCCTTTTCAACGTCGATTACCTCAGCCGCAAGCACCACAACAATTGTTCGGAAACAGTCCTCTAAATTATTTTGAACCTCATTCTAGTTTTGATAATTCACCACATAACCATGGTTATAATCCCATATCACCTAACCAGTTAGAAAAGTGGGGTATTAAGTATGACGGTACTAATAAATCTTTGACTGTTGAAGATTTCGTTTTTCGCGTAGAGATTCTTAGACATGACTACAATTGCTCATGGGATATAGTTATGAAGGGTTTTCACCATTTGGTTACTGGAGCTGCTAGTACCTGGTTTTGGGCTTTTCGTATGAAACATCCCATATGCGATTGGAATACGTTTAAACAACATTTGATAAGAAAATTCCGTAACTTTGAAAGCGATTTTGAAATACAGCGTAAAATAATGGAACGCAGACAGGCTCCGAATGAATCCGCTGATGCTTTCATAACGGAAATAATGAAACTAAAGAATCAAATGAGGGTCCACGTATTAGAAACCGAACTAGTAAAGATCGTGAAAGACAATTTAAAGGAGGGTTTGGCACAGCTTATTTTTCCCATTAAAATTGATAATTTAGACCAACTTCTCGAAGAATGCAAAAGGGCAGAAAGGAACATTGCTAAACGGTATTCTCAACGCATGCCTGTAGGAAACACGCGTAGGGTATACGAATTTGACATTGTAGACAGAGAGGAAAACGATGATCAAGCGCGGCTAGTGGAGGAATTACAGAAGGTAAACCTTGCAGCAAAACAACTTATCTGCTGGAACTGTAAGACTCCTGGTCACTCATTCATTGAATGCCCTGTAACCCAAAGGAGAATATTTTGTTATAAATGTGGGTTCGAGGACGTGACTAGCCCGACTTGCCCTAAATGTGTGGGAAACCCCAAGGCGAACACGCAGAGGACTGGGCCGGCGTGTTCATTCCAAGACCCAACCCAGGAAACGACAATTTCTTAAATTTTATACTAGCTAGCGACACACCAACCGAAAACCAGAATTTAGACCCAACCACAGATTTAATTAAGTCAGAATGTAGCCAAATGAGTAAAAAGAATAGCCCACTGATAAAACAAAGCTCCGACGTATTCCCGAAACCTGATTATAAAGCAACTATTAATCCTAATCTTTCGTACGAACAACGCCTAGAAATATATCAACAAAAAAGGGCGGAAATTTTTGCGGATTACGAACCAAAGGTTAGCCAACGGATAATTAATACCAGGAAAAGATATGCGGCAAGAAAAGCGGAGAGAAAAAGAATCGTGTCAACTTTAATATGTAGTCCAGACGACATAAGACCATACATGTCGGTATCTATAAATGGGTTTAATTATCAGGGTCTTCTCGACAGTGGCGCATCAGTAAGTTGCCTCGGCAAAAATTGTTTAGAAAACGTTCGGAAAATGGATGCGAAAGTACTTGATTACAAATCTTCGGTGAGAACTGCGGACGGCAAACAGCATATGATAGTGGGAAAAATACAGGCAATAATTAAATCAGGAAACCAATCAGTAGAATCAGTTTTATACCTAGTACCTAATTTGAGTCAAGAATTAATCCTTGGATACGACTTTTGGAGGCAAATCGGACTGAAAATAAGTTTCGAAAATGACACCATTAACGCAATTACAGTGGAAGGTTGCGAAAACTCCAAAATCCATGATTTGACTAGCCATCAACGTAGAGTTCTTGAAAATGTTAAACTATCTTTTAAGTGTCATACTCAATATGGCTTAGGTAAAACTGATTTGGAAACACACAGAATCGACACTGGCGATGCTCCCGCTAAAAAAATGCGATATTATCCTGTTAGTCCTGCCGTACAAAAATTAATTTTTGCAGAATTGGACCGAATGTTGGATTTGGATGTGATAGAAGTAACCACAGGAGCCGAATGGAACAATAGGACAACGTTGGTAATGAAACCCGGCAAAAATAGGCTATGCCTCGATGCGAGGGAATTGAATAAGGTCACTAAAAAGGACGCTTATCCTCTCCCTAACATCGATGGCTTATTAGCTAGGCTCGGCGACACACACTTTATTTCAGCAATCGACTTAAAGGATGCGTTTTGGCAAATCCCTTTGGATGGGGAGAGTAGGCCGAAAACAGCATTCACAGTCCCGGGTAGGCCTCAATACCAATTTAAGGTTATGCCTTTCGGACTGTGTAATGCTGCGCAGAGATTATGTCGATTGATGGATAAAGTGGTGCCGTCTGAGCTGAAGGATAGGGTGTTCGTGTACCTCGACGACCTGTTGGTAGTTTCCCCAAATTTTGAAGAACACATGGAAATGCTTCGAATCGTAGGCCAGAAATTAACAGCTGCAGGCCTGACTATTAATATGTCAAAATCCAAATTCTGCTATAGGGAATTGAAGTATTTAGGTTACGTTGTAGGTGGAGGTAAACTTAAGCCTGATGAGGAAAAGGTAAAGGCAATTTTAGACATAAAACCGCCGAAAAATCAAAAGGATGTTAGGAGATTCCTAGGCACCGTAGGCTGGTACCGCCGGTTCATCCATGACTTTTCCACTCTTACCGCACCTCTGACTGATACTTTGAAGAAATCCCCTACATTTAATTTCACTTCTGAAGCAATGAAATCGTTTGAAGAGTTGAAGCATCGTTTAGTGACCAGTCCTGTCTTGTCAAGCCCCGATTTTGAAAAGCCTTTCTTTGTCCAATGCGACGCCTCGAACGTTGGCTTAGGCGCAGTTTTATTCCAAAAGGACGATGAAGGTGAAGAGCATCCAATCGAGTATTTCTCCCGGAAATTAAATAGTGCTCAGAAAAATTATTCTACAACGGAGAAAGAGTGTCTCGCGGTGGTACTTGCGATCGAAAGGTTCAGACAATATATAGAGTTGATGGATTTCACAGTGATCACTGACCATTCCAGTTTAAAGTGGCTAATGCGGCAGAATGACCTAAACGGTAGACTTGCTCGATGGAGTTTAAAACTCCAAGGATTTAAATTTAATATCGAGCATAGGAAAGGCAGCAAAAATGTAGTCCCCGATATGCTATCGCGTCAAGATATGGAAGAGATAGTAGCCGATCCTAGCATCGTCATAGATTTTGATTCCGAAGAATTTAGAAGCAAAGAATATCTTACACTGATAGACATGGTAGAACAAAACAGTAATAGGCTTCCGGATTTAAAGGTAGAAGAGGGGATTATTTACAAAAGGGTTAAATTTAACCGAAACGGTCTGGATAATGAAGACGATTGTTGGAGAATATGGGTACCATCACGCTTAACCGATAACATAATTAGAAGATCGCATATTAACAACACATTACACGGAGGGATAGCAAAAACATTGTACAACATAAGGGAATGCTTTTACTGGCCTTCAATGGTGAAACAGATTAGAAACTTTGTTGGGCAATGTGAAACCTGTAAGGAAATAAAACAGCCTAGGAAAATATTGCGTCCACCGATGGGAAGAGAAGTCATAACTCAAAGACCTTTTCAAAAGATTTATATCGACTTTTTAGGACCCTACACTAGAACTAAATCCGGTAATACCTTTATTTTTATAGTACTAGACCACAAAACCAAATTTGTCTTACTGAAAGCGTTGTCGAAAGCTACCACCAAAGCTGTTATTAAATTTTTGAGAGATGAGGTATTTTATAAATTCGGAGTGCCAGAAATGCTACATTCGGATAATGGCAAACAATTTACATCCGAAGTATTTAAGGATTTCTTGGAAATATTTGGCGTAAAACATATTCGTACCGCTATATATTCACCGCAGTCTAACGCGAGCGAAAGGGTCAATCAGACCATACTGAGTTCCATTCGAAGTTTTTTGGATAATGACCAATCAAGATGGGATGAAAACTTGGCGAAAATAGAATGTTCTCTCAGGTCTACGGTTCACTCTTCAACTGGTGTTAGCCCTTACTTTTCACTAACTGGTTACAATATGGTTACCCATGCAGACGCTTATGAAACATTGAGAAAACTAAGTTCAGCCGAAGAAGGAGAAATGTTAATACTGCCGAAATCATCACAAATGCAACTGATCCATCAAAAAGTGAGCGAAAAGCTTCATGACGCTTATTTGCGAAATGTTAAATCCTATAACCTTAAAAGCAGGATTGTGAAATTTATGCCCGGCCAAGAGGTCTATAGAAAAAACTTTGTACAAAGTAAATTTTCAAAGGGAATAAACGCAAAACTGTGCAGACCTTGGCTTAGGTGCAGGATCAGAATTGGCGTGATACATGCTCAACACTTAAAGCAGTAGAAGATGTGAGGCATATTGGGAAATATTGTTCACTCCACAGGTTATGAGAAAAGAGCTGGCTTTGTGACGACCACCGTGTGGTTTTTAAATTAAGCGTTTTTTATTAGTAATTTTTAACAATTACGATATCCATCCCTGAGTGCCATCACTATGTAAATGACAGGAAAATACAACCATACAACATACTAAACAAATACCACTCTACCACGGCGAATTGGCACGATCGAAGTTTTAGCAGATTCAGCGTGGGTATACACATCTTTTGTGGAAAATGTTATTTTCAAAAAATGATGGTCGTGTGCGAAAGGTCGTAGTTTGATGTTTGATAGTTTTTCCCGGCATAATTTTTGTTTCTTGTGTATTTAATAATTATACCGAAAGTGGAAAATAAAATAAACACCAAGCTCTCAGCTATAGTCCAAAAAAAGGAAAATTTTTTTATTAAAATGGATGAGAACCATAAAAAGGGATTTGTGAGTTGTGCATAAAAGCAAAAGAAAACGTGGTGGTGATTGTCCTTATCAGGTGGCTTGGCAAAAATTGAAACAGAAAAAGGAGTGTCCCCCTTCGTCAACTCGTCACGTGGCCCATACGTACATACTGTTTTATGTTGCAGGGTGGAGGTAGGTCTTATTGGCTTAAAACTGTGGTGCACCTAACTTAAAACGTAAAAACAAAGTCCCTGACAAGGGCACACGTCTAATAATAATGAAAGATAAAAGGGGAATAGGATCCTACTAAAGCAGCCGAAAGTAACACGTGCGTAGTAACAATTTTGTCGGCTGACCGGGAAATTTGCCGACCTCAAAATCGTTACCGAGCACAAATCACGTGTGGTCTAACAAAGTGGCATTTATACTGTAACCTCAACTCTACCGCCAAGCGGAAATCTCTTATTACGTGAATAGAAACGCAATCCCAACGTTATCGCCCGTTAAATGAGGCTAAACTCATCGTTAATCGGGAAGAATTTTTTGTTAAGGGATTGGTGTTTTACAACAAGGGTCATAGTGCCTAGAAAACAAACTTCAATAAACAGTAACTCGTTCCCTCTCTTCGTATTGTAAAATAACGATCGAGTGAAAACAAGAAAACGGCCGCGTTAATAATACAAATCAAACTTTTAAATAAATGAGAAACAGTCAATCCACACATCAACTAACCCAGCGGAAAAACAACCTTAGCCTTAGAATCAACTGGGCCCAAATCCAACTTTGCCACCAAACCAAGAACCACATTATTATCAAAACGAAAACCACTTTAACATCCAAAAAGAAGACAACGTTATTACCATCGGAACCCATCAAACAAAACCAGTTTTAAAATCACGTGACTGGCCAAAAACAACTTTATCACCATACCTGGCCAAAGAAACAACTACCACCTTTAGCAAAACAACAGCATAGGAATAACAACAACAATCACCTATAAGAAAACAAGAACCAAAGTCGCCGCCAGCTCAACGAATACAATTTTACCAGCAAACCAAAAACAACGTTAAAACCATTGTGGCCAATTACATACATATACTACCATCGCAACCCAGCAAACAAGAAAAGCAACTATAAACCCATCGTGGACAAACACACCTCAATTTTAGCGATTTAAAGAATACCCATTGGAAACAGGTAATCTTTATAGAACCAATAAAATAAAATCTTGAGATGACCTTGCTGTCAATAATACAAAGACCTACATTCCTTGCGATTTTTAATATTTATAGTATTCATTATTTTACTAGGTTATTAGTAGTCTTCTGACAATTATTTCTAACAATAAATTACACTCTCTCTGAATACTAACCCTACAATAATTATTAACATAGTTTCAAATTACCATTAAACACACTGACCTATGAAAATTATTGCTCTAAACTTTTCTTAAAATTATAATTAAAATTAGATATACTTAACCTATCAGAATTTTTATAAGTATAATTAAAAATTATCGTTATTATTATTATACCTACCTAACCCATAAGAATTATTTATTACTATACCTTACATTATTAATTACAATTATTATCGCGACTAAACCCTTATGAATTCTATCTTAAGGAAAAACTTTTGCTAGCTAAGTTATGTATTATAAGTTTACCAAACTGTTATAGAAAAAACAATCAAAATAGAAAATAAAAAGGGAAAGAAAAAAAGGTAGACAGTTTTGTTATTCGATTTTTAAGTAATTTTTAAACCTAAGGCACTAATCTGAAATTTAGAATATTGATATGATAAACAAATAAGGAACAGAACGTTAAAAGAATGTATTCATTGAATCGTAAATATACATTCAGTTTTAAAAGTTTCAGATTAGATTAAATTGTAGAAATCGAAAACTATGTAGCTCGTTAGTTTAATAAATAATTATTTGGTATACTAACCAAACAAACAATATCACCGATAAATTATTAGAATTACATCTTGATCAAGAATGTAATGCATACTTTTAAAATTAAATAGCATTTTAAAATTATAATCAGATAACTAATTTTATAATTACATAATAATTATAAAATTACGAATAAATAAAAAAGTTTTAAAATTGTTTAACAAATCGGAATTATAAAAAAAAAAAAATAAATAAGTGTCTTTAAAATTATTTAATAATTCGAAATTATAAATAAAT
The DNA here is from genome assembly GCA_963931875.1 of Pollenia griseotomentosa. NCBI lineage: Eukaryota > Metazoa > Arthropoda > Insecta > Diptera > Polleniidae > Pollenia > Pollenia griseotomentosa. The sequence continues at coordinate 106,431,253 of OZ007564.1, read as the reverse complement.
TAATAGGTAGTGAATAATTTTAAAATTAATTAACATTTTAAAATTACAACCAGATAACTTATCTTAAAATGAAATAGCAGTTATGGGATTACAAAGAAATTAATATTTTTAAAATCGGTTAACAATTTGGAATTTATAATTGAATCACAATTATAAGAAAGCAATAAAAGATCAATTTTAAAATTGTTTCATAATTCAAAATTATAAATAAATTAATAATTTTGAAATTGATTAAGATTTTAAAATTTTAAACAGACAAATAATTTTATAATTAACTTACAATTATAAGAGTAAAAATAAATGGATAATTTTAGAATCATTCAACAATTTGGAATTCTAAATAAATTGATAATTTTCTTAATTAAGTAACCATTAAAAATTATATACAGATAACTAATTTTATAATTAAATCACAATTATAAGATTACTGATAAATGATTAATTCTTAAAATTATTTGACCCTTTGAAATTATGAATAAATTACGAATTTTAAAAATTAATTAACATTTTAAAATTGTAACTAGTTGACCAAATTTATAATTAAATAATAATTATAAAATTACCAATGAATAGAAGGTTTTAGAATCGTTTAATAATTTGGATTAATATAAATAAATAAATAATTTAGAAATTGACTAGCATTTTACCATCATAAACAGATAAATAATTTTATAATTAAATAATAATTATGAAATTATAAAATAAATAAATAGTTTTAGAATTAATTAACGATTTGAAATTATAAATAAATAAAGGGTTTCCAAAATTATTTAACAATTTAGAATTAAAAATAAAGTAATAATTTTGAATTGAATTCACATTTTCAAATATAATACGATAATCAAAGAACAATTATAAAATTACAGAAATATGATTAATTTTAAAATTATTTAACAATTTGCAATTATAAATAGATTAATGGGTTTAGGGTTAATTAACGTTTTAAAATTATAACCAAATAAATGATTTTATAATTGAATGGCAATTGTAAAATTGCAAACCGATTATAATTTCGGACTTGGTTAACAGTTTAAAATTGCAAATAAAGGATCAGTTTTGAAATTTTTTTTTTACATTTTGGAATTGTGAATAAATCAATAATTTTTAAATAAATGGGCAATTTTAAATTCTAAACAGATAATTAATTTTATAATTAAATCACCATTATATAATTGCAAATAGAAGCTTAATTTAAAAATCATTTCAAAATGCGAAATTATAACTAAAATTAATGGTTAAAATTGATTATCCTTTTAAAATTGTAAACGGACAATTAATTTCATGATTAAATAACAATTATAAAATTACAAATAAATGAATGGTTTTTAAATTATTTCACATCCTTGAAAATTATAACCGGATAAATGACCTTAAAATTGATTAACCATTACAAATTGAAAATGAATAATCTTATAATTAATCAACAATTTAAAGTTCTAACTGAATTACTTATTTTATAATCAAATGACAAATTCAACCCGATAAATAATTTTCTAAAGGAATCGCAATGGACCATTCCATCACATAAATGATTGGTATCACTTCAATGATAATTATTTTTACTAAAAAAATTTCTTCTGATCTAATCTCGAATAAAATCCTCATAAAAACCCAAATTCACTTAAAAAAAAAAAAATACTTACCTGAACCTTTACATTTGGAAAATTTTTTCAAGCAAAGAAACAAATGGAAACATTTTTTTTATTTCGGTAGCTCGCTTTTGAATAATAATTTCATAACAATTTTTTTTTAATAAGTTTGCTCGTTATAAAGAAATAAGAACATTTTTTTTGAGCCCCTAAAGTATTATAAAGGAAACCCATGTACAAAACTATATGTTAATGATAATAAAAGTTGTTAATTTCATTAAGGTACCAATATAGACTAACCTTATATAAGCTTTGTGTTTACGATAATTTAATAAATATTTTTTATGTATTTTGAATTTCATTGAAAATATGTGCTGAATTTAATTAATGGTTGAAATGTAGCTTAAGTGAATCGAAGCGGTGGTAAGTAAAGTTTAGGGACATTACCTATATTTTTTTTCAGGCAAAAGGTAATGTCACGGTTGACATTAACCTGTCATATGGGGTGGGCAGCCTGACCGGGACCATTACACCTTGTACCGAGGATTCGAGTCCGGCCAAAACAAATGAAGTGTGAAAGTTTCTGTCGTCGAAATGTCTGTCCGTTTATTACAGGTTTACCCCTTACATTAGGTCTTTTCATACATTGCTGCTCGTTTTTATTGCTTCTTTTTTTTAGCATATTTTCCAAATTGGCACGAAAGAGTAGAGTTAATAATTGTGCAAACCTAGATGGACACGAACCTCCCATTCCCGGCGAGCTACAGCCGAAAACACCAGCGTGCCAAAGTCCATCGTGGAGCAAAAGGTTTATTTTTTTTGGGAAAAAAATCGTTTTTTTTTCCAATCACAATTATTATTACATTGTGCTCTTCTTTTTATTTGTTGTTAAAAACCCCGATAATAAAAAAGAAGAATAAACAAAAACAAGAAATGTTTTTGCTTAAAATGTATATATGTAAGTATATGTTTGTATGTTCATACATAAATTTTTTTATTTAATTGTAACTTTTATTATTTTAATTATTTAAACGTCAATAATTAAAAATTATTTTCAAGCGTCCAATTCGCTGATATTTTATTATTTATTTAATAAATAATATTATGATTTTATAAACACTTATTTTAGTATGTTAAAAGAAAAAAAAACCGTATGCCGAGTTAAAAAAAAAACACGTCTGCATTTAACGAGCACTGAAGCTTAAGTACTTAGCTATACGCCACGTATAGCCAACCTTCGGAGGATGTCCTTATTTTGGCCCCTTAGCAAAAGAAAAAAATGAGTGAAGTTCAATAGAAATTTATGAGTGAAGTTTAATAGAAATTTTTTTTTTTTTAAACTTAAAATATATATTTTTAAGGAATCCAACACAAACATTTGTAAACTAATTTAAATATATTAGTTTTCTACTAGTTTGTCGCAATATTTTAATTATTTATGATTTTATAAATATCATTTCCGGTTTTACTTTGTTATCTTGTTAAAAGCCGAAATACTACGTACGTTTACCTCCATTTCCAGATCCATGCACCAAGTGGAACGTCATAAAGCAGCCACTGAAATAACGATATTTTTCTGAAGCCTTGTTTCCTGACTATTAATTGTATTATAATTGTTTCAATAAAAAAATTTTATTTAAAATGAAAGTTAAAAAAATATTATTTTTTTATAGAGGTTAGTACTAACCATTTTTTTCGTTATGAATTACTAGTTAGTGCTAACCAATATTTACGTTATGACTAACTAGTTAGCATTAACCATTATTTAGGTTATCATTGACTAATAAAAAGCAGTAGAGTAAGCAGTACAGATATATATTCCGTAGACGAGAGGATTTAATTAGTTAAAGAGAGAGGCAAAATCACATGTACTCAAGAGTTTCGGTTAGTTTTTTCATTTTGCTCTTCATAAACTAATAGAAACTTTACCCAATATATCGGTCAACACTACCGGTCAAATAACTAGTAAATTGACCGGTAGTCTTCTTGTAGGGTCCTTATTCCTTTATGGTACTTCCAATAGTGTTGCCATTTTATGATAATAACCCGAATTTGGTATAATTTTTACTGTCGTGGGTAGAGCGTGGGTTAATTTCTTTTACCAAGCTTTTACACATGCCACTGCCAGTTCGAAAAACTCAAACACTCACACTTTTTTACTAATACACTCACATTTTTCGCAATGGCAACTCCAGTGGCAGCAAAAATTGCATGTGAGTGGAAATTTGGCACTTGCATGCCATTAACATGGTGGCCACACGATCAAGTTTTGCCTTTCAATTCCATTCAATTTGCAATACACTCTCACTTTTTTACTAACACACTCACACTTTTTAAATTAACCACGAGATGGCTTTCAATTTCACTTTTCCATTTGCTTGGCAATTTTACTATCAATTTAACAGCTGATTACATGTTAGTCTTTATAAATTGCAGGGCTACCCTGCAACCACACGATCAAGTTGTTCTTGATAGTCTTTTACATATACTGTGTTGCGGCCGTGTGTGGCAAAAGGCATGGAATGCACGAGACTACGGATGATGGGTGAAAACTTGCGAATGCCCCTGACCATAAAAAAAAAAATTTTGGCGTGCGCTTGAGACGATTGGCCGTAATGAGGCTAAACATTCTGCCTCGTATTAAAATATTTGTAAATGGAAAAAGGCCATTATATGCTTAGGGAGCCACCACTCCAGACCTTTTCCAGTGGATTTGTTATGTATTTTAATTATATAGGGAGGGGTTTTATCCATGTGGAGTCCACCATCTCCAACCCATGTCCCGGTGGTATTTATTGAGAGTTTGGCTGAAATTAAAAGAACAGTAATATTAATAAAATGTTTCAATGAAAAAGGAAACGATACATATTTACCACATCCTAATGAAAAGTTAGCTGGAGATTCCTGAATGAAAAGGAAATAAAATATAAAGAAGTTAATAAAATACCTACCGTCTTCTAAGCATTTGTTGACCATGTGTAATTTTTTTTGACAGCTGTTGGTGTGAATGTATGTATTTGGGTTATGTTTAGTGAGCATAGTATACGTAGTAGTGACGTCCCACACAGTGTGTAAAATAACAGGGTCGGCTTTTTCATTCAAAACAGGAGGAAAATTAAATAGGAAAATTTAAATTTGAAAATTGTGAATAAAAATATGCATGCGGCTAAAATTTCTGATAGCCTGGTATCGTAGGGAGATTCAAGATATGGGGAATAGAAGAGCTAAGAAAATCCAATCATTTCTTTCAGTGATCACCAGAGTTTTTTTTATTTGAGATAAATATGTCTAGCTTTTGTAATCAGGAATATGCCGCGAAAATTGTATTTATTTAAATTCTTTTGTTTTATTTGTTTTTTTTTATAAGAATAGTTATTGTATTATGAGGAAAGAGGCAATTACAAGTAGATATATATAAAAAAAAAAGATAAATCTAGAAAAAAGTAAAGAGAAAGACTTTCGCGGGAAAATTGTTACATATTGTTACGTTACTGCCTTTCAATAACGTTTTGGTTTATTTCCTTTATAATAAACCGTTTCGAGTTCTTTATTGCAACTTTAATAAAATAAATAAAACACAAACACTTTTAACACTGTTTACAATTAACTCAACTCTATTTAGTACTAAGTCTTTTTAACAACCGTAATTTATAGCTTTTATTCACAACCAACTATAATTTTCTCAGCGTTATACGTTATTGACAAAGTCTGAACTTAGAATGAATTAATTACGCTAGTCGCCGCTAGTATTTATACAGCAATTTGGTTGTCTAGAACATTCGAAATGTTTTTCGAAGGTTCGAGGCTTTACTTATTCACCACACTTTAATTTGATGTATGGCAGCGCTAATGTTTACATAATTTTACCTCTTATACTGAAGCTTTTTTAACGGTAATTTCTAGGTCTTTCTGCACATTGGGATTGAAGTGTACTAAATTATAACAATTTTTAATAACAATGTAAACTAGTAAAATTACTTATGAATACAAGACAACTAATAAATACAAGACAACTTATAAATACAACTAATTCTTAACTAAAGTTACTTTCGTAACAATATTATATGGACAATATTACTTGGTGGACAATGGTAAATATATATATGAAAATATATATTAAGGATGGAAATGAGAGGCGGGAAATTTTTAACCGGCAAAAGAAATACATAAGGTTTGGAATGGTATAAAAAGAGAAAATTTGAGAGATAGAGTGTAATAAGCAAAAAGGTGCTAAAGTGAACAGTGAAAAAGTATAGTCTGAGTGCATAATCTAAATAATTTAAGCCCTTCAGTTAAAACGGCCACAAGGTGGAAAAATCCTTAGGACAGTTTGAAAAATTTTATTTTGTAATCCGTGTTCTTATAATATTGAGCTCTCGTCCGGAGGAAAAGCCAGTAATCGGAATCGAGGAAGAAATAGCCAGAAGAATAGATTGAAAAGTGAATTACGAATGATACCTAGTCAGGGAAATACCCTTGGAAAAGTCTTGTAAAGGAAGAAGAAAATTAAAGAACTCAACAATAAATATATACCCAGAATACTTTTGAAAGGCATGGCTGTTCCATTAATGAGCGTGGACTATTAAGGTACCCAAACAAATTAAAGAAACATATTTCAGAATTTTAAAAATTTATTGAAAAGAAAAATAGTAGACTTGGGCTTAATCGTTCATTTAGCTGACCGGTCATTATCGTTCAGTTAAAAAAAATGAACTAGTTCGTTCTTTTCGTTCACTCGGTCTTTTGTGTCAGTCGGTCTTTTGTGTCAGTTGGCATTTTGTGTCACTTGGTCTTTTGTGTCTTTCGTTCAGTCATTCACAATTGATTGAATACGGCAATGTGTTAAAAGAAACAAGTATAGCATACTTGTATGATGTTACACTCAAAATATTATGTAGGTAAATTCAAAAGAATATTAAGTTTGAATATTTTTTAATGTTTATTTTAAAACGGAGAAATTCTTTAAAAATGACTTAATTTTTCTGTTATTTTAAATTTAAAATATACAAACTACAAAAAATACATTCAAAGTTTTCAGTTAATTTTAACTCAATTTAAATTACATACTAAGAAAGCTAAAACAGTATTTTTACCTGTCATTATTACCTACCAAATCAGCGAAACATTTTTGTTTTTTATTTATGTGCACATGTGTGTGCGTATGTAATACTGGGTATACACAATGCAATGCATTTACGCAATCTAGCAAATTAAATTCATTTTCATTCATTTTTCATTCATTCCAGATTGCATCAACATCAAAACGTATTGATATTTTGAGATTGCATTGATGTAGATTGCATGTAGATTGCACTGTGTGTACCCAGTATAAATAATAAAATAATTTAAAATAACTTTGCAGTTAAGCATTTCAGTTTTATTTTATGCATAAAAAAAAACTGAACATATTTGTTTTTGGAACAACATGTAGAAACAGTTAAAGAATTAGTTTAATTATAAAATAACAAAATTTTCATTAATTTTAAACTTTACGGAAAATGATTTTAGTAAATTACACTCAGTTACTGTACAAATTTTTGAGTGTACCCAAGAATAGAAAACAATAAACGCAAATCATATTCGCAGTTGTTTTTCGTTTACTAAACAACTGATTAAAAAGAAACAATACTTTTATAGTGCTTATGTTATACCAATATACTATACTTGTTTCTTTTAACACATTGCCAGTGGCAATCTGCCACATTGTTTTAAAAATTTCATAGTACAATCTGGGCTGCCATATGTAGTGATTTCTTGCTAAACGTGGCGATTTCAATACTTTTTTGGTGTTCTTAATTTCTATTTGCTTAGGTAACTTTATTTACCTGGGGCTTACACGTGAAAGTACTTTCGTGCAAGTAGGCTATAGGTATTATCAACGAAAATTTTAAGAAACAGCCGATTGGCTGAAAGTACAAAAATTATGTGTGTGTTAGTAAAAAAGTGTGAGTGTATTGCAACTTTCAAGAAATTAACTTGCATGTGTAAATGCTAGGTTAAAGAGAAAAAACAACATTTTTTGCGAGGGCTTATTCAAAGTAAGACGTTGTAATAAGTCCGAAGTTTTTTCATATATGTCGTTACCTAACTACAGCAAATGTTGAGCGCAAGTTTTCAAAAATTTAAACAAAAATAATATAAGAAAATAATTAAAAATTTAAAATTTATGTGGTATTTTAAGTACAGAAGACTTTTTAAAATAAACAAAAAATAACAGCGATTGCACAAACTTTTAGCTATCAAAAGAAAATTACAAAAACAATGAACAAATAGCAGATGTGATTATTAATATTCATATGAGTTATTTTTTCAAAAGATATGATAATATGAATTTTAATTTTTGTTTTTATTTTATAAAAATTAGATGTAAAAAACCTTAAAAAAAAATTACTTAAAAACTTTTACTGCCTGTTTTTAGAACTTATACAGGTCTGTCACAGAAATCAATTCCGATCGATAGTGATTTCGTTTTATATGAAGCAAAATACGAAATCACTTCGACTTTCGATCAGAACTGATTTCTGTGACAGGCCTGATAATGTCATTAATCAATTTATATGATATAAAAGCATGTTGCTTGTCAATACATTTTAAATATGAAAGCTTGTCGCGAGATTTAAGTACTCGTATTTACTTCGTTTGAGAATTTTAATAGTTAAAATCAATCACATCAACTATCAATTCCACCAAGTTCAGTTATAATTAACTATCAGCTATAACTGTCAAAAACATATTGTTAACTGGTAGTTAAAGTAAAAGTTAGTTGTAACTGAACTTGGTGAAATTGGGCGCAAGTTATTTAATTTACTTGTTTTTCTACACAAGTAAATCTCGCGACAAGCTTTAAATCATATAAATTGCGTAACGACGTTATAAGATGATAGTAAAAGTTTTCAAGTAAAATTATATTTTTTTCTTTTTAGAGCATTTAAATAAAAGATTGTTTTTCAAATATTTTTTACTTTTAATTTATTCCAAAACTCGCATTCCTATTCTCAGTAAGTCCTTTCAGTTAATACCCATATTGAAGGCAAGCATTAAAAACTTAGTCCGTCATATTGGATTTAGAGTCACTAAATTTTTAGACTTATTCTCAGCAAGCCCTCCTATTTGATACTCATATTGTAGGAGCGCATTAAAAATAGAATAACTTTACACAGTTAACAATGCATTGTCATCCAAACTGAACGTGTTTACAATAGTCATCATAATCGGTTCGAGGTATCTGCTTTAAAATTGAGTTGCAACATTTCACCCACAATTATATGTACATTGCAAGTTAAATAAAAGCTTTTAAAATTCATAAGTTATTTCTTATAAACTATTTTTTTTATATTTTAACAGTCTTATTCATAAAAGAATGCTTAAGTAATGTAAACATTAAAAATAGGTTTTCCATTCTAATTTCGTGCTCTAAAACTTGACTAAGCCTTAATAAATAGAGCTGTCGAATATTGAATTTGGTTATTTATTTAAAGGTCTTATTTGAAAAATTTATGAAATAAATATGTTTAAAATTTTCTGCGCAAATGAAAAAATTTGCATTTGGCGGGTTTTATATTAAGAACAACTGGCAACGCTCATGTAAATTATAGAAAAATTGTGAACAGCAGCCAGGGTTGTCGGAATTATTTTGATCTTTTTTTGCCAAATTGATTGTCCAAAATCTCCAAAGCTTTTTTTGCGTTTTTGATAATATAAAATATATTTAAAAACTTTTTAAGAATACTTTCTATTAATTCTTAAAACTAAATGTCTTCATGATTGCTAAAATATGCCAAACATGGGAAAAAGTCGCCATGATATATATTCTGTTTAATTAAAGTAAAATGATTGGTGAAAACAAAAAAAGTACAATAGTTTACAATAGTCTAATTAAAGCAGCAAAACGTTTTTTTTTTGTGGTTAGAATTAAAGAAATATTGGATATATACCTTAAACGCTATACACTTCACCGGAAAGGCAATTCTAACTGTTTTTTTTAACAATGTATATGATTCAGTTTATTCAACATATCGTGTGAAGGTACAAAAGTGATATTTACATATATACAATTTATAACTCGTAATAACGTGTCAAGAAGTTTGTATTGCACTCTATTTTGAAGGCAAATTTTAGTGGAGTTAATTTGTAAAAAGAACTCTTTCAACACAGACATTAGCAGTTGGAATTATGTGCACATAAAGACAGTTAAAGCAAGTTCTTTAAAATGGTACCTACCGGACGTATCCTTATAGCTATAAACTTTTTTCAAAAACTGATTTAAATTAGATGGAATACCATCATTGAAATAGTCTTTCCAAATAACAAACGTTAAAGCAACTCCAACGGGATAAAGCTCTAATCACATTAAAATCGAGATAATTAACCAAACATTGAAGTGATTTATTAATCACTTCAGATAGACATGATTACAACTAAATCACTTCATAAATCACATAGAATTCTCTGAACATACCTCAAACTAAGTATAATGTAGAATCGGCCAACATGAACGTGTACCACCGGCTACGATTTCTGCTTAATGTTTTATTCTTTTTCCTTAAATATTTTATAAATTTTCACAATTTCATCATTAATATGTTTAAAAAATCTTTTGATAACTTTATTAAAGTACTTTTATCCATTTTTAATACTTTAAAGAAATATAAATTTGATTGTTGAGGTTTTTTCTTAATCATCAGTCATCTTAATCATCTCAAATGTAATAACATTTTGCTTAATCGCCTTATATTTTAAAAGCCGCCAAAAAAATCGCCATATCGCCGAATTGAAAATTAGCTCGCCAAGAAACTTGACAACCCTAATCGCATTATGAAAATGTGTAAAGCAATGTGGCAATGAGTAAATGAAATAAGTATATTTTTCTAGCATCACATATACACCACAATAGTATTGTTGTTTCTTTTCAACCAGTTGCTCGGTAAGCAAGTGACCGACTGACAAAAAAGACCCAAGTGAGCGATTGAACGGAATTGAACGATGAAACTGAACGGCCGTTCATCGTTCATCTGACTGATCCGTTCAATTGAACTAGTTCGTTCATGACCGACACAACTCTAAAAAATAGTATATAGATTAGAAAAAAAAGGGAGTTATATACATACAGCCTGAAACAGAAAAAAAAAATAATTCATTTAAATTAAAACAATAGTATTTAAGTAGTTTTTTTTAAGGTAATTCTAAGAAGTGATAGTGTAAAAAAACTGTGTCCTTTGAGAATGTGGTGTGATGTTTTGATGTTCAGTGTTTAGTCAGATAAGAAAAAATATTTTTTTGAACCCGTAGGTCCTAGTAAAAACCTAGAAAAAAAAGAACTATTAAATAATCAAAAAAATAATATATCTCAGAAAAAAAATGAAACAACCAAAAAAAAAAAATAGAACTAAAAAAAAAAGAGAACAAATTAGGTACTCAAAGTAGGCGGTATAATTAAGAATAAATAGTAAGTGAAGACAAGAGTGCTTTTAGAAATACGTTATTAGGGAGCTCCTTCAGACGTAGAAAGTTTAGGAAAAAGCGAACATCCGGTGGTGCGGATATAAAAAAAAAAATTTGAGTGCTTGGAGAAAAAAAATACAAATAGAGGAAAAAAATTTTTTTGTGAGATATAAATAATCCAAAAAAAAAAAATATATATAAAAAAATAAAAAAGAAAAGAGTAACGGCCAATATAGGTAGATAAGAATATAGTTTAGTTTTAATAGAATAAGAACATTCAAAAACATAGAAAAATTAAGTTTTAAGTCTTATGTTTTTAGATTAAGGTATATGTTAAAAAATCTATATATATAAAAATGAAAAATGTTTGTATGTTTGTTTGTTTGTGTGTTTGTTTGTTTGTTTGTTGGCTTATAGACTCCTAAACTACTGAACCGATTTTCCTGAAATTTTTACAGATACATCACGTGAGCCCTAAAAATAAAATAGGCTACTTATTTTTTCGATAGGGGCAGGGGAATTGGTATCCCCCATAGGATGCCAATATTAATTATCGCATATATTAAGATCCGCTGCACGCATTATGCAGAACTTTTGGTAGTAAGATCTTCTGAGCCCCAAAATTAAAATAAAATAGCAGCGGGGGAAGTGGAATCCCCCATAGGACGCCAATGTTTAACATCGCATATCTAAAGAACTGTAATAGTGAGAATGTTCAAACTTTCTAGAAGTCACTCTTATGGTATACAACACTTTTGAAAATAGCAATAAAGCGGGTAGGCGCAGGGGGGGAAATACCTCCCATAGGATGCATATATTAAATATCGCTCAACTGAAGAATTATTAAAGGGAGAGTCTTCAAAAGTGGTTAAAGCTATAATTATAGTAAACTATAAATTTCAATATACAAATGGGCGGGGTAGACGGGGGAGGAGCAGTACCCCTCATAGATAGAAATATAATTAAGAGCCGCTGCACGCATTTTGTTGAACTTTTGGTAGTAGGATCTTCAGAGCCCCAAAATTGAAATAAAATAGCACCGGGGGAAGTGGTACCCACCATAGGAAGCCAATGGTTAATATCGCATATCTTAAGAACTTTTATAGTGAGAATGTTCAAACTTTGCAGAAGTCTCTCTTATGGTATACAACACTTTTGAAAATAAAAATAAAGCGGGAAGGCGCAGGGGGGAAATACCTTCCATAGGATGCATAAATTAAATATCGCTCAACAGAAGAACTATTAAAGGGAGAGTCTTCAAACATGGTTACAGCTACTACTATGGTAAACTATAAATTTCAATATAAAAATGGGCGGGGTAGACAGAGGAGGAGCAGTACCCCTCATAGATAGCAATATTAATAAGAGCCGCTGCAAGCAATTTGTTGAACTTTTGGTAGTAGGATGTTCTGAGCCCCAAAATTTAAACACAATAGCAGCGGGGGAAGTGTTACCCCCCATAGGACGCTAATGTTTAATATCGGATATCTTAAAAACTATTAAAGTTAGAATGTTCAAACTTTGTAGAAGTCACACTTATGGTATACTACACTTTTGAAAATAAAAATAAAGCGGGAAGGCGCAGGGGGGAAAACCTTCCATAGGATGCATATATTAAATATCTCTCAACTGAAGAAGTGGTTTAAGCAGTGTAGCGAAGCGCACCGGGTTAAGCTAGTATTATAATAAAAAAAAATTAGTTATGATATAAAAGATAAAATTAATATATCTGAGTAGATTTAATTTTTTCGGGGATTGTTGAAAACAGGAAGGGCGACGAATGACGGGTTTTTGGGACTGTGGAAAAAAAGGAAATTGATGGATAGTTGGGTGCACAAAATATTTTTTTTAGATTGTTATGCAGCAGCTGTAGCGGGTGCCAGAATTTGGGGGATAAATGTTGTTTGGTTGGAGGGATGGTGTTTTTTTATTTTTTGTTTTTGGTGGTTTGTCGTTTGCCGGCTGCAGTTTTGATTATGGCTGGTTTAAAATTCCGAGGAGGGGTGGTTTTGCCTTCTGTTAACCTTTAATCTATATAAAGAAACATATTTCAGAATTTTAAAAATTTATTGAAAAGAAAAATAGTATATAGATTAGAAAAAAAGGGAGTTATATACATACAGCCTGAAACAGAAAAAAAATAATTCATTTAAATTAAAACAATAGTATTTAAGTAGTTTTTTTTTAAGGTAATTCTAAGAAGTGATAGTGTAAAAAAACTGTGTCCTTTGAGAATGTGGTGTGATGTTTTGATGTTCAGTGTTTAGTCAGATAAGAAAAAATATTTTATTGAACCTGTAGGTCCTGGTAAAAACCTAGAAAAAAAGAACTATTAAATAATCAAAAAAATAATATATCTCAAAAAAAAAAGAAACAACAAAAAAAAAATAGAACTAAAAAAAAAGAGAAAAAATTAGGTACTCAAAGTAGGCGGTATAATTAAGAATAAATAGTAAGTGAAGACAAGAGTGCTTTTAGAAATACGTTATTAGGGAGCTCCTTCAGACGTAGAAAGTTTAGGAAAAAGCGAACATCCGGTAGTGCGGATATAAAAATTTTTTTGTGAGATATAAATAATCAAAAAAATATAAAAAAAAATAAAAAAAAAAAAGAAAATAGTAACGGCCAATATAGGTAGATAAGAATATAGTTTAGTTTTAATAGAATAAAAACATAGAAAAATTAAGTTTTAAGTCTTAAGTTTTAGATTAAGGATTAAAAAAATATTATAATAAAAAAAAATTAGTTATGATATAAAAGATAAAATGAATATATCTGAGTAGATTTAATTTTTTCGGGGATTGTTGAAAACAGGAAGGGCGACGAATGACTGGTTTTTGGGACTGTGGAAAAAAAGGAAATTGATGGATATCTCGCAGTCATGGTTGGGAAATGGGCGATAGGGGGTTAACATCCACCTCCCTATTGATTGGCATTGCTGCGAGAGAATAAGTTTTTGGTGTTGAATGTTGTAGTGTTTCATAACTTTTTTTCTTGTTGCAAACCTGGGTCAAGGGTTGAGAACACACCCTATGAGAAGAAGCCGCGGAGTAGCAGGGTATAAATGGCCTCGAGGATAAACAGGTTCGTAAAAGAAATGGCGCCCAAACGGAATTTAAGAAATTAGATAGTGTAAAAGACCTATACACTAGGCAATAGAAAAATAGATTTGTGTCAGGATAGCCCACCATGTTATATTTCGTAATACGATAGGGTATCAAACTAGTAGCCGCTTTTGGATCTTGGATCAAGAAGGTCAGTTGTACGAGAAGATTATTATATCTAGTAACGGGGAATGCATGACCAATTCAAACAGGGAAAGGAAAGTCCTTAGGGCTTAAGGTCAGTTGTGTTGACAGTCATTCTATTCTGTCCTCTAACATTTATTGTGTTAAGGGAAAATGCACGCAAAGATGTTTTATTAAACTATTTCAAAATATATAATGTGAATTACAAGAATGCCAAAATAGATCCAAATGGGAGAATCAAGTTTAAAATACCGTCGTACCGCCGCTGTTCAACAATCCTTACAAAAATTAATTATTCGTGTGAAAAAAACAGCGTATTTTTTTTAAGTATATTTTTTATTTATATATTTATTAATCGTTATAGCCCTTTCCGACCCAAGCAATTTCAAAGTTTTTGGATTTCAATGAAATTTTCTGTATATGATAATTCGCCCTAAGATAACATAAAAATGAATTTTTAATGTACATAAAAAGCCCAAGTCCTTAGAAACAGGACATACACATATGTGTACCTTGGGACTTCACTTGGACAAAATATTAGCATTTTTTGGCAAAAGTGTAGTTTACGGGGCATACGAAAAAAAAATTGTTACCCCTCTGGAAATGGAAAAAAAACAAAACAAATTTAAAATTTAAGGGGGCTGAGGCCCGTGAGCCCCCTGGATCCAAAAAAACGGCCCCGACCACTTAGTGTTATGTGTAGGTACTCGAATTATAGGTAATTGTACGGGAAAAAAATTGGAGTGGGCAGGACTTTTGGGGCCCTCTGGGGCAAAAAAGAGTGTCCCCTCTAGTTATATCTTTGTGTGGGTACTTAAATTAAAGGTAACTTGCTCACGATTGTAAATATTTTGATTTAATTTTGTTTTTTTTTATTGTTTTATGGGCTATATTTTCAAAAAATGATCCTTCTTCTTGCTTGCGAAAATGACTTGTTAGTTTCCGCAAACGACTTGTTTACATTGTGCCTGTTCCATGCACATTCATTTCCGCCAATCGCTCCAAAAGTAGTAAGCTGGTAAAATACCGCACAAAAAATATAAAGGAATTATTTGGCAAAGTCCTCAAAAAACGCTTGCACCTAATCACAGTTTTCTTTCGCAAAATTGAGGTAGTAGAAACCCATATTACACATATGTGTAGGTACACATTGTGCTCACAAAAAACACAACAATTTTTTGTGCATTTTAAAATATTTGCATATTATTTAAATGTATGATGCTTTTGTTACAAAATAATAACAAAATATTCATATATTTAGTGTAATTTAAACAAAATAATGATACTTTCATATCTTGTCTTCCGCACTGCGAAACATGATCATCTTTTTGGCACGCGTTTACACAAATACTAAACTAAACTTCGCAAAAACGTATAAGACAACGATCTAGAGATAACACATAACATGTAGAGACAAAAAGAAGTAAGAAAAGTTAGATATTTATATATAAACTTCTCTCTTCAAAATCCGTTCAATTTACCTACACGTATGTGTAGCCTGGGTCGGAAAGGGATAGGTATTTTAGTTGTTTTTATTATATACTAGTTATCATATTTTTTTTCGTAGTTACGTATACAGTACTTTTGACTTAACTGCCTTTTATTTACGTGCACTTTTGACTTAGCTGCACAAAATTGATAATTTTTGGAATTATTCTTTATAATCCCATACAAATTCCATTTTTAAGTGCACTCTCTTTACCTGCACATTTATGATAAGTGCCCAAAATTTTTGGCATTTTAAAATTATTTTCATATAAAAAATTCAAGTTAGCTGCACTTTGACTTAACTGCCCAAAATACATATTTTCTGTAATTATTCTTCAAAATCCTTGTTTACGTGCATTTTGTATACATGCACATTTTTCGTATTTTTGGGCAGCTTTAAAATATTTTCATATAAAATATCAAAGTTAGCTGCACACATGAAAAAATATGGCGGCCACTTTTTCACATAAATATCCAATTTTAGCAGTTTATAAAATCAAAAATCGCAAACAAGTCAAGTTGGTATCATTATAATTCATTTATTTTGTTTGCATGTATTTACATTTATGAGTAGTGAGACTAGAGCTCAATTAAGAAGAAGAAAACGTAAAGTAGATTTTGATACTAGTAGAACATTAATTCCGCTATCTCCGAAACAACGTAGAATTAGATATTCTGAACTCAGAATGAACAAACAAGATAGAGGGGGAAATGAAGGTCAGATCACAGATCTTTCTGCGACTATTATGTCAAAGCCCAGCACATCCAACAGTGTACCACCCAGAATAGGTTTGCCTATAACTTCCGCTAATAGTAGTGTTATGAGCGAGAAAATTACACCGGAAGTTAGAGATCTAGTAGCTGATGAAGCTTTATCGGTTAAAAGATCGTTACAGAAGCAAATTCGTTCGATGGTACAGGTAGAAATGGAAGACATTAGGAAGTCTATAGGAGATTTGATGACAGTTGTGAAGGATATGTCTCAGGGTAATTCGACCCATATTAATAGGCCAATGGGGGAAAATCAGAGAGAGGCAAGAGTAATTTCAAGTCACATTGTGACTGAATCCAAAAATATTGGGGTAACTCAAGTTAACCCGCCTAGTGTCGAATTAAATGCAATACCAGAAATAAGACAGTCCAACACCGGTCAAATTGTAATAGGTCTGAATCGAAATGAAACACCTATTAGTGTCAGGTCTATACCAGTGTTACCGGCTCGAACTATGTATAGCCAATATGTTTCCGGTGAGAACAGTAACCCTAACCGGATTCCACAAACAGCAGGAAATCAAATTAATACGAATTTTCAAGGAAATAATGAATTATAGTAATAATGAAGCACCAACGGGTTATTCGTTCGTTAATTATAATCAGCATAATATACCAACTGTTTCGAATCCAGCTATGCAAAGAGACTTGCCACCTAAAATGTGGATTAGAATTGATAAGTGGGGGTTAAATTTTGATGGCAATAACTTACATATGAGTGTAGTGGACTTTATATTTCGTATTGAACGTCTTCAGGCCCAATACAGCATACCAGTAGAGGAGTTGGAGAGAGATTTCCATCTTCTATTATCGGGTCCAGCCAGGGATGAGTATTGGTTGTTTGTACAGACACATGTAGGAGTCAAATGGCAGGGATTGAAGCAGGCTTTGCTTAGTCAATACCAGACAACTAGGTCTAACTTTGAAACAATGCGCGATCTAGTAGAAAGAAAACAGAATGTAAATGAAAGCATAGACCAATTTTTTCATGCAATGAGTCGTATTCGGGCAAAACTTACTCAGGCTATACCAGAATTTGACATGATAAAGATCTTGAAACGAAATGTAAAGGAGAGTGTAGGAAGAATTGTTTACCCAATTGCAGTGTCATCAGTAGAGCAATTACGGATTGAATGCAATGAGGCAGAACGGAACTTTCCGCGCAGAGACTTTAGAAATATACAGTCGCTGGTATGTTGGAATTGTCGTGTACCAGGCCATTTGTTTATGGAATGTCCATCAGTGGAAAAGACATTGTTTTGTTATCGCTGCGGTAAACCAAATGTAATTACACCTAATTGTCCTTAATGCCAGGGAAACCAGAAACGGGGCGTGGGTGTAACTGGGGATCTGCGTCCGTCCAAAAACCCCACGAAAGAGAATTAGAGAGTAAGAGTAGCAACGTCAAAGAGGTAGATTCAGAAAATTGGGGAAGTATAGCTAAGTACATGCCAGATGACAGACACAAATTACCACTAGATGTTAGGATAAAGTATTATGAATACGTCAGGGCTCGCTTGTTCCACACAGGAGAACACCGAAGGACAGTATCTGAGAGGATTTTAAAAGTCAGAAGAAAATATAAGGAAAGACAGGAGATGAGAAAAATGCTTTTGGACTCGGTTAATAGAGTAGGTAAAAATAATGATAGTAGAGTTTTTGTAGATGTAGATTTGAAGGGAAAAACTATTTCCGGTTTATTGGATAGTGGTGCATCCGTAAGTTTGTTAGGAAGGGGATGCAGGGAAGTAGTAGAGGAGTTAGATTCAGAAATAATACCAATATTCAGTAACGTGAAGACTGCCAGTGGTCAACACCATAGAATATTGGGTAAAGTAAACGTATCCATTAAGTACAAAGATCAGGAGAGTAATCTTTTTCTGTATCTGTGTCCTGATTTGGAACAACCTCTATATTTAGGAATAGATTTTTGGCGTAAGTTTAATTTAGCTCCGAACATTATAGGTGTTAGTGAAATAGATTTTGATAAAGTTTTGGAGGATTTTGTAGAGAAAGGGGAGGACTATCGAATGGGTCTGCATGATTTAGATAGTGAGAAAAAACGGAGATTAAATGAGGTCATTGCAAAATTTGATACGTTTGAGGAGAAGGGTTTAGGTAAAACAGATCTAGAAAAGCATGTCATTAAATTAATAGAGGGAGCTGAGCCGATTAAAGATCGCTACTACCCAATGTCACCTGCTGTTCAGGAAATCACGTATAGAGAGATAGATGAAATGTTAAGATTAAATGTAATAGAATTAAGTGAGAGTCCCTGGAGCAATGACCACTATTGTAAGGAAGCCCGGAAAAAACCGATTTTGTTTAGACGCAAGAAAATTAAATAAGTTGACCGTTAAGGATGCGTATCCATTGCAGAACATTGATGGTATTTTAAGTAGAATGGATGAAACGTATTTCATAAGTAGTGTCGATTTAAAATACGCATTTTGGCAGGTCGAATTAGAACCAGAAAGTAGACCTTATACGGCGTTTACCGTTGCAGGGAGACCATTATACCAATTTCGGGTAATGCCCTTTGGTCTATGCAACGCTGCCCAACGTTTGTGTAGATTAATGGACAAGGTTATCCCGCAGACTTTAAAGGAAAACGTATTTATTTATCTTGACGATCTATTGATTATTTCTGACGACTTTGATAAACATTTAAAATTGCTTGAAGAGGCGGCAAATTGCCTCAAGAGGGCGAATTTGACAATTGGTTTAAGCAAATCTCAATTTTGTTTAAAGCAGTTGAAGTATTTAGGATTCATTGTTGGTGGTGGTATGTTAAAAACCGACCCTGACAAAGTTAAGGCAATAAGGGAAATTAAAACACCCAGATCAATAAGAGAAGTACGTAGCTTTTTGGGAACTGCGGGGTGGTATCGCAGGTTCATAAAAAACTTTTCAGTGATATCTGCGCCACTAACCGATACGTTAAAAAAATCAAAAAAATTCGAAATGACTCCAAAGGCTATAGAAGAATTTGAGAGTTTGAAAAAAGCTTTGACTTCCGCTCCTGCACTTCGCCATGCAGATTTTTCGAAGAGGTTTTATATTCAGTGCGATACTAGTGAATATGGTATAGGGGCTGTATTATTTCAAATAAGTGGTGAGAACGAAGAACACCCTATTGCATTCTTCTCACAAAAGCTTAATGCTTGTCAGAAAAACTACAGCGTGACAGAAAAAGAATGTTATGCTGCAGTAATGGCTGTCCAAAAATTCAGGCAATATGTCGAAATGATGCCTTTTACTATTGTGACAGATCATGCTAGCCTGAAATGGTTAATGTCATGTGGAAAAACTGCCAGATTTGAGAATTGAAGAAGGGTTGATTTACAAAAAGACAGGGTTTGATCAAGCTGGTGAGGATTCGCCATGGACATTATGGATTCCAGCTATGATCACTCAAGCGCTTATTGAAAACTCTCACGCTTCTTTAACTGTAGCACACGGTGGCGTTGCAAAAACTCTTGAGAGATTAAGGCGCAATTTTTATTGGCCAAAAATGGCAAGACAAGTTAAACATTTTGTAGCTAATTGTCAGATTTGTAAGGAATCAAAGCCATGTAATATTAATCTAAGACCAGAAATAGGGAACCCAGTGATAACGGAAAGACCATTTCAGAAATTATATATTGATTTCATGGGGAAATATCCGCGTTCGAAAAAGGGAAACTGTTACATTTTTATCGTAGTTGACCATTTTTCAAAATTTATGTTTCTGAAGGCAATGAAGGAAGCAACAACAAATAATGTGATTGATTTTCTGGTGCATGAAATATTTCACAAATTTGGAGTACCTGAGGTAATACACAGCGACAATGGCAGTCAATTTGTGTCCAAAGGATTTGAAAATTTGTGTAAAACTTATAAAATACAACACCTAAAAACCGCTGTGTATTCACCTCAGAGTAATGCTAGTGAAAGAGTTAATCAATCAGTACTGTCAGCTATTAGATCATACTTAAACCAAGACCATCGCGACTGGGACCTATATCTGTCCGAAATAGAGTGTGCATTGAGAAAATCCGTTCATACAGCTACTGGGGTAACTCCATTTTTTGCTCTTTTTGGTTACCATATGTATACTAGTGGTGCTGACTATAAACTAGGGAGAAAATTGCAGTCTTTAGGTGACCATGAAATACGTGAGCTAAATCAGAGCGATATAATGGAAAAATATGCGGAAGGCCCAGGAGAGAAGCGCGGAAAGGTATAATAGAGGTGCACGTATTGCAAAATTTATACCCGGACAAGAAGTTTTCCGCAGGAATACGATATTGAGTAATTTCAGTAAGAATATAAATGCCAAATTTTGTAAGAAATTCGTAAAGTGCAGAGTTGTGAGGCCCATTGGTAACAATATGTACGAGCTTGAGACACTACAAGGGAAGCCGATAGGAAAGGACATAAAGATATGAGTTGAAGAAAAGGGAAAGTTATAGTAGTAGGACTAACGGTTGATTTTGTTGGGTAATTAAACGGGTTTTTTTTAACACGTACATGGAAAATAGCTGTCATATAAGGCGCTTGTTAATTGATCTAGTGTAATTTTTACTTACCTAGGTAAAAATATACTGCAATATTGGAAATACGTCTGTGATGAAATAGCTTTGATTGTGATGTCCAACTTTTTTTTATTATTTGTAAATTCGTGCGCTTTTATGACCCATGAAGTAAAATGGTGCAACAAATATATCTACAGAGAAAAGAATTAACAAAGTAAAGTTATTATATTTTAGATTATTAAGTTTACTTCCCGTAATTTGATTTCCCGAAAGCGGATAAGAACCAGTTCCGAAATCTTTTGTGGAAAAGCTTTCAGGAATTGAGACCATGTTGGGAGAGGGAAACTCGCAGGTGTAATGAAGATTATAGGGGTGTTTCCATGTAATGTCGTGATGATTCTGAAAGATAGTGAGAAGTTAATATTTGAAATGACTATGTGTGACGATACACATTTTATAAGATAAGTTTAAATGAGTAATTAATAAGTGAAATAATTTTGCGCTTAAAGTGCTACAATCGGTCAAGGACCGGTTACATGAACAGGAAAGAATCTAAATCAACTATGGGAAGCCACTATGCATTTTCTTTACGAAAAACGCAATAGTCGGCGATTTTCTTTTCTCTAGGAGCATGGAATGATATTTTTTGAAGTGTAAAGGGAATGATGGGAGGTAGATTTAAGTTAATGAAAAGTGCAGGTAATAGAGTATCTGAGAGGTATTTTCAAGTGCAATGTTTAGTATTGTAGTTTGCGTTATTCTTGGTGCAATATTTTTTTTGTCATTTGATCTATTTATTTTTTTTAAGTGCAATATTAGGTTAAAGAAAAATTTTAATTATTTATTTTTAATAATTATTGAATGTATGTATGTTTTCGTCCTAATATTGTTGACTTTGAAGGGAAGTAAATGTTCAATTATGACCAAGAAATTATATGTCACTAGTAGCAAAGAAGACTTATACCTTAATTTATATGACAGAGTACTTAACGCGAACCGAATTTTAGAATAAACGGATTTTTTTTTTTGTTGTTCACATTTGACAAATATTTGAATAAGTCGGAAAAACAATATACAAAATCAAACAAATGTTTGAAAAAAATAGTCAACTATTTGCTAAATATGACCATGGATTTAAGTTGATGTACGTTAAAACATGTAGCGGTAATCTGGTTAAGCTTAGCTTTACTGAAATCCTCAAAAAGGTGCTTAACTACTTGTCTTCTATATTTCATCTATATTTTTTTTAAAGTACTGAATAAAGTGTTCAAAACAATCTCAAAAAAGAAAAAAAAATCAAATAATATAAATTTGCGTTAAAAACGTCGGTACGCTGTTGTTTTAAGATAGCTGTTTAACATTATAAATTATTAGTCTACGGTATCTACATTTGTAAACCTAAACACAGGACAAAACTATGTGGTATTTTGCAAATAGTAAAAAAAAAAAAAAAAAAAATTAAATAAAAACAAACTTAAAAAGACAGTCCTTTATGTTTAATGATATACGCATTACTTTATAATCTTCACATTTGTTTTTTTTTGTCAACTTTAGAATAAACTTTTATTACTATTTTTGTGAAATCTCTGTAAAGCTCGATAAAATCTTTAGAAAAACCTTGACAAAACACATTTTTTCAAGATTTTTAACTACTACGGGAAATTAGGAAAAATTAAGGACGAGCCTAAGTTTTGTACAAAATTATGCCCGAAATCTTAAAATGTCATTTATACTTTTGTTCGATGTAGGTACGTGTATGTCTGAGTTCCGTTGTTTTCTTTAGAGGATGACAGATTTTGTTCAGTGTAGGAATATATATTTGAACTAACCTGTTCCTAGGGTATGACTCTTCGCTCTTTTATGTTGCCCGGCTTGTTTTGAGTATCAGGGTGTGGGAGTTCCCCACGTTGGGCTGTGGCAAATGACAAACCCGCACTCCGTCCTCTTCGCCGGTGTCTTAGAGACCGGAGTTTTGTTGCGGCCATGTGTGGCAAAAGGCATGGAATGCTCGGGGCCACGGATGATGGGTGAAAACTTGCAAATGCCCCTGACCATAAAAAAAAAATTGGCGTGCGCTTGGGACGATTGGCTGTAATGAGGCTAAACATTCTGCCTCGTATTAAAATATTTGTAAATGGGAAAAGGCCATTATATGCTTAGGTAGCCACCACTCCAGACCTTTTCCAGTGGATTTGTTTTGTATTTTAATTATATAGGGAGGGGTGTTATCCATGTGGAGTCCACCATCTCCAACCCATGTCCCGGTGGTATTTATTGAGAGTTTGACTGAAATTAAAAGAAAAGTAATATTAATAAAATGTTTCAATGAAAAAGGAAACGATACATATTTACCACATCCTAATGAAAAGTTAGCTGGAAATTCCTGAAAGAAAAAGAAATAAAATAAAAAGAAGTTAATAAAATACCTACCGTCTTCTATGCATTTGTTGACCATGTGTAATTTTTTTTGACAGCTGTTGGTGTGAATGTACATATGTATTTGGGTTATGTTTAGTGAGCATAGTATACGTAGTAGTGACGTCCCACACAGTGTGTAAAATATCAGGGTCGGCTTTTTCATTCAAAACTGGAGGAAAATTAAATAGGAAAATTTAAATTTGAAAATTATGAATGAAAATATGCATGCGGCTAAAATTTCTGATAGCCTGGTATCGTAGGGAGATGCAAGATATGGGGAATAGAAGAGCTAAGAAAATCCAATCATTTCTTTCAGTGATCACCAGAGTTTTTTTTATTTGAGATAAATATGTCTAGCTTTTGTAATCAGGAATATGCCGCGAAAATTGTATTTATTTAAATTCTTTTGTTTTATTTGTTTTTTTTTATAAGAATAGTTATTGTATTATGAGGAAAGAGGCAATTACAAGTAGATATATATAAAAAAAAAAAGATAAATCTAGAAAAAAGTAAAGAGAATGACTTTCGCGGGAAAATTGTTACATATTGTTACGTTACTGCCTTTCAATAACGTTTTGGTTTATTTCCTTTATAATAAACCGTTTCGAGTTCTTTATTGCAACTTTAATAAAATAAATAAAACACAAACACTTTTAACACTGTTTACAATTAACTCAACTCTATTTAGTACTAAGTCTTTTTAACAACCGTAATTTATAGCTTTTATTCACAACCAACTATAATTTTCTCAGCGTTATACGTTATTGACAAAGTCTGAACTTAGAATGAATTAATTACGCTAGTCGCCGCTAGTATTTATACAGCAATTTGGTTGTCTAGAACATTCGAAATGTTTTTCGAAGGTTCGAGGCTTTACTTATTCACCACACTTTAATTTGATGTATGGCAGCGCTAATGTTTACATAATTTTACCTCTTATACTGAAGCTTTTTTAACGGTAATTTCTAGGTCTTTCTGCACATTGGGATTGAAGTACTAAATTATAACAATTTTTAATAACAATGTAAACTAGTAAAATTACTTATGAATACAAGACAACTAATAAATACAAGACAACTTATAAATACAACTAATTCTTAACTTAAGTTACTTTCGTAACAATATTATATGGACAATATTACTTGGTGGACAATGGTAAATATATATATGAAAATATATATTAAGGATGGAAATGAGAGGCGGGAAATTTTTAACCGGCAAAAGAAATACATAAGGTTTGGAATGGTATAAAAAGAGAAAATTTGAGAGATAGAGTGTAATAAGCAAAAAGGTGCTAAAGTGAACAGTGAAAAAGTATAGTCTGAGTGCATAATCCAAATAATTTAAATAATTTAAACCCTACAGTTAAAACGGCCACAAGGTGGAAAAATCCTTAGGACAGTTTGAAAAATTTTATTTTGTAATCCGTGTTCTTATAATATTGAGCTCTCGTCCGGAGGAAAAGCCAGTAATCGGAATCGAGGAAGAAATAGCCAGGCAAATTTTCCGGTGAAAGCCTTAGATTGAAAAGTGAATTACGAATGATACCTAGTCTGGGAAATACCCTTGGAAAAGTCTTGTAAAGGAAGAAGAAAATTAAAGAACTCAACAATAAATATATACCCAGAATACTTTTGAAAGGCATGGCTGTTCCATTAATGAACGTGGACTATTAAGGTACCCAAACAAATTAAAGAAACATATTTCAGAATTTTAAAAATTTATTGAAAAGAAAAATAGTATATAGATTAGAAAAAAAGGGAGTTATATACATACAGCCTGAAACAGAAAAAAAATAATTCATTTAAATTAAAACAATAGTATTTAAGTAGTTTTTTTTAAGGTAATTCTAAGAAGTGATAGTGTAAAAAAACTGTGTCCTTTGAGAATGTGGTGTGATGTTTTGATGTTCAGTGTTTAGTCAGATAAGAAAAAATATTTTATTGAACCTGTAGGTCCTGGTAAAAACCTAGAAAAAAAGAACTATTAAATAATCAAAAAAATAATATATCTCAAAAAAAAAGAAACAACAAAAAAAAAATAGAACTAAAAAAAAAGAGAAAAAATTAGGTACTCAAAGTAGGCGGTATAATTAAGAATAAATAGTAAGTGAAGACAAGAGTGCTTTTAGAAATACGTTATTAGGGAGCTCCTTCAGACGTAGAAAGTTTAGGAAAAAGCGAACATCCGGTAGTGCGGATATAAAAAATTTTTTGTGAGATATAAATAATCAAAAAAATATAAAAAAAAATAAAAAAAAAAGAAAATAGTAACGGCCAATATAGGTAGATAAGAATATAGTTTAGTTTTAATAGAATAAAAACATAGAAAAATTAAGTTTTAAGTCTTATGTTTTTAGATTAAGGTATATGTTAAAAAATATTATAATAAAAAAAAATTAGTTATGATATAAAAGATAAAATGAATATATCTGAGTAGATTTAATTTTTTCGGGGATTGTTGAAAACAGGAAGGGCGACGAATGACGGGTTTTTGGGACTGTGGAAAAAAAAGGAAATTGATGGATATCTCGCAGTCATGGTTGGGAAATGGGCGATTGGGGGTTAACATCCACCTCCCTATTGATTGGCATTGCTGCGAGAGAATAAGTTTTTGGTGTTGAATGTTGTAGTGTTTCATAACTTTTTTTCTTGTTGCAAACCTGGGTCAAGGGTTGAGAACACACCCTATGAGAAGAAGCCGCGGAGTAGCAGGGTATAAATGGCCTCGAGGATAAACAGGTTCGTAAAAGAAATGGCGCCCAAACGGAATTTAAGAAATTAGATAGTGTAAAAGACCTATACACTAGGCAATAGAAAAATAGATTTGTGTCAGGATAGCCCACCATGTTATATTTCGTAATACGATAGGGTATCAAACTAGTAGCCGCTTTTGGATCTTGGATCAAGAAGGTCAGTTGTACGAGAAGATTATTATATCTAGTTACGGGGAATGCATGACCAATTCAAACAGGGAAAGGAAAGTCCTTAGGGTTGATTGGATTTCAGACCCTAATTGTTCACTTGAACCTGATTCTTAAGTTTTTTTTAATATTAGTTTCTGTATGAATCTTTGTGTGATAAGCAGGCGGAATGAAAAGCGACATCCGCTTTAGCCTAGGGCTTAAGGTCAGTTGTGTTGACAGTCATTCTATTCTGTCCTCTAACATTTATTGTGTTAAGGGAAAATGCACGCAAAGATGTTTTATTAAACTATTTCAAAATATATAATGTGAATTACAAGAATGCCAAAATAGATCCAAATGGGAGAATCAAGTTTAAAATACCGTCGTACCGCCGCTGTTCAACAATCCTTACAAAAATTAATTATTCGTGTGAAAAAAACAGCGTATTTTTTTTAAGTATATTTTTTATTTATATATTTATTAATCGTTATAGGTATTTTAGTTGTTTTTATTATATACTAGTTATCATATTTTTTTTTCGTAGTTACGTATACAGTACTTTTGACTTAACTGCCTTTTATTTACGTGCACTTTTGACTTAGCTGCACAAAATTGATAATTTTTGGAATTATTCTTTATAATCCCATACAAATTCCATTTTTAAGTGCACTTTCTTTACCTGCACATTTATGATAAGTGCCCAAAATTTTTGGCATTTTAAAATTATTTTCATATAAAAAATTCAAGTTAGCTGCACTTTGACTTAACTGCCCAAAATACATATTTTCTGTAATTATTCTTCAAAATCCTTGTTTACGTGCATTTTGTATACATGCACATTTTTCGTATTTTTGGGCAGCTTTAAAATATTTTCATATAAAATATCAAAGTTAGCTGCACACATGAAAAAATATGGCGGCCACTTTTTCACATAAATATCCAATTTTAGCAGTTTATAAAATCAAAAATCGCAAACAAGTCAAGTTGGTATCATTATAATTCATTTATTTTGTTTGCATGTATTTACATTTATGAGTAGTGAGACTAGAGCTCAATTAAGAAGAAGAAAACGTAAAGTAGATTTTGATACTAGTAGAACATTAATTCCGCTATCTCCGAAACAACGTAGAATTAGATATTCTTAACTCAGAATGAACAAACAAGATAGAGGGGGAAATGAAGGTCAGATCACAGATCTTTCTGCGACTATTATGTCAAAGCCCAGCACATCCAACAGTGTACCACCCAGAATAGGTTTGCCTATAACTTCCGCTAATAGTAGTGTTATGAGCGAGAAAATTACACCGGAAGTTAGAGATCTAGTAGCTGATGAAGCTTTATCGGTTAAAAGATCGTTACAGAAGCAAATTCGTTCGATGGTACAGGTAGAAATGGAAGACATTAGGAAGTCTATAGGAGATTTGATGACAGTTGTGAAGGATATGTCTCAGGGTAATTCGACCCATATTAATAGGCCAATGGGGGAAAATCAGAGAGAGGCAAGAGTAATTTCAAGTCACATTGTGACTGAATCCAAAAATATTGGGGTAACTCAAGTTAACCCGCCTAGTGTCGAATTAAATGCAATACCAGAAATAAGACAGTCCAACACCGGTCAAATTGTAATAGGTCTGAATCGAAATGAAACACCTATTAGTGTCAGGTCTATACCAGTGTTACCGGCTCGAACTATGTATAGCCAATATGTTTCCGGTGAGAACAGTAACCCTAACCAGATTCCACAAACAGCAGGAAATCAAATTAATACGAATTTTCAAGGAAATAATGAATTAAAGTAATAATGAAGCACCAACGGGTTATTCGTTCGTTAATTATAATCAGCATAATATACCAACTGTTTCGAATCCAGCTATGCAAAGAGACTTGCCACCTAAAATGTGGATTAGAATTGATAAGTGGGGGTTAAATTTTGATGGCAATAACTTACATATGAGTGTAGTGGACTTTATATTTCGTATTGAACGTCTTCAGGCCCAATACAGCATACCAGTAGAGGAGTTGGAGAGAGATTTCCATCTTCTATTATCGGGTCTAGCCAGGGATGAGTATTGGTTGTTTGTACAGACATCTGTAGGAGTCAAATGGCAGGGATTGAAGCAGGCTTTGCTTAGTCAATACCAGACAACTAGGTCTAACTTTGAAACAATGCGCGATCTAGTAGAAAGAAAACAGCATGTAAATGAAAGCATAGACCAATTTTTTCATGCAATGAGTCGTATTCGGGCAAAACTTACTCAGGCTATACCAGAATTTGACATGATAAAGATCTTGAAACGAAATGTAAAGGAGAGTGTAGGAAGAATTGTTTACCCAATTGCAGTGTCATCAGTAGAGCAATTACGGATTGAATGCAATGAGGCAGAACGGAACTTTCCGCGCAGAGACTTTAGAAATATACAGTCGCTGGTATGTTAGAATTGTCGTGTACCAGGCCATGTGTTTATGGAATGTCCATCAGTGGAAAAGACATTGTTTTGTTATCGCTGCGGTAAACCAAATGTAATTACACCTAATTGTCCTAAATGCCAGGGAAACCAGAAACGGGGCGTGGGTGTAACTGGGGATCTGCGTCCGTCCAAAAACCCCACGAAAGAGAATTAGAGAGTAAGAGTAGCAACGTCAAAGAGGTAGATTCAGAAAATTGGGGAAGTATAGCTAAGTACATGCCGGATGACAGACACAAATTACCACTAGATGTTAGGATAAAGTATTATGAATACGTCAGGGCTCGCTTGTTCCACACAGGAGAACACCGAAGGACAGTATCTGAGAGGATTTTAAAAGTCAGAAGAAAATATAAGGAAAGACAGGAGATGAGAAAAATGCTTTTGGACTCGGTTAATAGAGTAGGTAAAAATAATGATAGTAGAGTTTTTGTAGATGTAGATTTGAAGGGAAAAACTATTTCCGGTTTATTGGATAGTGGTGCATCCGTAAGTTTGTTAGGAAGGGGATGCAGGGAAGTAGTGGAGGAGTTAGATTCAGAAATAATACCAATATTCAGTAACGTGAAGACTGCCAGTGGTCAACACCATAGAATATTGGGTAAAGTAAACGTATCCATTAAGTACAAAGATCAGGAGAGTAATCTTTTTCTGTATCTGTGTCCTGATTTGGAACAACCTCTATATTTAGGAATAGATTTTTGGCGTAAGTTTAATTTAGCTCCGAACATTATAGGTGTTAGTGAAATAGATTTTGATAAAGTTTTGGAGGATTTTGTAGAGAAAGGGGAGGACTATCGAATGGGTCCGCATGATTTAGATAGTGAGAAAAAACGGAGATTAAATGAGGTCATTGCAAAATTTGATACGTTTGAGGAGAAGGGTTTAGGTAAAACAGATCTAGAAAAGCATGTCATTAAATTAATAGAGGGAGCTGAGCCGATTAAAGATCGCTACTACCCAATGTCACCTGCTGTTCAGGAAATCACGTATAGAGAGATAGATGAAATGTTAAGATTAAATGTAATAGAATTAAGTGAGAGTCCCTGGAGCAATGACCACTATTGTAAGGAAGCCCGGAAAAAACCGATTTTGTTTAGACGCAAGAAAATTAAATAAGTTGACCGTTAAGGATGCGTATCCATTGCAGAACATTGATGGTATTTTAAGTAGAATGGATGAAACGTATTTCATAAGTAGTGTCGATTTAAAATACGCATTTTGGCAGGTCGAATTAGAACCAGAAAGTAGACCTTATACGGCGTTTACCGTTGCAGGGAGACCATTATACCAATTTCGGGTAATGCCCTTTGGTCTATGCAACGCTGCCCAACGTTTGTGTAGATTAATGGACAAGGTTATCCCGCAGACTTTAAAGGAAAACGTATTTATTTATCTTGACGATCTATTGATTATTTCTGACGACTTTGATAAACATTTAAAATTGCTTGAAGAAGCGGCAAATTGCCTCAAGAGGGCGAATTTGACAATTGGTTTAAGCAAATCTCAATTTTGTTTTAAGCAGTTGAAGTATTTAGGATTCATTGTTGGTGGTGGTATGTTAAAAACCGACCCTGACAAAGTTAAGGCAATAAGGGAAATTAAAACACCCAGATCAATAAGAGAAGTACGTAGCTTTTTGGGAACTGCGGGGTGGTATCGCAGGTTCATAAAAAACTTTTCAGTGATATCTGCGCCACTAACCGATACGTTAAAAAAATCAAAAAAATTCGAAATGACTCCAAAGGCTATAGAAGAATTTGAGAGTTTGAAAAAAGCTTTGACTTCCGCTCCTGTACTTCGCCATGCAGATTTTTCGAAGAGGTTTTATATTCAGTGCGATACTAGTGAATATGGTATAGGGGCTGTATTATTTCAAATAAGTGGTGAGAACGAAGAACACCCTATTGCATTCTTCTCACAAAAGCTTAATGCTTGTCAGAAAAACTACAGCGTGACAGAAAAAGAATGTTATGCTGCAGTAATGGCTGTCCAAAAATTCAGGCAATATGTCGAAATGATGCCTTTTACTGTTGTGACAGATCATGCTAGCCTGAAATGGTTAATGTCATTAAAAGATCTGACAGGAAGGCTAGCAAGGTGGTCACTAAAATTACAGGCGTTTGATTTTGAAATTGAACATAGGAAAGGATCGGAAAATAAAGTCGCTGATATGTTGTCGAGATTGCCTAACGTAGATGAGATTAACACGACTGAAATACTAGGTTTTGAAACAAACGAATTTGAAAGTGAAGAGTATTTAAATTTAGTTGCCGAAATTCGGAAAAATGTGGAAAAACTGCCAGATTTGAGAATTGAAGAAGGGTTGATTTACAAGAAGACAGGGTTTGATCAAGCTGGTGAGGATTCGCCATGGACATTATGGATTCCAGCTATGATCACTCAAGCGCTTATTGAAAACTCTCACGCTTCTTTAACTGTAGCACACGGTGGCGTTGCAAAAACTCTTGAGAGATTAAGGCGCAATTTTTATTGGCCAAAAATGGCAAGACAAGTTAAAAATTTTGTAGCTAATTGTCAGATTTGTAAGGAATCAAAGCCATGTAATATTAATCTAAGACCAGAAATAGGGAACCCAGTGATAACGGAAAGACCATTTCAGAAATTATATATTGATTTCATGGGGAAATATCCGCGTTCAAAAAAGGGAAACTGTTACATTTTTATCGTAGTTGACCATTTTTCAAAATTTATGTTTCTGAAGGCAATGAAGGAAGCAACAACAAATAATGTGATTGATTTTCTGGTGCATGAAATATTTCACAAATTTGGAGTACCTGAGGTAATACACAGCGACAATGGCAGTCAATTTGTGTCCAAAGGATTTGAAAATTTGTGTAAAACTTATAAAATACAACACCTAAAAACCGCTGTGTATTCACCTCAGAGTAATGCTAGTGAAAGAGTTAATCAATCAGTACTGTCAGCTATTAGATCATACTTAAACCAAGACCATCGCGACTGGGACCTGTATCTGTCCGAAATAGAGTGTGCGTTGAGAAAATCCGTTCATACAGCTACTGGGGTAACTCCATTTTTTGCTCTTTTTGGTTACCATATGTATACTAGTGGTGCTGACTATAAACTAGGGAGAAAATTGCAGTCTTTAGGTGACCATGAAATACGTGAGCTAAATCAGAGCGATATAATGGAAAAATATGCGGAAGGCCCAGGAGAGAAGCGCGGAAAGGTATAATAGAGGTGCACGTATTGCAAAATTTATACCCGGACAAGAAGTTTTCCGCAGGAATACGATATTGAGTAATTTCAGTAAGAATATAAATGCCAAATTTTGTAAGAAATTCGTAAAGTGCAGAGTTGTGAGGCCCATTGGTAACAATATGTACGAGCTTGAGACACTACAAGGGAAGCCGATAGGAAAGGACATAAAGATATGAGTTGAAGAAAAGGGAAAGTTATAGTAGTAGGACTAACGGTTGATTTTGTTGGGTAATTAAACGGGTTTTTTTTAACACGTACATGGAAAATAGCTGTCATATAAGGCGCTTGTTAATTGATCTAGTGTAATTTTTACTTACCTAGGTAAAAATATACTGCAATATTGGAAATACGTCTGTGATGAAATAGCTTTGATTGTGATGTCCAACTTTTTTTTATTATTTGTAAATTCGTGCGCTTTTATGACCCATGAAGTAAAATGGTGCAACAAATATATCTACAGAGAAAAGAATTAACAAAGTAAAGTTATTATATTTTAGATTATTAAGTTTACTTCCCGTAATTTGATTTCCCGAAAGCGGATAAGAACCAGTTCCGAAATCTTTTGTGGAAAAGCTTTCAGGAATTGAGACCATGTTGGGAGAGGGAAACTCGCAGGTGTAATGAAGATTATAGGGGTGTTTCCATGTAATGTCGTGATGATTCTGAAAGATAGTGAGAAGTTAATATTTGAAATGACTATGTGTGACGATACACATTTTATAAGATAAGTTTAAATGAGTAATTAATAAGTGAAATAATTTTGCGCTTAAAGTGCTACAATCGGTCAAGGACCGGTTACATGAACAGGAAAGAATCTAAATCAACTATGGGAAGCCACTATGCATTTTCTTTACGAAAAACGCAATAGTCGGCGATTTTCTTTTCTCTAGGAGCATGGAATGATATTTTTTGAAGTGTAAAGGGAATGATGGGAGGTAGATTTAAGTTAATGAAAAGTGCAGGTAATAGAGTATCTGAGAGGTATTTTCAAGTGCAATGTTTAGTATTGTAGTTTGCGTTATTCTTGGTGCAATATTTTTTTTGTCATTTGATCTATTTATTTTTTTTAAGTGCAATATTAGGTTAAAGAAAAATTTTAATTATTTATTTTTAATAATTATTGAATGTATGTATGTTTTCGTCCTAATATTGTTGACTTTGAAGGGAAGTAAATGTTCAATTATGACCAAGAAATAAAATGTCACTAGTAGCAAAGAAGACTTATACCTTAATTTATATGACAGAGTACTTAACGCGAACCGAATTTTAGAATAAACGGATTTTTTTTTGTTGTTCACATTTGACAAATATTTGAATAAGTCGGAAAAACAATATACAAAATCAAACAAATGTTTGAAAAAAATAGTCAACTATTTGCTAAATATGACCATGGATTTAAGTTGATGTACGTTAAAACATGTAGCGGTAATCTGGTTAAGCTTAGCTTTACTGAAATCCTCAAAAAGGTGCTTAACTACTTGTCTTCTATATTTCATCTATATTTTTTTTAAAGTACTGAATAAAGTGTTCAAAACAATCTCAAAAAAGAAAAAAAAATCAAATAATATAAATTTGCGTTAAAAACGTCGGTACGCTGTTGTTTTAAGATAGCTGTTTAACATTATAAATTATTAGTCTACGGTATCTACATTTGTAAACCTAAACACAGGACAAAACTATGTGGTATTTTGCAAATAGTAAAAAAAAAAAAAAAAAAAATTAAATAAAAACAAACTTAAAAAGACAGTCCTTTATGTTTAATGATATACGCATTACTTTATAATCTTCACATTTGTTTTTTTTTGTCAACTTTAGAATAAACTTTTATTACTATTTTTGTGAAATCTCTGTAAAGCTCGATAAAATCTTTAGAAAAACCTTGACAAAACACATTTTTTCAAGATTTTTAACTACTACGGGAAATTAGGAAAAATTAAGGACGACCCTAAGTTTTGTACAAAATTATGCCCGAAATCTTAAAATGTCATTTATACTTTTGTTCGATGTAGGTACGTGTATGTCTGAGTTCCGTTGTTTTCTTTAGAGGATGACAGATTTTGTTCAGTGTAGGAATATATATTTGAACTAACCTGTTCCTAGGGTATGACTCTTCGCTCTTTTATGTTGCCCGGCTTGTTTTGAGTATCAGGGTGTGGGAGTTCCCCACGTTGGGCTGTGGCAAATGACAAACCCGCACTCCGTCCTCTTCGCCGGTGTCTTAGAGACCGGAGTTTTGTTGCGGCCATGTGTGGCAAAAGGCATGGAATGCTCGGGGCCACGGATGATGGGTGAAAACTTGCAAATGCCCCTGACCATAAAAAAAAAATTGGCGTGCGCTTGGGACGATTGGCTGTAATGAGGCTAAACATTCTGCCTCGTATTAAAATATTTGTAAATGGGAAAAGGCCATTATATGCTTAGGTAGCCACCACTCCAGACCTTTTCCAGTGGATTTGTTTTGTATTTTAATTATATAGGGAGGGGTGTTATCCATGTGGAGTCCACCATCTCCAACCCATGTCCCGGTGGTATTTATTGAGAGTTTGACTGAAATTAAAAGAAAAGTAATATTAATAAAATGTTTCAATGAAAAAGGAAACGATACATATTTACCACATCCTAATGAAAAGTTAGCTGGAAATTCCTGAAAGAAAAAGAAATAAAATAAAAAGAAGTTAATAAAATACCTACCGTCTTCTATGCATTTGTTGACCATGTGTAATTTTTTTTGACAGCTGTTGGTGTGAATGTACATATGTATTTGGGTTATGTTTAGTGAGCATAGTATACGTAGTAGTGACGTCCCACACAGTGTGTAAAATATCAGGGTCGGCTTTTTCATTCAAAACTGGAGGAAAATTAAATAGGAAAATTTAAATTTGAAAATTATGAATGAAAATATGCATGCGGCTAAAATTTCTGATAGCCTGGTATCGTAGGGAGATGCAAGATATGGGGAATAGAAGAGCTAAGAAAATCCAATCATTTCTTTCAGTGATCACCAGAGTTTTTTTTATTTGAGATAAATATGTCTAGCTTTTGTAATCAGGAATATGCCGCGAAAATTGTATTTATTTAAATTCTTTTGTTTTATTTGTTTTTTTTTATAAGAATAGTTATTGTATTATGAGGAAAGAGGCAATTACAAGTAGATATATATAAAAAAAAAGATAAATCTAGAAAAAAGTAAAGAGAAAGACTTAAGCGGGAAAATTGTTACATATTGTTACGTTACTGCCTTTCAATAACGTTTTGGTTTATTTCCTTTATAATAAACCGTTTCGAGTTCTTTATTGCAACTTTAATAAAATAAATAAAACACAAACACTTTTAACACTGTTTACAATTAACTCAACTCTATTTAGTACTAAGTCTTTTTAACAACCGTAATTTATAGCTTTTATTCACAACCAACTATAATTTTCTCAGCGTTATACGTTATTGACAAAGTCTGAACTTAGAATGAATTAATTACACTAGTCGCCGCTAGTATTTATACAGCAATTTGGTTGTCTAGAACATTCGAAATGTTTTTCGAAGGTTCGAGGCTTTACTTATTCACCACACTTTAATTTGATGTATGGCAGCGCTAATGTTTACATAATTTTACCTCTTATACTGAAGCTTTTTTAACGGTAATTTCTAGGTCTTTCTGCACATTGGGATTGAAGTGTACTAAATTATAACAATTTTTAATAACAATGTAAACTAGTAAAATTACTTATGAATACAAGACAACTAATAAATACAAGACAACTTATAAATACAACTAATTCTTAACTAAAGTTACTTTCGTAACAATATTATATGGACAATATTACTTGGTGGACAATGGTAAATATATATATGAAAATATATATTAAGGATGGAAATGAGAGGCGGGAAATTTTTAACCGGCAAAAGAAATACATAAGGTTTGGAATGGTATAAAAAGAGAAAATTTGAGAGATAGAGTGTAATAAGCAAAAAGGTGCTAAAGTGAACAGTGAAAAAGTATAGTCTGAGTGAATAATCTAAATAATTTAAATAATTTAAACCCTTCAGTTAAAACGGCCACAAGGTGGAAAAATCCTTAGGACAGTTTGAAAAATTTTATTTTGTAATCCGTGTTCTTATAATATTGAGCTCTCGTCCGGAGGAAAAGCCAGTAATCGGAATCGAGGAAGAAATAGCCAGAAGAATAGATTGAAAAGTGAATTACGAATGATACCTAGTCAGGGAAATACCCTTGGAAAAGTCTTGTAAAGGAAGAAGAAAATTAAAGAACTCAACAATAAATATATACCCAGAATACTTTTGAAAGGCATGGCTGTTCCATTAATGAACGTGGACTATTAAGGTACCCAAACAAATTAAAGAAACATATTTCAGAATTTTAAAAATTTATTGAAAAGAAAAATAGTAGACTTGGGCTTAATCGTTCATTTAGCTGACCGGTCATTATCGTTCAGTTAAAAAAAATGAACTAGTTCGTTCTTTTCGTTCACTCGGTCTTTTGTGTCAGTCGGTCTTTTGTGTCAGTTGGCATTTTGTGTCACTTGGTCTTTTGTGTCTTTCGTTCAGTCATTCACAATTGATTGAATACGGCAATGTGTTAAAAGAAACAAGTATAGCATACTTGTATGATGTTACACTCAAAATATTATGTAGGTAAATTCAAAAGAATATTAAGTTTGAATATTTTTTAATGTTTATTTTAAAACGGAGAAATTCTTTAAAAATGACTTAATTTTTCTGTTATTTTAAATTTAAAATATACAAACTACAAAAAATACATTCAAAGTTTTCAGTTAATTTTAACTCAATTTAAATTACATACTAAGAAAGCTAAAACAGTATTTTTACCTGTCATTATTACCTACCAAATCAGCGAAACATTTTTGTTTTTTATTTATGTGCACATGTGTGTGCGTATGTAATACTGGGTATACACAATGCAATGCATTTACGCAATCTAGCAAATTAAATTCATTTTCATTCATTTTTCATTCATTCCAGATTGCATCAACATCAAAACGTATTGATATTTTGAGATTGCATTGATGTAGATTGCATGTAGATTGCACTGTGTGTACCCAGTATAAATAATAAAATAATTTAAAATAACTTTGCAGTTAAGCATTTCAGTTTTATTTTATGCATAAAAAAAAACTGAACATATTTGTTTTTGGAACAACATGTAGAAACAGTTAAAGAATTAGTTTAATTATAAAATAACAAAATTTTCATTAATTTTAAACTTTACGGAAAATGATTTTAGTAAATTACACTCAGTTACTGTACAAATTTTTGAGTGTACCCAAGAATAGAAAACAATAAACGCAAATCATATTCGCAGTTGTTTTTCGTTTACTAAACAACTGATTAAAAAGAAACAATACTTTTATAGTGCTTATGTTATACCAATATACTATACTTGTTTCTTTTAACACATTGCCAGTGGCAATCTGCCACATTGTTTTAAAAATTTCATAGTACAATCTGGGCTGCCATATGTAGTGATTTCTTGCTAAACGTGGCGATTTCAATACTTTTTTGGTGTTCTTAATTTCTATTTGCTTAGGTAACTTTATTTACCTGGGGCTTACACGTGAAAGTACTTTCGTGCAAGTAGGCTATAGGTATTATCAACGAAAATTTTAAGAAACAGCCGATTGGCTGAAAGTACAAAAATTATGTGTGTGTTAGTAAAAAAGTGTGAGTGTATTGCAACTTTCAAGAAATTAACTTGCATGTGTAAATGCTAGGTTAAAGAGAAAAAACAACATTTTTTGCGAGGGCTTATTCAAAGTAAGACGTTGTAATAAGTCCGAAGTTTTTTCATATATGTCGTTACCTAACTACAGCAAATGTTGAGCGCAAGTTTTCAAAAATTTAAACAAAAATAATATAAGAAAATAATTAAAAATTTAAAATTTATGTGGTATTTTAAGTACAGAAGACTTTTTAAAATAAACAAAAAATAACAGCGATTGCACAAACTTTTAGCTATCAAAAGAAAATTACAAAAACAATGAACAAATAGCAGATGTGATTATTAATATTCATATGAGTTATTTTTTCAAAAGATATGATAATATGAATTTTAATTTTTGTTTTTATTTTATAAAAATTAGATGTAAAAAACCTTAAAAAAAAATTACTTAAAAACTTTTACTGCCTGTTTTTAGAACTTATACAGGTCTGTCACAGAAATCAATTCCGATCGATAGTGATTTCGTTTTATATGAAGCAAAATACGAAATCACTTCGACTTTCGATCAGAACTGATTTCTGTGACAGGCCTGATAATGTCATTAATCAATTTATATGATATAAAAGCATGTTGCTTGTCAATACATTTTAAATATGAAAGCTTGTCGCGAGATTTAAGTACTCGTATTTACTTCGTTTGAGAATTTTAATAGTTAAAATCAATCACATCAACTATCAATTCCACCAAGTTCAGTTATAATTAACTATCAGCTATAACTGTCAAAAACATATTGTTAACTGGTAGTTAAAGTAAAAGTTAGTTGTAACTGAACTTGGTGAAATTGGGCGCAAGTTATTTAATTTACTTGTTTTTCTACACAAGTAAATCTCGCGACAAGCTTTAAATCATATAAATTGCGTAACGACGTTATAAGATGATAGTAAAAGTTTTCAAGTAAAATTATATTTTTTTCTTTTTAGAGCATTTAAATAAAAGATTGTTTTTCAAATATTTTTTACTTTTAATTTATTCCAAAACTCGCATTCCTATTCTCAGTAAGTCCTTTCAGTTAATACCCATATTGAAGGCAAGCATTAAAAACTTAGTCCGTCATATTGGATTTAGAGTCACTAAATTTTTAGACTTATTCTCAGCAAGCCCTCCTATTTGATACTCATATTGTAGGAGCGCATTAAAAATAGAATAACTTTACACAGTTAACAATGCATTGTCATCCAAACTGAACGTGTTTACAATAGTCATCATAATCGGTTCGAGGTATCTGCTTTAAAATTGAGTTGCAACATTTCACCCACAATTATATGTACATTGCAAGTTAAATAAAAGCTTTTAAAATTCATAAGTTATTTCTTATAAACTATTTTTTTTATATTTTAACAGTCTTATTCATAAAAGAATGCTTAAGTAATGTAAACATTAAAAATAGGTTTTCCATTCTAATTTCGTGCTCTAAAACTTGACTAAGCCTTAATAAATAGAGCTGTCGAATATTGAATTTGGTTATTTATTTAAAGGTCTTATTTGAAAAATTTATGAAATAAATATGTTTAAAATTTTCTGCGCAAATGAAAAAATTTGCATTTGGCGGGTTTTATATTAAGAACAACTGGCAACGCTCATGTAAATTATAGAAAAATTGTGAACAGCAGCCAGGGTTGTCGGAATTATTTTGATCTTTTTTTGCCAAATTGATTGTCCAAAATCTCCAAAGCTTTTTTTGCGTTTTTGATAATATAAAATATATTTAAAAACTTTTTAAGAATACTTTCTATTAATTCTTAAAACTAAATGTCTTCATGATTGCTAAAATATGCCAAACATGGGAAAAAGTCGCCATGATATATATTCTGTTTAATTAAAGTAAAATGATTGGTGAAAACAAAAAAAGTACAATAGTTTACAATAGTCTAATTAAAGCAGCAAAACGTTTTTTTTTTGTGGTTAGAATTAAAGAAATATTGGATATATACCTTAAACGCTATACACTTCACCGGAAAGGCAATTCTAACTGTTTTTTTTAACAATGTATATGATTCAGTTTATTCAACATATCGTGTGAAGGTACAAAAGTGATATTTACATATATACAATTTATAACTCGTAATAACGTGTCAAGAAGTTTGTATTGCACTCTATTTTGAAGGCAAATTTTAGTGGAGTTAATTTGTAAAAAGAACTCTTTCAACACAGACATTAGCAGTTGGAATTATGTGCACATAAAGACAGTTAAAGCAAGTTCTTTAAAATGGTACCTACCGGACGTATCCTTATAGCTATAAACTTTTTTCAAAAACTGATTTAAATTAGATGGAATACCATCATTGAAATAGTCTTTCCAAATAACAAACGTTAAAGCAACTCCAACGGGATAAAGCTCTAATCACATTAAAATCGAGATAATTAACCAAACATTGAAGTGATTTATTAATCACTTCAGATAGACATGATTACAACTAAATCACTTCATAAATCACATAGAATTCTCTGAACATACCTCAAACTAAGTATAATGTAGAATCGGCCAACATGAACGTGTACCACCGGCTACGATTTCTGCTTAATGTTTTATTCTTTTTCCTTAAATATTTTATAAATTTTCACAATTTCATCATTAATATGTTTAAAATAATCTTTTGATAACTTTATTAAAGTACTTTTATCCATTTTTAATACTTTAAAGAAATATAAATTTGATTGTTGAGGTTTTTTCTTAATCATCAGTCATCTTAATCATCTCAAATGTAATAACATTTTGCTTAATCGCCTTATATTTTAAAAGCCGCCAAAAAAATCGCCATATCGCCGAATTGAAAATTAGCTCGCCAAGAAACTTGACAACCCTAATCGCATTATGAAAATGTGTAAAGCAATGTGGCAATGAGTAAATGAAATAAGTATATTTTTCTAGCATCACATATACACCACAATAGTATTGTTGTTTCTTTTCAACCAGTTGTTCGGTAAGCAAGTGACCGACTGACAAAAAAGACCCAAGTGAGCGATTGAACGGAATTGAACGATGAAACTGAACGGCCGTGCATCGTTCATCTGACTGATCCGTTCAATTGAACTAGTTCGTTCATGACCGCCACAACTCTAAAAAATAGTATATAGATTAGAAAAAAAAGGGAGTTATATACATACAGCCTGAAACAGAAAAAAAAATAATTCATTTAAATTAAAACAATAGTATTTAAGTAGTTTTTTTTTAAGGTAATTCTAAGAAGTGATAGTGTAAAAAAACTGTGTCCTTTGAGAATGTGGTGTGATGTTTTGATGTTCAGTGTTTAGTCAGATAAGAAAAAATATTTTTTTGAACCCGTAGGTCCTAGTAAAAACCTAGAAAAAAAAGAACTATTAAATAATTAAAAAAATAATATATCTCAGAAAAAAAATGAAACAACCAAAAAAAAAAATAGAACTAAAAAAAAAAGAGAACAAATTAGGTACTCAAAGTAGGCGGTATAATTAAGAATAAATAGTAAGTGAAGACAAGAGTGCTTTTAGAAATACGTTATTAGGGAGCTCCTTCAGACGTAGAAAGTTTAGGAAAAGCGAACATCCGGTAGTGCGGATATAAAAAAAAAAATTTGAGTGCTTGGAGAAAAAAAATACAAATAGAGGAAAAAAATTTTTTTGTGAGATATAAATAATCCAAAAAAAAAATATATATATAAAAAAATAAAAAAGAAAAGAGTAACGGCCAATATAGGTAGATAAGAATATAGTTTAGTTTTAATAGAATAAGAACATTCAAAAACATAGAAAAATTAAGTTTTAAGTCTTATGTTTTTAGATTAAGGTATATGTTAAAAAATATTATAATAAAAAAAAATTAGTTATGATATAAAAGATAAAATTAATATATCTGAGTAGATTTAATTTTTTCGGGGATTGTTGAAAACAGGAAGGGCGACGAATGACGGGTTTTTGGGACTGTGGAAAAAAAGGAAATTGATGGATAGTTGGGTGCACAAAATATTTTTTTTTAGATTGTTATGCAGCAGCTGTAGCGGATGCCAGAATTTGGGGGATAAATGTTGTTTGGTTGGAGGGATGGTGTTTTTTTATTTTTTGTTTTTGGTGGTTTGTCGTTTGCCGGCTGCAGTTTTGATTATGGCTGGTTTAAAATTCCGAGGAGGGGTGGTTTTGCCTTCTGTTAACCTTTAATCTATTTTTGTTTTGATTTGTAGTTTTTTTTGTTCGTGGGGTTTGACCAATTTGTGTTTTTTTTTTTTTGATATTATAGTTTAATTAATTTATTTAGTTTTTATACCCTTCACCACAGGTGGAAAAGGGTATATATAAGTTTGTCATTCCGTTTGTAATTTCTACAATATTGATCTTAGGCCCTGTAAAGTATACATATTTTGTGTCCTTATGAGGAGAGAAGTTGATTTAACGATATCCGTCCGTCTGTCCGTCTTACGTTTGATATGTGTTTTTCGGGGACTCCAGACATGATAGCGGCTAGGTTGTTTTAGACTTATGTCACATATAGTCCACCATTTCTTGCTATTAAAATTCAGCCAGATCGGTCCACAAATGGCTGAGATATGACCAAAATACCACGACTGCCTCTGATTTTGCCCATAAATCCCTTGTTGTTGTTGTATTTTTTTATTTCTGTATATCTTGAGAACGGCAAGAGCCAAAGTTTCCAAATTAGGTACACATAGTAACGTTATCAATACACAGCTTCCCACAAAATGTGGGCGGGATTAAACAAGTGGGCGTGGTACCTCCCATACAAAAAATATCAAAAATTGTATAAAAACCTGATTTTTTGGACTGTCATATGACCTATGGTTATGTTTTATATATCAAAAGATCGATTTTTAATAGAAAATATTTTCTGAAAAACTCGGGAAAATCGGTTCAGATACGAAAAAGTTATGACCAAAATATTAATTTTTTTTGAAAAATACCCATTTTCGGGAACTATAGATCTTCCCGAGTCCAAGTTTTATAACCAAAATGACTGGCAAATTTCTTCTTTAACATGTCGGTATATAAATCTGTCAAATCGGTTAAGAAGTAGCAGAGTTATGACCAAAATACTGAGATCCCAAAAATTACTCTTTTTTGATAATTAAGTTTGTTTTTTATACCCTTCACCGAAGGTTCAATACCCTATAAAGTTCTGGGTATTCTGGGTCCTTATGAAAAGCGAAGTTCAAATCCAGTGGTCCGTTTCTCCACCCCCCCCCCCTTTTTGCATTTGTTTATATATACTAGCATAATGGTCAATATGATTTTCGTTATCAGCCTGCCTTATTATTTCATCTATTTAAGGAAATAATTTTAACAAATAGAAACTAGGAATTTTTGTTTCGTTTTGCTTCTTAAAAACTCGCCAAAAAAGATAAGTCTACGGTATGACAACAGTGCCTATACAAAAAGAAACCAAACAAACACACATACATGGTACAAACTATTTTGGTGATTATAGGCCACCTATTTTGGTTCACAACTCAAATATGTAGTTGATTTATAATTTTGGTATTATGGTTTAAAACTTTGCTTTATTGTGGTGAACTAAAACATCAAAAATAATTACAACTCAACTGTGTTGAGTTGTGAACTGCAAACTGATCATATTTCTTTTAATGATATTCATAAAACGTTCCGTCATGGTCCAGTTGTCTAGGGGGTTTGCTTAGGTTAGAAACTGTGAGTCCCTGGTTCGAATCTTGTTTTTTTCAAAAAGAAAATATTTTTTTAATTTTTTTAATGTTCTGAAACGATTTAAAAAAATATTTACCAGTTTTAACTTTTTAAATTTAATTTATAATGAAGTTTTATGTATTGTATACATGTATGTTTATGTAGAAATTATTTAGGTTTTGTCTAGTTGCTCTGTATTCTGCTCGCACAATG
Source organism: Pollenia griseotomentosa (assembly GCA_963931875.1). NCBI lineage: Eukaryota > Metazoa > Arthropoda > Insecta > Diptera > Polleniidae > Pollenia > Pollenia griseotomentosa. The sequence continues at coordinate 106,387,572 of OZ007564.1, read as the reverse complement.
GTGAAGGGTATACAAGATTCGGCACAGCCGAATATAGCACTCTTACTTGTTTTTATTGCGTTTGGTTTTTGCGTGATAAGTCCCCTTTTACAAAGTGACAGACAGACAGACGAAGTTTGTTGGAAAGGGGGCGACGCTGTATGCGTGACACACTTTACTTTTTTCCTCTCTCGCCTACAAACTTCGTCTGTCTGCCTTCTGTCTGTCACATTGTAAAAGGGGACTAATGGTTCTTTGGCAAGTAAAATGTGTTAATAAATGGGATTCTTAGTTGGAAAAAAGGTAATGAAATAGAATGTATGGTATTGCCAACATGAAGGATAGATATTGTGAATGAAAATCAAAGTAGCGATAATGTTAGCACTAAAGTAGTCTGGGATCACTTGATTGGTAAAATCTATGACAATTGGAAAAATTAAATGGAGATTAGTTAAAAAAAACTAGAAACCAATTGGAAATTAGAATCCAAAAATGGTGAACAATTGTAGGTACTCAAAAAGCTTTTAGATACAGAAGGTAGAGACAAAGCCAAAATCGCCATTTGTGTGCAAACAAGCGATTAAAACGGGTGCGATTGGTGGCAAAGTTTAAAAAGTTTAAAGTAAAATTTATGTATAACGTTTTTTTTTTTTTGTATTAAAACTGATAAATAAGTGTTTTTAAGTGGTTAATAATATTGAGAGCGAGTAAGTAGGAAACGAATGTCTTCTTGTTGTATTTGGGTTAAAAACCAATTCTTATAAGAAAATTTTTAATAGGAACAGGAAGCGGTTACGGAGAAGATATTAAGTGTGGGAGGCCCAACAGTGTGTTTTCATGGGCCATTCCATGGTGGAATAAACAGGTGGCATCGTTACGCCAGATGACGATTTTTTGCTCGATTATTGTTTGTCTGAACTTATGTCAAAGTTTCGTTTGTTTATGTTTACAAAAAGTCCATGTCAAATTGTGATTTGAAAAAAAAAAAAATTATTGAAGCAATTTTTTGAATTTAAAAGAAATTTTACGATTTAATTTAAATAAAAAAGTTTTAAATAGTGAAAATGCGTTATTGTATTTTATGTTAGCGGCCTTACAGAATAACAACACACTCAGTAAAACAGCTACCAGTAGGCAACAGCATCTCATGCTCATAAAGTCCTCTATAAGATAATATAGCATCTTGGCTAGTGTCTCCACTATAACAACATCTCCAAACCAAATTCGATTGAAATGTGTGCATTAGCCTGATCATTTCTTTTTACTTGTTTAGTAACTGCTCCCGATCTCATGCTTGGCGCTGGTTGAATAATAAAACAATCAGGTCGAGCTCCTCTTTTTTTTATTTTTCCTTCCGGGCAATATATCGGTTACTCTCTGAAATGGTGCCGTAAATGAAAATCAATAAACTTTCACGTGATATGTGTGGATTTGCTACAAAACCATTAACAATTTTTGCAAATAATTCCTGTATTTTGAGAGAAAGTTTGCGTGACTTCGATTTGGCGAATTGATCCTTGAACGGCATTAACAAATCCAATAAACAAGTTTCGCGTTTATTACGTGCAATTATATGTAAGACCAGAAAACTCTTAGCACTTAGCTTAGCTTCTGGTGTACGCGCTGTTAATTTGTCCATTTCCTTCTCGGCATTGATTTTACCAAAAATAACATTTAGCGTCATTGAACTTTTACTTACATCGTTCAATTAAAATTTTTTATTTGTCTTAATTTCCAAATTTCAATGTTTATGAATTTATGTTTGAATAATTTATTATTTGTTTACAAAAAAATTTTGACGTAAACATCGACTTTACACAAACAAAATTTTCCTTTTTTGTTGTAATGTTGTATTTGTTGCCGTAGCGATGCCACCTACTTATTCCACCATGGGCCATTCCCACAAGAACTGTTCCCGGGTGTTTTGAAGGAAGTTGAGATAGACACTTAGCCAACAAACCCGATCAGATATAAGTATCTGGAGAACAGGTAACCTGCATTGTAAATTAGAAGCGTCGAGTTTTTTTTATAAAGAAAAAAAGCCATTTTTGTAAAAAAGACAGCCATATTGATTTGGCTGGATGGAATATTGTTAATAGAAGCCCGGTTAATTCGCTGAAGGTTATTCAGCACAAATATAAAAAAAGGAAAAAAAATCAAACAAACAAATTTTTAATAAATATAACAATAGTTTTAGTTAGGGTAAATGTGATTATTTATTAAATTCATGTTTTTTATGTATTTATGTAGGTTTCAGTATATGTAACTAGAAGTTAATTTTATTTATTTATTTTTTTGTTGTTGTGTAGGGGTATTTTATTAGGCCTAAATTTTTTATTAGTATTACCTTAAAAAAAAAGAATAAGCGGAAATAAAAGAAGCAAGCATTTTTTATAAAGCCTTCTAAAGGGAATTTGTGAAGGGTTAGTTGTGAAATTTATTTTGTGTCCATACACACAGAAAAAAATACCAATGTAAAATTAACATGGAAAAATGTTGATTGAGAATCATAGTAAATTTCTGCAAAAGTATGCCCTTTTTTTAAATTTATCATTGTTTCATAATAATTTTAAATAAAATAACCTTAAATCATGTTTATTTAATATTATTCACTGTTAAAATAAAAAAAAAAAAAAATATTAAAATATAAATAAATATGGATTCAATATTGAAACCATAAAAACCAGTTTTATATTAAAATCAAAAGTGTATCATGTTAAATTAACATGCATTCATACTTAAGTATGTACATTTTTTATTTTCATTCTTAAAATTTGTTATAAAAAGAGGACAATTCCCGTATTCTTTTTATTAAAATTAGTTACTTAAATAGTGCATCAAGTTTTCAAAGTATATTGATGACGAAATCCATATCGGGCGATGCTGATGCTTCTGTTGACAAAGGAGAACTCAAAATAAGTGAAACATGTGTTACAGGGGTAAGTGCATTGAATTATTCTTAAATAAATGCATATGTTGTCTCTGAGGCTTCTTCACACTGTTATAACACACTCAAACCAATTTGATTCTACATGAAATTCACGTTGTTTCAACTTGAAATAACTTTCAATCAACGTGATTCGGATTGTTATTTCAATATAAATTACATTTTGCTCTAACTTTACTGCAATGTTAAATTAACATGAATTATAGTTATTTTAAAAGAAAAAAAATGTTGTTCGCAGTTATTGTAAAACCAGGTTGAATTAACATGAAAAACGTATAAAGCAAAATCACCACCGAAAAATTTTAAATCAACCTTGTTTTCTACGTTTTTAACTTGATTTTTTTCTGTGTGTAGATTGCATGATCATATATACCGCCTAAGAGAGCTCCTTTAGGTAGGGTTTATTAAGCTAGAAGAAATAAAATATGAAAAATTAATTGAAGTATAAAATATATTATCACAGATTTCTGAAATTAGTTGAAGCGGTATAAAAATTGTTTTGTTTGAAGGCATTGTTTTTTTATATAACTTAGTCGTTTATGGTAAATTTAGGCACAACATTGTAGCCACATAGAGGTACTTATGTATAGGTTAGTGATTATAATGTTAAGATTTTAATTGTAGTTTTGAGTTAAGCAGAATTTATTGATAATTTGTTCTCATACATTTCTTTAGAGAATTTTTCTATTCCCTTTTTAATTTGAATAAAATATGTAATTTGTATTAAGATTTGTAAACAGAAAAATGTTTGTGCTCTAAGTTTTTTCTTTATTTGGATTTGGTAATTGTGAGGTAAGTGTATGTGAGTGAGTGTGTGCTTTAGGGGACACAATTATATCTGATTGGGAGTAAAAAAATGTGTCCAAGGTTGGGAGGGCAGTTAAAGGACGGAAATCACCTCGTTCGTACTCATGAGTGTTTTTCAGTGACTAGTTTGCGTTTAATGATAGTTTTTTTTTGTAGTTTACCTTTTTAGTTTTATGTGTTCATGTCCGTGTGCTATGGTTGGGTTGGAACCTACCTTGATAGATGTGCGTGCTGAGCTGGTTGGCATCACGGCCATAGCAATGTTGGGATGTTAATGCAAACACCCTTAGGGATATGTAACAATAATGGCGCCCAAATCTAAAATATAAAAGAATCAAAATGAATATACGTTACATCTAAGCATATGAAGGTACAGAAATAGCCCATAGGTCATTATTAGGTGGTGAACTCAGTACGTGCAAAGGCACAGTTAACTTATAAACGTTGTTTATGAGCCGCAACCTAATAGTTAATTATTAGCTTTGTTGAACAAGGTCTAGCTGTATTGAATACACTTCTAGATTATTGATCTTAAATAGTACAGATGATAGTTTTAGTATTGTAGCGTGGGAGTTTATATATTGGAAAACGTCCTATTGGATACTAAAAATATCGAAATTTTTTTATGTAGTTTCAGTTTAAAGTTATATGTTGTATGAAGTAAAGTTGGATAACAGCCGCTTTGATACAAGGTATCATAGGTCTGTGGTGTTATGAAAACGTTAATTTATACAAGTTTTTTTTTGTGTTCTGAAATAGGCCTATGATAGCCGCTCTTAATAGTGGTAGAGGTCTGCTGTATTATGGGTAGTAAAATGTTCAGGACAACCTAGTAATTTTTAAACCTAAGTCTATTACTGCAATTTAATAACCGATTTGAACAATGTTTCAGGATCGTGGGTAATGTGCAATAGTAGTCTTTAGTAAGTTAAGAAATACTAGGTAGAATATAAATTTCTTTTTGTGCAATATTATTCATAGGGAAATACGAAGTTAGGCCGTAAAGGCACTTTTAAATTTTTTTTTTAAACAACACTCAACTCAATACACGATACTCTCACTAAAATGTTATCAAATCCAAAAAAAATTATATGAAAGTTTTTGTTTTGTTTTTTTTTTGTAGTCACTTTAATTAAAAATCAAATTGCTAATTAGAAATTTGCTTTTGTTGTGTTTGCATTAATACATAATTATATTCACATTGTGTTATTATTGGTTGGAGAAAATTTGAAAATAACAGAAGTGTGAATAATAATAGTGATAAGTGTTTATTAGTAGTTTACTAAAGTATTTTTTTTTGTATAATTTTTTTTATATTGTTTAGTGTAGTTACACTGTAGGAGATAAGAATACATTTTTTTTTATTTTATTTATATACATTTTTTTTAGTTTTTTTTTTATATACATTTTTTATATTATTTTTCGTTATATATAGGAAAATATTTTTTTATAAATTACGTTTTTTTTTGATTATAAATTTTATGGCTTAAAGTAATAGGGTCAAAGGAAATATAGGAAAAAATCAACGGAGAAAAAGAAATAGGGAACCACTGTTTGATATTAATAGAACCATTCCGCATCGGCAACCAAAAGAACGTAAAGAACAAAACCAATTAGTAGAAATGAATCCCAATACTCACAACATGAATACACCTCAATTTATGGACTTATCTGAAACAATTAATGCTAGGACTCAAAGTTTAGGTCAAATACCGAGTCAGGGTGGTGTTGGCGTGCAACCTTCCTCAGGATTCGATGGGGATATAACACCCGAATTTAGGGAAATAGTAGTGGATGAGGCCATGGTAGTGCAAAAATCCTTAGAGGAAAAAGTCAGGAAAATGGTTCAGGGCGAAATGTCTGAAATAAGGAAAAACATGGCCGATTTGGCCAACTCGATGGCGAATTTGAGTAGGATGTATCAGGGCAACACACCGCAACATAACGGGACTGGTAGTGCGAATGGTCCGATAAATGAGAATCGGTTAATAAGTACGTAAAATCCAGTAGATCAGTTTTCTAATGATAGTGTTCCCACTGGCTGTACTAGTAATAATAATAACTCTCAAGAGGTAAGGGACAGAGTACCACAATCGATTGTTAACGGCTTCGAGCAGAGTAGGATTCGGATCGATAAGTTGGGGGTGGAATTTAGTGGAATGGCGACTCAGACTAGCGTGGAGGATTTTATATTCCGGTTGGAACACCTCCAGAGGCAATATCGATTACCATGGTCTGAGATCATTCGCAATTTCCACCTTCTACTGAATGGCTCAGCAAGGGATTGGTACTGGCTGCTTGTAAAAACGTAGGGATGCATGGATTGACCTGGCCTCCAGAATGCGTTGTTAAGCCAATTTCAGTCCACTCGGTCCAACTTTGAGATCATGAGAGATCTCGTAGAGAGGAAGCAACAACCGAATGAGTCTGTTGATAGTTTTTTTTTATATTATGAATCAAATTCGGTCAGGGTTAGTTCAACCCATTCCTGAATATGACATTATAAAAATTATTAAGAGAAATGTAAGGGAAAGCTTGGGGAGAATTGTGTACCCGGTGGAACAGCTTAGGGTCGAGTGCCATGAGGCAGAAAGAAATTTTCCGAGAAAAGAGAATAGAAATTTACCACCACTCCGCCAACAACGCTTTATAAATGAGATATATGAAGAAGAAGAGCAGGCGCAGGCTGGGCTAGACGTAGCAGCAATTGACAGGACAATAGTATGTTGGAACTGCCAGCAGGATGGTCATGTGCAGAGAAATCTGTTCTGTTATAAATGTGGCAGGCCAGACACAATCACGCCAAAGTGCCCAAATTATGCTCAGGGAAACTCGCGGAGGAGCTTGGGTGTAGCGGGGTTGCCACGTTCGTCGGAACATACCCCAGGACAGCCTCAAAGCTAGTAACGGAATTTTCAAAAATCCGTCATTCCAAGTCCTTAGCCGAACGAGAAGAAAATTATGCAAAAGTGAGAGAGAAAATATTTGGTAATTCAGGTGAACTAAGCGGAACAGAGAGCGATTTAGAAAATGAAACCTATGAGTGTCAGGGTAGGGATAAACGGCCAATAGATATTAGAAAGTACGAATATATCTGCAAACTCAGAAAGGATTTTATTAATAGAAAGCGTAAGCGACGACTTATCGTTGAAGCCATTAGTCGAAGTAGTAATGAAAGAGATGCGAGACCATATGCGGAAGAAGTAATTCAAGGGAAAAAGTTTTTTGGACTGCTAGATTCAGGAGCGTCGGTCAGCCTGTTGGGAAAAGACTGTCGTGAAGTTTTTATAGATCTGGGGGCAGAAATAGTTAATATTTTTAGCAAGGTAAGCACGGCTAGTGGTAAACAACACAGAATTTTAGGAAAATGCAGATTGGAAGTCGAGTACAATGGCAATAGGCAGGATATAATGTTTTACTTGTGTCCTGATTTGGAGCAGAAAATGTACTTAGGGATAGATTTTTGGCGGGCGTTTTAAATAGCCCCACAAATAGTACCAGTTTCTGAAATAAGCACAGAATTAATAAAAAAGATAAAAAACAAGGATTTACCGCATAAACTAAACAAACATATATTAACGCAACAACAACAAAGACAGCTGGATGAAACAATAAAAAAATTCCCCTCATTTGAGCAAAATGGGTTGGGATGTACAAATCTTGAAAAACACGAAATAAAGTTAGTAGAGGGTACAAATCCGATAAAGGATAAACATTACCCAATTTCCCCTGCAGTTCAGGCCATAGTATATGCAGAAATAGATAATATGTTAAAACTGAAGGTAATCGAGGAAAGTAATAGTCCCTGGTCGAATAGGACCACCATAGTTAGAAAACCGGGTAAAAACAGGTTCTGTTTAGATGCGCGTAAGCTTAATGCGGTGACTGTAAAGGACGCGTATCCCCTACAGAATATAGATGGTATTTTAAGCCGCATAGACCAAACGCATTATATAAGCAGCGTTGACCTAAAATATGCTTTTTGGCAAATTGAGCTGGAGGAGGAGGCAAAGCCTTACACAGCCTTCACAGTTCCAGGTCGACCGCTGTATCAATTTCGTGTAATGCCGTTTGGTCTATGCAACGCGGCGCAGCGTTTTTGTCGCCTAATGGATAGGGTGATACCGGCGAGACTAAAGCAGAACGTATTTATCTATTTTGATGATCTCCTCATTATATCCGAACAGTTTTCGACTCATTTGAAGATTTTAGGGGAAGTGGCGGAATGTTTAAGACAGGCAAATTTGACAATTGGCTTAAAGAAATCGTTATTTTGTTTTAAAGAGCTAAGGTACTTGGGATTTATAATAGGCGGTGGTATGCTAAAAACGGACCCGGAAAAAGTTAAGGGCATGCAAAAGATTTCGGTACCAAAAACGGCAAGGGAGGTTAGAAGCTTCTTGGGAACTGCTGGATGGTATAGGCGCTTTATTAAAGACTTTGCCAGTATCTCAGCACCTATAACAGACACATTAAAGAAAGGGAAAAAGTTTAATATGACAACCCAGGCGATAGAAGCGTTCGAAACATTAAAAATTTCACTCACTACTGCGCCAGTTTTGCGTCACCCGGACTTTAGTAGGCCTTTCTTTATACAATGCGATGCCTCAGATTACGGAGTGGGGGCGGTGCTCTTCCAAAGTTGGGTCAGGAGGAAAATCCTATCGCTTTTTACTCGCAAAAACTAAACAACTGTCAGAAGAACTATTCGGTAACCGAAAAGGAGTGCCTAGCTGCAGTGCTAGCTGTTAAACGTTTTAGGCCTTATGTCGAAATGATGAAGTTCACCGTTATAACCGATCACGCCAGCTTGAAATGGCTGATGTCCCTTAAGGACCTAAGTGGGCGTTTAGCAAGGTGGTCACTTCAACTGCAGGCATACGATTTCGACATAGAACATCGTCGAGGTAAGGAAAATGTTGTCGCAGATATGCTGTCGCGAATGCCAGTTGAAGAATTAGTGGTTGATGACGAGTTTTTTGATTTCGAAACCACTGCTTTTGAAAACGATGAGTACTTGCAAATAATAAAAAGTATTGAGGAAAATCAAAACAAATTACCTGACCTACGTGTAGAAAACGGAAGAATTTTTAAAAGAACCAGTTGTGAAAACTTGGACTGTGTGGATACAAATGTATGGAAGTTGTGGATTCCCCAGGAAATAACTCACTTTTTAATTGAAAAGGCTCACAATGACGTCACAGCAGCCCATGGAGGAGTTAAAAAACTCTTGAAAGGCTTAAAAGGTTGTATTATTGGCCACGAATGGTACTTCCAGTACAACAATATGTCCGACAATGTCAGGTCTGTAAAGAGACCAAATCGGTTAACCAACATACCATGCCGACGATAGGGTGTAGGGTGCAAACGGAACGACCTTTTCAGAAAATATATGTAAATTTTTAGGGAAATATCCGCGGTCTAAAAACGGAAATGCGTACATTTTTATTGTAGTGGATCATTTTACCAAGTTTGTGTTTTTAAAGGCAATGAGGGAGGCTACCTCAAGGAATGTTGTCCAATTTCTTGTGCAGGAAGTATTTCAGAAATTTGAAGTTCCTGAGGTCCTTCATAGCGACAATGGACAGCAATTCGTTTCGAAGCAATTTAAGGAAATGATAGGTACATACAAAATTATCTGGAAAACGACCATAGAGACTGGGATTTATATCTTCCTGAGATGGAGTGTGCACTTAGGACGTCCGTTCATTCAGCCACAGGATTTTCACCTTTTTTCGCTCTTTTCGGGTACCATGTATTCTTAAATGGGGGCGATTATAAATTAGCGCGAAAATTAAAATCAATGACTGATCATGAGATAGATACTAATTTAGAAAACTGTGATAGAATGGCGACCCTACGGGAAAGAATAAAGCAAAACCTAAACGATGCATACTTAAAAAGCGCGGAAAGATATAATAGGAGAGCAAGAACGGATAATTTTAGTCCAGGACAAGAAGTCTTCAAAAGAAAATTTGCATTGTCAGACTTTAAGAATAATATAAATTCAAAATTTTGTCGGAAATATATTAAATGTCGCATAACAAAGCCAATAGGTAACAATATGTATGAAATGGAATCGTTGCAAGGCAAGCCTATGGGCATATTTCATGCTAAAGACATTAAAATGTGATAATAAGTGCAATATATTTCTTCTGTGATAATTTGTTTGGTAGTGCAATATAGGGTTAGAGGTTAGGCATAGGGTAGCGAGTGCAATAGTGAAACTAAGTTTCGAGGTTTGTGTTCGTCCCGTTTACCTATTGTATGTATACACATTGTGTTTTAGTAATTATACAATACATATTTATAAATGGTGGTTAATTATACATACAATGATACACGTAATGTATACGATATACATAAGGTTGTGTTTTTTTTTGAGGAAGTATCAATCTAACCCGCAATAGTTTGCAGAAAAAAACCTAAATCCAAATGAGTAAAACAGAAGACGAATTAGTTTTTTTAATCTGGAAAATAACCTTTTATTGAAGGATTAAAAGGGGGCAGCTTACAAGGTAATGATTGACGAAATAGGTAAAATTAAGAAGAAATCGTGTCATGTAATTTAAAATGTGGGTTTTTACGGACTTTGGGAGAAAATGCTGAGGATACCGTCACCTGAAGGAAGTAGGAAGTAAGTAGGGAACATTTAAAAGTACTGACGAAACTTACCTCGTATTGCCCGGCTTAACACTCTTTTTCAGGGTGTGGGAGTTCCCCACGTGTGCATTTTTTTTTGTTTTGGTTTCATATAAGGTTGCAGTGCAAATCTGCACGCACACCAGTCCTACTGGCGTGAACTTGGTAGCCCCGGTGTTTTGTTGCGGCAGTTGGGTGCACAAAATATTTTTTTTAGATTGTTATGCAGCAGCTGTAGCGGGTGCCAGAATTTGGGGGATAAATGTTGTTTGGTTGGAGGGATGGTGTTTTTGTATTTTTTGTTTTTGGTGGTTTGTCGTTTGCCGGCTGCAGTTTTGATTATGGCTGGTGTAAAAGTCCGAGGAGGGGTGGTTTTGCGTTCTGTTAACGTTTAATCTATTTTTGTTTTGATTTGTAGTTTTTTTTGTTCGTGGGGTTTGACCAATTTGTGTTTTTTTTTTTGTTTTGATATTATAGTTTAATTAATTTATTTAGTTGTTGTTTTTGTTTGGCTTAAGGTCATATACAAATTAAAATAAAAAATTCCACAAATTTTTGTATTTTTAATTTTGTTTTTTATTTTTCATCCGATATTTCGACCATACATCGATGGTCATCTTCAGGGGCTACAAAATACACATATATTTAACATATAAATTTTATATCATAATACTTATCAATACATACATTTAAAACACTGTCAAATTAAAAATTACAAAAAAGTTGATATGTCCTCACTGTTTGTCATATTTTCATCAACTAATATTGTCCCATTGATTTCGTTCCATCGACTTTGTCTTATTTTTGTTTTCTATGTCGGTGTTTGTTTATTGTGTATTTGTATATATGCGAAATATTATCGGTGTCTGTCTTGTAATTGAGACGTAAGTTTGTTGGTGTATTTACTATATGTAACATTTCCAGTGTGTATCTCTTAGTATAGTTACTCTCTTCTTGTAAGATGCTCACATTATTAAAATTTGGTTTGTGTCCCGTTATTGTACAGTGGGCCGCAAGTGCAGTTTTTTGTTCCATTGGTTTTGTAACTGATTTTTGATCAGATTTGTGTCCTGATAATCTTGTCTTGAGTGTTGATTTTGTAGTCCCCACATATACTTTTGGGCATATGTTGGACCCGTCCCCCTCACAGCTTATTTTGTAAACCAAGTTTGATTTTTCCTCCTTTTCAAGTTTCGTCTTTGGTTTGCTAAATAATTGGTACACAGAATTATTGGTCTTAAGCGCTATTTCGTATTTTTCCTTGTTGTATATGTCAGAGTTCTTAAGCCTTTCGGATAATCCGGGAATGTACGTTACTGATTTGTATATTTTATCTAATTTTTCTTCTTCTTTGCTACCGAGTTTTTTTGATTTTGCATGTTTAATTAAATCTTTAATAGTTTTTATAGGAAATTGATTCTTCTTTAGCGTGTCCGTTATTCTTTTAATATTGTCTTTGTGGAAAGAGTCATCACTTATCTCTAAAACTCGTCTTATAAAATTTGTTGCAGTGTTAATAATTATTCGCCTAGGATGTTTGGAGTAGAAGTTTATGAGTCTTCCAGACGATGTTGGTTTTTGATACCAGTCTATCCTAAGTAGGTTGTTTTGTCTAATAACCACACAGTCTAAGTACGGTATTTTATTTCCATTTTCTTCTTCTTTAGTAAAACAAATCTGTCTATGAAATGAGTTTAAAATTCTTAAAACATCAGTTACATCTTTTCTTTTTATTACACAAAACAGATCATCTACATATTTGGTGAGAATTTTTGGTTTTTCCCCCATCAGATCCACTGAAAAGTCTAGAAGCTTTTCCATTATAATATCTGCAATTACAGGTGATGCTGGTGATCCCATTGGCATACCTTTCCTTTGTTCAAATATTTTATCCTCATATTTGAAATATCTTGTATCTTTGATACAGAAAGAAAGGATATCCATGAAAAGCTTTTTTGGTATTTGGGTGTAATTTTGTAAAATATTCCAGTTTTCTTCAATTGTTTGAAGAGCAAGATTGACCGGAATACTCGGAAATAAAGCAACTACATCAAATGAAACCATTATTTCGTCGTCTTCTATTCTATTTTTATTGATCCTTGATTTGAAATCTATTGCATCCTTTACATTATATTTCGATTCTTTCGTAAGATTTTTTAATATGTCAACTATGTATTTGCATAAGCCATATGCTGGTGAATTAACGGATGAACAAATTAGCCTGAGTGGGGTTCCCTCTTTGTGTATTTTCGGCAATCCGTATATCCTAGGGGCTATTGATGTCCGTGTACTTAGCTTGTATTTTTCTTGTACAGTTATCAGATTTAAATTAAACAATTTTTCTACTAACAAGTTGTTTTTGTTCTGTAAAATGGCAGTTGGATCTTTTTTCAAACGTTGGTAGGTGCACATATCACCTACAATTTCTCTCATCTTGCGAACATAATCATCTTTCATAATAGCTACAGTTTTGTTACCCTTGTCAGAACTTAAAATAAAAACATCCTTATTTTTGTTCAAAAATTCCCTCGTTTGTGCCACTGTATCAATAGTTAATTTGTCTCTAACATTAAGTTTTGTTTTATTTAAGTGTCCGTCTATGAGTGACGTAAGTTTGCTTCTCGCGATCTCTTGTTGCTCTCTGTTTTCGAGTGTACGAATTATATCCTCACCATCAGCAATACATTTAAACAATGGAAATGTTGTAATGGTATTGGGTAAAGCATGTTTCGGCCCTAATGACAATAACCATTTAACGTTCGTTGGTATGTTTCTATCGGTTTTGTTTACAAACCAATCTTCATTGTTGTTGTTGTTTATTTTGATTTTCTTATTATGCTCGTCCCTTAATTGTTGTAGCTTTCCGATGTGTCTTAATTTATTGTTGTTATTAAGTTTGTCATGTAAAATATTCTCTCCCTCTACAAATAATAATAGATCTTGCATGTCCATTATTTTGCTCAATGTTTCCTTTGTCGTTATTAATTGTTTTCCCACCAAATCTGTCTGTCTGTGTTTATGCTGTATCAGTAAATTTAATATTTTAATATGAAAATTATAAACAATACTTTCCACATCATTAAGAGTATTTGGTGCTAATTGGTTTTTAACTTTAAAAAAGCTATAAATGTTTTTTGTTGCATTACGAATAAAGTTTGGTATTAAACCCAGTCTCTTACACTTAATTAAAAACGTTGTTGTTGGTTTTAATCTCGCAAGAGATCGGCTATTTTTTGAATAATTACCAATGATGTTGATGGTGTTTTTGTTGTATTTTGTTTTCAGTTTTTTGTACATGATGAGTCAGTACTGCGGTGTGCCTTCCGTGTTGTATGTTCAATATTTATTGTTGACCTGTCGATAATCTATGTTGTTGTTTTTGTTTGGCTTAAGGTCATATACAAATTAAAATAAAAAATTCCACAAATTTTTGTATTTTTAATTTTGTTTTTTATTTTTCATCCGATATTTCGACCATACATCGATGGTCATCTTCAGGGGCTACAAAATACACATATATTTAACATATAAATTTTATATCATAATACTTATCAATACATACATTTAAAACACTGTCAAATTAAAAATTACAAAAAAGTTGATATGTCCTCACTGTTTGTCATATTTTCATCAACTAATATTGTCCCATTGATTTCGTTCCATCGACTTTGTCTTATTTTTGTTTTCTATGTCGGTGTTTGTTTATTGTGTATTTGTATATATGCGAAATATTATCGGTGTCTGTCTTGTAATTGAGACGTAAGTTTGTTGGTGTATTTACTATATGTAACATTTCCAGTGTGTATCTCTTAGTATAGTTACTCTCTTCTTGTAAGATGCTCACATTATTAAAATTTGGTTTGTGTCCCGTTATTGTACAGTGGGCCGCAAGTGCAGTTTTTTGTTCCATTGGTTTTGTAACTGATTTTTGATCAGATTTGTGTCCTGATAATCTTGTCTTGAGTGTTGATTTTGTAGTCCCCACATATACTTTTGGGCATATGTTGGACCCGTCCCCCTCACAGCTTATTTTGTAAACCAAGTTTGATTTTTCCTCCTTTTCAAGTTTCGTCTTTGGTTTGCTAAATAATTGGTACACAGAATTATTGGTCTTAAGCGCTATTTCGTATTTTTCCTTGTTGTATATGTCAGAGTTCTTAAGCCTTTCGGATAATCCGGGAATGTACGTTACTGATTTGTATATTTTATCTAATTTTTCTTCTTCTTTGCTACCGAGTTTTTTTGATTTTGCATGTTTAATTAAATCTTTAATAGTTTTTATAGGAAATTGATTCTTCTTTAGCGTGTCCGTTATTCTTTTAATATTGTCTTTGTGGAAAGAGTCATCACTTATCTCTAAAACTCGTCTTATAAAATTTGTTGCAGTGTTAATAATTATTCGCCTAGGATGTTTGGAGTAGAAGTTTATGAGTCTTCCAGACGATGTTGGTTTTTGATACCAGTCTATCCTAAGTAGGTTGTTTTGTCTAATAACCACACAGTCTAAGTACGGTATTTTATTTCCATTTTCTTCTTCTTTAGTAAAACAAATCTGTCTATGAAATGAGTTTAAAATTCTTAAAACATCAGTTACATCTTTTCTTTTTATTACACAAAACAGATCATCTACATATTTGGTGAGAATTTTTGGTTTTTCCCCCATCAGATCCACTGAAAAGTCTAGAAGCTTTTCCATTATAATATCTGCAATTACAGGTGATGCTGGTGATCCCATTGGCATACCTTTCCTTTGTTCAAATATTTTATCCTCATATTTGAAATATCTTGTATCTTTGATACAGAAAGAAAGGATATCCATGAAAAGCTTTTTTGGTATTTGGGTGTAATTTTGTAAAATATTCCAGTTTTCTTCAATTGTTTGAAGAGCAAGATTGACCGGAATACTCGGAAATAAAGCAACTACATCAAATGAAACCATTATTTCGTCGTCTTCTATTCTATTTTTATTGATCCTTGATTTGAAATCTATTGCATCCTTTACATTATATTTCGATTCTTTCGTAAGATTTTTTTAATATGTCAACTATGTATTTGCATAAGCCATATGCTGGTGAATTAACGGATGAACAAATTGGCCTGAGTGGGGTTCCCTCTTTGTGTATTTTCGGCAATCCGTATATCCTAGGGGCTATTGATGTCCGTGTACTTAGCTTGTATTTTTCTTGTACAGTTATCAGATTTAAATTAAACAATTTTTCTACTAACAAGTTGTTTTTGTTCTGTAAAATGGCAGTTGGATCTTTTTTCAAACGTTGGTAGGTGCACATATCACCTACAATTTCTCTCATCTTGCGAACATAATCATCTTTCATAATAGCTACAGTTTTGTTACCCTTGTCAGAACTTAAAATAAAAACATCCTTATTTTTGTTCAAAAATTCCCTCGTTTGTGCCACTGTATCAATAGTTAATTTGTCTCTAACATTAAGTTTTGTTTTATTTAAGTGTCCGTCTATGAGTGACGTAAGTTTGCTTCTCGCGATCTCTTGTTGCTCTCTGTTTTCGAGTGTACGAATTATATCCTCACCATCAGCAATACATTTAAACAATGGAAATGTTGTAATGGTATTGGGTAAAGCATGTTTCGGCCCTAATGAAAATACACAAAGAGGGAACCCCACTCAGGCCAATTTGTTCATCCGTTAATTCACCAGCATATGGCTTATGCAAATACATAGTTGACATATTAAAAAATCTTACGAAAGAATCGAAATATAATGTAAAGGATGCAATAGATTTCAAATCAAGGATCAATAAAAATAGAATAGAAGACGACGAAATAATGGTTTCATTTGATGTAGTTGCTTTATTTCCGAGTATTCCGGTCAATCTTGCTCTTCAAACAATTGAAGAAAACTGGAATATTTTACAAAATTACACCCAAATACCAAAAAAGCTTTTCATGGATATCCTTTCTTTCTGTATCAAAGATACAAGATATTTCAAATATGAGGATAAAATATTTGAACAAAGGAAAGGTATGCCAATGGGATCACCAGCATCACCTGTAATTGCAGATATTATAATGGAAAAGCTTCTAGACTTTTCAGTGGATCTGATGGGGGAAAAACCAAAAATTTTCACCAAATATGTAGATGATCTGTTTTGTGTAATAAAAAGAAAAGATGTAACTGATGTTTTAAGAATTTTAAACTCATTTCATAGACAGATTTGTTTTACTAAAGAAGAAGAAAATGGAAATAAAATACCGTACTTAGACTGTGTGGTTATTAGACAAAACAACCTACTTAGGATAGACTGGTATCAAAAACCAACATCGTCTGGAAGACTCATAAACTTCTACTCCAAACATCCTAGGCGAATAATTATTAACACTGCAACAAATTTTATAAGACGAGTTTTAGAGATAAGTGATGACTCTTTCCACAAAGACAATATTAAAAGAATAACGGACACGCTAAAGAAGAATCAATTTCCTATAAAAACTATTAAAGATTTAATTAAACATGCAAAATCAAAAAAACTCGGTAGCAAAGAAGAAGAAAAATTAGATAAAATATACAAATCAGTAACGTACATTCCCGGATTATCCGAAAGGCTTAAGAACTCTGACATATACAACAAGGAAAAATACGAAATAGCGCTTAAGACCAATAATTCTGTGTACCAATTATTTAGCAAACCAAAGACGAAACTTGAAAAGGAGGAAAAATCAAACTTGGTTTACAAAATAAGCTGTGAGGGGGGCGGGTCCAACATATGCCCAAAAGTATATGTGGGGACTACAAAATCAACACTCAAGACAAGATTATCAGGACACAAATCTGATCAAAAATCAGTTACAAAACCAATGGAACAAAAAACTGCACTTGCGGCCCACTGTACAATAACGGGACACAAACCAAATTTTAATAATGTGAGCATCTTACAAGAAGAGAGTAACTATACTAAGAGATACACACTGGAAATGTTACATATAGTAAATACACCAACAAACTTACGTCTCAATTACAAGACAGACACCGATAATATTTCGCATATATACAAATACACAATAAACAAACACCGACATAGAAAACAAAAATAAGACAAAGTCGATGGAACGAAATCAATGGGACAATATTAGTTGATGAAAATATGACAAACAGTGAGGACATATCAACTTTTTTGTAATTTTTAATTTGACAGTGTTTTAAATGTATGTATTGATAAGTATTATGATATAAAATTTATATGTTAAATATATGTGTATTTTGTAGCCCCTGAAGATGACCATCGATGTATGGTCGAAATATCGGATGAAAAATAAAAAACAAAATTAAAAATACAAAAATTTGTGGAATTTTTTATTTTAATTTGTATATGACCTTAAGCCAAACAAAAACAACAACATAGATTATCGACAGGTCAACAATAAATATTGAACATACAACACGGAAGGCACACCGCAGTACTGACTCATCATGTACAAAAAACTGAAAACAAAATACAACAAAAACACCATCAACATCATTGGTAATTATTCAAAAAATAGCCGATCTCTTGCGAGATTAAAACCAACAACAACGTTTTTAATTAAGTGTAAGAGACTGGGTTTAATACCAAACTTTATTCGTAATGCAACAAAAAACATTTATAGCTTTTTTAAAGTTAAAAACCAATTAGCACCAAATACTCTTAATGATGTGGAAAGTATTGTTTATAATTTTCATATTAAAATATTAAATTTACTGATACAGCATAAACACAGACAGACAGATTTGGTGGGAAAACAATTAATAACGACAAAGGAAACATTGAGCAAAATAATGGACATGCAAGATCTATTATTATTTGTAGAGGGAGAGAATATTTTACATGACAAACTTAATAACAACAATAAATTAAGACACATCGGAAAGCTACAACAATTAAGGGACGAGCATAATAAGAAAATCAAAATAAACAACAACAACAATGAAGATTGGTTTGTAAACAAAACCGATAGAAACATACCAACGAACGTTAAATGGTTATTGTCATTAGGGCCGAAACATGCTTTACCCAATACCATTACAACATTTCCATTGTTTAAATGTATTGCTGATGGTGAGGATATAATTCGTACACTCGAAAACAGAGAGCAACAAGAGATCGCGAGAAGCAAACTTACGTCACTCATAGACGGACACTTAAATAAAACAAAACTTAATGTTAGAGACAAATTAACTATTGATACAGTGGCACAAACGAGGGAATTTTTGAACAAAAATAAGGATGTTTTTATTTTAAGTTCTGACAAGGGTAACAAAACTGTAGCTATTATGAAAGATGATTATGTTCGCAAGATGAGAGAAATTGTAGGTGATATGTGCACCTACCAACGTTTGAAAAAAGATCCAACTGCCATTTTACAGAACAAAAACAACTTGTTAGTAGAAAAATTGTTTAATTTAAATCTGATAACTGTACAAGAAAAATACAAGCTAAGTACACGGACATCAATAGCCCCTAGGATATACGGATTGCCGAAAATACACAAAGAGGGAACCCCACTCAGGCCAATTTGTTCATCCGTTAATTCACCAGCATATGGCTTATGCAAATACATAGTTGACATATTAAAAAAAAAAAATCTTACGAAAGAATCGAAATATAATGTAAAGGATGCAATAGATTTCAAATCAAGGATCAATAAAAATAGAATAGAAGACGACGAAATAATGGTTTCATTTGATGTAGTTGCTTTATTTCCGAGTATTCCGGTCAATCTTGCTCTTCAAACAATTGAAGAAAACTGGAATATTTTACAAAATTACACCCAAATACCAAAAAAGCTTTTCATGGATATCCTTTCTTTCTGTATCAAAGATACAAGATATTTCAAATATGAGGATAAAATATTTGAACAAAGGAAAGGTATGCCAATGGGATCACCAGCATCACCTGTAATTGCAGATATTATAATGGAAAAGCTTCTAGACTTTTCAGTGGATCTGATGGGGGAAAAACCAAAAATTCTCACCAAATATGTAGATGATCTGTTTTGTGTAATAAAAAGAAAAGATGTAACTGATGTTTTAAGAATTTTAAACTCATTTCATAGACAGATTTGTTTTACTAAAGAAGAAGAAAATGGAAATAAAATACCGTACTTAGACTGTGTGGTTATTAGACAAAACAACCTACTTAGGATAGACTGGTATCAAAAACCAACATCGTCTGGAAGACTCATAAACTTCTACTCCAAACATCCTAGGCGAATAATTATTAACACTGCAACAAATTTTATAAGACGAGTTTTAGAGATAAGTGATGACTCTTTCCACAAAGACAATATTAAAAGAATAACGGACACGCTAAAGAAGAATCAATTTCCTATAAAAACTATTAAAGATTTAATTAAACATGCAAAATCAAAAAAACTCGGTAGCAAAGAAGAAGAAAAATTAGATAAAATATACAAATCAGTAACGTACATTCCCGGATTATCCGAAAGGCTTAAGAACTCTGACATATACAACAAGGAAAAATACGAAATAGCGCTTAAGACCAATAATTCTGTGTACCAATTATTTAGCAAACCAAAGACGAAACTTGAAAAGGAGGAAAAATCAAACTTGGTTTACAAAATAAGCTGTGAGGGGGACGGGTCCAACATATGCCCAAAAGTATATGTGGGGACTACAAAATCAACACTCAAGACAAGATTATCAGGACACAAATCTGATCAAAAATCAGTTACAAAACCAATGGAACAAAAAACTGCACTTGCGGCCCACTGTACAATAACGGGACACAAACCAAATTTTAATAATGTGAGCATCTTACAAGAAGAGAGTAACTATACTAAGAGATACACACTGGAAATGTTACATATAGTAAATACACCAACAAACTTACGTCTCAATTACAAGACAGACACCGATAATATTTCGCATATATACAAATACACAATAAACAAACACCGACATAGAAAACAAAAATAAGACAAAGTCGATGGAACGAAATCAATGGGACAATATTAGTTGATGAAAATATGACAAACAGTGAGGACATATCAACTTTTTTGTAATTTTTAATTTGACAGTGTTTTAAATGTATGTATTGATAAGTATTATGATATAAAATTTATATGTTAAATATATGTGTATTTTGTAGCCCCTGAAGATGACCATCGATGTATGGTCGAAATATCGGATGAAAAATAAAAAACAAAATTAAAAATACAAAAATTTGTGGAATTTTTTATTTTAATTTGTATATGACCTTAAGCCAAACAAAAACAACAACATAGATTATCGACAGGTCAACAATAAATATTGAACAATTTATTTAGTTTTTTTTATTGCGCTTGGTTTTTGCGTGATAATGGTTCTTTGGCAAGGCTTCTTTGGCAAGTAAAATGTGTTAATAAATGGGATTCTTAGTTGGAAAAAAAGGTAATGAAATAGAATGCATGGTATTGCCAACATGAAGGATAGATATTGTGAATAAAAATCAAAGTGGCGGTAATGTTAGCACTAAAGTAGTCTGGGATCACTTGATTGGTAAAAAAAAACTAGAATCAAGCGATTAAAACGGGTGCGATTGGTGGCAAAGTTTAAAAAGTTTAAAGTAAAATTTATGTATAAAGTTTTTTTTTTGTATTAAAACTGATAAATAAGTGTTTTTAAGTGGTTAATAATATTGAGAACGAGTAAGTAGGAAACGTTTGTCTTCTTGTTGTATTTGGGTTAAAAACCAATTATTATAAGAAAATTTTTAGTAGGAACAGGAAGCGGTTACGGAGAAGATATTAAGTGTGGGAGGCCCAACAGTGTGTTTTCAAGGGCCATTCCCACAAGAACTGTTCCCGGGTGTTTTGAAGGAAGTTGAGATAGACACTTAGCCAACAAACCCGAACAGATATAAGTATCTGGAGAACAGGTAACCTGCATTGTAAATTAGAAGCGTCGAGTTTTTTTTATAAAGAAAAAAAGCCATTTTTGTAAAAAAGACAGCCATATTGATTTGGCTGGATGGAATATTGTTAATAGAAGCCCGGTTAATTCGCTGAAGGTTATTCAGCACAAATATAAAAAAAGGAAAAAAAATCAAACAAACAAATTTTTAATAAATATAACAATAGTTTTAGTTAGGGTAAATGTGATTATTTATTAAATTCATGTTTTTTATGTATTTATGTAGGTTTCAGTATATGTAACTAGAAGTTAATTTTATTTATTTATTTTTTTGTTGTTGTGTAGGGGTATTTTATTAGGCCTAAATTTTTTATTAGTATTACCTTAAAAAAAAAGAATAAGCGGAAATAAAAGAAGCAAGCATTTTTTATAAAGCCTTCTAAAGGGAATTTGTGAAGGGTTAGTTGTGAAATTTATTTTGTGTCCATAGATTGCATGATCATATATACCGCCTAAGAGAGCTCCTTTAGGTAGGGTTTATTAAGCTAGAAGAAATAAAATATGAAAAATTAATTGAAGTATAAAATATATTATCACAGATTTCTGAAATTAGTTGAAGCGGTATAAAAATTGTTTTGTTTGAAGGCATTGTTTTTTTATATAACTTAGTCGTTTATGGTAAATTTAGGCACAACATTGTAGCCACATAGAGGTACTTATGTATAGGTTAGTGATTATAATGTTAAGATTTTAATTGTAGTATTGAGTTAAGCAGAATTTATTGATAATTTGTTCTCATACATTTCTTTAGAGAATTTTTCTATTCCCTTTTTAATTTGAATAAAATATGTAATTTGTATTAAGATTTGTAAACAGAAAAATGTTTGTGCTCTAAGTTTTTTCTTTATTTGGATTTGGTAATTGTGAGGTAAGTGTATGTGAGTGAGTGTGTGCTTTAGGGGACACAATTATATCTGATTGGGAGTAAAAAAATGTGTCCAAGGTTGGGAGGGCAGTTAAAGGACGGAAATCACCTCGTTCGTACTCATGAGTGTTTTTCAGTGACTAGTTTGCGATTAATGATAGTTTTTTTTTGTAGTTTACCTTTTTAGTTTTATGTGTTCATGTCCGTGTGCTATGGTTGGGTTGGAACCTACCTTGATAGATGTGCGTGCTGAGCTGGTTGGCATCACGGCCATAGCAATGTTGGGATGTTAATGCAAACACCCTTAGGGATATGTAACAATAATGGCGCCCAAATCTAAAATATAAAAGAATCAAAATGAATATACGTTACATCTAAGCATATGAAGGTACAGAAATAGCCCATAGGTCATTATTAGGTGGTGAACTCAGTACGTGCAAAGGCACAGTTAACTTATAAACGTTGTTTATGAGCCGCAACCTAATAGTTAATTATTAGCTTTGTTGAACTAGGTCTAGCTGTATTGAATACACTTCTAGATTATTGATCTTAAATAGTACAGATGATAGTTTTAGTATTGTAGCGTGGGAGTTTATATATTGGAAAACGTCCTATTGGATACTAAAAATATCGAAATTTTTTTATGTAGTTTCAGTTTAAAGTTATATGTTGTATGAAGTAAAGTTGGATAACAGCCGCTTTGATACAAGGTATCATAGGTCTGTGGTGTTATGAAAACGTTAATTTATACAAGTTTTTTTTTGTGTTCTGAAATAGGCCTATGATAGCCGCTCTTAATAGTGGTAGAGGTCTGCTGTATTATGGGTAGTAAAATGTTCAGGACAACCTAGTAATTTTTAAACCTAAGTCTATTACTGCAATTTAATAACCGATTTGAACAATGTTTCAGGATCGTGGGTAATGTGCAATAGTAGTCTTTAGTAAGTTAAGAAATACTAGGTAGAATATAAATTTCTTTTTGTGCAATATTATTCATAGGGAAACACGAAGTTAGGCCGTAAAGGCACTTTTAAATTTTTTTTTTAAACAACACTCAACTCAATACACGATACTCTCACTAAAATGTTATCAAATCCAAAAAAAATTATATGAAAGTTTTTGTTTTGTTTTTTTTTTTGTAGTCACTTTAATTAAAAATCAAATTGCTAATTAGAAATTTGCTTTTGTTGTGTTTGCATTAATACATAATTATATTCACATTGTGTTATTATTGGTTGGAGAAAATTTGAAAATAACAGAAGTGTGAATAATAATAGTGATAAGTGTTTATTAGTAGTTTACTAAAGTATTTTTTTTTGTATAATTTTTTTTATATTGTTTAGTGTAGTTACACTGTAGGAGATAAGAATACATTTTTTTTTATTTTATTTATATACATTTTTTTTAGTTTTTTTTTTATATACATTTTTTATATTATTTTTCGTTATATATAGGAAAATATTTTTTTATAAATTACGTTTTTTTTTGATTATAAATTTTATGGCTTAAAGTAATAGGGTCAAAGGAAATATAGGAAAAAATCAACGGAGAAAAAGAAATAGGGAACCACTGTTTGATATTAATAGAACCATTCCGCATCGGCAACCAAAAGAACGTAAAGAACAAAACCAATTAGTAGAAATGAATCCCAATACTCACAACATGAATACACCTCAATTTATGGACTTATCTGAAACAATTAATGCTAGGACTCAAAGTTTAGGTCAAATACCGAGTCAGGGTGGTGTTGGCGTGCAACCTTCCTCAGGATTCGATGGGGATATAACACCCGAATTTAGGGAAATAGTAGTGGATGAGGCCATGGTAGTGCAAAAATCCTTAGAGGAAAAAGTCAGGAAAATGGTTCAGGGCGAAATGTCTGAAATAAGGAAAAACATGGCCGATTTGGCCAACTCGATGGCGAATTTGAGTAGGATGTATCAGGGCAACACACCGCAACATAACGGGACTGGTAGTGCGAATGGTCCGATAAATGAGAATCGGTTAATAAGTACGTAAAATCCAGTAGATCAGTTTTCTAATGATAGTGTTCCCACTGGCTGTACTAGTAATAATAATAACTCTCAAGAGGTAAGGGACAGAGTACCACAATCGATTGTTAACGGCTTCGAGCAGAGTAGGATTCGGATCGATAAGTTGGGGGTGGAATTTAGTGGAATGGCGACTCAGACTAGCGTGGAGGATTTTATATTCCGGTTGGAACACCTCCAGAGGCAATATCGATTACCATGGTCTGAGATCATTCGCAATTTCCACCTTCTACTGAATGGCTCAGCAAGGGATTAGTACTGGCTGCTTGTAAAAACGTAGGGATGCATGGATTGACCTGGCCTCCAGAATGCGTTGTTAAGCCAATTTCAGTCCACTCGGTCCAACTTTGAGATCATGAGAGATCTCGTAGAGAGGAAGCAACAACCGAATGAGTCTGTTGATAGTTTTTTATATATTATGAATCAAATTCGGTCAGGGTTAGTTCAACCCATTCCTGAATATGACATTATAAAAATTATTAAGAGAAATGTAAGTGTCAGGGTAGGGATAAACGGCCAATAGATATTAGAAAGTACGAATATATCTGCAAACTCAGAAAGGATTTTATTAATAGAAAGCGTAAGCGACGACTTATCGTTGAAGCCATTAGTCGAAGTAGTAATGAAAGAGATGCGAGACCATATGCGGAAGAAGTAATTCAAGGGAAAAAGTTTTTTGGACTGCTAGATTCAGGAGCGTCGGTCAGCCTGTTGGGAAAAGACTGTCGTGAAGGTTTTATAGATCTGGGGGCAGAAATAGTTAATATTTTTAGCAAGGTAAGCACGGCTAGTGGTAAACAACACAGAATTTTAGGAAAATGCAGATTGGAAGTCGAGTACAATGGCAATAGGCAGGATATAATGTTTTACTTGTGTCCTGATTTGGAGCAGAAAATGTACTTAGGGATAGATTTTTGGCGGGCGTTTTAAATAGCCCCACAAATAGTACCAGTTTCTGAAATAAGCACAGAATTAATAAAAAAGATAAAAAACGAAGATTTACCGCATAAACTAAACAAACATATATTAACGCAACAACAACAAAGACAGCTGGATGAAACAATAAAAAAATTCCCCTCATTTGAGCAAAATGGGTTGGGATGTACAAATCTTGAAAAACACGAAATAAAGTTAGTAGAGGGTACAAATCCGATAAAGGATAAACATTACCCAATTTCCCCTGCAGTTCAGGCCATAGTATATGCAGAAATAGATAATATGTTAAAACTGAAGGTAATCGAGGAAAGTAATAGTCCCTGGTCGAATAGGACCACCATAGTTAGAAAACCGGGTAAAAACAGGTTCTGTTTAGATGCGCGTAAGCTTAATGCGGTGACTGTAAAGGACGCGTATCCCCTACAGAATATAGATGGTATTTTAAGCCGCATAGACCAAACGCATTATATAAGCAGCGTTGACCTAAAATATGCTTTTTGGCAAATTGAGCTGGAGGAGGAGGCAAAGCCTTACACAGCCTTCACAGTTCCAGGTCGACCGCTGTATCAATTTCGTGTAATGCCGTTTGGTCTATGCAACGCGGCGCAGCGTTTTTGTCGCCTAATGGATAGGGTGATACCGGCGAGACTAAAGCAGAACGTATTTATCTATTTTGATGATCTCCTCATTATATCCGAACAGTTTTCGACTCATTTGAAGATTTTAGGGGAAGTGGCGGAATGTTTAAGACAGGCAAATTTGACAATTGGCTTAAAGAAATCGTTATTTTGTTTTAAAGAGCTAAGGTACTTGGGATTTATAATAGGCGGTGGTATGCTAAAAACGGACCCGGAAAAAGTTAAGGGCATGCAAAAGATTTCGGTACCAAAAACGGCAAGGGAGGTTAGAAGCTTCTTGGGAACTGCTGGATGGTATAGGCGCTTTATTAAAGACTTTGCCAGTATCTCAGCACCTATAACAGACACATTAAAGAAAGGGAAAAAGTTTAATATGACAACCCAGGCGATAGAAGCGTTCGAAACATTAAAAATTTCACTCACTACTGCGCCAGTTTTGCGTCACCCGGACTTTAGTAGGCCTTTCTTTATACAATGCGATGCCTCAGATTATGGAGTGGGGGCGGTGCTCTTCCAAAGTTGGGTCAGGAGGAAAATCCTATCGCTTTTTACTCGCAAAAACTAAACAACTGTCAGAAGAACTATTCGGTAACCGAAAAGGAGTGCCTAGCTGCAGTGCTAGCTGTTAAACGTTTTAGGCCTTATGTCGAAATGATGAAGTTCACCGTTATAACCGATCACGCCAGCTTGAAATGGCTGATGTCCCTTAAGGACCTAAGTGGGCGTTTAGCAAGGTGGTCACTTCAACTGCAGGCATACGATTTCGACATAGAACATCGTCGAGGTAAGGAAAATGTTGTCGCAGATATGCTGTCGCGAATGCCAGTTGAAGAATTAGTGGTTGATGACGAGTTTTTTGATTTCGAAACCACTGCTTTTGAAAACGATGAGTACTTGCAAATAATAAAAAGTATTGAGGAAAATCAAAACAAATTACCTGACCTACGTGTAGAAAACGGAAGAATTTTTAAAAGAACCAGTTGTGAAAACTTGGACTGTGTGGATACAAATGTATGGAAGTTGTGGATTCCCCAGGAAATAACTCACTTTTTAATTGAAAAGGCTCACAATGACGTCACAGCAGCCCATGAAGGAGTTAAAAAACTCTTGAAAGGCTTAAAAGGTTGTATTATTGGCCACGAATGGTACTTCAAGTACAACAATATGTCCGACAATGTCAGGTCTGTAAAGAGACCAAATCGGTTAACCAACATACCATGCCGACGATAGGGTGTAGGGTGCAAACGGAACGACCTTTTCAGAAAATATATGTAAATTTTTAGGGAAATATCCGCGGTCTAAAAACGGAAATGCGTACATTTTTATTGTAGTGGATCATTTTACCAAGTTTGTGTTTTTAAAGGCAATGAGGGAGGCTACCTCAAGGAATGTTGTCCAATTTCTTGTGCAGGAAGTATTTCAGAAATTTGAAGTTCCTGAGGTCCTTCATAGCGACAATGGACAGCAATTCGTTTCGAAGCAATTTAAGGAAATGATAGGTACATACAAAATTATCTGGAAAACGACCATAGAGACTGGGATTTATATCTTCCTGAGATGGAGTGTGCACTTAGGACGTCCGTTCATTCAGCCACAGGATTTTCACCTTTTTTCGCTCTTTTCGGGTACCATGTATTCTTAAATGGGGGCGATTATAAATTAGCGCGAAAATTAAAATCAATGACTGATCATGAGATAGATACTAATTTAGAAAACTGTGATAGAATGGCGACCCTACGGGAAAGAATAAAGCAAAACCTAAACGATGCATACTTAAAAAGCGCGGAAAGATATAATAGGAGAGCAAGAACGGATAATTTTAGTCCAGGACAAGAAGTCTTCAAAAGAAAATTTGCATTGTCAGACTTTAAGAATAATATAAATTCAAAATTTTCTCGGAAATATATTAAATGTCGCATAACAAAGCCAATAGGTAACAATATGTATGAAATGGAATCGTTGCAAGGCAAGCCTATGGGCATATTTCATGCTAAAGACATTAAAATGTGATAATAAGTGCAATATATTTCTTCTGTGATAATTTGTTTGGTAGTGCAATATAGGGTTAGAGGTTAGGCATAGGGTAGCGAGTGTAAAGTATCAGCATGTAAGGATCGCCATGTAAAGTAATGTATGCATGTATGTAGTGTATGATGGCAGGATCGCCATGTAAAGATTTAGTGTATTATATTTTAGTCCCTATAGCCCTTGGTTAGTTTAAATAGCTGTCAGGGTTTCAGCTGGTAATTAAGGCGTTCAAAAGAACTGCCGAATTATTTGAGATCTGGACAATAAAAAAACTTAGGCAAGTTATTGCCGGTTTAGTTTAGTAAATTCAAATCTGATTTATTTGTGGGCTACTGCCCTTTTTATACTAAATTAATCCTATTTCCTACTTATTCTAACTTATAGTATTAATTCTTAAAATCTATGCCTCTCTCTTAGTACTATGGAATTATCATTACTTTACCCTTTGTATTGTGTTGTGGCCAATCAGAATGCATGACTGAGGAATGTACTCATTTATATAAGACAATCAAAATTATGTCACTCACATTCTGATTGATCTGCTTTACCATTGTATTGACTCATGTGTTCGAACACATTGAGTCATTGGGTAAATGCCGCTATTTGATCTTTTGTTTATGGCATTTACCCTACAGTTATTCGGGTGGTATGTATATATTTCAAGTTGGATATTGGGTAAGCAGTGGACGCTTAGCAGGTACACTACACCCTCACCGTTAAGAGAAAAATTAGGGGAGTAATTTTTCTTGATATTTTCATAGTACTGTTAAAATTTTTCTTATAAATATAATGTGTTGTTTTAATTAATGATTCTTAAAATCTATTTACATAATTAATTTTTATATCTTTATACTTTTGTTTTTACATAGTTTTTCTATTCATTAGTTCTTAATCCTAGGTATGGTTTTATATTTTTCTTTTACATAGTTTACTTTATTCATTAATTCTTAATCCTAGGTATGGTTTTAATTGGTTATTGTGCATTTCTTTTTCTACTCCGTTATAATCTATAATAGTATTTACATCATTTCTCCTAATTATCCTATATGGGCCTTTGTATGGGCTTTGATTCTTTTTCCTATTTTCTACTTTTATTAAAACTAAATCTCCTATATTTAGATTTAACCTATTACTATATCTATCTTCCAAATTTCTTTTTTCTTTTATTTTAGTTGTAAGCTCCTTAGCTCTGTTTAAAGAATATTGTAACTTTTGCTTAAGTTCTTTTGCATAATCTTCATAGTTATATATTTTATCTACTTCATTATTATGAAATTCTGATGGTAAGCATGGTAATTTACCATATACCAGTTCAAATGGTGTGTAACCAGTGTCTATGTGTGGTGCCGTGTTGTAGGCAAAAGTAAAGTAATTTATCCACTTGTCCCATTCATAATCATTTGCTGTTGTCAGCAAGAATTCATTGAGAACCCTATGATTTCTTTCTACCGAACCTATTGTTTCATGATGGTAAGGGGTTGAAAATGTCTGCTTGATTTCAAGTAACGAGCATATGTTACGCATCAGTTCGTTTTTAAATTCAGTCCCGTTATCCGATTTAAGCACTTTAAATTTTCCGTATTTTAAAACTAATTGTTCTACTAATGTTTTGGCAGTTGTAAGTGCATCTTTTGTTGACATTGGGTGTGCAATAACGAATTTTGTAAGTTCGCATTGCATTGTCAATATGTATCGGTATCCGTTTGAAATACGTAGAGGTCCTACGGTGTCAATTGATATTGTTTCAAAACTGTTGCTTGGAGTGTCTGTTACTGTAAGTGGTTCTTTAATGTGTTTGGTTTGTTTGTTTATGTTACACTTGTCACAGTATTTCACGAATTGCTTTACCATCTTATTCATGTTTTTCCAAATGTACCGCTGTTTCAATTTAATTACCGTTTTTCTAATTCCTAAGTGGCCTGCGTGTGTGGCATTGTGGAATTCATCGATGAGTTTATACTTTAATATGTCATCTTTTATTCTTATTGGGGCTTTGTAAATTAATATTTTTAATTGAGGACTTTTGTTGTTTATTTTTATCTTTGCATATGCTTCTTTTAAATCTTTCATTGTATACATTTTAAATATTTTATCATTCTTTTCTAGCGCTTATTCCTTTATATTTTCTTTTCTCATCTTAGATATCAGTTTCCTCAGAATCGAATCTAGTTTCGGTGAGTTATCGCTGAATCTTGCATGCATATTACCTTCATTTTGTACGTTTTTGGCATGTAACTTCTTCATAATCGAATCTTGTTTCGATGAATTATCGTTACATCCTTTATTCATATAATTATCATTTTTGGTACGTGATTTCTTCATAATCGAATCTTGTTTCGATGAATCATCACGTCCTATGTGCACAATATTATCTTCAATTTTTATGTCGACTTCTTTTATATTTTCAAGTTTATTAAATTGCAATTTCTTCATATTCTTAATATCATTTACGGATGTGCATTCCCATATTAGAAGTTGATCAGACTCCTGAGAGATGCGTCTTTCCATATTACTTCCATTCGCGCGCTCTGTATTCATATTTATTTCTTTATCTTCATTAATCTTATTTGCCTCTTTATTTGTATTTTCATTTCTCTTTGTCATCGCCCTTGTAGTTATCAGTATTTTCTTTTCATTTTCATCATTTTCCAACGGTATCATTTGTTTTAGTACGTCTGAGTTTATTTCTATTCTTGATAATGCATCCGCATTAGTGTTAATTTTCCCTTTCTTATAAATTATTGTGAAGTCATAATCGCTTAAATCAAGTCTAATTCTGGTCATTTTTGATGATGGGTTTTTATGTGAAAATAGTGATATCAATGGTCTATGGTCTGTTACTACTATAAACTTTCGACCGTATAAATATGGTTTGAAGAAATTTATTCCCCAATGAATTGCGAGCAATTCTTTTTCGATGATGGGTTTATTCATATCATGCTTTTGAAGAGATTTACTTGCGTAGGAAATTGGTAAGTCTTTGCCAATTTCACCTTGTGATAGGACTGCTCCTAGTGCGTAGTTTGAGGCGTCAGTCGTCAAAATAAATGGTTTGTCAAAATTTGGGTACTGTAAAATTGGTGGGTTCATTAATTTTTCATTTAAGGTATCAAAAGCAGTTTGGCATTCACTTGTCCATAAGAATTTTACTGATTTTCTCAATAGCATATTTAAGTGTTTCGCAATGTCCGCAAAATTCGGTATGAATTTCCTATAATAATTGCAGAATGCAACGAAACGTCTAACTTCATCTGCGTTTTTAGGTATTGGGTAATTCTTTATAACTTCATATTTAGCTGGATCTGTTTTTACACCGTCCTTTGTTATTAAATGTCCTAAGTATACTACTTCTGGTCTTAAAAAACAACATTTCTTTGGATTCAGTTTTAAATTGTATCGTTGAAGTCTGTCTAAAACTTTGACAAGATTTTGATTGTGATGGTTTAAACTACATCCGTATACAATTATGTCATCAACATAGAGAAAAGCTTCTGAATCAAGTCCTGAAAGTGCTATTGTAAGCATTCTCTGAAAACTGTTTGATGAAATTTTTAGTCCAAATGGTAGTCTTTTAAATTGGTAATGTCCCTGTTGTGTAGAAAAAGCTGTAAGTGGTCTTGAGTCTTTGTCTAATTGAATTTGGTGAAATGAACTAGTCATATCAAGAGTCGAAAACCATTTTGCTCTTCCTAGTTTGTCCAAAATATCCTCTAACCTAGTTAGTGGAAATTTGTCATTAACTATTTTGTCATTTAACTTTCTAAAGTCTACTACAAGTCTCCATTTTCGTTTGTCTTCCGTATTCTTTTTGGGTACTAAAAGAAGTGGAGCATTGTAGGGGCTAACTGATGGTTCTATTATATCGTCATTCAACATACTTTGTACTTGTTCATTTATTATGTCCGTGTGTGTGTGGGGTAATCTGTAGTTTTTTATATACACCGGAGTATTATCTGAAGTTCTAATGTTTTGTTTATAAAAATTGTTTACAGTCAATTTTTCATTCTCTAAATGAAATACATTTTGATACTTTTTAAAAATGTTTATTAATTCTGATTTTGCATATTCATCAGTTTTATTCAATTGCAAGTCATTTAGAATTTGTTGAAAACGTTCGTCATTGTTTATATTTGTGTAACTTAATATGCCATAATTTTTAAGTGGGTCAGTGTGCAGTTTAATGCCCTGTAAAATTTGTGTCTCATTTGTTGTGTTTAAAATTTTAATATGTGTCATTCCGTTTTTTGGTGCTATTGAATTACTTAAAAAAATACCGCTTTTTAACTCATTATTAAGTATTACGCAATCTTCAGTGAGGTTTAATTTTAATGGTTGTATAATTTCTGTCCGAGGTGGTATCGTAATTTTTAATGTGTCAAATGCTTTTGTTTGCATTGGCAGAATTATTGTTTCATTGTTTATAAACAAAGAAATTGTGAATGTCTCGTAGTCTATTTTGCATAAGTATTCCCTTAAGAAGTCTCTTCCTATTATTCCGTCTGTTTCTATTGGAAAGTTGTCATCTACTAGATGAAATTTGAATCTGCATGTTTGGTCTGCTAGTGATAGTTCAAGTTCACTTGTCCCTAATGAATATATTTCTTCTTTAGTGATGCCTGTTAATTTACATCTGTTCTCTACATTTAATGGTTCATCATCAAAATTTGTTCTAGTGTGACATAGCGATATGTCGGCTCCTGTGTCGACAAGAAATGTTAATTGTTTATTTTTGTATTTAGCGATTATGAAATTTGTGTTGTTATTAGAAACTTTAAATACTCTTAATTTTGGCTGTCCGGAATATCCCTGTATTCCGAGCCTTCCTCGTTTCCCTCGTCTTGTACCATACGTATATACCTTCTATTGGTATTGTTGTTGTTATCATTGTTATTACCGTTTCTGAAATTATTGCTTCTAATGTTATTGTTGTTACTTCTTTGTAAATTGTTGTTATTTCTGTAGTTTCCGTTGTTGCTTCTATATGTATTATTATTATAATTGTTGTTTCTAGCTGAATTATCGTTGTTGAAGCTGTCATTTCTGTTGTAGCTATTGCTTCGGTTGAAATTTGCATTGTTGTTATAACTATTATTTCTGTTAGGAAAATTATTATTTCTGTTATTGCTAAAATTGTTGTTGTTATTATTTCTATTAGGAAAATTATTGTTTCTGTTATTGATAAAATTGTTATTTTCGCGGAAGTTGCCATTGTAGTGCCTGGTATTATTGTTACTATGCTGTTGCCTTTGAATGTGCATTACAGAATTATTGTTTAATTTGTTCTCATTTTCTAACTCTAGTGCAAGTTCTACTGCGTCTTGTAATGTCTTTGGACGAGCTGCAAAAATTGCCGTCTTTAAATTGTCGTTAATTCCTCGTTTAAATGAATCTAGAGCAAGTTTTGAATTTAATTTTATTATAACATTTTTTTCTGCCTCTGTAGCGTCATTACCTAGTTCTTCTATACCTAACTTGTTCAGATTGTCTATTGTAGTCATGATTCTTTCCTTAAATGCATTAACCAACATTTTCCCTTGGTAAATATTGCCTAACTTTGCCTGTAGTTCCGGAATTGTTTTTGTACTCTTGTACCTTTGTTTTAATAATGTCTTTAATGTAATGAAATTGTCAGGTTTTGCGTAATTACCTATTGCAGTTCTCACCCCTGAAGTCAATTTGGCGTGGTATACATATTGTAAGAAATCTTGTTTTGCAGTTTCAGCAAGAGTTTTCTCAATGAGTTCTGCTGTTATTAAGAAACTTTCTAGTTCTTCATGATTTCCAGCAAAGAGTGGGAGTGCTTTAGAAACTGTTTCTAAATTGAAAGCTGCCATTTTTATGTCTTTGTTTTCTTCCTCAGTAATATTCTGAACTAAATACTCTTTAATTTTTCCTATGATGTTGCTAAATTCTAATTTAATTGCTGATACTTTTTCCTCATCCTTCTCTTCAACTTGTGCTATCTCAAACTCTCTTGTTATGGTTTTTATTTCTTCTAACTTAAGGTTAATTGTCTTTTCAGTATATGCCCTTCTTGGACTTTTCTTTAAATTTTTTAATATTTCTTTAAGTTTTATCAAACTACCTTCCATCTAACTTCAATTTCTATACTTCCTTTGTTTTTGTTTTTACAATTATTGATGAATTTATAAATAATATGTAATATAAATAGGATTAAAGTAGTAATTACTAAGACTTTTGTTATTTTGGACAACATTAATAATATTACTAATTGTACAGCGAAAATATTTGTTTTTCTTTACTTTGTTTTATTTTTATGTATATTTAAATTATTAATAGTATTGGGTACAATTATTTTTTTTTTTTTTTTTTTTTTTAAATTTGTATTAAATTTATTATTTTTCACCGTCTGCTACTAAGTATTGCATACATTAATCTTATGATGTAGGCAATTACTAATAAAGCTAATGTGATTATCATTATTATTTCAAAAATGTTCACATTCTCTTCTTTATGTTCATTTTGTATTCTTATAGCATTCATATATTCTATAATCTGCTGATTGTTCTGTTCGCTTTCATGATTCTCATTCTTCCCTACCTCATATCCTGCAAAAACTAGTGGAATTGCTTTTAGAATGTTTTTCCACCATGCCATTTTGATAATATTCTCTTAACGATTATATTTATTTAATTATGAAGTAAATAAATGTATATATATATTTTTCTTTTTTTTTTTAATTTAAAAACTATGGGATTTTTGGCTTAACC
Source organism: Pollenia griseotomentosa (assembly GCA_963931875.1). Taxonomy (NCBI): domain Eukaryota; kingdom Metazoa; phylum Arthropoda; class Insecta; order Diptera; family Polleniidae; genus Pollenia; species Pollenia griseotomentosa. The sequence continues at coordinate 106,353,023 of OZ007564.1, read as the reverse complement.
ATTTTAATACTAAACATTACAATTCTATTTTATATATATATTTTTTTTTTTATTAAAATTTAATTTGTTAAAAATGTTTAGCCTTGAAACTCCTTATCTCTGATCTTATACTTCTTTGAAATGCCTTTTATGTTGCTAAATTAAGGTCCCTGTACAGTATCGCCAGTTCCTTCCTTCTCTGGTACTGCTTCCCAGCTCGTTTCTTTTTCTTCTTAATCACTGTTGTCTGTACTGCCGGTTTATTTTGTTGCCGTTTTTTATACTCATCTATCGTTATTGGCCTTGGTCCCGCATTGACTGGGAGTGGTTCATACGGAGGTGCATCTGGATTCGCCGGCTCTGGCTCGTACTTTTCTTCCTTTTTGGTATCTAAAGTATCTAAATAAAGCGCCCAGCGCGCAAAAATTTCGTCCACTTCCAAGGACATCTATTGTAGGGTTGTAAAAATTTCGCTGGTTCGAGTGGGCATTTGTTATTATAGGTCCTAGTTTAATTTTTCCCAATTTTGCAGGCTCAGTTCGTAGTCCGCAGGATCGCCATGTAAAGTATCAGCATGTAAGGATCGCCATGTAAAGTAATGTATGCATGTATGTAGTGTATGATGGCAGGATCGCCATGTAAAGATTTAGTGTATTATATTTTAGTCCCTATAGCCCTTGGTTAGTTTAAATAGCTGTCAGGGTTTCAGCTGGTAATTAAGGCGTTCAAAAGAACTGCCGAATTATTTGAGATCTGGACAATAAAAAAACTTAGGCAAGTTATTGCCGGTTTAGTTTAGTAAATTCAAATCTGATTTATTTGTGGGCTACTGCCCTTTTTATACTAAATTAATCCTATTTCCTACTTATTCTAACTTATAGTATTAATTCTTAAAATCTATGCCTCTCTCTTAGTACTATGGAACTATCATTACTTTACCCTTTGTATTGTGTTGTGGCCAATCAGAATGCATGACTGAGGAATGTACTCATTTATATAAGACAATCAAAATTATGTCACTCACATTCTGATTGATCTGCTTTACCATTGTATTGACTCATGTGTTCGAACACATTGAGTCATTGGGTAAATGCCGCTATTTGATCTTTTGTTTATGGCATTTACCCTACAGTTATTCGGGTGGTATGTATATATTTCAAGTTGGATATTGGGTAAGCAGTGGACGCTTAGCAGGTACACTACACGAGTGCAATAGTGAAACTAAGTTTCGAGGTTTGTGTTCGTCCCGTTTACCTATTGTATGTATACACATTGTGTTTTAGTAATTATACAATACATATTTATAAATGGTGGTTAATTATACATACAATGATACACGTAATGTATACGATATACATAAGGTTGTGTTTTTTTTTGAGGAAGTATCAATCTAACCCGCAATAGTTTGCAGAAAAAAACCTAAATCCAAATGAGTAAAACAGAAGACGAATTAGTTTTTTTAATCTGGAAAATAACCTTTTATTGAAGGATTAAAAGGGGGCAGCTTACAAGGTAATGATTGACGAAATAGGTAAAATTAAGAAGAAATCGTGTCATGTAATTTAAAATGTGGGTTTTTACGGACTTTGGGAGAAAATGCTGAGGATACCGTCACCTGAAGGAAGTAGGAAGTAAGTAGGGAACATTTAAAAGTACTGACGAAACTTACCTCGTATTGCCCGGCTTAACACTCTTTTTCAGGGTGTGGAAGTTCCCCACGTGTGCATTTTTTTTGTTTTGGTTTCATATAAGGTTGCAGTGCAAATCTGCACGCACACCAGTCCTACTGGCGTGAACTTGGTAGCCCCGGTGTTTTGTTGCGGCAGTTGGGTGCACAAAATATTTTTTTTTAGATTGTTATGCAGCAGCTGTAGCGGGTGCCAGAATTTGGGGGATAAATGTTGTTTGGTTGGAGGGATGGTGTTTTTGTATTTTTTGTTTTTGGTGGTTTGTCGTTTGCCGGCTGCAGTTTTGATTATGGCTGGTGTAAAAGTCCGAGGAGGGGTGGTTTTGCGTTCTGTTAACGTTTAATCTATTTTTGTTTTGATTTGTAGTTTTTTTTGTTCGTGGGGTTTGACCAATTTGTGTTTTTTTTTTTGTTTTGATATTATAGTTTAATTAATTTATTTAGTTTTTTTTATTGCGCTTGGTTTTTGCGTGATAATGGTTCTTTGGCAAGGCGAATTAACTACAGGTGGTGTCGAAACGGCATCTGATTTTGACGTTTCGAGCTTATTTGTTTTGATTTGTTAGTATTTTGCTAATAATGGTTGACATTTCGAGCTAATGGCACTAACAATGCAATGCAAAAAACCCCATGTTGTTTCTGTTGTTTTTGGATTGTTGTAGTTCCGACACCACCTGTAGTTGAATTCGCCTTGTTCTTTGGCAAGTAAAATGTGTTAATAAATGGGATTCTTAGTTGGAAAAAAGGTAATGAAATAGAATGCATGGTATTGCCAACATGAAGGATAGATATTGTGAATGAAAATCAAAGTGGCGGTAATGTTAGCACTAAAGTAGTCTGGGATCACTTGATTGGTAAAATCTATGACGATTGGAAAAATTAAATGGAGATTAGTTAAAAAAAACTAGAAACCAATTGGAAATTAGAATCAAGCGATTAAAACGGGTGCGATTGGTGGCAAAGTTTAAAAAGTTTAAAGTAAAATTTATGTATAAAGTTTTTTTTTTGTATTAAAACTGATAAATAAGTGTTTTTAAGTGGTTAATAATATTGAGAACGAGTAAGTAGGAAACGTTTGTCTTCTTGTTGTATTTGGGTTAAAAACCAATTATTATAAGAAAATTTTTAGTAGGAACAGGAAGCGGTTACGGAGAAGATATTAAGTGTGGGAGGCCCAACAGTGTGTTTTCAAGGGCCATTCCCACAAGAACTGTTCCCGGGTGTTTTGAAGGAAGTTGAGATAGACACTTAGCCAACAAACCCGATCAGATATAAGTATCTGGAGAACAGGTAACCTGCATTGTAAATTAGAAGCGTCGAGTTTTTTTTATAAAGAAAAAAAGCCATTTTTGTAAAAAAGACAGCCATATTGATTTGGCTGGATGGAATATTGTTAATAGAAGCCCGGTTAATTCGCTGAAGGTTATTCAGCACAAATATAAAAAAAGGAAAAAAAATCAAACAAACAAATTTTTAATAAATATAACAATAGTTTTAGTTAGGGTAAATGTGATTATTTATTAAATTCATGTTTTTCTTTATGTATTTATGTAGGTTTCAGTATATGTAACTAGAAGTTAATTTTATTTATTTATTTTTTTGTTATTGTGTAAGGTTATTTTGTTAGGCCTAAATTTTTTATTAGTATTACCTTAAAAAAAAGAATTAGCCGAAACAAAAGAAGCAAGCATTTTTTATAAAGCCTTCTAAAGGGAATTTGTGAAGGGTTAGTTGTGAAATTTATTTTGTGTCCATAGATTGCATGGTCATATAGACCGCCTAAGAGAGCTCCTTTAGGTAGGGCTTATTAAGCAAGAAGAAAAAAATATGAAAAATTAATTGAAGTATAAAATATATTATCACAGATTTCTGAAATTAGTTGAAGCGGTATAAAAATTGTTTTGTTTGAAGGCATTGTTTTTTTATATAACTTAGTCGTTTATGGTAAATTTAGGCACAACATTGTAGCCACATAGAGGTACTTATGTATAGGTTAGTGATTATAATGTTAAGATTTTAATTGTAGTTTTGAGTTAAGCAGAATTTATTGATAATTTGTTCTCATACATTTCTTTAGAGAATTTTTCTATTCCCTTTTTAATTTGAATAAAATATGTAATTTGTATTAAGATTTGTAAACAGAAAAATGTTTGTGCTCTAAGTTTTTTCTTTATTTGGATTTGGTAATTGTGAGGTAAGTGTATGTGAGTGAGTGTGTGCTTTAGGGGACACAATTATATCTGATTGGGAGTAAAAAAATGTGTCCAAGGTTGGGAGGGCAGTTAAAGGACGGAAATCACCTCGTTCGTACTCATGAGTGTTTTTCAGTGACTAGTTTGCGTTTCATTTCCGTGTGCTATGGTTGGGTTGGAACCTACCTTGATAGATGTGCGTGCTGAGCTGGTTGGCATCACGGCCATAGCAATGTTGGGATGTTAATGCAAACACCCTTAGGGATATGTAACAGAAATGGGCGATTGGGAGTTAACATCCACCTCCCTATTGATTGGCATTGCTGCGAGAGAATAAGTTTTTGGTGTTGAATGTTGTAGTGTTTCATAACTTTTTTTCTTGTTGCAAACCTGGGTCAAGGGTTGAGAACACACCCTATGAGAAGAAGCCGCGGAGTAGCAGGGTATAAATGGCCTCGAGGATAAACAGGTTCGTAACAACTGCTTGTCAAAATTTACAAAAATTGAGAGCTGTGACGTAGGCTGCACTCAATTTGTAAGCAATTTACTTTCAAGATGTCGTAAAAAAAAACAATTTATAAAGACTAACATGTAATCAGCTGTTAAATTGATAGTAAAATTGCCAAACAAATGGAGAGGTGAAATTGAAAGCAATCTCGTGGTCAATTTAAAAAAAAAAAGTGTGAGTGGGTTATAGCCTTTTCACACTTGTCAACATTTAACATCAATTTGCGAAGATGTTGGAATTTTCCCATAAGAAATACATTGGGCTAAAAATCAAAATTTTTCAACATCTTTACAGAATGTTACTATCAAGGCGAATTTATACAAGGTAAGTGCAACTCTACAACTACAAAAACTCCCATGTATTTTGTTTATGAAATTTTCCGACTTGTTGTCAAATTTCAGTACAGAATCAAAACAATATTTTGACGTTTCACCGTTTTTTTAATTCGCCGTGGATACAGCTGATGAACGGCTGACGAGATGAGTTAACCTTGTGTAAATTCGCCTTGGTTACTATCTCATTTTGTTCCCTTTTACATTTTTCGATTCTTTTAGTGTCATCACTAGAAAAGTGGCAATAAATTCTATTATTATTGTGGCATCACTGACAAAATGGTAGTTGCCAAGGCGAATTGACTAGAAGGTGAGGTCAACTCTACAACTACAATGCTTCTGTGGTCGGGTTGTCAAACAAATTGCTAGTAAAAAAAATAGGTTTGTTTACATAAAAAACTAGTTTGTATACAAACTTTGACAAGTCGACCACAGAATAAAATCACCATATGTTGACTTGACCCCACCTTCTACTCAATTCGCCTTGGTAGTTGCTTTAAAAGCAGCGTTACCATTTCTCAAGTTTTTCCTTTTTTGCAAGCCTTATTTTGCTAAAATTATTAAACAAAATGAATGAGAAATACATTTTGGTGTTATCTTTTAACCCTAGAGTACTAACCATATTTTACATACGTTGTAACTAATGATCGTCGATTCGACGATGTATATTTTAACTGCCTGTAACTTTGGCTTAAAACCAAATATACTTTTTCAATGAATGCTTTTGATCATTGGGGCATCCTATAAATCCATATAAAAAAAAATTATTTAATTTATATTCCTATAGATAAAAGAAATATTTAATTTTTGTACTAATTCATTTTATGTTGAACATATTTTAGGGATCAAACAAAAGGACCTAAAAAATATTGTGAAGAAAGCTAAAAACTAAAAAAGAGGCAAAACTTAAAAAAGACATTTTTAGCTTTAAAAAAATAAAATTTTTTTTTTTTTTAAATAACACTTTGAGCAAGAGCCACAAAGCTCAACTTTGTGTTCTCCGCATATGGGTTTTTCGCATATATCACATTTTTATTTTGACATTCGGCATTTTTTCGTATAGGCATGAGTTACACATACTTCATTTGTGTTTTTTTTTTGTATTTTCTCCTTAGCTGGTCATTGTTGCCACTATTGTTTGGAGTAACAACATTTGCATATTTGCTCTTAAAACTGAAAAATAAAAGTCACGTCAATACTAACCATCGACGATTCGACGAGTACAAGACCAATAATAGCAATGTTCTAGCAACGCGGTTTAAAAAACGCAATTACACACAGCAAAAGTAAATCATCTACTAACAGCATACAAAATTTTAGATTGTTAGGCACACCCATTTAAAAGTAAATGAATTGAAAGGGTGCGATGCTCGTCGAAACGTCGATCATTAGTACTCTAGGGTTAAAATGTTGGCACTTTCGTAGAAAAAAAGTATTTAAAAAAAATAAAAGTTTTTTTTTCAGAAATGGTGACATTTTTTATTAATGGTAGATGTTAAAGGGCTATTAGACACGCATACTTGTCTTAACCCTACGTTTCCACATGCAAGTAATTACTTGCAAGTAGCGTATACGTATTAATTACGAAAATCAGGAGAAATACAAAATAAAACACAACATTTTTTTGAGTGGCTACACAGGACAGTGCAAGTTCATTTTTATAATGTCGGCATCAACTAAACTTCTAGCTTTTATTTTCAAATCGTTGCATCTATAGACTCTCCTCATGTCTAGGATATAAATGAATAAAATGTTTTCTTTATTTAACTATTATGGAAATCTTTATAAAAAGTTATGTTTATTTTTAAGAATATGTGAATTCAGTATTGCCGTGTTTCCGATATCATAAAATTACTAACAAGAATATTTTGATTTAAATTTTTTTCTAAATGCCTGAAATTTATGTTTAAAAATACCATTAAGATGCGTTGTTGTCTGGTGGTGTTCTTTTTTATTTTTAATTTATTAGCTATAAACATAACTTTTATTTTACTAAGTTCAAGTTAGTTGATACAAAACTCATCCACGGTAACACGGTTTTTCCATTTGTCATTTTACTTGCGACAAGTGTCAAAAATTTACTTGCAAGCAAATTCTCTCGCAAGTTGAGCTGCAAGTACGAAAAATGTGATGGTGTTAGTAAAAAAGTGAGAGTGTATTGCAAATTGAAAGGAATTGAAAGGCAAAACTTGAGCGTGCGGCCACCAAGTAAAATGACAAAACGATGAACAATGTTACCCTGATTAAAATTTAATGCAAATTTGCTGGATTATTGTCAAATCTGTATTAAAGTTTTGACTTTATAAATGTATTATTATGATTAATTTACTAATAATTACTCGTAGTGGCATATATAAACACAAAAGCAAATGGCATGAGATTCGACAATTTCCAACAATTTTTCATTGATAATATGTATACAACAGTGTCATGCCGCTACTTGCATGTGTAAAGGCAGGGTTTGGTGTAATTCAGTAGTGTAATTCTGTAATTAATTTTAACAATCAGCCTTATTCCGGTTGTCGTTATCGACAGTGTCGGTTTTTGTAGAAGATTAAAGACCCAGGCTGTGTGTCACATTAATCTATTACGAAAAACGACACTGTCGATGACGACAACGACAACCGAAATAAGGCAGATTAGTTGTAATTATTAAAAAATTTAACAAGCAAATCACAGAATATCACAGAACTGTCACGAGACAAAAGATTTTGCGTTTTTTTTTGTCTCTTTTTAAGAAAGCTGCCCTTTTTCATTTCTCTTTGCATCATCTTTTATGCCGAAATACAATGAACACAAATTTATTTAGTTGAGATTTATTTGCAAAGCTTTTGCAAAAATCAACTTTTAAGTTTACCACAACACAAGTAAATAATATTTAAGTAAATAAATAACATTATAAAACAAAAAATATTAATAAATACATTTTTTTTGCACAAAACACAACGTTTGTTGAAGTAATGCATTTTTTTAGCGTGGTCTGTGTTTTGTTATTTTTGTTTTGATCATGCCATTTGTGTTGATTGTTGCTGCCTGTTTTTACACATTGCCACTTCACTACCAAAAAAAGATTTCTGTCTTTTTCTTCGAAAGCTGCCCTCGCAACTGATTGTAGCCGTTTTCACACGTCACTTTTTACAGTTCTGTGGTATTCTGTGAAGCAAGTTAACGATTTTGCTATTCTATTAGGTGCGTTTGAGTACTTTTACAGTAAAATGCAGTAAATGAGAAAATTGTAAAATTTGCTCTCACAAAAAGCTGTTGTCCAAAAAAGTACGCGAACGCAAATTTTGTAAAAATTCGTAAAATAAAGGCAACAGCTGATGACAAATAATTGAAGTGTTGAAAAATGTTAACACTTTTGACTACTTAACTCGTTTTTTTATCGATACTCGATTAAATACTTTTTATTACACAAACTTTTTTGGAAAATACAATAGTTCCCGCTTAAATGATTTCCCCTATTAAATGCGCAAAATGTGCTGGCAAGCAAAACTTTCACATAATTACATGAACAAAATCCCGCTAAATGACCTCGCTTAAATGCGATCCCTGTTTAATGATTCATTATTTTTGTCCGAAATTACACAAATTTGAACAAAATAAATCGCTTAAATGCGTAACCAAAAAACTTCCGTTTTTTTTTTGAATATCCGGCAAGGCATTTATAAAGTTAGTAGAAGAATTTTTGTACTTTTATGTATGACAACACAAATATTTAATTTTAAAGAGTTATCGGAATCTTCCGATGATATAGAAGAGGCAATAATTGAAGCTCCAACTTATTTACAAGTTTTTAGTGCAACAAAATAAATGCACAAATGAAATTGAGACCATGGAAGGAAGACATAATAAATGGTTTTAATAACATTTAAAGTTGAAAAAAAAATCTAAACCTTGACACTTTATTAATAATTGAAAATAATGAAGGTGGAATAAAATACATATGACATACAAAACATAAATATATTTTTAAAATATATGTATATGCATATGAAATAATGTAAGAATGTTTATTGAATTAGTTTTAATATTACATATAATTTCGTATGAGAAGGTAATAATAAACTTTATTTTTCCTTATAACTAAAAAAAGTACTTTTAAATGAATATTGAGTTTTTTAAGCAAAGTTTTTTTAATGCGTTGATTGCGCATTTATCCGGGTTATCGGTTAAATGATTCCTCGTTTAAATGCGTAGAAAACTGAACATTTTTCGAATGGCACTTAAGCTGTACAAACAAATAATTTTATGTAATCTTTCATATTTGTTTTTTTTTATTTTATTTGATGTTATTAATTTGTGGTGGGTTAATTTATTCAAAAGAACATGAATCATTTTTTGCTTTTGATTACTTAAGTACCCAGGTACTTAGCACTTTTACAACTCTAAAAAATTAACATAACAAAAAAAGTTTCAAATGTTGGTATTTAGCCAAGTAAATGATTTACAAACAAGTTTAATTAATTAATATTTATTCACATTTTGTTTTTGTTTAATTTTTATTTCAACTTTTCACTTATTTAACAATTTTTTCACAATTTGTAAGCATTTTGTTTGTTACTTTTGTTTGTTTACCTTTTGAAACATGTTTTTTTGTTTTACTAAATTTTACTGCAAAAATTTCTGCAGTACAAATTTGTAAATACTCAGACAAGAACTGTCACTTTTCGCTCTCAATTTGTGTTCTCATTTACTGCATTTTGTGTACTCGAACGCAATTTCGTAAAATGCAGTAAAGTTGAGTAAAAAATAGTAAAAACTTTTGTGTTCTCGCAGCTATTTTAAACAACACTTCCCTACCAGAACAGTGACAGTCATTTGACCTATCATATGACTGGCATTGCTGTCGCGAATATCCATCATCGCGTAGAACAAAGTTTCTATCATTTTCTTAAGGCCAACGTGAAAAAACTGATGGAAACTTTTGTATACGTGTGATTTTGCATCCCTCTTTAACCTTTGAAATTTGTGGTTGATAAAATATATAACTGAGCTGTTTACCCTTATACTCTGTAAACATCAGTACTGATGTATAAACCGGGCACAGCTGCCTAGTCAGTTCTGATGCATACAACGGGCCAAGGTATATTTACACAAGGTAAACTCGTTGGCCCATATGTTTGTCAGCTGTTTACCCCTAGTTGTACAGTGTGCGTTAAATTGTTTTTGTTTTATATGAAGACAATTTTGACAAATTGGCTCCATTTATAGAGCAGCATGTCTACACTCCCAAATGAGTCTACCTTGTGTAAATATACCTTGCAACGGGCACAGCTGACCAGTCAGTACTGATGCTTATACCGGACACAGCTGACTAGTCAGTACTGATGGATACATTCGTCACTGTTGACGTATTTTTAGCTTAAATAAAACGCAATTCATCTCATTCAATTCTCATACATATTTTTGTCTATATTTAAAATAAACAGCAATATGTATATGTTCGTTTTACAAATAAATTAAATAAATAAATAATTATTTCTTATTCTATGTTCTATGAGGTTAATTAAAATTGAACAAAGCTTTTTTGCAATAGTCCCATTACTTCAATATTTCACTAAGTTTTTGCTTAAGCCAACCTTTGGTTAACATTGATGCAATATATAAGTACATATACTAAGGAATGATCCTATACACTACCAGAATATCTTGTATTTTCCTTACTCCGCGCCTTAAACTGACATGATGTTATAAAAGCGTTGTTAAAACATTTGCATTAACAACAGTGTTATAACATTAGAAAACTAACATCATATTAGTGTTTATGTTAAGCATTTCATGTCAGTTGTAGACTGCAAGTTAGAATCATTCCTAAGTATATGTTCACATCTATAGCATCAATGTTAACCAAAGGTTGGCTTAACCAAAAACTAAGTGAAATATTGAAGGAATTGGACTGTTGCAAATTCGCCTTGTTTAAAATGTTACAGAATGGCAAAATCGTTAATTTGCTTGTTATGCTATGTTCATACGACGATATAAACCACTCGTTTCGCTCTCTGAAACTAGTTTGCCAAACATGCTGTTCATACGATTCATTCTAGTTTCATTTTGACACTTTTTTGTGTGTTGTTAGTGTAATTTTTTTTAAAATGGATAATAAAGTAAATAAAACTTAAAAATATATTATTTAATACTTTTATTAATATTATTATATTATAATTATCACTTTATTTTATTAAACATCAATTTTTACTTTGTTTTTTTCTTTGTTTTGATTTTTTTGAGAGCTAGTTCAGATAAACTAACGATAAATGTTATCAAAATTGGAGATGATAGTACATTTTTCCTGTTTCGCAGCCTGTTTCAAAATGAAACGACTCGTTTCGCTCACAAAATTTTGTATGGGGAAACAAGTCGTTTCAATCATGTTTGGGGCGCGAAACAGGAATAAGAGAGCGAAACACGAATATTGCTGTCCGTGTGAACATGGTATTAGATTTTTTAACCATGACAACTTTTGTTAAAATTAATTACAGAATCACACTACAGGTGTAATTTCATTTAAATCGGGTAATTTTTCTTCATCTAAAGTGTAATTTTGAATTTTGTTTGTGGTAACACTGACTTCCAATTGTCTTGCAGCTCTAGTTTGTGACGAATTCCATACTGCATATTTTAATGTTTTTTATAAAAAAAATTTTTAAATCTCCTACAAAAAGCAAGGATAACAAAAATACGCACGGTTGCATAGAGTCTGATGCCTTTCCCATAGAAGAAAAAAATGGCCAGCAAATACTTCAAAAATGTATTTCAAATGAGCTACAGTCAAGTAACTTATCACATGAAGTTAGTGAAATCCCATTTAGTTCTGAAAATAACACAATGAACGTGAACAACGTCAACCAACAGGTGGTAGTACAATTTTCAAATATCAACGGATTACAAATTGGATCCACATATAACATTAATAAGACTTGTAATGAAAAAAAGGAGGATTTCAATAAAGTTGAAAAATACAACCTTAAGGCAAAAAATAAATACCCCAAAACCATTACCATAGTTACCATGATGAAATCTCAGGATGAACCTAATAGAGAGATCCTAAATGAGATAGCCACACACTTAGGAGGAGATTATAAAAATTTCATGCGTGAGTTGGGATTTTCTGATGGACAAATATCAGCAAAAATTATTGATCATAACGTGTACGGCGTAAAAGAGGTAAGTTCTTAACCAGGGACTGAAAAAATGGTAATTTTTTTTAAAGGTTATTGAAAAATTCCTTTTTTTCATTTGGTTATTTTCAACCATAAACGGTACATACCGTCGCAGAAATTTAAGAACGCTGTAACTGATAAAACATAAAATATTCACCAGAGCCAAAAAACTTGTATGAAAGAAAATAGAAAAAAATTCATATCACAAAAACTATACAACTTAGGAACATCATTTTAAAAACGTATTTTTATTTTTTTTTCGCTTTATATATAATTGGCTGTAAACATTTCCTCTCAAGTCTATTATTCCCGGTGATTCTGCGGTTTACAGCAAAAGATATTTTTTTTTGCGTAAGTGAACAGGACCGGTACCAGGGACCAATCGACGCAGAATTTTATTCTGATAAAAATGATGCAAAAATACGTATTTTCGTTTTTTGATCAGTTACAGCTTTCTTTAATTCTTGCGACGATATATTTAATTTTGGTTATTGTACCCAATTAAGGTAAAAATATTTTTTTTTGGTTATAAATAACCATTACTTCAATTAAAATTTATATATAGATACTTTATCCTCTAGTTTCCATATTTTTACCGGATTTTCATAAGCAGAACCTTTCTGGAGGGCTTGTTAAATTATCCTGTTAACTGCTTTACCAGTTGTTTTAAAACGCCACCGCATGATGGCGCTTATCCAGTATTTGCTAAGTCTGGGATCACACTATGAAAGTTTTCTTTCAGAAAGTCTGAGTTTAATGGTGAGAGGGGAAGAGAACATGCTTTTCTTCTCTTCTCTCTCACCCATAAACTCAGACTTTGTGAAAGAAAACTTTCATAGTGTGAACCCATACTAAAGAAAACTATACAAATTTGCCATTACATATTTGAAATTTTTCGAGGTTGGTATGTTTTAGGGAGATAGAACGGTTAGTATTCGACCGGTTTTAACGGGTTATTTAAGTTTTGCCCAAGTCGAATATTTAAAAATGTCCAATTTTCAAATATCGAATAAACCGGTTATTTTTTTAAAATAAAACTGCTATTTTAGTATGTGTAATTTATATACGTTTTCCTTACTTTTGTTATAAATGTACCCGTAATTTAACTGCCTGGGGCCTGATTCTGGCAGTCGTGATCGAGTACTTTCTCGATTTGAAAGCAATTTAAAATCTAATTATTTCAGTCAATACTGAATGAACCGGAATTATTTTTTCAGTGTTGTAAAGCATTAATTTGAGTTTCACAATACTGAAAAAATAATTTCGATTCGTTCAGTACCGACTGAAAGAATTAGAAATAAAATTGCTTTCGAATCGAGAAAGTACTCGATCACGACTGCCAGAATTAGGCCCCTGTTCAACTATGTCGAACGTTAACGTTCGCATAGAAACTTTATATGAAAAACACTCAGTTTTAAAAAGATTTTCCATATAAAATTCTATACGAACGTTAACGTTCGAAATCGTTGAAGTGGCAGTAAATATTTTTCTAAATGAATATTGTGCAAACTTAAGTTTTTTATAAAGAATGTCAAATGTTTCAAAAGTCAAAAAACATTATGATCAATGAATATACAAATCGCTTACATAAGCGTGTGTTCTTGTAACAAAAACCAAAGATAATTCAAAAGACTCAAAAAATTGTTCAGCTTAAAGAGTAATTAGCAATTTGACATTATTCTAAATATAATATTTATTAATTTGCAAGATTTTGTTTGTTGTGCTTAATTTATTTATTTATTATATATTCAATTCCTGTACAACAAGATTTAATCTTATATTTAAAGTACAGGAAAGCAGTTTCATAAATTACATTAAGAGATCATCACATACAATTGAATTAAATGAAATTAAATTAAATTAAACTATAAATTATTTATATAATGTGATAACAGTTATCTACTGCGGTGCAAAGTATTTAAATAAGAAGTTTTTAAAGCTACTTGCGTTGCTATTAAGTTGCTGAACTTGAGGAAGACAATTCCATAGACGTGACGCATGTATAAAAAAATTCTGTTCAGATACAAGAAGGCTATGCAAGGGAATTATAATTCTTTTACCTCTGAGTGATCTGGCAAACCTAATTTTATCGCCAAGATATCGTGGAGTCTCCGAATAGATAAGTTTATGTAATAGTAAGAGTACACGAATGTTTAAAAGATTATCAAATGAAACGCCGTATAGTTTTAAAGAGGCATGTGACACATGATCATATCTACCAAGGCCAAACACATATCTTACAATGTGATTATATAAAACATTTAGCTTCCTTCTACTAATGGAATCACAATTGGCAAAAAGTTCACAACCATACATTAAACCCGGAAGAAGATAAGATTTTGCAATCATTAATCTATTATTAAAAGGAGTATAGTATTGTGTCGACCACAGGCACCTTAACTTTATATAAGTTTGACCAGCAAGTGTGTTGACATGATTTGTCCAAGTAAGACTGTCATTGAAAATTAGCCCAAGGTTTTTGGCCGCATTCACAATATTGATTTTTTCCCCATTAATTAAAATATCAAGACCGATATTAGAAGCAAGTGATCTCTTACGTATTATTATGCACTTCGACTTATTAGGGTTTAAACAAAGTCCGTTAGACGTTGCCCAACGATAAACTTTATCCAGATCATCATTGAGTCTCATGATGTTTTGAGAAACAGATTGTACTGGGCTACTTAAGTACAACTGCACATCATCTGCGTACATATGTATATTGCAGTGAACGAGATGTTTTGGCAAGTCGTTTATATAAAGCGTAAAAAGCAATGGTCCAAGAATTGACCCTTGAGGTACACCTCTAGATAAACGTAATGAAGAAGATTGCACATTGTTTGATTGGACAAATTGCGAACGATTTGAGAGGTAGGAAAATATAAGTCGTGTTGATGTTTCCGAAAAATTAAAAAAATGCACAAGTTTCATTTAAAGCATACTATGGTCAACCGTGTCAAAGGCTTTTGAATGATCAAGAAGAACTAGGAAATTTAGCTTGCCATCATCTAGTTCACGCCGTATATTTTCAGACACATCCAGTAGTGCAGAAACACAACTATGATTAATACGAAACCCTGATTGTTTATCAGACAACAAATTGTTGGCACTGATATATGATATCATTTGAAGATGAAGAATTTTCTCCAGTACTTTAGACAAGTAGCACAGAATAGCTATTGGCCTAAATTCAGAATCAGTTTTTGGTATTGGCACTATTTTTGCATATTTCCATTTCAACGGATAGGTGCTAGTCATAATGATACTGTTGAATAAATGGGTTATATATGGCAAAAGTACTGGCAGCAGCATCTTGACAAATTTTGGATGCATGTTATCACAGCCCACTGCATTAGACTTAATTAAATTAAAACATAGGGTGACTTCAGATTGCGTTACACAAGCGAATTGAAAGCGATTACAGTTGATTACAGGATTATTGGGGCCTAGATTTGGAAGGTCGTAAAAACCGTTTATCAATTGGTACGAGAGGTACATTTGTGAAAGTTTTGTTAAGCTCTTCCACATCTAATTGACAGTTGTTTGCATTTTCCGTCCTACCAACTCCAATCTCACGAATGCATTTCCATGTCTGCCTAGAATCGACAGCAGAACTAAAACGCCTAGAATAGTATTCTGTTTTAGCAATTCTGATCATATTATTCAAAATTAAATCATGCTTTGAGAAACACGGGGCAGATATTTGGTCATATAATATTACGTTTGCAGTATCTGCAACAAAAAAAATATCAAGCAAGGTTCTACTGGTTGCTGTGTGATGCGTTGGGTGAGTAGTATTAGTGGGAGTTAATCCGAGAGACAACATATTGTTGTTGTATCGCCTGATACAACAACATCATCATATGCAGTGACCAGCGTTTCAAGGGTTAAGAAAAAATTAGACAAACAAATTCTTTTATTAGGCCTGTAAACGCACCCTACCAACATTTTTCTACCATCAGAAACTACTTCTATAAAAATGTATTCAACCTTATCCTCTCTATGTGAAATATTAGTAGAAGATTTTAAGCGAACTCGGCAGGATATATTTCCCTTTACAAAGATAGCTACCCCACCAGCATTACCATTTCTGTCTTCCCTATATACCTTGTATCCATTTAGGCAAAAAAAACTATCTGGTGTCGTGGGCAAGAGCCATGTTTCAGAAACACACACGATATCAATGTTTGAATTTTCAAAAACATATCTGAACTCATCGGCTTTATTGTTCAATTTAAAATCTAATTATTTCAGTCAATACTGAATGAACCGGAATTATTTTTTCAGTGTTGTAAAGCATTAATTTGAGTTTCACAATACTGAAAAAATAATTTCGATTCGTTCAGTACCGACTGAAAGAATTAGAAATAAAATTGCTTTCGAATCGAGAAAGTACTCGATCACGACTGCCAGAATTAGGCCCCTGTTCAACTATGTCGAACGTTAACGTTCGCATAGAAACTTTATATGAAAAACACTCAGTTTTAAAAAGATTTTCCATATAAAATTCTATACGAACGTTAACGTTCGAAATCGTTGAAGTGGCAGTAAATATTTTTCTAAATGAATATTGTGCAAACTTAAGTTTTTTATAAAGAATGTCAAATGTATCAAAAGTCAAAAAACATTATGATCAATGAATATACAAATCGCTTACATAAGCGTGTGTTCTTGTAACAAAAACCAAAGATAATTCAAAAGACTCAAAAAATTGTTCAGCTTAAAGAGTAATTAGCAATTTGACATTATTCTAAATATAATATATATTAATTTGCAAGATTTTGTTTGTTGCGCTTAATTCCCAATTTTTATGCTTGATAAAAACACTGAAATTTTTTATATATTATTCGCTTAACAGGTTTATTTGTTAAATATCTTTAGTTTTTCTTAAATCTTTGGATGAAGTTTCCTGACGATCTGGGATTCGCAACCAGTGAAATGCGCATAGGAATAGCTTATCCCTTCAACAATAAATAAATTTCAGTGTTTTTATCAAGAATAAAAATTGGGAATTAAGCACAACAAACAAAATCTTGTAAATTAAAAATTTTGTATTCCCAAAATAATTAGTTTGATGATATAATATATATTTTTATAAAGATGTCATCTCTGGTAATATTTCGAACTGATTTAAAAGACAAAGGTGGTTAAAGAGCCCTAACATGATAAGTTTCAACGGTTCTTCAACGTCACGACTTATTAATCACCTTAAATTAGTCCACACATTTTACATAAATATACACCAAGTAAAACTCAACTCTGTTCCAAGTAGTTCTTAATAGACTGCAAATAATACTTTGCCAAAATATGCTGCCAAAAATGAATCGTTGGGTGAAATATTAGCCTGTTGTCACAGAATACTAACAGAACTGAAAAAAGTGACGTGTGAAAAAGGCCCAAATCAGTTGCGAGGGCAGCTTTCGAAGAAAGAGACAAAAAGCTTTTTTTGGTGGTGAAGTGGCAATGTGTAAAAACAGGCAGCAACAATCAACACAAATGGCATGATCAAAACAAAAATAACAAAACACAGACCACGTTAAAAAAATGCATTAGTTCAACAAACGTTGTGTTTTGTGCAAAAAAAATGTATTTATTAATATTTTTTGTTTTATAATGTTATTTATTTACTTAAATATTATTTACTTGTGTTGTGGTAAACTTAAAAGTTAATTTTTACAAAAGCTTTGCAAATAAATCTCAACTAAATAAATTTGTGTTCATTGTATTGCGGCATAAAAGATGATGCAAAGAGAAATGAAAAAGGGCAGCTTTCTTAGAAAGAGACAAAAAAAAACGCAAAATCTTCCGTCTCGTGACAGTTCTGTTAGTATTCTGTGCTGTTGTGTTGGTGAGGACGGAATGCCCGTTAAGGCACTAAAAACTCTTAAGTTGTTCTATCATACCTTCATGCTTAAAACTACAACATACCAGCGGAATCAAGGATATGGGAAAATTCATCAGTTTTATTAAATTAAATATTTAACGTCCCACTAGTTTTCTTAAAGAATTGCTTGCTTTTGCAAAATGCTTGGCTAGAGCAAACATTATTTAACAGCTTCTAAATTACATTATACAATTATCATCTTAGTAAAAAAGTTTAGTAAAAAAATACAAATTGTTCAAAATAAAGCTTGAGTTTGATCAATTTTCTGTTCACGTTTTTTTTTTGGATTTTGTCGTCACATATTTGTTAGGTCTGAACATACCTTAAGTCATATATATGTATGTTGTTGGTTCCTTACCTTCTTGAATTGTTTTGTTTTTTTTTTTTTAAATTAACTTTATTGCAAAAACTAAATTGATTTTTGTATTTTTATGTATTCGAACTAAACCCGGAGAACCGGTTATTTTTAAAATGCTTAACCGAAAACCGGTTTTTTTAAAATAGCAACTATTCGGAATATTCGAAATTTTGGAAAAAGTCGAAGAATCGATCTCCCTAGTATGTTTATTTACCAAAAATTAAGAAACAACCGTTCTAAACAAAATTGTAGAACATAGTTAAGTCATATTTTGAGGTTTGGAGGGTATACATAATTGGCGATTTTCTTCAACAACAAAAATAACGATAAATTTTCGGATAGTCCAAATATTAAAAAAGTCGTGGGACAACTATTGTTTTTGAGGCCCCAAGGAATATATCGATTTTGATATATTGCTAGATATATTAACTAAAAATCTAAGTAAAATAAAGCATGAGAAATTTGTAAAATCATTAGGACTAAAATAATTTCTCTTATTAGTATTGAAATTAGTATTTTTTTAAGCTATGCAGATTTTAGAGGAAATGTTGTAAATTTTCCTTAAGATGCAACTCTGCATATTTGTTTTTTTGTTTTCTTTATGTTTATCATATATCTACGCAGTTACGTTTATATTCTAGGAAAAACGTTTTCTTTTTTTTGTAAATTTAGTTTTACAAAACCGGGCAAGTTGTTTTTGAGTTATGATAACATAAGTGGAGAAATGTCTAAAAATATTGACAATTTAACTTAAAAATTACACAAGGCAACGAAATCGAAAAAAATTTAAAGGCTTTAAAAACCACTATACAATTTTGATGTATTGTGGTGCCAGTAGTACAAATATGGTCCAAATTTTAAATTCTATGAAGAGGTTTTTTTTAAAATGTTTAAGTAAAATTATAAAGCTTTTAAGACGTTTCTCCACATAATTAATAATAACTCAAAAAGGGTTAGTCCGATATTATTAAAATAAATCTAGAAAAATTTATACTTATATAACCTTTAATCCGATTATATATTGCGATTAATTCGCAATCATGAAAAATCCAAATCGGCAAAAATTGTTCAGATTTATTGCTTTATCCCAAAGCCAATTTTAGTTTTTTGTTTGACATTCATAAAATTGAGTAATTAATGTTCTTCTTTCGATTTATTGAAATTTTAAAACATTTTCCCCATGCTATATACAAATTTTCACATATAAAATGCGTTACATAGTAACATTCATGTATTTTTTTGGCAATACTGTTTCTATTCTTTGGAAAAACATTTGAATTGGATAAGTTTAAATGTATTAAACAGCGGAAAATTTATATTTTATTATTTACATTTATTACAACAACAAACTCTGGAATTTTCTTTTATTCGATTTTCTACTATTGTTGAATAACGAAGTGTTACTTTTAATTCTCCAGCAAAAATCAGCCATCATGTGTGCATCCCAGCGACCCTGGTATCGTTCCACCATTGTCCGGATATCTTGGTGGAAACGTTCGACCTGTTCTTCACTCAAGTCTCCTAGATTTTCAAGAAACCGATCTAAGTGACTGTGCAGGTAATTCACTTTGATGCTCAAGTTGCATCCAAGATTCTTGAAGTAAGCTAATATATGTATCTTCAACGTGCGTAACGTAATCATCACCCTTGTTGTTGTTGATGGAAGTGCTGGATCTGAACTTTCTGATTTTGAACACATACTTGAGGTTGAGTGTCCTGGTAAAGATGAAAGCACTTGTCTAGAGCTTGGACCCCGATCTTGAGCATATTTATTTTTTGGTAAATGTAGAACTGCAAGTGTCAGCAGACCTCGTGGGGTAAGACCATCGCATATGTTAACCGAAGTCGGTTTTTGTATTTAAACAAAAATAACAATCGGATTCGTGGCTCGCTGTTTCTCTCCATAGCATTGGCTTCGAAATTTCCAAGTGTCGTCTGTAAAATGAAAAAAATTTTAAAAAACGAATATGAAGAATTTAAAATTTAATTAAGAAATACTTTAAGTATAAAATATTCCAAATGTATTAACCGATACTTACTTTTCGTTAGAAGACCTAATAGATAAATTCAATCGACATGAAAAACATATTACTCGGTGTCTAATGCTGGCTCAAATTGTGCGTATATATATTATAGCAATCTTCATATGACTTTTGCAATAAAGTTAAGAAGCAGTTCCGTTTTTTTCTCGGTGATATATTGGCCGCACACATAACAAAATAAATTCGGGTTGTTATACCCACACCACAATAGTGGAGAGGGTATTATGCATTTGTGCTGATTTGTGTAACGCCTTAAAATATTGGTCCTAGACCCACCTTAAAGTATACCGATCGACTCAGAATCACTTTCTGAGTCGAACTAACGGCTGGCTGGCAGACTGGCTGGCTGGCAGGCTGGCTGGCTGGCTGTCCATGTAACCTTGTGCGCAAAGTACAGGTCGCAATTTTGGAGATAATTTGATAAAATTTGGGACATAGGTTCTTATTTGTACAAGGACCAATGGGCCTAATCGTAGGACAATGATAGAAGATAGGAGGAAATTTCTTCCTCTCAGAAACTATCAAACCGATTTTAATGAAATTTAAAACTTAGATAGAACCATATCCATATGGACACACAAGGTATGCATCTTTTAAATAATAGGACACAAGGGGAGATAGGGGCAATTTATGCCTCTCAAACCGATTTTAATGAAATTTAAAACATAGATAGATCCATATCTATATGGACGCATAATCTATACAGTTTTTCAAAAATTTCTGCCTCTCACAAGCTTTCAAACCGATTTTAATGAAGTTTATAAACATAGATAAATCCATATTCATATGGACACATAAGCATGATGTGTTTTTGAATACTGTGGTGTAGGGTATCATATGGTCGGCCTTGACCGACTATACTTTCTTACTTGTTTTTACATAAAAATGTTCAGGCTTTTTTGCTCATTTTTAATACTTTAAATTAAATACTTGTAAATTGTTTTTAACTTATAAGCTAAATGACTCTTTATGTAGGGATAAAATGATGTTTCCGTTATCGCAAACACCTCTTAAATATAGTAAAATTTCTCAAAGAGCTCTTATAAATACTAAAGGGCTGCGCAAAATATTCTTAATGTTCTGTGTTCTAGTTCACACAACTATCAATCATATTATTTCACTGTAAACATACATAGCAAAACAAACATAACAACACATTACTCCCACCAAAACAAAACAAGCATAACTTGAAAAGTTTTTCTCTTCTGCTTTGTTAGTGCTTGTATTATCAAAACAAACAGTATATCAACACAAAAACAGACAATGAAATAAAGAAACGGTAAACTATAGTAAAAGCATCGAGTGCAGCGTGGCCAGAATTAAGATTTTATCTTATTTTTGAAGATTTTTTGAACAAAATAAGATTTGAAGATTTTTTTCTCAAATTAAGATTTTTTATTTTTAGAAATTAAGATTTTTAACTTTAAGTTTATAAAACATACCTACATCACTTTTTTACAGTTTTTTAAACAGTAAATTTTTAAAACAATGAGGTTTTATATCAGTTTGTTATCTAATGGTTTTGCACACTTTTGTACTTTTGAACGAAAATTCATCATTCTTTCTGGGCATACAAATCATTAAAAAAGCATCATAGATTTGTTTAAAACATAAAATCCTATAAAACAGAATTCAATTTGGAGACTGCGGAAAAAATTCTTGCAAAAACACACCAATATGTATTACATAATATGTAAAACATCCCAGGCAGAAAAAAACAATCAGAATGACGTTGAAACAATGGTTTGGGGGTACAACTAACATCAGTAGCAGGGCTGTCAGATGTGGCGATTTTTCGCCAATCGTGGCGATTTATAAACCTAATTGGCGATTCAATTTTATGTTTGGCGACATGGTGATTTTTTTGGCGAAATTAAAAAATGGTGGCGATTATTTGGCGATTTCTAAACACATTTACTTTTTTTTCATATTTATATGAACAAATTTATAAGTACGGGCTAAGTTTTTTCTTTGAATTTTTAACAAATTTTAAAATCGCAATACGAATGCGATTGTTTTAAATGATGAATTGATAATATTGCCAGATAATAACATTGAAAACATTAAAGAATTGTTGCCATCGAAATTTGGAATAAAGCTTAAGCTTTCTCATATTTTCGCACATTTTCCTGATCAGAAGTTTTCAAAAATCGGATCTTTACCGAAAAACTTATTTTGCAAAATAAATTTTAAAAACACAATCGTTTTATATTGCATATGAAATGGGTATTCAAAAATAGTTGAATTAATAGCGAAAGAAAATCAGAAATTTTTTTAAAAAAAAGTTGAACTGATATTGGATTCTATATAGCAGTATAGTATATCAATGTGGAGTGCAAAGCAAAAAAATGCGCAGTTTTTTTTACACATTTTGACTCCGTTTTTTACGAAATAAAATCAAATATTTCTTTTAAACTTAAAAATATTTAAAAAAAAAAAGTAAATATTCACTTGAAATGTTTGAAAACCCTGATTTTATACAGAATCGAAAACGAATCTGAATTAGAAGGTAATTTTTAAAAATAAATTAATGTAATTTGTTTAGAATATTGAGTTGACTTAAGATATTTAAATGCACCTTTTAAGATATTTATCCTTTGCTCCAAATAAATACAAAATTTTACCATATTCTGACTTTTATTCACATAGAAAATCACGCTTATAAAAACTAATTTTTTTGCATCAAACTCTACTCATTATGATAAAGTTAATGTTTTGGCAAAATTCAATTAACTGATCGCACAAGTTCTAGGTTTTTAGATAATCAGCCTTCATATGATTACAAAAATTCTAGTTCCCTTCAGCATACTTTTGCAATTTGAAGTCGCCAAACTTCTTGCAATTTATGATTTACAGATAGAAGAATTCAAGTCAGAATCACAAAAGTTGAGCGTTTGGCGATTGTCTACTATAATATAAACACACTGATAGAATAAGGATAAATATGGAATATTTATATAAAGGTAAAATACCCTTGTATACTCTTTTTTATATAAAACTTTTATTTGTCGATTTTTGGCGAATTTTTTTTACCAAAAATCTAAAAAAATAAATTTGTGGCGATTTTTGGCGATTTTCGGTATACTATTTGGCGATGAAGTCGAAAAAAAATCTGACAACCCTGATCAGTAGTACATCCTATTTACCAAAATGTCAATGCATTCACAGTACTAAAATGATAACGCCAATTGGCGGTCTTCTGACTCTTGTTTTCAATGTCACTATGATACTATTAACTTAAATTTACAATGTAATCACAATGTTAAATTAAAAACTAAATGACCGTAGTTTGACTATTGCGTTCACGTTATTAAAACACAAGAAATACAGGCTTAATGCGTTAGTTTGACAATCTGATGACATTAGAACGCTGTAAATATAACAAGGATAATGTTTAACATTAACCTTGATCTACTGTTGATACATGAAATAAATAGTATCCACACATCATAGCCTATTTAAAATATTTATACTCTAGGTATACCACAAGAATTCTAAAAATGAGTTTGTTTTGCTTTTTTTTATTTAAAAAAAAAATTATTTTTATAAAAGAAATTAATTTTAAATAAAATATTTAAAAAAAAATCATTTTTTCGCCCACCGCATAGTCTTTTGAATTTGCGAACCATCGACTAGTCTTAGATAAAATATTGGCCTCTGTTTCTTGAGTAAACTGTCTAATGAGGTGATCTAATAGAAAATAATAAAACTTATTTACAAGTTTATGCACATATTAATGTAGTTTGTAAAATAAATGTACCTTTTAGGGCATTGAATGCAATTGTAGAACTGAAATTTTCCTTATTAGTCCCTTTATTTATTTTACCACAACCACTAAATAAAACTTGCAGCTGTGGGTCTAATAGAAATGATAAAAAGTTGTTTATAGCCTCCGTTAAACAGCTTGCTCTAGTTTTGTAGGCCTCGGTAGGCTAGCTGGTAGCGAGCTAGTCTATCAGCGCCGAGGTTGCGGGTGCGATTCCCGCCAGACAATTTAGATAAAAAGATGGTTAAGGTTAGCATAAATACTGTTGAAAACAAATGTATTCTGACTAGATTTCATGGGGAAATGATTGCAATTTCTCTTTTACACACATAAATTAAAAAAATATTTAATCCTTTCAAAATGTACATATGCAAATATTTCTTGAATAAATAAAAATATTGTTTTTCTTACTTAAAAACTGACTTTTTATACCCTCCACCACAATTAGTTGTGAAGAGGGTATACTAAGTTTGTCATTCCGTGTGAAACTTTTTTATTATTCATCTCAGACCCCATAAAGTATATATATTCTGGCTGCTTGAGTAATTCTAAGTCGATTTAGCCATGTCCGTCTGTCTGTCCGTCTGTCCGTCTGTTGAAAACACGCTCACTTTCGAAAAACTCAAAAGAAATAAACAAACTAGGTGTCAAATTGCTTGTAGTTATCCTAAGCAGTTTGGGATTGAATTTCAGCAAAATCGGTTCAGTAGGACCAGAGCTATGAATCAAAATGTGGAACCACCACCTTCAAAAACTTGATAATTTTGTTACAAAAACTGTAAAATTTCGCGAAGGTCGGTCCATAATTTAACCTAAGCCCCATATAAACACTACTCCCGGAAAACAGTTTAGTACGCCTAAAACCGTAAAAAATAATGCAATCATAACAAATTTTGGCTCGTCACAATTTTATAGGACTATAAATGATACTGTGAAATTTCGTGAAGATCGGTACATAATTTACCCTAGGCCCCATATATGCCCTACTCCCGGAAAACAGTTTAGTCTCCTAAAACCATAATAAACAACAAATCGTCACAGTTTAAGATAATAATAATAAAAAGACATCATACAGATATTACTCCTTAAACATTCGAACTGTCGGTGGAGGGTATCAAAGATTCGGCACAGCCGAATATAGCACTCTAACTTGTTTATTTTTAATTGGAATAAGTTATTGTAAAACTAAAGTAATTTTTTTTTATTATGGTGTCGTAGGGGTACAGGATTTTTGTCAACTCGGAAAATAAAATTAATACAAAATTTTTGTATTTATAATGTTGTAGGTGTGCAGGAATATTTTTAATATGGTAATGCAAAACTTAAGTCATATTTTTGTATTAGTAGTATTGTGATGACATAACATTTAACGAAAAGACTTAATTTTGTATTTATAATGTTACTGCAGTACTTAATTTTTGGTAAAAGTCACAATTTCTGCCTGGGATATTATGTTTTTATTTCTATAAAAAGAATGAATTCTTCTTAATTTTATTTAAATATTAGACCTAAGTACCTTCATATATATGTATGTATGTAAATAATAAACAATAAATATTTGCAAATAAAAATTAATATTAACTATAAACTTTCTTAAGCTTTTTCAAAACATTCAAACATGCTTGGAATGTTCTATTTCTGTTTTAATGTTCTACTTCATCTTTGTTCTAATTCAGCTTTATTCTAGTTCAGCATTGTTCTAGTGCAGTTTTGTTCTATTCTTTTATATTTTGATTGTAAAGCAAAACAATTGTTATTGGAAGTATGTGTTTTGTAATGAGAGAGTAATATACACACACTTTCTAAATTTAATGAAATTGCTTGTAAGCAATATTTCTTGTGCTTGTGCAGCTCTTTAATAAATACTGATATATACTGTAATTTGGGATATCCCTTTATGTGGGTTCAGTGTGCTGCAAATTTTTTTCTTATTCCCAAGAATCATAAAAACATTAAGAAATTGTATGCATGCGCATGTGCAACATTTTCTTATGTATATCAATGCGCATACTCATACGCATGAGCATTGGTCGATGAAACTCATGCGCATGAGCATGAAATACTGGCGCATGCATGTACACTCATTAGAAGCAATGTTTCTTCTTATTTTCATTTTAAACAATGTTGCCGGAATGCAGTTTATCGTGTAAAACATTATTATGAAATAGTTGTTAGTCAAAAATTAAGGTATTTGGATATATTGATCATTCCTACATAAATTTATGAAAATAAAACATTTTATGTTACAATTTTCTTCTATTTATGAATTTTTAACTTATGATGTACAGAATATGAACGTTATATACCAATTGGAATTATAATTATTTTTAATAGTAGGTATGGAAAAAACCAGAAGCTCCAATTTTTAGGCAAATTTTGTGCAAGTTCGTTTTCTTGAATTTGTCGGTATTTAATCATTCTAATAAAAAAAAAACTCATGCACTAAATGTGTAAAAAGCTAATGGAATTTGTTGGTTTTATGTTTTTGTAAACATATCACTTAAACATTCAAGGCAGGTAGACTATGTTATCTTATGTCTAAAAATACATGGCAATTTTTACATTCAAAAACAAAAATATAAATGAGTTTTGTTGGTACCATTGACGGAAATTATTAAAAACGCTTAACATTGAAATAATTTTTTATGATCAGTAAAAAATTTGCAATACATAATTTTGTTTTTGCATCAGATGGTGTCTGAGCATTGGTGAAAGGCTGATGCAAAATCCAAACCATTCTTATAAAGAAACACATGCAATAACTGTGTAAAAATGTAATCCAATTTTTTGGTTTTATGTTTTTTTTTTAATAAAACATTCAAAACAGGTAGACTATTTTGTCTTTTTTCTACAAACATGAAAATATAAATGAATTTTGTTGTTGCCATTCTTCATTTGAAGAAAATTACTAAAAAAAATGTAACTTTCAAATAATTTTTTATAATCAGTAAAAACTTTGCAATCGTAATTTTGTTGTTGCATCAGATTATGTCTGGGCATTGGTCAAAGACTTATGCAAATTCCTTACCATTCTTCTAAAAAACACATTCAATAACTGTTGCCATTCTTCATTTAAAGAAACTTACCAGTGTGAATAGATTCTAAAAATTTTTACAGCTTAATCTGGCATGAGCCATGGACAAAAAGTCTTAAAAATAATCCTAAAATATTTTAAAAGTTTATCACCCAGATGACGATAATTTCGCTGTGTATTCGGTCACCGGTTGTAGAATTAATAATATAACACGTTTGATATTTATTAATTAGTTATAATACTGTTTATTTAACAATTAAAGTAATTAAAGTTTACAAAAATCTATTGAGTATTCATTTATGTTCTTGTCAGGACGCTCGTAAAATAAAAACTAAACTGCGCAAAGGCAGAATACGTTAAAAATATGAAAGATGATGATGCAATCGCAATTGTCAAAATAAGACAGGGTCGCTCAATCAGGGTTCGGCTTGATTACACTTGACAGTTCGGCCAATCCTGAACTGAAGTCGTCCTCGGCTTCTTCGTCATCTAGGATATCAAGTTCCGGGGAACTCTCGCACCTTCGCTTCATCTTATCGGAACTGTAGACGGAACAGAATTTACGAGAAGTAATTTGCATTCCCGGGACGTCTTCTACTAGGTATCGATCGTTACCAAGTATCCGTGTGATGATGTACGGACCTCCAGTTTTCGAGATTCTCCTGTAGCTTGCGGCTCATTTTCAAGTACTATTAGATCATTTTCCTGGTATGCAGTTGGACTACCATGTCTCTTGTCAAATCGCCTTTTCCATTTTTCACGTTCTCTTCCGATGTTCAAAATTGCTAATTTACGTTTTTCGCAAATCGGAATACTTTCATCCGTGGCTACATCTTCCTGTATGGCAGCCAGATTTTGCGCCAAATCAATCGGCTTATAATCAAAAATCAATTCATTCGGACTAAATTTGGAAGTAGCATTCCTCTGGGAATTCACGGACCACTGTAACTCATCTAAATGCAGATCCCAATCCCTAGGTTCATTCGTTGTTGTTCGAAGATAGGTTAGGATGTTCTGATTCGCCCGCTCTACTTGGCCATTTACCCTCGGAGTTCTCACGGCGGTTTTTATGTGCTGGTCACATTATTCCTCAAACAATTTTGCGGTGAATGCCGTACCTCGGTCAGTTATAATGCGTTTCGGTAGGCCGAAATACCCCGTTAGCTCATTTAAAACGCTTAGCACCGGTGCGGTTTTCGTATTTCTAACAGCCTTCACAACGATATATTTCGTAAATGCATCAGATAGTGCGAGAATGTGGGTGTTACCCCTCTTACTTCGCACAAATGGACCCAAATGGTCAATGTGAATTTGGCGGAACGGGAGTGGCTCCAAATCACCATAATGTAGGACTCCCTCAG
Source organism: Pollenia griseotomentosa (assembly GCA_963931875.1). Classification (NCBI taxonomy): domain Eukaryota; kingdom Metazoa; phylum Arthropoda; class Insecta; order Diptera; family Polleniidae; genus Pollenia; species Pollenia griseotomentosa. The sequence goes on along the minus strand of OZ007564.1, from coordinate 106,324,717 downwards.
GCTTACCTCTCTTGGATTTATTATAGCAGCACTCCGTACAAGCAGCGATATACTCCACGTATTTACGCATACGCTTAAACCAAAAGGTCTGTTTCATCCTCTCCAACGTTTTGTCGAGGCCATAGTGCCCAACGTCATCATGACAGAGTTTGGCGATTCTCCATCGAATTGATTTCAGAACCACGAACTTGAGTCCCTCAGCGCTTCTCTTATAGAGGCGGTTGTTTTGTACACAAAAATCGGATTTTATTTGTTTAAATTGATCAGATTTTACAGTACCCTTTATGACTTTAATAATATGGTTCAGATCTTTATCTTGTAGCTGCATGGTAAATAAGCAATACTCGCTTGTTGTTTCGATGCTCATAACGTAACCAGCTGGTTCAGGTTCCGTTGCCGGCAAATCCGGCGATCTGCTCAGCGCATCTACGTGGGTCATTCGTGTCCCTTCACGGTGAACAAATTGACAATCGTATTCGAGAAGTTTCATTAGCCAGCGTGCAATTTTAGGTAGTAGCTCCTTTGTTGTCTTGGCCCTTGTTATGGCAGCGCAATTGGGTAAAACACGAAAAGTTTTTCCCAGCAGGTATATACGTAAACGATCAAGTGTCTCTACAACAGCCAACACCTCCAACTCGTAGCTGTGATATTTGCCCTCTGTTTCGGTGCAGAGACGGCTAAAGTAAAACACGGGATGCCAATCACTATTACCAGTCGATTAAGAAGCACACCGGCTAGGCCTACGCTACTAGCGTCCGTATGAAGCTCATATTCTGCGTTAGGATCATATATCTTTAGTACGGGCTTACTACAAAGTATTTCCACCAGTTTTTCGAACGATTCCTGTTGCGGTCTGTCCCATAAAAATTAAGGATCTTTGGTTTTGCGTAGTAGGACGGTTAGGGGACGAGATATTAGAGAATAATTCTCGACAAATTTTCTAAAAAACCCGGTAAGACCCAAGAAACGGCGAACCTCCGTCACGTTTGCCGGAACTTTAAAATTTCGAATGGCGCTTACCTTGCTGTCACCAGGCGATATACCATCCCTACTAATCCTATGACCAAGATAGGAAATTTCGTCAGTAAGAAAATTGCATTTATCCATACGGAGGGTGAGCCCACTTTTCTCCAAAATAGACAGGAAACGATCTAGACGATCAACGCCATCTTCAATGGTTTTGCTCGGAATTATTACGTCATCGAGATAAGTTAAGACTTCGCCAGAACTCATCATCTTCGATAGCTGGTTCATCACCGACTGGAAAACGGCAGGAGCGTTCACCAGGCAAAATGGCATGCGGTTATACTCATAATGACCGTCAGTGGTAACAAAAGCGGTATACTTCTTTGAAGCTACATCAATTTCTATCTGGTGGTAACCCATACGAAAATCAAGTGTTGTAAAATATCTTTTTCCAGTTAGCTGTGCAAACTGTTCGTCCATTATAGGCATCGGATATGGGGTTTTCACGGTGATTCTATTCAGTTGTCTATAGTCCACACATAGACGATGTTCATTGTTTTTCTTTTCCACTAATACAATTCCCGATGCATACGGTGAATCTGATTGTCGAATTATATCATTTTCCAACAACTCGTTTACAATTTCATTGACAATCGGACGTCTGGTAAAAGCAATACGATACGGACGGGAGCATACGGGTACATCAGTGTTCAACTGTATCTTCATTTTGACTAGATTGCACTTACCAAGTTCAGAAATGTTATCCGCGAAACTTGCTCGATGCTCTTTCAACACGGCTTGAAGTTTTTTGTCCCCAGTTGACGTCATAATTTCAGTGGAATGTATTACGTTTACATCCTGAATCCAACATTCGTCGCCTTCGATTATCGTACGATTCCCCGTCGGCATAAAACATCACGGCCAATGAGAATATTTTCAGTTATACAGTTATCACCCACTACGTACATCTCAGTGTCAAAAACATTACCATCAATTTCAATGGACACAATAATTTTATTGGTACATACGTATTTTCCTTATTCTGCTTGCGTGTTCGTTGAATGCAGACGTGTTTTTTTTAACTCGGCTTACGGTTTTTTTTTTAAAAAATAAATAAGTGTATATTTATGATATAATAATATTATTTTTTTTTAAATAATATAAGATCAGCGAATGAATAGACGCTTTAAAATAATTTTTAATAAGTGAACATAAAATTTTTAATACAAATATTAAAAATTACAATTAACAAAAATATATGTACAGTGCACTCGGGAAAACGTCAACACTCGTTTACGTCAACATCCCAAAACGTCAACCCTTTTTTATTTACATTGCCTACTCTAAAACGTCAACCCAACCATAAAGCTCTAAAACGTCAACCCTGAATAAAATAAAATTTCGAATTTAGCAGCAGTTAAAATACACACATTTGTACACACACACATTTATTTTATGAAATCAATTCAGAAATTGTGGATCCACCTTATAAGTAGAGTATAAAAAAAATTACAACTGTATGTATGCATTGTCTTTTTATTTATGTTCAGTTGCTTTTTTGTTCTCGTAAGTACCACATTACCAAAATGAGCGCAAGACAACCGAAAGTGCTTAAATTACAAGAAAAGGCAAATATTTTAGACTTATTAGAAAAGGGTACAAGTGCGGTAGCTTTAGCGAAGCAATATAGTGTAACAAAGTCAACAATTAGCAAGATAAAAATGAAAAAAAAGAAGATTTTGGACTGTGTTAATAACACATTTTCCGGTCCAGGAAAAAGAAAGACATTAAGAGCATCAGAGTTGCCGAAAATGGAAAAACATCTGTACCATTGGTTTGTTAAGCAGAGAGAAAGGAATTATCCGGTAAATGCCTTAGCGCTCAAGGCAAAAGCTTAAGAGATCCATCTAAAACTGAAAGAAAAAGAGTGCTCTTTCAACGCAAGTGATGGATGGTTGCAGGGATTAAATAACAGATTTTTTTTAAATACATATGTGTGCATGTAAAATTAAAAATATGATCTCATTTAAAATGTATTCTTTTGGTCTTCTATGGTTTTAGTCAGGTTAAATGCCTTTTTTAGTTCCTTTTTGAATTTGTTTATGTTTGGTTTTAGTTTATAATCAATAAAAACGTTTAAAAGCACATTATCGATATGTTTTTTATTTAAACATTTTACATTCGTAAACGTCAACAATTTGTTAAACGTCAACACCCGCGGTTTTAATTAGTTGACGTTTTCCAGAGTGCACTGTATGTACACACATACATATACATACATACATTTTAAGCAAAAACATTTCTTGTTTTCTTTATTCTTTTTTTTATTCTCGGGGTTTTTAAACAACAAATAAAAAGAAGAGCACAATTAAACAAACAGTAATATATAAAAAAAAACTCTTATGAATGCATATAATGCAAAAACAATAAAACATAACGAAAGAAATGCTTATGTTACATTGAGTGTTGACGAAACAAACGTAGAAAAAAGAATCGATGATAGCAATTATTTAACGGCTAAACCTATTACTCGAACGCGTTCCCTCTCACCCTCTTTATTTACAAATACGGTCGATCGTAATACAATAACAAATTTATTAACTGCAAGCGTTGCCACAGAGCAAAAAAAAAACTTTAATAAGTGATGAAACAGTTAACCCCAAAACAGCCGCTATGGACAACTCAATAACTCAAGCAAAAACTTCTCAAAAGCCTACAGTACAAGTTGGTATGGACAGGTACATAACAGTGCTTAAACGGGGACGCAGCCCTACCTCTGCAGCAATTGCTTCGGCCTCAAAAGTACCATCTTTTGATAAAATAAATGCTCAAAATCGTTTTGCAATTCTGGAGGATGAATCCTCTGAAGCACAAAACGTCATAAAATCGTCCAAGCCTCCCCCGATATATCTGAGGGAGCAAAATTCTAATGAGCTCATAAAGAGTTTGATATCGGTTATAGGTGAAAATTCGTTTTACGTAGCTGCTATCAAGCGTGGTAGTATAAACGAAACAAAAATACAAGTAAATCATGAGAATGATTTTCGCAAAATTATAAGCAACTTTGAGGCACTTAAAAAAAACTTTTATACATACCAACTGAAAAGCAGTAAAGGTCTTCAGGTAGTAATTAAGGGTATTGACTCATGTGTGGACCCAGACGAGGTAAAAACATTCCTAGAAGAAAAAGGCTTCAAGGTAAAACATTTATTAAACATTAAAAAAAAAAAAAATTCCCCAACCACTTTTTCGAGTGGAGTTTGAACCCGACGACGTTAAAATTAAAAAAATGAAACGCATCCCATCTATAACTTAAAATACATTCTGTACAGAAAAGTAACTATAGAGGAGCCGCACAAAAGAGGTGGTCCCGTTCAATGTCTGAACTGCCAAGAATTTGGCCATACTAAGGCATACTGCTACTTACCCCCTGTTTGCGTAGTATGTGGCGAATTACATGGTACAGTTCTTTGCGACAAGTCTAAAACCGACCCCAACGTAAAAAAATGCAGCAACTGTGGTGGCAATCACACTGCCAATTATAGAGGATGCCCTGTATATACTATCGTCAAGCAGTCGGTTGGACCGAAAACTAATCCCCCTCAGGTAACAAATCAAGTAAACAGTAATGACCTTCAGGCCCCCCAGCCTAGTAGTAACAGAATCTCTTATGCTAACGTCTTAAAATCAAACAATGTACCAATGCAAGGCGCTTCGACAAGTAATGACGAAACTCCAGTTTCTAATCTAAGTCGGCTAAAAAAAAACAATGGAAACATTAGTGCAAACAGTAAATAATTCTACAAACACAATGGGTAATATGATGCAGGAAATTTTTAGAATGCAATAGATGTTATTGCAAGCTGTACTTAACAAGCCATGAACTGTTTAAAAATTTGTTTTTGGAACGCAAACGGCATCCGCCAACATAAAAATTATTAGAATACTTTCTTAAAAATAAACAAATTGATGTCATGATGGTTTCTGAAACTCATTTGACCTCAAGAAATACGTTCAAAATCAATTGTTATACTCTATATGATACCAAGGACCCTCGAGATAGAGCTTGTGGAGGTTCTGCCATTTTAATAAAAAACCGAATTAAACACTACCCAATGTGTGATCATCGTGAAGATTATCTCCAAGCAACGAACATTTGTGTTGAAGAGATAAATCGAAACATATGTAGTAATTTCATCTTTATATTCACCACCTAGATTTTCAATATCAGAAAGCCAATACTATAAATATTATAAGTCATTGGGGCCCTGTTTCCTGGTTGCTGGCGATTATAACGCTAAACATACCTTCTTGGGGTCACGACTAATAACACCAAAGGGTCGTGTTTTGTTTAATACAATCTCTAAAATGAATTTAAATGTTGTCGCGAGTGGCCAACCAACATATTGGCCTGCTGATGCGCAAAAAATTCCAGATGTCATCGATTTTGGCGTTGTTAAAAACATCCCCACAAAAACGATTCACGTTGAAGCTTCCTTAGAATTATCCTCTGATCACACACCTACAATTGTTACTATAATGAACCCTAATAGAATTGAATCTCCCTCTGGATACATAGCGACGTCAGCTACACATATAAATTGGTTAAAATATAAAAAATATCTCAGTACCCATTGCACAGAAAATATTCCGCTTAGCACACCTGAGTATATAGATAGCTCTATTGTCAATTTTGACAGTTTTCTAAAACTAGCTGTTCAACATTCCAGTATTGCCCCCAAAAAAACCAAAAATAATAAAATATATTCCTCAGATGTCGAGCGTCTTTTGTCTGAAAAAAGGAGAGCTCGTAGAGAGTGGCAATTGCACAGATCCCCTCAATTTAAGAACTTACTAAAAGACTGTACAAAAAGGCTGAGAATGTTACTGCAGACTCAGAAAACGGCTTCACTGGAAAAATATCTCGGAAACTTGATGCAACTCCACAATCAGACTACTCATTGTGGCGTGCAGCTAGAAATCTCAAAAGGCCAGTTGTCTCTAAGCCACCATTAAGAAACTTAAATGGAAGTTGGGCAAGAAATGATGTTGAAAAAGGAAACCTGTTTGTCGATCATTTAAAAAACGTATCTACACCAAATATATCTCACAATATTGCGGTCGAGTTACCACCTGTTGCTGCTAGAGCAGCTATACCCTTCAGATTTGAGATAAGAGAAATCGAAAAGGCTATTTGTGACTTAAACACTAAGAAGGCAACTGGTATTGATAAGATCAGTAATAAAATGCTTTTAGAGCTACCTCGCATAGCAAAGAAAATTATTCTTTTTGTTTTTAATGCTATTTTACGCCTTGAATACTATCCTCAAAATGGAAGGTTTCCTTAGTTACCATGATACCAAAGCCAGGTAAAGACCATACAAAAGTTGAGTCTTATAGGCCTATTAGCTTATTATCAAATATGTCAAAGCTGTTTGAGAAATTATTAGTTTCAAAATTAACACCGATTTTAAGTGAAAATAGATGTATTCCAAACCATCAGTTCGGATTAAGAAGAAAACACAGCACAATCGAACAGACTCATCGAATAGTAAATGTCATAAGAAAAGCATTTGAAGAAAAGAAATATTGCTCAGCACATAAATTGAAGCAAAATTTACCAGCAAACACACACAAGCTGCTAGAAAGCTACTTAGTCGGTCGTCAATTTATTATTAAAGAAGGAAATTTCTTAAGTTCACCTCAGCCCATTGACGCTGGAGTCCCACAAGGCAGCATCCTGGGCCCCCTATTATACTTAATTTATACTTCGGACATGCCAACAAGCCACTATACACAAACTTCAACATTTGCAGACGATACAGCTTTTCTAAGCGTCCACGAAAACCGTTATAAAGCATCTCGTTACTTACAGGATCACATATTTCAACTAGAAATATGGTTAAGACAATGGAGGATAATGGTCAATGACCAAGAATGCGTACATATAACATTCACCTTGCGCCGGGAATCTTGCCCCCCTATTACAATCAATAAACAAATAATTCCTCAACATTCGCACGTAAAATATCTCGGTATGCATCTGGATCGGCGATTAACGTGGAAATGCCATATAGAGGCAAAATTAACTCAAATGAAACTGAAAGCCATTCAAATTGGCTTATTGGAAGAAATTCTGTCCTTAGTCTCGATTGCAAGCTTCTACTTTACAACTCTATCTTAAAGCCTATCTGGTGCTACGGTATTCAACTATGGGGCACTGCCTCGGCCTCTAATATCGAAAAAATTCAAAGGCGCCAAAATAAACTTCTTCGAATAATCACAGCCGCTCCCTGGTATGTTAAAAACTCAAACATTCATAAGGATCTCAATGTGCCATTGGTAAAAATTATGATTACAAAATATGCGGTAAAATATTTAAAAAGGCTTGAACAACACCCAAATCCACTAGCTCGAAATATCTTAAATAATGGCGGCCACACTCGCTTAAGAAGAAGAGAGACTGAACAGAACCCGTGATGAAGAACATTTTTGTCTGGCAATGGCAGGACATAAATAAAGTATTAGGATAAGATTTGATTAATTATTGTTAGTTCATATTAAATATATGAAGATTCAATAAATAAATATTGAAAAAAAAAAAAAATACGTATTTTCCACCGGAAAATCCATTTAGAACTACCGTGCAATCGATATTTTTACCAACTTTATTTGCAGAGGATTTTCCTACTAAATTATGTGTACTGCCGGAATCAATAAAAGCAACGGTTTCGATACCGTTTACGATAATGCTTTTTGTAAGTTCAACTGATTCGCTTATGTTGTCATTAATTTTGTTTACGTTAACCCCTTTCTGAGAATTGGTTTTAATTACATTACAATCGACCGTACGATGTGTTGTTCGTTGACAATTTCCACATCGCTCTTTTTTCTGCGGTTCAGGACACTTTACTGCGTAGTGTCCATATCCAAAACAATTATAGCATTTTACACCTTTTTTATTGTCAGTATTACCGTCGTTGACACTTTTCGCTATGGCTGTTGTGATCGGTTTTTCACTTGTCGCCGTCACCCTCGACTTACTCTGTACTGTTGCAAATGATGAGGTGACGTCATTATAATTGCAGTAACTATTAATGTCACGAAACAATTGGTTGCTGGTTTGATAGTCATTGGAAATCTTACGTTTTAGATTTGGATCGTTTATTCCGTTCACAATATGCCTGGCAATAGCCGGTTCCGACAAATTACCTTTTGTACCAATGGCTAACATTTTAAAATAGTATTCCTGTGGCGTTTCATTTAAGCGACGTTTCATCTGGGCCATTTTTATGTGAATATCGGCTGCGTTATCCACATGAGGAAAATCTTTCAACAATTTTTCAACGAATTCTTTTCTTGAGAAGAAAACTGTTTGTAAGGAGTCGATCCAATATTTTGCAGGCCCCAACATTTTCTGTTGGACTGCAAATATCAACTTTTGATCATCCCAGCCATAAGCCACCTTAAGAGTATTTACACGTTTCACAAATTGTGAGGAATTTAAGGACTCTTCGACCGAGGGGTTGAATTCGGGCAAAATGGCAATCATCTATTCGTCGGTAAAAGCGGTGGAAACTGCTGTTGTTGTGCATATACGTTATGTTGTGGGAACGGAATATGTTCCTGTTGTGCGTTACGCTGTACAGGTACGTGGTCCGAAAACAATATATGCGGATGTGCACCTGTTACTTGACACGGGGCCCGTACATTTTGCATGGAAATATATTGTTGGTCGGCATTCAAAGGCACGGTATACGGTTAGGCTGCTGGTTCTGATTGACAGTCACTGGAACATTTTGCGGTGGCGGCTGCAACGATCGTGACGGTGTTGTTGAATAATAATTATTCACGGACGTGGCTGTACGACTGCCACTAAACGGATTGATAGTTGTTGAAACGGGTACGAAGTTTCCGGCTGAAACATTACTATACGTATTACGAAAATTTGCGGCAGTGGCCATACGGCTGCCACGATACAAATCGTGTTGTGAAGAAACGGATGCTATATTTCCGGGTGAAACACTAGCAGGAATATTACGTGATGGTGAACCGTTGGGCGATACAAATGTTTCTGTTGGTGAAGATGATTGAGGTGGACAGAATTGCAATGACACCGCACGCATGTCCGCAATAGTTTTCTCCAACAGCGCAATACGTTCAGTCATACTCGCGACACCTTTACCACTATTAATCCGCTCGAGACGTTCAATTAACTCGTTCTTTCTTCCCGAACACGCTATACCGGCTTCACGACACTTCGCCTGTAATTGCTTTAACGTTAAATTCTCGAAATTTCCCATAGCGTCGTCACGATTCTTTGAATTCTTTATCCCACTTCTGAATAAATGTCACCCAGATGACGATAATTTCGCTGTGTATTCGGTCACCGGTTGTAGAATTAATAATATAACACGTTTGATATTTGATTTTATTGACTTATTTTTTAACGAAATTTAATATACATATGTATTTTTAAATAAGTGGGTAGATTTTGGTACAACAGTACATTAGTGGATTTTGGTAAGACATGGTAAGACATAGAAATAAATTTAGTGGGTCCGCAAACTTCTGATACATGCAAAATTGAAACGATTTTATTTTTATATTATTTTATTTCTTATAGTTTAACAGCCTGTTTTTAGAAAATGAAAATATTTGTTCGTTCGTAAAAAAAACGAACGAAATCAGATTTAGGTTTTCATAAAATTAAAAAACATTTCATGTGAGTGACAAAAAAAGCTTTAATTTTTTTCTACATATTTTTGGTTCTTATAAAGTGAACATCTTCGTAATAAATGAAAACAAAAGTGAAAAGTAGACGATAAGTAAAAGGCATTCGTTTAAAAAACAAATCACCACAAAATAGAAAATAACTGCGATATTTTCAAAAAGGAAACCTAAAAAACTAATACTATTATAAAATATTCTATAAAGGTTCACTTATAATTACATAAATATGTATTTACAGGTTCAAAAAATTTTAGAAACAATGGAACTACATACGCTCAAAAATATGAACATAATTATGTACATAAGAGCGGGTCGACCTCCTTACAAAAAAACGTTTGTGCTAGTCACCGCTTTGAATGAAAGGTATGTCAATGATGTTTCTAAAACGGTTAAATTTTTATAGCCACACCTCCATATGCAGCCCATTTAGTTTTTTAAATATAGCGCTGCCATCATGTCGGGTACCGTTGATCATGGCATAGTACGAACTCCCTCTAAAATTGGAGCTTAAGGATAACTCTGGATTTCTGATCGATATTTTTTGGCATTTTGCAAGGCATCGACACACTGTCAAAATCAATCTACAAATAGTTTGGGTCAATTTCCGCTAATTATACTTTTACACTTATAAGTTAATCTGACAGCACAGATAATTATACGTACGATGCCAAATAGAAAACTGTCCTTTTTAAAATAAGAAGATTTAAAGGAAAAATAATATACGGAAAGTAGCACAAGCTAAACTTGCAAGCAAATTCTTAAAGACTGCAGTAATTTTAGAAAAAATATTACTGTTTTGTTAAAATAGGTAAGAAAACAAAGGACATTTGTAATGAAATGCGTGCATATATTTTTAACAAAAGGTACGTTGCGAATTCCTTGAGTTCAAATTTTTAAATTATTACATTACATTACATAGCCGCGTACTAAGAAAAAACAAACATTAATTGGGGATATAAACAGATAAAAGCGGCTCGACTTCGCACCTAAGTATGCGGACAAATCAATTGTCTTAAATTTAATAATGAAATAAATATTGGCTTTCATTTAAAAATTGCTGATTTTAATAATTAGTATTGTGGTTATTTTGTTGAACTATTTATGGTTTTTAATCCAAATTTTTAATAATTTTAATTAGGCTTAAGTTCATTAAATTTAATTTTCATTAAATTATTTTCATGAAGGAAGGAATTTTACAACATGAAAATTAATTAAAATTGTTATTGATAATCTTTCATTCTTGACCGTGGCCGGGGCTCGAACCCGGGCCGGCAGGTTACCATGACATGTTTCGATCGCAACCACTCGATCTCCTCAGATGGATTTGCCGTTTTACACTCGCAGCCATCGACGACTGCTGACGTCAATAGTCAAACATCAATCCTTAAACCAAATTGTATTTTAACCTTTGGTAGATCGAAGTTTGCTTTTTGGATGATTATCCATTTTAATTGATTTTACATGTTCTTCCTTACTTCTGTTTTCTCGTACTTTTGTCAAGAATTTTTCTTGAAGTCCAAAGTACATTTTTGTTTTTTTCATTTTTTTGTCTTTCTTTTTCCTGTTGACCTTTTTCAGCACAACTTGAAGGACAAATGAATACATAGAGCTCGTGCCTTAGCTTTAACAATAATTAGTATTGTGGTTATTTTGTTGAACTATTTATGGTTTTTAATCCAAATTTTTAATAATTTTAATTAGGCTTAAGTTCATTAAATTTAATTTTCATTAAATTATTTTCATGAAGGAAGGAATTTTACAACATGAAAATTAATTAAAATTGTTATTGATAATCTTTCATTCTTGACCGTGGCCGGGGCTCGAACCCGGGCCGGCAGGTTACCATGACATGTTTCGCTCGCAACCACTCGATCTCCTCAGATGGATTTGCCGTTTTACACTCGCAGCCATCGACGACTGCTGACGTCAATAGTCAAACATCAATCCTTAAACCAAATTGTATTTTAACCTTTGGTAGATCGAAGTTTGCTTTTTGGATGATTATCCATTTTAATTGATTTTACATGTTCTTCCTTACTTCTGTTTTCTCGTACTTTTGTCAAGAATTTTTCTTGAAGTCCAAAGTACATTTTTGTTTTTTCATTTTTTTGTCTTTCTTTTTCCTGTTGACCTTTTTCAGCACAACTTGAAGGACAAATGAATACATAGAGCTCGTGCCTTAGCTTTAACAATAATTAGTATTGTGGTTATTTTGTTGAACTATTTATGGTTTTTAATCCAAATTTTTAATAATTTTAATTAGGCTTAAGTTCATTAAATTTAATTTTCATTAAATTATTTTCATGAAGGAAGGAATTTTACAACATGAAAATTAATTAAAATTGTTATTGATAATCTTTCATTCTTGACCGTGGCCGGGGCTCGAACCCGGGCCGGCAGGTTACCATGACATGTTTCGATCGCAACCACTCGATCTCCTCAGATGGATTTGCCGTTTTACACTCGCAGCCATCGACGACTGCTGACGTCAATAGTCAAACATCAATCCTTAAACCAAATTGTATTTTAACCTTTGGTAGATCGAAGTTTGCTTTTTGGATGATTATCCATTTTAATTGATTTTACATGTTTTTCCTTACTTTTGTTTTCTCGTACTTTTGTCAAGAATTTTTCTTGAAGTCCAAAGTACATTTTTGTTTTTTTCATTTTTTTGTCTTTCTTTTTCCTGTTGACCTTTTTCAGCACAACTTGAAGGACAAATGAATACATAGAGCTCGTGCCTTAGCTTTAACAATAATTAGTATTGTGGTTATTTTGTTGAACTATTTATGGTTTTTAATCCAAATTTTTAATAATTTTAATTAGGCTTAAGTTCATTAAATTTAATTTTCATTAAATTATTTTCATGAAGGAAGGAATTTTACAACATGAAAATTAATTAAAATTGTTATTGATAATCTTTCATTCTTGACCGTGGCCGGGGCTCGAACCCGGGCCGGCAGGTTACCATGACATGTTTCGATCGCAACCACTCGATCTCCTCAGATGGATTTGCCGTTTTACACTCGCAGCCATCGACGACTGCTGACGTCAATAGTCAAACATCAATCCTTAAACCAAATTGTATTTTAACCTTTGGTAGATCGAAGTTTGCTTTTTGGATGATTATCTATTTTAATTGATTTTACATGTTCTTCCTTACTTCTGTTTTCTCGTACTTTTGTCAAGAATTTTTCTTGAAGTCCAAAGTACATTTTTGTTTTTTTCATTTTTTTGTCTTTCTTTTTCCTGTTGACCTTTTTCAGCACAACTTGAAGGACAAATGAATACATAGAGCTCGTGCCTTAGCTTTAACAATAATTAGTATTGTGGTTATTTTGTTGAACTATTTATGGTTTTTAATCCAAATTTTTAATAATTTTAATTAGGCTTAAGTTCATTAAATTTAATTTTCATTAAATTATTTTCATGAAGGAAGGAATTTTACAACATGAAAATTAATTAAAATTGTTATTGATAATCTTTCATTCTTGACCAATTAAAATGGATAATCATCCAAAAAGCAAACTTCGATCTACCAAAGGTTAAAATACAATTTGGTTTAAGGATTGATGTTTGACTATTGACGTCAGCAGTCGTCGATGGCTGCGAGTGTAAAACGGCAAATCCATCTGAGGAGATCGAGTGGTTGCGATCGAAACATGTCATGGTAACCTGCCGGCCCGGGTTCGAGCCCCGGCCACGGTCAAGAATGAAAGATTATCAATAACAATTTTAATTAATTTTCATGTTGTAAAATTCCTTCCTTCATGAAAATAATTTAATGAAAATTAAATTTAATGAACTTAGGCCTAATTAAAATTATTAAAAAATTGTTGATTTATTTATTATTTTAAATATCTCTAATTTTTGGAAAGTTAAAGAATTGTTAAGGTGTACGTACTATTATCTGTGTGATTGTACATACAGTGTAGTGTAAAATACCACCGTTCTTCCGAATGTTCCAAAAAATTATATCTTCGCAAATATCTTCTACATATCTATATGTTGGTATTCAGCAAAAGATCTGCTTTATGTATTTCTTTTATTTATTGCTATTATTGTTAACATTTTCATTCAACTTTTTTATTTTTACTAATTTAGAACACATTTTATAAAATATTTTGTTTTTAAAATTTTATATTAATTTTTGTAAACAAAAGCCAGGGTTATCCACAAACACAAAACCTTTATATGAAAAAATAATAGAAATGTTAGAATATTAATGCATTGGCAATAATGTTGATTCACGAAAGAAAAAAGCTCTTTTTATGTCAAATATGAATAGACGAAAGCTTTTAAATGTTTTTTAAAAACCAAATTTTAAACATAAACGTATTAATACGAAAACTTCAAGTGAGAAGACTTGTGTTTTACAAAAACAGGCTGTAAGTCGGAGTACCGAAACGTTCACTCATTTTTCAGTTATGAGCGTGAGGAAAAAAATATTTTGAATTTCCTCATTCATGAAAAATTAGCAAACAAAAAAATTTAAATGTGAAATTGTCAGATTATAGCGGAAAAATTAAGTAGTAAAGAGGCCTTATAGAAGGCATTTCTGGCGAATTAAAGTTTTCCAGTCGCATTCCAACTGTATTTCTAATTTACACAGTGTGTCATTGGAGACCAAAGTGTTGGCTTCTTGCATCTACTTTAAAGGCTTTCTAAAAGTAATTAAGAATAAAGCTTTATCCCATTATAATTGTTGTTGCTAATAATGCAAAGTGAGTAAATTAAAAATTAAACTTGCTACACATTCCTACATAACTTATCTTAGAATAGGCCTTTTCTTAGAATAGAAAATTTGAATTTGTAAAATATTTTACAAAAACCATTCTAAAAGAACTTTTAAAATAAGGCAGAGAGGAATAAGTAAAAGTTTATTAAAAAATACAGTTGTTAACCTTCTTTAATGCCTGAAAATCGAAAGCGCTGGTAATTTATCCCGCTGGGCAACACGATAGCATGTGTGTGTTTTTTTTGTAAAATTATTCGTGGCTGGTGAACCAAAATGAATGTGTTGTTTTTTTTGCAGGCAAAAATTATTGGAAAATAAATTAAAAGAACTGCACATATCGTCATCTTAAATGCAGAATAATGTAACATCAAATTTCATAAGTTTACATGCAAAGCAAAAAACTTTGTTAAATGTTAATTATTTGAGATTTAAGGCAATTTTAAATATTTCAGCTAAAAATGCTATAACCGATATATTTTTGAGGAAAAAATATTCACCCTTATTGTGTTTGGCGTATTTAAAATACGCCTACGACTGTTTGGTAATAGATTAAAGAAAATAAGTTCACGTTCTCTTTAATCTATTACCAAACAGTCGTAGGCGTATTTTAAATACGCCAAACACAATAAGGGCGATTATTTTCTAAGTTGTGTGTGTTACGTAATATTAATTTGTAAATTATATTTATTTGACGTATCATTAGCGAAAGTATACATATTATTATTAAGTGAAACAAACATTTAAAATCTATATATATAAAATTGTAACATTACTCACTGATTCATCATCGCACAGCCTAAACGCCTGAAGCTTAAAACTTGAAATTTTGGACCAGCGATTGGTCACTCTCCAAATCGATCCACTTAGACGGGATTTTTGGAAATTCGAATTTTACGGGGTAAAAAAGGGAAAATTCGGTAACCTTATATCTCCAAAACTAAAAGAGATACAAAAAAAAAACGTAATACTGATCGTTGTTATTTAGAAAACTAAGCGGACAGGTGTCTGGTACCTTTTTTAAATTCGGTAAAAGGGTAAAACCTGAATTTTGGTACTTTTTTAACACCCCATCTATCTTTTGAACCAATAAATATAGAAACAAAGTTAATACCACATTCCAAACTTCTCAAAAAAATACGAATTTGGTACTTTTTCGAAATTTGAACATTTAAGGGGTGAAAATCGTAACTATTTTTTTTACTTATTTTACAAAGCCTTTTTCTCCATTCATTGCCATATTCGTACTAAATTATGGGCTACCACTACAATACTGAAATTTTTGATATCGCAGCAAAAAAAGCGTTGAAAAAGATGTTATTAAATCACCACAATTCGCAAATCCGAAGTACTTCAAATTCGGGTGAAGAAGCTATGAATTTAACATAAGCATGTCATTGGAAAAATGTTGTTAATTTTCTACTACTTTTAACTGCATATATTCCACTTATCTAGTACTTTTACAGTTCCGATATTTTAATATCATTTATATGTAAGTAGGGGAAAAAATGTATACTTAATAAACTCTTAAGATGTTAATCAAAAGTAGTGCTGCAATAGTAATGAAATTGTGATATTAATGCAGTGATTTTAAAATGCAACTTTATTTTTAAACATTTAAAACCCCTTTAATTAATTAAAAAGCATCACTTTTATAGGAATAAATATAAAAACAAACATTAGAAACGCAAATAAAAAATTCAGTTAAATTCCAGAACAAACAAATATTTTTAGAAATGCAATCCTTTTTAAAAATTTCCGGGACAACTACATTCTATGCAATTATTTAAGAACAAAGGTGCAATTTATAATCTTATTTCATATTTGTACTTCAAAACTACCTTGGATTTAATTAAGATGCAGTTTTTAAAGTATGACTTTTTTTTTTGCTGGGATTTTAATGGTGGAAAAAATAGTACTCAAAAAAGGAAATACGGGAAATTTGATATTTTTCTTTAGCTTTTTGGTTGTACAACTAGGGATGCAACATCGCTCTGAAAAACATCGATGTTTTCACGATAAGCATCGATGTTAAAAAACATCGGTAAAGCCCTTATGACACTACATTTTTTATTCATTAATTGATATAGAATTGATAGAAAGAAACAGTAAATGTTAGAAAGAGCAAACTAGAAAAAATGTAAACAAAGTTTTTTAGTTTTTTTTGTCTTGTTATGGTTTATGGACATTTGTAATGAAATGCGTGCATATATTTTTAACAAAAGGAACGTTGCGAATTCCTTGAGTTCAAATTTTTAAATTTTTACATTACATTACATAGCCGCGTACTAAGAAAAAACAAACATTAATTGGGGATATAAACAGATAAAAGCGGCTCGACTTCGCACCTAAGTATGCGGACAAATCAATTGTCTTAAATTTAATAATGAAATAAATATTGGCTTTCATTTAAAAATTGCTGATTTTAATAATTAGTATTGTGGTTATTTTGTTGAACTATTTATGGTTTTTAATCCAAATTTTTAATAATTTTAATTAGGCTTAAGTTCATTAAATTTAATTTTCATTAAATTATTTTCATGAAGGAAGGAATTTTACAACATGAAAATTAATTAAAATTGTTATTGATAATCTTTCATTCTTGACCGTGGCCGGGGCTCGAACACGGGCCGGCAGGTTACCATGACATGTTTCGATCGCAACCACTCGATCTCCTCAGATGGATTTGCCGTTTTACACTCGCAGCCATCGACGACTGCTGACGTCAATAGTCAAACATCAATCCTTAAACCAAATTGTATTTTAACCTTTGGTAGATCGAAGTTTGCTTTTTGGATGATTATCCATTTTAATTGATTTTACATGTTCTTCCTTACTTCTGTTTTCTCGTACTTTTGTCAAGAATTTTTCTTGAAGTCCAAAGTACATTTTTGTTTTTTTCATTTTTTTGTCTTTCTTTTTCCTGTTGACCTTTTTCAGCACAACTTGAAGGACAAATGAATACATAGAGCTCGTGCCTTAGCTTTAACAATAATTAGTATTGTGGTTATTTTGTTGAACTATTTATGGTTTTTAATCCAAATTTTTAATAATTTTAATTAGGCTTAAGTTCATTAAATTTAATTTTCATTAAATTATTTTCATGAAGGAAGGAATTTTACAACATGAAAATTAATTAAAATTGTTATTGATAATCTTTCATTCTTGACCGTGGCCGGGGCTCGAACCCGGGCCGGCAGGTTACCATGACATGTTTCGATCGCAACCACTCGATCTCCTCAGATGGATTTGCCGTTTTACACTCGCAGCCATCGACGACTGCTGACGTCAATAGTCAAACATCAATCCTTAAACCAAATTGTATTTTAACCTTTGGTAGATCGAAGTTTGCTTTTTGGATGATTATCCATTTTAATTGATTTTACATGTTCTTCCTTACTTCTGTTTTCTCGTACTTTTGTCAAGAATTTTTCTTGAAGTCCAAAGTACATTTTTGTTTTTTTCATTTTTTTGTCTTTCTTTTTCCTGTTGACCTTTTTCAGCACAACTTGAAGGACAAATGAATACATAGAGCTCGTGCCTTAGCTTTAACAATAATTAGTATTGTGGTTATTTTGTTGAACTATTTATGGTTTTTAATCCAAATTTTTAATAATTTTAATTAGGCTTAAGTTCATTAAATTTAATTTTCATTAAATTATTTTCATGAAGGAAGGAATTTTACAACATGAAAATTAATTAAAATTGTTATTGATAATCTTTCATTCTTGACCGTGGCCGGGGCTCGAACCCGGGCCGGCAGGTTACCATGACATGTTTCGATCGCAACCACTCGATCTCCTCAGATGGATTTGCCGTTTTACACTCGCAGCCATCGACGACTGCTGACGTCAATAGTCAAACATCAATCCTTAAACCAAATTGTATTTTAACCTTTGGTAGATCGAAGTTTGCTTTTTGGATGATTATCCATTTTAATTGATTTTACATGTTTTTCCTTACTTCTGTTTTCTCGTACTTTTGTCAAGAATTTTTCTTGAAGTCCAAAGTACATTTTTGTTTTTTTCATTTTTTTGTCTTTCTTTTTCCTGTTGACCTTTTTCAGCACAACTTGAAGGACAAATGAATACATAGAGCTCGTGCCTTAGCTTTAACAATAATTAGTATTGTGGTTATTTTGTTGAACTATTTATGGTTTTTAATCCAAATTTTTAATAATTTTAATTAGGCTTAAGTTCATTAAATTTAATTTTCATTAAATTATTTTCATGAAGGAAGGAATTTTACAACATGAAAATTAATTAAAATTGTTATTGATAATCTTTCATTCTTGACCGTGGCCGGGGCTCGAACCCGGAAACATGTCATGGTAACCTGCCGGCCCGGGTTCGAGCCCCGGCCACGGTCAAGAATGAAAGATTATCAATAACAATTTTAATTAATTTTCATGTTGTAAAATTCCTTCCTTCATGAAAATAATTTAATGAAAATTAAATTTAATGAACTTAAGCCTAATTAAAATTATTAAAAAATTGTTGATTTATTTATTATTTTAAATATCTCTAATTTTTGGAAAGTTAAAGAATTGTTAAGGTGTACGTACTATTATCTGTGTGATTGTACATACAGTGTAGTGTAAAATACCACCGTTCTTCCGAATGTTCCAAAAAATTATATCTTCGCAAATATCTTCTACATATCTATATGTTGGTATGCAGCAAAAGATCTGCTTTATGTATTTCTTTTATTTATTGCTATTATTGTTAACATTTTCATTCAACTTTTTTATTTTTACTAATTTAGAACACATTTTATAAAATATTTTGTTTTTAAAATTTTATATTAATTTTTGTAAACAAAAGCCAGGGTTATCCACAAACACAAAACCTTTATATGAAAAAATAATAGAAATGTTAGAATATTAATGCATTGGCAATAATGTTGATTCACGAAAGAAAAAAGCTCTTTTTATGTCAAATATGAATAGACGAAAGCTTTTAAATGTTTTTTAAAAACCAAATTTTAAACATAAACGTATTAATACGAAAACTTCAAGTGAGAAGACTTGTGTTTTACAAAAACAGGCTGTAAGTCGGAGTACCGAAACGTTCACTCATTTTTCAGTTATGAGCGTGAGGAAAAAAATATTTTGAATTTCCTCATTCATGAAAAATTAGCAAACAAAAAAATTTAAATGTGAAATTGTCAGATTATAGCGGAAAAATTAAGTAGTAAAGAGGCCTTATAGAAGGCATTTCTGGCGAATTAAAGTTTTCCAGTCGCATTCCAACTGTATTTCTAATTTACACAGTGTGTCATTGGAGACCAAAGTGTTGGCTTCTTGCATCTACTTTAAAGGCTTTCTAAAAGTAATTAAGAATAAAGCTTTATCCCATTATAATTGTTGTTGCTAATAATGCAAAGTGAGTAAATTAAAAATTAAACTTGCTACACATTCCTACATAACTTATCTTAGAATAGGCCTTTTCTTAGAATAGAAAATTTGAATTTGTAAAATATTTTACAAAAACCATTCTAAAAGAACTTTTAAAATAAGGCAGAGTGGAATAAGTAAAAGTTTATTAAAAAATACAGTTGTTAACCTTCTTTAATGCCTGAAAATCGAAAGCGCTGGTAATTTATCCCGCTGGGCAACACGATAGCATGTGTGTGTTTTTTTTGTAAAATTATTCGTGGCTGGTGAACCAAAATGAATGTGTTGTTTTTTTTGCAGGCAAAAATTATTGGAAAATAAATTAAAAGAACTGCACATATCGTCATCTTAAATGCAGAATAATGTAACATCAAATTTCATAAGTTTACATGCAAAGCAAAAAACTTTGTTAAATGTTAATTATTTGAGATTTAAGGCAATTTTAAATATTTCAGCTAAAAATGCTATAACCGATATATTTTTGAGGAAAAAATATTCACCCTTATTGTGTTTGGCGTATTTAAAATACGCCTACGACTGTTTGGTAATAGATTAAAGAAAATAAGTTCACGTTCTCTTTAATCTATTACCAAACAGTCGTAGGCGTATTTTAAATACGCCAAACACAATAAGGGCGATTATTTTCTAAGTTGTGTGTGTTACGTAATATTAATTTGTAAATTATATTTATTTGACGTATCATTAGCGAAAGTATACATATTATTATTAAGTGAAACAAACATTTAAAATCTATATATATAAAATTGTAACATTACTCACTGATTCATCATCGCACAGCCTAAACGCCTGAAGCTTAAAACTTGAAATTTTGGACCAGCGATTGGTCACTCTCCAAATCGATCCACTTAGACGGGATTTTTGGAAATTCGAATTTTACGAGGTAAAAAAGGGAAAATTCGGTAACCTTATATCTCCAAAACTAAAAGAGATACAAAAAAAAACGTAATACTGATCGTTGTTATTTAGAAAACTAAGCGGACAGGTGTCTGGTACCTTTTTTAAATTCGGTAAAAGGGTAAAACCTGAATTTTGGTACTTTTTTAACACCCCATCTATCTTTTGAACCAATAAATATAGAAACAAAGTTAATACCACATTCCAAACTTCTCAAAAAAATACGAATTTGGTACTTTTTCGAAATTTGAACATTTAAGGGGTGAAAATCGTAACTATTTTTTTTACTTATTTTACAAAACCTTTTTCTCCATTCATTGACATATTCGTACTAAATTATGGGCTACCACTACAATACTGAAATTTTTGATATCGCAGCAAAAAAAGCGTTGAAAAAGATGTTATTAAATCACCACAATTCGCAAATCCGAAGTACTTCAAATTCGGGTGAAGAAGCTATGAATTTAACATAAGCATGTCATTGGAAAAATGTTGTTAATTTTCTACTACTTTTAACTGCATATATTCCACTTATCTAGTACTTTTACAGTTCCGATATTTTAATATCATTTATATGTAAGTAGGGGAAAAATGTATACTTAATAAACTCTTAAGATGTTAATCAAAAGTAGTGCTGCAATAGTAATGAAATTGTGATATTAATGCAGTGATTTCAAAATGCAACTTTATTTTTAAACATTTAAAACCCCTTTAATTAATTAAAAAGCATCACTTTTATAGGAATAAATATAAAAACAAACATTAGAAACGCAAATAAAAAATTCAGTTAAATTCCAGAACAAACAAATATTTTTAGAAATGCAATCCTTTTTAAAAATTTCCGGGACAACTACATTCTATGCAATTATTTAAGAACAAAGGTGCAATTTATAATCTTATTTCATATTTGTACTTCAAAACTACCTTGGATTTAATTAAGATGCAGTTTTTAAAGTATGACTTTTTTTTTTTGCTGGGATTTTAATGGTGGAAAAAATAGTACTCAAAAAAGGAAATACGGGAAATTTGATATTTTTCTTTAGCTTTTTGGTTGTACAACTAGGGATGCAACATCGCTCTGAAAAACATCGATGTTTTCACGATAAGCATCGATGTTAAAAAACATCGGTAAAGCCCTTATGACACTACATTTTTTATTCATTAATTGATATAGAATTGATAGAAAGAAACAGTAAATGTTAGAAAGAGCAAACTAGAAAAAATGTAAACAAAGTTTTTTAGTTTTTTTTGTCTTGTTATGGTTTATGGACATTTGTAATGAAATGCGTGCATATATTTTTAACAAAAGGAACGTTGCGAATTCCTTGAGTTCAAATTTTTAAATTTTTACATTACATTACATAGCCGCGTACTAAGAAAAAACAAACATTAATTGGGGATATAAACAGATAAAAGCGGCTCGACTTCGCACCTAAGTATGCGGACAAATCAATTGTCTTAAATTTAATAATGAAATAAATATTGGCTTTCATTTAAAAATTGCTGATTTTAATAATTAGTATTGTGGTTATTTTGTTGAACTATTTATGGTTTTTAATCCAAATTTTTAATAATTTTAATTAGGCTTAAGTTCATTAAATTTAATTTTCATTAAATTATTTTCATGAAGGAAGGAATTTTACAACATGAAAATTAATTAAAATTGTTATTGATAATCTTTCATTCTTGACCGTGGCCGGGGCTCGAACACGGGCCGGCAGGTTACCATGACATGTTTCGATCGCAACCACTCGATCTCCTCAGATGGATTTGCCGTTTTACACTCGCAGCCATCGACGACTGCTGACGTCAATAGTCAAACATCAATCCTTAAACCAAATTGTATTTTAACCTTTGGTAGATCGAAGTTTGCTTTTTGGATGATTATCCATTTTAATTGATTTTACATGTTCTTCCTTACTTCTGTTTTCTCGTACTTTTGTCAAGAATTTTTCTTGAAGTCCAAAGTACATTTTTGTTTTTTTCATTTTTTTGTCTTTCTTTTTCCTGTTGACCTTTTTCAGCACAACTTGAAGGACAAATGAATACATAGAGCTCGTGCCTTAGCTTTAACAATAATTAGTATTGTGGTTATTTTGTTGAACTATTTATGGTTTTTAATCCAAATTTTTAATAATTTTAATTAGGCTTAAGTTCATTAAATTTAATTTTCATTAAATTATTTTCATGAAGGAAGGAATTTTACAACATGAAAATTAATTAAAATTGTTATTGATAATCTTTCATTCTTGACCGTGGCCGGGGCTCGAACCCGGGCCGGCAGGTTACCATGACATGTTTCGATCGCGACCACTCGATCTCCTCAGATGGATTTGCCGTTTTACACTCGCAGCCATCGACGACTGCTGACGTCAATAGTCAAACATCAATCCTTAAACCAAATTGTATTTTAACCTTTGGTAGATCGAAGTTTGCTTTTTGGATGATTATCCATTTTAATTGATTTTACATGTTCTTCCTTACTTCTGTTTTCTCGTACTTTTGTCAAGAATTTTTCTTGAAGTCCAAAGTACATTTTTGTTTTTTTCATTTTTTTGTCTTTCTTTTTCCTGTTGACCTTTTTCAGCACAACTTGAAGGACAAATGAATACATAGAGCTCGTGCCTTAGCTTTAACAATAATTAGTATTGTGGTTATTTTGTTGAACTATTTATGGTTTTTAATCCAAATTTTTAATAATTTTAATTAGGCTTAAGTTTATTAAATTTAATTTTCATTAAATTATTTTCATGAAGGAAGGAATTTTACAACATGAAAAATAATTAAAATTGTTATTGATAATCTTTCATTCTTGACCGTGGCCGGGGCTCGAACCCGGGCCGGCAGGTTACCATGACATGTTTCGATCGCAACCACTCGATCTCCTCAGATGGATTTGCCGTTTTACACTCGCAGCCATCGACGACTGCTGACGTCAATAGTCAAACATCAATCCTTAAACCAAATTGTATTTTAACCTTTGGTAGATCGAAGTTTGCTTTTTGGATGATTATCCATTTTAATTGATTTTACATGTTTTTCCTTACTTCTGTTTTCTCGTACTTTTGTCAAGAATTTTTCTTGAAGTCCAAAGTACATTTTTGTTTTTTTCATTTTTTTGTCTTTCTTTTTCCTGTTGACCTTTTTCAGCACAACTTGAAGGACAAATGAATACATAGAGCTCGTGCCTTAGCTTTAACAATAATTAGTATTGTGGTTATTTTGTTGAACTATTTATGGTTTTTAATCCAAATTTTTAATAATTTTAATTAGGCTTAAGTTCATTAAATTTAATTTTCATTAAATTATTTTCATGAAGGAAGGAATTTTACAACATGAAAATTAATTAAAATTGTTATTGATAATCTTTCATTCTTGACCGTGGCCGGGGCTCGAACCCGGGCCGGCAGGTTACCATGACATGTTTCGATCGCAACCACTCGATCTCCTCAGATGGATTTGCCGTTTTACACTCGCAGCCATCGACGACTGCTGACGTCAATAGTCAAACATCAATCCTTAAACCAAATTGTATTTTAACCTTTGGTAGATCGAAGTTTGCTTTTTGGATGATTATCTATTTTAATTGATTTTACATGTTCTTCCTTACTTCTGTTTTCTCGTACTTTTGTCAAGAATTTTTCTTGAAGTCCAAAGTACATTTTTGTTTTTTTCATTTTTTTGTCTTTCTTTTTCCTGTTGACCTTTTTCAGCACAACTTGAAGGACAAATGAATACATAGAGCTCGTGCCTTAGCTTTAACAATAATTAGTATTGTGGTTATTTTGTTGAACTATTTATGGTTTTTAATCCAAATTTTTAATAATTTTAATTAGGCTTAAGTTCATTAAATTTAATTTTCATTAAATTATTTTCATGAAGGAAGGAATTTTACAACATGAAAATTAATTAAAATTGTTATTGATAATCTTTCATTCTTGACCAATTAAAATGGATAATCATCCAAAAAGCAAACTTCGATCTACCAAAGGTTAAAATACAATTTGGTTTAAGGATTGATGTTTGACTATTGACGTCAGCAGTCGTCGATGGCTGCGAGTGTAAAACGGCAAATCCATCTGAGGAGATCGAGTGGTTGCGATCGAAACATGTCATGGTAACCTGCCGGCCCGGGTTCGAGCCCCGGCCACGGTCAAGAATGAAAGATTATCAATAACAATTTTAATTAATTTTCATGTTGTAAAATTCCTTCCTTCATGAAAATAATTTAATGAAAATTAAATTTAATGAACTTAAGCCTAATTAAAATTATTAAAAAATTGTTGATTTATTTATTATTTTAAATATCTCTAAATTTTGGAAAAGAATTGTTAAGGTGTACGTACTATTATCTGTGTGATTGTACATACAGTGTAGTGTAAAATACCACCGTTCTTCCGAATGTTCCAAAAAATTATATCTTCGCAAATATCTTCTACATATCTATATGTTGGTATTCAGCAAAAGATCTGCTTTATGTATTTCTTTTATTTATTGCTATTATTGTTAACATTTTCATTCAACTTTTTTATTTTTACTAATTTAGAACACATTTTATAAAATATTTTGTTTTTAAAATTTTATATTAATTTTTGTAAACAAAAGCCAGGGTTATCCACAAACACAAAACCTTTATATGAAAAAATAATAGAAATGTTAGAATATTAATGCATTGGCAATAATGTTGATTCACGAAAGAAAAAAGCTCTTTTTATGTCAAATATGAATAGACGAAAGCTTTTAAATGTTTTTTAAAAACCAAATTTTAAACATAAACGTATTAATACGAAAACTTCAAGTAAGAAGACTTGTGTTTTACAAAAACAGGCTGTAAGTCGGAGTACCGAAACGTTCACTCATTTTTCAGTTATGAGCGTGAGGAAAAAAATATTTTGAATTTCCTCATTCATGAAAAATTAGCAAACAAAAAAATTTAAATGTGAAATTGTCAGATTATAGCGGAAAAATTAAGTAGTAAAGAGGCCTTATAGAAGGCATTTCTGGCGAATTAAAGTTTTCCAGTCGCATTCCAACTGTATTTCTAATTTACACAGTGTGTCATTGGAGACCAAAGTGTTGGCTTCTTGCATCTACTTTAAAGGCTTTCTAAAAGTAATTAAGAATAAAGCTTTATCCCATTATAATTGTTGTTGCTAATAATGCAAAGTGAGTAAATTAAAAATTAAACTTGCTACACATTCCTACATAACTTATCTTAGAATAGGCCTTTTCTTAGAATAGAAAATTTGAATTTGTAAAATATTTTACAAAAGCCATTCTAAAAGAACTTTTAAAATAAGGCAGAGTGGAATAAGTAAAAGTTTATTAAAAAATACAGTTGTTAACCTTCTTTAATGCCTGAAAATCGAAAGCGCTGGTAATTTATCCCGCTGGGCAACACGATAGCATGTGTGTGTTTTTTTTGTAAAATTATTCGTGGCTGGTGAACCAAAATGAATGTGTTGTTTTTTTTGCAGGCAAAAATTATTGGAAAATAAATTAAAAGAACTGCACATATCGTCATCTTAAATGCAGAATAATGTAACATCAAATTTCATAAGTTTACATGCAAAGCAAAAAACTTTGTTAAATGTTAATTATTTGAGATTTAAGGCAATTTTAAATATTTCAGCTAAAAATGCTATAACCGATATATTTTTGAGGAAAAAATATTCACCCTTATTGTGTTTGGCGTATTTAAAATACGCCTACGACTGTTTGGCAATAGATTAAAGAAAATAAGTTCACGTTCTCTTTAATCTATTACCAAACAGTCGTAGGCGTATTTTAAATACGCCAAACACAATAAGGGCGATTATTTTCTAAGTTGTGTGTGTTACGTAATATTAATTTGTAAATTATATTTATTTGACGTATCATTAGCGAAAGTATACATATTATTATTAAGTGAAACAAACATTTAAAATCTATATATATAAAATTGTAACATTACTCACTGATTCATCATCGCACAGCCTAAACGCCTGAAGCTTAAAACTTGAAATTTTGGACCAGCGATTGGTCACTCTCCAAATCGATCCACTTAGACGGGATTTTTGGAAATTCGAATTTTACGGGGTAAAAAAGGGAAAATTCGGTAACCTTATATCTCCAAAACTAAAAGAGATACAAAAAAAAAAACGTAATACTGATCGTTGTTATTTAGAAAACTAAGCGGACAGGTGTCTGGTACCTTTTTTAAATTCGGTAAAAGGGTAAAACCTGAATTTTGGTACTTTCTTAACACCCCATCTATCTTTTGAACCAATAAATATAGAAACAAAGTTAATACCACATTCCAAACTTCTCAAAAAAATACGAATTTGGTACTTTTTCGAAATTTGAACATTTAAGGGGTGAAAATCGTAACTATTTTTTTTACTTATTTTACAAAACCTTTTTCTCCATTCATTGACATATTCGTACTAAATTATGGGCTACCACTACAATACTGAAATTTTTGATATCGCAGCAAAAAAAGCGTTGAAAAAGATGTTATTAAATCACCACAATTCGCAAATCCGAAGTACTTCAAATTCGGGTGAAGAAGCTATGAATTTAACATAAGCATGTCATTGGAAAAATGTTGTTAATTTTCTACTACTTTTAACTGCATATATTCCACTTATCTAGTACTTTTACAGTTCCGATATTTTAATATCATTTATATGTAAGTAGGGGAAAAAATGTATACTTAATAAACTCTTAAGATGTTAATCAAAAGTAGTGCTGCAATAGTAATGAAATTGTGATATTAATGCAGTGATTTTAAAATGCAACTTTATTTTTAAACATTTAAAACCCCTTTAATTAATTAAAAAGCATCACTTTTATAGGAATAAATATAAAAACAAACATTAGAAACGCAAATAAAAAATTCAGTTAAATTCCAGAACAAACAAATATTTTTAGAAATGCAATCCTTTTTAAAAATTTCCGGGACAACTACATTCTATGCAATTATTTAAGAACAAAGGTGCAATTTATAATCTTATTTCATATTTGTACTTCAAAACTACCTTGGATTTAATTAAGATGCAGTTTTTAAAGTATGACTTTTTTTTTTGCTGGGATTTTAATGGTGGAAAAAATAGTACTCAAAAAAGGAAATACGGGAAATTTGATATTTTTCTTTAGCTTTTTGGTTGTACAACTAGGGATGCAACATCGCTCTGAAAAACATCGATGTTTTCACGATAAGCATCGATGTTAAAAAACATCGGTAAAGCCCTTATGACACTACATTTTTTATTCATTAATTGATATAGAATTGATAGAAAGAAACAGTAAATGTTAGAAAGAGCAAACTAGAAAAAATGTAAACAAAGTTTTTTAGTTTTTTTTGTCTTGTTATGGTTTATGGACATTTGTAATGAAATGCGTGCATATATTTTTAACAAAAGGAACGTTGCGAATTCCTTGAGTTCAAATTTTTAAATTTTTACATTACATTACATAGCCGCGTACTAAGAAAAAACAAACATTAATTGGGGATATAAACAGATAAAAGCGGCTCGACTTCGCACCTAAGTATGCGGACAAATCAATTGTCTTAAATTTAATAATGAAATAAATATTGGCTTTCATTTAAAAATTGCTGATTTTAATAATTAGTATTGTGGTTATTTTGTTGAACTATTTATGGTTTTTAATCCAAATTTTTAATAATTTTAATTAGGCTTAAGTTCATTAAATTTAATTTTCATTAAATTATTTTCATGAAGGAAGGAATTTTACAACATGAAAATTAATTAAAATTGTTATTGATAATCTTTCATTCTTGACCGTGGCCGGGGCTCGAACACGGGCCGGCAGGTTACCATGACATGTTTCGATCGCAACCACTCGATCTCCTCAGATGGATTTGCCGTTTTACACTCGCAGCCATCGACGACTGCTGACGTCAATAGTCAAACATCAATCCTTAAACCAAATTGTATTTTAACCTTTGGTAGATCGAAGTTTGCTTTTTGGATGATTATCCATTTTAATTGATTTTACATGTTCTTCCTTACTTCTGTTTTCTCGTACTTTTGTCAAGAATTTTTCTTGAAGTCCAAAGTACATTTTTGTTTTTTTCATTTTTTTGTCTTTCTTTTTCCTGTTGACCTTTTTCAGCACAACTTGAAGGACAAATGAATACATAGAGCTCGTGCCTTAGCTTTAACAATAATTAGTATTGTGGTTATTTTGTTGAACTATTTATGGTTTTTAATCCAAATTTTTAATAATTTTAATTAGGCTTAAGTTCATTAAATTTAATTTTCATTAAATTATTTTCATGAAGGAAGGAATTTTACAACATGAAAATTAATTAAAATTGTTATTGATAATCTTTCATTCTTGACCGTGGCCGGGGCTCGAACCCGGGCCGGCAGGTTACCATGACATGTTTCGATCGCAACCACTCGATCTCCTCAGATGCCGTTTTACACTCGCAGCCATCGACGACTGCTGACGTCAATAGTCAAACATCAATCCTTAAACCAAATTGTATTTTAACCTTTGGTAGATCGAAGTTTGCTTTTTGGATGATTATCCATTTTAATTGATTTTACATGTTTTTCCTTACTTCTGTTTTCTCGTACTTTTGTCAAGAATTTTTCTTGAAGTCCAAAGTACATTTTTGTTTTTTTCATTTTTTTGTCTTTCTTTTTCCTGTTGACCTTTTTCAGCACAACTTGAAGGACAAATGAATACATAGAGCTCGTGCCTTAGCTTTAACAATAATTAGTATTGTGGTTATTTTGTTGAACTATTTATGGTTTTTAATCCAAATTTTTAATAATTTTAATTAGGCTTAAGTTCATTAAATTTAATTTTCATTAAATTATTTTCATGAAGGAAGGAATTTTACAACATGAAAATTAATTAAAATTGTTATTGATAATCTTTCATTCTTGACCAATTAAAATGGATAATCATCCAAAAAGCAAACTTCGATCTACCAAAGGTTAAAATACAATTTGGTTTAAGGATTGATGTTTGACTATTGACGTCAGCAGTCGTCGATGGCTGCGAGTGTAAAACGGCAAATCCATCTGAGGAGATCGAGTGGTTGCGATCGAAACATGTCATGGTAACCTGCCGGCCCGGGTTCGAGCCCCGGCCACGGTCAAGAATGAAAGATTATCAATAACAATTTTAATTAATTTTCATGTTGTAAAATTCCTTCCTTCATGAAAATAATTTAATGAAAATTAAATTTAATGAACTTAAGCCTAATTAAAATTATTAAAAAATTGTTGATTTATTTATTATTTTAAATATCTCTAATTTTTGGAAAGTTAAAGAATTCTTAAGGTGTACGTACTATTATCTGTGTGATTGTACATACAGTGTAGTGTAAAATACCACCGTTCTTCCGAATGTTCCAAAAAATTATATCTTCGCAAATATCTTCTACATATCTATATGTTGGTATTCAGCAAAAGATCTGCTTTATGTATTTCTTTTATTTATTGCTATTATTGTTAACATTTTCATTCAACTTTTTTATTTTTACTAATTTAGAACACATTTTATAAAATATTTTGTTTTTAAAATTTTATATTAATTTTTGTAAACAAAAGCCAGGGTTATCCACAAACACAAAACCTTTATATGAAAAAATAATAGAAATGTTAGAATATTAATGCATTGGCAATAATGTTGATTCACGAAAGAAAAAAGCTCTTTTTATGTCAAATATGAATAGACGAAAGCTTTTAAATGTTTTTTAAAAACCAAATTTTAAACATAAACGTATTAATACGAAAACTTCAAGTGAGAAGACTTGTGTTTTACAAAAACAGGCTGTAAGTCGGAGTACCGAAACGTTCACTCATTTTTCAGTTATGAGCGTGAGGAAAAAAATATTTTGAATTTCCTCATTCATGAAAAATTAGCAAACAAAAAAATTTAAATGTGAAATTGTCAGATTATAGCGGAAAAATTAAGTAGTAAAGAGGCCTTATAGAAGGCATTTCTGGCGAATTAAAGTTTTCCAGTCGCATTCCAACTGTATTTCTAATTTACACAGTGTGTCATTGGAGACCAAAGTGTTGGCTTCTTGCATCTACTTTAAAGGCTTTCTAAAAGTAATTAAGAATAAAGCTTTATCCCATTATAATTGTTGTTGCTAATAATGCAAAGTGAGTAAATTAAAAATTAAACTTGCTACACATTCCTACATAACTTATCTTAGAATAGGCCTTTTCTTAGAATAGAAAATTTGAATTTGTAAAATATTTTACAAAAACCATTCTAAAAGAACTTTTAAAATAAGGCAGAGTGGAATAAGTAAAAGTTTATTAAAAAATACAGTTGTTAACCTTCTTTAATGCCTGAAAATCGAAAGCGCTGGTAATTTATCCCGCTGGGCAACACGATAGCATGTGTGTGTTTTTTTTGTAAAATTATTCGTGGCTGGTGAACCAAAATGAATGTGTTGTTTTTTTTGCAGGCAAAAATTATTGGAAAATAAATTAAAAGAACTGCACATATCGTCATCTTAAATGCAGAATAATGTAACATCAAATTTCATAAGTTTACATGCAAAGCAAAAAACTTTGTTAAATGTTAATTATTTGAGATTTAAGGCAATTTTAAATATTTCAGCTAAAAATGCTATAACCGATATATTTTTGAGGAAAAAATATTCACCCTTATTGTGTTTGGCGTATTTAAAATACGCCTACGACTGTTTGGCAATAGATTAAAGAAAATAAGTTCACGTTCTCTTTAATCTATTACCAAACAGTCGTAGGCGTATTTTAAATACGCCAAACACAATAAGGGCGATTATTTTCTAAGTTGTGTGTGTTACGTAATATTAATTTGTAAATTATATTTATTTGACGTATCATTAGCGAAAGTATACATATTATTATTAAGTGAAACAAACATTTAAAATCTATATATATAAAATTGTAACATTACTCACTGATTCATCATCGCACAGCCTAAACGCCTGAAGCTTAAAACTTGAAATTTTGGACCAGCGATTGGTCACTCTCCAAATCGATCCACTTAGACGGGATTTTTGGAAATTCGAATTTTACGGGGTAAAAAAGGGAAAATTCGGTAACCTTATATCTCCAAAACTAAAAGAGATACAAAAAAAAAACGTAATACTGATCGTTGTTATTTAGAAAACTAAGCGGACAGGTGTCTGGTACCTTTTTTAAATTCGGTAAAAGGGTAAAACCTGAATTTTGGTACTTTCTTAACACCCCATCTATCTTTTGAACCAATAAATATAGAAACAAAGTTAATACCACATTCCAAACTTCTCAAAAAAATACGAATTTGGTACTTTTTCGAAATTTGAACATTTAAGGGGTGAAAATCGTAACTATTTTTTTTACTTATTTTACAAAACCTTTTTCTCCATTCATTGACATATTCGTACTAAATTATGGGCTACCACTACAATACTGAAATTTTTGATATCGCAGCAAAAAAAGCGTTGAAAAAGATGTTATTAAATCACCACAATTCGCAAATCCGAAGTACTTCAAATTCGGGTGAAGAAGCTATGAATTTAACATAAGCATGTCATTGGAAAAATGTTGTTAATTTTCTACTACTTTTAACTGCATATATTCCACTTATCTAGTACTTTTACAGTTCCGATATTTTAATATCATTTATATGTAAGTAGGGGAAAAAATGTATACTTAATAAACTCTTAAGATGTTAATCAAAAGTAGTGCTGCAATAGTAATGAAATTGTGATATTAATGCAGTGATTTTAAAATGCAACTTTATTTTTAAACATTTAAAACCCCTTTAATTAATTAAAAAGCATCACTTTTATAGGAATAAATATAAAAACAAACATTAGAAACGCAAATAAAAAATTCAGTTAAATTCCAGAACAAACAAATATTTTTAGAAATGCAATCCTTTTTAAAAATTTCCGGGACAACTACATTCTATGCAATTATTTAAGAACAAAGGTGCAATTTATAATCTTATTTCATATTTGTACTTCAAAACTACCTTGGATTTAATTAAGATGCAGTTTTTAAAGTATGACTTTTTTTTTTGCTGGGATTTTAATGGTGGAAAAAATAGTACTCAAAAAAGGAAATACGGGAAATTTGATATTTTTCTTTAGCTTTTTGGTTGTACAACTAGGGATGCAACATCGCTCTGAAAAACATCGATGTTTTCACGATAAGCATCGATGTTAAAAAACATCGGTAAAGCCCTTATGACACTACATTTTTTATTCATTAATTGATATAGAATTGATAGAAAGAAACAGTAAATGTTAGAAAGAGCAAACTAGAAAAAATGTAAACAAAGTTTTTTAGTTTTTTTTGTCTTGTTATGGTTTTTTTTCAGGGATGGCGTTGAGAATTTTTAAAAATGTACCAACAACCTTTCAAAATTGCACTTTTTTACCCTAATTGTACTAAAAGATTTTTTTAGTTGAAATTAATTTTATTTATGTTCATAAAAAACACCACAAAAAGGTATTATAAATCTTTGTTTAAAAAGTATCAACAAAAAAGTACAATTGAAACAACTTCGCCATCCCTGTTTTGTTTATTTTATTAAATGTTGCCAACTTTTTGTTTATGAGAAAATGAAAAACAAAAAGCGGTAAATCGCTGAAGTTGCCCATAAACCGCTGATTCAGCAACACTTTTCATATTTCAAGCTTGAAATGTCAAATTTAAGTTAAACAATTTTACATTTTTTTTGACATAACTTCATTTTTTATCGATAACTTTGGTAAAGTTTTTGACAGTTTGCCATTTATCTTAATACAGCTCAACTCTTTGCACTTGGTAAATTTTTGTATTACATTATATTTGTACTGTTCACCAAAACTTGAACAATGCATTAAAAATGTAGTGTCATAAGGGCTTAAAAAACACGATACATCGATGTTTAAAACTACAGTCGGGCCTCGACTATCCGTTATGGTCGGGACCAGAAGCATTACGGATAATCGGTTTTCATGGTTAATCGAATAACAATTTTGATTATACAGTTTTTTTAATATTTTAATTATTTAACAAGTGAACATTGGTGTACATACATATTTACATTAAACAAACTAATTCAAGAAGTTTATGTACATTTTTAAATTAAATAAGTATGTAAACATTAAATTTTCTACTGAAAACATGAAGCAAAAAAAAAGGACATTAAGCAAAAAAAGAATACAATTTCTTAATAAAAAGTCGTGTAATAGAGGTAATCACGGTTAATCGAAGCAAACAATTTGAAAACATTACAATCAAAATCCAATAGACTGATCTTTGGCCATCACGGTTAATCGGGGTTACCGATATAAAACATCCATTAGCAATAGGCCTAATTCTTCTTATTCAAACTACTTTAATCTGCTTAACTTCAGGATTAATAACAAAAAGATTTTGATTTTCTTATATTTTATTCTTAACTTTTATAGGAGGAATATTAGTATTATTTATTTATGTAACTTCTTTAGCCTCAAATGAAATATTTACTTTTTCAATAAAATTATTAATTATTTCGTTACTAATTTTTTTAACAATAATTATTTCTTTAATATTTATTGATAAAAATATTTTTATAAATTATCAAAATAGAGAAATTAAATCAATTTTTGATAGAAATTCTTTCATTTTAGAAAATTCATTATCTTTAAATAAACTATACAATTATCCAACTAATATATTAAAAATTTTATTAATAAATTATCTATTAATTACATTAATTGCAGTAGTAAAAATTACTAAATTATTTAAAGGACCTCTACGACCCATATTTAACTAATGAATAAACCTTTACGAACTAAACACCCAATTTTAAGAATTGCAAATAATGCATTAATTGATCTTCCAGCTCCAATTAATATTTCAACTTGATGAAATTTCGGATCTTTATTATTTTTATGTTTAATAATTCAAATCTTAACTGGATTATTTTTAGCTATACATTATACAGCAGAT
The DNA here is from genome assembly GCA_963931875.1 of Pollenia griseotomentosa. Taxonomy (NCBI): domain Eukaryota; kingdom Metazoa; phylum Arthropoda; class Insecta; order Diptera; family Polleniidae; genus Pollenia; species Pollenia griseotomentosa. The sequence goes on along the minus strand of OZ007564.1, from coordinate 106,290,039 downwards.
ATTAATATAGCATTTAACAGAGTTAACCATATCTGTCGAGATGTTAATTATGGATGATTACTACGAACTATACATGCTAATGGTGCATCATTTTTTTTTATTTGTATTTATTTACATGTAGGGCGTGGAATTTATTATGGATCATATTTATTTACCCCTACATGATTAGTTGGTGTAATAATTTTGTTCCTAGTAATAGGAACAGCTTTTATAGGATATGTTTTACCTTGAGGTCAAATATCATTCTGAGGAGCTACCGTAATTACTAATTTATTATCAGCTATTCCTTATTTAGGAATTGATTTAGTTCAATGAGTATGAGGAGGATTCGCAGTAGACAACGCTACATTAACTCGATTCTTTACCTTTCATTTTATTTTACCATTTATTGTTTTAGCTACTACAATAATTCATATTTTATTTCTTCATGAAACAGGATCAAATAACCCAATAGGATTAAATTCTAATATTGATAAAATCCCCTTTCACCCTTACTTCACTTATAAGGACATTGTTGGATTTATCATTATAACAATACTTCTATTTTTATTAGTACTAATTAATCCTTACTTACTAGGAGATCCTGATAATTTTATTCCTGCTAATCCTTTAGTAACACCAATTCACATTCAACCTGAATGATATTTTTTATTTGCATACGCCATTTTACGATCAATCCCTAATAAATTAGGAGGAGTAATTGCATTAGTTCTATCAATTGCAATTTTAGCTATTCTTCCATTTTATCATTTAAGTAAATTCCAAGGAATTCAATTTTATCCTATTAATCAAATTTTATTTTGAATAATAGTAATTACAGTAATATTATTAACATGAATTGGAGCACGCCCTGTCGAAGAACCATATATTTTAATTGGACAAATTTTGACTGTTATTTATTTTTCTTATTTTTTAATAACTCCTATAATTAATTAATGATGAGATAATTTATTAAATTAAGTTAATGAGCTTGAAATAAGCGTATGTTTTGAAAACATAAGATAGAACTTAATATTCTATTAACTTTACTAAAATAAATTCATTATAGTAAAAATATTAAAAAAATCTTAAACCCAATAAAAAATAATAAAAAATTTAATGAAAATGGTAAAAATCTCTTTCAAGCAAGATATATTAATTTATCATAACGGAATCGTGGTAAAGTTCCTCGAACTCAAATAAATATAAAAGAAACAAAAGTTAATTTTATATAAAATATAAAAGAAAAAACATCACCTCCCAAAAATATTATACAAAATAATATACTTATAAATAAAATTCTTGCATATTCAGCTAAAAAAATTAAAGCAAATCCTCCTCTTCTATATTCAACGTTAAATCCTGAAACTAATTCAGATTCACCTTCAGCAAAATCAAAAGGAGTTCGATTAGTTTCAGCTAAAGAAATTCTAAACCAAACTAAAGATATTGGAAATATAATAAATAAAAATCAAATAAATATCTGATATTTATAAAATATTAATATATTATAACCACCAATTAAAAAAACAAATCTTAACAAAACTAAAGCTAAACTAACTTCATAAGAAATAGTTTGAGCTACTGGTCGTAATCCTCCTAATAAAGCATAATTTGAATTAGAAGATCAACCCGCAATCATTACTGTATAAACCCCTAAACTAGTACAGCATAAAAAAAATAGCAACCCTAAATTAAAAGAAAATAATTTAACAAAAAAGGGTATACATAATCATAACAATAAAGATAAAAATAAAGAAAAAATTGGAGAAAAATAATAAGAAATATAATTAGACAACAAAGGATAAGTTTGTTCTTTAGTAAATAATTTAATTGCATCACAAAAAGGTTGCGGAATTCCTGCAATCCCAACTTTATTAGGACCTTTACGAATTTGAATATATCCTAAAATTTTTCGTTCTAAAAGAGTTAAAAAAGCCACTCTTACTAGAACAAAAATAATTAATAGTAATCTTCCAATAATTAATAATAAATTTTCTATAAAAATCAAGTACTATTTGTAATATAAATTACATAAATAAATTCTAAATTTATTGCACTAATCTGCCAAAATAGTAATAATAAGTTAATTATATTCAACTAAAAAATAATAATTTATTAAATATTAGGTCCTTTCGTACTGAAATATTTTCATTATTTAAAGATAGAAACCAACCTGGCTTACGCCGGTCTGAACTCAGATCATGTAAGAATTTAAAAGTCGAACAGACTTAAACTTTAAGCGGCTACACCTAAAATTATATCTTAATTCAACATCGAGGTCGCAATCTTTTTTATCGATATGAACTCTCCAAAAAAATTACGCTGTTATCCCTAAAGTAACTTATTTTTATAATCGTTAATAACGGATCAATTATTCATAAATTAATGATTTTTAAAATTAAAAGTTTATTAAATTTTAATATCACCCCAATAAAATATTATTAATTATTATAACAAAATTTATCTATAAAATTATAATAATCTAAATATAAAGATTTATAGGGTCTTCTCGTCTTTTAAATTTATTTTAGCTTTTTTACTAAAAAATAAAATTCTATTATAAATTTTACTGAAACAGTTAATATCTCTTAAAATCTTAAGGCCCAACTATAATATACATATGCTTGCATAAGCTTTTGTCAAAAATTAACAAAAAGCCTGTCAAATGCATTCAAAAACACAAAAACAAAGTGCAATCTGTTTCGCATTTTGCTTAAGCAAATGAAAGATTTATAAAACTAAACAAAAAGTTTCCATAAGTGCAATATGGTTTGACAAATATGATTTTTATGTATTCGCACAGTTGCTTGAACCAACTTAAGCAACTTAATACATACATATAGTTATGCAATGCACAGTAAGCATGCATGTACATTAGGCCGGGTCGATTTGTGGGGAGGCAAAAAAATCGCCCATGGCTCAGTGAAAATCATATTCTAGGGATCAAAATAAGAAACTTTGTCGAAGGAACCATACCTCTAAAACGAATTCTACTACCCCCCAAACTGTTGACTTTTGTCCCGTAGGGTCAAGTTTTGAAAAATCCCACTTTGACCCATTTAGTGTGCCCCAATCGAGTCCAAATGTATGACCGACCCCCACTAACTTTGGAAGGCCGATCCACCCATGCCAGTGGCACACCCCCTGGAACTCCCCTGAGGGTTCCCCATACAAAAATTTCAAAAAATCACCATTTTTGGCACTTTATTTTATTATTTTTATTTATTTTATTTATTTTTATTATTTTATTTTTTTTTTTTCTCTTTAGAAATTTATTTAGTCAGAACATATGTAAATGAAAAAATTAATTTAACTTAGTAATAGAAAAGAAAATAAAAAAAATTACTGTTTGAAGTCTTTTTTGCTTTCAAGTCTGGGCAATTTCACACGGCTCTCTATGTCGTCGCCATAACAGCCTCTAAATTTTCCGGTATAACTCGTTTGGAAACGCTAGCTAGCAATTGAACGTGTCGTTCTGTTCCTTGTATGTGTGATGGAATTTTTGGATCATTAAACGGTTTATCTTGATTTAAATATTCTTTCAAAGTATTGTATGGAATGCTTCGCGTGAATGGTGGTTCAAATACGTCATTTATGTCATTCATATTGATCATTTCCGTGTAACTTGTGCAATTAAAGTTTATATCTGGTTTTTTATAAGCTCTAAGTCCCGTTGGGTCGTCAACCATCGGTTCGATAGCGTAGAATTATCTTGATAGCACAGTCGCGCTTTTCTTTGTTATCATCAAACAACATTGATAACAAGATATTTTCCGAATGCGCATAATATGAATTATCTGTAATTACTTTATTGACAATTTTGCATAAACGAGGTTCTAGAAATCTTGACCAACTAATGAATTTGAAAAATAATCTACTACCGTACACGACAGACTTGTGCAATTAAAGTTTATATCTGGTTTTTTATAAGCTCTAAGTCCCGTTGGGTCGTCAACATCGGTTCGATAGCGTAGAATTATCTTGATAGCACAGTCGCGCTTTTCTTTGCTATATTTTCAAGATATTTTCCGAATGCGCATAATATGAATTATCTGTAATTACTTTATTGACAATTTTGCGTAAACGAGGTTCTAGAAATCTTGACCAACTAATGAATTTGAAAAATAATCTACTACCGTACACGACAGAGCTGTAATACTTGATATTGAAGTACATTGGCACATAACATGTAATTATAAATTCAACCAGTATTCTTAAATTTGCATCTGGATTTTCCGTTGTCACATATAATCGTAATAGTCTAGCGGCCTTGGTGAGCCACCGAGAATGTACAATTTTCCCTGGTTTGATGTTAGCCAGATCCACTGAAACCACGCCGCTAGAAATTGCATGGGCCATGTCGTATAAGTACCTGGAATCGGTGGAAAATTCAATTTTTTCTGGAGCAGGGGCATATTTTTCAACTCAATTTTCTGAAAGCCGTCCACCACCTGAAAATATATAAAAATAAAACAATTAAAAACGGTTGACAATTATAATAAATGAGTGGTAGCAATAACTTACCGGAAGAGTTTCACAAGTTTCGATTTGACGGCTCAATTTTCCGGTTGCCGATCTTGGTCCAGTGCTGGTTGATTTATCCAAAGCTTCAAACAAATGCCGAAACGGAAGTTCGTTTTTATTTATTTATTTTTTATTAAAGTCTATGGAATAATCCTTACAGACTAATTTAAATATAATTTATACAAAATATAATTAAGAAATTACAAATGATTTAACAAAAAAAAAAAAATATAAATGAAATTTTTACATATGAAAATTAAAATATAATAAATGTTTTAGGTTATTGTATTTAAGTGTAATATAATATCTCTTTTCACGATTTCCAAACTTTTATTAAAATCTATAAATGGATACAATAAATTGAATTCATCACAGATTCTGCGAAATGGATCAAAATTAGCATAGTTTGTGCTGTAATATTTTATGCTTAGGATATTGTAATTTCTTAAAGATCGAAGAGGAAAATGTAAATTTATTTTGCTAAGAAGAAATTCGGAATGAAGACTACCGTGTATTAGTTTTAACAAAAAAGTAACATTTAACATATGTCTACGACTTTTTAATGTCGGCAACTTAATAAGGGCAAGGCGATGTTCGTATGATGGCAACCTTATGTTAGGGTTCCAACGCAAACCACGAAGACAAAACAACAGAAACTGTTTTTGAACTGACTCAATTTTGTTAGAGTGAACTTGATATTGAGGGTCCCAAACAACAGATCCATATTCAAGAATTGGTCTAACTAAGGTAGTAAACAATTGCTTTGTTGTATATGGATCGGAAAACTCCTTAGACCAACGTTTAATGAACCCAAGTACTCCAGTAGCCTTATTGACTGTTAACAATATGTGTCTTTTAAAGTCTAATTGTGTATCCAAAAGTACGCCAAGATCATTAAAGTTATCAACCAAATCTAGAACTATATTATTCATAATATAGCTCCCATTTATTGGACTTGATCTTGTAAAAATCATATATTTACATTTTTTCGCATTAAGATCCATTAAGTTAATGCTACACCAGGTAATTAAATTATTAATATCATTCTGCAAAAGAACTTGCTGATCAGAGTTGTTGAAGGAAATAAATAGTTTCACATCATCTGCATACATTAAAGTTTTTGAGTGTTTGATTGCAGAAGGAAGATCATTTATGAATAGTGTAAATAGGAGGGGCCCTAGGTGACTACCCTGAGGAACACCTGATATTACATTTATACATTTTGAACATGAATGACGAAATTTAACAGATTGTGTTCTGCCTTTTAAGTATGAACCAAGCCATTTAAGAAGCGATAAACTAAAACCCATCCGATCAAGCTTAAACAGCAAAAGATCATGATTAACTTTATCAAACGCCTTACTAAAATCGTTATATATAACATCCGATTGCATGCCATTAACAAACCCTTCATTTACCCAAGTTGTCAACTCTAGAAGATTCGTAGCCGTAGAGCATGATTTACGAAATCCATGTTGTGTTGGAGATAACATAGATGATGTGTGATGCGACAGTGTATCATATATAAGTTTTTCAAATAATTTTGGAATAACACTTAATTTAGCTATGCCTCTATAATTTGAAATATTAGCTTTAGATCCAGATTTAAACAGTGGAATTATAAACGATTCTTTCCAAATTGAAGGAAAATAACCCGTCTTAAGAGATAAATTATATATATAAGTCAATGGTATGTATAATATTTGTGAGCATTGCTTTAAAATACAGCTGGGAACGCCGTCTGGGCCAGCAACGTTTGAGGATTTTAGCTTAGCTAGGGCGTTTAAGACGGTTTGTTGGCTAATGGATGGTATAGAAAAAGTTGTGGATTCAATGATTGTGTACGAATAGTGATAGTTAAATGATGACGAAGAGTAAGTTGATGCAAAAAAGTCAGCAAACATATTACTAATTGACTTATCGTCCGAAGATTCTGAATCACCATATTTCATAATCGAGGGATATTCAGCCGATCGTCTTTTAGAATTAACGAATTTATAAAATGTTTTTGGGTCCTTTTTGAAATTATTTCTTATTTTATCCAAATAGTTTTTATAAGCTAATTGATTAGCAATATTATATTCAGATCTTGATATTGAGTACTTTGCAAAACACAACAACGTTCCATATTTTTTATAACTTTTATACAATTTATTTTTCCTGTTTTTAAGCCGAGATATGAATTTTGTGTTCCAGGGGGGACCATTAGCTTTAGAAGGAAACACACTAGGTACAGATGCCAAAAAACATTCATTAAGTATATGGTAAAATGTCTTTAAACAGAGGTCCAAATCATTTTTACAATTGTTGAGTACACCTATCCAATCAATTTGAGACATTTGACATTGAAGGTTCTCGTAATTTGTACGTTTAAAACAAAATATTTTATTGCGCTGAGATGTGTTTTTCTTCTGAATAGGATAGGAGCATAAGCACGATATTTCCATTGTTGGGTGGTATATATCCTCAGGGTTAGAAATTGGGGGATGGCGCAGTATAGAAAAGTCAGATGAATCGTTCACAAATATAAGATCCAACATTCTATCACATGAATTTTTAATCGTGTTGACTTGAAAAAGACAATTATTAAACAAACTATTGATAAACTCTGCTGATGAATCCGAAGAGCGAGCTGGAACTAAATGATTAGAATCCGGAACACCAATCCAATCTACAGATGGCATATTGAAGTCACCAATTACAACTATTAAATCAGACGATTTTAATTTTCTCAAAATTATATCAACAACTTTCAGATGATCTTCATATATAGAGGAATCCGAATGAGGCGGAATATACGAGCAAATAATATAAATAGATTTATTATTAACTTTTGTTAAAACACATATAACTTCAATATGCAAAAAATCATTTAAAATAATTTCTTCAGATGAAAACTCACTTAAAACGGCAATTAATACACCACCACCGGTTTTTTTTACTTTATTATCAGCTTGTTCGCCACCCTGTTTTTTATTAGATTGATTTTGCTCGGATTGTTTTTTATCACATACATTTACACAACTTTCTCTATCTTTTCTAAAAATTTGATACTTAGGACAAAAAATTTCAGAGTTATTGACCTTTTTACTGAGCCATGTCTCTGTGAATACAATTATATGGTTGCTTAAGCCAAAGCTGTTACAGTAAATGGATGATAGTTTAGAATTTATGCCTCTTACATTTTGATAAACAATGGAAATTAGTTTTTTGGAATTGTATCTACGGATTTTGGGAGGCGAGCCATATCATCCTCTCTATACACAAATTCTCTTATTAAAGCATTTTTAGGCCAAAAGGCACGGTCAAAAATTTTTGGGAATAAATCTTCAGGAACTATTATTTTGAAAGATGCTCTATTTCTGGAATTCATTTTATAAACGATTATATCATCTGGAACACAGTTTTGAATGTTTGCCAGCACGTGGTGCTTCATCTCATCTGTGGTTGTATCTTGTGCAAAACGAGTAGCGAATATAGTTTTTTTCAATGGAATAGTTCTTAGTTCTCTAGGAGCGAATGATGATCCAGTGACTCCTGTATGATTAATATTACCAGCCATTGATGTATGCGGCTTAGGAGATGACCCATCAAAATTAATCAACCGAGCAGAATTTTGAGCACCAGTACTCAAATTCTGCCCATTAGTAAATGATGATGTGTTAGCATTTGAAGTTATCGAAGAAGCATTATTAAAAGATAGAGGAATAGCAGTTTCAGGCATGAATGGAGTCTCAGTAAGCAAATTAATGGGAGTCTGAACATCCTTAGCAGTTGTAAGTGTCGGAAAAGCAGTATTTTTATTTGAAGTAGGTATCGGTTTATTAATTAATATTTCCACATTATTCGCGGGTGGATTTTTCGCGGGTGGATTATTATTAGCAATTGCAGTATTCGGAAAACCAGTATCATAAGCATTATCTTTATTTAAGAATCTTGGTGATTTACGACGATTTGGAGACGGTGGTTGGAGTTCATCTAATGACTTAAAGTCATCAAATAACTTTCCATAAGAATTGACTTGCTCAGATAAATTACTTAGATTTTTTTGAATTTCCATAAAATGCTTTTTTTTGCTTTGAAAGAAGCGGTAAAAATCGGCACCAATTTTTTGACATTCATTACACCGCCAATGCAAGTTCTTATGCTTCGATATTGATTCAGCCACTAAGACAGATAAGCCACTACACTTAAAATGACATAAACCATGGCAAAGCCAGCAAATAATCATTCTCTCATCATAACCTTCCAAAGAACAGCCTTTTTTTACACATTCCATTATAAAGGGATTTATTTACTTTTATTGGGAAACTAAAAAATTTATACAAGTGGCAGCACTGTTTAATTGTCAATTTACTTATTGAATTCTATTGTTTTGTTATACTTAAAATTGTATGCAGTTGTTGTTGTTGTTTGCTATTAAAATTTTCTGTTTCTTTTTATGCTTTGTTTCTTTTGATTTGAGCTTATTGTTTTTAAATGTAAATTGTTATTGTTGTAAATCACTGTATTTAGTAAGAAAAAATGTTTTTGCTATTTTTAATTTTATGATTGTTTATTAAAACGATTTATTTTGCTATTTTTTTTTTAAATAAGGTATAAAAACAATTTAGTTTTTTAGACTTTTTTATATAAATCAGAAATTTTAGGTATTTAGTTTATAATAAATTAACAAAAAATACGGAGCACAATTTCAATGCGACTTTTCACTTTGGTTATGGTTGCCAAATCATCAAATCAAATCGTTGAAGTGTAGAAGGCAAACGAACCAATACAATGGTCTTTTTATAATTCCACCGTTTGGGCCAGTGTTTGTTGGCTCAGCGTCAGTGCATATGCCAATTAATGCATCCAGTGATATATTTTTATCGTTGAAAAAAAATCATTTAATTTGGTTGTTTTGTATTCAGCGGTTTCATGTTCCAGTCTTACTTAACCAATCAATTCAGAATTCGGTTCTCTCAAAATAACAAGATGAGGTTCTTTTACCATCCTAGTATGATACTTCTCATCAATGGTATCTTTCGTTAAAGTATCATCTTTTCTACCATCGAATGAAAATGCTAACAAATTGGTATCATCTAACCGTTTGCGAAGCACTTCTTGTCTGCATTTCTCTTTTTCTCGGCGAACTTTCGATTTATCCATGATGAGAGGTTTGCCATGGATATCTTTCATTTTAAAATCGGAAAAGAGCGGTTCCCATTGCTGATGCTACTCTATCAGGCACACCAAATCTGTCACATACGAAGGCAAAGTTAAAACAATCGTATCTCTGTGTGTATTGTGAACTTGTGCTTATATCCAAATCTTCTTGAACCGGTGGCGGTGCGTATGTTGAATCATCGGGATCTTGGTATGTTGGCATTGATGACATAGACGTTGCTCCTTGCTCTTCAATTTCCATCGCAAATCCATCCATTGTTAGTCTTCTCTCATTATGTTGATCGTGCATAAACTCTTTGAAGCGTTCGGGAAGCAAACCGCATGCACATGGAGCTGCCTTCAAATCGCATTTACATGTTCCAATGAAAAAAATTGTTGATTTTACATACTCTGTAAATTGTTGGGGTTTGTTTCTTCTCTTGATTTGCTCTTGATATTTGTCAAGCAATCTATGCAATTTATTACATACACTTTTTTCAGCATTATTTCCATACCAAGTTTTTCCCAAATTCCAATCAACTTATCTTGTACTTAAATAGTGAATGCTTTATAGGAAAACTTTTTTTGTTCGCTCAAGTAAAAATAATATTTCAAGATATCCAGATGGGTTGGTAAATTAAGACCAGTCAAATCAGTAGACACACCAAAAACTGAAACATCATGCCTCATTGGGTTTTCGATAGTTGTTGATGTTGTTATTGCTTCATCTTGCGGTGTAGAGGACGGTGGATTCATTGTAAACTTTTTGATTTGGAATGATTTTTTTTTAAATATTTTTTATCTGAAATTAGCACTGCACACTTTGAGTTCTTCACAACGACTTAATGAATTCACAAAAACTGTTGCGTTATATATGGTCTACGAGACGAGGTAATAAGAATGAAATGGTAATTTCAATTCTACCTGTAACCGATTTTGTTGTCAAAACTGCCCATAAAGTACTTAAATGTAAATTAAACGTTAATCTGACCACAAATTCTGTTAAGCAAGTGCGCCTTTTGTTACTTCTGGAAAATCCTTTATGATAATTTTATGCTCAATTCTACCTGAAACCGATTTTGCTTAAGTAAGTTTACGACATGCAGCTGTGTCTTGTGGTGGCTTAAAAAACCCACACAACCTATTTTACGACCTGCAACAGAACGACACGTTCAATTGCTAGCTAGCGTTTCCAAACGAGTTATACCGGAAAATGTAGAGGCTGTTATGGGGACGACATTAGAGAGCCGTGCGAAATTGCCAGACTTGAAAGCAAAAAAGACTTCAAACAGTAATTTTTTTTATTTTCTTTTCTATTACTTAGTTAAATTAATTTTTTCATTTACATATGTTCTGACTAAATAAATTTCTAAAGAGAAAAAATAAATAAAATAATAAAAAATAATAAAATAAAGTGCCAAAAATGGTGATTTTTTGAAATTTTTGTATGGGGAACCCTCAGGGGAGTTCCAGGGGGTGTGCCACTGGCATGGGTGGATTGTACAAACATATATACGTACTTTGTATGGCTATCAGGGGTTTGTTGGAAAACGGAAACATAAACGCAAGAATTTGGGAGGTCGTTTTTAATACACTTTTAATAAAATATTTTTAATTTTTGTTTTAAAATTCTGTTTAATAGAGAAATATTGGTGTAATATTTGTCATAAAATTCTTATATTACAGAAATCTTATTAAAAACCGACATTTGAAATTCTTGATTTTAACGTATGCTTTGAAAAACACTTTTTTATATTTTTAAATAAAAGGTTTAATTGAAAAATAAAAATTAAAATTGGTAAAAATATTAAATTAATGAAAATATTAAATGGACGATGTCGATGTTTTTTAAGTTTTGACGACGATGTATCGATGTTAACATTGATGTTTATGAATGATACATCGATGTTTTCTAAACATCGATGTATCGTTTGCATCCCATTGTACAACTGGTATTTTTTTAATTATCGTTAATATTGGCCCTAACAACATAAGATTCAACATGAAATGTCCTGAGTGGATAATAATCTATTGCGGAACTGTTTGGTACTTTTTTGTTCTTTAACTGGTACTTTTTGAATTTCCGTTAGTATTGGACCTAGAAACATAAAATTCAAGATGCAATGTCCTGGGTGGATAAGAGGGAACTTTTTGGTACTTTTTTTATTTTTTGACTGGTATTTTGTATAGAATTGAACTTAGAAACACAAAATTATAGGTTAAATTTGTTAAATCCTAGGAAAATAAACTTTGGCATAAAAATATGTTTATGAAAGAAAAGGCCCGATAACAAAGTATCGGGTTAAATGATAGAATTTAAACAAGTTAAAACCTGGAAAAATAAACTTTGACACACAAAGTAGTGGGTTAAATGCTAGTATTAAAAATATGTGTTAAATTACCGGAAAAATAGAATATATATATGATAATCACAGGATTAATATTTTTCTTTTTTCCTTAAATAATTCATTAATTTTTACAATTTCATCATTAAAATTATTAAAAAATTCTTTTTAATACTTTAAAGAAATATAAATTTGTTAAGTGTGAACTTAGCATAACAAAACATAAATTTTCAGACCCCAGATTCTTTCGGCTTCCGAAATATGGCGTCATAAAAGATGTGAGAAATGTTAAAAAATCACAAAGGTCTCCTTACAAAAGGGGATAGAACGTTTGAACTATGCATGATAATTTAGTTTTTTTTTGGTATCGTTTTAAATGATACGCATATTGTGTTTTTTAAGAAAAGGTCAAAGGTAATTTTTTGGGGTCTTGAGTTCAAAGGTCCATATATGGAAAAGTATATTTTTTAAAATTCTTAAAGAAATATATGTCAAGTATTAAACCCTCTTCTACATTTGCAGAAAATTTAAAGGTGGAGACCAGAGGTCCAAGTCGATCGGCCCCAAGCCAGCTTAGCGCCGCCGCTGGGTTTTTTTTCTTAGCATAAGCCGCCGCCGAAAAGTCCAGCTAGTTTCGGCTTAGATTTTAAGCCGACTTAACCAGCTTAGCCGAAAATTTTTTTTTGTTAGACATTTAAAAATTATAACCCTGGGCTTTGAAGATATGTATATCTCGTTATTTTCGCAACAATTTTACATTATAAAGTTATTTACTATAATAACACAAAGAAATATTTTTGAAGTTCGGCAAAAAGGTTTAAAGTTAGAAAAATCCATTTTAACTTTCTGATTAGGTTTAACTCAATTTTTTTCTCTTTTGTTTGGTGTCAATGACTTTAATCTTTAATGCTTTCAATTGTTATCATTTGCTTTTTAGAAAATACGTCAATTAAAAAAGGCAAATCTATAATTTTCAATTCAGCAACACGAAACACTAGAGTTTCTGACTTAAGAGTTTTTTTCCAAACTTCAGAGATAGGTATAAAAAGTTATTTTTCTACACAAAGTGCGAGTAAAATTGTAGAAAATTCATCAGGGTCAGAAAATGAAGAGCTTTCCAATTATAATAATCTTTTGAGTTATTTTGGATTTATAGAATATTTTAAAAAACTTCTGCAATAGAGAAGCTTAGTAGAAAAAGGGGAAAGCACATGTGATGTCTCCAATTGCGGATATTTTTTTGTTAATTCTTGAATTGGCAAGAGACCGATACTTGAAAAATATAAATTCAGCAAGATATGTTTTAAGCAAATAAATATTATTTTTTTAAACCCTTCAACGAAGGTAAAAAGGTTTGTTTTTAAATTTAAGAAAATTAATTAATTTAACATCGGCTTCAGCCGGCTTTTAGCCGCCGCCGGCTAGTTTTCTGCAAGCCGCCGCCGCCGAGAATTATATATCGGCTTGGACCTCTGGTGGAGACTCGATTGGTGTCAGAGTTATAGACCAGAACGTGCTCCTAAGTATGGTTTGTCTTCAAAAATCCCTTGTTGTTGTTCTATTTTTATTACTTTTTTTATTATATCTGGAGAACGGCAAGAGCCAAAGTTTCCAAATTAAGTACACACATTTGGGTTATCAATACACACCATCCTACAAAATGTTGCCGGGATTGGAGAAGTAGGTACCTCCCGTACAAAAAATATCAAAAATTGTATTAGAACCTGAATTTTTGGATATAACCTATGGTCACGCCTTAGATGTATATTAAAAGATCGGAAATCTTTAGTAGAAAATATTATCTGAAAAACTAGGAAAAATCGGTTCAGATACAAAAAAGTTATGACCAAAATATAATTTTTTTTTGAAAATACCAGAATCTGAACTGATTTTTCCGAGTTTTTCTCGGTTATAAAATTGCTTTTAAATCTCAAATAATTACCATCTTACAAAGTTCTTTGCTTCGCATGTAAACTTATGAAATGTGATGTTACATTATTGTGCATTTAAGATGACGATATGTGCAGTTCTTTTGATTTTATTTTTAATAATGTTTGCCTACAAAAAAACCAACAGACACTTTGGCTGGTTGCCTTTACCAAAAATATTTTATACAAACCAAATTCACACACAGGCATTTCGTGCTGTAGTCATTCAAACTGTAGAGCAACAACAACATTACTAGTGAGGAGCGTCACTTAAACTTTTGTTTCTTCATTCTTCATGACTGAAGAAAGGCAAATTTGTTTTTTCCTCAACAAAATTAATGAATTGGCGAAATTTTAACAAATCATTTATGACTGTGAAAAAAAGTTACATATTTTACATTTTTCATTTATGAAAAAAATTCAAGAATGATTAAATATGAGCGATCACATATAAATTTCTCTGAACTCTTGTTTAAGTAAAATTGAAATTTTAAAATTCAAGCAAAAAATTTTTTCAAACATCTACAAAATTAATTTTTATCTAAATACAAAGTGAAATTTCTTTGTACAATAGTATTGTGGTTATTTTGTTGAACTTTTCATGGGGTTTTAATCCAAATTATCAGGGTTGTCATAGAAACCAATATTGGTTTTGCTAATTGTCGGTTTTGAAACCAATATTGGTTTCATTTGGTGTCACGAAACCAAGTTGGTTTTGTTAATTTCGAATGTAAATAAAACCAATATCGAAACAGCTGTTGTTTACATTTTTATTATTTTTTCTTTTACTTCTTTGCAGAAAATTTACAAAATATTATATTTGTTTCATTAAAATATCAGTAAAAGTGTTTTTGTGAAAATAATTTATATCAAATAATTAAAAGGTGATAAGTGCTTATAAAGAAAATAAAATGACATCAGCAGTTGTAGCAATTTTGTTATTGGAAGATGATATTGCATTGCATTTGCTGTTTTAATTTGTGTAATTTTATTGTTTTGTAAAAATATGTAATTATAAAGCGAATTTATTAAAAATATAAACAAATTTGTTGTTAAACGTTATAAATAAGTAAAGTTACCACTGCTGTTGTTGCATATTTGTTGTTAGCAGAAAAAGTGAGAAGAAGACTTTTGCAAATTTGCAGCAGCTCGCTGCCGGAGACTGCCGGAAACATGCAAAAAATACTATTTTACCAATTTATCAATTTTATTTACTTCTATCTGTGGAAAGAATCTTATTGTTAAATAAAAATTAAGTTTTTAGCAACTATATTTATTTCCAATAAAAAAAAACAAGAGCTGTAAGCTGCTTGGTTTATTTCCAATAAAAAACCGATAACATTGGTTTCTGTGACACCTAAAACCGACACTTATTTTAGTTCGAACATAAAACCAATAACATTGGTTTCTATGACACCAACGCATTTTTTCTTGTCGGTTTTAAAACCAATTCTGACAATATTGGTTTCTATGACAACCCTGTATGATATTTTAATAAGCCTAAAGCTTATCAAATTTAATTATCATTAAATTATTTTTATGAAGAAAGGAATTTTACAACATGAAATTAATTAAAATTTATTGATAATTTTTCAATCTTGACTGAAGCTGGGCTTGAACCCAGGCGTTTTTAGTGACAGGTTACCCTTACATGTTTCAATCACAACCACTCGATCTCTTCAGATGGGTTTGCCATTTAACACTCACAGCCATCGACGACTGCTGGCAGACAACAGTCAAACATCAATCTTTAAACCAAATTGTATTTAACACTTGGTAGATCGAAATTTGCTTTTTGAATGATTATTCATTTTAATTGATTTACATGTTTTTCCTCACTTCTGTTTTTCGTACTTCTTGTCAAGAATTCTTCTTGAAGTCCAAAGTACATTTTTTTTTGTTTTTCATTTTTTTTGTCTTTAATTTTCTTGTGGACCTTTCTCAACACAACTTGAAGGACAAATGTAAACATAGAGCTCAGGCCCTAGCTTTAACAATAATTAGTATTGTGGTTATTTTGTTGAACTATTTATGGTTTTTTAATCCAAATTTTGATATTTTAATTAGGCTAAAGTTCATCAAATTTAATTTATGAAGAAAGGAAGTTTACAATATGAAATTGTCGGATTATATCCCCAGAATACAACTCTGCATGTTTTTCGCATTACTCTTTATGCTTATATCCGTAATTTTAAATAAGCTTCTGTCTTAACTTTTTGTATATATACTATTTTATTCTTTTTTAATAAATGTTTGAATCAACAGGTTATGGGCACTGCGCTAAACAGTTTTTAAATTTAAACCAATTTTATAAAAAAAAGAAAAAAGAAAAGTGGAAATTTTTATTTAGCGTACGTCGCGGATAATTTTTAGATAAATTTACATAATGATGAGTTCTTCAATGTACCAAATTCATAAATTGGATAATACCAATTACGACACGTGGTGCTTGCAAATGCAATGTATTTTGGTACACTCCGAATTATGGTCAATTGCAAATGGGAAAATTGTTATGCCGGTAGATGCCAACGAGGTTGATGTGTGTGCAGCAGAAGGATGAAAAGGCACTTGCCACTATAATGCTATCAGTAAAGTCATCACAGTTAAACTACGTAAAAAATTGTAAGTCAGCCCACGAAGCATGGAAGAAACTTGCTGGTGTTTACAAACCAAGTGGTCCCCTTCGTAAAGTGAGTCTTTACAAAAAGCTACTTAGTCTCCGTATGGGTGAAAACACAACCATGACGGAATATCTAAATTCATGTACGGAAACTACAGATAAGTTGGCTGAAGTTTGAATTGTGACGATGCAGTTGTAAACCAGCAGGCTTTTGTAGCACGTTCAAGTCATAATGGAAAAAATAAGAACCAAAGCAACAATGTTAACGGCCGAAAATTTAAATGCTACAATTGTGTGTGTGCGTGGCCATTTTGCAAATAATTGTAAAAGTGCCACAAAAATGATGGTGAAAAGAGAAAGTAACATCGTTCGTTCGCTATGATGGGTGTGTGTAAAAGCAGCGGTTTTAATAAAAGTTCTTGGTGCGTTGTCAGCGGTGCGACTTCACATATATGTTGCGAGCGGCAACTATTTTCAACGATTGTAGAAGTGAAACAGAAAATCATGTTAGCGTGTGACAACTATATCGAAGCAGAAGGTAAAGGAGGCGTTAAAATTAAAACAGAAAATGGTGAAATAACTTTACGTGAAGTACTCTACATACCAAAAATAATTGGAAATTTTATCTCGGTTTCAAAAGCAACAGAAAATAGTTTTGTTGTAAAGTTTGAAAAAGATGAAGCGAGTATATTGGATAAAAAGGCGTAATTATTTGTAAAGCTAAAAATCAGAATAATTTATTCGTATTTTCGGAAAAAATCCATTCAAATTTTTATTTATCAAGCGGCGATGCTTTACGTTGGCACGAACGATATGGGCACCTTAACTATAGAGGATTGTGTGATTTGGTAACAAAAAATGCAGTAAATGGTCTTTAGATTAACGAAGTACCAAAGAATATTAGTTGTGTAACGTGTATGAAATGCAAAATATCTTCACGTCCATTTAGTTCCAGTGGTCAGAAGAGAGCTGATAATATTGTTGCGAAAGTAACTTTAGTTAAGAATAAGTTGTATTGGTATTGGTTAAGAATTAGTTATAATTATTAGTTATCTTGTATTTATTAGTAATCTTGTATTTATAAGTAATTTTATTAGTTTGCATTGTTTTTGTTATAATTTAGTACACTTCAATCCCAAAAAAACTTTAGTGGTGAAATTATGTAAACATAAGTGCCGCCATAAATCAAATTAGAGTGGTGAATAGTAAAGCCTCGAATCTTCGAAAAACATTTCGAATGTTCTAGACAACCAAATTGCAGTATAAATACTAGCGGCGACTAGCATAATAAGATCATTCTAAGTTCAGACTTTGTCAATAACGTATCACAAAATAAAAAATAAAAAAAAAATAAATAAATTAATTACTTAATAAAAAATAAATAAAAAGAAGACAGCAATGAAATTTGAAGAGCTTAAAGTAGAACAGTTCAAGAAAGAATATGGCAAGTTGGATCTGCCAATAAAGCAGAGCTGCAGAAGAGACTATTAGATGAATTCGAGCGACGTAATGTGGACATTGTGAGTTACGAATTTAAGATCATAGAAGAAATAGAGGTATGTACTCGTGCAGTTGCTAGCAGTATGGATTTTAACACAGTGTTTGCTGCTATGATGGCAAAAATGGAAAAATTGTCGGAGGAAAATTCTAAGAATTCTAGAAAATGGACGATAATTCCAAAAGCATGGTACAGATGGTAAAAGTAAATTCGAGTGATATTCTAGCAGAAACTTCTAGAAAAATTGATGAAAATTCCCGAGCTATTCTGGATGAAACTTCTAGAAAAATGGATGAAACTTCTAGAAAAATGGAGGAGAAGTCTAGCACCATCCTGGCTGAAATTCAAGAGAATTCCAGAATCACAAATGAGAAACTTCAGGAGATTTCCAGTGAAATAAATGAAATAGTAAATGAAATGGAATTAGAGTTCAACAAAAAGCTGACTGATGTTAAAATAGAAGTGAATGAAAAACTACACAATCTGGAAGCAAAAGTAAATAGTCTTCAAAGCCAAGAGGGATCAGTACGGGCTATTCCAGAAGTTTCTAGCAGAAAGAAGGCCACTTGCCAACAGAAATGCATTGAACTGTGAGGAAAAGCCATCGAGCTAATTCTTGCTTTAAAGGGGACTGCGGCTGAAGTGCTTGGAAGTGTACCAGTAAGTAGCAGAAATAATTATGATGAAATTATAGTAGCACTGCAACGTAAGTATAGAGGTGAACACAAAAAGGAAATCTACAAAATGGAGTTGCGTGGCAGAATGCAAAAGGCAAACGAAACCTTACAGGACTTCGCACTGGAGATTGAGCGGCTGGTACAGCTAACTTATCATGGTGAGAATCATCCCTTTTTGGATAATTTTAAAACTGAGGCATTTGTAAACGGTATTTGTGATGCTGATGTTAAACTTGCGGTATGTGCATCACAAAAACCAACCTTTGCAGAAACTGTTTCAATTGCTTTAGCCCAGGAAACCGCAAGAATTATTTCAAGACCACAAATAGGCAGAGTGCGAAGGCTCGATGTGACCGCCAATGGTGAAAGAGATATTGTGCAGGATATAAAAGAGGCAGTTACGGAAGCTTTAAGCAAGAGGAAAACAAAAACTAAAATAAAATGCTATAACTGCGGTAAGGCTGGTCACATACAACGTAACTGTAAGGCACCGAAAAAACGTTCAAGATCTGCTTCACCGCCCAGAAACAACCAGCGGGGTAATCACCAGCCTTCGCAAAAATCCCCGTTAAACTAAAAAGAGCTAGCACTGCGGGGCATAAGCAAGCTCCCACATCTAAGGGCCCCACAATCTCCATCTCAGTAATGCAACAGAGTAACAGAAACCTTACTGCTTGTGGTTTTATCAACGGTCAAAAACGGGTTTTGACTGTGGACACTGGGGCATCACATTCGATCATTAGGCCTGATTTAATACAACAGCCCATTGAACCACTTAGGGATGTGAGTCTGCAAACAGCTACGGGGAAGCCTGCCACCGTCTATGGGAAAGTAAAAGTAAAATTAAGTATGGCCAATACAAGCGCTCACCATATATTTATATTTTTATTTTTTTTATTTATTTAATAGATTCATTTACTAATATAATAACAAAATTTGTTTAAATTTAAATAATGATCTATAACTGGCATAACATATAGTTGTGAGCCAGATTGGCAAAAATTAAAGCTGTTAAAAAATAAAAATTCAAGAAAGATAAATTTGTAAACATATTTACAGCATAAAATTGTTTAACAAAAGAACTAAGTAAAAATATTTATATAAATTTTAAAAATATAAAATGTAAAAAGGAACTAAGCAAATTCATTTAATAACAATTTTCTGTATTTGAGGCAAGATTCCAGGTAATTGACAAGGGAGCCAAAATTAAAGGCATCACCATTCAGAATATTTAGAACGTCGAGTAGGTTTAGTTGATGTTTGTTAAAAAATTTACTTCTAAATCCACTATAAATGGGGCATTTACCAATAAAGTGTAGAGTATTTTCCGTTTCGTCTAGATTACAGAGAGTGCAGATTCCGTCTGATGTACTTCTAAACGATCTAGCATTTATATCCAAAAGACCTCCTCTTGCTCTTATCAATAGACTTATCGCACGAGACGAGAGTTCCGTAGTAGTGATTTGTAGTAAAGAGTAATTTAGTTGTGAGTATAAGTCATAAAACTGAGAGTTTCTAGCGTCGGCAATAAAGGTTTGAATTTCATAAATTTTAACAAGTGGTAAAATTGATTTGCAATGTTTGCTTAGTGGTACAGAATTATTATCTGGTACAAAATTAATTTTAGCACACAAATTCGTCCAATCCTCAGCCCAAGAAGTTTGTTTAGCGATTATTATTTCTGCAAGCTTTCGAGGTAATCTGTTGCAAGGCATGTTAAGAACTTTGTTGATGTAGTCAAAATGCAATTTTAACGTATCTAGGTACAAAGAGTTTAAACCCGTTTCTAAAAATAGCATATAGTTTGGAGTGTTGTTAGGTAAAAGTAACATCTTTTTAATAAAGAATCTAAATAGTTTTTCAACTATTTCGTATTTCATGTAACCCCATATTTGGGCTCCGTAAAACATTATTGACCGAGATGCAGCACTGAAGATTTTAAGTTTATTTTTATTAGATATTTTGGGATGGTTTATATATTTTGACCAAGTTGAAGATATTGCCATTTTTGATGTAGTTAGTTTATTTTCCAAATGTTTTCTAAAGGATAAATTGTAACACAAGTCCATACCAAGATATTTATATGAATTTACGATTTCAATTTCATTTTCTCCAAATGTCCACTTTAAGTTGTTTGATATTCTAGTGCCTCTGCGAAAAACTAATACTTTGGATTTAGCAAGGTTGACTTTTAAATGCCTTAAGTTACTATACACATGAAGGGAATCAATCATCGTTTGGAGACCACTGGTTGAATCAGATAGTATGACAATGTCGTCTGCGTAAAGAAGAACTTTTACTGTGATGTTGTCAACAGTTATCCCGCCAGTAAGAACGTCGGCTAAGTCGTTCAAGTATAATGCAAACAGAATTGGGCTTAATATGCAACCCTGTTTGACACCAAGGTTCACATTAAAAGAATTGCAGAGTGAGTTTCCGAACAATATTTGACTGGAGCTGTTATCATACGATTGTTGCAGTATTCGTATTATTTTTGATGACAATCCCATATTTGCAAGTTTATAAAACAATGAATTCCTGGGAATCGAATCAAATGCACAAGTAAAATCAACAAAAAAGGCATACGTGTTTTTACCATTGAGTTTATTTAAATGAACAATATTTGTTAGATTGAAGACATTATCCACGGTTGAGTATTGTTTTCTAAACCCAGCTTGGTATTCATTTAAAATATTATGTTCGACAATCCAGTACGATATACGATTCAATATAATGCTATTAAAAATTTTGCATAGAGTATCTATTAGAGACAATCCGCGATAATTAGAAGGAATATTTGGATCACCTTTTTTCAGTAGTGGAATAAGAATGGCAGTTTTAAAACTAGCTGGTATATTTTCTTTAAGAAATATAACATTTAAAACATAAAGTACCTCAATAATAAAGTTTACTGGCGCATATTTGAAAAATTCGTAGCTGATACCATCCCGTCCAGGAGATTTATTATCCTTTAAATTTTTTAGAACAGAGATAAGTTCACATAATTCAAACGGAGAATCAAGAAATGCATCAATGTTGTAAGGCATGCACCAATGAAATGTAGTTATTGGATTTGAATTTTGTAAAATACTGCTAAAGTGTTGAAGAAAATCATCAGCACTTAAGTCACCACGTATGGAATATGGACGAGACTTCAAGTCATTAGACAATTTCCACCACTCTTTGCTGCAACGTATATTATTTAATTTATTAAGGTTAGAATTGTAGTGTTGCATTTTACTTTTTTGACACACATTCAAGTGTTTGCTTTTTGATAACATATATTTTAGTTTATTTGCAGATGAATGTTTTTTTCTGTACTTTTTAAGATTATTAAGCATTTTTCTACGAGAACGGGCACAGGCCCAGTTGAACCATTTTTGCTTGGGTTCGAAGCTAAAATTTGATTTTGTTTTTACGGTAGCATCAAGAATTTTGTTCTTAATTGAGAGAACCAGGTTATCAACTGAATCACCTTGTTCGAAACATGGAGTACATGCTAGCTGACTAAGTTTTTCAATATATCTTTCAGCATTATTTTTATTCCAATGTATTTTATGAGGACGTAAATCAGCTCTCCGTGTATTATTATTGATATTAGGAAAGTTAAGCTTAAAGTCTATAGGCATATGGTCTGAATAGGGCTTACAATCAATTTTAAAATTCTCAAAAAACAACAAAAAGCTATCGGAGCAAATACAGTAGTCAATTAACGAATTACCTCTACCTCCATAAAAGCTTAAATCACCTTCAACATCACCATCCATTCTGCCATTCACGACAATACCACCTATGCTTTCTATTAAATCCATTAATCTTCTTATTTATTGTGGCTGATATTGTAGACGAAGTAATTATTGGCTCAGATTTTATGATTGGACAAGGCATTCATCTAAATATGGGACAGCAAATTATGACTTTGCGTAATGTTGAAATTCCCCTTGATGTTGGATACGAAAACAAGGCTCATGTAAGACAGTTACTCGCCCTTGAACGTGAAAAATTGCCACCCAACAGCGAATGACCTCGTTAAAACCAGCAACAGCTTAGTTCCTGTAAGAGTTTCTTTGGACAATGTGCTTCAATAGAGGCAATAATTAGTTGCGATGAACATCCAGAGTACCAAGGACCAGGAATTACTAGAGGAACATGTTCGGAAATGGACCGAAAAACGGAGGCCGCCCGAGAAAAATAAGGCTAAGCAATTACTAAAGAAAAACGCCTTTATCTTTGCCTCGAAAGGTAAAAACCAGGGCCGGACGTCAATAATGAAACACGAAATCAACACCGGCGTTGCTAAGCCAATAAAACAGGCCCCAAGAAGCATTCCTCTAGCAGCACGAAATGAAGTTAGAAACCTGGTTAACGGAATGGAACAGGACGGCATAATTAAACCATCATCAAGTCCCTGGAGTTCTCCGGTGGTTTTGGTAAAGAAGAAAGATGGAAGTACTAGGTTCTGCGTAGACTACAGGAAACTAAATGACGTCACCAAAAAGGACAGTTATCCATTGCCTAGGATTGATGACACTCTGGACACGTTAGCCGGAACCGAATGGTTTTCCACATTAGATCTGCAGAGCGGCTATTGGCAAGTAGAAATTGCAGACAAGGATATAGAGAAAACAGCTTTTAGTGCAAGTGATGACTTATGGCAGTTAAATGTAATGCCATTTGGGCTCTGTAATTCTCCGCCTACACTCGAGCGTTTGATGGAACAGGTGTTGAAAGGTCTCCACCGAAAGACATGTTTGGTGTACCTTGATGACATAATTGTCATGGGAAGAACATTTGATGAACACCTGAAAAACCTCGAAGAGGTGTTGAACGTATATCTACAGCCGGACTCAGGTTAAGTGTCAAGAAATCTTCACTTTTCCAGAAAGAAGTAAAATACCTAGGGCATCGTGTAACATCTGATGGCATTTCAAGAGACGAACAAAAAAGACAAACAGTTATGGATTGGCCTCGCCCTAAAAATCTACATGAGCTACGCAGCTTTTTAGGTGACTGCACATACTACAGGCGTTTTGTACCGAATTTTGCCCATATTGCTGCAAGTCTGCATGAATTGACCAAAAGGGCGCAGGCATATGACTGGGGTGAAGCACAGGAACGAGCATTCCAGAAGCTTAAAGAATTATTGTGCTCAGAACTATGGTATTCATTTAATCGGGCTTTTGCTTTAATCGGTTAATCGCTCGATTAATTAACCGAGGTTTTGGTTTAGTCGGTTAATAATCGGTTAATTTTTTTTTTTTGATCGGTTAACCGATTAATAAAGTTTTTTTTCATAAATTAAGTGTTTTAATAAATACAAATGCATAAATTATTTATTATTTTGCGTTTATAAGTAAAACAATAACATAACAAACATAACAATTCTTGAACTAAAAAAAGCAAACAAAAAATAATTCATAAGTATGTAATAGATATCTGTGGCATTTTGACAACATCTTAAATCGAGATAAGATAGCAAAAAAGTTTGTAAAAAACCTCGGTAAAAAAAATCATTTTTATTACATAATAAATTAACCCAAAACTAAAGAAAAATTTCGTTTATAATACAAAATTTTAAAAACGTAAACAAAATGATTTTTGAATGAAAATTCGTATGATTAACAACATTTTTTTCAACTTTTTAAATTTGACTTAAGATGTTTTGTCAAAATGCCACAGATATCATTTATTAGTAATGAGAGATCATTTTATTAATTATTTCAGTAGTCAAAGGAGATCTTATAAAACAAATCTTTTGGAAAATTTATTTGGTTTAAATGTTTAGGATTTAAGCGATTCTTTGCTTTAGTTTTTATAAAACTTGACTTGGATAATGTTTTTTTTTACTTATCGTAGATATGTTGAAGAAATCGAAAGCAACCCATAATACAGAATATCAAACTTCTCAGTCCTTCTCCAGGATTTCTCTAAACATATAAAATATTTCATTATTACATTAGAGTCCTGATTTATTTTTTAAAAATTCTTAACACTTTCAAAAGATTTTGTTATTCGTGCTTAATTCCCAGTTTTTATTATTGATAAAAACACTTGAAATTTATTGTTGATGGGATAAGCTATTCCTATGCGCATTTCACTTCTTAACCTACTTACAACTACAATTAATGTTGAGAGAATTTCAACTAATTGTAGTGGGGAATGTAAGATGAGATAACACCACTGTTTATTGTTGATGTGTTTTGTTTAAACTTTGATATTATTACAAGTAGAACTGTTGCTATAAGTCTTATACGCTTAACAGTTTTATTTGGTTTAATATCTTTAGTTTTTCTAAAATCTTTATGGATGAAGTTTCCTGATGATCTGGCCTAAGCAACCAGTGAAATGCGCATAGGAATAGCTTATCCCATCAACAATAAATTTCAAGTGTTTTTATCAATAATAAAAACTGGGAATTAAGCACGAATAACAAAATCTTTTGAAATTAAAATTTTGTATTCCCAAAAATTTAAATTACTTTTTGATAATAAACAGGCAAGTGCACGGCCTAAAAAACGCTTAATTGACAACATCTTTTGTAAGTTGTTGTTGTTTTTATTTTGTTTTTCTTAACCTACTTAAAACTACAATTAATGTTGAGAGAATTTCAACTAATTGTAGTGGGGAATGTAAGATGAGATAAACCCACTGTTTATTGTTGATGTGTTTTGTTTAAACTTTGATATTATTACAAGTAGAACTGTTGCTATAAGTCTTATACGCTTAACAGTTTTATTTGGTTTAATATCTTTAGTTTTTCTAAAATCTTTATGGATGAAGTTTCCTGATGATCTGGCCTAAGCAACCAGTGAAATGCGCATAGGAATAGCTTATCCCATCAACAATAAATTTCAAGTGTTTTTATCAATAATAAAAACTGGGAATTAAGCACGAATAACAAAATCTTTTGAAATTAAAATTTTGTATTCCCAAAAATTGAAATTACTTTTTGATAACTCTTAACACTTCTAATTGTTTGGATAAATTCTGTTAAAAGACTGATATGAAAAAAACAAATAACTAAACACATTCATATAAGAAGTACGTAAAAAAAGCTGTTGGCAACAAACACTTATTTAACCCATTTTTCGCCACATTCCTCTTGATCGATGTTGAAGATAAAAAAAAATTGAAAAAAAAGAGTAAGGTGCTTGTAATTTTAGTCACCGGTCGGCAAAAAATGGTTTAAAATTAAGATCACTGAACACCTTCTATGTTTGTATGAAAAAAATATTTTCTTAACACATACCTTTTCTATATGAGACGAACCAAATAATTAAAAACACAAAAAAATATTTTATAATACTAAAGGGTGATTTTTTATGAATTAAGTTTTTCGGGCTGGCAGCACTGGTTGGTAACTGTGTCCAAACTACATCTGTGAAAGTGAAAAGTGTTCAGCATACTCTGCCATTTCATCATGGAGAAATTCACAAACGAGCAAGGGCTGCAAATCGTTGAAATTTTTTTTATCAAAATTCAGCTCGATGGAAATCCACTGTTTTATCGAAAAATTGTTTTCAGCGATGAGGCTCATTTCTGGCTAAATGGATATAAACAAGCAAAACTGCCGCATCTGGGGTGAAGAACAGCCACATGCCGTACAAAAGTTACCGTTACATCCCGAAAAAACTTACAAAAACTTATATATTTTGTTACATCGGTTGATCGATTAATCGACTGAAATTAACCGGTTTAATCGTTAATCGAAAATAGCTTATTTTAAATTAACCGGTCAGTTAATCGGGTAGTAATTAATCGGTTAACCGATTGACGGTTAACCGAATGAATACCCTACTCAGAACCAATTTTGGCTTATCCAATCGCGGGGGAAAAATTTGTGCTAGATACTGATGCGAGCGGATTCGGAATTGGAGGTGTGTTATCCCAAGTGGTCAACCGTGTAGAGAAAGTCGTAGGCTATTACACTCGAATACTTTCGAAGCCTGAGAGAAATTACTGCGTGACTCGGCGAGAGCTTCTGGCAGTACTTGAGCGCATAAAACATTTTCACATATATTTGTATGGTCAACATTTTGATTTGAGAACTGACCATTCTGCACTCAGGTGGTTGCTGCAATTTAAAAATCTGGAAGTCCAGATAGCTCGTTGGATTGAGCGCCTCCAGAGCTGCGATTTTAGCATTGAACACAGAAAAGGTGGAAAACATGGCAATGCGGATGCTCTGTCAAGACGACCCTGTAAGCTGGAATGCAAGCATTGCGTAAGAGCTGAAGGAAAAGAAAACATCAGTTACGTTCGTCTATTGCAGATAGAGTCCAACGAAGATTGGTCAATTGCGCAGAAAAATGATCCCATTTTAGCAAAAATTCTGAAAGCTAGGGAAGAAGGCAGAAGACCCGCCCGAAACGAAATTTCGCCTGAAAGTCCACTGATGAAAGCATACTGGGCTCTGTTGAACAGCCTTCAAGTAGTAAATGGCTGCTTATACCGTACGTGGGAAAGTACTGACGGAAAATCAGTTAAAAACCTTATCGTAGTGCCATCGGCGAAAGTAAAAGAAGTTCTGAGTGAATTTCATAACGGTCCTAGTGGCGGTCATCTGGGTGTGACGAAAACCCTAGAAAAATTAAAACAACGCTTTTACTGGGTTGGCTGCCAACAAGCTGTAGCTGATTGGATAACAAATTGCGCACAATGCATTGCCGCCAAATGTCCAGTTAGGAGAAGTCGTGGGCCACTACAGCAGTATAATTCTGGTGCTCCATTTGAGCGAATTGCAATGGATATAGCTGGGCCATTTCCTGTAAGTAATGCCGGTAACAAATATGTGCTAGTAGTCATCGATTACTTTAGTAAATGGCCGGAGGTATAAGCTAGGACAGTTGTAGACGTCTTCGTGAACAATTGGGTGTGCCGCTACGGTGTTCCATTAGAAGTACATTCTGACCAGGGCAGAAATTTTGAATCTGCTATATTTAAGGAAATGTGTGAATTGTACGGAATAAAGAAAACAAGAACAACAGGGCCAGTTAGTTTTGCTTTTTAACCCCCAACGAAAGAAAGGGTTATCTCCCAAATTACAGACCAATTGGGATGGGCCATATAAGGTGATAAAGAAATTAAATATACCGAATACAGAAATACAAAAGTCCAAGAGCCAAAATGAAAGTTGTTCATTTAGAACGATTAGTCCCTTATGGAAGAGGTGATTCTGAGCCTATTCGGGGCGAACAGGCTTAAGTGGGGGGCAGTGTTACGAAAGTAACTTTAGTTAAGAATAAGTTGAATTTATTGGTTAAGAATTAGTTATAATTATTAGTTATCTTGTATTTATTAGTTATCTTGTATTTATTTATATTCATAAGTAATTTTATTAGTTTACATTGTTTTTGTTATAATTTAGTACACTTCAATCCCAATGTGCAGAAAGCCCTAGAAATGACCGTTAAAAAAACTTAAGTGGTGAAATTATGTAAACATATGTGCCGCCATAAATCAAATTAGAGTGGTGAATAGTAAAGCCTCAAATCTTCGAAAAACATTTCGAATGTTCTAGACAACCAAATTGCAGTATAAATACTAGCGGCGACTAGCATAGTAAGATCATTCTAAGTTCAGACTTTGTCAATAACGTATCACGCGCAGAAAATTTTTTTGGTTGTGAATAAAAGCTATAAATTACGGTTGTTAAAAAGACATTACTAAATAGCGTTGTGTAAATTGTAAACAGTGTTTAAAGTGTTTGTGTTTTATTTATTTTATTAAAGTTGCAATAAAGAACTCGAAACGGTTTATTATAAAGGAAATAAACCAAAACGTTATTGAAAGGCAGTAACGTAACAATATCTTGGATTTAATTCACTCTGACGTCTGTGGTCCAATGAACAAAGCGTCAATTGGAGGTTCACGTTACTTTGTTACTTTCATTGATGATCAGTCTAGACGAACATTAATATTCTTTATGAAGAAAAAAAGTGAAGTTTTAGAGAAGTTTAAGATATTTATATCTCTGGTTGAGAATCAATGTGAACTAAAAACAAAGGTCATTAGAAGTGATAATGGCGGAGAATACATAAGTTCTCAATTTGATATTTTTTTGCAAGAGAATGGTGTTCAGAGGCAGCTAACGGTTCCATACACCCCGCAGCAAAATGGTGTGGCGAAAAGAGCCAATAGGACAATAGTGGAAATGGCCCGTTGTATGAAGCTGTAAATACTGCTGTATACACCCGAAACAGATCAATCACTAAAATATTGAAAGATAAGTCTCCATTTGAAATTTGGTGCGGTAGAAAGCCAAATGTTAGCCATCTTCGTATTTTTGGTTCACCTGCAGTGGCACTGAGCAAGACAGAGTCAAGAAAGTTTTCAGCTTAAGGCAAGGAGTACATATTTGTTGGATATTCCTTAACTGCTAAAGCCTACAGATTGTTTGATGCTAATAAAAAACAGGTTGTTGAAAAACGAGATGTTATTTTTACCGAGAAATTTTTTCAAAATGAAACGAGAGCTGAAGTCATCGATTTTTCTTATATTCCGGATTTGATGACTATATCTAGTGCTAACGAAAAAGGCAACGTTACAAATGATAATAGAGATGAAGCTGAAAGTGGCGATGCCGATACTATAGATGATGATGAAGAATATGAATCCAGTTCTGAAATTGGTGTTTTAGGGTTTGAAAATAGGAGAGAAGAATTGGAAAAAAACTGTACACTTTCGTAACGTATTTTTCTAACACACAAACTATAAAATTTTTTTTGTGTATGTGAATGTGTACACAAACATATACGGTACACAGCGAGAGTGAGCTGACGTACACAAACACTACGATAACTTCCTTTAACGTACATGTACAGTATTTTTAGCGTACTTATCTGTACTTTTTATCGAACATGTAGTGTACATTAACGTGCGTGTACGTATTTTTTTAAAGCAAGAAAATTTTATAAAATAAAAAATGGCCAAAAATATGATTTGAAAGCGAGTTGTATAACAGGAGTGCAGAAATATAAGAAACATGCAAAAGTGTACTAATGCTTTATGCAGTAGAAAAAGGAACATTGCAAGTAATGATCAGTTGTAAAGTGTTAAGAGTGTGCGTATATGTAAATATGTATGTATACCCAGCGGGGAAAAGAGGGCATACAGATGCCTTCTAGAAGGCCTCAGTACTTTCTTTTGGATGTACAAGGTCTGCTCGCTCCATTGCATACTCATAGCTTTTTTACACACGTTGTCATTGCGAGGTAGGCCTTCCACTCTGGCTTCATTCGCCAGAGATACTGAAATTCATTTAAATTAATGGCTTTTAGAAGGCTTACATGAGATGAGAATGGTTTTCAAAAGGCCTTAGAATAAAGGTAATCTTAAAGAGTCTTTTAGAAATGTATTTTAAAAGAGCTTCAAGTCATTGGCTCTAAAAACCATTCATGGGATATGAAAATTGTCCTGCCAGTACAAGACAAAAATTTTCTTCATCACGGGTTCTGTTCACATTTATATATGTGTTTATCGCTCATCTTAATGGGTAAGTGCTGCAGTGTCTCTTCTCCTTAAGCGAGTATGGCCGCTATCATTTAAAATATTTCGAGATAGTGGATTAGGGTGCAACTCTAGCCTTTTTAAATATTTTACCGCATACTTCGTAATAATAGTGCTTACCAATGCACATTGAGATCCTTGTGGATATTTGAGTTTTTAACATACCAAGGGGCAGCTGTGATTATTCGAAGAAGTTTGTTTTGGCGCCTTTGAATTTTTCGATATTTGAGGCCGAGGCAGTGCCCCATATTTGAATACCGTAGCACCATATTGGCTTTAAAATAGAGTTGTAAAGTAGAAGTTTGCAATTGAGACTAAGAACAGAATTTCTTCCAATAAGCCAGTTAATTTGAATTGCTTTTAGTTTCATTGGGGTTAATTTTGCTTCTATATGGCATTTCCATGTAAAACTCCGATCTAGATGAATACCGAGATATTGACATGCGATTGTTGTCGCACTAGTTGATTATTGATTTTAATAACGGGGCATGTTTCCCGACGCAAGGTAAATGTAATATGTACGCATTTTTGCTCATTGACCTTTATTCTCCATTGTTTTAACCACAGTTCTAGTTGAAATATATGATCCTGCAGGTATCGAGATGCTTCACGACTGTTCTCGTGTAAGCTTAGGAAAGCTGTAATATCAGAAAAAGTTGAGGTTAGGGTGTAATTGTTTGTCGGCATGTCCGAGGTATATATAAGATAAAAAAGTGGCCCAGGATACTTCCCTGAGGGACTCCAGCTTCAATTGTCTGAGGAGAACTTAAAAAATCACCTTCTTTAATAATAAATTTTCGACAAACCTACATGCCAGACTTTATCAAAAGCTTGAGAGACATCGATGAAGAGAGCGGAGCAATATTTTCTTTCTTCAAAGGCTTTTCTTATTTCGTTTACTATCCGATGGGTTTGTTCAATTGTGCTATGTTCTCATCTGAAACCGAATTGATGGTTAGGTAAACACCCATTTTCATTTAAAATTGGGGTTCATTTGGACGCTAAGAGCTTCTCAAACAGCTTTGATATATTAGATAATATGCTGATAGGCCTATATGACTCAACTTTACTGTGATCTTTTCCTGGATTTGGTATCATCGTAACTAAGGAGACCTTCCATTCTTGAGGGTAGTATTCAAGTCGTAAAATAGCATTAATAATTAAAAGAATAATTTTCTTTGCTATGCTGGGTAGCTCCAGAAGCATTTTGTTGCTGATCTTATTAAAACCAGGAGCCTTCTTGGGGTTTAAATCACAAATAGCTTTTTCGATTTCTCTTATCTCAAATCTTAGGGGAACAGCTGCTCTAGCAACAACAGGTGGTAACTCGGCCGCAATATCGTGAGATATGTTTGGGGTAAATACGTTTTTTAAATGATTAACAAACAGATTTCCTTTCTCAACATCATTTCTTGCCCAACTACCATTCAAGTCTCTTAATGGTGGTTTAGAGACAACTGGCCTTTTAAGATTTCTAGCTGCACGCCATAATGAGTAGTCTGATTGTGGGGTTGCATCAAGTTTCTTAAGATATTTTTCCAGAGAAGCCGTTTTCTGAGTCTGCAATAACTTTCTAAGCTTTTTTGTACACTCTTTTAGTAAGTTCTTAAGTAATGGGGATCTGTGCAATTGCCACTCTCTTCGAGCCCTCCTTTTTTCAGACAAGAGACGCTCGACATCTGTGGAATATATTTTAATATTTTTTTTTTTTTGGGGGTCAATAAATGGAATGTTGAACAGCTAGTTTCAAAAAACTGTCAAAATTGGCAATAGATGGGTGCTGAGGTATTTTCTATATTTTAACCAGTTAATTTGCGTAGCTGTCGTCGCTAAGTGACCAGTCGGAGATACAATTCTATTGGGGTTCATTATAGTAACAATTGTATGTGTATGGTCAGAAGATAATTCTAAGGAAGCTTCAACATGAATCGTTTCTATGGGGATGTTTTTAACCACGCCGAAATCGATAACATATGGAATTTTTTGATGATCAGTAGGCCAATATGTTGGTTGTCCGCACGCTACCACATTTAAATCCATTTTTTAAATTGTGTTATATAAAACACGACCCTTTGGTGTTATAAGTCGTGACCCCCAGAAGGTATGTTTGGCGTTATAATCGCCAGCAGCTAGGAAACAGGGTCCTAATGATTTAAAATATTTACAGTATTGGCTTTCTGATATTGAAAATCTAGGCGGTGAGTATAACGATGAAATTACTAGGTTTCTATTTAATTCCTCAACGCAAATGTTCGTTGCTTGGAGATAATCTTCACGGTGATCAAACATTTGGTAGTGTTTGACTCGGGTTTTAATTAAAATGGCTGAACCTCCACAAGCTCTATCTCGAGGGTCCTTGGTATCATATAGAGTATAACCATTAATTTTAAACGAATTTCTTGAGGTCAAATGAGTTTCAGAAACCATCATGACATCAATTTGTTTGTTTTTAAGAAAGTATTCTAATTCATTTTTATGTTGGCGGATGCCGTTTGCGTTCCAAAAACAAATTTTTAAACAGTTCATGGCTTGTTAAGAACAGCTTGCAATAACATCAATTGCATTATTAGAATTTCCTGTAACATATTACCCATTGTGTTTGTAAAATTATTTACTGTTTGCACTAATGTTTCCATGGTTTTTTCTAGACGACTTAAATTAGAAACTGGAGTTTCATCATTACTTGGCGAAGCGCCTTGCATTGGCACATGGTTTGATTTAAGGACGTTAGCATACGAGGTTCTGTTATTACTAGGCTGCGGAGCCTGAATGCCATTAGTATTTACTTGATTTGGTACCTGCATTTGTGGGGGATTAGTTTTCGGTCCAGCCGACTGCTTGACGATAGTATATACAGGGCATCCTCTATAATTGGCAGTGTGATTTCCGCCACAGTTGCTACATTTTTTTACATTGGGGTCATTTTTAGACTTATCGCACTGGACTGTACAATGTAATTCTTCACATACGACGCAAACAGGGGGTAAATAGCAGTATGCCTTAGTATGGCCAAATTCTTGGCAATTAAGACATTGAACGGGACCATTTCTTTTGTGCGGCTCCTCTATAGTAATTCTTCTGTAGAGAATATATTTTAAATTATAAATAGGATGCGTTTCATTTTTTTTAAGCTTAAAAAAAAGTGTCGAAAACTTGCGTTCGCCATCTGCGGAATTATGTGGGACCAAAGTGAATAAAAGACAAAGTTGGCATGATCGTAAAATATTTTCACCAACAATCAAGAAAATCTTCTGTTTTTTAATAGATTTTATATTTTCTATTGTCTGCTTTGCGATATAGTCAGTTGCTTCAACAGACTTTGTCCTACCACATTTAACAAGTCAATTTATGAAATGAAAAAGTAAATTTTCTCAAACCGACCAAAATAAGGTTTAGCCTACCATCCTACCAAACGAAAATACCAAGTTCGGCAACCCTGTTTACCACTTAAAAATGCGCACAAAAAATTTTGCATATTTATATATACGCAAACTCTACAACTGATCATTACCAGCGTTGTCAACTTTGAAATTTCAAAACGCACAAATAAGGTGAAGAAAACGCGCCATTTAAAAATAGAAACGCACCAAGTTTAGACTTTTTTTTTAAATGTTTATTGGATTAATTTTAAATAAAAAGTAAAATATTTTTGTATTAAAAATATTATAATAAAACAGTGTTTTACAGCTCAGTTTTAGGACAAATATATATAACTTTACAAAAATAAAATAACAAAACCTAAATTTGAAATCCAGTTGTCGGTAATTTTCTTACGATAATTAGCACATTGCATCAAATGATAATAAATCTGGAAAAGTTGAAGTTAAAACTTGAGTAATTTTCATAAAATAGTTTTGTACCGGCACAAACTTCTAATGTTTGTTTGTTTTTTACTTTTCTAAAAGAAGATTTTTTTGTGTCAAGGAAAAAAAAATCTTTCCTTATAAAAATTAATACTTTTTGTTTAATTTTATGTATTTTTTACACTTTTGTATTTTTTTCTTCTTTGGAATGCATAAACAAATTATTCGCGAAATATTCCCTTGAAGTTGAAGAATACGAATAACGTTAAGCAGGCGAATATTCGGCGTTTCGAATACAAATATTCGTAACATCACTAGTACGCACATAAGCCCAGAAAACTGCGTAATTCATGTAAATTTTTCGAAAGGGGCCAATCTATTTTTTATCTTTATCTGTTGAAATGACTTTGGAGGTTACGCGATGTCCCAGGTACTTTACTTCCTTTTGGAAGTCATGCCGTGGATATTCGTTTCAGCACTTCTTCCAAGTTTTTCAGGTGTCCATCAAGTGTTTTCCCCATGACAATAATGTCGTCAAAGTGCACCAAGCATGTCTTTTAGTAAAGATCTTTTGGCACCTGCTGCATTAAACGCTCGAATGTAGCTGGAGCATTGCAAAGTCCAAATGGCATCACATTCAACTGTCCTAAACCCGAGCCACTCCAGCACCACATTCTGCTCTTACTTTCTATACTCATGCTTTAAACACATTCGAGACAGCAAGCTACCGACTTCAATATGTCAAAACTAGAATACATACGACACGGATACATGGCTGCAGGTAGTTGTCTGTGCTTATTTTGTCGTTGTAGTCAAATTAAACTAATTTCTATTTTTGTCAACTACAAAACAGAAAAAGTGCTGCTAATATAAAAAAATATTTAAAAAATAAGTGCTTAACTTTTTTTTTTAACAGAAAAGAATTGGCTTGAAACAAGAATATTAACTAGGCTCAACACCAAATTGTTATTAATATAATTTTTTATATGCTCGAAAGTTCTATAGGAAGATGTTTTTCGCGCCAACGCTTCTAGATCAGGAGTTATAGGTCGTAAAAGTTTCAAAATACTTTATCCATATCTCTTTAGATATAAAATGAATCTATAAAATATGGGAATCATTGGAAAATTCTTTAAAGTGTGTTTCACATGGCGTTTATGGCACACCGATTAACCAATCAGGAGCCAATTTTATATATTTATACTCCGTGGCTGACTTTTTTTTTTACAAAATTGGCTTTATCTTTAAATCATGTCGATATAACAATAATTATTTAACCCTAAGATATTTGCTTAATAAAGTTTTTCTGAATTGCGGTTTTTCGGCGTTGCAGAACACTTATTATTACAGTACTTTTCGCTTATAGTCCACTACTATAGTTGCACAACTTTTGTGGACTATAAGCGAATTTGGACTATAACCGATTTTTTTTATAAGACATTTTATGGATAATAAGTGAAACCTAGTATAATCCACATTTTGGACTATATAAATATTATTTTCTTCAATACATCCACTCTTTTTAAACCAAAGAAAAGTTTATTTAAAACATAACCAAATATTGATTTATTTTAAATAAATAGTTAAAACAAAAATCTTTTTAATTAATTAATTCAAATGCTTTAACAGATTTTAATAAAAACAAATGCGTATGAGATTCATTTTAATTCTTTGGATGACGAAATCAAACACAACATAAATATCAATTTCATAGGATCTTTACATGGGGTCTCCACCTGACAGTTTTTTGTTATACCAAACGTCAAAGTCTATATTAAAAAACTCTTTTATTTTTATTAGCGTTTTTTTATGAAGTTGGACGTTTATTTAACAAAAAATTGTCAGACGAAGACACCATGTCATGAAATATAAATTGCGAAATTTAGCATTTATAATACAGTAGACGCTCAGAAATTCGAACTCTCAGAATCAACTTGATGTTGTTAGAGTTTAAAACTCAGTTTTTTTGGTGTTTGTATCACACATACTAAATAAAGTCAAATGAACTGAATTGTTATTTTTTATATTTCGTTAAGTTTTTTATAGTTTTTATGTTAAATAAACTAGAATTAAAAAAAAGTATAGTTTTGTATATCTTTATGGTCAAATTTATCTAAATTTTTGTAAAAAAAAAACCGTCCAGAAATTCGAATAACTCGGAAACTCGAATCGCCCTAAAAACAAAGTGGTTCGAATTTCCGAGCGTGTGCTGTAATTGCCAGAAAGGTAAATTAAAACATGTTGCCAGTTGATTAAAAATATATAAAAAACAGAGTGGACTATAAGCGAACATTTTTGCATGAAGAATTATATACGCATGCTTAGAAAATGTGGCTTTTAAACGAAAATTGACTACAAGCGAAATGGACCTTAGAACAAATAATTTGTATGAAATTCGAAAAAATCTGCATGTGAATATGACAGTTTTGGCTTATATCCGTTTTTGGCCTTTAAGCGGAATAGACTATAAGCGAAAAGTACTGTATGTACATATTACAATAATTCAATCAGCCCAATCATGAATATGAATATGAATTTTCCTACTTTTACAATTGAATTAACATAGGAAAAATGAGAGAAGGGAGAAAACTCCCGGGGAATTTTCATTCATAATTGGGATGAATAATATGTAAGAAGTACATAAATTATTACCAGATATATATTTTTAATCAAACTTTTAACAGCTTAATAAATTTAAAATTTTATATGATGAAGTTACTAATAATATGGTATATAAAAGATTAAGTGTTCTTCCCTAAAGATATTATGTTTTAATAAATATGTATATTGACAAA
Organism: Pollenia griseotomentosa; assembly: GCA_963931875.1. Classification (NCBI taxonomy): domain Eukaryota; kingdom Metazoa; phylum Arthropoda; class Insecta; order Diptera; family Polleniidae; genus Pollenia; species Pollenia griseotomentosa. Next base: position 106,253,214 of record OZ007564.1, on the reverse strand, counting down.
ATTTTAAGTTTTGTAGAAAAATCTTTCAAGAAATATTTATTTTTGAAATTGGCCCTTAACGGGCTAATAAATCGGAATTTTTCAAAGAACAAGTGAAAGCCATTTCGAATTAGTTTCTAATAATACCACTGCTTCTTAGATCCAGTTTTTACCTAAAAAGTTATTGATAAAGGGTACGTTCGTAAATGCAGTTGTTGGGTATCACTTGCGCAGAAGTAAAGTTTAATGTTCGTAAAAGCATCACTTGTAAGAAACTTGGCATCACCCTCATATGTCAAAAGTTTTTATGCAGTAATGCCGCCACTCTGCAGCAAACTTTGGCAATTATTACTGCAGTTAATTTTGTGAAGCAATAACTTTTGACAAAAAAGAAATCGTTTAATCGTCATTTATAAGAAAACTGTTACTTTTTGGTTCAATATTTTCAATTAAATTTGTCATCTTTATTGTAAAAAGCATTTCTATTATTATTTAATTTTTGCTTATTAAACTTTTGAAATTTCAAAAATTCAAACTTTGCACAGCTGTTGTGCAAAGTATCAGCAACACAACTGCAACTGGTATTCACGCATCAGCAACAGCATTTTGCATCACTGCAGCAGTGATACATAGTTTTTATGCATTTACGTACGTACCCAAAGTGTTCTGAAACTTTTACGAACTATACCACGTGTGTTGAAGGAACAAATTTTCTTATTTTAAAAGCATTTTATATGTATTTTTTGTTTAATCTGCCGTTAAAATTATATTGTTTATTAGTTACAAAAACAACAAAATTAAAATATTTAAATTTTTTTTAAATAAATTCATTTGTGGATAATCGTAAATTAAGTTTGAATAAGAGTCTGCAATTATGCATGTTTTTCCATTTTATAAAAGAAAAAAAAAGATAGTGGCACCACTGAAATATAAAGACATAGTAAACAAAAACAGCTGTTTGTATTTTTTCAATTGTAGCTGCCGTCTTCAACATAATTCAGTAGCTGACTACACGACTAAAATTTCAGCCAGCAGCATTTGTAGTATTGTGTTCGTGTAGCCTGCTGTGGTGAATGTGTTTAATGCATCACACTGCTGTAGGTGGAGAGGATATAATGAGTTTGTACTAATATGTACATACATTTAAATAGGGTTCTAGTTTAGTATACCGATTGACTCAGAATCTATTTTAGAGTCGATCTAACGAGGTATGTCTTTCCAAGTTAACCTTGTGCGCAAAGTCTTTGGAAAAAATTTAATCTAATTTGGGATATATGTGTTAATTGTTACAAGGTTGAATCCTATTCAAAATGGTGTGAAGTGCTTCATAATATTACATACATAGCTTACATACAAACTTCTTTCCGGAATAGAGTTTTTGAACCCATAAACTGTCTTGGTTTTTAGGTATTTAGGTTTTATAAGGTACAAACATATTTTGGTGCAACCTTAATCAGCGTAGCAAATTTTTTTGGAATCGGATCATATTTGACTATGGCTTTTTTTTTTGTTTACACATAATATCGTTATTGTTAACAAGAACTTTTTTTATGTTTGTTTAATCTTAATATTTTTTAAGAAATTCAATTAACTTTTTTAATTTATTTGGGACCATGGCCGACGAACGCGAACAGTAAAAGTGATTTTTCTCCAGTTTTTTAAAAGTGAACAAAAGAGAACAGAATATGGAACTGTGCAAGGCAGATATAAATAGCTTTTGCTACTGCTGTGGTCAATATGTCTCAACACATAAAAAAAGGGGAAATTTCGGTACTGATTTTGTTCAAACATACGAGATGTACTTCAACCAAAAAGAAAAACACAAGAAATGGCATAGCAACTTGATGATAGCGTTCATCTTGTTCATCAGATTCGGTAGCCAATTGTTTGCTGAAGTAGTCCAGATGATGATGTAAATAATGGATTTTCAAGGACATGTGGACACCAATTTCCGAGAATGCTCTTAACATCCTTGCGACAGAAACATCGTAGTTGTTAGAACAATGCTTTCCCAACAAGCCTTCTATTAATTCTTTGATTGCCTGCCATGCATTCAATTCAGCGTCAATCAAAATATTGTTGAATGCGTCACTTTTAATCAGCTTTCGTATATCTGGACCATTTAGTACGCCTGATTGGAAAAAATTAATTTGTTAACATGGAAAATCATGGGAAATGAATGTGATATTATAACTTACCTTCTTTAATTTTACTTTCGCTGAGTCTCGGGTAAATTAGTTTCAAACGCAAGAAAACTTCATCTCTTTTCGCGACAGTTTTGATAAAATGCTTAACAATTCCAAGTTTAATATGCAGTGGAGGCAGCAATATCTTCTCCTTCGGCACTAGAGGCTCACGAATAATATTGGCCGTTTGTAACCTGCTGTGCTCTCTGAGTTTCCATCCGTGGCATGCATATTGGTCACCGGAAAATCGTGTGTCCCAATCGCACAAAAAGCACATATATTTTATATAGCCGCTTTGAAGACCGCAAAGCATTGCTAAAACTTTTAAATCGCAGCATATGTGCCACATATGTTTGGCGTAGTTAACCATTTTTAAAATATTTTCCAGTGCATCATATGTTTCTTTCGTTTCTGTACTATAGGCGATTGGAACTGAAGGTTTTTTATTGGTCTATGCAGTAAAACCGCCTTCAAGCTGAGTTTTGAACTGTCAATAAATTATCTCCAGTCATCTGCTTCATATTTTATTTCCATTGCGTCCATCAATTTTCCTACATCCGGGCAATATGCAGAAGTTTTTTCATCATTCACAAGGAATAAACTTTGGTGTGTTGCCTGACGACATCGATAAGCTGTGACTTTCACACCGGGTGCCAACAAATTGTTTGATTTCAAAATGGAAGCCAGCTCTTCCGATTTATGCTGTGTTAATTCCGACTTGGCAACAATTGAATCAAGCTTATTTTGATTTATTAAAATTGCCTCATTGGATACTGATGGCTCATATGGGAGATCATCACGTGCATGATATGTCGGAGCAGTCGTAGAAGAGAAAATATCTGGGCTAGAAGCTTTTGCACAGGAATGTGGTCCGAATGAGGCAATGGTGTTGCGGCACTTGCAACACCAACGTAATTATACGATTTTCTTATCCCTTTTGCGGCTCCTTTATTCGCACATGCATAGCAATTAAATGGATTGTGACCTTCGCCAGGATTAGTCCAAGTCATTGGGATACCGAATGGCATACTTTCACGTCTTCTATTTTTCCAATCCATTAGACGGTTGTAGCAGCTTTTACACACTATATTTGGTACCCGATTTTCTTTCACTATAACATTTTGGTTGAAGTACATGTCGTATGTTTGAACAAAATCAGTACTGAAATTTCCCCTTTTTTTATGTGTTGAGACATATTGACCACAGCAGTAGCAAAAGCTATTTATATCTGCCTTGCACAGTTCCATATTCTGTTCTCTTTTGTTCACTTTTAAAAAACTGGAGAAAAATCACTTTTACTGTTCGCGTTCGTCGGCACTTGTTGAATGACAAAAATCACAGAACCAGTGTGAGAAAGAGAAGAAGTATAATGACAATGCATGTTTTATGTGAACATTCCAGAACCAGTGTTGCCACATCAATATTTCTCTTTTAGTACAGTAGAAAAACATGAGAGAGTTCGGCTTGTGAGTGTCAATGTTTTCTCCAAATAATGTTATGCATATCTGGAGCAAATTTTTGAAATTCATACATTTACCTAATTGTGAATAAATGAGAAACGCGTGCATCGATTTTCATGATCTATGCCTTTTTTGCTCATGAGCTATGTGACTTTACGCGAAAGTAATTAGTTTTGGCACTTTTTTCCATTTTGGATTTTTTATGAATTTAAAAAAAAAATATTAAAATTTTTAGGCAAAAAATACTTTTTTCCCTTCATACATTCATTTTTAACTTCGAAAGTTGTTGCACATATAGGAAAACGGTATAGAAACAGATTAGAGAAATTGTAATTCTTAATTTTTTTAAATTTGTTTCATCAAAATCGGACAAGTGGTTCTCGAGTTATGTTAAACTACGTTTTTGCAAAAATGTTACAACTAAGCGAAAAAACATAAATATAAGGAAAAAATTTAAAAGGTCATAAAAAAAAACTGACACATACGAACGCCAAACCCTTTGAGGGTTTTACTATACTGGCCTAAGACCATCACCCTGACTTGGAATTTCTCACCCCCCAGATTGGCTGTTGTACTGTGTAATGTATAAAAGATGCAAACTTTTTCTGTATTTGTTTTACATTCAGCAATACAGCTAGTTTTTACATATTTAGCTAGAGTTTACAAGTATTAAATTCATTAAGTATTATTGGGTAAGTATCATGAAATTCAGTTTTAGTATTATTATTGTTATTATTATTATTATTCAAATTTCATTATTAATTTTTAATATGGCACAACATTCCGGCCCCATTGATCGACTGCACGTCTTCAACCATTAGGCAGTGGAGCGAACTTATGCACTGGCCGCTTAAATGCGCCTGTTCTCGTTTTGACCTCCGCCACGCTGACCTTGCCGTCTTCGCCTTCTGCGACCCTGACGAATCTCCCGGTCAGCCACTGCCACTTCGCTTTGGCTTGAAGGCCGAGAATATAGTCGCGTGACCAAGCCTGCCAGAATGTCTGCTTGAGACCGCAAAGCATTCGCCATCGCTTCCATATTTTCCCCTCTTTGACGTTCACGTCTTCTCCTGATTCTGGCAGCAGCGAACGCAGACCCTCTTCGAGAAGGAAGTGAGCTGGTGGCAGCGCTTCTCCGCCGTTCGGGTCTGGAGACAGCGCACTGTGGCGCCTTTTCCCAAAAACCGTGGCAAAAATATAAAATTTGATGACAAAATTTTGTAAAATGAATGAACACATCGTATAAAGACCATTTTACTGATCAGAATTCAAAAACGTTTTTCTTAATTGGATAAGAATTATAGCTGGTGGAGCTGCTTAAAGTCGACAGTTTTTTAGAAAGTCCAAAAAAGGTGATTTTGAGAAAAAAAAGACATTTTAGAATTGAAGTGTCAGAAATATTGCAATGTGATCACTACTTTTTTGGTACTATTTTAAAGGTATATCTATTGTTTATTAAAATAAGTAAGAAAATGTCCACCAGATACCCTACTTTTTTGGCAGTTGCCGTTTTTCAGACACCCTATATGTAGGTACTTTGTACAAATAAAATAGAGAATATCTAAAAATGGGCAAAAATGGTCACGCCCATATTTTTTTAGCATTTTTACTACACAGTACTTTAAATAATTTCGCTAAATTGGGCCACAAAAAATTACAGGTTTTCTTGAAATTTGAAGAAAGATGTTAAAATCTTGCCACAGCCAAGATATTTTTGCAACCAAAATTAAAAAAAAAATTGCCAAATAAGGAAAAAAGCTACCAAAATTTTAATATTTTTTATATTTTATGTTATCTTACAGCACAAAAATGTAAATATAAGTGGAACTGACTGACTTATTTCTGTTAATGCCAGTGACATACACGAATCTCACGAATCTCATATTAACATTCCTTAAGACTGCACAAAGAATACAAACCAACAATATAAAGTTAAATACAACAAAGGTTTCATATTCTGTCTTTTTTTTTTGTTTAATAAAAGTTTATCAAAAATCATATTGTTTAATTAAAAATTCATATTTCATAAATTTATGTTTGTAACCATATTTCATAAAATTATATTTGTAATAGAATTAAGTAGAATAAGAATTTTGGAAATAAAGTAAAATCAGTTTAATATTAACTCCAAAATAAAACACTTGTTAGGATCTGCGAAAAAGATCCTTGAACGAACTTACCCGTCGTTTACTAGTAAAAAAAAATTAAAGTAAATTATAAAAATAAATCACATAGTGTAATAATTAATTAATTAAAGGACAAAAAAATTATAGTTTTAAATACTTAATAAAAAGTTAAGTCCGTGTGGAAATTAAAAGAAAATTATATTAATAATAAATGAAAATATATTAAAAGAAAGGAAAAACAGTATTAAATAAAAACAAAAAAACTGGTTGTGTTAAAAGAAAACCTACATAAGTGATACAATTTTTATTTGAAAATTTTACGAATTTGTTAATGGATGAGATTATCAACGATCTCGAGAATTTAAACATAAATAACGAAAACAATATGAATAACAACAACAACATGAATAATAACGTCAACGTAGAACAACAGAGGAACTTTATCATGCAGAACCTAAGAATGGTGCATCCTTTTACTGGGGAAAAAGATAAACTGGGAGTATTTATAAGAAGTATCGAAAGTATAATACCTAATATCACAGCAATGCCCCGGGATGATCGGGTTCTTTTCTTTAACACTATTTTGAGGACTCTGAATGACGGAGCTTTGGACGTAGTAAGGAGAGAGCAGCCGACTGATTGGGCAACATTGAAGTTAATTTTGATTGACGAATTTGGAGAACATCAACCAATACCGCAATTAATTCTAAGTATTAACAACATTAAATTTAAAGGTAATTGTAAAATATTTTGTGATGAAATAAATAAGTTAGTTTGTAGAATAAAGGATACAATCGAATTATGTAGTGAAACGGAGGAAAGAAAATTATTTTTTAGAAATGAAGTGAACATTAATACTTTGAATGTTTTAAAAAAAGAATTACCCATTCATCTAGTGGCTTTACTTAACGCCAACTTAGTGACCGATTTTAGATCAGGGATTAAGATCCTCAGGGAAAATAATGAAATTGAAAATAACACACACAATTACTTTAAACCCAATAACCAAAGGAATCTGTCACGGAATAATGTACGCCCACAGATAAATGAATTTCGTAATTTTCAACCATCTTTCCAAAATCCACAAAATAATTTTCAACCACATCCCAGGAACAATTTCCAAAACCCTTCCCAAAATTTTCAAAATAGATTCCTAAATCCACAAAATAATTTTCAACCACATCCCAGGAACGATTTCCAAACCCCTTCCCAAAATTTTCAAAATAGATTCCAAAGTCGTAATTATCAAAATAATTTTCAGAACCCTGATGGCAGTTATCGAAATCCAAAACGAATGAGGGAGCAAGATTCTAATAAGTCTAGGTTGCGAAGATTCGGAGTGCCAGTTCCGGTGGAAGTAGAAAATTTTCACTCCATTGCCTCCAATCACTTCCCTCCATCGCAATGAGAATTAATAGCAAAAATTATAGATTTCTGATTGATACGGGATCGTCAATCAGCTTGATAAAACCTAAAAGATTTCCAAACCCCCTGATAAAAGTCAATCCCATTTGCGTTAAAACTGCTACCGGAAATATAATTCTTGATCAAACACAGGAAATTTTTAGTCCTATAAAAAGTGCTACACTATTATTTTTTGTTTTCGATTTTGGCAATAATTATGACGGCCTTTTCGGATTTGACAGTTTAAAAAAATTAAATGCTTTAATAAATATCCCCATGGGGTTCGTAAGATTAAATAATATTAAATACTTCTTTTTGAATGAAAATCAAAAGGAAGATATTGAAAGTTATTCGGTTAATAAAAATGTTAGTTCTGATGTACGGTTCGATCAAATAAAGAAACCTGAAATTGAAAATGAAAGAACTAATATTCCGCAAATTAATAATCATAAATTGGTGAATTGCATTAATAGCAAGTACAATGAATCAATATTTAAATTGGAACACCTCAGTAGAGAGGAATTCACAAACTTAGAAAGATTATTAAAAAAGTACAACAATATTTTTTATAGAGAAGGAGATAAGTTAACCATCACTAATGTATCAATACTGTTCACGAAGATCCAATATATTGTAGAACTTATCGTTACCCTCAAGTCCACAGAGAAGAGGTTAATAAACAAATTCAGGAAATGTTAGACCAAAATATTATATGCCATAGTCAAACGCCATATTCAGCACCGATCTGGGTTGTACCCAAAAAACTAGATGCTTCTAATAGACAAAAATGGCGTATTGTAATTGATTATCGTAAGTTAAACGATGTAACCAATAACGATAAATATCCGATACAAATTATGGACGATATTTTAGATAAACTGGGTAGATGCTTATATTTTACTAACCTAGATCTTACTAAAGGGTTCCATCAAATCGAAATGGAACATTCTGATAGGAAAAAAACAGCATTCTCCACCCAAAACGGGCATTACAAATTTCTAAGAATGTCATTCGGCCTTAAAAACGCCCCCTCAACCTTCCAACGATTGATGAATACAATTTTGGGAGATCTTGTAGGAAAAGATTGTTTAGTCTACTTGGACGATATAATTATTTTCAGCACTTCCCTGCAAGAGCACATTAGCTCAATAGAAAAGGTGTTTGAAAGGCTCTCAGATGCCAACTTGAAAATACAGCTTGACAAAAGCGAATTTTTAAAGAGGGAAACAACCTTTTTGGGACATATTATCACACCTGATGGTATAAAGCCAAACCCCAATAAGGTAAAAGTTATCCTCGAATATCCAATTCCTAAGAATGAAAGGGAAATTAAACAATTCTAGGGATTGGCTGAATTTTATCGAAAATTTATCCAAAATAACAAAACCCTTAACTCAATGCCTTAAGAAGGGCAATAAAATAAATTCGTTAGACAAGAGCTTTATTAGTGCAGTAGACACAATTAAACTTTTAAATACTAATGAGCCAATCTTAGCTTTCCCAGACTATGAGAAGCAATTTACTTTAACAACAGACGCTTCTAATATCGCCCTGGGCGCTGTCCTGAGTCAGAACAGACATCCAATCTATTTTGCAAGCCGAACTCTTAATGAGCATGAATTAAATTATTCAGCTACGGAAAAAGAGTTGCTTGCCATTGTGTGGGCGACTAAATATGTTCGCCCTTATTTATATGGTAGAAGATTCTTGATCAATAGCGATCACAAACCATTACAATGGTTACAAAATCTTAAAGAGCCAAATCAAAAATTACAAAGGTGGAAAATAAAACTAAATGAATTCGATTTTGAGATAAAACATATTCCTGGAAGGGAAAATCATGTTGCAGATGCACTTTCTCGTATAAGGAGAGAAAACTGTAATTTCAATGAAGAGATTGAAGAAAATAAAGGGGTTACTGATGAAGTAGATGAAACAGAGGAAATTTCTTCTGTAGCCGCAACAACTCACTCGGCTGACGAAGATAATTCCGCATATATATCAATAACTGAAAAGCCCTTAAATATATTTTAAAATCAAATCAAACTTATCAGAGGAAATCAAAACAAAATCTTTACAAAAAAGATTTTTTCCAATAATGTTACCTCAATTATATACAAGGATCTAGATACCGAATGAATGAAGGAAATAATTAAAACTTATTTACTAAATAAAAATATAACTCTTTATATGCCAAATGATAATGATTTTATCGAATTCCAAAGAATTTATGCCCAAATTATTTTAAACAGAAGAATTAGAGTCTTAAGATCGACCAGACTTTTAGAAAATTTATGTAACTACCAGGATTTTAAAACAAAAATTTTAGAAATCCATTTAAATGGATTGCATCAAGGTATAGAGAAAATAGTAAAAATATTTAAAATGAAATATTATTTCCCAAACTATATAAAAGAAATATCCCGTATAATAAACGAGTGAGAACTTTGTAATCGTTGTAAAGTAGACCATATAGATTTTAAATTGCCATTTAAAATCACACCTCCTGTATACGAAACAAGAGAAAAATATGTAACAGACTTTTGGCAATGGGATATACTATTTAACTTGTATAGATTTTTATTCAAAATTTGCGACAATTGAACCAGTAAAATCATTGAATTGGATTGAAACTAAAAAGGCTCTTTTGAAAGTATTTAACACTATGGGCCCTCCAAAGGTTTTAAAGATAGATCAAGACCAGGAAATGAATAACATAAATATAAAAAAATGGTGTGAGGAGCTAAAAATTAAATTAGAAATCACAACAGGCAAAACCGGAATAGGAGATATAGAGAGATTACACAAAACATTGAATGAGAAATTGAGAATCATAAACACGGCAAACGATAAGTAATTAGATTACTTGAAAATAGAACAAACATTATTTACTTATAATCATAATATAGTTCATTCCACCACTGGAGAAACACCTTATAATATTTTCTTTAACAAACTAAAACCTAAAACCAACCCACAGATGGAAAAAGAGAAAAGAATAAATAAAATAAATAGATTTAGAACGGAAAAACCCGTAGATACAAATTTTGTTAGTGCAGAAATTAAGAGGAAAAGATTAAACAAAATTGATAACCCTTTTAAAAAAGCAGAACGGCTGAGAACAGAAGACGACGGTGAACACTTTATAGTTAAGTTAAGAAATAGAAATGTTAGGAAATATAAAAATCAGTTCAAAAGAAAGAAGAAGTAACCAACTAGTTAAAATAAATTAAGCTTACAATAAATCCAAAATTAATAGACCTACCCACCATTACTACTCTCACCGACTTAGAGTTCGAAAATATTAGAGCTACGGTTTGGTTAGATAGAGAAATTATTTTCTTTGTCCTCTCAATACCTACAGCATTCGATTCTGTCAAAAAAAAATTAAAATTATACCAATACCAGATAAAAATAAGGAAGAATTAGTGTTAAATGATAGTGATTTTTGAATTTAAAAATAATAAAATTGAATATACTAAAAATAACTGCATAAGAAACCTTTTAAATAATAATAAGACCGAGTGTCAATTCAAAAAGAACATTGAATCCTTTATAGGATTTGTTGAACCAAATATTATTGTAACAAAAAATTTAGAATTAACACAAATACAACAAAATTGTAACGAATTAAATGTAACAATTAAAAACAATAATATACTTTGAATGTTTTAAAAAAAGAATTACCCATTCATCTAGTGGCTTTACTTAACGCCAACTTAGTGACCGATTTTAGATCAGGGATTAAGATCCTCAGGGAAAATAATGAAATTGAAAATAACACACACAATTACTTTAAACCCAATAACCAAAGGAATCTGTCACGGAATAATGTACGCCCACAGATAAATGAATTTCGTAATTTTCAACCATCTTTCCAAAATCCACAAAATAATTTTCAACCACATCCCAGGAACAATTTCCAAAACCCTTCCCAAAATTTTCAAAATAGATTCCTAAATCCACAAAATAATTTTCAACCACATCCCAGGAACGATTTCCAAACCCCTTCCCAAAATTTTCAAAATAGATTCCAAAGTCGTAATTATCAAAATAATTTTCAGAACCCTGATGGCAGTTATCGAAATCCAAAACGAATGAGGGAGCAAGATTCTAATAAGTCTAGGTTGCGAAGATTCGGAGTGCCAGTTCCGGTGGAAGTAGAAAATTTTCACTCCATTGCCTCCAATCACTTCCCTCCATCGCAATGAGAATTAATAGCAAAAATTATAGATTTCTGATTGATACGGGATCGTCAATCAGCTTGATAAAACCTAAAAGATTTCCAAACCCCCTGATAAAAGTCAATCCCATTTGCGTTAAAACTGCTACCGGAAATATAATTCTTGATCAAACACAGGAAATTTTTAGTCCTATAAAAAGTGCTACACTATTATTTTTTGTTTTCGATTTTGGCAATAATTATGACGGCCTTTTCGGATTTGACAGTTTAAAAAAATTAAATGCTTTAATAAATATCCCCATGGGGTTCGTAAGATTAAATAATATTAAATACTTCTTTTTGAATGAAAATCAAAAGGAAGATATTGAAAGTTATTCGGTTAATAAAAATGTTAGTTCTGATGTACGGTTCGATCAAATAAAGAAACCTGAAATTGAAAATGAAAGAACTAATATTCCGCAAATTAATAATCATAAATTGGTGAATTGGATTAATAGCAAGTACAATGAATCAATATTTAAATTGGAACACCTCAGTAGAGAGGAATTCACAAACTTAGAAAGATTATTAAAAAAGTACAACAATATTTTTTATAGAGAAGGAGATAAGTTAACCATCACTAATGTATCAATACTGTTCACGAAGATCCAATATATTGTAGAACTTATCGTTACCCTCAAGTCCACAGAGAAGAGGTTAATAAACCAATTCAGGAAATGTTAGACCAAAATATTATATGCCATAGTCAAACGCCATATTCAGCACCGATCTGGGTTGTACCCAAAAAACTAGATGCTTCTAATAGACAAAAATGGCGTATTGTAATTGATTATCGTAAGTTAAACGATGTAACCAATAACGATAAATATCCGATACAAATTATGGACGATATTTTAGATAAACTGGGTAGATGCTTATATTTTACTAACCTAGATCTTACTAAAGGGTTCCATCAAATCGAAATGGAACATTCTGATAGGAAAAAAACAGCATTCTCCACCCAAATCGGGCATTACAAATTTCTAAGAATGTCATTCGGCCTTAAAAACGCCCCCTCAACCTTCCAACGATTGATGAATACAATTTTGGGAGATCTTGTAGGAAAAGATTGTTTAGTCTACTTGGACGATATAATTATTTTCAGCACTTCCCTGCAAGAGCACATTAGCTCAATAGAAAAGGTGTTTGAAAGGCTCTCAGATGCCAACTTGAAAATACAGCTTGACAAAAGCGAATTTTTAAAGAGGGAAACAACCTTTTTGGGACATATTATCACACCTGATGGTATAAAGCCAAACCCCAATAAGGTAAAAGTTATCCTCGAATATCCAATTCCTAAGAATGAAAGGGAAATTAAACAATTCTAGGGATTGGCTGAATTTTATCGAAAATTTATCCAAAATAACAAAACCCTTAACTCAATGCCTTAAGAAGGGCAATAAAATAAATTCGTTAGACAAGAGCTTTATTAGTGCAGTAGACACAATTAAACTTTTAAATACTAATGAGCCAATCTTAGCTTTCCCAGACTATGAGAAGCAATTTACTTTAACAACAGACGCTTCTAATATCGCCCTGGGCGCTGTCCTGAGTCAGAACAGACATCCAATCTATTTTGCAAGCCGAACTCTTAATGAGCATGAATTAAATTATTCAGCTACGGAAAAAGAGTTGCTTGCCATTGTGTGGGCGACTAAATATGTTCGCCCTTATTTATATGGTAGAAGATTCTTGATCAATAGCGATCACAAACCATTACAATGGTTACAAAATCTTAAAGAGCCAAATCAAAAATTACAAAGGTGGAAAATAAAACTAAATGAATTCGATTTTGAGATAAAACATATTCCTGGAAGGGAAAATCATGTTGCAGATGCACTTTCTCGTATAAGGAGAGAAAACTGTAATTTCAATGAAGAGATTGAAGAAAATAAAGGGGTTACTGATGAAGTAGATGAAACAGAGGAAATTTCTTCTGTAGCCGCAACAACTCACTCGGCTGACGAAGATAATTCCGCATATATATCAATAACTGAAAAGCCCTTAAATATATTTTAAAATCAAATCAAACTTATCAGAGGAAATCAAAACAAAATCTTTACAAAAAAGATTTTTTCCAATAATGTTACCTCAATTATATACAAGGATCTAGATACCGAATGAATGAAGGAAATAATTAAAACTTATTTACTAAATAAAAATATAACTCTTTATATGCCAAATGATAATGATTTTATCGAATTCCAAAGAATTTATGCCCAAATTATTTTAAACAGAAGAATTAGAGTCTTAAGATCGACCAGACTTTTAGAAAATTTATGTAACTACCAGGATTTTAAAACAAAAATTTTAGAAATCCATTTAAATGGATTGCATCAAGGTATAGAGAAAATAGTAAAAATATTTAAAATGAAATATTATTTCCCAAACTATATAAAAGAAATATCCCGTATAATAAACGAGTGAGAACTTTGTAATCGTTGTAAAGTAGACCATATAGATTTTAAATTGCCATTTAAAATCACACCTCCTGTATACGAAACAAGAGAAAAATATGTAACAGACTTTTGGCAATGGGATAAAGAATACTATTTAACTTGTATAGATTTTTATTCAAAATTCGCGACAATTGAACCAGTAAAATCATTGAATTGGATTGAAACTAAAAAGGCTCTTTTGAAAGTATTTAACACTATGGGCCCTCCAAAGGTTTTAAAGATAGATCAAGACCAGGAAATGAATAACATAAATATAAAAAAATGGTGTGAGGAGCTAAAAATTAAATTAGAAATCACAACAGGCAAAACCGGAATAGGAGATATAGAGAGATTACACAAAACATTGAATGAGAAATTGAGAATCATAAACACGGCAAACGATAAGTAATTAGATTACTTGAAAATAGAACAAACATTATTTACTTATAATCATAATATAGTTCATTCCACCACTGGAGAAACACCTTATAATATTTTCTTTAACAAACTAAAACCTAAAACCAACCCACAGATGGAAAAAGAGAAAAGAATAAATAAAATAAATAGATTTAGAACGGAAAAACCCGTAGATACAAATTTTGTTAGTGCAGAAATTAAGAGGAAAAGATTAAACAAAATTGATAACCCTTTTAAAAAAGCAGAACGGCTGAGAACAGAAGACGACGGTGAACACTTTATAGTTAAGTTAAGAAATAGAAATGTTAGGAAATATAAAAATCAGTTCAAAAGAAAGAAGAAGTAACCAACTAGTTAAAATAAATTAAGCTTACAATAAATCCAAAATTAATAGACCTACCCACCATTACTACTCTCACCGACTTAGAGTTCGAAAATATTAGAGCTACGGTTTGGTTAGATAGAGAAATTATTTTCTTTGTCCTCTCAATACCTACAGCATTCGATTCTGTCAAAAAAAAATTAAAATTATACCAATACCAGATAAAAATAAGGAAGAATTAGTGTTAAATGATAGTGATTTTTGAATTTAAAAATAATAAAATTGAATATACTAAAAATAACTGCATAAGAAACCTTTTAAATAATAATAAGACCGAGTGTCAATTCAAAAAGAACATTGAATCCTTTATAGGATTTGTTGAACCAAATATTATTGTAACAAAAAATTTAGAATTAACACAAATACAACAAAATTGTAACGAATTAAATGTAACAATTAAAAACAATAATATAATAAATTTATATAATTGTAAAATTAAAATAAGAGATTTTGAAGTAGAAGCGCTACAAGTTAACGAAAAATCCATCATATTACCTAGTGTTAAGAATATTGAAAACATTGTAAAGCTAAATTTATCTCTGCCAATCTTAAAAAAGCACATTGAATATGTAAATAAAAAAAATGTAAACTATTTAATTGTTCTTCTAATTTCAATTTTTCTAATATTATTCTTAATTATTTTTCTATTTGCTAAAAATTGTAAAGGCAAGAGATTTGTAAAAAATAAAGAAAAAAACAATGAGGACATTGTGGCTTCTAAGAGGGGAGGAGTGACATACACGAATCTCATATTAACATTCCTTAAGACTGCACAAAGAATACAAACCAACAATATAAAATTAAATACAACAAAGGTTTCATATTCTGTCTTTTTTTTTGTTTAATAAAAGTTTATCAAAAATCATATTGTTTAATTAAAAATTCATATTTCATAAATTTATGTTTGTAATCATATTTCATAAAATTATATTTGTAATAGAATTAAGTAGAATAAGAAATTTGGAAATAAAGTAAAATAAGTTTAATATCAACTCCAAAAAAAACACTTGTTTTAATTTGTCACTTGCCTACTTATAAATATGTATGTAGCCTTATTTATAAACAATATTTTCTTGTGTCAATCAGGTAGGCATAATTATTAGAATTTGTTTATTTATTTAAATTTAAGAACACATTATGAAAATAGGCAGGTAGTTTTAAAACTTGGTTTTTATACTAAGTAAAATAAAAACTGCAGTTGTATAAGTTAGCAACGCAATATTTAAGTAATACCCTTAATGTATTTAGGTACTAACATACTTATAAGTGAATCCCCTTACTCTAAAACTCACCTGATCCGTCTCCTATGTGATTGGCTAATTTGCTATAAATTTTATGTTGCGAAATTGCAAACATTCAGATCATATTGCATTAGATGCAATATGCTGAAAATGCTGATTGGCCAATACACTAAAATTTATTAATTTTAACAAAAGCTTTGTAAGCATTTTTGTAATTTAATTCCAAGTTAACTTTAAGTTTGTGATTGGCTAATTTGCTATAAATTTTATGTTGTGAAAATTGCAACATTCAGATCATATTGCATTGGGTGCAATGTGCTGAAAATGCTGATTGGCCAAGACACTAAAATTTATTAATTTTAACAAAAAGCTTTGTAAGCATTTTTGTAATTTAATTTTAAGTTAACTCTAAGTTTGAAAAAAGAAATAAATTCATTCCATAGTGAATCGTGAAAACCGTACATAGTACTGGCCTTATTATTAACTGGCGCCCAACGTAAAAAAAAGTGTATTAAATTATTAAAAACTCTTGTTAAAATTTTTGTAAAAAAATAAAAGAGGAAAATACGTTAATAAAAAAATAAAGTTATTAAAAACTCTTATGACAATTTTTGTAAAAAAATAAAAGAGGAAAACTACGTAAAAAAAAAAAGTGTATTAAATTATTAAAAACTCTTGTTAAAATTTTTGTAAAAAAATAAAAGAGGAAAATACGTTAATTAAAAAATAAAGTTATTAAAAACTCTTATGACAATTTTTGTAAAAAAATAAAAGAGGAAAACTACGTAAAAAAAAAAAGTGTATTAAATTATTAAAAACTCTTGTTAAAATTTTTGTAAAAAAATAAAAGAGGAAAACTACGTTAATAAAAAATAAAGCTATCAAAAACTCTTATTAAAATTTTTGTAAAAAATAAAAGAGGAAAACTACGTTAATAAAAATAATAGAATAAAGTTATTAAGAACTCTTGTAAAAATCTTTTTGTAAAAAAAAAATAATAAAAGAGGAAAACTACGTTGATAAAAAATAATACAATAAAGTTATTAGGAACTCTTATAAAATTTAAAAATAAAAGAGCAGAACTACGTTAATAAAAAATATTTGGATTTACAAAAACTTTTAAAAGAAAATCAAAAGAGTGATACATTTCTTTCTTTAGAAAAAAAGAACTCTAATAAGTATTTTTGAAAAAAGCGAAAGAAAATAATTGAAAAAAATTGACAAAAAACTCTAAAATTCAACAAAATAAAGAATCTAAAGTAATCAAAAAATTGCGCGGAATCATAAGACGACAGGTAACAAATTTTGCCGGGACAGCGTTCAAAGTCACCAGGTAACGAATTTTACCTGGGCAGCCATACATTTAAGGAGACAACAGGTAATGAATTTTGCCTGGACAGCGTTCAAAGTCACCAGGTAACGAATTTTACCTGGGCAGCCATATATTTAAGGACAACAGTACCATTAGATGACCACAGATTAAAGAGGCAGTATACACCCTTTATAGTAAAATATGCAGTTAATGTAAGTACGTCTCTTATTTTGAATTCTTTTCGAGGTGCATCGATCTTTAGTTGCCAGAATAAAAGTTTGTGATATTTTCCGTGAATGTTTTTCTATTTTTAATTTCGAAACATTTATTTGGATGTAAAATCGATTTCGTTTTAATTGTTTTAAATAAATTTCGAACCCGAAAGGCTACGTCATCTTCTTTAAACGTTGTTTCTACTTGAATCTTTGTAATTTTTTGTTTGTGGGAAATTTACTAGGGCCATCGAGTCAATTCTGTTTAAATTTTTGGGAATAAATTCTTTTTTGGAAGAGTCTACACATCTTTTTTTTTTTTTTCTCTCTCTCCTCTCCTTATCCTTACTCGTCGAAAATGAGCATGTCCAAGGAACAAATAGTGGACATAGTAAGCGCTTCCGTGGAGGCACTTACTACAGGGCTGCGGGATCAGATCAGGGAATTGACGCAACAGTTCCAGAACATGACCCCACGCGTAGAAACGTACGAACCAGTGACGGTTAACCGCATTAGGAGAGGAAGTTCACTAGACTTGATAAAGTCTTTACCGGAATTTAAAGGAGAAAGCGGAACCTACCCAGCATGGCGCGAAGCTGCACATTTTGCCATGGAATACTATACGGAAGGAACAGAAAACTTCTACATCGCCATGGTCGTCATCCTGCTGTCATCCTACAACACCGTGCTTAATTTCAGCGCTATAATATCGAGACTAGATCAAGTTTATGCCGACAAGCGTTCATTGCAGTCATTGGAGAATGAAATTAGTATCCTCAGACAGGGAACTTTATCTATAGTAGAATTCTATGACAAGGTGGATCAACACTTGACGCTAATTATTAACAAGAATAAAATGAGTTACTCAAACAGCGAAGATATTATAGCAGTCTTGAACGAGCGTGCAAGAGATAACGCGCTTCGTGTTTTCATTTCAGGCCTACGTCATCCACTGAGCGATATCATGTTTTCAGCAAAACCCAGCGACTTACCAACAGCTTTGGCAACTGCTCAGGATCTGGAGGCAAACCAACGCCGCCAGGAATTTGCTAAAATATACGCCACAGGTGATCTCTTAAAAACTAATAGAGCGCAGCGAAAAGATTGGGGCTATCCATCCGCCTCCCACCCTGCTTACAGACCACGTCATTCAAGCATGAAACAGGATGTGAACAAGAGTGCTAAAATGGAACAAGCCTCACCAATGGAGGTAGACCCAGGATCATCTGTCTTTAGACGCACCACGGCATACGATAAAAACCGACCATCTCAATTAACAATTAATAAACGAAAATACGAGGATTCTGGAAAAATTGCTCCAGAGGCAAAAACGCACAAAGTAAACTATATAGAGTCAGATGGACTGTCTGACTACGAGGACGACATCGATTCTTTATTTGAGTCAGAAATTTCATCAGCAACCAAAGAGGACGATCTGACCATCGAGGAGCTAAATTTTTTAGAATAAAACCCTCCTTACCCTTTATCAAAAAGACAATTGGAGGTAAGGAGTTAAAACTACTTATAGATACCGGAACAACACGCAATTTCATTCAGGACCTTGATTTTCTAGTAGGAGTTTCTCAGCTGGACCATCCATTTAATGTCAACTCCATAAATGGATCCAACCCAATAAGGAGAAAATGCGGTATTGCCATTTTCGGATACGCAAGCACTTTCTACATACTCCCATCCCTGAAAACCTTCAATGGCTTTATAGGATGCGAATTTTTGAGGGAAATTAATGCAATAATAGATGTACGGAATAATGTATTGAAATATAAAAGAGGCGACATTAACCCTAGTAAGAAGATGGAGCAGGTGAATTTAATATCCATGGATAGAGAAGAGATACCTTCAACTATACGCGATCAGTTTGACGAAGTTCTAATGTCAAATAAAATGGCGTTTGCTGACCCAAATAGAGCGCTGCCATACAATACAACAGTGGAAGCAAAAATTAAAACGCTATCCAACGACGCTATCTACACGAGATCGTACCCATACCCAGTCTCAATGGCAAACTTTGTTAACGGAGAAATCGAATCACTTCTCAGGGATGGCATTATCCAGAAATCATCATCTCCCTATAACTCACCAATACATGTGTTGGAGAAGAAAGGAACGGATGAGAAGGGTCAGCAGAATCATAGATTGGTCATCGATTTCAGGAAATTAAACGAGCATACCATAGAAGATAGATACCCAATGCCGGATATATCCGTCATCCTGGCAAACTTAGGAAAGTCGGAATACTTCTCTACACTCGATTTAAAATCCGGGTTTCATCAAATTAAACTCGCAGAGAGAGACAGGCCGAAGACTGCATTTGGCGTTAACAATGGTAAATATGAGTTCTGCAGATTACCATTTGGTCTCAAAAACGCGCCCAGCATATTCCAAAGGGCCATAGACGATATACTACGCGAAGAAATAGGCAAAACATGTCAAGTCTACATGGACGACATCATAATCCATTCTCCAGACGAACGTACCCACCTTCTACATATTAACAACATTTTGGGAAAATTAGAGAAAGCAGGTATGAGAGTTTCAACGGTGAAGTCAAAGTTTTTCAAATCGGAAGTAGAATTCCTCGGATTTATTGTGACAAGAAATGGTATTAAGACGTGTCCCGAAAAGGTAAAGTCGATAACCGAATTCAGAACACCCCAAAACTTGAAGTCGCTCAGATCATTTTTAGGATTATCTGGATACTACCGGAAATTCGTTAGAGATTATGCGCGAATCGCGAAGCCTTTAACAAAATATTTGCGAGGCGAAAACGGCCACGTAGCCTCGAGAAACTCCAAGAATATAAAGATAACACTTGACGAAGAGGCCCTTTCAGCGTTTGAGAAATTAAAAACGATCCTGGCTTCTGATGATGTCTTATTAGCGTACCCAGACTATAGCAAGGTATTTGAGCTTACAACCGATGCTTCTGCCGTCGCTCTTGGCGCAGTTTTATCCCAAGATGGAAGACCTATTACAATGATATCTCGAACCCTTTCAGCAACGGAGGCAAATTACGCGACTAACGAAAGAGAGTTACTCGCTATTGTATGGGCCCTTAAAAACCTTAGGCACTTCCTGTATGGTATCAGCGGAATCCATATATTCACGGATCATCAACCGCTAACATTCGCCATGTCTGACAAAAACCCCAACTCTAAAATGAAGAGATGGAGGGCCTTTATCGAAGAATTTGCGCCCAAGTTTTTTTATAAACCCGGGAAGGAGAATATAGTAGCAGATGCATTGTCAAGGCAGTATGTGAACCAAATGTCTGACAGTGACTCTGAAACTGTACACAGTGAGGTCTCGTCTACGAAGGTGATCAGATCTATTAAATTCCCAGTAAATCAATTTAAGATTCAGTTTTTGATCTCCAAAGGAGATACGACGATCGAACAAAGGAAAATACTGTTTCAGCGATTTATTAGGCATACAATAACCTACGTTACAGTTGATGAGCTTTTGGAACTCCTGACAGATAGAATCGATTCAACCGGTACTAACGCTATCCACTGTGATCTTTCGACATTAGCTGATTTTCAAAACCAACTGGTCTCCCGATTTCCGTCTACCCGATTCATTCATACCGAAAGGTTCGTAATGGATGTAATTAGAGAAGACGACCAATTGGAAATAGTCACCAATGAACACAATCGAGCTCATAGGTCTCTTCAAGAAAATTTCCAACAAATTATTGATGAATATTATTTCCCTGGCATTAAGAAAAGGCTTAAGTATATTATAGCGAACTGCCGGATATGTAAGGAGAACAAGTACCAGAGAAAACCGCAAAAAGTCGAATTAGCCGAAACACCTATCCCTTGTTACCCGGGTGAGGTACTGCACATCGACATTATAATAACTGATAAACAGCACTTCCTGACTTGCATAGATAAATTCTCAAAATTTGCGATCGTTATCCCAATAGCTTCCAGATCTAGTACGGATATTAAAACAGCATTGTTTCAAATTATGAATAGATACAGAGAAGTAAAAGTAATAATATCGGATAACGAGAAATCATTCAAATCCTCAGCAGTAAGCACATTCATCCGAGATCACTTTAAAACCGAACAATTCTTTATCCCTCCTATGCATAGTAAGAGTAATGGACAGGTGGAAAGATTCCATTCCACGTTATTGGAGATAGCGCGGTGCATAAAAGCACAGCAGAATATAAATGAGACCACTGAGTTGATATTACTATCTACCATTAAATATAACAACACTGTGCACTCTGTGACGGGAAAAAAACCATTGGATATTTTAAATGAATTTACAGAGACCGCCATGGCAGAGGTTAAAGAACGCCTGGCCGCAGCGCAACACAAGACACTAGAAAGGCATAATAAGGATGCAACGACGAGGAAATACCAACCCGGTGAAATCGTTTTCGTGAAAAGGAACAGACGACTCGGTAACAAATTCGATAAATTTTTTGTACAGGGCATTATTCAACAGGACTTAGGGACCACAGTGCTTATAGATGGAAGGAAAGTTCATAAAAGCAACTTGAGATAGTCATCTTCGTATTTATCCCATTCCCCCGTTTTTTTTCAATTTCTCAATCCTTTGTTTTTTTTTGTTTTTATCCCTTAATTTAGATTGCTACTTACACTGGTACCGCGCGCGATATCAAAAATTATCGACTACTCGGACACATATTTTATGGCGATAACCGACGGCCAAGTCGCGACTTATAAATACCATGACTACCTAATACACCAAACAAACCTAACCGAGTACGAACTCGCTATGAGGGAAAGCGAGGGCATCATTGACCAACTGTCCGATGCAAGAGCCACTGGAATGATACGCGAACAGATAAGAGAAATACAAAGATTGTTGGACATGTTACGAGTAAACAGGCGATCCGCCAGATCACTCGACTTTTTAGGATCCGCATTGAAGTTTATCGCCGGCACCCCGGACCATAATGACATCGAACTGCTCACAACTCGTGAGGATCTACTGATACAAAACAACGACAGACAAGCGGTAGTGAACTCGGCTATGCAAGACAGAATAAATGAATTGACCGAGAGGGTAAATACTATGCAGAATTATGGGGGTAGTAACGCTATTAAGGAGGATGACTTAGTTATGTTTGAATTGCTGGCTATGCGAAATGGAGAAATAATTTCGTTTCTTGGTAACCTTGCACTCTCAATAATTTTGGCAAAAGAAAATATAATCCATCCAGCTATTCTCGATAATGTTTATCTCGAAAAGAAATTTGAATCAAGAGTCGTATCCATAAGTATAAATGATAGACTAAGAGTCAGTAATGTTTCTGTCATTCAAAATAATTCATTAATTTACTATGTAATTAAATATCCTATATTTACTAATTTTTGTGAGTATTTAAAAGTATTTCCCGTAATTCATAACAACTCGATCATAAGATTAGAAATAGATCAAGCTTCGAAGTGCCCTGATTACACCCTCCCAATAACAAGTTGCACAAATATCGGAACATCAAAAATTTGCCGTGAAACCACTGATAATTGCCTTTCACAGCTCTTGAACAATAATTCAGCATCCTGCTCCACACAGTCAGCGGAAAACGTACCGCCGATACAATGGGTCACAAATGGACTTATACTCTTAAATAACGTTTATGAAACCAATATATTCGAGGAAGATACAATTAAAGTAAATGGAACCCTGGTAGTCGTATTCACCAACAATGTAACCATAAACGGTACGCTGTACCAAAAAACCCCAGAACCAATGAGAAATTTGATACCGCATCCACCAAAAACTCTGAATTTAAAAAAGACCGGCCATGAACAATTAATAACACTTCCATATATCCACAAATTGAATCTCGAAAACACAGGATATATAGAAAGACTTAAAAATGATACATTCGCCCACAAAATCGCTCTAGCATCATTAATTATATTGGTACCTATCGTTACATGGATAACTTACCATCTTCAAATGAGGTGTAGACGGCAGACAATGGTAAATGTGGAAGATATTATAGAGGAAATAAAGTCGAAACAGGGACGTCTCGACATTTGAAAGGGGGAGGAGTTAGCAACGCAATATTTAAGTAATACCCTTAATGTATTTAGGTACTAACATACTTATAAGTGAATCCCCTTACTCTAAAACTCACCTGATCCGTCTCCTATGTGATTGGCTAATTTGCTATAAATTTTATGTTGCGAAATTGCAAACATTCAGATCATATTGCATTAGATGCAATATGCTGAAAATGCTGATTGGCCAATACACTAAAATTTATTAATTTTAACAAAAGCTTTGTAAGCATTTTTGTAATTTAATTCCAAGTTAACTTTAAGTTTGTGATTGGCTAATTTGCTATAAATTTTATGTTGTGAAAATTGCAACATTCAGATCATATTGCATTGGGTGCAATGTGCTGAAAATGCTGATTGGCCAAGACACTAAAATTTATTAATTTTAACAAAAAGCTTTGTAAGCATTTTTGTAATTTAATTTGAAGTTAACTCTAAGTTTGAAAAAAGAAATAAATTCATTCCATAGTGAATCGTGAAAACCGTACATAGTACTGGCCTTATTATTAACTTATATAATCCAGTTAATTGTGGCCTAGATTTACGTTTTGCAAATCAGGTAGCTTGAACCTTTTTATTTTTGGGTATAAATCAATCTGCAATTGTGTAATGCAATCAGTTAAAGTTTTATTTTGTAAAAGTAGTGATCAGTACCAGAACTAATAATGTCATTTCAAAATTCGGAATTGTTCGAGTTATTTAGAAAATCACATAATGAAAATGTATTTAATTTGGCTATTGTGGAAAAATTGCACGGTTTACCAGGATACCAGGAAAATGATATTAAAAACAAAATTCACTTCGTTTTCTTGGAAAACGAAATGGCTTGCATCAAACAGTACGACAAAAACCTTTATGGAAAAGTACTCAGACTGGCTAAATGGAGTAACAACTTTTGAAAACATCGAAGAACCGCATACATCTTTGGACAGCAGAAAAGGAAGACCTGCTAAAACTATAAACGAGTGTTCGGAGTACACAAAAAAACGTAAACTTCAAAATGCTACAAAAGATATATCTACATCGAATCTGTCAGAAGCATTATGTCTTAAGTACGTAAAAGATAAAGATAAATCAAGGTCTGATATTACAAAAGCTGTAGAGCTTGCTAGCCCAGATCGACTGCGAAGGATTAAAACAAGTATTCCAACTCCTCCGAATGCATTACCCACAAAGTATAGCATAGAAGAAGCCTTAGCGTTATTTATGGACTTGGGATTGTCAAAGGAGAAATATAATATTTTACGAAGCTCTTTAAAGAATCATAATGTGAATGTTCTTTCTGGATATAAAAAGGTTACCTCTGCCAAAAAAGAAGCAGTACCATTTAATGTAAAAGTTACTGAAGTATCAGCAGAAGTTGAACTGCAAGACTTAATGGATCATACATCTAAACGCTTAGTCCAAAGTTTTCCTGAAAAAGAAAGAGCATTACTTCCAGATAGGCTTACATTGATAAGCAAGTGGGGATGTGATGGATCATCTGGTCAAAGTGCTTACAAACAAACAATATCGATAACTGACATAACTATTACAGATGCAAATATGTTTATGGCTTCTTTAGTTCCTTTACGACTTAGAAGTGAAATCTCTGAGCATTGGAAAAATCCTCGCCCATCGTCAGTCCATTTTTGCCGTCCGATATTTTTTAAATATGCAAAGGAGTCTTCAGAAATAATCAAGTCTACAGTAAACGATATAAAAAAGCAAATTTCCGAACTAAAGCCTTCTGTTATTGAAAAGAAGAATGGAAAAAAGGTTTTCATTAATTATGAATTTTGTCTTACAATGATTGATGGCAAAGTCTTAAATGTAATAACAGATACTTCTTCAACTTTGAAGTGTGCAATTTGCAAAAAGTCACAGAATGACTTTCAAAATTTTAATGATTCAAGTGATGAGTAAAACTATGAATATGGAATTTCTCCGTTACATGCCAGAATTAGGTGCATGGAGTTATATTAATATAACATGTTATATTAGAGTAGCATTTTTTCTAGACTTCCCTATGAGAATGTCATTTAAAGCACAAAAAGTTGAGTTTTAAATGTTTGAGAAATTTTAAAAATATCATTACTTCAAAATATATGATTTTAGCGACAAGAAAGGTCAAAGGTGTCATCGTGTCCAATGCCTATCACAATAAGGGAGCACTTATTTTGATCCTAAAAGATTTAAAAATCAAGTGTTTTTTCCCCATTACAAATTTCTTGGTAACATCAAAAATTATGATGTTTTCAAAAAAACCACTGTGCACAGTGCCTCCACAAAGCTATGGCCAATAATGATACTTTTTATTAAAATATCTTTCTTACCTCAAAAGTTATGATGTTTGTAATAAAAACTGTCGAAAGCAGACACTGTGCACAGTGCCGCGCCTAACCTATGACCTTGCAAATCATGTATATTAAAGCTAAAGGAGTTTTCTTTCAAATGTTTTTTAAAATTTTTAAATATCTTTATCAGTTCAAAAGTTATGATTTTTGCCACAAAAAAAGTCAAAAGGCCCCACTGTGCAGCGGTGCTATTGGACGACTGTTGAGCACCGCCTGTATTTCTACAAGCATCGTTGCCATTTCTTCTTGCGTGAGCGACGCGTTGCCCACGGCTCGCAGAAGCAGGAACTTCGCCTGTTTGACAGCGGCTTCTCACAGTCCTCCGAAGTGAGGCGCCCGAGGTGGTATGAAGCTGAACTTTACCCCGGACGACGCTGCGTACGACTCGACGGCCTGTCGACTCCTGTCGAATGCTTGCTGCAACTCCCTCAGAACGCGGCTGGCTCCGACGAAGTTCGTCGCGTTGTCGCAAAACACCGTCTGTGGTAGACCTCTCCTGGCAGCGAACCTTTTAAAACAAAGAAGAAAAGAATCAGTAGACAGATGAGACACTAATTCTAAATGTACCGCCTTAGAAGTGAACACACACGAAAACCGCAATATACATTTTCAATGGTGGCCTACCACGAATTCTCAATGAAACGTTTATAGGACCACAGAAGTCTACACCGACTATCAATAATGGTCAAGTATGTCTCACTCTATTGGTGGGAAAATTTCCCATTATTTGGGACATAAGCTTTGGTTTATAGCGGAAGCAATGTACACACTTGCGAATTATTCTGCTGCACTCTTCTTTGGCATTTATGAGCCATATATTTTCTCGAGAAAGAGCTATTAGAGCCTTTGTGCCAGCATGACAATTCTCGGTATGTAGATTTCGCAAATAAAGTGTGACAAACCTAGTTATTTTCGGTAATAATAGTGGGAATTTGGTATTGTATTCTAAATCTGCATTAAGCAGTCTCCCACCTACCCTTATTAGTGAAAACTTTTTATTTTCTTCAATAAATGAATTAATAAATGGCGTCAATCTTTGAATGTTTGACGGCAAGACTTCAGATTTTTGCATTTTCGCTATTTCCTCAGAAAATTGTAATTTCTGGATTGACCATTTTGCTTCAATTACAGTAGGTGAAGAATTTTTATTTATTTTACGTTTTCTCAGACTCTTAGCAACTTTTTGTATGACGAAAATCTTTCTATCAGGTCCATCAAGCAATTTAGTGGATCCTCTATTGTAAGAAGTACATTTGTTTTTCTTGCTTCTAAAAGCTTTTGATTCTCTGTTAACTCGAAATGTTCGTTAACAGGCCAATGTGAACTATCGCTCAGTAAAAACGAAGGTCCCTCAAACCAAATTGAATTTTTCAAATCGTTTACATCACATCCTCTTGAAACGATGTCAGCTGGATTCTGTTTAGTAGGCACATGGCGCCATGAAACCTGTTCTGACAATTCTTGAATTGCAGCAACTCGATTTAAAACGAATGTTGCCAGTGAGGAAGGATGAGTTTTTATCCAATGTAATGTGATTTCTGAATCTGTCCAGAAATTATCACTTTCAATTTCAAAGCTCATCATTAACTTAATTCGGCTCCACAACTTAGCTAATAGGTGTGCAGCGCATAACTCAAGTCTCGGAAGAGATTTTGTCTTCAGTGAAGCAATTTTTGACTTTTGATTCGGAGCTTCTTATATATATGCAGCAACCATAAGCACGAATCGAAACGTCAGCAAATCCATGAATTTGAATTTTTGCTGTCGATGTTGTGGAAACGAATCTTGGGATTGATATTGAATCAATTTCCATTAAATTCGATTTGAAATTTTCCCATGACGTATTTAGTCTCATAGGAATTGATTTATCCCAGTCAAGTTTTTGTACCCAAAGTTCTTGCAACAACATTTTGGATTTTGTAACAATTGAGCATAAAAGTCCGAGAGGATTGAATAATCTAGAAGAAACAGACAAAATGTTTCTATTCGTTGCTTTTAAATCACGAAAATTGTCTTTCAAATGAAACTTAAATGAATCATTCTTCGGTACCCAATGTATACCTAGAGCTTTGGCCGAAGCAGAGTCACTATATTAGTAGTTTCTCCTTTTGAAATGAATTATAAATTTCGGGATGATTTGAAACCCATTTTGTAAGTTTAAAACCAGCTGAAATTAAAATTTCATTAACCTGGTTCCGAATTATATCTAGGTCTTAGTAGCTTTCAGCCCCAGCTATCAAATCATCAACATAGAAATCACTGCGAACAAATTTTGAACCAATAAGTAAAGTCTCTTTGAATAAATTGCTTAAATAAATCAAACATCTGATGGCCAGAAATGGCGCAGAAGCCCTACCATATGTAACGGTATTTAACCGAAATATTTTCAAATCATCAGATGGATTCTGTCTCCAAAGGATAAGTTGAAAATTTCTATCATTCTCGCCAACTAATACTTGACGATACATTTTTTTAATATCTGCAGTGATTGCGTACTTATGTAATCGAAAACGGATCAACGTCGAATACAATTCTTCTTGAACTGTTGGGCCAACCATTAACAAATCGTTAAGTGATGCATGTGAAGAAGTTCGACACGAAGCATCAAAACTACTCGAATTAGTAGTTGAACTCTGAGGCCGCAACACACATTGATGTGGAAAAAAATAGTGAGGGAAATCCGGTATTTTGTCAACATATGACATATGACCTAGTTCGAAATACTGTTTTATAAAATCATGATACATTTCTTTCATATTTAAATCTCTAGACAGTCTCCTTTCTAGTGCAAGAAATCGCGGTTTCGAAAGATAAACCAAGTATTTTTGTATCAGATTTGAAAGGCAAAGAGACTTCAAATCGTTCTGACGGTAAACGTCGTACTGAATTTCTAAACATTTCCTCATATTGTTGATATTCTTCAGAATAAATTTTTGTTGATTCATTTGGAAGTTCTTTTAAGTCCCAGAATTTTCTAACAATTGAATCTATATTGCTCTCGTTTTCTACAGACGTACTTAAATGAAAGACGTTGTTATTGCCGCTAGAGCCTTTTGATTGGTTATACTTTCCAGAAACAATCCAACCAAGCGAAGTCTTTTGAAGAATTGGCAGGCTAGGGCCAGACCTATTTGTCCAATACAAATTAAGTCAAAAAATATTTCCGCACCTATTAAAATATTAATCTTTCGAGGCTTATAAAAGCAAGGATCGACTAATTTTATATTTCTTGGAATATTCAAGCTTGTCGTACTAATTTTATGATTAGGCTGTTAATTTGTTATAGAACTCAATACTTAAAACTTTGAAGTAAATTGTGTAGAGTTAACCCTCGTCGTGACAGTTACATTTACGCACTATTTCGAAAATTAATTTGTTTCGCTAATACCGTTTAAATTTAATCTACCTCCTTCTCTTTTTAATCGTAATAGCTGTGCAAGTTCCTCAGTAATCAAGTTTGGTTGAGAACCGGAATCTAAAAGAGCTCTAGCTAATATAAAATCACCAGAACTATTTCTAACTTTCACGACGGCTGTAGCAAGAATAATTCTTTCATCAGAAGATGAATAATTTACCGATGCGTGAGAAGTTGACGGTTGTTCAAAAATGTTATTTGGATTATTATTGTTATTATTAGAATTTGCACTAGTACTGTATCTATGTAGCAATGCATTATGAGACCCATTGCAAATTCTACATTTAGATGCTGTACATCTAGCTACTGTATGTCCTTTTTTTAAACAATTTATGCCAGCTGGCACAGATTTTATAAAATCAAATCGTTGGTTTACAGGCTCAGCAGAAAAACAAGGGCAATTTGTAATAATATGTTGATTGGATTTACAAAATAAACATTTATCAGTAGATTGTTTAGATTGAGTACAATTTAGTGATGTTTTATTATTTTTCTTCGTAAAATTCTCAGTTTTATTTTTATTCTTGAACTTGAAGATTCATCAGCAGCAATATGCTGATACCGTTTGTTCAAGGCGGCTTCACAGTCTGACCATAGTGGCAGCCTTTCGAAATCTAGCTGTTCTTCCCACTTTGACTTAGTCACTGGATCTACTTTTGACATCACTAAATGTATCAAAATTGCGTTTGTAATTTTCTTATCATCACCAATCGATAAAAGTGAATCATATATCGCCGAAACTGTATCAATCATACTTCTCAAAGCAGATGCAGAAGGTTTAGTGATCTCTGGTAGATCAAAAAGTTTTGATATATTATCAAAAAATATCTGACACTCATTGTCATATACCTTTTTTAAACTGGCCAATGCTTTGGGATAATTTTCCTCTGAAATCTGAAAAGCTTTGACTGTACCCAAAGCTTCTTCGGACAAGCATGATATTAAGTGATTAAATTTTTCTATGTCTGTCAACGTCGGTTCATTGTGGACCAAGTTCTCAAATAGGCTCATAAAATTTTTATAATCGGAGTATTTTCCGTTAAATTTAGGGAGCTTCATATTTGGGAGTCTAGAATGATGTGACTATACGCTAAAAGAAGTTTCAGGCACACTTGACTTTCTATTTTTAGATAAGATACTCAAAAACAATGATTTAGTGGTCACACAAATGTCTTCAAGCTCAGCTCTATCGTCATTGTCGAGATCCAAATTATCCACATCTTACTGCAGCTTCATTGCCTGCTTTTCCCGAATGGACTGACGAATTCGTGTAATATTTTGTACGACCTTTGCCTTTTTAGCAAGTGATTTCTCCAAAGCTTCCGCTATGGAAGGAGATTCTTGATGTTTTTTACTAGGCATTATATTTTATAATTTGTATAAATAAGAATAAAAATTTCTGAAACACCAAAATAACTTATTGGTTAACTATTTTCAAAGAAAATCCATTTTAAATTAACTTAGTAAAATTGATATAATAATTCTCTCGCCTGCTAATGAAAATATTCGGATTCTTTTTCTTCTAATTCGTAGAAATAGATTATTTTTTAATTTAAAATTATCAATTCCGATCACTAAGTTCAAATATTGAATTATTTCTTCCACTTAAATCAGCCTTTTGTTTAAATAATTAAATTTTTTTAATCCAAATTTTTAATATTTTTAAATAGGCTTAAGTTCATCAAATTTAATTTTCATTAAATTATTTTTATGAAGAAAGGAATTTTACAAAATGAAAATTAATTAAAATTGTTACTGATAACCTTTCATTCTTGACCGTGGCCGGGGCTCGAACCGCGGCCGGCAGGTTACCATGACATGTTTCGATCGCAACCACTCGATCTCCTCAGATGGATTTGCCGTCTTACACTCGCAGCCATCGACGACTGCTGAAGTCAATAGTCAAACATCAATCCTTAAACCAAATTGTATTTTAACCATTGGTAGATCGAAATTTGCTTTTTTTTTTTGAATGATTATCCATTTTAATTGATTTTAGAGGGTTTTCCTTACTTCTGTTTTTTCGTACTTTTGTCAAGAATTCTTCTTGAAGTCCAAAGTACATTTTTTGTTTTTTCATTTTTGTCTTTCTTTTTCCTGTTGACCTTTTTCAGCACAACTTGAAGGACAAATGAAGACATAGAGCTGGTACCTTAGCTTTAACAATAATTAGTATTTTGGTTATTTTGTAGAACTATTTATGGTTTTTAATCCAAATTTTTAATTTAATTTAATTTAATTTTTAATAATTTAATTTAATTTTTAATATTTTTAATTAGGCTTAAGTTTATCATTCATGGTTGCGATCGAAACATGTCAGGGTAACCTGGCCACGGTCTAATTAAAAATATTAAAAATTTGGATTAAAAACCATAAATACTTCAACAAAATAACCACAATACTTATTATAATTACGTTTATTTTTACCAAGAAATCTTTTTTCATTAAAAAATTCAAAAACAAGTTATTTAAAATAATTGTCACTAGTGCGAACGCACTAATCAATTAATATTTTATGGTTATACCAAAATAAATTTTTCGATGCTAGTGTGAACACAGCCAACAATTTCTTTTTCAAACTTGAATTAAATTAACGTTTTGACGCTAGTGTGAATGCTTCGCACTGTACAGCTGATATTACTGATAAAGGCTAGTTTTCACTATCTCACAAGTCTTACGTATTCCATAATACATTGCGAGATAGAAATGTTATGAGTTTTGTTGCGACTGTCAAAAAATCTAATTTAACACGATAGTTTGTGTTCACATTATCACACAAAGTATAAACGCTTACATATGAAATAAAATGCAACCCTGATCCAATGAAAAGTATTATTGTTTAGAAATTTTTCAAAAAACGATAAAGTCGTGTGGGATGTCAAACTTTTTTCATAATACTTGTCATTTTCGTGACACATTGAATTCACACTTTGTCATATTACTTGAGTTTTTGACATGTATTAATACAAAGTATAATAGTGTAATCTAGCCTTAAGTGGTATAGAAACGTATGAAATGAAACCGTGATCTTGAAAATTGACAAAAGAATATTAAAATAAAAGAAAATAAAGATAACAAATTGAGCATTAATTAATTATTTTATAAAATTAAAGAATTAACACTCGCGAATATTTTCGTTTACTTTTACGTGCAAAAATATAAATAATATTATAATATATAAATAATTTTTTGCTGCAATTAAATTCCGACGGTAAAAATAATAACTTTGTGCCATGTCAAGGCATTGTCAAGGCACATTACATATGTCAGGACATGAGTTAAGTCGAATCGAATTCGCCGTATTACATAGGATTACAACCTTGCCACCAAGGTTGCATTTTTGTGGCACATACCTGTGAAGTAGTGGCAACTCCAGCCAACTTCACGTAACGTCCTGTTTCCGGCATTTTGGTCCCTTTTTCTTTTTGTGCTCTGTGATCGGTGAAGTTAAGTCGTGCGCTAAATTGTAACGAACTTCTTGGGCATCAAACATCGGGAAAATTCTAGTGGCTCGCCCCGGCTTAAATGTGGGTTCGGACAAAGTCTAGGTGAATTGCGCGGTGGAGAAAACGTAAGTACCAAGACCGGTTTCATTTAATATGTGATGACAATAACTATATGTGCATAATTGTGAACCCAAATATTAGGACAGTCGTAAGTCGGAAAGGAAAACGGTGGTGACCGAAAAGATTTCCAATAGTGTCGCTAAAGTGGTTGTAAAAATAAAGTGCCAACAAAAGGATTTGCATCCATTATATGGACACGCCGAATAACACGCGGTTAACAGACGGAGAAACGGTTGAATCAGCAAACTGTTTACGCAGGAGCGGCTAAAGTCCGATCATAATGCATAAGGTATAAGTGAGCGATATATTTCGAATTTCCTAGCGTAAAGTGGGTAGAACTGTCCAAAGGAAAAGGAAAAATTGCGAGCAGAAATTCGGTAGGACGCTAAAAAGCCACAGTGAATAAAGCACAAGACTCGCTAAGTCAACCAACAGCTACACTTAAGCGCACACAACCACCGTAGAAATCGCAGTCGGTCACCATTAAAACAAGCAGCCGGCTAATCATACGGAAAAAACGGATTAGTCCCCTTGCCGGTATTGTTTGGTCAATCGTCGAACAACGAAACTTCGGCCGGCCAGCAACAGCAGCCAAATTCATTGACATCGACAAACCATCTTGAAGCAACTCTAAAATTTTAACATCTTTTGACAACGAAAACCCTTCCTTAACCAACTTTAACACACCAACATCAGGGGACAACTCTAATCAACACACCACCGGCGAAAGAGAAAAAAAAGATAAGTAACACCATTTCTATCTATTAGTAGACCCAAAGTAGAAACTCCCCTAAAGTGAATTCCAAATAGTATTGTATTTTGAATTGTGGGTGGGTAAAATCCCGAACAACCGCGGTCCTTAAATCCGTCATGCAATTGTGGCAGCAAGCCAGATAAACAAAACGTTTGTAAATCACAATGAGGTCTAATACTTAATTTTATTGTTGATAAATTAAAAACAGACGGCGTATAAAAATTTAAGCACATTTACATTGAACTTTATGGTAAACAACCAACCAAAACCTACCACATATGGATCTTGGGATTGACATAAATCGGTATCCTGAAGTTAATCGTAATCCAAACACACCCTCTATAGATTGTTAAATTGTGTAAAAGTGTCAAAATTTTACATTGTCTGTACATATGTATTTTTATTGGTGTATTTGTGAAGTAAACTAAACTGAAATAATCCTTGAACAGGCCTTAAATGATTTTGTAATTTAGAAATTATTGTGTAAACAAAATAAAGCCTACCCCTGTGTAAGGTCAGGGTTATTTTAATTGTGAATGATTGGGAAAATCAAGACTAAAGGTTAACCGTATAAATTTCAACGGGATTCAGTCGTAAATTATTAAAGAAATTCTTGTTGGACACACCCCGTGCAAAATTTCGGATTCGTTCAATTTTGATTTGGCAGTTCAGCATAAAATAAATTTTGAATTGATTAAATGCAAAAATTTAAAAAAAGAAAAAAAAAATTTGAATATAACTCGTCCGCGTGTCAACTCTGAAACCATTGTAATTTTCACGAAAACCAGAACCAAAATGCGATATGGGTAACGTTCAAGTGATTTCTTTTATGTTTTGAATTCTTAACCAAAACAATTACAACGTATGAAGATCGAGACGCAATTTAATGTAAATAAACACCATCTGAATAATACCACGTGTAGGATTCAAATTTATTTTAACTTTGGATTTGCACCAAGGTCGTTTTAAAGCACACCGCGTAGTAACATCGGGTTGATTTAACGATAAATATTAATTAAACCAACAAAAATAACACTAGCGAGAGTGTGTATAAGTATTACTCAAATTTTGTTGATAAGCTGAACGAAAACGTACCCCATACCAATTTTGAAATGGTTGTAATTTTAATATCTCTCCCCAAACCGAAATAAAAACATATCACATGTCATTTCTAGAATAATTGTAATTCTAAGATTTCTAATCGAATCAATGTGGAATTTTGAGTTAACCTAGTTTTGAATTTTTGATAAAAATATCTTGTTTAAAACGTACTGTACGGCTGCCAAGGCCATAAAGGAAAGAGAAAATATTAATTAACAAAAAAAAAAAAAAACAAAAAGAAAAAAAACCTACCCGGATAAATTTTTGAAATTGAAATTATACCCGTACCTCGTACAAATGGCAACTTAATTTGTTTTTAATATTTAAGGTTATACACACGGAAACAGCCCTCGTGTATGTCTAAATTATAGGTTCTGATTTTGTTGGTGTTGCACTATTGCAAGAAACCAAGTAGAGCATATAGATTATAAATTTTAAAATATTTTAAGTGGAATTTGTACAAACTTCCGGGAGATTTAATACGTATACATATATATTGAAGTATATTTGTTGTAAATTGTAAGCAAACCCAGTTGAGACCCCCCTTGAAAATTTTGTTAAATAAGAAAAAAAAAATTCAATTTGAAATGATGTATTGTAATGTAGAATCTTAGCCCCTTTTAATTAACGTTTTTCGTTACCTTGTATATTGAAAATATTTTTGCCCGGTTCTGTATGAACCTAATACAACGTCTGTAAGAGTGACAGTTTAGGCAGGATGAATAACAAGATTCCATCAGTATTAGCGCTAATATAGGTGTTTGAATAGTTTAATAAGCCAAATTTTCCCTCGGACGATGTTTATATCCCCTTTAGTTGCTACCTTAGTATTGTAAAGTACCTTGAGCGTAACCTTTATGGTTTAATTATTACATAAGCTATTTTAAGACTTTTTTATAATAATTTTTTTTTGGAAAGTTGATATTGAATTTTAAAATGCAAACCGGTTTTATTTTGAAAATGGAAGTGTGAAGGGGTTAAGGTAGGTATTTGGTGGTGAAAGTGTTTGTTAGGGGTAGCTATAATTTGCGGCTATTACGCTACCATGGTCGAGCATCAGGATGGATGCTGAGGGAGGGCCAGCCAGGGATTTAATTACATCTAAATCCCCGAAACAAAAAGGTATTGTATCCCGTGTTTGGTTTCTGTGCGTTTCGGTTTTATTTTGTTTGCGCCCCGTTTTTCTATTTTTTTTATTTAGGCAATACACTGGTACATAAAATAATGTTTTATGCACGTTCATTTGCAACGAACACCCGCCCATGCCCGACGAGTCATAGCCCGGCTGAAAATTGGTTAGTTACCAGTGT
Organism: Pollenia griseotomentosa; assembly: GCA_963931875.1. Classification (NCBI taxonomy): domain Eukaryota; kingdom Metazoa; phylum Arthropoda; class Insecta; order Diptera; family Polleniidae; genus Pollenia; species Pollenia griseotomentosa. The sequence continues at coordinate 106,217,285 of OZ007564.1, read as the reverse complement.
GACAAATGGACAGTGCACGCGAACCGTGCGTGTGGCAACGGCCACGAACGCATTGAATCGTGACAGTTATATTATTTTTGGCGCCCAACGTGGGGCCCGAATGGAATTGAATCGTTTTACCTTTTTACATATCGTGCGTTTGTAAAGTTTGAAATTTTTAGTAAAAACAATTTTGATCGTTTGGCGGTACTTAATCGACTTTTCGTAAGTTCAGGACTGATGGTACATCGCTTTATTCGCGACGACGAGTGCGGTTAGGGAAGTTTGTCGATGACTATAAGTCGTAGTAATTGGGATTTGACCGGGATTACTAAACGCGATAGGATTCGGGAACTTTTGCCAGAGTGGAAAGTGGCGTATGCTCCGTGGGTTTGTACTTCAAGGCCGCGTCGCGACGTTAACTTGTATCCATGACGACGGTCATGCAGAACCAACATTCGCAAACTTAACTATGGGAAACAATACCTTTGTTTGTATATTTACTTGTCTTTTCACCATCCAAATACCAATCCAATACTGAAGTTTTAGTAAATTTTCCGTATTTTGTTTAGCAACTTTTGTGGTTATTAGAATTGAGATCAATTTCAATTTTGTTTTGAGATTTTCTTACGTAGATAATCATATTAATAGGTTTAAAAATTTTCTTTTCACTTTTTTTTTATTTTTATTTGCCAGAATTCTAAAGCAACAATTATCTTATTTTAAATTTTTTTTTCTTTGATTTTTAGTTTTAATTTCCAGTTATTTTGGTTAACTGTTAGGGTTTTGTTATTGTCACCATACATTCATTTGGATTTCTATGCTTTACATTACATTTTGGACTTTTTTTTTTAAGTTTAATTTTTCCGGATTTGACTATCATTTTGATTAAAAATTTTCTTTGTTTACCTTTTATTTTGATTTCGGTTTTCAAAAATTACAGAGTTACCATCGGGTTAAAATTACTTGTGGCGATTTTTCGATTTTTTTTTGCGACGATTTTAGAGTTATACCAGTTTGGTGTGATTAACATTAAAATTTAAATCTTTCAGCATATTTGGCAAAACTCTTAATCAGCAAACTTTCATTGTTTTTGCTAAATTCGTATTATTTTGGGTTTTAACCTTTAAAGTTCTCGTTTTAGCCGGAATTTTTATAAATGTTGATCGGTCTATCGTTTTGTTGAAATTTTAAGAGTTGCCAGTTGGATAAAATTGTTTGGCAATTATTCTCTATTTTTTTATGATTTCGTTTGCAAAAATTAAAAATTGATTATAATTAAAAATAATAAGAATAATTTGGAATTTTTTCTTGGATTTCTATTCTTTAATTTCTATTACTTTTGTGTTGATTTCGGATTTCGTTTTAAGAGTTGCCATCGGGTTACAATTTTTTTTCGCAATTGTTTGATAGTTAGGCTTATGTTCTAGTACGAATTATAAGTTTAGTGCGTTGTCAAGTTTATAGTTGAATTTTTCGGCATAATTCAATCTGTTTGAGTTTACTATTTAATTTAAAACTTTTGATTTTCAGCGTTTACAAACTTTATAAATTTGAAAGTTTTTTTTGTGTTTGCCATTTGGTGCAACTAATTCTGTTAGTTGTATACGCACTAGATACAGCAGTAGCGCGGCGTATATATAGATATTTGTTTTTACGATTCATTGAGAATAAATTTTGGGGACGTTTCGGTCGCGACATTTTGTATAGTTTTTTTTTGGGAACATTTTTTTTAAGCATTTTGAGAATACATTTTTGGGAAGTTTGATAAAACTCGGGAAGTTTGTTCGGATTTAATGGTAAGGACCCGTAGTGGATTTAATACAACCAACACAATGGGACCAGGCGACACAGCAGCGGGGTTTACAACCACCACTACTTCGTCAGCGATGGCATCGGCAACTTCGATAACCACCTCGGCTATAGTTCACTCACAGCCTTATCAACTATTTACGACGCAAGCTACAGGTATAGCCATGGGAGAAGCTGGCCCAAATATTTCTGTTGGACAGGAGGAAACCGAGCAAAACACCTCAACGAATAACGCGTCGATGAACAGTACCATTACCTCTCCGGAGTTTAGCAGCATCACAGCCATCGGAGTCCAAAGGGAATTTAGAGGAGCTAACACTAATCACCTGAGACCAGAAAGGTTAAGAGAGCCGCTAAGAGCAGCAGAAGGTTTGAGGCAAATAGAAATTCGTAGATCTGTGGACGCAAGGATAGAGGAGTTGATACCGGCGATAGTACAGGCGACAGTAAGCGCGATGTCACAGGCAAGTAGAGCGGGAGGAGCCCAAGTAAATCAGAGCTTCGAGGAGCAGAGGTCTGTTAATCTGCGGCCGCCGTGCACGTATCACCAACCACCACCGCCGAGAAGAAATTCCGTGAACAATTACCACCCAAGTATACCCCAACCACAGCGTCATAATTGCCCAGATAACCGATACCAAGTTCCACCACCACACGTTAGCAGGAATAATTTACCAGTTTTTGAGAACCAACTACCACGTTTTAGTGAGCCACCACCACAATTGTATGCACCGCGGAATCAACGTAACAATTATGGAGAGTCATTTAACAGGATCGATAAATGGGGATTGCAATTTGACGGGACGACAAAAACACCGAGTGTTGAAGATTTTGTGTTCAGAGTTGAGACACTTCAGTCGGATTACGGTTGTTCTTGGGCGGAACTCATTCGCAGTTTTCACCATTTGTTAAGTGGACCAGCATTAGATTGGCTATGGGATTATAGGCGGATGAATACGACGTTAAGTGACTGGCCAACCCTTAAGAACGCCTTAATTAGATATTTCCACCGTTATGAAAGCGATTTCGATATTCAACGAAAAATTCTTGACAGGAGGCAACAACCATTGGAATCCGTTGATGATTTTTGCAATGCAGTGATTCGTTTAAGAAACCAACAGACCAACCCCATGGGAGAACAAGATTTAGTAGAGATTTTTAAAAGTAATTTGAGACCAGCTTTATCACAACTTTTGTTTGCCGTACGACCATTTGGATTGAGTCAATTTAGAACCGAAGGGAGAAGAGCAGAGAGTTTGTTAAACAACCAGCGAGTTAGTAACCCGCGATATCAAGGAAAACATATAAATGAACTAGATATGGAGGGAGAAGTTTTGGAAAGCGAGATGTCTGTCAACGCATTGACAAACCCAGTCCGCAAACTTGTGTGCTGGAATTGTAAAGCTGAAGGACATATGTTTATGGATTGCCCGTCGGAGCGTAGAAGATTATTTTGTTTCAAGTGTGGTTACGATAACACGGTGACTCCTAAATGTCCAGTCTGTCAGGGAAACAGGGTGGCGAACAATCCTCGTACTGGGATGGAGGGTCGTTCGAGAAATGTAGCAACCCAGGCTCAACAAACATCGAGTACACCGCCGACGAATCAGTCGAACCCTACCTGGTAACAGAAATTTTACCAATAACCGTCGCCGCAGAAACGCAAACCGATCTCACAACCGTCGCTAGTTCCACAGAAGATTTAACAAACACTCAACCAAGTGATATTTTGCCTGATGAACAACCACTTTTACCCTGCAATACCATCAAAGTTGACATTAACCCTAGAAAGCCCTACCACATACGATTGCAGGAATACGAAGCAGCAAGAGAAAGAATTTTTGGAACACCATCTAGAAGAATTATTAAGACCAGACAGCGTTATAAGGAACGGAAACAGATACGTAAAGAAATAGCCTCAGCTAACTTAATTGAAAACTCGGATAGGAGGATTTATACCACCATCTCTATTAATGGCGTTAAAGTACAAGGTCTGCTTGACAGCGGTGCAACAGTTTCTTGCTTAGGCGAAGGATGTCTTGATGTCGTTGAGGAAGCTAAGCTTGTGATTCATCCGTATATTTCGAAGATTTTTACTGCTGATGGCAGAGCAAACCAGATTATAGGGCGTGTAAGGGCGGTGATAGAATTTAATGGGCGTTCAGAATACGTAAATTTTTACCTTGTTCCTTCCTTAAAACAAAAACTTTTTTTAGGCGTAGATTTTTTGAGATTATTTAATGTATTCAGATTTGAGATAAATAGTATTACAGCTGATAACAGCGATTTAGGGAATGAATCTTCAACCGATTTTCCGAGTAGACACACTTTAACACCTGAACGACAACATATTTTGGACAAAGCCATTCAAGAATTCCCTTCATTTGCGCAAAAAGGTCTTGGTAAAACATCGTTGGAAACGCATAGTATAGACACCGGAGCAGCCATTCCCATCAAGGAAAAATATTATCCGATTTCACCAGCGGTACAACAGCTCATGTATGCAGAACTGGACCGCATGATATCTCTGGGAGTTATCGAGCCAAGTGAAAGTCCCTGGAATAATAGGGTCACGTTCGTTCAAAAAGGTGAAAAGGTACGGATATGTCTAGATGCACGAAGGCTGAATGATGTTACCATAAAGGATGCATATCCGCTACCTAATATTGAAGGTTTATTGAGCAGACTGGGAGATACACATTTCATTTCTAGTGTTGATTTAAAGGACGCGTTTTGGCAGATACCGCTAGCAGTCTCCAGTAGGGAAAAGACGGCGTTCACGGTACCTGGAAGGCCTTTGTACCATTTTACGGTAATGCCGTTTGGGTTGTGCAATGCAGCTCAACGGTTATGCCGTTTAATGGACAAAGTCATCCCTGCGCGCCTTCGCGATCGTGTTTTCGTCTACTTGGGTGATCTGTTAGTCGTATCTGCTACATTCGTGGAACACATCGATCTTCTAAGGGAAGTAGCAACTTGTTTGTCTAGCGCTGGTTTAACTATTAACGTGGAAAAATCCAAATTTTGTTGCAAGGAACTTAAATATTTAGGTTATATCGTGGGGGGAGGAATTCTCAGGCCAGATCCGGACAAGATCTCGGCAATACAAAATTTTAGCTATCCAACTACACCAAAGCAAGTTAGGAGTTTTATGGGAACCACTGGTTGGTACCGTCGATTCATAAACGACTACGCGACTATAACAGCTCCAATTTCCGAAACACTTAAGAAAACGAAAAAATTTGAATTTACTGCGGAAGCAAAGCTAGCGTTTGACCAATTAATTCACTGCCTTAGTACAAGTCCCGTTTTAACTCATCCTGACTTTACGAAAACTTTTTATATCCAGTGTGATGCGTCTGATGTTGGAATCGGGGCAGTTATATTTCAAGAAGACCCTGAAGGTGGCGAACATCCAATTGCGTATTATTCAAGAAAATCAACTTCAGCTCAGAAAAATTATTCTGTAACTGAGCGTGAATGCTTAGCGGTAGTGTCAGCGATACAAAGATTCCGTCCATACATCGAGTTGATGCAGTTCGTAGTGATCACTGATCACTCCAGCCTTAAATGGCTCATGTCTCAGAAAGACCTTAGCGGTAGATTAGCGCGATGGAGCCTACAACTACAGTCTTTTAGTTTTCAAATTCAGCACCGGAAAGGTTCACAGAATGTTTTACCTGACGCGTTATCGCGATACACCGTAGATGCATTAGATAATTTTGGTTCATTTTTAGTTGATTTAAATTCACCAGAGTTCAGCTCTGATGATTATAGAGAATTAGTCCGTGTTGTTCAGGAGGAAAAAGCTTGTTTACCTGATATTAAAGTTATTGACAATTTTGTGTACAAAAGAACAAATGTATATAACGGCGACATTCTACTTGAAGGTCATGCCTGGAAGTTATGGATGCCTGCTTCTTTAACCGAAAGCATAATTGAGAAAGCACATAGCATACCCAGTATGGCTCATGGGGGCATTGCAAAAACAATTAGGAGAATTCGAGAATACTTTTATTGGCCTCATTTGAACATCCAAGTTCGAAACTTTGTTAATCGTTGTGACGTTTGCAAGGAATGCAAACCAGCTAATACTATACTCAAACCACCAATGGGTAAAGAAGCAGACGCAACCAGACCTTTTCAGCGGATTTTTATAGATTTTTTGGGGCCTTACGTTCGTTCGAAGCGTGGTAATTGTTATATTTTTATTGTATTGGATTATGTGACCAAGTTCGTATTATTGAAGGCAATGTCTAGAGCAAATGCTCGCAATGTAGTAGATTTCCTAGTTAAAGAAGTTTTTTATAAATTTGGTTGTCCAGAAACCATAGTTTCTGATAATGGACCACAGTTCGTGGGCAAGGAGTTTGCGGCTTTAATGGAAACCTTTGATATTAATCATTGCAAGACAGAAGTATATGCACCACTAGCAAACGCGTCTGAGCGCGTTAACCAATCTATTTTGTCAGCAATTCGTTCGTATTTAGGGGAAAACCACAACGAGTGGGATCTACACCTCTGCGAAATAGAATGCGCGCTTCGGTCAGCAGTACACTCCGCCATAGGCATGACTCCCTACTTTGCGTTGTTTGGCACAAACATGATTACTCATGCATCGGCATACAAGATAGCCAGAAGATTAAACGCTGTTGATGAACCCGATATCAGATTTGAGAACCGGCACGACTTTATGGAAATCGTTCGCGATAAGCTAAAAGAAGGATTACACAAAAGCTATGAAGCTAACGCGAAAAGATACAACATACGAGCGAGGATTGCTAAGTTTAAAGTGGGACAGGAAGTATTCCGCCGAAACTTTCAGTTGTCAGATGTTGCTAAACAGGTATCAGCGAAACTGTGCCGTAAATTTCTCAAGTGTAGAATTGTTCGAAGGGTTGGTAACAGCCTGTATGAGATTGAGACTTTACAGGGGAAACCACTGGGTGTATTTCACGCCAAGGATTTAAAGGCATAGCTTGACGGTTCACTTTTATCATATTCGCAATATGATTGCGAATATGATAAAACTGATCAACACCGGGAAGGTGTGTGGTGTGCCATGTCAAGGCATTGTCAAGGCACATTACATATGTCAGGACATGAGTTAAGTCGAATCGAATTCGCCGTATTACATAGGATTACAACCTTGCCACCAAGGTTGCATTTTTGTGGCACATACCTGGGAAGTAGTGGCAACTCCAGCCAACTTCACGTAACGTCCTGTTTCCGGCATTTTGGTCCCTTTTTCTTTTTGTGCTCTGTGATCGGTGAAGTTAAGTCGTGCGCTAAATTGTAACGAACTTCTTGGGCATCAAACATCGGGAAAATTCTAGTGGCTCGCCCCGGCTTAAATGTGGGTTCGGACAAAGTCTAGGTGAATTGCGCGGTGGAGAAAACGTAAGTACCAAGACCGGTTTCATTTAATATGTGATGACAATAACTATATGTGCATAATTGTGAACCCAAATATTAGGACAGTCGTAAGTCGGAAAGGAAAACGGTGGTGACCGAAAAGATTTCCAATAGTGTCGCTAAAGTGGTTGTAAAAATAAAGTGCCAACAAAAGGATTTGCATCCATTATATGGACACGCCGAATAACACGCGGTTAACAGACGGAGAAACGGTTGAATCAGCAAACTGTTTACGCAGGAGCGGCTAAAGTCCGATCATAGTGCATAAGGTATAAGTGAGCGATATATTTCGAATTTCCTAGCGTAAAGTGGGTAGAACTGTCCAAAGGAAAAGGAAAAATTGCGAGCAGAAATTCGGTAGGACGCTAAAAAGCCACAGTGAATAAAGCACAAGACTCGCTAAGTCAACCAACAGCTACACTTAAGCGCACACAACCACCGTAGAAATCGCAGTCGGTCACCATAAAAACAAGCAGCCGGCTAATCATACGGAAAAAACGGATTAGTCCCCTTGCCGGTATTGTTTGGTCAATCGTCGAACAACGAAACTTCGGCCGGCCAGCAACAGCAGCCAAATTCATTGACATCGACAAACCATCTTGAAGCAACTCTAAAATTTTAACATCTTTTGACAACGAAAAACCTTCCTTAACCAACTTTAACACACCAACATCAGGGGACAACTCTAATCAACACACCACCGGCGAAAGAGAAAAAAAGATAAGTAACACCATTTCTATCTATTAGTAGACCCAAAGTAGAAACTCCCCTAAAGTGAATTCCAAATAGTATTGTATTTTGAATTGTGGGTGGGTAAAATCCCGAACAACCGCGGTCCTTAAATCCGTCATGCAATTGTGGCAGCAAGCCAGATAAACAAAACGTTTGTAAATCACAACGAGGTCCAATACTTAATTTTATTGTTGATAAATTAAAAACAGACGGCGTATAAAAATTTAAGCACATTTACATTGAACTTTATGGTAAACAACCAACCAAAACCTACCACATATGGATCTTGGGATTGACATAAATCGGTATCCTGAAGTTAATCGTAATCCAAACACACCCTCTATAGATTGTTAAATTGTGTAAAAGTGTCAAAATTTTACATTGTCTGTACATATGTATTTTTATTGGTGTATTTGTGAAGTAAACTAAACTGAAATAATCCTTGAACAGGCCTTAAATGATTTTGTAATTTAGAAATTATTGTGTAAACAAAATAAAGCCTACCCCTGTGTAAGGTCAGGGTTATTTTAATTGTGAATGATTGGGAAAATCAAGACTAAAGGTTAACCGTATAAATTTCAACGGGATTCAGTCGTAAATTATTAAAGAAATTCTTGTTGGACACACCCCGTGCAAAATTTCGGATTCGTTCAATTTTGATTTGGCAGTTCAGCATAAAATAAATTTTGAATTGATTAAATGCAAAAATTTAAAAAAAGAAAAAAAAAATTTGAATATAACTCGTCCGCGTGTCAACTCTGAAACCATTGTAATTTTCACGAAAACCAGAACCAAAATGCGATATGGGTAACGTTCAAGTGATTTCTTTTATGTTTTGAATTCTTAACCAAAACAATTACAACGTATGAAGATCGAGACGCAATTTAATGTAAATAAACACCATCTAAATAATACCACGTGTAGGATTCAAATTTATTTTAACTTTGGATTTGCACCAAGGTCGTTTTAAAGCACACCGCGTAGTAACATCGGGTTGATTTAACGATAAATATTAATTAAACCAACAAAAATAACACTAGCGAGAGTGTGTATAAGTATTACTCAAATTTTGTTGATAAGCTGAACGAAAACGTACCCCATACCAATTTTGAAATGGTTGTAATTTTAATATCTCTCCCCAAACCGAAATAAAAACATATCACATGTCATTTCTAGAATAATTGTAATTCTAAGATTTCTAATCGAATCAATGTGGAATTTTGAGTTAACCTAGTTTTGAATTTTTGATAAAAATATCTTGTTTAAAACGTACTGTACGGCTGCCAAGGCCATAAAGGAAAGAGAAAATATTAATTAACAAAAAAAAAAAAAAACAAAAAGAAAAAAAACCTACCCGGATAAATTTTTGAAATTGAAATTATACCCGTACCTCGTACAAATGGCAACTTAATTTGTTTTTAATATTTAAGGTTATACACACGGAAACAGCCCTTGTGTATGTCTAAATTATAGGTTCTGATTTTGTTGGTGTTGCACTATTGCAAGAAACCAAGTAGAGCATATAGATTATAAATTTTAAAATATTTTAAGTGGAATTTGTACAAACTTCCGGGAGATTTAATACGTATACATATATATTGAAGTATATTTGTTGTAAATTGTAAGCAAACCCAGTTGAGACCCCCCTTGTAAATTTTGTTAAATAAGAAAAAAAAAATTCAATTTGAAATGATGTATTGTAATGTAGAATCTTAGCCCCTTTTAATTAACGTTTTTCGTTACCTTGTATATTGAAAATATTTTTGCCCGGTTCTGTATGAACCTAATACAACGTCTGTAAGAGTGACAGTTTAGGCAGGATGAATAACAAGATTCCATCAGTATTAGCGCTAATATAGGTGTTTGAATAGTTTAATAAGCCAAATTTTCCCTCGGACGATGTTTATATCCCCTTTAGTTGCTACCTTAGTATATTAAAGTACCTTGAGCGTAACCTTTATGGTTTAATTATTACATAAGCTATTTTAAGACTTTTTTATAATAAATTTTTTTTGGAAAGTTGATATTGAATTTTAAAATGCAAACCGGTTTTATTTTGAAAATGGAAGTGTGAAGGGGTTAAGGTAGGTATTTGGTGGTGAAAGTGTTTGTTAGGGGTAGCTATAATTTGCGGCTATTACGCTACCATGGTCGAGCATCAGGATGGATGCTGAGGGAGGGCCAGCCAGGGATTTAATTACATCTAAATCCCCGAAACAAAAAGGTATTGTATCCCGTGTTTGGTTTCTGTGCGTTTCGGTTTTATTTTGTTTGCGCCCCGTTTTTCTATTTTTTTTATTTAGGCAATACACTGGTACATAAAATAATGTTTTATGCACGTTCATTTGCAACGAACACCCGCCCATGCCCGACGAGTCATAGCCCGGCTGAAAATTGGTTAGTTACCAGTGTGACAAATGGACAGTGCACGCGAACCGTGCGTGTGGCAACGGCCACGAACGCATTGAATCGTGACAGTTATATTATTTTTGGCGCCCAACGTGGGGCCCGAATGGAATTGAATCGTTTTACCTTTTTACATATCGTGCGTTTGTAAAGTTTGAAATTTTTAGTAAAAACAATTTTGATCGTTTGGCGGTACTTAATCGACTTTTCGTAAGTTCAGGACTGATGGTACATCGCTTTATTCGCGACGACGAGTGCGGTTAGGGAAGTTTGTCGATGACTATAAGTCGTAGTAATTGGGATTTGACCGGGATTACTAAACGCGATAGGATTCGGGAACTTTTGCCAGAGTGGAAAGTGGCGTATGCTCCGTGGGTTTGTACTTCAAGGCCGCGTCGCGACGTTAACTTGTATCCATGACGACGGTCATGCAGAACCAACATTCGCAAACTTAACTATGGGAAACAATACCTTTGTTTGTATATTTACTTGTCTTTTCACCATCCAAATACCAATCCAATACTGAAGTTTTAGTAAATTTTCCGTATTTTGTTTAGCAACTTTTGTGGTTATTAGAATTGAGATCAATTTCAATTTTGTTTTGAGATTTTCTTACGTAGATAATCATATTAATAGGTTTAAAAATTTTCTTTTCACTTTTTTTATTTTTATTTGCCAGAATTCTAAAGCAACAATTATCTTATTTTAAATTTTTTTTTCTTTGATTTTTAGTTTTAATTTCCAGTTATTTTGGTTAACTGTTAGGGTTTTGTTATTGTCACCATACATTCATTTGGATTTCTATGCTTTACATTACATTTTGGACTTTTTTTTTTAAGTTTAATTTTTCCGGATTTGACTATCATTTTGATTAAAAATTTTCTTTGTTTACCTTTTATTTTGATTTCGGTTTTCAAAAATTACAGAGTTACCATCGGGTTAAAATTACTTGTGGCGATTTTTCGATTTTTTTTTGCGACGATTTTAGAGTTATACCAGTTTGGTGTGATTAACATTAAAATTTAAATCTTTCAGCATATTTGGCAAAACTCTTAATCAGCAAACTTTCATTGTTTTTGCTAAATTCGTATTATTTTGGGTTTTAACCTTTAAAGTTCTCGTTTTAGCCGGAATTTTTATAAATGTTGATCGGTCTATCGTTTTGTTGAAATTTTAAGAGTTGCCAGTTGGATAAAATTGTTTGGCAATTATTCTCTATTTTTTTATGATTTCGTTTGCAAAAATTAAAAATTGATTATAATTAAAAATAATAAGAATAATTTGGAATTTTTTCTTGGATTTCTATTCTTATAATTTCTATTACCTTTTGTGTTGATTTCGGATTTCGTTTTAAGAGTTGCCATCGGGTTACAATTTTTTTTTCGCAATTGTTTGATAGTTAGGCTTATGTTCTAGTACGAATTATAAGTTTAGTGCGTTGTCAAGTTTATAGTTGAATTTTTCGGCATAATTCAATCTGTTTGAGTTTACTATTTAATTTAAAACTTTTGATTTTCAGCGTTTACAAACTTTATAAATTTGAAAGTTTTTTTTGTGTTTGCCATTTGGTGCAACTAATTCTGTTAGTTGTATACGCACAAGATACAGCAGTAGTGCGGCGTATATATAGATATTTGTTTTTACGATTCATTGAGAATAAATTTTGGGGACGTTTCGGTCGCGACATTTTGTATAGTTTTTTTTTGGGAACATTTTTTTTAAGCATTTTGAGAATACATTTTTGGGAAGTTTGATAAAACTCGGGAAGTTTGTTCGGATTTAATGGTAAGGACCCGTAGTGGATTTAATACAACCAACACAATGGGACCAGGCGACACAGCAGCGGGGTATACAACCACCACTACTTCGTCAGCGATGGCATCGGCAACTTCGATAACCACCTCGGCTATAGTTCACTCACAGCCTTATCAACTATTTACGACGCAAGCTACAGGTATAGCCATGGGAGAAGCTGGCCCAAATATTTCTGTTGGACAGGAGGAAACCGAGCAAAACACCTCAACGAATAACGCGTCGATGAACAGTACCATTACCTCTCCGGAGTTTAGCAGCATCACAGCCATCGGAGTCCAAAGGGAATTTAGAGGAGCTAACACTAATCACCTGAGACCAGAAAGGTTAAGAGAGCCGCTAAGAGCAGCAGAAGGTTTGAGGCAAATAGAAATTCGTAGATCTGTGGACGCAAGGATAGAGGAGTTGATACCGGCGATAGTACAGGCGACAGTAAGCGCGATGTCACAGGCAAGTAGAGCGGGAGGAGCCCAAGTAAATCAGAGCTTCGAGGAGCAGAGGTCTGTTAATCTGCGGCCGCCGTGCACGTATCACCAACCACCACCGCCGAGAAGAAATTCCGTGAACAATTACCACCCAAGTATACCCCAACCACAGCGTCATAATTGCCCAGATAACCGATACCAAGTTCCACCACCACACGTTAGCAGGAATAATTTACCAGTTTTTGAGAACCAACTACCACGTTTTAGTGAGCCACCACCACAATTGTATGCACCGCGGAATCAACGTAACAATTATGGAGAGTCATTTAACAGGATCGATAAATGGGGATTGCAATTTGACGGGACGACAAAAACACCGAGTGTTGAAGATTTTGTGTTCAGAGTTGAGACACTTCAGTCGGATTACGGTTGTTCTTGGGCGGAAGTCATTCGCAGTTTTCACCATTTGTTAAGTGGACCAGCATTAGATTGGCTATGGGATTATAGGCGGATGAATACGACGTTAAGTGACTGGCCAACCCTTAAGAACGCCTTAATTAGATATTTCCACCGTTATGAAAGCGATTTCGATATTCAACGAAAAATTCTTGACAGGAGGCAACAACCATTGGAATCCGTTGATGATTTTTGCAATGCAGTGATTCGTTTAAGAAACCAACAGACCAACCCCATGGGAGAACAAGATTTAGTAGAGATTTTGAAAAGTAATTTGAGACCAGCTTTATCACAACTTTTGTTTGCCGTACGACCATTTGGATTGAGTCAATTTAGAACCGAAGGGAGAAGAGCAGAGAGTTTGTTAAACAACCAGCGAGTTAGTAACCCGCGATATCAAGGAAAACATATAAATGAACTAGATATGGAGGGAGAAGTTTTGGAAAGCGAGATGTCTGTCAACGCATTGACAAACCCAGTCCGCAAACTTGTGTGCTGGAATTGTAAAGCTGAAGGACATATGTTTATGGATTGCCCGTCGGAGCGTAGAAGATTATTTTGTTTCAAGTGTGGTTACGATAACACGGTGACTCCTAAATGTCCAGTCTGTCAGGGAAACAGGGTGGCGAACAATCCTCGTACTGGGATGGAGGGTCGTTCGAGAAATGTAGCAACCCAGGCTCAACAAACATCGAGTACACCGCCGACGAATCAGTCGAACCCTACCTTGTAACAGAAATTTTACCAATAACCGTCGCCGCAGAAACGCAAACCGATCTCACAACCGTCGCTAGTTCCACAGAAGATTTAACAAACACTCAACCAAGTGATATTTTGCCTGATGAACAACCACTTTTACCCTGCAATACCATCAAAGTTGACATTAACCCTAGAAAGCCCTACCACATACGATTGCAGGAATACGAAGCAGCAAGAGAAAGAATTTTTGGAACACCATCTAGAAGAATTATTAAGACCAGACAGCGTTATAAGGAACGGAAACAGATACGTAAAGAAATAGCCTCAGCTAACTTAATTGAAAACTCGGATAGGAGGATTTATACCACCATCTCTATTAATGGCGTTAAAGTACAAGGTCTGCTTGACAGCGGTGCAACAGTTTCTTGCTTAGGCGAAGGATGTCTTGATGTCGTTGAGGAAGCTAAGCTTGTGATTCATCCGTATATTTCGAAGATTTTTACTGCTGATGGCAGAGCAAACCAGATTATAGGGCGTGTAAGGGCGGTGATAGAATTTAATGGGCGTTCAGAATACGTAAATTTTTACCTTGTTCCTTCCTTAAAACAAAAACTTTTTTTAGGCGTAGATTTTTTGAGATTATTTAATGTATTCAGATTTGAGATAAATAGTATTACAGCTGATAACAGCGATTTAGGGAATGAATCTTCAACCGATTTTCCGAGTAGACACACTTTAACACCTGAACGACAACATATTTTGGACAAAGCCATTCAAGAATTCCCTTCATTTGCGCAAAAAGGTCTTGGTAAAACATCGTTGGAAACGCATAGTATAGACACCGGAGCAGCCATTCCCATCAAGGAAAAATATTATCCGATTTCACCAGCGGTACAACAGCTCATGTATGCAGAACTGGACCGCATGATATCTCTGGGAGTTATCGAGCCAAGTGAAAGTCCCTGGAATAATAGGGTCACGTTCGTTCAAAAAGGTGAAAAGGTACGGATATGTCTAGATGCACGAAGGCTGAATGATGTTACCATAAAGGATGCATATCCGCTACCTAATATTGAAGGTTTATTGAGCAGACTGGGAGATACACATTTCATTTCTAGTGTTGATTTAAAGGACGCGTTTTGGCAGATACCGCTAGCAGTCTCCAGTAGGGAAAAGACGGCGTTCACGGTACCTGGAAGGCCTTTGTACCATTTTACGGTAATGCCGTTTGGGTTGTGCAATGCAGCTCAACGGTTATGCCGTTTAATGGACAAAGTCATCCCTGCGCGCCTTCGCGATCGTGTTTTCGTCTACTTGGGTGATCTGTTAGTCGTATCTGCTACATTCGTGGAACACATCGATCTTCTAAGGGAAGTAGCAACTTGTTTGTCTAGCGCTGGTTTAACTATTAACGTGGAAAAATCCAAATTTTGTTGCAAGGAACTTAAATATTTAGGTTATATCGTGGGGGGAGGAATTCTCAGGCCAGATCCGGACAAGATCTCGGCAATACAAAATTTTAGCTATCCAACTACACCAAAGCAAGTTAGGAGTTTTATGGGAACCACTGGTTGGTACCGTCGATTCATAAACGACTACGCGACTATAACAGCTCCAATTTCCGAAACACTTAAGAAAACGAAAAAATTTGAATTTACTGCGGAAGCAAAGCTAGCGTTTGACCAATTAATTCACTGCCTTAGTACAAGTCCCGTTTTAACTCATCCTGACTTTACGAAAACTTTTTATATCCAGTGTGATGCGTCTGATGTTGGAATCGGGGCAGTTATATTTCAAGAAGACCCTGAAGGTGGCGAACATCCAATTGCGTATTATTCAAGAAAATCAACTTCAGCTCAGAAAAATTATTCTGTAACTGAGCGTGAATGCTTAGCGGTAGTGTCAGCGATACAAAGATTCCGTCCATACATCGAGTTGATGCAGTTCGTAGTGATCACTGATCACTCCAGCCTTAAATGGCTCATGTCTCAGAAAGACCTTAGCGGTAGATTAGCGCGATGGAGCCTACAACTACAGTCTTTTAGTTTTCAAATTCAGCACCGGAAAGGTTCACAGAATGTTTTACCTGACGCGTTATCGCGATACACCGTAGATGCATTAGATAATTTTGGTTCATTTTTAGTTGATTTAAATTCACCAGAGTTCAGCTCTGATGATTATAGAGAATTAGTCCGTGTTGTTCAGGAGGAAAAAGCTTGTTTACCTGATATTAAAGTTATTGACAATTTTGTGTACAAAAGAACAAATGTATATAACGGCGACATTCTACTTGAAGGTCATGCCTGGAAGTTATGGATGCCTGCTTCTTTAACCGAAAGCATAATTGAGAAAGCACATAGCCCACCCAGTATGGCTCATGGGGGCATTGCAAAAACAATTAGGAGAATTCGAGAATACTTTTATTGGCCTCATTTGAACATCCAAGTTCGAAACTTTGTTAATCGTTGTGACGTTTGCAAGGAATGCAAACCAGCTAATACTATACTCAAACCACCAATGGGTAAAGAAGCAGACGCAACCAGACCTTTTCAGCGGATTTTTATAGATTTTTTGGGGCCTTACGTTCGTTCGAAGCGTGGTAATTGTTATATTTTTATTGTATTGGATTATGTGACCAAGTTCGTATTATTGAAGGCAATGTCTAGAGCAAATGCTCGCAATGTAGTAGATTTCCTAGTTAAAGAAGTTTTTTATAAATTTGGTTGTCCAGAAACCATAGTTTCTGATAATGGACCACAGTTCGTGGGCAAGGAGTTTGCGGCTTTAATGGAAACCTTTGATATTAATCATTGCAAGACAGAAGTATATGCACCACAAGCAAACGCGTCTGAGCGCGTTAACCAATCTATTTTGTCAGCAATTCGTTCGTATTTAGGGAAAAACCACAACGAGTGGGATCTACACCTCTGCGAAATAGAATGCGCGCTTCGGTCAGCAGTATACTCCGCCATAGGCATGACTCCCTACTTTGCGTTGTTTGGCACAAACATGATTACTCATGCATCGGCATACAAGATAGCCAGAAGATTAAACGTTGTTGATGAACCCGATATCAGATTTGAGAACCGGCACGACTTTATGGAAATCGTTCGCGATAAGCTAAAAGAAGGATTACACAAAAGCTATGAAGCTAACGCGAAAAGATACAACATACGATCGAGGATTGCTAAGTTTAAAGTGGGACAGGAAGTATTCCGCCGAAACTTTCAGTTGTCAGATTTTGCTAAACAGGTATCAGCGAAACTGTGCCGTAAATTTCTCAAGTGTAGAATTGTTCGAAGGGTTGGTAACAGCCTGTATGAGATTGAGACTTTACAGGGGAAACCACTGGGTGTATTTCACGCCAAGGATTTAAAGGCATAGCTTGACGGTTCACTTTTCAATCATATTGCGAATATGATAAAACTGATCAACACCGGGAAGGTGTGTGGTGTGCCATGTCAAGGCATAGTCAAGGCACAATACATATGTCAGGACATGAGTTAAGTCGAATCGAATTCGCCGTATTACATAGGATTACAACCTTGCCACCAAGGTTGCATTTTTGTGGCACATACCTGGGAAGTAGTGGCAACTCCAGCCAACTTCACGTAACGTCCTGTTTCCGGCATTTTGGTCCCTTTTTCTTTTTGTGCTCTGTGATCGGTGAAGTTAAGTCGTGCGCTAAATTGTAACGAACTTCTTGGGCATCAAACATCGGGAAAATTCTAGTGGCTCGCCCCGGCTTAAATGTGGGTTCGGATAAAGTCTAGGTGAATTGCGCGGTGGAGAAAACGTAAGTACCAAGACCGGTTTCATTTAATATGTGATGACAATAACTATATGTGCATAATTGTGAACCCAAATATTAGGACAGTCGTAAGTCGGAAAGGAAAACGGTGGTGACCGAAAAGATTTCCAATAGTGTCGCTAAAGTGGTTGTAAAAATAAAGTGCCAACAAAAGGATTTGCATCCATTATATGGACACGCCGAACAGACGGAGAAACGGTTGAATCAGCAAACTGTTTACGCAGGAGCGGCTAAAGTCCGATCATAGTGCATAAGGTATAAGTGAGCGATATATTTCGAATTTCCTAGCGTAAAGTGGGTAGAACTGTCCAAAGGAAAAGGAAAAATTGCGAGCAGAAATTCGGTAGGACGCTAAAAAGCCACAGTGAATAAAGCACAAGACTCGCTAAGTCAACCAACAGCTACACTTAAGCGCACACAACCACCGTAGAAATCGCAGTCGGTCACCATAAAAACAAGCAGCCGGCTAATCATACGGAAAAAACGGATTAGTCCCCTTGCCGGTATTGTTTGGTCAATCGTCGAACAACGAAACTTCGGCCGGCCAGCAACAGCAGCCAAATTCATTGACATCGACAAACCATCTTGAAGCAACTCTAAAATTTTAACATCTTTTGACAACGAAAAACCTTCCTTAACCAACTTTAACACACCAACATCAGGGGACAACTCTAATCAACACACCACCGGCGAAAGAGAAAAAAAGATAAGTAACACCATTTCTATCTATTAGTAGACCCAAAGTAGAAACTCCCCTAAAGTGAATTCCAAATAGTATTGTATTTTGAATTGTGGGTGGGTAAAATCCCGAACAACCGCGGTCCTTAAATCCGTCATGCAATTGTGGCAGCAAGCCAGATAAACAAAACGTTTGTAAATCACAACGAGGTCCAATACTTAATTTTATTGTTGATAAATTAAAAACAGACGGCGTATAAAAATTTAAGCACATTTACATTGAACTTTATGGTAAACAACCAACCAAAACCTACCACATATGGATCTTGGGATTGACATAAATCGGTATCCTGAAGTTAATCGTAATCCAAACACACCCTCTATAGATTGTTAAATTGTGTAAAAGTGTCAAAATTTTACATTGTCTGTACATATGTATTTTTATTTGTGTATTTGTGAAGTAAACTAAACTGAAATAATCCTTGAACAGGCCTTAAATGATTTTGTAATTTAGAAATTATTGTGTAAACAAAATAAAGCCTACCCCTGTGTAAGGTCAGGGTTATTTTAATTGTGAATGATTGGGAAAATCAAGACTAAAGGTTAACCGTATAAATTTCAACGGGATTCAGTCGTAAATTATTAAAGAAATTCTTGTTGGACACACCCCGTGCAAAATTTCGGATTCGTTCAATTTTGATTTGGCAGTTCAGCATAAAATAAATTTTGAATTGATTAAATGCAAAAATTTAAAAAAAGAAAAAAAAATTTGAATATAACTCGTCCGCGTGTCAACTCTGAAACCATTGTAATTTTCACGAAAACCAGAACCAAAATGCGATATGGGTAACGTTCAAGTGATTTCTTTTATGTTTTGAATTCTTAACCAAAACAATTACAACGTATGAAGATCGAGACGCAATTTAATGTAAATAAACACCATCTGAATAATACCACGTGTAGGATTCAAATTTATTTTAACTTTGGATTTGCACCAAGGTCGTTTTAAAGCACACCGCGTAGTAACATCGGGTTGATTTAACGATAAATATTAATTAAACCAACAAAAATAACACTAGCGAGAGTGTGTATAAGTATTACTCAAATTTTGTTGATAAGCTGAACGAAAACGTACCCCATACCAATTTTGAAATGGTTGTAATTTTAATATCTCTCCCCAAACCGAAATAAAAACATATCACATGTCATTTCTAGAATAATTGTAATTCTAAGATTTCTAATCGAATCAATGTGGAATTTTGAGTTAACCTAGTTTTGAATTTTTGATAAAAATATCTTGTTTAAAACGTACTGTACGGCTGCCAAGGCCATAAAGGAAAGAGAAAATATTAATTAACAAAAAAAAAAAAAAACAAAAAGAAAAAAAACCTACCCGGATAAATTTTTGAAATTGAAATTATACCCGTACCTCGTACAAATGGCAACTTAATTTGTTTTTAATATTTAAGGTTATACACACGGAAACAGCCCTCGTGTATGTCTAAATTATAGGTTCTGATTTTGTTGGTGTTGCACTATTGCAAGAAACCAAGTAGAGCATATAGATTATAAATTTTAAAATATTTTAAGTGGAATTTGTACAAACTTCCGGGAGATTTAATACGTATACATATATATTGAAGTATATTTGTTGTAAATTGTAAGCAAACCCAGTTGAGACCCCCCTTGTAAATTTTGTTAAATAAGAAAAAAAAAATTCAATTTGAAATGATGTATTGTAATGTAGAATCTTAGCCCCTTTTAATTAACGTTTTTCGTTACCTTGTATATTGAAAATATTTTTGCCCGGTTCTGTATGAACCTAATACAACGTCTGTAAGAGTGACAGTTTAGGCAGGATGAATAACAAGATTCCATCAGTATTAGCGCTAATATAGGTGTTTGAATAGTTTAATAAGCCAAATTTTCCCTCGGACGATGTTTATATCCCCTTTAGTTGCTACCTTAGTATATTAAAGTACCTTGAGCGTAACCTTTATGGTTTAATTATTACATAAGCTATTTTAAGACTTTTTTATAATAAATTTTTTTTGGAAAGTTGATATTGAATTTTAAAATGCAACCCGGTTTTATTTTGAAAATGGAAGTGTGAAGGGGTTAAGGTAGGTATTTGGTGGTGAAAGTGTTTGTTAGGGGTAGCTATAATTTGCGGCTATTACGCTACCATGGTCGAGCATCAGGATGGATGCTGAGGCCAGGGATTTAATTACATCTAAATCCCCGAAACAAAAAGGTATTGTATCCCGTGTTTGGTTTCTGTGCGTTTCGGTTTTATTTTGTTTGCGCCCCGTTTTTCTATTTTTTTTATTTAGGCAATACACTGGTACATAAAATAATGTTTTATGCACGTTCATTTGCAACGAACACCCGCCCATGCCCGACGAGTCATAGCCCGGCTGAAAATTGGTTAGTTACCAGTGTGACAAATGGACAGTGCACGCGAACCGTGCGTGTGGCAACGGCCACGAACGCATTGAATCGTGACAACTTTATTCTCTGTCTCTCAGTAATAAAAGAGACCAAATTATACAAGTGCGTGTGTGTATAAATATGTCTACTATTAAATATTAACACTCGCGATTGTTTCACTTTAAGAGTGGTTTTTAATAAATTGTTTCACAATAAAGTGTAAAAAATATTGTTTGTGTTCGACTTGCTCAGTGAAAATAATTTTTGATTAATTTACAAAGATCTTTAAATTTGATTAATTTACAAATTTAAGTTAATAACACAAATATTTTTTACACTTTTTACCTCTGGTTCAGATTCTGAATTACTCCCCTGGTTACTCTCTGCTTTACAAATAATGCAACGGCAACGACGAGGCATCTAGGAATCTGGATCAAGCGATGATGATGTAGACCAGTGGTTAATATTTTTGTATTAATTGTTTTTGTATATTGTTTATTATTTTGAATTTGTGTTTTGTTATTGTGTTCTTTTTTATATATATAATAAAAATGATTGTTAACACAACACTTCACTTTTCACAAATGTTTTTATTTATTAAAACTTATTAAACCTTTGAAATAAATTATCAAAGGTTCTTAACTTTATGTTTATTTTGCTTTGGTAAGCTCTCTTTTAAAAATATTTTATTTAAAAAAAATGTTTGTTTTAAATTTTTAAGTCCCTGCTAAGGCGCCAAAATGTTTAATCTTAATATTTTTTAAGAAATTCAATTAACTTTTTTAATTTATTTGGGACCTTAAAAACTTCGCAAAATAAAACACGATCGATTTGTTTAATCTTCACTTTGCAAGTAGTTATTTATTATTTATAATGTATAAAAGATGCAAACTTTTTCTGTAATTGTTTTACATTCAGCAATACAGTTAGTTTTTACATATTAAGCTAGAGTTAGAGTAGTTAGAGTTTACAAGTATTAAATTCATTAAGTATTATTGGGCTAGTATTATAAAATTCAGTTTTAGTATTATTATTATTATTCAAATTTCATTATTAATTTTTAATATGGCTCAACAGTGTTGTTAGCTACCGATTTTGGTTACCGATAGACATTTATAAAATTTCATTATAGAATAGCTCTTAAAGACAATTACAGTTGACTAACAAAATTTTACTGCTTAAGGACAAATTTTTTCTTTGCTTTGTTGCCACGTATTTTTCGCACAAAAAATTTAAAAAAGCACCCAAAATGGTGCGAAACGCACCAAGTTGACAACGCTGATCATTACTTACAACATTCTTTTTTCTGATGATGCACAAAAATGTTTTGCCAGAGAATGTACAGTGACAGGCAAAACCCAGCCCAAAATTTTTATTAATATTTAATCACAAAAAATTGTTTTGGTTGTAAAACTTGTTTTTTTATAAATAAAATCTGATTTATTTTCATCATTTTCTTCGCCTGTTAACCATGCCAAAAAATCTTTTCAATTCTAATAAAAAGCTTTTTTTCTTATCAGTGTACTCAGTAATTTAGCTATAAAAATAATCAAAATGCCTCTTAATAACATTTTCCCTATGCCATTCAAATGTTTAATAATATAAAAGACTGTGGACATTAACAAAGACATTGTTTATCATAAAATATGTTTTTAATTCCTTATATAACCATTTATCTGGCCCCTATTATGGTTTACAACTCAACTCAGTTGAGTTGTTATTAAGACAACTGGTTGTGATCAGTTGTAATTTTTGTTCACCGCAAAAAAGCAAAGTTGTAAACCATAATACAAAAATTAAGAAATTACAACTCAACTAAGTTGAGTTGTAAACCGTAATAGGGGCCTGTATTTGAACAAAGTTAAACACAGCCGCGCACATGTGCATTCTTCGCGTAAAAAACAAAAACAAATGTTTGCTGAAATAGGCACCAATACTCTGCTCCATAAAACATTAGTACACTTTTGCATGTTTCTTATATTTCTGCACTCCTGTTATACAACTCAGCTTCAACTCTTATTTTTTTTGGCTCTTTTTTGATTTTATAAAATTTTCTTTGCTTTAAAAAATACGTACAGGCACGTTAATATACACTACGTGTTCAATAAAAGGTACAGATTAGTCTAAAAATACTGTACATGTACGTTTAAAGAAATTATGTACGTTATCGTAGTGTTTGTGTGCGTCAGCTCACTCTCGCTGTGTACCGTATATTGTTTCTGCACACATTCACAAACAGAAAAATGTTTTTTTTTTTATTTTGTATTCTTGTAACGAATGTGTATGTGTATTGTTCATTCCAAAATACGGTATGGTACACTTAATTGTGTACTTTACGATTTTTTTTTTGAACTCTGCTCAACAGCCTCAAAGTGATATTTCTAAACCTAAAGGTCGTGGTAGATCGAGAGTTATTCGTACAGGTAATGTTGGTCGCCCTTAAAAAAGTACACAACATTCTAAATTTCGCAGGTGCAGACCATTATAAAATCGAAGTACCTCAGTCATATAAAGAAGTAATTGGCAGTAAATATTCTACTAAATGGAAAGAAGCCATGGTAAATGAATATTCCTCACTAAAGGAAAATAAAACCTGGTCATTAGTTGATTTACCAACGGGTAAGAAAGCAATAGGTAGTCGATGGGTCTTTAATATTAAAGAGAATAAATATGGTAATATGGAACGTTTTAAATCACGCCTAGTTGCAAAGGGCTGTGGCCAAGAATTCGGTGTCAACTACAATGAAACGTTTTTACCGGTCGTAAGATATTTCACCATACGTATGGTTTTTGCATTGGCCGCTGAAAGAAAACTCCATTTACATCATGTAGACGTATCAACAGCATATTTAAATAGCCAATTAGATGAAGAGGTTTATATGAAACAATCCGATGGATTCGTAGATGAAAGCAATTCAGGTAAAGTTTTTCGATTAAACAAAGCTATTTATGGTCTTAAACAGTCAGGTCGTGCTTGGAATACAACCCTAGATGCAGCAATTCAAAATATTGGTTTTAAGCCTTGTGAGAGTGAACCATGCCTACATAGCAAGCACAAGGATGGTAAATTTAACTTAATTGCAGTATATGTCGACGACATAATAATTGCCAGCAGTGATATAGGAGACCTAAAAGCAACCAAGAATGAAATTTCAAGAAGATTTAAGTAAGTCGATAATGGAAATGTTAAACATTTCCTAGGTATGGAAATTAATCGTGAAGGAGATACTGGTAAAAAAGGTGTTGGACATAAGCAATGTATAATGAATCTTTTTAAGGAATATGGTAAGGAAAATTGCAGACCAGCATCTACCCCACTTGATCCAGGCTTTTAAATTTCATGTAAGACTGAAAATTGTGAACTTGTCGGCCCAAAGTGGTGCCAATCTATCATTGGAACGTTGATGTATTTGGCAATAAGTACTAGGCCAGATATTTTGCACTCTGTTGGTAAGCTGGCACAGAAGAGTCAAGATCCACATAGTGAACACCCCAGCAAACAGTGAAACATTTGCTACGTTATCTGTCTGCAACAAAAGATTTGAAATAACGGTACTACAGAACATGCAAAACAGCAGAAGGATTCGTGGATGCTGATTGGGCTAGTTGCGAAGAAGATAGGAAGTCATATACTGGTTACTCATTTTTTATTGCAGCTTGTGCTTTCAGCTGGGAAAGTAAGAAGCAGTCAAATATATCACTCAGTAGCACTGAAGCGGAGTTTGTTGCTTTATCTATGGCAGCTAAAGAAGCAGTTTATTTAAAACGACTACTAGGTGAAATAAATTGTTATCCTGGCGATACACCTATGGTAATATATGGCGACAATCTTGGGGCACAACATTTGGCAAAGAATCCCGTACTTCATGGAAGATCTAAGCACATAGACGTCAAATATCAACACGTAAGGGAAGTTGTAAAATCTGATCAGATTGAAATACGTTATATCTCAACGGTTAGTATGACTGCAGATATATTTACTTAGAATTTAACCAAGGCTAAACATTTGAAATTTGTAGAATGTTTAGGATTGAAATGAAATTTTTTGAATTTATTATTATATCGAAGGATATGCAAATTTGAGAGGGAGTGTTGGACTTTATCCCCAGAATACAACTCTGCATGTTTTTCGCATTACTCGTTATGCTAATATCCTTAATTTTAAATAAGCTTCTATCTTAACTTTTTGTATATATACTATTTTATTCTTTTCTAATAAACGTTTGAATCAACAGAAATTAATTAAAATTTATTGATAATATTTCATCCTTGTCTGAAGCTGGGCTCGAACCCAGGCGTTTTTACGGATAGGTTACCCTTACATGTTTCAATCGCAACCACTCGATCTCTTCAGGTGTTTGCCGTTTAACACTCACAGCCATCGACGACTGCTGGCAGTCAACTGTCAAACATCAATCTTTAAACCAAATTGTATTTATCCATGATAATCCATTTTAATTGATTTACATGTTCTTCCTTACTTCTGTTTTTCGTACAAAGTACATTTTTATTTTTTTGTTTTTTAATTTTTTTGTCTTTCGTTTTATATCGCAATATCAAATACCTAATAATTTTTACAATCAACATAATGAGAGAATTTCTTACTGTCTGTTTGTAACACGCGCGCGCAAAAGTACAAAATTCAAAACTTTGTTTTTGTTTTAAGTATTAGTTAAACGAGTAATTATATTCCCTAAATATTCTATTTTTTACATTCCATTTTCATATGAAATATCATTTTGAGTACAACTATTTTAGTAAAAATGTATTATAATTTATAGAATAAATTTAAGTTAAATAAATAAAACTATTCGTCCAAATTTTAAAAATAAGTAATGCTTGAAAAGCTTAAACTATTTTATAAAAATACTAAATAAAATGCCAAGTGCTAAATGAAAATTTTGCAGCCAAATAAAATGCTAATTTTAGCTGCCAAAATGGTAATATTGAAAATTACTAAAAAAAATTTTGTCACATCAAAAATTTAATTTGGCAACGCTGATAATAACATTAATAAATCATATGCCTGTGTGCATACACATGAGTTTGAATGCGTTGCGCATTTCATGAGCCATAAAATCATAAAAAACATTAAGGAATTTTATGCAAAAAAAATCATCTGTTCAGGTAGGCAACAAAAAAGGATAAATTCAGCGTGCACGCAAATTTATCAGCGTTTATTACTTTTCTACCGCAATCGTAAAAATAAAACAACCTTTCGGTTATTACTTATTCTTATAATTCTGAAAATCATAAAAATGCCATAATGGTTTTTTTCCAAAAAATTTTCTACACGTAAAGGGTGTCTGCCAAAATCCATGTTGTAAAATGCACCTGTTTTTCTGTGTTCTGCATTTTCATCAAGGCGAATTCATACAAGGTGGTCTTATTTTAAAAATGGATACAACACTGTAAAATACTTTAACGTTGTGTCAAAATTATACAACAGTGTAGTAAACAAAATAGCTGTGTACAAAAATATATGCTGTCATTTTTCATTTTGTTTTTAATTTTTTGTTTAATCTCATGAAGAGCGTTTTTCATCTTCGACGAGCTCAGTTTTTAATCGTAAAAGATTCCTCGCACGGGAGAAACTGTTACACAAGCTGAATTCTCTGTGAGATACCTATACAACACAGCGAAAGATGCTTATATGAGGCATTTGAGATGTGTGTAAAGATTATCTCAAGAGTCTTTCAGAAAGCATGTCATGAGACTCATGCAGGGATTATTTTACAAGTCGTGAAATGCTCAGCCGTACAACTGAACTATTTTAACAATAGCATCAAGCGTCTTTTTCATGTCAAAACTTTGTATGTTCATACAATAAATAAGAAACAAATCTTTAGATCGGCAATTGAAGACCACCCGGTAAGAAAATCTTATTTGAAAGATCCCTAAGGCGGTTTGTTTTATTGAAATTGTTTTGACAATAGAACTTGCATGTTAAAAAAAAACGCTCTTATTTAGGAAGCTTAGTAATTGTTATATATTGGGAGTCGCAAAAGATTAATTCGATGATGGTTTGACGAACAAAGTGCAGCATTACAGTTCTTGTACTCTTGAAATAATTATTAAATGATTGTTTTAGGACTTGGTTAGCATTCCACAGATAATCATCTGAAGACTCTTTCAGGAGTTGTATATTTAATACAATCGCCTACCAAACAGCCTCTGCTAGCTGGGATTCGTTTGTGTTGATGTTTGTAACACCTTCAAATATTGGTCTTAGACAATCCTTAAATATGCTCTCAGAATCACTTTCTGAGTCGATGTAACGATGTTCGTCAAGCTGGAAGTACTCCACTTCTTTCATTCTAGCTTGTTGGTTTTGCGTGCATTTTTGTGCTTCATTTTTAGTTTATAAATTATAAAAAAAAAATCTTGAATATTAATTTGAATTTAAATAAATATTTAAATAGAAATGTCAAAAAAGTAACGGCCTTTCATTTTGACATATAGTTGTTTATCAGCTGTTGCTTACGTAGCAAGCCAAGGTCACCTTGTATGAATTCGCCTTGATTTTCATTATACCATTTTCTACAATATAAATATGCAATATGTACCTTCAATTAATTGCAAATAAAAACTTATAGCATACATCGATGTCATAAAATCCATATCTTTTTTAATTCAAATGAGATTTAGCTTCACAACAAATAAATAAAATTGAATTTAATTTAATTTGCCGTTTTCGATTTTTTTTTACCAATTTTTTATTTTTTGGCTAACAATTTGTTACATAACTTTGAAACTATTGATCGCATTAAACACATTTGTATTGTAAATCAAAGGTATTGTAAATTTTAAAATTTAGTTTAAGAAAAGCGGACAAGTTGTTTTTGAGTTATGACAATATAAGTGGAGAAATGTCTCAAAATATTGACAATTTTACTTAAAACTTAAAAAAAAATTATCCATTAGCCATGATGCATCAAATCTATGCAGTGGGTTTTCAAGCCTTTTTTCCTGTTGAACTGTGTTATTAAAAAACAAAATGATCCATAGAATTGAAAAATTTTACCTATTTTGTACTGCATGCATCAAATCTATATAGTAGTGCTGGGATACTATCGATATTTTCTACTATCGATATTTACTATAGGCTGAATCTTTGTACTTGAGTAGGAAACTTTTACTAGTTTACTAGTTTAAGAACGATGTCGACCGATTATCTTTCCGAATCATTAAATTTGTTCAGTTTGTGCTTTGTTGTGAAACGGACGTGTATTTTCAACCCCGCATACGATTTTAATTTATTATTAATTAAATTTGATTTTGGAATATAAATACTAAGCGAATGGACGCTAGAAAATATATGATATTTTTTATTTAAATTATTTAACATAAAAGTGAACAATTAAAACGAAAATTAAATAAAGATAAATAAAGCAAAAATATATACATATGTACGTATGAATGTTCATACATGTGTATGTATACATATTCTGTGCACAAACATTTTAGTTTAAATTTCTTATTTTTGGCGTTGTTGTAAAATACAATAAATAATAAAAACATTAAAAGCACAGTAAAACGGTGAAAAACAAAAACAATTTCTTGCATGAGTAAAAACAATGTAACAACAATAAAATTAAATGATAGAAATGCTTATGTGACAGTGCATGCCAACGAAAATAATGTTGAAATAAATAAAACAAGACAAAACAATATTAACTACCTAACGGCTAAGCCAATCTTTCGTACTCGTTCCCTCTCACCCTCTTTATTTACACAAACGGTGGATAGTGACTCATTAAAAAAACTAAAACTAGACCTTGAAACAAGTGTTGCCAGGCCAACAAGTATTGCCGCGTCGTCAAAAATAAATTTAGTGGGAAATGATACCATGAACCAAAACTCAAATGCAATGGAAAACCCCCCTGTAAAAAGTTGCCAAAAGCCTCAAGTCCAAGTTGGTATGGACAGGTATATAACAGTCCTCAAGCGGGGTCGCAGCCCTACCTCTTCAGCTGTTGCTTCGGCATCAAAAGTGCCATCTATTGACAAAATAAATTCCCAAAATCGCTTTGCAATTCTGGAGGATGAATCTTCTGAAGCACCAAACGTCATAAGATCGTCCAAGCCTCCCCCGATATATCTTAGGGAGCATAACTCAAATGATCTAATAAAGAGTTTAATTTCGTTGATTGGTGAAAATTCGTTTTATGTAGCCGCAATAAAGCGAGGAAGCATAAATGAAACGAAAATCCAAGTGAATCATGAAAATGATTTTCGCAAAATTATTAACAAATTTGAGGCACTTAAAAAAAGTTTTTATACATACCAACTCAAGAGCAGTAAAGGTCTCCAGGTGGTGATCAAGGGAATTGATTCATGCGTAGACCCAGAGGAAATTAAAACTTTCTTAGAAGAAAAAGGCTTCAAGATTAAACACGTGGTAAATATTAGAAATAGAGACAAAAATCCACAACCACTATTTCGAGTAGAATTAGAGCCCGGCGACATTAAGTTAAAAAAAAACGAAACGCATCCCATTTATAGTTTAAAATATATTCTACACAGAAAAATCACAATTGAGGAGCCGCACAAAAAAAATGGACCTGTTCAGTGCTTAAATTGCCAAGAATTTGGCCATACAAAGGCATACTGCTACTTACCCCCTGTTTGCGTAGTATGTGGTGAGTTACACGGTACAGTTTCTTGCGATAAGTCTAAAACCGACCCCAACGTAAAAAAATGTAGCAACTGTGGCGGTAATCACACTGCCAATTATAGAGGATGCCCTGTATATAATATCGTCAAGCAGACGGTTGGACCGAAAACAAATGCCCCTCAAATGCAGGTTGCAAATCAAGTTATCACAAATGCAATTCAAGCCCCCCAGTCTAGTAATAACAGAACCTCTTATGCTAACGTCCTAAAATCAAAACATGAGCCAATGCAAGGTGCCTCGCCAAGTAATGATGAAACTCCAGTTTCTAATTTAAGTCGTTTAGAAAAAACAATGGAAACATTAGTGCAAACAGTTAATAATTTTACGAACACAATGGGTAATATGATGCAGGAAATTCTAAGAATGCAATCGATGTTATTGCAAGCTGTACTTAACAAGCCATGAACTGTTTAAAAATCTGTTTTTGGAACGCAAACGGCATCCGCCAACATAAAAATGAATTAGAATACTTTCTAAAAAATAAACAAATTGATGTCATGTTGGTTTCTGAAACTCACTTGACCTCAAGAAATACGTTTAAAATCAATGGTTATATACTATATGATACTAAGGACCCTCGAGATAGAGCTTGTGGAGGCTCTGCCATTTTGATAAAAGCCCGAATCAAACACTACTTAATGTTTGATCATTGTGAAGATTATCTGCAAGCAACGACTATTTGTGTTGAAGAGCTTAATCGAAACTTAGTAATTTCTTCTTTATACTCTCCACCTAGATTTGCCATATCAGAAAGCCAATATTATAAATATTTTAAATCATTAGGACCCTGTTTCCTCGCCGCTGGCGATTATAACGCTAAACATACCTTCTGGGGGTCACGACTTATAACACCAAAAGGTCGTGTTTTGTTTAACACAATCTCTAAAATGGGTTTAAACGTGGTCGCGAGCGGACAACCAACATATTGGCCTACTGATCAGCAAAAAATTCCAGATGTTATCGACTTTGGCGTGGTTAAAAACATCCCCACAGAAACGATTCATGTTGAAGCTTCCTTAGAATTATCATCCGACCACACACCTACAATTGTTACTATATCGAACCCAAATAGAATTGTATCTCCGTCATGTTACTTAGCGACGTCAGCCACACAAATAAATTGGTTAAAATATAAAAAATTTCTCAGTGCCCATTGCCTAGAAAATATTCCGCTTAGTACACCGGAGGATGTGGATCTCTCTATTGTTAACTTTGACAGTTATCTTAAACTAGCTGTTCAACATTCCAGCGTTACCCCCAAAAAAATTAAAAATAATAAAATATATTCTTCAGATGTCGAGCGGCTCTTGACTGAAAAAAGGAGAGTTCGAAGAGAGTGGCAACTGTACAGATCCCCGCAACTTAAGAATTTATTAAAAGAGTGCACAAAAAGGCTAAGAAAGTTACTGCAGACTCAGAAAACGGCTTCTCTAGAAAAATATCTTAAGGAACTTGATGCAACTCCACAATCTGACTACTCATTATGGCGTGCAGCTAGAAATCTAAAAAGGCCAGTTATATCTAAGCCACCATTGAGAAACTTGAATGGTAGTTGGGCAAGAAACGATATTGAAAAAGGAAATCTGTTTGTTAGTCACTTGAAAAACGTATTTACACCAAATATATCTCACAATATTGCGGTCGAGTTACCACCTGTTGCTGCTAGAGCAGCTATTCCCCTCAGATTTGAGATAAGAGAAATCGAACAGGCTATTTGTGACTTAAACACTAAGAAGGCACCTGGTATTGATAAAATCAGTAATAAAATGCTTTTAGAGCTACCTCGCACAGCAAAGAAAATTATTCTTTTTATTTTTAATGCTATTTTACGCCTTGAATACTATCCTCAAAAATGGAAGGTTTCCTTAGTTACCATGATACCAAAGCCAGGTAAAGATCATACAAAAGTTGAGTCATATAGGCCTATTAGCTTATTATCAAATATGTCAAAGCTATTTGAGAAATTATTAGTTTCAAAATTAACACCGATTTTAAGTGAAAATAGATGTATTCCAAACCATCAGTTCGGATTTCGAAGAAAACACAGCACAATCGAACAGACTCATCGAATAGTAAATGTCATAAGAAAAGCATTTGAAGAAAAAAAATACTGCTCAGCACTCTTCATCGATGTTTCGCAAGCTTTTGATAAAGTCTGGCATGAAGGCTTATTACATAAATTGAAGCAAAATTTGCCAGCAAACACACACAAGCTGCTAGAAAGCTACTTAGTCGGTCGTCAATTTATTATTAAAGAAGGAAATTTCTTAAGTTCACCTCAGCCCATTGGCGCTGGAGTCCCACAAGGCAGCATCCTGGGCCCTCTATTATATTTAATTTATACTTCGGACATGCCAACAAGCAACTACACCCAAACTTCAACATTTGCAGACGATACAGCATTTCTAAGCGTCCACGAAAACCGTTATGAAGCATCTCGTTACTTACAGCATCATATATTTCAACTAGAAATATGGTTAAGACAATGGAGGATAATGGTCAATGAGCAAAAATGCGTGCATATAACATTCACCTTGCGCCGGGAATCTTGCCCCCATATTACAATCAACAATCAAATAATTCCTCAACATTCGCATGTAAAATATCTCGGTATACATCTGGATCGGCGATTAACGTGGAAATGCCATATAGAGGCAAAATTAACTCAAATGAAACTAAAAGCCATTCAAATTCATTGGCTTATTGGTAGAAACTCTGTCCTTAGTCTCGACTGCAAACTTCTTCTTTACAACTCCATCTTAAAGCCAATCTGGTGCTATGGTATTCAGTTATGGGGCACTGCCTCGGCCTCTAATATAGAAAAAATTCAAAGACGCCAAAATAAAATTCTTCGAATAATCACAGCTGCCCCTTGGTATGTAAAAAACTCAAATATTCACAAGGATCTTAATGTTCCATTAGTCAAAACTATGATTACGAAATATGCAGTAAAATACTTAAAAAGGCTCGAATTGCATCCAAACCCACTAGCACGAAATATTTTAAATGACAGCGGCCACACTCGCTTAAGAAGAAGAGACACTGCAGCACTTATCCAATTAGATGAGCGACAAACACCTCGATAAGTGAACAGAACCCGTGATGAAGAAAATTTTTGTCTGGCACTGGCAGGACATAAAATAAAGTATTAGGTTAAGATTTGATTAATTATTGTTAGTTCATATTTAAATGTATGAAGATTCAATAAATAATATTGAGAAAAAAAAAAAAAAAAAAAAAAAAAATTAAATTTGCGTTAAAATGGCATGGATTTGTTTTTGCATATTGTTGCATATTTTGGTGAAAATGCATATTTTTGCATATTTTGACATTTTTGAGTGTTTTTTTTAAATACACAAATAAAACTTTAAAAAAATTTTAAAAGGAAAAAATAAATTCTTTTGAAGCTTTGCTTTAAATACAAGATTTTCAAGTTTTCGAAAAAATATCCCTCTATTTTAAGCCGATGCAGCACCTTACATGGTTAAGGCTTCTAATGAAATTAAAATAAGTATTTTTTCCGTTACGGGTCACAAAAGGTGTTTCACAGAGTTCAATACTCGGACCCCTACTTTATTCGTTATATTCAAACAAATCCTTTTCTGTAATGTTCACATGTATGCTGACGACGCACAGTGGGAAATTTTACGAGAAGGCGGTCAAAATTCCATAACTTTTGACTGGATCGGTATTTCTTTATGCGATAGGTGCGATGTTAGGCTTTAATTTGCGCTATAAAACGTAAAATTCGACTGATAAGAGCAAAAGTTATGGGGAGTTCAAAATGCATTTTCATTTTTTTGTTGAGTTTCGGTGTAAAAGTTGAATATTCCAAATATGATTTTTTTATAATTTATCATTATTTCTCTTGTATTTTACAACTGATACTTATTTTTTATTGTCGAACTTAAATCCTGTCAGAAAATGCCAATATTTGGCCCCTGTAAATTTTTTAGTCCCAATATTCGCAGGGGCCAAAGGTTGGCTTTTTTGGGACGAGACGAGTTGTTATAAGGATTAAACTGAAAAGGAATATTTTGAAAAATGCCCAAATAGCATTCTTGGCTATCTATAACATTTAAGGTAATTCAACTTTTATTTTTGGTTTGAGATGTATGTGTATTTTATTTTTATATATTAATACAAATATATACTTAAATCAAAAACAAATTATAATCTATAAACAATTTTAAATTAAACAATATTTATAAAAATTTCTTTTAAATAGCTTTGGGTTTCATTTTCCAGAAGTTATTTAGCTTCTTCCTCTAATTCGATTGAGGTTGATTTCCATTTTTGTCGAATACTGGACATATATGGATCTGATGTGCACAACAAAATAGTAATAAGATCTTCATTAGTACAACATCTGGACATAAATCCAAAAATAGTGCAAATGCTTCTTCTGGAGTAAATTTAATTTCTTCAGTTGGTGTAGGCATACTTTTTAAAATCCTCTTTGTGCGTTTAGGGCTCGCTTTCACTTTTTTTTCAATTATTGCAATTTTAGTTTTCTTATTTTGCGTTGGTTGAATTTGATGCAGAAATGAATCCTTTATCACACTATGAGAAATTTCTTCATTGATATTTGCAAGCTTGCGTCTTCGTGATCTTTGACTGCAATTGTCAATTTGTTTTGCGGGCCGACCCACTTTTCCAGTTTCCTAAGCGGTTATTGACAGCTTCTTAAAAATCAGATCATTTGTAAGCCATTTTTCGTTGCGTAAGTAAAACGTTTTCTTGTTTCTAGAACATTTAAGGTACCGTTTTCTTAATGTAAATGAAAAATTTTTAATTTTTATCTTATGAATTTTGATTTCTTGTTCGTTGCATAATTAAAAGAATGGATTATTCATTATGTTTTTTTTTTTTTTTTTTTTTTTCTCATTATTTTTTATTGAATCTTCATATATTAAATATGAACTAACAATAATTAATCAAATCTTAACCTAATACGTTATTTTATGTCCTGCCAGTGCCAGACAAAATTTTCTTCATCACGGGTTCTGTTCACTTATATAGGTGTTTATCGCTCATCTAATTGGGTAAGTGCTGCAGTGTCTCTTCTTCTTAAGCGAGTGTGGCCGCCATGGTTTAAAATATTTCGAGCTAGTGGATTTGGGTGTTGTTCAAGCCTTTTTAAATATTTTACTGCATATTTTGTAATCATAGTTTTTACTAAAGGAACATTGAGATCCTTGTGAATATTTGAGTTTTTAACATACCAAGGGGCAGCTGTGATTATTCGAAGAAGTTTATTTTGGCGCCTTTGAATTTTTTCGATATTAGAGGCCGAGGCAGTGCCCCATAGTTGAATACCGTAGCACCAGATTGGCTTTAAGATGGAGTTGTATAGTAAAAGTTTGCAGTCGAGACTTAGGACAGAGTTTCTTCCAATAAGCCAATGAATTTGGATGGCTTTTAGTTTCATTTGAGATAATTTTGCCTCTATATGGCTTTTCCACGTTAAACGGCGATCTAGATGAATACCGAGGTATTTTACATGCGAATTTTGAGGCACTAAATGATTATTGATTTTAATAGGGGGGCATGTTTCCCGACGCAAGGTAAATGTTACATGTACGCATTTTTGCTCATTGACGTTTATCCTCCATTGCTTCAGCCACAGTTCGAGTTGAAATACATGATCCTGTAGGTATCGAGATGCTTCTTGACTGTTTTCGTGCACGCTTAGAAAAGCTGTGTCATCAGCAAATGTTGAAGTTTGGGTGTAGTTGTTTATTGGCATATCCGAAGTATATATTAAGTATAAAAGTGGGCCTAGGATGCTTCCCTGAGGGACTCCAGCTTCAATTGGTTGAGGAGAGCTTAAATAATCACCTTCTTTAATAATAAACTTTCGACCGACTAAGTAGCTTTAGCTTCAATTTATGTAATAAGCCTTCATGCCAGACTTTGTCAAAAGCTTGAGAAACATCGATGAAGAGAGCGGAACAATATTTTCTTTCTTCAAAGGCTTTTCTTATTGCGTTTACTATACGATGGGTTTGCTCAATTGTGCTGTGTTCTCTTCTAAAGCCGAATTGGTGGTTAGGAATACATCCTTTTATTTAGAATTGGGGTTAATTTTGACGCTAACAGCTTCTCAAACAGCTTTGATATATTTGAAAGTAAACTTATAGGCCTATATGACTCAACTTTTGTGTGATCCTTTCCTGGTTTAGGTATCATGATGACTAAGGAAACCTTCCACTTTTGAGGATAGTATTCCAGGCGTAAAATAGCATTAAAAATTAAAAGAATAATTCTCCTTGCTATGCTGGGTAGCTCCAAAAGTATTTTGTTGCTGATCTTATCAAAACCAGGAGCCTTTTTGGGGTTTAAATCACAAATAGCCTTTTCGATTTCTCTTATCTCAAATCTTAGGGGAACAGCTGCTCTAGCAGCAACAGGTGGTAACTCGACCGCCATATCGTGAGATATGTTTGGGGTAAATACGTGTTTTAAATGATTAACAAACAGATTTCCTTTTTCAACATCATTTCTTGCCCAACTTCCATTCAAGTTTCTTAATGGCGGATTAGCGACAACTGGCCTTTTGAGATTTCTAGCTGCACGCCATAATGAGTAGTCTGATTGTGGAGTTGCATCAAGTTCCTTAAGATATTTTTCCAGAGAAGCCGTTTTCTGAGTCTGCAGTAACTTTCTCAGCCTTTTTGTACAGTCTTTTAGTAAGTTCTTAAGTTGAGGGGATCTGTGCAATTGCCACTCTCTACGAGCTCTCCTTTTTTCAGACAAAAGACGCTCGACATCTGAGGAATATATTTTATTATTTTTGGTTTTTTTGGGGGCAATGCTGGAATGTTGAACAGCTAGTTTTAGAAAACTGTCAAAATTGACAATAGAACGATCTATATACTCCGGTGTGCTAAGCGGAATATTTTCTGTGCAATGGGTACTGAGATATTTTTTATATTTTATCCAATTTATATGTGTAGCTGACGTCGCTATGTGACCAGAGGGAGATTCAATTCTATTGGTGTTTTTTATAGTAACAATTGTAGGTGTGTGATCAGAGGATAATTCTATGGAAGCTTCAACGTAAATCGTTTCTGTGGGGATGTTTTTAACCACGCCAAAATCGATGACATCTGGAATTTTTTGCGGATCAGCAGGCCAATATGTTGGTTGGCCGCTCGCGAC
Organism: Pollenia griseotomentosa; assembly: GCA_963931875.1. NCBI lineage: Eukaryota > Metazoa > Arthropoda > Insecta > Diptera > Polleniidae > Pollenia > Pollenia griseotomentosa. Next base: position 106,180,789 of record OZ007564.1, on the reverse strand, counting down.
AACATTTAAATTCATTTTAGAGATTGTATTAAACAGAACACGACCCTTTGGTGTTATAAGTCGTGACCCCCAGAAGGTATGTTTTGCGTTGTAATCGCCAGCAGCCAGGAAACAGGGCCCCAGTGACTTATAATATTTGTAATATTGGCTTTCTGATATTGCAAATCTAGGTGGTGAATATAGAGATGAAATAACTATGCTTCGATTTAGCTCTTCGAAACATAAAAAACCCCTGTTTTCACACTTTTTAAAAGGATAACATACCGGCAATAAATAAACAGGTAACATGTAGGTTATTTTCACGTAAAATATAACTGCGTGCTAGTTTTTTTACCATTTACCTGCTCTTCCATTTTTTTAAATTAAGTTGCAATTTTCAGGTAATTAAACTATGTAGTTTATGTTGCGGCTATTTACTAATGTTTAACCTTTTAACTTACTCAGAAATCTAACGTGTTAGTCTATTTATGTCGCCTATTCGTTTTGCAGCATCCGTTCACCCACAATAAGTTCATAACAATGGCAATACCTTTACCTTCTCCAAATTAATTGTGAACAAGATTAGAATATGTTGCTTTGGCTTAGATGGGCAGATTAGGCTAAGTTAGGAGTGAGAGGTAGAAATTACATACACAGGATGTGTGATACGTTTAGGTTGCTAATGCCCAGTTAGTTTGCTGTTGGATTCTAATCTGCTTTATGTGGCTTTATAATTTCTCGCCGCAAGGAGAAATTATAAAGGAATTAGAGTTTAGAATAATTTGGGGTTACAAGATATAAAAATTTGAGTTAGATTGTGTACAAGTGAATAAGTTTATTAGATGCTCACCGTTGGCTGGTTGTCCGACAAGTGACCATTTTTCTTTTTTACAAAAATTAGGTATTTCATATTCAAGTATACAATAATAGCAAATATTGGAAAGTTAACGTTATAATTCACAATAATTATTAATCGTTACGTTATTATACAATTCATTCAAAATTAGATAAATATATTTAGTTGGCAACCTACGTTATATGTAAATTTTTTAAATAGGAATTCAAAATGAAATATAAATTGTGTTTAAAATAATTGTATTTTAAACATGCCGGGCCCCTTGCACTAGTGCAACTTTAGAATTTGGTTGGCTGCAAAGCACTTGAGCCAGGGAACGAATGGCTTCCGATATGATTTGATGATCAGGAGCCATTGGACTGGTTGCATTGGCTGTAGGTTGTAAGTCGTTGCTTGTTGAAATGGGTGCGCTGTTAGTTGTACCGTGGGTTCTTCTGGTAGTTCAAGGCCTGCCGCCTTCTTGTCGGTTGTGTTGTCTTGAAATTCTGGAACGTAAATCACGATGTCTTCCCCGATTTGGGTGAAGAAGTGTGTGGTGGTAGCTTCCACATTTACGGCACGTTTCTAACGACGCACAGGCCCTCAGGTCATGGCTCCTGGCTAGACAATTTTCACAGTAGTGATATCGGCGAACCACACGGTCTCTATTTTTGACACTCATGTTGAGAAAACGACGACAAAATCGTAAGGCGTGAAACTTTTTGCACACCATGCATTGGTGAATTGACGGGTCACGATTTCGTGGGTGCTGTCTGCTGGATGGTAGTAAATAACATAAGGAAAAAAGAAACAAAATAAGAATAAAGAAAAGTGTTAGTTTTTGTACGAGCAAGGTTTTTATGGGTTATTTGGTGAACATGTTATCTGTGGCTAATTGTTATGAACAATACTAAAATTTTAGAGATTAGGAATCATTTTCATTAAGCAAAGGTAAGTAACAGAGTTTTACTATAGGTCGTGTTATGACGCCAGTAGAAATTCGAACATCGGCTACTCTAACATTATGATCAGAACCTGAATATGTTTTGATTATTCGTCCCAACCGCCATTCGGAAGGGGGCAGCAAGTCGTCTATAACTACGACCAGGTCATCTGTCTTAATATTAGGCGCAGCATTTTTCCATTTATACCTCTTATGGAGGGTTTTTAAATAATCTTGCTTCCATCTTTTAGAAAATTGAAAATGAAGAGCTTTAAGTTTTTCCCATCTATTAATGAGAGAAATATTTTCGGCTGTTGGAGTTGGAAAAGCCATTATAGGTTTCCCAGTAAGAAAGTGTCCTGGTGTTAGGGCAGTAAGGTCAGAAGGATCTTCTGACATTGCAGAAATGGGACGTGAGTTTAAAACTCCTTCTATGCTAATGAGAATCGTTGAAAATTCTTCGAAATTAAACTTGTGGGTCCCAGCAATGCGTTTTAAGTGATACTTAAAACTTTTAACTGCAGCCTCCCATAAGCCACCCATATGAGGAGCATGAGGTGGGATAAAACTCCATTCGAAACCCTGAGTTAAATATTTTTTAGTTATATCTTCGGACGCTGAATTTATAAAAGAAGTGAATTCTCTGTTCAATTCTCTACTGGCACCGAGAAAATTGCGTCCATTGTCTGATACTATCCTGTGAGGGAGCCCCCGCCTCCCAATGAAGCGAGAAAATGCCGCACGAAAAGCTGCAGTAGATAGATCAGAACAAGCTTCGAGGTGGATTGCTTTTGTGCTGAAGCAAATAAAAACAGAAACATATCCTTTTGTGTAGGAAGAGTTTCGTAAAGTGGACGTTTTAAGGGCAAACGGACCGGCAAAATCAACACCGGTAGTTTGAAAGGGTATAGAGAGATTACATCTATCTGGAGGTAATGGAGCCATTATCTGCGAGAAGCTTCTATGTTTGTAGATAATGCATGTCTTACATTGCCGAATGATTTTCTTAATGCGAGGCTTTAAGCGGGAAATGTAGAATTCCGTTTGAACCATTCTACACATTTGATTGCAATCAGCGTGTATTAAAGTCATATGTAAATAAGCTAGATACAGTTGGCAGAGTCGGGAGTTGCCTGGTAATATGACTGGGTAGCGTTCGCTGTAGGGAAGCGATGATTCTGATAAACGACCATTTACTCGCATCACTTTGTTAGAGTCGAGGAATGGATTTAATGTTTTCAGTGAGCTATTATTAGGGATTGATTTAGAACTAGATAACAATGTATATTCCGATTCATAAAAACTTTTTTGAGCAAGTAAAATCAACCTATTTTTTACAAAGTTAATTTCGCTTTGACCTAAATTTACGGATAAATGACCATGATATGGTATATTAATAGACCGACGATTGTTAACAAACCGAAACATGTAACATAATATTCGCAAAGCTTTATGATAGGAGGAAAAGTTTTCTAAAATATCTCGATTTGGATTATCATTTAATGATGTTGCGAGTGAATGGTGTAAAGGTGGAATATCTATTTTAGCTGGCCATTCGGATGGGGGATTGACCAGCCACGAAGGTCCGTGCCACCATAGGGGATTTACTGTGAGATCTTGTGGTCTGCAGCCACGTGTGCCGATATCCGCAGGGTTATCATGAGTTGGAACATGCCGCCATGTTGCTTTAGGTACCGATCTGTGAATCTGAGCTATACGGTTAGCAACATAAGTTTCCCAAGTTGCTGGAGGCTTTGACAGCCAGCTAAGCACAATCGTAGAGTCAGTCCACAATATGACTTCTGACTTGTTTAAACTGAGGATCTTTAGTACGTGATTAACCAAATTGGCTAACAGAACAGCGCCGTTGAGCTCTAGTCGAGGCAAACAAACAGTTTGTAAGGGTGCTACTTTGCTTTTTGCTACGAATAGATTAGTGTATACGTTCTTTTCGGCTTGACATCTAACATAAATGGCTGCACAATATGCTTGCTTAGAGGCATCTGAAAAGCCGTGTATTTGGATTACATCAGAAGGTATGTATTGAATCCATCTGGGAATTACAACTTTCTCTACGTGAGAGAGATCGGAAAGGAGATTGTTCCAGTTTGCTAAGGTTTCTAAACCAACATTTTGATCCCATTCTAGACCTTCTAGCCAGAGTTGCTGCATCAGAATCTTGGCTCTGATAATTACAGGATTTATCCATCCTGCCGGATCGAATAATTTTGCAACTGAAGAAAGAATAGAGCGCTTAGGTGCTTGGGGGGCTTGAGAAACTGGGTTGAACGAGTAAGAAAAGGAGTCCGTTAGTGCATTCCATTTGATGCCTAATGTTTTAGTTGTACTCGTTTCATCAAATTGCAGAAACTCTGAATCATATAAATCCTCGGGTGGGATATTGGAAAATAGCTTAGGATCGTTTGCAGTTAGTTTTTTCAACGGAAATCCTGCTGACTTAAGGGTTTCAATGAGTTCTGATTGAGCCTTTAATGCTTCTTCTAAAGAGTGGCCACCAGACAGTATGTCATCAACGTAGGTTTCGTTGCGCAATATTGAAGCTGCCCTCGGAAATTTTGTTTCGGAATCTTTTGCCAATTGCAGGAGTGTGCGTATGGCTAAAAACGGGGCACAGTTTACTCCGAAAGTAACTGTTTTGAGTTGGTAATCAGAAAAGGGGCCATTGTGCTCTTTCTGAAACAAAATTCTTTGGAATGGTCTATCTTCCGGGTGTATAAGGATCTGCCGGTACATTTTTTGAATGTCCCCGCTAAATACATATTTATACTTTCGCCAATTGAGAATTACGTTCATAAGATCTTGCTGTAGAATTGGGCCTGTGTGCAGAATATCGTTGAGGGAGAAACCAGATTTGCTTTTTCGTGAGGCATTAAAGACTACTCTGACCTTCGTTGTTTTATGCTCCGGGCGAACTACTGCGTGATGTGGCAAATAGAATGAGAAAAACTTTTCATTGCAACACAATTCACGGTATGTGGTTTTTTCCACATGATCGAGTGATACATATTCGTTTAAAACTTCATTGTATTGAGTTTGAAGTTCTGGGTTTTTTGCAAGTGATTGCTTCATCCGGGAATACTGACCAAGAGCCAGTATTCGGGAAGCACCAAGAAATATAGAACTTGGAAATTCTTTTTTGAAAGGTAATCGTACCATGTATCTGCCATCTGCGTCGCGAGTAGTTGTTTGTACATAAAAATCTTCGCAATTTTGATCTTCGTTTGACATATGCTTAGTTGAGGGCAATTCTTCCTGTTCCCAGAATTTTCTTAAAAGATCAGTTAGAATAGAGTTTTCCGAGGGAACTATAGAAGTTGTAAAGGAGTGCACAGGGTGGCCGTTTATTGGACCGCTAAGAACCCAACCAAATATGGTATTGTAAGCAGATGCAAGACCACAAACATTCTTTTTTATTCCATCGAGATTAATAAATCGCTCGGAATCGTTACCAAGAATAAGGTCGATTTGAGAGGTCTGGTTAAAAGTTGGGTCAGCTAGATCGAGATTTTTAAAATTTGAATCAGAAATTTGAAATGAGGCTGATGGGATGAGCTTCGTAACTTTCGGCAAAATTATGGCACTTATTGAGAATTTAATATTCGACTTCTTTGCAAAAACAATTAGATCGCATTCTTTTGTTGCGGTTTGTATTTGGCCGCCAATGCCAACTACGTCCACGTGAGATTTTCGAGTGGGTAACTGCAATCTCTGTAGAATTCTCTCAGATACAAACGTTCTTTGAGATCCGGGATCGATTAATGCTCTAACTGTGAAAAGTTCTCCCATGTGTTCAATATGAACTAAAGCAGTTCTGAGCAAGATATGTTCATTATTAGATGAAACGTTAGATTGCACTGGGGACTTATTGGAAGTTGAAGGTAGCTCATTATCTTGATTTAATCTTTCTTGGGAATTGATTTGAGTTTTAGGTAAGTTAGTGGGTCGCCATTCCAAAGGGTTAGATAAATGAGACTTATTTTGAGAACTAACAGGTTTAATGATGTGTAGGGAAGTATGGTGATTCATTTTGCATATAAAACAAGTATTTTTGCTGGGGCAATTTGCTTTTAAATGGTTGGAAGATAGGCAATTGTTGCAGATTTTGTTAGCTGATACAAAATCAATTCTTTGCTGAACCGTAAATCTTTTAAACTTTTGACAAGCTCTTAGGTTATGATTTTCGTTGCAAACTTTGCACGCAGTGTTGAGTTTTTCTTGTGAAGAATAGGATTGGATTCTATTTTGAGACATGTTTGGTAGACTTAAACGATCCCTTGTAATTTTCATGTTAGAGATTCTTTCCACGGCCTCGTATCTGTCAATAAGAAATTCCTCCAACTGAGACCATCTGAGTAACTCTCGATGGGATTTAAGTGATTGCTCCCAAAGAGCTAGGGTCGTGTTAGGAAGTTTGGAGCATACGAGATATACTATAAAAAAATCACAATTTTCCGTGTTTACGTTTAAAGTCTTAAGGGTCTGTAAAACATCAGAGACAGTGGAATGAATTTTCTGCAGTGTTTTGCTATCTTCTGATGTGGCTACTGGAATATTAAAGAGAATTTGAAGTTGATGATCCACTAAGACCCTTTTATTTTCGTAACGAGACTTGAGTGCGTTCCACGCGAGACTAAAACTGTCATCGCACAATGGGTAGCGTTTCACAATCGCTCCAGCCTCGTTTATAGTTTTATTTCGTAAGTGAAATAATTTTACTACCGGAGGACAATTTGTACCATTTATGTACACGGCCGTGAACATATCACGAAAGGATGGCCATTGCTCGTAGCTGCCTTCAAAAATCTCAGTATCGCAAGGAGGTAGCTTGATTTGCATTTGAGAGTTCTGAATTGGGTAGTTTTGAAGAGGTAAACTTATACGGGAAGAAGTATTTTGAGAACTGTGTGTTATGCGAGTAATTTTTAGGAGATCCATCACATTTGCTCTGCAGGTATGAAATGTTTCAGCGCATGCCTGAAAGTTCTCTCTGGATTTATCTTTTAATTCTTTGCTAACTGTGGAAACTGGCGAAAGCATGAGATTTTCATACGAAATTTCCAGCTTTTTCCACCTATTTTCTAGATCATTTAACTTTGTTTCAAGCATTGAATCAGTTTGATCTTGAAAATCCATATCGCCAAAGCAAGAGCAGAATGTGAGAAGGTGCTCTGAATCAAATAAAAATTTATCCTGGACAAAGGACTGGTACTGACTTTCAGATTCTTCAATAGGGTGAGACATTTTTTCTCTTTTTTTCAAACTGCTCAAATTTGTTGAGGGGAATTGATAGTTGGGAATAAAAATTTTCTTGAAATTTGAATTTCAGCTGACTATTATGAATGTTTCTCTTTTTTTTTTTTTTTAATGAACACGATCTAATTTCCGCTTGATTGCAGAAAATTAGGTGATTAGTTTAAAAAATTTTTCGAGTTAAGGAAATGATATTTTTAAATAGAAATTTGATAGAAACACTTTATATACCTATATATATGCGAACTTTAAAGGTATTTACGTAAATTCCTTCACTTCGTGTTCAGGAAATTTCCAGTTACGATTTTTCTCTTATTCCGAAATTCTTTAAATAATTATATGATGAGGAGAGTTGTTTTACAACACAAGAGTAAGTTTTCTAGTTTAAACACAAAATTTGGCTTATTTCTTCAAAATTATTGATTTTTATAAAAGAACAAAATAACTTAAGAACGTGTATATTTGCCAAATAAATATGCTGATCGTAAAAAATTATTCTTCAATATTTAAATTTAATTTCCCGATGATTATTTAGTTTTATAAAATAATTTATATTTTACAATCAATTATTATAAATTACGAACGGGCTTTGGTACGCGTTTGAATTACGTTAATATATAATTATTTTATTCGTCTTTTTTTTTTTACAACAGTTGGCTATTAATTATTTGTACCGGAAAAACTTTATTTCTTTTATTGCTTAGTTTATCAAAAGTATATTTTTGAAATTTACTATTATTAAGACGTATTGTTTTATAAAATACAGAAGAATAAATTTATTGACTTTAATTCAACCAATTTAAAAATTGTGATTTTAATCAGAACCGCTTTATTATTTTAATGTTGCGCTTTAAACTTTTTCCCGCACTAATAATTTTTTATAAAAATTATTTTGCAAATTTAGCTTTACTATTGCAGTACTGTTTGATTTCGTTTTAGTTCTCATAGATGTTGCTATTTTTTTTTTAATTTAACCAAATAATTATGTACATATAAATGATTCCGTTTTTAATTTAATATTTTTGATAAATTTTATTGTTTGTATTTACTAAGCAAATGTATCCTTCAAAGTGAAACTCTTTCTTTTGATTCTTTTAAATACCTGGTTTTTCCTTCGCTTCTTTTCCTGTGTTATTCTTTTAATGTTGAGATTTTTGAACTCTGTTAAAAGCTTAATTAAATGTTAGGTTTAAAGCTTTTTTTTTTCGTTATGTTACCACTGTTCTTAAAATTATAAAAGTTCAAAGTTGGAATGTTAACTTTTGACTAAATGTTACGATCTAATTTAACCAAAGCTCTTTTGTTTACATTAACAGAGATAAATCTCACCACACCTTTTCTCTTTTTATTTGCAAAGAAAAGAACACAAAAGGAAATTTGGATAACTAGGTATATTTCTTTTTTTGTAAATTTTGGTACTTTACGAATAAGGGTTTTGTTTTTTTTCCTAACTTTTTTTGTAGTTATTTATAAATGCATGTAGGTATACCGAAATTTGTATTTTTTTCCTTAACGGATTTTTTTTCTCTACTTTTGAACGATTTTGTATTTTTAGCTCACTTTTAAGATTTTAATAATATTTTCTCTTGTATTTGTTGGTGGTTTTAACGGATTTTTTTCAACTTTTTCTTTTTGGTAATATTTGTTTGTATCTAACTGTATATTTTTTTTTTTACGAATTTATATAAAATTCCATGTATGTATGTTTTCTATACGTAATTTTCTTTTAAGACAAACGAAATTTTGGCCAATTTTAAATTAAATTTTAAGAACAAAACCTTTCACACTTTTACTTCACTTTATGAAAATTATTTTTTGTTCTGCCCGATTTTTAATCTTATGAACTTTTTTCCCGTTTTTTTCTTTTTTTTAGTATTAACTCGAACACACACACGTTTGTTTGACAATTTTCGCTTTTTAATTTTGTATAAACATACTTGAGGTTTTTTTTATTAAATTTTCACATTTAGAAATTGATTTTAACGATTTTCGTTTTTTGTTTTCTTTTTGCTTAATTCACTTTTAATTTTGTTTTACGCGCCGCTTATATGTATTTATTTTCCCTTTGACTGACCGGTTAAAACTGAGTGCAAAGTAATATGTATGGTATAAATGTAAAAATGAGAGTTTTACCTTACCTCATATTGTATGGTGAAGTTTCTTTTGATTTCAGGGATGGTATTAAGATCTTCAAAAGCTTAATATGTATGTCAACTTTTGTTGTAAATTTGAGAATATAACTTTGTTGTTTGAATTTGTTGACTTTAACTGGCAGAAGTAGGATTTAACGTTTCCTATTGCTGGTAAGTTTTTGGCTGATGATTAAAACTGGATACTTTGTGCTTATCGACCAAGATTAGAATGTTAGATGTTGATTGGATGAGTTTCCAAAGGCTCGTTAATTTCTGACAGTCGAAGGACCATGAACAAGATTAGAATATGTTGCTTTGGCTTAGATGGGCAGATTAGGCTAAGTTAGGAGTGAGAGGTAGAAATTACATACACAGGATGTGTGATACGTTTAGGTTGCTAATGCCCAGTTAGTTTGCTGTTGGATTCTAATCTGCTTTATGTGGCTTTATAATTTCTCGCCGCAAGGAGAAATTATAAAGGAATTAGAGTTTAGAATAATTTGGGGTTACAAGATATAAAAATTTGAGTTAGATTGTGTACAAGTGAATAAGTTTATTAGATGCTCACCGTTGGCTGGTTGTCCGACAAGTGACCATTTTTCTTTTTTACAAAAATTAGGTATTTCATATTCAAGTATACAATAATAGCAAATATTGGAAAGTTAACGTTATAATTCACAATAATTATTAATCGTTACGTTATTATACAATTCATTCAAAATTAGATAAATATATTTAGTTGGCAACCTACGTTATATGTAAATTTTTTAAATAGGAATTCAAAATGAAATATAAATTGTGTTTAAAATAATTGTATTTTAAACATGCCGGGCCCCTTGCACTAGTGCAACTTTAGAATTTGGTTGGCTGCAAAGCACTTGAGCCAGGGAACGAATGGCTTCCGATATGATTTGATGATCAGGAGCCATTGGACTGGTTGCATTGGCTGTAGGTTGTAAGTCGTTGCTTGTTGAAATGGGTGCGCTGTTAGTTGTACCGTGGGTTCTTCTGGTAGTTCAAGGCCTGCCGCCTTCTTGTCGGTTGTGTTGTCTTGAAATTCTGGAACGTAAATCACGATGTCTTCCCCGATTTGGGTGAAGAAGTGTGTGGTGGTAGCTTCCACATTTACGGCACGTTTCTAACGACGCACAGGCCCTCAGGTCATGGCTCCTGGCTAGACAATTTTCACAGTAGTGATATCGGCGAACCACACGGTCTCTATTTTTGACACTCATGTTGAGAAAACGACGACAAAATCGTAAGGCGTGAAACTTTTTGCACACCATGCATTGGTGAATTGACGGGTCACGATTTCGTGGGTGCTGTCTGCTGGATGGTAGTAAATAACATAAGGAAAAAAGAAACAAAATAAGAATAAAGAAAAGTGTTAGTTTTTGTACGAGCAAGGTTTTTATGGGTTATTTGGTGAACATGTTATCTGTGGCTAATTGTTATGAACAATACTAAAATTTTAGAGATTAGGAATCATTTTCATTAAGCAAAGGTAAGTAACAGAGTTTTACTATAGGTCGTGTTATGACGCCAGTAGAAATTCGAACATCGGCTACTCTAACATTATGATCAGAACCTGAATATGTTTTGATTATTCGTCCCAACCGCCATTCGGAAGGGGGCAGCAAGTCGTCTATAACTACGACCAGGTCATCTGTCTTAATATTAGGCGCAGCATTTTTCCATTTATACCTCTTATGGAGGGTTTTTAAATAATCTTGCTTCCATCTTTTAGAAAATTGAAAATGAAGAGCTTTAAGTTTTTCCCATCTATTAATGAGAGAAATATTTTCGGCTGTTGGAGTTGGAAAAGCCATTATAGGTTTCCCAGTAAGAAAGTGTCCTGGTGTTAGGGCAGTAAGGTCAGAAGGATCTTCTGACATTGCAGAAATGGGACGTGAGTTTAAAACTCCTTCTATGCTAATGAGAATCGTTGAAAATTCTTCGAAATTAAACTTGTGGGTCCCAGCAATGCGTTTTAAGTGATACTTAAAACTTTTAACTGCAGCCTCCCATAAGCCACCCATATGAGGAGCATGAGGTGGGATAAAACTCCATTCGAAACCCTGAGTTAAATATTTTTTAGTTATATCTTCGGACGCTGAATTTATAAAAGAAGTGAATTCTCTGTTCAATTCTCTACTGGCACCGAGAAAATTGCGTCCATTGTCTGATACTATCCTGTGAGGGGCCTGAACTGCTTTATTTGTCGAAAATTCTTTAAGATTCACCTTCTTTAATTTCAGTAATGTTTCCTTGCAGGACTTGTTTTTTGAACCGAATATCTTACCTTGGGTCACAGAAATTGCTGTAGTTCGCAAGACCGTATCCAGATGTGTGTACAATGGGGTATAGAAATGTAGGTTAGATTCTGGACTACAAGAGAGTATAGATTTTTTTGACGCGTTTTGACGGGCAGGACTTATGCTCTATAAAGTAGGAAAGTAAATAGTTCTAGAGGTCGCAGAGTTTAATGCTTTAAACCACGTATAGCTAATAAAATAAACTAATACACAAAACTCTATTCTGTCAAAAAATCTTAAAAAACAAAAAAGTTATGAGCATTTCAACTTCAAAAATTGACTCAGAAATTCAAACCTATAACCAAATATTTCGGACCACCCTGTTCTCAATGAAATAGTTGAAATAGGTTTAAAATTTTTGCTCCCGAGGTTCACTAGTATTTACTTTCACATTAATAAAAAAAATTTTAAAATTTAAAATTTTAAAACGTAAAGGGTGTCTGCCAAAATCCATGTTGTAAAATGCACCTGTTTTTCTGTGTTCTGCATTTTCATCAAGGCGAATTCATACAAGGTGGTCTTATTTTAAAAATGGATACAACACTGTAAAATACTTTAACGTTGTGTCAAAATTATACAACAGTGTAGTAAACAAAATAGCTGTGTACAAAAATATATGCTGTCATTTTTCATTTTGTTTTTAATTTTAAATCGTGATTTGTGGAATGCAATAATTTAAAAATGTGTGCTTAGAAAGCCTCATTTGCAAGAATCTTTTTTTTAAAAGCTTTCATTGTATGCACGAGCAAAAGTTTTAAATTTTATAGTTATAAGAACTCAATGGAAAAAAGAGTTATGTTTATACCCACATCACAAAAGTGGAGAGGGTATTTTCCAGCCAGCATTTTTAATTATCTAAGAGTCTACTGGGAATCTCATGAAGAGCGTTTTTCATCTTCGACGAGCTCAGTTTTTAATCGTAAAAGATTCCTCGCACGGGAGAAACTGTTACACAAGCTGAATTCTCTGTGAGATACCTATACAACACAGCGAAAGATGCTTATATGAGGCATTTGAGATGTGTGTAAAGATTATCTCAAGAGTCTTTCAGAAAGCATGTCATGAGACTCATGCAGGGATTATTTTACAAGTCGTGAAATGCTCAGCCGTACAACTGAACTATTTTAACAATAGCATCAAGCGTCTTTTTCATGTCAAAACTTTGTATGTTCATACAATAAATAAGAAACAAATCTTTAGATCGGCAATTCAAGACCACCCGGTAAGAAAATCTTATTTGAAAGATCCCTAAGGCGGTTTGTTTTATTGAAATTGTTTTGACAATAGAACTTGCATGTTAAAAAAAAAACGCTCTTATTTAGGAAGCTTAGTAATTGTTATATATTGGGAGTCGCAAAAGATTAATTCGATGATGGTTTGACGAACAAAGTGCAGCATTACAGTTCTTGTACTCTTGAAATAATTATTAAATGATTGTTTTAGGACTTGGTTAGCATTCCACAGATAATCATCTGAAGACTCTTTCAGGAGTTGTATATTTAATACAATCGCCTACCAAACAGCCTCTGCTAGCTGGGATTCGTTTGTGTTGATGTTTGTAACACCTTCAAATATTGGTCTTAGACAATCCTTAAATATGCTCTCAGAATCACTTTCTGAGTCGATGTAACGATGTTCGTCAAGCTGGAAGTACTCCACTTCTTTCATTCTAGCTTGTTGGTTTTGCGTGCATTTTTGTGCTTCATTTTTAGTTTATAAATTATAAAAAAAAAATCTTGAATATTAATTTGAATTTAAATAAATATTTAAATAGAAATGTCAAAAAAGTAACGGCCTTTCATTTTGACATATAGTTGTTTATCAGCTGTTGCTTACGTAGCAAGCCAAGGTCACCTTGTATGAATTCGCCTTGATTTTCATTATACCATTTTCTACAATATAAATATGCAATATGTACCTTCAATTAATTGCAAATAAAAACTTATAGCATACATCGATGTCATAAAATCCATATCTTTTTTAATTCAAATGAGATTTAGCTTCACAACAAATAAATAAAATTGAATTTAATTTAATTTGCCGTTTTCGATTTTTTTTTACCAATTTTTTATTTTTTGGCTAACAATTTGTTTCATAACTTTGAAACTATTGATCGCATTAAACACATTTGTATTGTAAATCAAAGGTATTGTAAATTTTAAAATTTAGTTTAACAAAAGCGGACAAGTTGTTTTTGAGTTATGACAATATAAGTGGAGAAATGTCTCAAAATATTGACAATTTTACTTAAAACTTAAAAAAAAATTATCCATTAGCCATGATGCATCAAATCTATACAGTGGGTTTTCAAGCCTTTTTTCCTGTTGAACTGTGTTATTAAAAAACAAAATGATCCATAGAATTGAAAAATTTTACCTATTTTGTACTGCATGCATCAAATCTATATAGTAGTGCTGGGATACTATCGATATTTTCTACTATCGATATTTACTATAGGCTGAATCTTTGTACTTGAGTAGGAAACTTTTACTAGTTTACTAGTTTAAGAACGATGTCGACCGATTATCTTTCCGAATCATTAAATTTGCGTTAAAATGGCATGGATTTGTTTTTGCATATTGTTGCATATTTTGGTGAAAATGCATATTTTTGCATATTTTGACATTTTTGAGTGTTTTTTTTAAATACACAAAAAAAACTTTAAAAAAATTTTAAAAGGAAAAAATAAATTCTTTTGAAGCTTTGCTTTAAATACAAGATTTTCAAGTTTTCGAAAAAATATCCCTCTATTTTAAGCCGATGCAGCACCTTACATGGTTAAGGCTTCTAATGAAATTAAAATAAGTATTTTTTCCGTTACGGGTCACAAAAGGTGTTTCACAGAGTTCAATACTCGGACCCCTACTTTATTCGTTATATTCAAACAAATCCTTTTCTGTAATGTTCACATGTATGCTGACGACGCACAGTGGGAAATTTTACGAGAAGGCGGTCAAAATTCCATAACTTTTGACTGGATCGGTATTTCTTTATGCGATAGGTGCGATGTTAGGCTTTAATTTGCGCTATAAAACGTAAAATTCGACTGATAGGAGCAAAAGTTATGGGGAGTTCAAAATGCATTTTCATTTTTTTGTTGAGTTTCGGTGTAAAAGTTGAATATTCCAAATATGATTTTTTTATAATTTATCATTATTTCTCTTGTATTTTACAACTGATACTTATTTTTTATTGTCGAACTTAAATCCTGTCAGAAAATGCCAATATTTGGCCCCTGTAAATTTTTTAGTCCCAATATTCGCAGGGGCCAAAGGTTGGCTTTTTTGGGACGAGACGAGTTGTTATAAGGATTAAACTGAAAAGGAATATTTTGAAAAATGCCCAAATAGCATTCTTGGCTATCTATAACATTTAAGGTAATTCAACTTTTATTTTTGGTTTGAGATGTATGTGTATTTTATTTTTATATATTAATACAAATATATACTTAAATCAAAAACAAATTATAATCTATAAACAATTTTAAATTAAACAATATTTATAAAAATTTCTTTTAAATAGCTTTGGGTTTCATTTTCCAGAAGTTATTTAGCTTCTTCCTCTAATTCGATTGAGGTTGATTTCCATTTTTGTCGAATACTGGACATATATGGATCTGATGTGCACAACAAAATAGTAATAAGATCTTCATTAGTACAACATCTGGACATAAATCCAAAAATAGTGCAAATGCTTCTTCTGGAGTAAATTTCATTTCTTCAGTTGGTGTAGGCATACTTTTTAAAATCCTCTTTGTGCGTTTAGGGCTCGCTTTCACTTTTTTTTCAATTATTGCAATTTTAGTTTTCTTATTTTGCGTTGGTTGAATTTGATGCAGAAATGAATCCTTTATCACACTATGAGAAATTTCTTCATTGATATTTGCAAGCTTGCGTCTTCGTGATCTTTCACTGCAATTGTCAATTTGTTTTGCGGGCCGACCCACTTTTCCAGTTTCCTAAGCGGTTATTGACAGCTTCTTAAAAATCAGATCATTTGTAAGCCATTTTTCGTTGCGTAAGTAAAACGTTTTCTTGTTTCTAGAACATTTAAGGTACCGTTTTCTTAATGTAAATGAAAAATTTTTAATTTTTATCTTATGAATTTTGATTTCTTGTTCGTTGCATAATTAAAAGAATGGATTATTCATTATGTTTTTTTTTTTTTTTTTTTTTTTCTCATTATTTTTTATTGAATCTTCATATATTAAATATGAACTAACAATAATTAATCAAATCTTAACCTAATACGTTATTTTATGTCCTGCCAGTGCCAGACAAAATTTTCTTCATCACGGGTTCTGTTCACTTATATAGGTGTTTATCGCTCATCTAATTGGGTAAGTGCTGCAGTGTCTCTTCTTCTTAAGCGAGTGTGGCCGCCATGGTTTAAAATATTTCGAGCTAGTGGATTTGGGTGTTGTTCAAGCCTTTTTAAATATTTTACTGCATATTTTGTAATCATAGTTTTTACTAAAGGAACATTGAGATCCTTGTGAATATTTGAGTTTTTAACATACCAAGGGGCAGCTGTGATTATTCGAAGAAGTTTATTTTGGCGCCTTTGAATTTTTTCGATATTAGAGGCCGAGGCAGTGCCCCATAGTTGAATACCGTAGCACCAGATTGGCTTTAAGATGGAGTTGTATAGTAAAAGTTTGCAGTCGAGACTTAGGACAGAGTTTCTTCCAATAAGCCAATGAATTTGGATGGCTTTTAGTTTCATTTGAGATAATTTTGCCTCTATATGGCTTTTCCACGTTAAACGGCGATCTAGATGAATACCGAGGTATTTTACATGCGAATTTTGAGGCACTAAATGATTATTGATTTTAATAGGGGGGCATGTTTCCCGACGCAAGGTAAATGTTACATGTACGCATTTTTGCTCATTGACGTTTATCCTCCATTGCTTCAGCCACAGTTCGAGTTGAAATACATGATCCTGTAGGTATCGAGATGCTTCTTGACTGTTTTCGTGCACGCTTAGAAAAGCTGTGTCATCAGCAAATGTTGAAGTTTGGGTGTAGTTGTTTATTGGCATATCCGAAGTATATATTAAGTATAAAAGTGGGCCTAGGATGCTTCCCTGAGGGACTCCAGCTTCAATTGGTTGAGGAGAGCTTAAATAATCACCTTCTTTAATAATAAACTTTCGACCGACTAAGTAGCTTTAGCTTCAATTTATGTAATAAGCCTTCATGCCAGACTTTGTCAAAAGCTTGAGAAACATCGATGAAGAGAGCGGAACAATATTTTCTTTCTTCAAAGGCTTTTCTTATTGCGTTTACTATACGATGGGTTTGCTCAATTGTGCTGTGTTCTCTTCTAAAGCCGAATTGGTGGTTAGGAATACATCCTTTTATTTAGAATTGGGGTTAATTTTGACGCTAACAGCTTCTCAAACAGCTTTGATATATTTGAAAGTAAACTTATAGGCCTATATGACTCAACTTTTGTGTGATCCTTTCCTGGTTTAGGTATCATGATGACTAAGGAAACCTTCCACTTTTGAGGATAGTATTCCAGGCGTAAAATAGCATTAAAAATTAAAAGAATAATTCTCCTTGCTATGCTGGGTAGCTCCAAAAGCATTTTGTTGCTGATCTTATCAAAACCAGGAGCCTTTTTGGGGTTTAAATCACAAATAGCCTTTTCGATTTCTCTTATCTCAAATCTTAGGGGAACAGCTGCTCTAGCAGCAACAGGTGGTAACTCGACCGCCATATCGTGAGATATGTTTGGGGTAAATACGTGTTTTAAATGATTAACAAACAGATTTCCTTTTTCAACATCATTTCTTGCCCAACTTCCATTCAAGTTTCTTAATGGCGGATTAGCGACAACTGGCCTTTTGAGATTTCTAGCTGCACGCCATAATGAGTAGTCTGATTGTGGAGTTGCATCAAGTTCCTTAAGATATTTTTCCAGAGAAGCCGTTTTCTGAGTCTGCAGTAACTTTCTCAGCCTTTTTGTACAGTCTTTTAGTAAGTTCTTAAGTTGAGGGGATCTGTGCAATTGCCACTCTCTACGAGCTCTCCTTTTTTCAGACAAGAGACGCTCGACATCTGAGGAATATATTTTATTATTTTTGGTTTTTTTGGGGGCAATGCTGGAATGTTGAACAGCTAGTTTTAGAAAACTGTCAAAATTGACAATAGAACGATCTATATACTCCGGTGTGCTAAGCGGAATATTTTCTGTGCAATGGGTACTGAGATATTTTTTATATTTTATCCAATTTATATGTGTAGCTGACGTCGCTATGTGACCAGAGGGAGATTCAATTCTATTGGTGTTTTTTATAGTAACAATTGTAGGTGTGTGATCAGAGGATAATTCTATGGAAGCTTCAACGTAAATCGTTTCTGTGGGGATGTTTTTAACCACGCCAAAATCGATGACATCTGGAATTTTTTGCGGATCAGCAGGCCAATATGTTGGTTGGCCGCTCGCGACAACATTTAAATTCATTTTAGAGATTGTATTAAACAGAACACGACCCTTTGGTGTTATAAGTCGTGACCCCCAGAAGGTATGTTTTGCGTTGTAATCGCCAGCAGCCAGGAAACAGGGCCCCAGTGACTTATAATATTTGTTATATTGGCTTTCTGATATTGCAAATCTAGGTGGTGAATATAGAGATGAAATAACTATGCTTCGATTTAGCTCTTCGAAACATAAAAAAACCCCTGTTTTCACACTTTTTAAAAGGATAACATACCGGCAATAAATAAACAGGTAACATGTAGGTTATTTTCACGTAAAATATAACTGCGTGCTAGTTTTTTTACCATTTACCTGCTCTTCCATTTTTTTAAATTAAGTTGCAATTTTCAGGTAATTAAACTATGTAGTTTATGTTGCGGCTATTTACTAATGTTTAACCTTTTAACTTACTCAGAAATCTAACGTGTTAGTCTATTTATGTCGCCTATTCGTTTTGCAGCATCCGTTTACCCACAATAAGTTCATAACAATGGCAATACCTTTACCTTCTCCAAATTAATTGATAACCTGACGTGCTAGATAATTTATGTGGCCTGAACTGCTTTATTTGTCGAAAATTCTTTAAGATTCACCTTCTTTAATTTCAGTAATGTTTCCTTGCAGGACTTGTTTTTTGAACCGAATATCTTACCTTGGGTCACAGAAATTGCTGTAGTTCGCAAGACCGTATCCAGATGTGTGTACAATGGGGTATAGAAATGTAGGTTAGATTCTGGACTACAAGAGAGTATAGATTTTTTTGACGCGTTTTGACGGGCAGGACTTATGCTCTATAAAGTAGGAAAGTAAATAGTTCTAGAGGTCGCAGAGTTTAATGCTTTAAACCACGTATAGCTAATAAAATAAACTAATACACAAAACTCTATTCTGTCAAAAAATCTTAAAAAACAAAAAAGTTATGAGCATTTCAACTTCAAAAATTGACTCAGAAATTCAAACCTATAACCAAATATTTCGGACCACCCTGTTCTCAATGAAATAGTTGAAATAGGTTTAAAATTTTTGCTCCCGAGGTTCACTAGTATTTACTTTCACATTAATAAAAAAAATTTTAAATCGGAGAACATAAAAAAAATAATTTTGGCCGCCTTCTCAAAATATGAACCAGTGTGCGACGTTCAGCTGTATCTGAGTAGTACCAAGGAGTTATTTTTGTCTAAGGTGCAGGAGCTGAATTATGATCTTAAATGGCAAATGGCTTAAGACTTAATCCAGGAAAATCTAAATGCTTAATCATAAGCAAGAACATATTGGGGATAGAGGATGAAGTAAATATTTTCTTGGGAGGGTCTAAAATTGACATTGTATGTACAGCAAAGAATTTAGGTGTAACATTTAATAAGCGTTTAATTTGGTCGGATCATATTACACAAGTCTGTGGTAGAACCTACGGCATGCTACCGAGCTTATGGGTAACCCAATACTTTACTCCGCCGAAAGTTAGATTATTACTTGCGAAAACGTATTTATTGCCAACGCTTTTATATTCATCCGAAATATTTGCTCTGGTTGTAACTCAGGGGATACAACATGTTAAGATACGTTTTCGGACTGAGAAAATTTGATCATGTGTCACTATTTACCATTCGTATATTCAATATTATATTTGATAACTTCCTAGTTTTCAAAAACTTAATATTTCTTTATAAAGTTATTATGACAAAGGAACCAAAGTATCTCTTTAATCGCTTGCGATTTGCAAGATCACCAAGAGGTAAACTGTTGATTCAATTTAGATATCGTAGCCACGCTTCTGAATGTCAGTTCTTTATTCTTAGCATCCGTCTCTGTAATGAACTCCCTGATAATTTGCAGACTACTAGCAACGCAATGAGGTTCAAAAAATTACTTAAAGAACATCTTTCGTAAATTTTATTAATGATGTAGCAATATTCTATAAAAAAAAGTTAAATTGTTATTTTTTAATTTTGTTTCTTTTTCTATTTTTTCCTAAATTCCAAACTAAATTAAGTAACTTTAGGTTTATTTAATTAATTTAAATTTATTTTTCATTATTTTATAATTATTTAAATTTAATTGAATCAATGTATGGTTAACTTTTCATTTTCTAATACTGTAATTTATAAGATATTATGTCTTGTTGTGTTAGAAAATCATATTTAATAAATGCAATACAAAAAAAAAACTTTTACAAGTAACTTGTTTGGCACATGGGATATACCGCGTTGCAGAGGAAATTCGAAGCCAATTTGATAATATTGCAATTTTAATGAAATGTATCCCTTGATCCCCCTTGCACCGCAGCCAGTAGTAACAAAATGGGGACCTGGCTAAATGCTTCAGAATTCTATTAAGAAAACTGAGTAAAAGAAAAATTAAATTACGGATATATTGGTGAAACAAAAACTAATTAGGAGGGATTAAGTTCACTAAATACTTAATTGATATTGCAGAAAGTAAAATAAAAATGTGAAAGGAAGAATAGCCAGACAATTAAAAAAAAATAAAATACAAAACGGTTTGCAAAAAAAAAATTAAGGATTTCAAAGAGTAAAATAAATTTCAAATAATTTTGATCTGAGAAGTTAGATCTGAAAATAAAATTTTTCAAAATGCATTGGCATTCTGCAAGTACAAGACAAAGTTTTACTTTTAATAAAACAGTACTCAATTATTTAAACAAAGAGAAATTTAAATTAGGTATTTAAGTTTTTAAATATATTAGAATAACAATAGACTAAATTTTTCATATTTTTGTTTTTAGTAAATTTAAAAAACGATTTTTAATGGAAATTTTTTAAGTTTTTAGTGCATATTTTTTGTTTTTTTAATGCATATTTTGGATTTTTTAGTGCATATTTTATATTTTTTAGTGCATGAAAATCTCATCCCTAGTAATCAATCTACCGGACTTTTCCTCTAATGGTCTTTTATTCTAGTGTCCTATGCTCGCAATTGCAATTTCAAATGCATTTGCATTTTTTTACAACATTGCAAACACATGAAATTTCAGTCCTTATGTAAACATATACAAATTTCGACATAAAGGCCTTTAACAAGCAGTAAAAAAGCACAGCTAAGCAATCCATACCTCCTGTCATTATTGTTGTTTGTAAATATACATTATTGTAATTTAGCGCAAATTAATAGCAAGTAAACATTTGCGGTAAAAATCTGTGTGGTATAGCTGTGTACTGGATTTTACTGTTGCATTTTTTCATAGCTGTATTTTAAATAATATTGATATCGATATTTTTTCTATCGATATTTTTTCTATCGATATTGTCGATATTTTAAGACTATCGATAGTTTCTCAGCACTAATATATAGTGGTTAGTGCCCATTCACATTATACGATTTTTGTCGTTGCGATTCTTACTTTATAGGCAAGAGGGGTGAGAGGAATTATAAGGGGCACAGAAGCTAGTGTACTCTTCGATTCGTTTTGTTCATTCATTCGTTCTCTCAATTTTCTCTCATTTGACGAAAAATGTATTAAGGTTGTTACGACAAGAATAGTACAATGTAAATATGAGACCTACTTCAAAGAGGAAACGACAATAATCGCAACGACAAAAATCGTATAATGTGAATTGGGACTTATTCAAGCCCGTTTTTTCTGTTGGCCAGTGTAATAATATGTGCGTCCGTTTACTTTTCCAGTAAAATCCAGTAGGTGAGTAATTTGAAAATTTTACGCGAACGCATTTCAGTAAAATCCAGTACAAATTTTGGGGTAAACGAACGCAACTAATCTATTTTTTTTTATCTATTGATTTACATGTTCTTCCTTACTTCTGTTAAAAGGACGGTTAGAAAAATATATGGGAAATAATAGCTTTGTTCGTTTACCTAAAAAATTGCAAAAATGTGTACTGGATTTTACTGAACTGCGTTCGTTTACACATAAATTTGCAAAAGAGAGCATCTACTGAGAGAGTAAAGTGACAGTTGTCAGACTTAAACTGCAAATTTTTACTGAACAAATTCTTGCCAGTAAAATGCAGTAGAAAACGAAAACTTATGATTCAACAGGGATGCAAAATGAGAATTTTTAAATTGTACCCACATGTTAATAATATTGTACTTTTTGGACCCCAATTGTACCAAAAAAATTTTTGAGAAATTTTTTTTAAATTTGTATTTTAACAAAAAATACTTTGTGCATAACAATTAGGCATAACTTTATAGGCAAGAGGGGTGAGAGGAATTATAAGGGGCACAGAAGCTAGTGTACTCTTCGATTCGTTTTGTTCATTCATTCGTTCTCTCAATTTTCTCTCATTTGACGAAAAATGTATTAAGGTTGTTACGACAAGAATAGTACAATGTAAATATGAGACCTACTTCAAAGAGGAAACGACAATAATCGCAACGACAAAAATCGTATAATGTGAATTGGGACTTATTCAAGCCCGTTTTTTCTGTTGGCCAGTGTAATAATATGTGCGTCCGTTTACTTTTCCAGTAAAATCCAGTAGGTGAGTAATTTGAAAATTTTACGCGAACGCATTTCAGTAAAATCCAGTACAAATTTTGGGGTAAACGAACGCAACTAATCTATTTTTTTTTATCTATTGATTTACATGTTCTTCCTTACTTCTGTTAAAAGGACGGTTAGAAAAATATATGGGAAATAATAGCTTTGTTCGTTTACCTAAAAAATTGCAAAAATGTGTACTGGATTTTACTGAACTGCGTTCGTTTACACATAAATTTGCAAAAGAGAGCATCTACTGAGAGAGTAAAGTGACAGTTGTCAGACTTAAACTGCAAATTTTTACTGAACAAATTCTTGCCAGTAAAATGCAGTAGAAAACGAAAACTTATGATTCAACAGGGATGCAAAATGAGAATTTTTAAATTGTACCCACATGTTAATAATATTGTACTTTTTGGACCCCAATTGTACCAAAAAAATTTTTGAGAAATTTTTTTTAAATTTGTATTTTAACAAAAAATACTTTGTGCATAACAATTAATTAATTATTTATATTTTAAATAAAAGCTAATAGTTTTTACATATTTAAAAAAGAATTAGAAAACTTCGAACAAAAATATTCAATTGTACGTTAAAAGAACATAAAAAACTAATATGTAAATATTTTAATCTATTTTATAAACAAGGGAAATCACGATGGGTTGTGCAAATGATGCAAATTCGTGCAAAAATACACACATTTACACAACACAACAACAAAATGTACGTATCTGCAATTTGCTCTACCCTGCAAATAATGTGAGACCACCTGATCCATTTTGATTAAATGGACTTCAGCATGGACTGGTCCGATGTAATGCAAGCATGGACCATGTCATTGTTAAAAAGTGTTTGTAGTGAGACGACATGTCTTCGTTTTTTAAAACTAATCCTCTTGAGTATACAATGGAGTAGTTTTAAAACTCCTTTGTAATCGAAAGCTGGGTTATATGGTTCTGGTAATTAGAGTTTTTCTCTTCCCGGACTTTTTCATTTCCCGGGATAGCGGGATTTATTTTTCAATTTCCCGGAATACCGGGAAATCTTACTCAATACAAATTGATGCAAAATATTTTTTAATTTTATTTATTTGAACAAATAACATTGCCTGAGGTCAATAAAATAAGTTTATAAATGCATTCAACTTTTTTATTTCTGTGGCACAATGGAAAAAGTGCTTAATGACACCTCAAAATCTTCATGTTCAAAAGTACAAATAGGCAAAATTTTAAATTATTTTGTCGGATTTATGAAAAAGTTAGCAAAATGACATTGGTAATCTTTTTTAACGTGCAATAACATTTGGAACAATAAAAACTTCCGATCTGTGACTTAAGACTTAAGCACTTATTGCCACAGAATTAATTCAAAGCCAAGAGCATTAATATAAAAACAAAAAAGTATATGATTTAAACAAATTATTACAAAATATTTCTTTTAAAATAGGATTTTTAGTTCAGAATAAGTATTTACAGAATCCTTTGAAGGCCTATTTCTAATTTTTATCAAGAAGATTGCAATGAGAAAAAACGTTTCCTTTCTACGGATGTTAGCCACTATAGTCAAAGGAACATAATATCATCTCTAGACACTTTCAGTTTTCTTAGCACTTCCTGCAAAACTTGTAATTCTTTAAAAAAAAAATTATTTTCTTCGAATCGAATAAGCAATTTTGTCATCATCTCTTACAGAATCGAATCCGAAAAATCTTTTATGCAGCTGCTCTGCATATAAAATTATTAAATTTTTTGAAGCAAGTGACAGCAACTTTTTTCGTTTTTATAAAATAAATCTGGGTTTTTAAACCAGTTAAAAAGTCTGCACATTTTTACTCTTCTTCTTTCGAAATTCCAGAGCATTAAACTTAAACATTGCCTTACCTTTCGGATATGAATTAACATCTCTTTGGCTTTTGGCAAAGTCTTAAGTCAGAAACTGCAGTTTTTCGTTATGATAAACTGAAAAAATATATGCTACAACTTATTTACAAATCAACAGTAAAGTTGCCATAATTAAATTTGAAAAAATCCCGGGAATTCCCGCACAATTTTCCCGGGATTCTTCTCCCGAAAAATGTGCGGGATCTCGGGATTTTTGTCCCGGGAAATCCCGTATGAAAAACACTAATCGTAATGGTTAATAGACCATGTTTATTCCATAAGTTTGGGTTACTTTTGGACTAGTCCTAGTCCCTTATGGGCTACACTTTACACGCGTGCTTGGACTAGTCCTATCATTTGCAGGGTTTTTACTTCGTTTGCACTAAAAAGCAAAATTAGTAGTGCATATTTACCCAGTTGCAAACAAATGTAAACAATAACATTTAACATGCTATGCGCAATATTGTTTTAAGGAAACTTATAAATTAAACATTTTGGTGGGTTTTAAAATAAAATTGAGAATTAAATTTAAATAACTAAAAAAGAAAAAAATAATTTTAGTTTGCTTGTGTAAACAAATGCAGATTTGCAGTGCTGCCAGAAGTTTTTTGTGTTGCCAGAATAAATTTTTAGAAAAATAGCAAATTTGCACAAAAAATAAAAGTGGTATGCTCACGATCAATCATAATATGCACTGCAAATTTAAAAATTGCAAATTTGCACAACGACCATCGTGATTACCCTTTCAATATTTTATGAGATTGGCTACGCCCTTCAACTGACGTTGAACATATGTTTTGTGCAAGAACTTGCACTGATTTTTCGCACTTGCTCACGGACAGTACGAGGTGCAAGAGTGAGTGCAAAATTATTTTCTTCATAGTTGTTGTTATGTTTCAAAAAAAAACAACGCGTTTTCGCATTCATGCAAGACTAAAAATGGTGACGTGAATTACTCTATTATTTAAAAAGAAATATAAAAAAAATCACTAAAATATTCAAGGATACAGAGGTGCAATGAAAGTCAAAAGTAAAGTACCTAGGAGTAGTTCTTGACCCAAAACTGAAATTTAAAGAACATATACAGTACATAATAAACAGGGTGAATATTTTCACCCGAATACTATATCCATTTCTCAACAGAAACTCCGCCCTGAATATTGAAAATAAAAAACTTATTTTTAAGCTAATCTTCCAAGCCATAATATTTTATGCTGCGCCTATGTATGCAAATAGCGCCACTTGTCATATGAAAAAACTTAAAATTTCACAAAATAAATTATTAAAACTTATACACAACCTTCCCTGGCACTACTCAACAGTGCGACTTTATTCAATTTCTGATACTGATCTAGTTATTTCAAGAATAAATAAACTCACTACAAATTTTTATGAAAGATGTTCTGGATCTGAAAACCCTTATATTAATGAGTTAGCATCAGCCTGAGTAGTTAGTAAGTAGTTCATAGGTGTTCTTATTAAAATTTAGAAAATATTTAAATAAATTTTTGCCTACAATATAACTATAAAAATGTATATATAATTTTGTATATAATTATAAATTTTTAAGAAGAAAAAGTATCAAACTTGAACTATTTGCATATAACTTTAAGATATAATTGTGAATATATTTGAATAAATAAAATGAATGAATGAATGAATGAAATATTCAAGGAAATAAGAAGGCTGATAAAAGTGCTAAAGAAGCCTTAAATTTATCCCAGATTACAGAAGTGCAGTGTTTTCCTAAGACTTTAACCAACCCTTTTAATTAAATGCAAGTAGAACAAAACTCAACACCTAAAAGTCCTAAGTACAGCAGAAATTTAACACGGCCACAGTATATAACGCTTTCCCGACTTAGAGTGGGTAAAGCCCTTTTTAACTCAAAACATTACTAGAAGAAAACAGAACCTCCAAAATGCAGCCATTGTGAATAGAAGAACCGCTGGAAAAAATCCTTGATTGCGCAGTAGATGACAATTTGCCAAAAATTCAAAGATGTCTACGGAAACATGACATACGAGATGTTTAGAGGCAATTTTTATTTTCATTATTTAACTTTTGCAGATTTTTTGTTTCTTTTTTTTTAATTCCATTTGTATAAAATCAAAGAATGTACAT
Organism: Pollenia griseotomentosa; assembly: GCA_963931875.1. Taxonomy (NCBI): domain Eukaryota; kingdom Metazoa; phylum Arthropoda; class Insecta; order Diptera; family Polleniidae; genus Pollenia; species Pollenia griseotomentosa. The sequence goes on along the minus strand of OZ007564.1, from coordinate 106,154,360 downwards.
ACAGGAAAGAGTGTTCAAAAAGATTTTGTAATTTAGATAGACGAGCGCATATGGTCTAGTTACCTGGCGCTTTTTAACTTATATTTTGTAAATTTATTTGTAAAATAACAATAAATAAATAAGTCACTAAAATACTTTTTTTATTTTAGGTCATTTATCAACTTTTGTTAGACTGGGTACGTAATGCGGACGAAGATGTAACAATGGGAGACCTTACAACAAAACTTTGGAACTCGGGCAACCGAGAATGTGTTTATCGATTAAAGTCGCTATGGAAGTCGAAACTGCATTAAAATAATTGTGCCTACCGGTAGAACAGCGTAGAATTTTTAACATTCTGTAATTTTAATTTATATTTTTTTAAGTTTTCATATTAAGTCGAATGTGCATTCTAAGTCAAATTACAATTTTCATTTTCAATTTCATTATTTTCCAGGAATATTTTCTATGTACTATCAGAATTTTCGTTTGTATGGTCCTGGAAAATAATGAAGGAATAAGACTATTAAAGTATAAAAGCTTTAAAAATTGTAATTTGACTTAGAATACACATTCGAATTAATATGAAAATTTATAAAAATAAATGTTACTCACCATGAGAAATAAATTCCCAGATTCTATTTGAATTTATATTTAAATAAACATACATATTTATAATTTTATAAACATTTAAACCGCTACTTCCTTAGCGTCTCCCTTTCTTTCACGAACATATTTATATGCCACCGTTTATGTTTTTAGGTCTGAACTTTTTTAAATGCTAGCACTAATGCCCGTTATTGCTACAAACATACTATATCTGGGCCTGATTCTGGCAGTCGTGAAAAATTAATTTCGATTCGTTCAGTATCGTTTGAAAGAATTAGAAATAAAATTGCTTTCGAATCGAGAAACTACTCGATCAAGACTGCCAGAATTAGGCCCCTGCTCGTCTTCGTACCTAACAGTAATCTTTACCTATCCGGTAACGCTATTTTGGTAATTTCAACGTTAATTTTACATACATATGTACGTAAATTTACTATCGAAAATCGATGGTGTAAAATACACTACACTTTATCCCGAAGGTAAGAAATACGTTTTAAAATTATGAAAAGTACGTTATCTATACACTGCTAGATATCTACATATTTGTAGAAATTACGGGCATTACTATGCTACAGTATAAAACGGATAATTACCTCCAAGCCACCAAGATGGAATACAGAAGGAGGGTAAGAGTTCACCACCCAGCCCTCTTAATGGTGACAGTTTGGTCACGAGGAGCTAGGCCGTGGGAGGAATTACTCACTACTACCCGCGCGAACAACAAAGCATGTCGGACTACAACACACGAAAACAAACGAGCCGCCAATAGAATTCGTTGATGGAGATTAGGCAAGTTGTTATTGAGTGCCTCGGTAGGCTAGCTGGTAGCGAGCTAGTCTATCAGCGCCGAGGTTGCGGGTTCGATTCCCGCCAGAGACTCTGGTTTCGTTCCTGCAGACAAGCATAGAGCTTCGCGGGATTAGCTTAGGAAATTTAGAAAAAAAAAAAAAAAAAAATGTTTTAGCAAAAAAGTTCCAACATTTTTATCTCATAGGTTGATATTTATAGAAAATTCAAAAAGTACCACTCGTATAACACAAAAGCAAATGAAAGTAAGTTAATTTCCCGTATTAATTAAGTACGAATATGCCAATGAATGGAGACAAATATTTTGTAAAAAAGGACCACATGACCTTGCATGTTGAATTTTATGTTTCTTGGTCCAATACTAACGGAAATTCAAAAACTACCGATTGATGAACAAAAAAGTACCTAAAAGCCCTCTTTCAGGTTCTTATCCACTCAGGACCATGCATGTTTAATTTTATGTTTCTAGGTCAAATATTAACGGAAATTAAAACAGTACCAATCAAAGAATAAAAGAGTACCAAAAAGTTCCCTCTTATCAATTCTTATCCACTCAGGGCATTGCATGTTGAATCTTATGTTTTAAGGTCCAATATTAACGACAATAAAAAAATACCAGTTGCAGAAACAAAAAGCTAAAGAAAAACATAAATTTCCCGTATCTCCCCTTTTTGGTACTATTTTTTCCCCCCATTTAGTTATCAAAAATTTCAATATTGTAGTGAGAGCTCATAATTAAGTACGAATATGTCAATGAATGGAGAAAAATGTTTTGTATAAAAAAGTACCAAAAATAGTTACGATTTTTACCCTTTAAATGTTCGAAATTCGAAAAAGTACCAAATTCATATACGTATTTTTTTGATAAGTTTCGAATGTTGTATAAACTATGTTTTTTTTTCCCATGTTCCTATGTTGATTGGTTCAAAAGAAAGATTAGGTGCCGAAAAAGTACCAAAATTAAGGTTTTACCCGTCTGCTTCCTAATAGGACCAAATTTTAAAAAAGTACCAGACACCTGTCCGCTTATTTTTCTAAAGAACAACGATAGGTATTACGTTTTTACCCTTTTTTACCCCTAAACATTCGAATTTCCAAAAATCCCGTCTTAGTGGATCGATTTGGGGAGTCACCTATCTCTGCTCCAAATGTCAAGTTTTTAGCTACAGGAGTTTAGGCTGTGCGATGATGAATTAGTGAGTCAGTCATTCAGTAACGTTACAATTTTATATATATATATATATAGATAGATAGATGAAGAAAAATTTTGTGAAAAAATAACAAAATTTGGAACGATTTTCACACCTTAAACATTTGAATTCAAAAAAACCCAAATCTTTTGTATTTTTTCAGATAAGGTACGAATGTGATATAATTTGTATTTACCCTTTTACTCCACAAAAAGGCCATACTTCAAAAAAGTACCAAACACCAGTCTGTTAATTTTTTTAATTTTGTATCTCTTTTAGTTTAGGAGATATGAGGTTAGCGAATTTTTCTAATGAACAACAATAAATGTTAATGTTTTCCTTTAGCTGAGGAGGTATGAGGCTAGCAGGATCGATTTAGCGAGAGGACAGACCCCGGTCCTAATGTCAACCTTTTAGCTTTAGACGTTAAGGATCTGCGATGAGAGATAAATATATGGAAAAAAATATTTTGAAAAAAGTAACAAACATATCTTAGGAGGTATGAGGTTAGCAGGATCAATTGGGCGAGAGGAGAGCCTTTAGAAAAAATCTTTTGTTAAAAGTAACAAACATATGTTGGTACAATTTTGACCCCTTAAACGTTCGAATTTCCACAAAGTAACAAATATGCATTTGTATTTTTTTAGATAAGTTACAAATGTTATATAATTTTTATTTCTATGTGTATTGATTTAAAAGCTAGATGGTGGAAAAAAGACCCAAAATACAGGTTTTACCCGTTTGCTACCTAAAAGGGCCAATTTTGGTAAAAGTTCCAGACAGCTATTAGCTTTTTTTTATTTAATGCACAAAAATTAATATTAAATTAAATAAAAGTACCAGTTTAATTAAAACAATTACCAGTTACCTGGCGTTTACATTTGCCAGTACTGGCATGACAGTAGCAATACATGCAAACTTTTTTACTAATACATGCACACTTTTCCAACTGTCTTGTCTACTGTCTAGCAAATTTTGCAGACAGTAAAATTGGACAGTGATTTGTCATTTTCTAATAGTAATCTGAAGTTTTATTAGCAAAAGGAAAAAAAATCGTAAAAAATAAATATATTTTGCTTTGATTTTGTATGTTTTAGGTAAGTGTTATGTTTTTTTTTTTACAAAATATAGTTATTTTAGGCTGTTTTTAAGTTTGTTTGGTTCATATAAAACACGTTTAGCTGAACTTTAACTGCAACATTCACGTTTGACATATATTTCAAAGTGAACTGTCTTAACTACTGTCTGGACGCCTACGTCACGAAGACAGTTAGCAGTTTTTTTTGGCAACTAATATGTATTTGCTTACTGTCAAATGTAAACGCTATGTTAGAGGACGAAAAATAACCAAAATATCCTTTTTACAGATTTTCATTCACTCAGGAACTTACATGTTTAATTTTATGTTCCTAGGTCCAACAAATACGGAAATTGAAAAGGTACCAGTTAAAGAACAATATAGTTCCAAAAACCCTCTTGCAGTTTTTCATTCACTCAGAACCTTGCATGTTTAATTTTACCTTTCTAGGTCCAATACTAACGAATATTTAAAAAGTACCAGTTAGTGAATAAAAAAGTACCAAAAATTTCCCTCCTATAGATTCTCAACCACTCAGGACATTGCATGTTGGTTCAATATTAACGTAAATTCAAAAAATTCCAGTTAATGAACAAAAAACATTACCAAAAAGCCCTCTTGCAGATTCTTATTCATTCAGGATCTTGCATGTTTAATTTTATGTTCCTAGGTCCAACAAATACGGAAATTGAAAAGGTACCAGTTAAAGAACAAAATAGTTCCAAAAACCCTCTTGCAGATTTTCATTCACTCAGAACCTTGCATGTTTCATTTAACCTTTCTAGGTCCAATACTAACGAAAATTCAAAAAGTACCAGTTAGTGAATAAAAAAGTACCAAAAATTTCCCTCCTATAGATTCTCAACCACTCAGGACATTGCATGTTGGTTCAATATTAACGTAAATTCAAAAAATTCCAGTTAATGAACAAAAAACAGTACCAAAAAGCCCTCTTGCAGATTCTTATTCACTCAGGATCTTGCATGTTTAATTTTATGTTTCTAAGTCCAATAAAAACGTATATTCAAAAAGTACCAGTTAAAGAACAACAAAGTACTAAAAAGCCTATCTTACAGATTCTCATTCACTCAGGACCTTGCATGTTTAATTTTATCTTTCTAAGTCCAATACTAACGGAAATTTAAAATATACCAGTAAATAATTAAAAAAAAGTACCAAAAAGTTCCCTCTTATAGATTCTCATCCACTCAGGACATTGCATGTTGAACTTTATGATTCTAGGTGCAATATTAACGGCAATTCAAAAATTACCGGTTAAAGAACAAAAAATGCCAAAAAGCCCTCTTACAGATTCAAATTCTCTCCGGACCTTTTATGTCTAATTCTATGTTTCTAGGTCCAATACTAACGGAAATTCAAAAAGTACAAAAAGCCAAAGAACAAAAAAGTACCAAAAACTTCCCTCTTTTAGATTACTATCCACTCATCACACATATTGAATTTTATATTTCTAGGTCCAATAATAACGGAAATTAAAAAAGCACCAGTTAATGAACAAAAAAGTACCAAAAACTTCTCTCTTATATATTCCTATCCACTCAGGACATTGCATCTTGAATTTAATGTTTCTAGGTCCCAGTATTGGACGGAAATTATACCAAAAATACCAGTTGTAGAACCAAAAAGCTAAAGAAAAATAGCAAATTTCCCGTATTTCCCCTTTCTAGTACTATTTTTCCCCCATTTAAGTATAAAAAATTTCAGTATTGTAGTGGGAGTCAATAATTTAGTACGAATATGTCAATGAATGGAGAAAAATATTTTGTAAAAAAGGACCACATGACCTTGCATGTTGAATTTTATGTTTCTAGGTCCAATACTAACGGAAATTCAAAAAGTACCAACTAATGAACAAAAAAGTACCTTAAAGCCCTCTTACAGGTTCTTATCCACTCAGGACCTTGCATGTTTAATTTTATGTTTCTGGGTCCAATATTAACGGAAATTAAAAAAGCACCAGCTAAAGAACAAAAAAGTACCAAAAACTTCCCTCTTATAGATTCCTATCCACTCATTACATTGCATATTAAATTTTATGTTTCTAGTTCCAATAATAACGGAAATTCAAAAAGTACCATTTATAGAACAAAAAAGTACCAAAAAGCGATTTTACAGATTCTCATTCACTCAGGACCTTGCATGTTTAATTTTATCTTTCTAGGTCTAATAACAACGGAATTTAGAAAGTACCAGTCAAAGAATAAAAAAGTAACAAAAAGTTCACTCTTATAGATTTTCATCCTAGGTGCAATACTAACGGAATATCAAAAAGTACCAGTTGAAGAACAAAAAATTACCAAAAAGTTCCATCATAGATTCTTATTCTTATAAGTTAAAAAAAAATACCAGTTAAAAAACGAAAAAGTACCAAAAAGATCCCTCTAACAGATTGTCTTTCACTCAAGACCTTGCATGTTTAATTTCATGTTTCTAGGTCCAATACTAACGGAAATTCAAAAAGTACCAGTTAATGAACAAAAAATTACCAAAAAGTCCTCTTACAGATTCTCATTCTCTCAGGACCTTGCTTGTTTAATTTTATGTTTCTAGGTCCAGCACTAACGGAAATTAAAAAAGCACCAGCTAAAGAACAAAAAAGTACCAAAAACTTCCCTCTTATAGATTCCTATCCACTCATTACATTGCATATTAAATTTTATGTTTCTAGTTCCAATAATAACGGAAATTCAAAAAGTACTTGCATGTTTAATTTTATCTTTCTAGGTCTAATAACAACGGAAATTTAGAAAGTACCAGTCAAAGAATAAAAAAGTTCACTCTTAAAGATTTTCATCCTAGGTGCAATACTAACGGAAATTCAAAAAGTACCAATTGAAGAACCAAAAAGTTCCATCATAGATTCTTTTCCACTCAGCACATTACACGTTGAATTTAATGTTTCTAGGTCCAAGAACAAAAGAACAAAAAAGTACCACAAAGCCCTCTTACAGATTCTTATTCACACAGGACCTTGCATGTTTAATTTTATCTCTCTAGGTCCAATACCAACTGAAATTCAAAAAGTACCAGTCAAAAAATAAAAAAGTACCAAAAAGATCCCTCTTACAGATTCTCGTTCACTCAGGACATTGCATTTTAAATTGTATGTTTCTAGGTCCAATATTAACGGAAATTCTAAAAGTACCAGTTATAGAACAAAAAGTACAAAAAAGTTCCGCAATAGATTCTTATCCCCTCAGGACATTGCATGTTGAATCTTATGTTTTTGGGTCCAATATTAACGATAATTAAAAAAATACCAGTTGAAGAGCCAAAAAGCTGAAGAAAAATATCAAATTTCCCGTATTTCCTTTTTTTGGTACTATTTGTTCCCCCCATTAAAGTTTCAAAAATTTTAGTATTGTAGTGAGAGCTCATAATTAAGTACGAATATCTCAATGAATGTAGAAAAATGTTTTGTAAAAAAAAGTACCAATAATAGTTACGATTTTTACCCCTTAAATGTTCGAATTTCGAAAAAGTACCGAATTTATATTCGTATTTTTTTGATAAGTTTCGAATGTGGTATAAACTTTGTTTCTTTATTTATTGGATCAAAAGACAGATGGGGTGTCAAAAAAGTACCAAAATTCAGGTTTTACCCGCTTACTCCCTAAAAGGGCCGAATTTCAAAAAAGTACCAGACACCTGTCCGCTAATTTTTTTAAAGAACACCGATAAGTATTACATTTTTTTTGTATCTCTTTTAGTTTTGGAGATATAAGATTACCGAATTTTCCCGTTTTTACCCTTTTTTACCCCCTAAGCATTCGAATTTCCAAAAATCCCGTAAAAGTGGATCGATTTGGGGTGTGACCAATCTCTGGTCCAAATTTCAAGTGTTTAGCTTCAGGCGTTTAGGCTGTGCGATGATGAATCAGTGAGTCAGTCAGTCAGTAACGTTACAATTTTATATATATACCTATAGATAGCAAAAATCCCATTTTTCTCCAAACATTTGGACTTGCAATTTTATCTTTACTTTTCCTCAGTTTGAAATCACACCTAATACATTGTCTTATATCTGTTTTAACATTATTAATCAATTTCAAGTGCCACCAGGTGCCACCTCTCAATTTGTTGCATTACACAGTACAACATTTTTCAGCTGATTGATTCGGGACTCAATTCTGATAAGGCTCTTTTGTTTAACATAACTCGAGAACCACTAGTCGGATTTTGCTTAAAAAAATTTAGAAAAATCAAGAATTGTTTATATAACATTTTGCTACATAAGCAACAGTTTCGCAGTTATAAATAAATGTATGAAGAAAAAAAAATATTTTTTGCCCAAAAAATTTTAATTTTTTATTTTTAATTCATAAAAAATCCAAAACAGTACAAAAAAGTTTCAAGTCCTATTACTTTCACGTAAAGTCGCATAACCTATGAAAAAAATGAGACATAAATCATTAAATCGATGAACGCGTTTCGCTTTTATTCACAATTAAGTAAAGCTATGCATTTCAAAAATTTGCTCGAGATATGCACAAAATTCTTTGCAAAAACATTTATGACTTTTTTATGATTCTCAGAATTAAAAAAAAAACCAATAAACAAAAGGTTATTTGATTTTTATTATTGCGGTAGCAAAGTAATAAGCGGTAATAAATGTGCGTGGAAAATTGAAAGGAAAAAAGGAAAGTGCACTTTTTTAATTATTTGGGTTTTTTCGTTGGCTACCTGCATGATTTTTTACACAAATTGCACCCACATTTATGAGTGGTCATGTTTTAGAACGTTTCGAAAAATTTTAAACGCACACGAAACAGGTATATAGTCACCCTTAAAAGATGCGCAAATTCATAAGTACCTTTCAGTAAAATATTGAAACTTACGTAGTATTTATAGGTGTTCACTGATCGATTTTTGTCATTCAACAAGTGCTGGTGAACGCGAAAAGTACAACCGATTTTTCTCCGTTTTTTTAATTATAACTGAAACTAAGGACCTAGAGTTTTACGGCAATGGAGAGTTTTTCTATTTCTCATGGGGTTTTATGCTCGAAGCTTCTGGAATTTGACAAAGACAGAACAAAATTAAAACAGTTTTTGCAACAATTGCACGTTGGCTTAAACGATACCAGAGCATGTGAAATTTTGGATACAATATATAAAAACTTTTACTATAACTTCAACAAAGATGGCAGGATTGTAACCGTACGAAGTCGCGATTTGAAAAAAAAATGCAAATTGGCTTGAAGGCACATTTACAATTAAGTTTACTGAGGCTGAATGTTCTATCAGTTCTGCACTTGGTCGGCCACGCAAATCGTTTGAGGAGTGCTGTGATCGCGCCAAACGATACAAAAGGGATGAAGTACGTTCTATGTTTCCTCAAGAAGTAATTGATTTTTCTTCTAGTATTTCAAAAACCAACCACAAAATTTGTACATTAAAAACTTTGGGGATGTTTACAAAGCTTGAACTTACAAAAGAAAAATACGAGTATCTAATGCATTGGTTACAAAATGAAGGATATAACATACTCGTACCATACAAACAACTCACGAAAGAAAAAACTAACAGTTATCCTCTAGAAATTTCTATTACTGAAAGTTCAGGCAGTGTACCTCTGCAAAATCTGTTGGATCATACTGCTAAAAGAGTCCTAGAGACCAAATCAGTAAAGGAAATAAATAAAATTGAAAGCGGAAATCTAACAATGTACTATAAATGGGGCATCTGGTCAAAGCGAATACCAACAGAGGTTTTCAGATGATCAAATTTCTGACTCTCATTTATATATGACATCAGTTGTACCACTAAAATTATCATTGAGTGATGACATAAATAAATTAGTATGGAACAACAATAAACCTTCTTCCACACAGTATTGTAGAACACTACAGTTTGCGTACGTTAAAGAGACACCTCAAGTTAGTCGATGAGGAGATATCTCAACTAAAAGAATTTGAGTTAACAGTAAATAATCGCAACTTTAAAGTAAAATATGAATTATATTTTACAATGATTGAAGGCAGGACAGCACAATCAGTAACAGAGACACCAGCAGCATCTTCTTGTTTTATTTGTGGAGCAACAACATCCAAGATGAATAAAATCGAAGAAGTTCAAGCTATGCCCGTAAATGAACAAGCACTGCAATTTGGTATGTCACCACTTCATGCGCGTATTAAGCTGATGTAGCATGTAGCTTACAATATTGAATTTAAAAGTGGAAGAGTCGACTCAAATACTTGTCCGATAAGAGAAGCCCGAAAATGTTTGATAAAGCGTGAAATTAAAGAGAAAATTGGAATACAGGTTGATACTGTTAAACAAGGCTCTGGTACGACAAATTCAGGAAATACGTCACGAAGATTCTTTGCCGATCCTGCTTTGATTTCCGAAATCACGGGTGTAGATGATGACATAATCAAGAGGTTTTCAACAATTCTCGAAGCTATAACCATTACCGAGGCACTAGATCCGAAAAAATTTGGTGATTTTTGTCTGGAGACGGCAAAAAAGTTTGTTGCACTGTACGAGTGGTACAATATGCCACCAACACTCCACAAAATTCTGATTCATGGAAAATATATAATTGAAAAGTGTATTTTTCCTGTAGGCTTATTATCCGAAGAGGCTCAGGAAAGTCGTAACAAAGACTATAAAAAATATCGCCTTAGACACTCCAGAAAATGCAGTCGAATTCCCACGAACGAAGATATGCACCGAATGATGGTAACATCAGATCCCAAGATCTCACACTTGACTCCTTCATTTAGCCAGAAAAAGCATAGCGATAAAAGCGACGAAGTTAAGGCTCTTTTAGAATAATAAATTAAAAAGTAGATTTAAAATAAATAATAAATTAAAAATTAAAAAAATCATTTAAATTTTTTGTTAGTTAGGGCTTTTTACATTGTAGGTAACGATATAAATTTGTCCAGCTTTCTTTATTTTGATTACTTTTGTATATAACTATATAAATAAAACTAAGTTTGTGATGAAATTAAAAATATATTTAAAATAAATAATGAATTAAAAACATCATTTAAATTTTTTTTGTTAGTTAGGGCTTTTTACATTGTAGGTAACGATATATATTTCTCTAACTTTCTTTATTTTGATTACATTTGTGTATTACTATATAAATAAAACTAAATTTGTGATGGAATCATTATATTTTTTGAAAAATATATTTTTTTCCTCACCTCCATACAAAAATCCCCAGTGTGCGCCGTTGTTTTTTAATAATTAAAAAACAATTGTTTTTTTTTTTAATTTTGGGATACTTAATTGGAGCAGTAATCTTTCGTTTAAGATAAAAAAATTATCAGTACACTGAAAAAAAACTGAAAATGCGCATAGAAGCTAGCTCAACAATAAATTTCAGTGTATTTATGAAATATAAAATACATATATATTAGGAATTTCACTCGTAAAACTGCTCTGAGTGGAGAAGCAGCTCTTGCTTTTTGTCATTATTTCTTAAGGACAAACAGGTCGTTCTTGTTTGTCTGCTTTTCGTGCGGTTTGCGTTGTCATCCCGCATTGGTTAATGGTTCAGCGTCGTATAACTGTTCCGAGTTACAGTTTTTGCTGTTGTTCAGCATTAACTATATGCAATCGTTTTTAACCTCAAATTTGTAATGTGACTGGTGGAGAACCATATATAACTCAGACGATTTACTGGTGGAGTACCAAAGAAATAACTCAGACGTTTACTGGCGGAGACCAAAATACTATGGAGCGGATTCTGAAAGCTCTCGCCTTCCTATACGAAGGTTAAGGTCGATATTGTGGTTGAAGCTCCAAAAACTGTGTGATACCTTGCAATATAACTCAAGAGAGTTAGCCAAAAAAATTTTAAAATCCAAAAAAAATATATTAGGAATTTAGCACGTCATAGGATTACTAATAATAAATTTTGTATTCCCAGAAATGACTGAAAAAATAATTGCTAAAAGAAATTTTTGAAAGTTTATATTTCAAATGGCACAAAAATTAATAATGGCTTTTATGCGAAGCAATCTGGTTCTTCGTTGGAACTTCAATATCTAAATTCCTCCGTATCGATTGACGATAGAATATTTTGCTCGGGCACGAATTGAGAACATCTAAAAAAAAACCCGAAAAAATGCAAAATTCTTAGTTTTTTTGACATTTCGCTATGAATATCTCAGAAACTAAGCATTCTATCGTCAATCGGCACTGAGGAATTTTGGATATTGAAGTTCTTGACCAGTACCCATGTTCTGTAACTTCAGTGGGAACTTTTCGCATCGAAAAGATGTGAAACAAAATATTACATCGTTTCTCGAAAAGTGTGTCTGTAACACATGTCGAAAACTACCAAAAGAGATAACGTCGTAACGTTATAAATGTCATAACATTGCACTCGAAGCCGATGTGACATTGCAGGTGTTGAGAACGCCAGTCACACATATCGTTGACGGCGACCAAAATTTGCTAAAATTGAACGACGCACAGTGGCGCCATTTGAGTTTTTTCGTTTCAACAATCATATCTTTTGAACCGAATAAGACAGTTTAAACAGCATATGATAGATAACTGTTCAGCCTATGAAATGAGCGTTTGGAAAGGGTGCTACGCTCTGTAGGGGCCTAATTATGGGTTATCAAAGTTAAAATTAGTAGAAAAATCAATTTTATGGTAACTAAAAAAAATTATTTTTACATTTTTAGATTGTTTTTATTTTTTTTCTTTAGGGTTTTATGTTTTAAATTATTACCCAACAAATTAAAAAAAAATTATTTTTTTTTTAAATTTATTTTTTCAATTTTCTGTAAAATATTCATCACAGTTCGTAAGAGAAGGTATATCTAAAAGACTAACCATTTCTAAACTATAATTATTTTCTAACTCTATTCTTGACTTCACATGCCGCAGGGAAGAAATAAGTGGATCGGAAGATGCTGCCAACATGTTGAAGAGGTCCTCATTTTGCCTTACCCTTGATGCTTTGAATGTGTTCTGCAATCTATATTTTTTATAAAATTTGTTAAGAGACTCCTGTGCTTCTTCAGAAAGCTCGCCAATTGGCAAAGACTGGTACTCAGTTATATCTTTGCCATGCGCCAATATTTTCTGGACGGTCGGGGTCAACTTCTGTGGATACATTTCTGCTAAAAGAGATGCAGTTTTAGACGCATATTCTCCATATTTTGTAGAATTGACATTTTCTTTGCAGTTTAAAACATCTAAGATCGTTCCCAATCTTTTCACGATTTGATTGTCAATTCCAGTGATTCTAGTTACTGCCTCATCATTTTCAAAAAATCTCCTAGAAGTGTTTCCATCGTTTGAGTTACCGTATCCGTGCTTGGGACAGTCTATTTTTAGTCCAACTTGTTTAAAAAAAGCGTCCTGTATTTGCTTCTTTCTGATCTTTTCCTTATCCTTTATTGATGTATTTTCATCGAAGTTTTCCTCCTCTTGTGGTAGGGTATACGCCAGTTTAAGCGTGCAATGGTGACATTCCATATTCGTAATTCTCCTCATTTGTAGAATCGTTTAAATTACCAAAGTTCTTCTGACTCTTTTTGCAAATCGGGCATGACATTGTTGAGGTTGTTCCTGTTAGTTCGTTTACGACTTTTCCGTCAACCATGGTCAGATGGAACTCGTAATTGCATTCAATATATTTTCCTTCTCCAATTTGCAGCTTTGTAGGCTTAATCTTGCTTATTTGTTCTTCAATGTCCTTCACTGTGGTCCTTATGAGTTCTGCCGATTCCCTTGCAAACTGAAACATTATTGGTCGGCAATAATGCACTGATGACGGACGTGGATTTTTCCAGTGTAGGGAAACATCAGATTTAAGCCGCAAAGGAACAACAGATGCCATAAACATATTTCCGTCCGATATTGTAGCGTCATCGGAAGATATCCTTTGCTTATAAACGCTTTGTCCGGATGATCCATCGCAGCCCCATTTGCTGATCAATGTCAACTTCTCAGGAAGAATTTTCACCTCATTTTCAGGAAGACTCTCCAACAACCGTTTTGCTGTATGGCCCATGAGATCCTGCAGATTGGCTTTCGCAGAGACTTCCGTAAACTCCGTATGCAGTGGTCGTGAATTTGTTTTGGCTTGCGTAATATGCTTGTATCCGGGTAAAACGTCAGCGCCGTGTCGCGTTAAAGATGCCCGTAGTTTCTCATATTTCTCTTTGGAAAGTTCTAAGTCCACAAACAAGGCCAAGGCCTCTTCGGATCCATACTTTTTAATGTGTGCGTTTGTGGGCGTGGGAATGCTTTCCTTAATCCTTTTTAGTCGCAGTGGGCTTGCATCAGCAACAGATTTGGTTATCTGCGACCTAACTCTTTCACTATCCTTTGTAAATTTAATAGACAGTGCGTCCGATAATTGCTTCGTGGTCAAGTCATTGGTGGCATCGGCAAGTTTCCTCTTCCTTGTGAAAATTGGACACTCCTCAATACTTTTTTTTGGCCTTCCTTTTGCTCCTCTGGTTCCGTGCTTCCGTGAAAAAATTTGGTGTGGTTGACTTTCTAAACAGTTCAAATAACTTAAAATTGTTCAACGCCATGTTTTTAGTACTTAAATTGTTTAATGGTTTCAGTAATTGTTGCGCCAACTTTCAGTCGTAGACTAATCCAGGCATTATGCTTATTTTGCAATATATAGGCTTATGCTACCATGCCTAAAAACTTACCTGTTCCCTGCATACATATGGATTTTGGCTGAATAATGCATTTTGATATTATGCACGTGTCCAAATAAGATTTGTGCCTACCTGTAGGGACCATAAGTCAGTATTGTTCTTGACCATTTGCAATATATAGGCTTATGCTACCATGCCGAAAAATTTACCTGTTCCCTGCATACATATGGATTTAGGCTGAATAATGCAATTTTGATATTATGCACGTGTCCAAATAAGATTTGTGCCTACCTGTAGGGGCCATTAGTCAATATTGTTCTTGACCATTTGTACGCCAAAGTATTGTTTAAGTGAGGTACGTACCTGCTAATTTCAATGAGTAGTTTTTTTCAAACTATTAGATCAAACTACTGTCAGTCAAAACATATAAGGGATGGACGCCATACAATTTCTGCAACCATGTCTTTTTAACCTCTAGAAGCCAAACGGGCACGTACGGGCACATAAAATTTTTGAATTATGTAAAGAAATAATCAATGAACAGGTTTTGCAAATATAGAAAAATATAGATTTTTTTTATTTTCCGTCAAAGTTGAAAAAAAGTGAAAAAACGGAGAGTTTTTAAATAGTGATTTACCAGGAGAAACACAAAGCAAACAGTTAATTTTTATTTATCATTATACATTTAATAAATACATCAATCAATACAAACAAAAAATAAGGTGATTCGTTACCTATTTTTCGTGATATTACACCTGAAATCGCAACAAATTTACTAAAAATTGTGTGTTTTTTTGAAAACCGAAAGTCGGTCAACTTCGAACGGCTATATCTTCTAAACTAAAAATGTGATATTATTAAGAGTGGCAGATAACATGGGTTTATTCAAAACTTCGTCGGCGCTCATGAAAATTTTGATTTTTGCAACCTCGTTTGCTCTACGGGCGCTACTGTGCGACGGCGGCGAAAATACAATCGTCGGCTATACCCAATAATGTAAAGTGCGATTTTAATTTTTGTTGTTTGCAAACGAGCTTAAAAAAAATTCGTATATTTTATAAAAATATTAAAAACAAAATATGTTATTAAATATTGAAAAAAAGTGCCAAGAACAAAATATTATTCATTGCATTTTTTATCGTTTTTTTAGTGTTAAAATTGTTTCTCGCCTCATTTTTTTTTTTTTGTGAGTTTATTTGACAGTTCAAAGCAGGAACATTTCTCATAAACTTGTTGCAGGCACCCTTTTTCTGTAAATTGACGAGTAATTTCCTTACGTGACAGCTAGTACTCGTCTAAAAAAGTTACAGACACAGTTTAGTGAGAAAAACAGCTGTTTGTTTCAATATATGGCATTTTTGTTTCATTTCACACATTTCAATCGAATAGTTTCTCGACGCGAGTGTTACAGAACATCTGCACAGTGTGCAAAGTTTCGGGCAAAACTCTTCAACCGTTTTTGTGCCTTTTAAAAACAAAGAAGCAAACTTAAGCCATTTTTTGCTTTTTCAAAGAATCATGACGCAATAAAATGATATTAGATTTAATAAAAGAGGTTATGCGTGTGCGTTTCAATTTAAAGTAAAAAAGGTGTTTTATTACAATGGAAGTACAAAAGGTAATGAATAAAGAAAATGGAAGGTATTAGTATGTATACTAGTAAAACGTATAATAACAAGGTAGAACAAATGACAAGTAATAGCTTAGAATAAACAATCGACATTGAAAAAGTATTTTACATAATTTCATATAAAATATGTAGATGTTGGTCTATATCATACAAATGTAGTTATTAAATAACGGTTCATTTGTGTTTTTCGTTGTATACTTCTTTTTCAGCCGTCATCCAGAGTCAAATGCTAATTTAATCAAAATGACTTATTTCTAGTTTGAAAGGCTACTAAATTACGCATTAGCCAAAGGCTAATTGGCTCTGATCGGATAATAAACGCCTAAGTTATAGTGGGCCAAAACTAATATCTTATGAAAATATTAACGTTTTTCACCAATTATTCTCATTTCGGAATATGTTTTGTGCCACAATTTATAGCAAAATCCACAGTTTTTTTACTTTATTGTATAGTCTATTAGAAACATTTTAAGCTATAATGTACCGAAATCGGGTAAAAACTAAAAATCTTAAAATAAAAAAACTATAATATTACTCTTTATTATCCTGTTAACTGCTCTGTCAGTTGTTTTAAAACGCCACCGCATGATGGCGCTTATCCAGTATTTACTAAAAAAACTACCAATTTGCCATTATTAGAGGTTGGTATGTTTACAAAAACTTAAGAAACAACCGTTCTAAACAAAATTGTAGAACATTGTTAAGTCATATTTTGAGGTTTTGAGGGTGTAATTGGCGAGTTTCTTCAACAACAGAAAAATGACGGTACTTTTTCGGATAGGCCAAATATGAAAAAGTCGTGGAACGACTACTGTTTTTGAGGCCCCAAGGAACCATTTTCAACAATAAAAATTTTCTTTTTCGCGAAAAGAAAATTTTGATATATTGCTAGATATATTAACTAAAAATTTAAGTAAAATAAAGCATGAGAAATTTGTAAAATCATTAGGATTAAAATAATTTCTCTATTAATATATATTTTTTAAGCTATGCAGATGTGAGAGGGCATGTTGTTAATTTCCCTTAAGATGCAACTCTGCATATTTCTCTTTTTGTTTTCTTTATGTTTATCATTTATCTACGCAGTTATGCATTAAACACATTCACCACAGCAGGCTACACGAACACAATACTACAAATGCTGCTGGCTGAAATTTTAGTCGTGTAGTCAGCTACTAAATTATTTTGAAGACGGCAGCTACTATTGAAAAAACACAAACAGCTGTTTTTGTTTACTATGTCTTTATATTTCAGTGGTGCCAATATCATTTTTTTTCTTTTATAAAATTGCAGACTCTTATTCAAACTTAATTTAAGATTATCAACAAATGAACTTATTTAAAAAAAAATTAAAATATTTTAATTTTGTTGCTTTTGTAACTAATAAACAATATAATTTTAACGGCAGATTAAACAAAAAATACATATCAAATGCTTTTAAAATAAGAAAATTTGTTCCTTCAACACACGTGGTATAGTTCGTAAAAGTTTCAGAACACTTTGGGTACGTACGTAAATGCATAAAAACTATATATCACTGCTGCAGTGATGCAAAATGTTGTTGCTGATGCGTGATTACCAGTTGCAGTTGTGTTGCTGATACGTTGCACAACAGCTGTGCAAAGTTTAAATTTTTTGAAATTTCAAAAGTTTAATAAGCAAAAATTAAATAATAATAAAAATGCTTTTAACAATAAAGATGACAAATTTAATCGAAAATATTGAACCAAAAAGTAACAGTTTTCTTATAAATGACAAGAAAATTAAACGATTTCTTTTTTGTCAAAAGTTATTGCTTCAGAAAATTAACTGAAGCAATAATTGCCAAAGTTTGCTGCAGAGCTGCGGCATTACTGCATAAAAACTTTTGACATATGAAAGTGATGCCAAGTTTCTTACAAGTGATGCTTTTACGAACATTAAACTTTACTTCTGCGCAAGTGATACCCAACAACTGCATTTACGAACGTACCCTTTATTAATAACCTTTACGGTAAAAACTGGATCTAAGAAGTAGTGGTATTATTAGAAACTACTTCGAAATGGCTTTCACTTGATCTTTAAAAAATTCCGATTTATTAGCCCGTTAAGGGCCAATTTCAAAAATAAATATTTCTTGAAAGATTTTTCTACAAAACTTAAAATTTTGTCAATATACATATTTATTAAAACATAACATCTTTAGAGAAGAACACTTAATCTTTTATATATGCACCATATTTTTAGTAGCTTCATCATATAAAATTTTAAATTTAAAAAAATTTTATTTTTGAAAATTAATCAATTTATTTAAAAGTTTGATTAAAAATATATATCTGGTAATAATTTATGTACTTCTTACATATTCATCCCAATTATGAATGAAAATTCCCCGGGAGTTTTCTCCCTTCTCTCATTTTTCCTATGTTAATTCAATTGTAAAAGTAGGAAAAGGGAAAAAACTCCCGGGGAATTTTTATTCATGATTGGGCTGATTGAATTATTGTAATATGTACATAAATAATAAGTGTTCTGCAACGCCGAAAAACCGCAATTCAGAAAAACTTTATTAAGCAAATATCTTAGGGTTAAATAATTATTGTTATATCGACATGATTTAAAGATAAAGCCAATTTTGTAAAAAAAAAGTCAGCCACGGAGTATAAATATATAAAATTGGCTCTTAATTGGTTAATCGGTGTGCCATAAACGCCATGTGGAACACTCTTTAAAGAATTTTCCAATGATTCCCATATTTTATAGATTCATTTTATACCTAAAGAGATATGGATAAAGTATTTTGAAACTTTTACGACCTATAACTCCTGAACTAGAAGCGAAAAACATCTTCCTATAGAACTTCTTTCAAGGATATAAAAAAAATTATATAAATAACAATTTGGTGTTGAGCCGAGTTAATATTCTTGTTTCAAGCCGATTCTTTTCTGTTAAACAATAAAAAAAAAAAAAAAAAAAAATTTAAGCACTTATTTTTTAAATATTTTTTTATATTAGCAGCACTTTTTCTGTTTTGTAGTGGACAAAAATAGAAATTAGTTTAATTTGACTACAACGACAAAATAAGCACAGACAACAACCTGCAGCCATGTATCCGTGTCGTAGTGAAAACAATCATTTCCATATGCACACATGTGTTCTAGTTTTGACATATTGAAGTCGGTAGCTTGCTGTCTTGAATGTGTTTAAAGCATTAAGTTTATATTCTAGGAAAAACGTTTATTTTTGTATTTTATGATTTTGTATTCATTCTTTTGTTGACAGTGGGCATGATGTGTTGAGCTCATCAGTAGTGGTGGTGTAGGGTATCTATGAGACTGGGTTGTGGAAAAAAAATTAAACAAGTAGGAAAATAAGACCATTTATTTATTTTGTATTTAGATTGTACTCACTGTGTTTTTGTTATTGTCCTTGTGTAACGTGTTCTTTGTTTTCATCGATTTGTTCTGTTTTTTTTTTTTTTTTTGCTGTTTTAGTATAATGTGTTTTTTTTATTATTTAATTAAAATATTTTAATATTTTGGTACTTTGTCGCATGTAAATGGTTTGGTTAGTTTGTTTATGTCATTTTAGGATAAAATGAGGGGAAAATCACAGTTGCTTCCCTGCAAATAATATTGGACTACCTGATCCATTTTGATAAAATGGACTACTCCATGGACGACTTGTTAAATAGTGTTTGTAGTGAGACGACATGTCTTCGTTTTTTTAACGACATGTTTTCGTTTTTAAACGAACTAATTCCTTGAGTATACCAAAGCTGGGTTATATGGTCCTGCCCTAGGACATCGTTATATAAAAAAGACCATGTTTTTCCTATACGCTTGGGTTACTTTTGGACTAGTCCTAGTCCCTTGTGCGCTACATTTTAAACGCGTGTTTGGACTAGTCCTATTATTTGCAGGTATTATTATGGTAGTATACCCATACTAACACAGGGCGTTAACGATATGCATGATTCCTAAGAGGTGATTTTCTCCTTATATGTATATAAAAAGTTTGAAAAGCACAGGAAACGATCATTGACCTCTTAGGTTTTGTTCGTGTATTCTGTCCGTTAAGTGTAGCTTAGCCAAAACTGATTAGTTAGGTAGAAGGTAAATTGTGTAGGTTATTAGCAAAATATAAGTGTGTCAGTAAGCAAGTTCACGCAAAAGTGTGTTTAAAAGTAAAAACAAGTAAAAAAAGAACAATATAAAAAAACCAAGGGAAAAGGTTCTAACAAGGAAATTATTAAGTTTCTTGTGAAGTAAAATAAAGTGAGTGTTAATGAATTTTGTTTGATAATGGATATGTGAGTCCTGAATCCTTATGTTTTGTTTTAGAAAGTTGCCGGAGGAAGGCCATCGAGAACCAGGGATATAAAAATTTGTAATAAAATTACAACTGCTCCAAAAAAATAAATCCAAGTAAGTTAAAAGCAATGAAGTATAAGTGTTATATTCAATCTCCTTTGGAGGGATAATTAAAAGTTGTTTAAAATAATTAAGCTTTGAACGCAATGATAGCAACAATTTCATTTGTCTTCCATCTTGTTTTTTCCCCAAGTGTTTTATATATTACTAGCATTTAACCCGCTACTTCGTTAGCGTCTCCCTTCATTCGTGGACATATTTTTATGCCAAAGTTTACTTTTCTAGGCTTAAACTTGTTTAAGTTCAAGCATTTAACCCGCTACTTTTAATCGGGCTTTTTCTTTCATGAACATATTTATATGCCAAAGAATATGTATCTATGTTTTAGCAAAAAAGTTCCAACATTTTTATCTCATAGGTTGATATTTACACAGGACTTTGCACCTATTATTTTGTGTTTCTAAGTTCAATATTTTAGAAAATTCAAAAAGTACCACTCGTATAACACAAAAGCAAATGAAAGTAAGTTAATTTCCCGTATTATCCATTTTGATACTTGTTTCACCCCATTTATGTATAAAAAATTTCAATATTGTAGTGAGAGCTCATAATTAAGTACGAATATGTCAATGAATGGAGAAAAATGTTTTGTATAAAAAAGTACCAAAAATAGTTACGATTTTTACCCTTTAAATGTTCGAAATTTGAAAAAGTACCAAATTCATATACGTATTTTTTTGATAAGTTTTGAATGTTGTATAAACTATGTTCCTATGTTGATTGGTTCAAAAGAAAGATTAGGTGCCAAAAAAGTACCAAAATTAAGGTTTTACCCGTTTGCTTCCTAATAGGACCAAATTTTAAAAAAGTACCAGACACATGTCCGCTTATTTTTCTAAAGAACAACGATAGGTATTACGTTTTTACCCTTTTTTACCCCTAAACATTCGAATTTCCAAAAATCCCGTCTTAGTGGATCGATTTGGGGAGTCACCTATCTCTGCTCCAAATGTCAAGTTTTTAGCTACATGAGTTTAGGCTGTGCGATGATGAATTAGTGAGTCAGTCATTCAGTAACGTTACAAATTTATATATATATAGATAGATAGATAAAGAAAAATTTTGTGAAAAAATAACAAAATTTGGAACGATTTTCACACCTTAAACATTTGAATTCAAAAAAACCCAAATCTTTTGTATTTTTTCAGATAAGGTACGAATGTATTATAATTGGTATTTACCCTTTTACTCCACAAAAAGGCCATACTTCAAAAAAGTACCAAACACCAGTCTGTTAATTTTTTTAATTTTGAATCTCTTTTAGTTTAGGAGATATGAGGTTAGCGAATTTTTCTAATGAACAACAATAAATGTTAATGTTTTCCTTTAGCTTAGGAGGTATGAGGCTAGCAGGATCGATTTAGCGAGAGGACAGACCCCGGTCCTAATGTCAAACTTTTAGCTTTAGATGTTTAGGATCTGCGATGAAAGATAAATATATGGAAAAAAATATTTTGAAAAAAGTAACAAACATATCTTAGGAGGTATGAGGTTAGCAGGATCAATTGGGCGAGAGGAGAGCCTTCGGTCCAAATGTCGACCTTTTAGCTTCAGACGTTTAGGCTCTGCGATGAAAGATAAATAGATGGAGAAAAAATCTTTTGTAAAAAGTAACTAACATATGTTGGTACAATTTTGACCCCTTAAAAAAAGTATAGAATTTCCATAAAGTACCAAATATGCATTTGTATTTTTTAGATAAGTTACAAATGTTATATAATTTTTACTTCTATGTGTATTGATTTAAAAGCTAGATGGTGGGAAAAAAGACCCAAAATACAGGTTTTACCCGTTTGCTACCTAAAAGGGCCGAATTTCGTAAAAGTTCCAGACAGCTATTAGCTTTTTTTTATTTAATGCACCAAAATTAATATTAAATTAAATAAAAGTACCAGTAATACGATTTCTGTATGACGTGCTAAATTCCCAATTTATCACATTTGATAAATACACTGAAATTTATTGTTGAGGGAAAGCTAGCTTCTATGCGCATTTCACTGGTTGCTTAGGCCAGCTCATCAGGAAACCTTTTCCTAAGATTTTAGAAAAGCTAAAAATATTATACGAATAAAATCCTAAAGCGAATAAAAGTTTTAAACACTCAAAGTCTTACTCGTACCAATATCAAAGCTTAAACAAAACAACAACAATAAACAGTGAGTTTATCTTTTCTTACATCCCCCTACAATTGGTTGGGTTCTTTCCGACTCGAATTGTAGTTGTAAGTGGGTAAAAAGAAAAAACAAAATTAAAAAACAAATTGTTTCATTCTATTGTCTTCGTAAGAAAACAACAAAGAAAAACCAATTTGCCAATTCAGTTTTCTGCACGGGCACATGCGAGTATATTATCAAAGTTATTTACGGGAATACAAAATTTATCATTAATACGATTTCTGTATGACGTGCTAAATTCCCAATTTATCACATTTGATAAATACACTGAAATTTATTGTTGAGGGAAAGCTAGCTTCTATGCGCATTTCACTGGTTGCTTAGGCCAGCTCATCAGGAAACCTTTTCCTAAGATTTTAGAAAAGCTAAAAATATTATACGAATAAAATCCTAAAGCGAATAAAAGTTTTAAACACTCAAAGTCTTACTCGTACCAATATCAAAGCTTAAACAAAACAACAACAATAAACAGTGAGTTTATCTTTTCTTACATCCCCCTACAATTGGTTGGGTTCTTTCCGACTCGAATTGTAGTTGTAAGTGGGTAAAAAGAAAAAACAAAATTAAAAAACAAATTGTTTCATTCTATTGTCTTCGTAAGAAAACAACAAAGAAAAACCAATTTGCCAATTCAGTTTTCTGCACGGGCACATGCGAGTATATTATCAAAGTTATTTACGGGAATACAAAATTTATCATTAATACGATTTCTGTATGACGTGCTAAATTCCCAATTTATCACATTTGATAAATACACTGAAATTTATTGTTGAGGGAAAGCTAGCTTCTATGCGCATTTCACTGGTTGCTTAGGCCAGCTCATCAGGAAACCTTTTCCTAAGATTTTAGAAAAGCTAAAAATATTATACGAATAAAATCCTAAAGCGAATAAAAGTTTTAAACACTCAAAGTCTTACTCGTACCAATATCAAAGCTTAAACAAAACAACAACAATAAACAGTGAGTTTATCTTTTCTTACATCCCCCTACAATTGGTTGGGTTCTTTCCGACTCGAATTGTAGTTGTAAGTGGGTAAAAAGAAAAAACAAAATTAAAAAACAAATTGTTTCATTCTATTGTCTTCGTAAGAAAACAACAAAGAAAAACCAATTTGCCAATTCAGTTTTCTGCACGGGCACATGCGAGTATATTATCAAAGTTATTTACGGGAATACAAAATTTATCATTAATACGATTTCTGTATGACGTGCTAAATTCCCAATTTATCACATTTGATAAATACACTGAAATTTATTGTTGAGGGAAAGCTAGCTTCTATGCGCATTTCACTGGTTGCTTAGGCCAGCTCATCAGGAAACCTTTTCCTAAGATTTTAGAAAAGCTAAAAATATTATACGAATAAAATCCTAAAGCGAATAAAAGTTTTAAACACTCAAAGTCTTACTCGTACCAATATCAAAGCTTAAACAAAACAACAACAATAAACAGTGAGTTTATCTTTTCTTACATCCCCCTACAATTGGTTGGGTTCTTTCCGACTCGAATTGTAGTTGTAAGTGGGTAAAAAGAAAAAACAAAATTAAAAAACAAATTGTTTCATTCTATTGTCTTCGTAAGAAAACAACAAAGAAAAACCAATTTGCCAATTCAGTTTTCTGCACGGGCACATGCGAGTATATTATCAAAGTTATTTACGGGAATACAAAATTTATCATTAATACGATTTCTGTATGACGTGCTAAATTCCCAATTTATCACATTTGATAAATACACTGAAATTTATTGTTGAGGGAAAGCTAGCTTCTATGCGCATTTCACTGGTTGCTTAGGCCAGCTCATCAGGAAACCTTTTCCTAAGATTTTAGAAAAGCTAAAAATATTATACGAATAAAATCCTAAAGCGAATAAAAGTTTTAAACACTCAAAGTCTTACTCGTACCAATATCAAAGCTTAAACAAAACAACAACAATAAACAGTGAGTTTATCTTTTCTTACATCCCCCTACAATTGGTTGGGTTCTTTCCGACTCGAATTGTAGTTGTAAGTGGGTAAAAAGAAAAAACAAAATTAAAAAACAAATTGTTTCATTCTATTGTCTTCGTAAGAAAACAACAAAGAAAAACCAATTTGCCAATTCAGTTTTCTGCACGGGCACATGCGAGTATATTATCAAAGTTATTTACGGGAATACAAAATTTATCATTAATACGATTTCTGTATGACGTGCTAAATTCCCAATTTATCACATTTGATAAATACACTGAAATTTATTGTTGAGGGAAAGCTAGCTTCTATGCGCATTTCACTGGTTGCTTAGGCCAGCTCATCAGGAAACCTTTTCCTAAGATTTTAGAAAAGCTAAAAATATTATACGAATAAAATCCTAAAGCGAATAAAAGTTTTAAACACTCAAAGTCTTACTCGTACCAATATCAAAGCTTAAACAAAACAACAACAATAAACAGTGAGTTTATCTTTTCTTACATCCCCCTACAATTGGTTGGGTTCTTTCCGACTCGAATTGTAGTTGTAAGTGGGTAAAAAGAAAAAACAAAATTAAAAAACAAATTGTTTCATTCTATTGTCTTCGTAAGAAAACAACAAAGAAAAACCAATAGTACCAGTTTATTTAAAACAATTACCAGTTACCTGGCGTTTACATTTGCCAGTACTGGCATGACAGTAGCAATACATGCAAACTTTTTTACTAATACATGCACACTTTTCCAAATGTCTTGTCTACTGTCTAGCAAATTTTGCTGACAGTAAAATTGGACAGTGATTTGTCATTTTCTAATAGTAATCTGAAGTTTTATTAGCAAAAGGAAAAAAATCGTAAAAAAATAAATATATTTTGCTTTGATTTTTTATGTTTTAGTTAAGTGTTATGTTTTTTTTACAAAATATAGTTATTTTAGGCTGTTTTTAAGTTTGTTTGGTTCATATAAAACACGTTTAGCTGAACTTTAACTGCAACATTCACGTTTGACATATATTTCAAAGTGAACTGTCTGGACGCCTACGTCACGAAGACAGTTAGCAGTGTTTTTGGCAACTAATATGTATTTGCTTACTGTCTTGCCAGTACTGTCAAATGTAAACGCTATGTTAGAGAATGAAAAATAACCAAAATATCCTTTTTACAGATTTTCATTCACTCAGGAACTTGCATGTTTAATTTTATGTTCCTAGGTCCAACAAATACGGAAATTGAAAAGGTACCAGTTAAAGAACAAAATAGTTCCAAAAACCCTCTTGCAGATTTTCATTCACTCAGAACCTTGCATGTTTAATTTTACCTTTCTAGGTCCAATACTAACGAAAATTCAAAAAGTACCAGTTAGTGAATAAAAAAGTACCAAAAATTTCCCTCCTATAGATTCTCAACCACTCAGGACATTGCATGTTGGTTCAATATTAACGTAAATTCAAAAAATTCCAGTTAATGAACAAAAAACAGTACCAAAAAGCCCTCTTGCAGATTCTTATTCACTCAGGATCTTGCATGTTTAATTTTATGTTTCTAAGTCCAATAAAAACGTATATTCAAAAAGTACCAGTTAAAGAACAACAAAGTACTAAAAAGCCTATCTTACAGATTCTCATTCACTCAGGACCTTGCATGTTTAATTTTATCTTTCTAAGTCCAATACTAACGGAAATTTAAAATATACCAGTAAATAATTAAAAAAAAATGCCAAAAAGCCCTCTTACAGATTCAAATTCTCTCCGGACCTTTTATGTCTAATTCTATGTTTCTAGGTCCAATACTAACGGAAATTCAAAAAGTACAAAAAGCCAAAGAACAAAAAAGTACCAAAAACTTCCCTCTTTTAGATTACTATCCACTCATCACACATATTGAATTTTATATTTCTAGGTCCAATAATAACGAAAATTAAAAAAGCACCAGTTAATGAACAAAAAAGTACCAAAAACTTCCCTCTTATAGATTCCTATCCACTCAGGACATTGCATCATGAATTTTATGTTTCTAGGTCTCAGTATTGGACGGAAATTATACCAAAAATACCAGTTGCAGAACCAAAAAGCTAAAGAAAAATATCAAATTTCCCGTATTTCCCCTTTCTAGTACTATTTTCCCCCCATTTAAGTATAAAAAATTTCAGTATTGTAGTGGGAGTCAATAATTTAGTACGAATATGTCAATGAATGGAGAAAAATATTTTGTAAAAAAGGACCACATGACCTTGCATGTTGAATTTTATGTTTCTAGGTCCAATACTAACGGGAATTCAAAAAGTACCAACTAATGAACAAAAAAGTACCTTAAAGCCCTCTTACAGGTTCTTATCCACTCAGGACCTTGCATGTTTAATTTTATGTTTCTGGGTCCAATATTAACGGAAATTAAAAAAGCACCAGCTAAAGAACAAAAAAGTACCAAAAACTTCCCTCTTATAGATTCCTATCCACTCATTACATTGCATATTAAATTTTATGTTTCTAGTTTCAATAATAACGGAAATTCAAAAAGTACCAGTTATAGAACAAAAAAGTACCAAAAAGCGATTTTACAGATTCTCATTCACTCAGGACCTTGCATGTTTAATTTTATCTTTCTAGGTCTAATAACAACGGAAATTTAGAAAGTACCAGTCAAAGAATAAAAAAGTAACAAAAAGTTCACTCTTATAGATTTTCATCCTAGGTGCAATACTAACGGAATATCAAAAAGTACCAGTTGAAGAACAAAAAATAACCAAGAAGTTCCATCATAGATTCTTATTATTATTCTTATAAGTTTAAAAAAAGTACCAGTTAAAAAACGAAAAAGTACCAAAAAGATCCCTCTAACAGATTGTCTTTCACTCAAGACCTTGCATGTTTAATTTCATGTTTCTAGGTCCAATACTAACGGAAATTCAAAAAGTACCAGTTAATGAACAAAAAATTACCAAATTACTTACAGATTCTCATTCTCTCAGGACCTTGCTTGTTTAATTTTATGTTTCTAGGTCCAGCACTAACGGAAATTAAAAAAGCACCAGCTATCCACTCATTACATTGCATATTAAATTTTATGTTTCTAGTTCCAATAATAACGGAAATTCAAGAAGTACCAGTTAAAGAACAAAAAAGTACCAAAAAGCGATTTTACAGATTCTCATTCACTCAGGACCTTGCATGTTTAATTTTATCTTTCTAGGTCTAATAACAACGGAAATTTAGAAAGTACCATTCAAAGAATAAAAAAGTTACAAAAAGTTCACTCTTAAAGATTTTCATCCTAGGTGCAATACTAACGAAAATTCAAAAAGTACCAGTTGAAGAACAAAAAAGTACCAAAAAGGTCCATCATAGATTCTTTTCCACTCAGCACATTACATGTTGAATTTAATGTTTCTAGGTCCAATAATGACGGATATTCAAAAAGTACCAGTTAAAGAACAAAAAAGTACCACAAAGCCCTCTTACAGATTCTTATTCACTCAGGACCTTGCATGTTTAATTTTATCTCTCTAGGTCCAATACCAACTGAAATTCAAAAAGTACCAGTCAAAAAATAAAAAAAGTACCAAAAAGATCCCTCTTACAGATTCTCGTTCACTCAGGACATTGAATTTTAAATTTTATGTTTCTAGGTCCAATATTAAAGGAAATTCAAAAAGTACCAGTTATAGAACAAAAAAGTACCAAAAAGTTCCGCAATAGATTCTTATCCCCTCAGGACATTGCATGTTGAATCTTATGTTTTTGGGTCCAATATTAACGATAATTAAAAAAATACCAGTTGTAGAACCAAAACGCTAAAGAAAATTATCAAATTTCCCGTATTTCCTTTTTTTGGTACTATTTGTTCCCCCCATTAAAGTTTCAAAAATTTCAATATTGTAGTGAGAGCGCATAATTAAGTACGAATATCTCAATGAATGTAGAAAAATGTTTTGTAAAAAAAAGTACCAATAATAGTTACGATTTTTACCCCTTAAATGTTCGAATTTCGAAAAAGTACCGAATTTATGTTCGTATTTTTTTGATAAGTTTCGAATGTGGTATAAACTTTGTTTCTATATTTATTGGATCAAAAGATAGATGGGGTGTCAAAAAAGTACCAAAATTCAGGTTTTACCCGCTTACTCCCTAAAAGGGCCGAATTTCAAAAAAGTACCAGACACCTGTCCGCTAATTTTTTTAAAGAACACCGATAAGTATTACATTTTTTTTGTATCTCTTTTAGTTTTGGAGATATAAGATTACCGAATTTTCCCGTTTTTACCCTTTTTTACCCCCTAAGCATTCGAATTTCCAAAAATCCCGTCTTAGTGGATCGATTTGGGGTGTGACCAATCTCTGGTCCAAATTTCAAGTGTTTAGCTTCAGGCGTTTAGGCTGTGCGATGATTAATCAGTGAGTCAGTCAGTCAGTCAGTAACGTTACAATTTTATATATTGTTACGTATTTATTTATTTATATATATTTTTTTTTAATACCTATCACAACAAGATATAAATCTTATAATTTACAGTGATAGTAAGTTACATGGCAATTAAAAATATAAAAATTGAATTATTAAATTAAGTTATACAATGCGTTCAATAAAATAAATAAATAATAAATAAAAACAATTAATAATTAAATGGATATAGATATATTTAAGCTATATTAAAGATTTTTAGAATGCTTTAATAATTCCTTGTTAAAGGCCAAAGTGTTGCTTAGTGTTTGAAGACGTGATGGTAACTTGTTCCAGAGACTAATTGTGTAATTAAAAAATTGTCTCGAAGAGATAAGACATCTATATTTTTGAGAAATCAAATTTTTACCGCGTGGAGATTTTGCAAAAATAATTCTCCTAAATAAATATTCGGGCTCCTGTATATATATTATCTTATGCATCATTTTAGTAGAATTTTAAAGCTCATGTCATAAAGCTGAAAGGAGTACGACGAAATACTATCAGTTCTCCTACGGTTAAATACATATCTAGCTATATTATTATAGGTTACCTCAAGTCTATGAAAATCGGAGGTGTCGCAATTGGCAAATATTTCACATCCATATAGTAAAACCGGTATTAGATAAGTTTTAGCTAGTAACAATCTTATATTAAATGGAGTGAAAGATTGAATAGCGCATAAGTTCCTAAGCATTCCGTGTACTTTTCCTGCAATAATACAGATATGGTTAGACCAAGAAAGTTCAGAATTAAACGTAATTCCTAAATTTGATGACGATGGCACAAAATCGATTTTATCGTTGTTGATTAATAATGAAGCATTATTATTAAGTGTTTTCTTATTATTTTTGGATATGAAAATGCATTTAAATTTCGATGGATTTATGCACAAACCATTCATGCACGCCCAGTGATAAACTTTATTAAGATCTTGGTTTATGAGATGAATACAAGAACTTACACTGTCTATTTTGGTACTTAAGTACAATTGTACATCATCAGCATACATTTGTATTCCACAATGGGTTAATACATCTGGCAGATCATTTATATATGTACAACGAAAACAGAAGGGGACCCAAAACAGAACCCTGCGGAACCCCTCTGTTAACTTCAAGGCAATTTGACATTAAGCCATTCAGGAAAACGGTTTGCTTCCGATTAAGGAGATACGAAAAAATCAGTTTACTAGCTGTAGGGGAAAAATTTAAGAACTTTTGGAGATTAGATAATAAGATCTGATGCTCAACAGTGTCAAAAGCCTTACTATGATCTAAGAGTACAAGAAAAGAGACAATGTCATTGTCCAGTTTAGACCTAAGTTCTTCCACCACGTCAATTAGAACAGTAATACAGCTCATTCCATGTCTAAAACCAGATTGATAATCAGTTAATAGCTTTTGTTTACTCAGATATTCACAAATTTGACTTTTTATGATATTTTCCAAAGCTTTTGACAGGAATGGAAGTATTGCAATGGGTCTGAAATCATTGTTATTCTTGGAAATTGGAATAATTTTGGCTTTTTTCCACGTATCAGGAAAAACTGACTTAGTTAATATAGAATTAAACAAATATGTCAAAAACGGCAGGAGTTTATGAACAACAAGCTTAAAAAATCTAGGATTTATGCCATCTAGACCCTCAGCATTTGATTTAATGCCAAATACACTTTTCTGAACTTCCGCTTGATCAACACATCTGAAGCAAAAACTGTGTTCAAATGGCACGATGTTTAATTGAGCATACTTATTTACTGTTTGTCTTTTAACTGGGACATTGACAAATTTGTTGTTTAATTCGTTTACGTCCACATTTAAAACAGAAGTAGTGTTTCTACTCTTTCCAATACCTATTTCACGAATATTTTTCCACTTTTCTTTGCTTCCTAAGGCCGATGAAAATTTCGATCCATAATACGTAGACTTCGCAGTAGTTATGCATTTAACGACATCTTTTCTTGCAGATTTAAAGATCGCATATAATTCTGTGGTTTTAAATTTTTTCCAACGGCTGTAAGCTATGTCCCGAGCATTTATTAAGCGTTTTATGGTTGAACTAAACCACAGGGGCTGTTTAGATTTTACAGTTTTAAAAAAATGGAGTCAATTATTTCAGAGTCAAACCAAGTTTCAGACACACAGATAACATCCACAGCAGATGCCATGAAAATGTAGCGAAATTCTTCTTTTTAAACTTTGTGCGTTAATATGAGCTATTTTAAGTCCGGTTTTCTGTTTGGAAAGAATTCTAACCATGGCAAATAAACGCGTTTGAGTTCTTTTAATTGCAAATCCGAATAAAAACCCACACTTATTTAACTTAACAAACTTTATTAATTATTTTGTTCACAATTATTAGTTACGAACAGAACCGTTTCTCAAAACAAACTAAACTAATTATTCATGAGTCACCCCTTTTTATATTTCATAACTATTTCTTGAAATTTCCTGAACCTTCCTGTAGTAACTACTTATTATGTTCTAAAACCATTTCTAGAAATGACTGGGAAATTCATGTAATAATTATTTTAAAATAACAGTTGTGTTCAAAATTATACATGACAATTTTAAGTAACTACTACACCTTAAAAGATAACTTATTACTATAACAATAAATAATGCTTAGATAATTTTATTTCGCAACACTGCCCTCCACTTAAGCCTGTTCGTCCCGAATAGGCTCAGATTCTCCTTTTCCATAATGGGCTAGTCGTTCTAGATGTACCACTTTCATTTTTGACCTTGGACTCTTATATTTCTGGATTCGATACACCACGTCATTCAATTTCTTTATTACTTTATATGGGCCATCCCAATGAGTCTGCAGCTTTGGAGATAGTTCTTTCTTCCGTTGCGGATTAAAAAGCAAAACCAACTGGCCTTCTTTGAAGCCTTCCGAATTTGCCGCTCGATCGTAACTGGCTTTCATCTTGTCACTGGACAGCTTAATCCGGCTTCGCACGAATTCATGAAGTTCATTGAGGTCATCTTGTTACTGCGAGGTAAAGCCCTCATTATTTTCATCTTGGCTTAACGCCAAATACTAGATCTCCAGGTAATCTGAGCTCCGTTCCAAAGACAATTTTGGCAGGTGTACGAGAGGTGGAGTTGTGAACAGCTGATCTATATGCCAACAGGAACTTCGGAATGTGTTCATCCCAGTCTTTCTTATGTGTGCTTACTACTTTACGCAAGTGCTCCCTTAGTGTGCGGTTAAATCTTTCAACCATGCCATCGGATTGTGGATGCAAAGGAGTGGTTATAGTTTTCCTTATTCCGTACAATTCACACATTTCTTTGAACACACCAGATTCAAAATTTCTGCCTTGGTCGGAGTGTAATTCTATTTGAACTCCTTAGCGGCATACCCAGTTATTCAAAAATACGTCCACAACGGTTCTGGCTTCTTGATTTGGGATTGCATACACCTCTGGCCATTTACTGAAGTAATCGATAACTACTAGCACATAACGGTTGCCGGCATCACTCACAGTAAAAGGTCCAGCTATATCTATTGCGATTCGCTCAAATGGGGCACCCGAATTGTACTGTTGAAGCGGTCCCCGACTTCTCTTTGTTGGTCCTTTTGCGGCAATGCATTGTGTGCAATTCGATATCCAATCAGCCACAGCTTGTTGGCACCCAACCCAGTAGAAACGTTTTAATTTTTCTAGTGTTTTTGTTATGCCAAGATGGCCACCACTAGGTCCGTTATGGAATTCATTTAAAACATAGTTAACCAAAACTCTCAATAAATGAAATGCGTCTGTATTGGATAATAAATATTGCCCAGTAAACACAAAACTAAGCATTGCAAATGTAATAATTTTTAGTTTTAAAAGCAAAATGGAAATGAAGTTTTAAAAAAGTTAATAAAATTATATACAAAATATGCCTCAGTTTTTACAGAATCAGGCAATTTGTTTCACACATATTTAATTGGTCGAGCTTAATTTACAATTAAAACTTAACAAATGAAGTGTATTTAGGGATTATAAATTAAATTTTCCAAATTTAAGATTTTGTAACAATTTCTTATTAGCAAAATATGTGTTTTTTAATGACAAAACAAAAATTGTTGTCTTCCATCATACCACATATTTTGTTTGCTGGTTTATTTTGAAATTAAGTCAAAGCTGAAAAAAAGTAAGCATCCGCACATGTGCACTCGTTAACACTCAATTAACGACTGAAATCAAACTGAAATAAAAGAGAACAAGCGTCGGTGTGAGTTTTTATTATTGTTTTTGTAGCACAATTGTGCACAGAAAATGAAGATTTGGATTACACTGATTTAAAACATCATGTACTTTTGACGACGGCACTACGATGAGGTTCCGAACTGACTTTCCATCGGTACTTTCCCATGTACGGTAAAGGCAGCCATTTATCAACTGTAGGCTGTTCCATAGGGCCCAGTATGCTTTTGTTAGAGGGCTTTCAGATGATATTTCGTTTCGATTCGGCCTTCTGCCTTCTTCTTTGGCCTTCATAATTTTTTTTAATATAGGGTCAGCTTTCTGTGCTATTGTCCAGTCTTCATTGGACTCAATCTGCAGTAGGCGAACTTCACAGTTGTATTCGTTTCCTTCAGCCCTTACACAATGCTTGCATTCCAGTTTGCAGGGTCGTCTTGATAGGGCATCCGCATTTCCATGTTTCCCGCCTTTCCTGTGCTCAATGCTGAAATCATAACTTTGTAGGCGCTCAATCCAGCGAGCTATCTGACCTTCTGGATTCTTGAATTGCAGCAACCAACTGAGTGCAGAATGGTATGTTCTTAACTCAAAATGTTGACCATACAAATACTTGTGAAAATGTTTTATGCACTCTAATACTGCCAGGAGCTCCCTTCGCGTCACGCAGAAGTTTCTCTCAGGCTTCGATAGTATTCAACTGTAATATCCCACGACCTGCTCTACGCCATTGACCACCTGGGAAAGCACACCACCAATTCCGTATCCGCTCGCATCGGTATTAAGCCCAAATTTCTCTCCAGCAATGGGGTAAGCCAAAATTGGTGCTGAGCACAACAATTCCTTCAGTTTCTGAAATGCTGCTTCCTCTGCTTCACCCCAGATGTATTTTTGCGCCTTTTTAGTTAATTCGTGTAAACTTGCAGCAATATTTGCAAATTTCGGTACAAAGCGCCTGTAGTATGTACATAAGCCTAGAAAACTGCGTAATTCATGTAGATTTTTTGGACGAGGCCAATCCATTACAGCTTTTATTTTATCATCATCCGTTGAGATGCCTTTGGAGGTTACACGATGTCCCAGGTATTTTACTTCCTTTTGGAACAGTGAACATTTCTTAGCATTTGGTTTGAGTCCTGCCATTGATATATGTTTCATCACCTCTTCTAGGTTTTTCAGGTGCTCATCAAATGTTTTCCCCATGACAATAATGTCGTCAAGATACACCAAACATGTCTTTCTGTGAAGACCTTTTACCACCTGCTCCATTAAACGCTCAAATGTTGCCGGAGCATTGCAGAGTCCAAATGGCATCACATTAAACTGCCATAAACCATCACTTGCGCTAAACGCAGTTTTCTCCTTATCATTTTCCGAAATTTCCACTTGCCAATAACCGCTCTGCAAATCCAATGTAGAAAACCATTCCGCTCCAGCTAACGTGTCCAAGGTATCATCAATTCTAGGCAACGGATAACTATCTTTTTTTGTGACGTCATTCAGTTTTCTGTAATCCACGCAGAATCTGGTACTTCCATCTTTCTTTTTCACCAAAACCACTGGTGAGCTCCAA
The DNA here is from genome assembly GCA_963931875.1 of Pollenia griseotomentosa. Classification (NCBI taxonomy): domain Eukaryota; kingdom Metazoa; phylum Arthropoda; class Insecta; order Diptera; family Polleniidae; genus Pollenia; species Pollenia griseotomentosa. Next base: position 106,119,711 of record OZ007564.1, on the reverse strand, counting down.
GGACTTGATGACGGTTTAATAACTCCGTTCTTTTCCATCTCGCTAACCAGCTCTTTTACTTCATTTCGCTTTGCTAGAGGAATGCTTCTTGGCGCCTGTTTTATTGGCTTAGCTTCGCCTGTGTTGATTTCGTGTTTCACGATTGACGTTCTGCCTTGGTTTTGACCTTTCAAAGCGAATGCTGAGGCATATTTTCTTAGTAGTTGTTTGGCCTTATTTTTGGAAGGCGATGTTAGCTTTTCGGTCCATTTTTGCACATGTTTCTCTAGCGACTCGTGGTCCTTGCTACTTCTCTTGGCTGCGCCTTGATGCTGCTCGCAATTAATTATTGCCTCTGTTGAAGTACATTGTCCAATGTTCAAGAACTGCGTAAGGACTTTTTCACTGCTGGATAAATTTAATACTCTCACGGGAACTAGACTCTTGCTGGGTTTTACGAGGGCATTCGCTGTTACGATATCTTCTTTAACTTCTGCTGGCTCTACCACCCACAAACTGTTGTCCTCACAATCTCCCTCCATTCGCGCCCATACTAAGGTTTCTGATTTGGGTGGCAGTCTTTTACGTTGAAGGGCGACTAGCTGTCTTGCATGGGCTTTGGTTTCGTAGCCAACTTCAAGGGGTATTTCCACATTACGCCAATACATAATTTGCTGACCCATATCCAATTGAATACCATGTTCAATCATAAAATCTGCGCCAATGATTACCTCGTCTACAATATCAGCCACAATAAATACGTGATGGGCGATTGCATTGACCATACTTAATTGTGCTGTTGTTTTTCCATAGACAGTGGCAGACTCGCCCGTAGCTGTTCGCAGACTTACCCCGCTTAGTGGTTCGATTGGTTCTTGTATTAGATCGGACCTTATAATAGAATGTGATGCCCCAGTGTCCACAGTAAGAATGCGTTTTTGACCGTTAATGTAACCACAAGCAGTAAGATTCCTGTTACTCCTTTGCACTACTGATATAGAGATTGTTGGGCCCTCAGATATGGAAGCTTGCCCATGCCCCGCAGTGCTAGCTTTTTTTTAGTTTAAAGGTGATTCTTGTGACGCCTGGTGATAAGCACGTTGGTTGTTTTCTGGTGGCGAAGAAGATCTTGATCGTCGTCTTGGTTGCTTTGCAGTTTCGCTGAATATGGCCAGTTTTACCGCAGTTATAGCATTTTACTTTGTTTTTACCTTGCTTCTCGCCCAAAGCATGCAAAACTGCCTCCTTCATGCTTTTCATTTCCTTTAGAATATCTCCTTCGTCTTCGGCTGCAATATCGAGCTTGCGCACCTTGCATATATGCGGTTTTGAAATTATTCTAGCGGTTTCCTGTGCCAGGGCAAACGATACCGTCTCTGCAAACGATGGCTTCTGTGATGCACATACCGCTAGTTTTACATCAGCATCCCGTATACCGTTAACAAATGCCTCAGTCTTAAAATGATCTAGCAATGGATGACTTTCACCTGGATAAGTAAGCTGCACCAAGCGCTCAATCTCCAGTGCGAAATCCTGTAGCGTCTCGTTTTCCTTTTGTACTCTACCCCGTAATTCCATTCTAAATATTTCTTTTCTGTGTTCACCACCATACTTGCGTTGCAGTGCTACCATAATGTCATTATAATTGTTTCTGCAACTTACTGGTACACTTTCTAGAATTTCAGCCGCAGTTCCTTTTAAAGCCAGAATCAGCTCTATAGCTTTTTCTTCATTGTTCCATGCATTTTTGTTGGCAACTGTGTCAAACTGGAACTTAAAAACATTAAATGGTGTACTGCCGTCAAAACTCGGGGCTTTAATTCTACTATAGACTTGTGGTAAAACTCGAACCGTCCCCTCTTGGCACTGAAGACTATTAACTTTTACTTCCAGATAGTGTAGTTTTTCATCAAAAACCGTGACTTGTGTTTTTACATCCGTAACTTGAGTTTTTACATCCGTAACTTGAGTTTTTACATCAGACAATTCTATTTCCATATCGTCTACTCTTTCGTTTATAACAGTGGAAATCTCTTGAAGCTTCTCAAGCTTTTCATTAGTAGCCTGAAGTTTTTCGTTTGTCACTCTAGAATTTTCTTGGATTTCGGCTACGATAGCTTTTGAATTTTCTCCATTTTTCTAGAAGTTTCTGCTGAATTTTCTTTCACCATTTTCTCCATATTTCTAGAATTTTCTTCCATTTTTCTAGAATTTTCTTCCATTTTTCTAGAAGTGTCTGCCGACATCTTTTCCATTTTCTGCATCATAGCAGCAAACATTGTGCATAGATCCATGTTGATTGTTACTGCACGGGTATCAACTTCTATTTCTTCTTTTTCGTCAAATTCATAAGCTGCGATGTCAATATTGCGTCGCTTAAATTCATCGATTAATCTTTTCTGCAGCACAGCTTTATTTCCTGCAGAAGGCAGATCCAACTTGCCCAACTCTTTCTTCAGCTGCTCAACTTTTAGCTCATCGAACTTCATTGTTGTTTGTATAGTTTTTTTTTTTATTTGTTTATTTATTTTATTTTTGTTTTTTTTTTTTTTATTGCAATCCCACTTCTGACACCAATTGTTACGTTTTTCCTTTAATAAACGCGTTTGAGTTCTTTTAATTGCAAATCCGAATAAAAACCCACACTTATTTAACTTAACCTACTTTATTAATTATTTTGTTCACAATTATTAGTTACGAACAGAACCGTTTCTCAAAACAAACTAAACTTATTATTCATGAGTCACCCCTTTTTATATTTCATAACTATTTCTTGAAATTTCCTGAACCTTCCTGTAGTAACTACTTATTATGTTCTAAAACCATTTCTAGAAATGACTGGGAAATTCATGTAATAATTATTTTAAAATAACAGTGCCCCGGTAGGCTAGCTGGTAGTGAGCTAGTCTATCAGCGCCGGGGTTGCGGGTTCGATTCCCGCCAGAGACTCTGGTTTCTTTCCTGCAGACAAGCGCAGAGCTTCGCGGGGTTTAGCTTAGGGAATTAAAAAAAAAAAAAAAAAAAAAAAGTTGTGTTCAAAATTATACATGACAATTTTAAGTAACTACTATAACTTAAAAGATAACTTATTACTATAACAATAAATAATGCTTAGATAATTTTACTTTCGCAACAATATATAGATAGATAGATAGATAGATGAAGAAAAATGTTGTGAAAAAATAAAATTTGGAACTATTTTCACACCTTAAACATTTGAATTCCAAAAAAACCCAAATCTTTTGTATTTTTTAAGATAAGGTACGAATGTGATATAATTTGTATTTACCCTTTTACTCCAAAAAAAGGCCATACTTCAAAAAAGTACCAAACACCAGTCTGTTAATTTTTTTAATTTTGAATCTCTTTTAGTTTAGGAGATATGAGGTTAGCGAATTTTTCTAATGAACAACAATAAATGTTAATGTTTTCCTTTAGCTTAGGAGGTATGAGGCTAGCAGGATCGATTTAGCGAGAGGACAGACCACGGTCCTAATGTCAAACTTTTAGCTTTAGACGTTTAGGATCTGCGATGAAAGATAAATATATGGAAAAAAATATTTTGAAAAAAGTAACAAACATATCTTAGGAGGTATGAGGTTAGCAGGATCAATTGGGCGAGAGGAGAGCCTCCGGTCCAAATGTCGACCTTTTAGCTTCAGACGTTTAGGCTCTGCGATGAAAGATAAATAGATGGAGAAAAAATCTTTTGTAAAAAGTACCTAACATATGTTGGTACAATTTTGACCCCTTAAAAAAAGTATAGAATTTCCATAAAGTACCAAATATGCATTTGTATTTTTTAGATAAGTTACAAATGTTATATAATTTTTATTTCTATGTGTATTGATTTAAAACAGAGTTAAACAAAACTAAAAATGAGGTTGTATTAGTGAGAGAATTACCCAACAAACACAAAGTGAATCATTTCAAATATAATTTATTTAAGAAATAGTTTACCCTTTGCCAATTAAACAGATGCATATTTTTATATATAAATTGCATAAATATGTTATAATAGTAAGAAATAGAAACCAAGGTCATCTAAAAAAGCAAATATCAGTTTCTTTTACTTTCTTATGATTCATCTCTTTCAAAAGAGTTTTTAATTTTACCACTAACCTACACGATAAAGTTATCTATATTTATGCTTTTATGGCAGTTTCTTATTAACAAAATATTTTTTAAGTGTGCCGAGCTTAACTTATTTCGCTGTTTTGTACAAATAAATTTTAAGTCTGAAAAAATTTGCTCACAGAGGTAAGTAGAGGGAAATAATGACAAATATTTTAACGCATTTTTTGTAATTCGGTTCGTGCTTTGTTGTGATACAGACGTGTATTCTTAACTCCGCATACAATTTGAATTTTTAATTAATAACATTTGATTTTGTTATATAAACAGCGAATGGACGCTTGAAAATAAATGATATATTTTGTTATTTTAATTATTTAACATAAAGTGAACAATTAATACGAAAAAATATTAAATAAAGAAAAATAGTAAAAATATATACGTACATGTGTATGTATACATACATATTCTGAGCAAAAACATTTTAGTTTAAAGTTCTTATTTTTTTTGTTGTTGTAAAATACAATAAATAACAAAAATATTAAAAGCACAGTTAAACGGTGAAAAACAAAAACAATTTATTGCATGAATAAAAACAATGAAACAACAATAAAACTGAATGATAGAAATGTTTATGTGACAGTGCATGCTAACGAAGACAATGCTGTAATAAATAAAACAAAAGAAAACAATAGTAACTACCTAACGGCTAAACCAATTTTTAGAACACGATCCCTTTCGCCCTCTCTTTTTACAAAGACGGTTGATGGTGATACGTTAAAAAATATAAACCTCACACTTGCAAGTGTTGCCACAACGGCAAACACAATCTTATTAACAAATGGTACCATGAACTCTAACACAGATGCAATGCAAACATCTCAAGTAAAAAGTGGTCAAAAGCCTCAAGTACAAGTTGGTATGGACAGGTACATAACAGTGCTTAAACGGGGTCGCAGCCCTACCTCTGCAGCAGTTGCTTCGGCTTCAAAAGTACCATCTTTTGATAAAATAAACTCTCAAAATCGTTTTGCAATTCTGGAGGATGAATCCTCGGAAGCACCAAACGTCATAAAATCTTCTAAGCCACCCCCGATATATCTAAGGGAGCAAAACTCAAGTGAGTTAATAAAGAGCGTGATCTCGGTAATAGGTGAAAATTCGTTTTACGTAGCTGCAATCAAGCGTGGAAATATAAATGAGACAAAAATACAGGTAAATCATGAGAATCATTTTCGTAAATTAACTAACAAATTCGAAGCCCTAAAAAAAAATTTTACACATACCAACTAAAGAGCAGCAAAGGTCTTCAGGTAGTGATCAAGGGCATAGACTCATGCGTGGACCCAGATGAAATTAAAACTTTTTTGGAAGAGAAGGGTTTTAAAATAAAAAACGTTACAAATATTAAAAACAGGGAAAAAAATCCCCAACCATTATTTCGGGTAGAATTAGAACCTGGCGACATTAAGCTTAAAAAAAATGAAACGCATCCTATTTATAATTTAAAATATATTCTCTACAGAAGAATAACTATAGAGGAGCCGCACAAAAGAAATGGTCCCGTTCAATGTCTTAATTGCCAAGAATTTGGCCATACTAAGGCATACTGCTATTTACCCCCTGTTTGCGTCGTATGTGGAGAATTACATTGTACAGTCCAGTGTGATAAGTCTAAAAATGACCCCAATGTAAAAAAATGTAGCAACTGTGGCGGAAATCACACTGCCAATTATAGAGGATGCCCTGTATATACTATCGTCAAGCAGTCGGCTGGACCGAAAACTAATCCCCCACAAATGCAGGTACCAAATCAAGTAAACACTAATGGCATTCAAGCTCCGCAGCCTAGTAATAACAGAACCTCGTATGCTAACGTCCTTAAATCAAACCATGTGCCAATGCAAGGCGCTTCGCCAAGTAATGATGAAACTCCAGTTTCTAATTTAAGTCGTCTTGAAAAAACCATGGAAACATTAGTGCAAACAGTTAATAATTTTACGAACACAATGGGTAATATGATGCAGGAAATTCTAAGAATGCAATCGATGTTATTGCAAGCTGTACTTAACAAGCCATGAACTGTTTAAAAATCTGTTTTTGGAACGCAAACGGCATCCGCCAACATAAAAATGAATTAGAATACTTTCTAAAAAATAAACAAATTGATGTCATGATGGTTTCTGAAACTCATTTGACCTCAAGAAATACGTTTAAAATCAATGGTTATACACTATATGATACCAAGGACCCTCGAGATAGAGCTTGTGGAGGTTCAGCCATTTTAATTAAAACCCGAGTCAAACACTACCTAATGTTTGATCACCGCGAAGATTATCTCCAAGCAACGAACATTTGCGTTGAGGAATTAAATAGAAACCTAGTAATTTCATCGTTATACTCACCGCCTAGATTTTCAATATCAGAAAGCCAATACTGTAAATATTTTAAATCATTAGGACCCTGTTTCCTAGCTGCTGGCGATTATAACGCTAAACATACCTTCTGGGGGTCACGACTTATAACACCAAAGGGTCGTGTCTTATTTAACACAATTTCTAAAATGGATTTAAATGTGGTAGCGAGCGGACAACCAACATATTGGCCTACTGATCATCAAAAAATTCCAGATGTTATCGATTTCGGCGTGGTTAAAAACATCCCCATAGAAACGATCCATGTTGAAGCTTCCTTAGAATTATCTTCTGACCATACACCTACAATTGTTACTATAATGAACCCCAATAGAATTGTATCTCCGACTGGTCACTTAGCGACGACAGCTACGCAAATTAACTGGTTAAAATATAGAAAATACCTCAGCACCCATTGCACAGAAAATATTCCGCTTAGTACACCGGAGTATGTAGATCGCTCTATTGACAATTTTGACAGTTTTCTGAAACTAGCTGTTCAACATTCCAGCATTGCCCCCAAAAAAACAAAAAATATTAAAATATATTCCACAGATGTCGAGCGTCTCTTGTCTGAAAAAAGGAGGGCTCGAAGAGAGTGGCAATTGCACAGATCCCCGTTACTTAAGAACTTACTAAAAGAGTGTACAAAAAAGCTTAGAAAGTTACTGCAGACTCAGAAAACGGCTTCTCTGGAAAAATATCTTAAGGAACTTGATGCAACCCCACAATCAGACTACTCATTATGGCGTGCAGCTAGAAATCTCAAAAGGCCAGTTGTCTCTAAACCACCATTAAGAGACTTGAATGGTAGTTGGGCAAGAAATGATGTTGAAAAAGGAAATCTGTTTGTTAATCATTTAAAAAACGTATTTACCCCAAACATATCTCACGATATTGCGGCCGAGTTACCACCTGTTGTTGCTAGAGCAGCTGTTCCCCTAAGATTTGAGATAAGAGAAATCGAAAAAGCTATTTGTGATTTAAACCCCAAGAAGGCTCCTGGTTTTGATAAGATCAGCAACAAAATGCTTCTGGAGCTACCCAGCATAGCAAAGAAAATTATTCTTTTAATTTTTAATGCTATTTTACGACTTGAATACTATCCTCAAAAATGGAAGGTCTCATTAGTTACGATGATACCAAAGCCAGGAAAAGATCACTCCAAAGTTGAGTCATATAGGCCTATCAGCTTATTATCTAATATATCAAAGCTGTTTGAGAAGCTCTTAGCGTCCAAATTAACCCCAATTTTAAATGACAATGGGTGTATACCTAACCATCAATTCGGTTTCAGACGAGAACATAGCACAATTGAACAAACCCATCGGATAGTAAACGCCATAAGAAAAGCCTTTGAAGAAAGAAAATATTGCTCCGCTCTCTTCATCGATGTCTCTCAAGCTTTTGATAAAGTCTGGCATGTAGGTTTGTTACATAAATTAAAGCTGAACCTACCGGTTAACACACACAAGCTGTTAGAAAGCTACTTGGTCGGTCGAAAATTTATTATTAAAGAAGGTGATTTTTTAAGTTCTCCTCAGACAATTGAAGCTGGAGTCCCTCAGGGAAGTATCCTGGGCCCACTTTTTTATCTTATATATACCTCGGACATGCCGACAAACAATTACACCCTAACCTCAACTTTTGCTGATGATACAGCTTTCCTAAGCGTACACGAGAACAGTCGTGAAGCATCTCGATACCTGCAGGATCATATATTTCAACTAGAACTGTGGTTAAAACAATGGAGAATAAAGGTCAATGAGCAAAAATGCGTACATATTACATTTACCTTGCGTCGGGAAACATGCCCCCCTATTAAAATCAATAATCAACTAGTGCCTCAACAATCGCATGTCAAATATCTCGGTATTCATCTAGATCGGCGTTTAACATGGAAATGCCATATAGAAGCAAAATTAACCCAAATGAAACTAAAAGCAATTCAAATTAACTGGCTTATTGGAAGAAATTCTGTTCTTAGTCTCGATTGCAAACTACTACTTTACAACTCTATTTTAAAGCCAATCTGGTGCTACGGTATTCAACTATGGGGCACTGCCTCGGCCTCAAATATCGAAAAAATTCAAAGGCGCCAAAATAAACTTCTTCGAATAATCACAGCTGCCCCTTGGTATGTTAAAAACTCAAATATCCACAAGGATCTCAATGTGCCACTGGTAAGGACTATTATTACGAAGTATGCGGTAAAATATTTAAAAAGGCTAGAGTTGCACCCAAATCCACTAGCTCGAAATATTTTAAATGATAGCGGCCACACTCGCTTAAGGAGAAGAGACACTGCAGCACTTACCCATTAAGATGAGCGATAAACACATATATAAATGTGATACAGAACCCGTGATGAAGAAAATTTTTGTCTTGCACTGGCAGGACATAAAATAAAGAATTAGGATAAGATTTGATTAATTATTGTTAGTTCATATTTAATATATGAAGATTCAATAAATAAATAATGAGAAAAAAAAAAAAAAAAAAAAAAAAATTTTTTGTAATTTGGGGGTATGATATTTTTTCCAAGTTTTTCCAAAAATCTAATATATTATTAACCTCCGGAGCATTTATTTCACTTCGTAATATTATCAGTTCTGATTGTATATCAAACTCATACTTAGTTATATCGCAGTTAAAAGGGTTTTCAAAAAGATCAGTAAACTGCTGTATATTTTCAAAATCTACAAATCTGTCCTGAAAGTAATAAAAAATTTATTCAAGTACTGCTGCATATTCAAATGTTGTGCCATTGTCCTCTTTGACATATATTAGAGAAGTTTTTGGAAAACTAGAAAAGTCACCAGCTTGAACTTCAGAGATGAGTAAAAATAATTTTGTTTTAAAATGAAATAGAATTTTAGAGAGATCACACAAGTTTTTTTCTTTTCCTTGCAGTTTTAAATTAAACTCATTTAGAAAAGTTGTTGTATCGGCTAAAAATGCTAAATCTAAAATAAATTTGTTATCTTTTAAAGCCTGTATTGCCCAGTCTGCTATATTTTATGTTTCTAAGAACTGCAGCACTTCTTCCCTCTAATTAAATAATCTATTTAGACAATCACCACGGCTAAGCCAGCGGACGTCAGTAAACATTTTTAGGTCATTGTATGCGCTGTTTATGCTTTTTAAAAAACTAACAAATTTTCTGTGAGTAAGTGCATGATGCCCTCCTCTTATTTTATTAATTATAGACTCTGCAGTCTTCATACTGGCATGATTGGATACAAATTTTGATGCAAGAGCGGCCTGGTGAATAATGCAGTGAAAGCTCAAAACTGATATTTGGTTTTTTTTTAGATGACCTATGAAGCCTTCGTGTTTTCCGGTCATTACGTTTGCCCCATCTGTACAGACTCCAACAATTTTCTTTGTATCTATAATATCAAAAAGCTTTTCACTGACTACTTCATATAAAAGCTTGCCCGCTACATTTCCATGAAACGTTTCTAGGGAATACATTGTCTCAAAAACCTCGTAGTTGCTATCCACGCAGCGAATACATAATAGCAATTGGCAAAGATCATTGATATCTGTGCTTTCATCTAAACAAAAAGAAACATATTCACAATTACTTATTTTTTCCCAAATAACGGATTTTACCGAGTTTCCTATATGATCAATACGTCGTACTACACTTGGGGCCGACAATGGAAGAGATTTTATAAACTTACTGTTATAATAAAGTTTTTCAAAAACTTTTTCTAATAAGTTTTTAAAAAATATCCCATCAGTGAATGGCCTACCATGCCTAACAATATCTAAGCTTATTAAGCTTGATACTTCAAATTTATTTTTTCTGCCCTTGCTTTGTTTTCATCAACTGCAAGTAGCCATTCTTTAGTTTTTCCTATATAAATGTTTTTTACCATATCTAAATGATCCTTTCTTTTCTTACCTTCGAAACTTTTCATGTCACTATGAAAAGAATCGTAATGTCTTTTAGTAACATATTCCCTTTTTTCTTTAAACGTTTGGTAACATAGCAGACATTGCATGTTACCAAATGCATTAGTTATCATGAAATATTTTTCACATATCATTCTGACTTCAAAATGGTCGCTGGCAAACGATTACTGTAAAAACAAGAAAAAAGCTGAAAAAAAATTCATAAGCATCCGCACATGTGTAGCCATCAACATCAAAACGAAGACTGAATACAAGAGCGTAAGAGTATACGTGTGATTGCTTTAGCACAATTGTACTATGAAATGTTTAACTCTGATTTAAAAGCTAGATGGTGGGAAAAAGACCCAAAATACAGGTTTTACCCGTTTGCTACCTAAAAGGGCCGAATTTCGTAAAAGTTCCAGACAGCTATTAGCTTTTTTTTATTTAATGCACAAAAATTAATATTAAATTAAATAAAAGTACCAGTTTATTTAAAACAATTACCAGTTACCTGGCGTTTACATTTGCCAGTACTGGCATGACAGTAGCAATACATGCAAACTTTTTTACTAATACATGCACACTTTTCCAACTGTCTTGTCTACTGTCTAGCAAATTTTGCAGACAGTAAAATTGGACAGTGATTTGTCATTTTCTAATAGTAATCTGAAGTTTTATTAGCAAAAGGAAAAAAATCGTAAAAAAATAAATATATTTTGCTTTGATTTTTTATGTTTTAGTTAAGTGTTATGTTTTTTTTACAAAATATAGTTATTTTAGGATGTTTTTAAGTTTGTTTGGGTTATATAAAACACGTTTAGCTGAACTTTAACTGCAACATTCACGTCTGTGAACTGTCTTAACTACTGTCTGGACGCCTACGTCACGAAGACAGTTAGCAGTGTTTTTGGCAACTAATATGTATTTGCTTACTGTCTTGCCAGTACTGTCAAATGTAAACGCTATGTTAGAGAACGAAAAATAACCAAAATATCCTTTTTTCAGCTTCACTCAGGAACTTGCATGTTTAATTTTATGTTCCTACGTCCAACAAATACGGAAATTGAAAAGGTACCAGTTAAAGAACAAAATAGTTCCAAAAACCCTCTTGCAGATTTTCATTCACTCAGAACCTTTGTAACGATTCCTAAGTTCCATATTCTTCGGAATGTATGCTACCTATAACACCAGCTATGCTCGTCAGAAAATGGGGTGATTCTTTATTCTTCCAAACATGAACAATCATTACTTTATAATTAAAACTTAGGTAGCAATAAAATCAAAGTAGATACATATCTATAATAAATAAAAAAGGGGGAAAAAAAAACATAAGAAAATTCGGAAGGAAGTTCGGCTTAAAGAGAACAATGATGTTGTTTATCTCTTTCTTCTTTACCCACCCAGGACCTATGCTATTCATTTTATTTTCCTGAATAGCCCACCTTATCTCTAACTTTTGGTACTTATATGTTTCGTAAAATGATTTTAGAACAACTTAAAATTTCATATTTATAACGTACATCTTTTATTTTATTGAAATGTTGGAGTTATTGTTTAAAGAATGTAACATGTAATAATAAAAAAGAAACTGACCAACAAACGTAATTCATAACTCAGTAATTAGTAAGTGATGTAAAAATTATTAGAATTAAATGTGTGTAAGCATATCAAAATTTCTAACACAAAAAAAAATAATTTTGAAATTTTAACTCAATTGTTTTACGTTTTAAATAATATATATAAATAATTTATTTTGTTATTTAAGATATGGATATTAATTTTTAAACTATTATTTAAGTGGCAAAAAAGAGAAAAATACAGAAAAACAAATATTCTTAATATAATTTATGTATGTATAATTAATATTTTTTCCAATTCAAAATTAGCCAATTATAAAAAAAAAATGTTGTTAAAATTTCAATGTTATTTACTTAACAATGACTGAATTGTTTTTGTTTATTGAATTCAAATATGCAAAAAGTAAACTCACCAAAATCTCGTTCCAATGACTGCAGGCCTGTTGTCATAATAGTCTGAGAAAGGTTTCCCATTTTAAATCTTCAAACTTTGAATTCAATTTCGTTATTTTTAAAAATAGTGTTCGTTAGAAATTTAGGATATAATTTATGGAGTCTTTAAGTAAGTATGTATATTATTTATAAAAGAAAAGTGTTAATACATTCTGCAAAGGTAAGTATGTTTATATATGTGAAAATGTCTTGGTCAAAATAAGGTATGTTTTGTAAGAGTAAGTATGATTATACATGAGTTTATTATAGGATAGGGATGTAATAAATGTTATATGATGTTATAAACGGTATGCGGTATTCGTCGAATTAGTTTTCTCTCTTCCCTCCTCAAATTAACTGTTACGAAAATTGAGGAGAAAATCTATAGTATAGCTATGCGTATGTTCTCCTCTGAATATTCCGATTCGCAATTTCGAGTGCTGGTAATTAATGTAACAAGTTGTATCATGCCATCCAAATTAGCAGAATAAATATATATGTTCTCGACGAAGTCGTCAGCACTTAAACCAATATTTCCTCCCCGAACTCAAAAAAAATAAATTTATTGGCAATTAATCTGATTGAGATTTAAAAAAAACAATTGAGATTTATCTCGATGAGATAAATACAAATTTGCAGAGCTCTTTAAGCTATCAATTATTGAAATCTGCAAACTAATTAAAATTTAATTAAGACAAATCTAATTTGGTCAATATTAGCTCAGATATATTACCTTCTATCACAATCTCTTGATGTTTATCCAACGAAATTTTATCTTAAGCGAAAAATATTTGGAAATCACAATTTTTATGAGCAAAATATTTTTAGTAACTTTTCAATCAAATTTTAGTTTTAAAATGAAAAATTTATTGAAAAATTTTTACATTTAAATCAAAGTTAATTTGAACAATTTGATTTAAAAAAAAAAAATAAAAATATTTTAACTGATGGAAATAAGTATATGTGCAGGTCCTCACAAAACAGGAACAGCTTAAGGATTAAATTAACCGTCAACTGGTTCTGTAAAGGACAAATTAATGGCCATATGTCACCAATTCATAACATATATGTATAAAAAAAAAACAAAAAAAAAAATTAAAAATCCAATTCGTCAAGTCCAAATATCCTTAGCATGATATACGCCAATAGAGCCACTGTCCAAATCCCGTAATTCATAATTTATTTGTCCGATTTTCCGAATGACTTTCGCCCTCACCCCAATTGGTGCTAGTTTAGAGTTAAAATATTCAATTTTCGAACTCTGTTTAAAGTTCCGTCTTATTACTTCCTGTCCAACTAAAAACTCCTTTGTCCGAGATCGCAAATTGTATGACCGGGCATTTTTGTCATAGGCCCTCTTTATAAAATCCCTAATTGTTTCTCGTATTATAGAAAACGCATCTTGCCTCTCAATTTGTAAGTCTGTTTCCGCTAAAAGATTTAGTCTAGCCAAAAGCTTATAATTCTGTCCAAAGACGATTTGGTAAGGAGTCCTGCCTATAGTCTGGTGAATGCTATTACGAAGTGCACAATTTATACAACTTATATACGTGTCCCAGGTTCGTTGATCCTTACGCACATAAGATCGAAGTGCTTCATTGATGGATCTGTTAACACGTTCACTAGCGTTTGCTTGGGGACTGTACACGGCTGTAAGCATATGTTGCACACCATGTTTATCCAAAAAAAATTTAAAATCCTTACTTTTGAACTGTGTTCCATTATCTGAAACAATGACTTCCGGCACTCCATAGCAGTCAAAAATGTGGGTCCTAAGATAGTCAATAATAATTCTCGAAATCGGTTTCTTTAAAGGTTCTAAAAAAGTAAATTTCGAAAAATGGTCAAGGATAATCAAAATATGTGTATTTCCGGTCTTAGTCCTTGGTAATGGTCCAATCAAATCGATATAAAGTCGTTGGAATGGTCGTTCAGTCTTTACCATTTCGCCTAATGGAGGTTTCAAAGTAAATGTAGGTGTCTTTGAAGTTTTACATAAATCGCATTTAGAAATATAGTCTTTAACCTCTGTCACAAGTTTTGGCCAATAAAAGTATCTTCTAATCCTTTCCAGTGTCTTACTAATTCCGCCGTGGGAAGAATTTGGAACATCGTGTGCCGAATATATTACACCTTCCCGAAGTTCTGTTGGTACAAATAGTTTCCAGGAATTTGATTCGTCTGCCTGTCCTAAAGTAAAATCTGTTCGTTTATAAATGTACTTGTCAATAATTTTAAAGTCCGGTAAACCTGAATTTTTAAAGTCCTCGCGAACTTTACAATACTCATCAGAATCAAATGCTTCTGATTCAAGGTTAATAGCTGGCAGTCTCTCCAATTCAATAGAATCTATAAAATCTTCACCTTCATGTACCCGTGATAATGTATCAGGAACAATATTTTGTCTTCCAGAACGATGCTCGATTGAAAATTTAAAGCCTTGAAGTTTAAGTGACCATCTGGCAAGCCGTCCTGAAAGATCCCTTTGTCCCATTAGCCACTTCAAACTTGCATGGTCAGTTACGACCCTAAATTCCTGTCCCTCTATGTAAGAGCGAAATTTCTTAATGGCTAACACTACAGCGAGACACTCTAACTCGGTTATCGTGTAATTTCGCTGAGCCTTATTTAATTTCTGCGACATAAAAGCAATGGGTCTCTCAGTTCCATGTTCGTCCTCTTGTGCTAACACCGCACCTACACCGAAAGTACTAGCATCGCACTGCAAAATAAAACTTTTGTCGTAATTCGGATGCACTAGTAATGGTGCAGTTGTCAAACAGTCCTTCAGTCTGTTAAATGCCGTCTGTGCTTGTTCAGTCCAAACAAAAGTCCTTTTCTTGCACAACAGCTCCGTTAATGGAAAAGACAAGTCAGAATAGTTATGTACAAAGCGTCGGTACCACCCTGTCATTCCTAAAAAACGTCGTAAATGTTTAATTGATTTTGGCAATGGGAAGTCCCGTATGGCCCTAATCTTGTCATCGTCCACTTGAAGCGTTCCGTTCCCTACTATATAACCAAGATATTTTACCTTGTTTAAAGCAAAATTACTCTTTTCCACATTAATTGTAAGACCAGCCTTTCGTAGTTGTGAAGCTACTTCCAATAAGTGTGCTAAGTGTTCGTCAAAGGTCTGTGATACTATAAGTAAGTCATCTAAATAAACAAAGACTCTTGATTTCAAATTGTACGGAATGACCCTGTCCATAAGTCGGCACAACGTTTGCGGTGCATTACATAGTCCAAAAGGCATCCTTGTAAATTGATACAAGGGCCGATTTGGAATCGTAAAAGCAGTCTTAGGTCTCGAACTTTCCTCCAATTTTATTTGCCAAAAGGCATCTTTTAAATCAATCTTCGATATGAAATAAACCGGAGGAAGTCTTGCAATAAGTCCGTCTATGTTAGGTATTGGGTATGCGTCTTTTATTGTAACCGAATTTAGCTTACGACTGTCTACGCACATTCTTATTTTACCTGGTTTCACAACTACTACAGTAGGAGAAGACCAGGCTGAATTAGGAGCTTCTTCTATTACACCCAGAGCCAACATTCTATCAATTTCTCCGACTAACTGTTTTTCGACAGCAGGCGAAATCGGATAGTAACGTTGCTTTATAGGTTTTGCATCGCCGGTGTCTATATAATGTTCCAGGAGTGTGGTGCACCCCAGGCCCTCCACCTCAGAATTCGGAAACGCTGCAATTACCCTTTTCAGTCTTTGTTGTTGTTCATAAGTCAATTTAACCGTATCATTATCGTTGTCAGTACAATTAATTTCACCCACATTTGGGACAACAATCCTTAGTCCAAATGAGGTCCAAAAGTCGAAACCACAAATAATATCCTGTTGTATCGACGGTACTACTAAAAACTCTATCGACTTTGTCTGTCCTTGGTATGTTATATTTAGTAAAACAGTCCCCAATACGGTTTGCCTCTGTCCATCTGCGGTTCGTACATTGCCCTTACATCGCCGAAAGTTTTTATCATCCTGAACTTGAATTGCCAAGTTGCCTCCAATCACACTCTTATTGGCACCACTATCCAACAGAGCAAAGTACATATTATTATTTATTCTTAAATTCAAGTAGGGCCTGCTATCCGTATCCTTAATAACTATCGATGAAATAACACAAACTTTATAAAATTTCAATTTTCTGTAAAAATCTCGAATCCTTTTAGATGATCTACTCAAAGATTTTGAATATCCAAAAATTCGACTACGAGCCCTTTCATAATCTCTCAAACGTATGTGATACGGTCTCATTAAAGGATGAACCATATCGTCTTTATCAATGCTATAATCTTGTCCTGTTTTAGTTCGTTCAGTGGCTTGTTTTTCAGGTCCGGATGCCCGCACTATTTCCGACGGACATCCTTTTGAGCGTTTCCCGGTTTTCTACTGCAGTTGGGGCATGTTGGCCTATAAACATCCCTTACACCGCAACCGTAGCAAAACACTCGTCTGGTGTCCATGCAGTCAATGTACGTATGGCCAGGCTTGTCACAATTCCAACACCTCAAATTCTGAATTGCATAAACCTCATCGTTGCCGTCCATTAATGCATTAGCAGAGTCCTTTTCGTCTTTTACAGTTAATTCCGAAACATGACTTTTCGTCGTCCTACGAGATTCAATTGCATGAACATCTTTCATAAATTTTTCATGTTTTCTCACCTCACGACGTAATTGAGAAACACTGGTAACCTCCAAATGAAGAAGCTCATGCCTAATTTCATTTTTCAAATTTCTCATTAACATTTCACACATATCACGGTCAGTAATTGATGTTTTCAATTTATCCGTCATTGACGAAATTACGTCTAAATAATCATCAAAATTTTCGTTCAGTTTTTGTTCTCGTCGTCTTATGTCTTCTAAAATATCCAAATCATTATAGTCTACTTTGTACTGTCTTCTCAGAGCATTTGTCAAAGTTATCCAATCTATGTCATCATCGTGTTGTCGGTAAAAACGCCAAAACCATACCAGTGCCTTTCCCTCAAACAAACTATGTGCATGTTTGCACAGTAGTTGAAAATTTCCCTTTAAATTGTTTGTAGTCAAAATATTGACGCGGTAAATAAACTCGTCCACTGTCATTTCATTATTGTTCCCACTAAATTGTATCTTCCAATTACGTATAATATTCAGAACCTTTTCTACAGAAAAATGTTCTTGGGCCGAATCGGGGTTGGTCCTACCGGGAGAATTTGATGAATCCACATTCCCACGTTCCGGTATTGTCATGTCCGAGTTATTTGTGTTCAAAGCATTAGAATTATCAGAATTCGATTGTAAATTCAGATTCTGAAACATTGACCGAATTTCGCTGGAAATCAAATTTGTAATTTCACTGCGAAAACTGTTTAACGATTCAGAAACTATTTCTCTAACACGAATACTATCATCTTGTCCATTCAATGAAGAATCCAAGTTCCGTGGTCCGGGTCTACCTTTAAAACGATCCGTCTGTTTAGTTTGTGTCCTTCGAGTTGTATTATCCTGATCTAAATTAACCGTAAAACTTACGTTAGCCGGTCTTTCTATTTCATTTAAATTTTCCTGACTTCTTGTCAAGACCATCTTATAAAATTATTAAAATTTGCCAAACAAATGAATTGATTTACATTTTACTACTCCATCAAATACCAAAAATCAGATACTAAATATATAAAAAAAACTACCAAAACTTCCAAAAGAATATATTAAAGGAAACTCAAAACTAAAAAAAAACATAGGTAATTCAAGTTTATTATGAGAGTAAGTAACCGACTTTTAAATCAGAAACAAAAATCTCCATCATAATCCACAATGAATATTAACTTTAGGAAATGAAAATATAAAGCCAAAACAAAAAATGTGAAAAGTAGTTGTGAGTAAAATTTCGAAGATAATTTCCCAAAAATCTAAATCTCAAACAACAACTCAACACTAAAGTATAGTCACAAACTATATCTGACTTAACATTTGGTTATGAAATTAAAATTCAAAAATTCCAAAATGTTAATGTAAAATAAAAAACATAAACATATGTATCTATTGTACTTAAAATTGTGAAGCAACAGCAAGATGAAAATTTTAAATTTATATATATTTCTCACAAGTTATAAACTAATGAAATCCGTATTTTGCTGTGCCCCACGTTGGGCGCCATTTAATTATGTAACGATTCCTAAGTTCCATATTCTTCGGAATGTATGCTACCTATAACACCAGCTATGCTCGTCAGAAAATGGGGTGATTCTTTATTCTTCCAAACATGAACAATCATTACTTTATAATTAAAACTTAGGTAGCAATAAAATCAAAGTAGATACATATCTATAATAAATAAAAAAGGGGGAAAAAAAAACATAAGAAAATTCGGAAGGAAGTTCGGCTTAAAGAGAACAATGATGTTGTTTATCTCTTTCTTCTTTACCCACCCAGGACCTATGCTATTCATTTTATTTTCCTGAATAGCCCACCTTATCTCTAACTTTTGGTACTTATATGTTTCGTAAAATGATTTTAGAACAACTTAAAATTTCATATTTATAACGTACATCTTTTATTTTATTGAAATGTTGGAGTTATTGTTTAAAGAATGTAACATGTAATAATAAAAAAGAAACTGACCAACAAACATAATTCATAACTCAGTAATTAGTAAGTGATGTAAAAATTATTAGAATTAAATGTGTGTAAGCATATCAAAATTTCTAACACAAAAAAAAATAATTTTGAAATTTTAACTCAATTGTTTTACGTTTTAAATAATATATATAAATAATTTATTTTGTTATTTAAGATATGGATATTAATTTTTAAACTATTATTTAAGTGGCAAAAAAGAGAAAAATACAGAAAAACAAATATTCTTAATATAATTTATGTATGTATAATTAATATTTTTTCCAATTCAAAATTAGCCAATTATAAAAAAAAAATGTTGTTAAAATTTCAATGTTATTTACTTAACAATGACTGAATTGTTTTTGTTTATTGAATTCAAATATGCAAAAAGTAAACTCACCAAAATCTCGTTCCAATGACTGCAGGCCTGTTGTCATAATAGTCTGAGAAAGGTTTCCCATTTTAAATCTTCAAACTTTGAATTCAATTTCGTTATTTTTAAAAATAGTGTTCGTTAGAAATTTAGGATATAATTTATGGAGTCTTTAAGTAAGTATGTATATTATTTATAAAAGAAAAGTGTAAATACATTCTGCAAAGGTAAGTATGTTTATATATGTGAAAATGTCTTGGTCAAAATAAGGTATGTTTTGTAAGAGTAAGTATGATTATACATGAGTTTATTATAGGATAGGGATGTAATAAATGTTATATGATGTTATAAACGGTATGCGGTATTCGTCGAATTAGTTTTCTCTCTTCCCTCCTCAAATTAACTGTTACGAAAATTGAGGAGAAAATCTATAGTATAGCTATGCGTATGTTCTCCTCTGATTATTCCGATTCGCAATTTCGAGTGCTGGTAATTAATGTAACAAGTTGTATCATGCCATCCAAATTAGCAGAATAAATATATATGTTCTCGACGAAGTCGTCAGCACTTAAACCAATATTTCCTCCCCGAACTCAAAAAAAATAAATTTATTGGCAATTAATCTGATTGAGATTTAAAAAAAACAATTGAGATTTATCTCGATGAGATAAATACAAATTTGCAGAGCTCTTTAAGCTATCAATTATTGAAATCTGCAAACTAATTAAAATTTAATTAAGACAAATCTAATTTGGTCAATATTAGCTCAGATATATTACCTTCTATCACAATCTCTTGATGTTTATCCAACGAAATTTTATCTTAAGCGAAAAATATTTGGAAATCACAATTTTTATGAGCAAAATATTTTTAGTAACTTTTCAATAAAATTTTAGTTTTAAAATGAAAAATTTATTGAAAAATTTTTACATTTAAATCAAAGTTAATTTGAACAATTTGATTTAAAAAAAAAAATAAAAATATTTTAACTGATGGAAATAAGTATATGTGCAGGTCCTCACACCTTGCATGTTTAATTTTACCTTTCTAGGTCCAATACTAACGAAAATTCAAAAAGTACCAGTTATTGAATAAAAAAGTACAAAAATTTCCCTCCTATAGATTCTCAACCACTCAGGACATTGCATGTTGGTTCAATATTAACGTAAATTCAAAAAATTCCAGTTAATGAACAAACAACAGTACCAAAAAGCCCTCTTGCAGATTCTTATTCACTCAGGATCTTGCATGTTTAATTTTATGTTTCTAAGTCCAATAAAAACGTATATTCAAAAAGTACCAGTTAAAGAACAACAAAGTACTAAAAAGCCTATCTTACAGATTCTCATTCACTCAGGACCTTGCATGTTTAATTTTATCTTTCTAAGTCCAATACTAACGGAAATTTAAAAAATACCAGTAAATAATTAAAAAAAAGTACCAAAAAGTTCCCTCTTATAGATTCTCATCCACTCAGGACATTGCATGTTGAACTTTATGATTCTAGGTGCAATATTAACAGCAATTCAAAAATTACCGGTTAAAGAAAAAAAAATGCCAAAAAGCCCTCTTACAGATTCAAATTCTCTCCGGACCTTTTATGTCTAATTCTATGTTTCTAGGTCCAATACTAACGGAAATTTAAAAAGTACAAAAAGCCAAAGAACAAAAAAGTACCAAAAACTTCCCTCTTTTAGATTACTATCCAATAATAACGGAAATTAAAAAAGCACCAGTTAATGAACAAAAAATTACCAAAAACTTTCCTCTTATAGATTCCTATCCACTCAGGACATTGCATCTTGAATTTTATGTTTCTAGGTCCCAGTATTGGACGGAAATTATACCAAAAATACCAGTTGTAGAACCAAAAAGCTAAAGAAAAATATCAAATTTCCCGTATTTCCCCTTTCTAGTACTATTTTTCCCCCATTTAAGTATAAAAAATTTCAGTATTGTAGTGGGAGTCAATAATTTAGTACGAATATGTCAATGAATGGAGAAAATATTTTGTAAAAAGAACCACATGACCTTGCATGTTGAATTTTATGTTTCTAGGTCCAATACTAACGGAAATTCAAAAAGTACCAACTAATGAACAAAAAAGTACCTTAAAGCCCTCTAACAGGTTCTTATCCACTCAGGACCTTGCATGTTTAATTTTATGTTTCTGGGTAAAATATTAACGGAAATTAAAAAAGCACTAGCTAAAGAACAAAAAAGTACCAAAAACTTCCCTCTTATAGATTCCTATCCACTCATTACATTGCATATTAAATTTTATGTTTCTAGTTCCAATAATAACGGAAATTCAAAAAGTACCAGTTATAGAACAAAAAAGCGATTTTACAGATTCTCATTCACTCAGGACCTTGCATGTTTAATTTTATCTTTCTAGGCCTAATAACAACGGAAATTTAGAAAGTACCAGTCAACGAATAAAAAAATAACAAAAAGTTCACTCTTATAGATTTTCATCCTAGGTGCAATACTAACGGAATATCAAAAAGTACCAGTTGAAGAACAAAAAATAACCAAAAAGTTCCATCATAGATTCTTATTCTTATAAGTTTAAAAAAAAGTACCAGTTAAAAAACGAAAAAGTACCAAAAAGATCCCTCTAAGAGATTGTCTTTCACTCAAGACCTTGCATGTTTAATTTCATGTTTCTAGGTCCAGCACTAACGGAAATTAAAAAAGCACCAGCTAAAGAACAAAAAAGTACCAAAAATTTCCCTCTTATAGATTCCTATCCACTCATTACATTGCATATTAAATTTTATGTTTCTAGTTCCAATAATAACGGTAATTCAAAAAGTACTTGCATGTTTGATTTTATCTTTCTAGGTCTAATAACAACAGAAATTTAGAAAGTACCAGTCAAAGAATAAAAAAGTTACAAAAAGTTCACTCTTAAAGATTTTCATCCTAGGTGCAATACTAACGAAAATTCAAAAAGTACCAGTCGAAGAACAAAATAGTACCAAAAAGTTCCATCATAGATTCTTTTCCACTTAGCACACTACATGTTGAATTTAATGTTTCTAGGTCCAATAATGACGGAAATTCAAAAAGTACCAGTTAAAGAACAAAAAAGTACCACAAAGGCCTCTTACCGATTCTTATTCACTCAGGACCTTGCATGTTTAATTTTATCTCTCTAGGTCCAATACCAACTGAAATTCAAAAAGTACCAGTCAAAAAATAAAAAAGTACCAAAAAGATCCCTCTTACAGATTCTCGTTAACTCAGGACATTGCATTTTAAATTTTATGTTTCTAGGTCCAATATTAACGGAAATTCAAAAAGTACCAGTTATAGAACAAAAAAGTACCAAAAAGTTCCGCAATAGATTCTTATCCCCTCAGGACATTGCATGTTGAATCTCATGTTTTTGGGTCCAATATTAACGATAATTAAAACAAGTTAGAGTGCTATATTCGGCTGTGCCGAATCTTTGATACCCTCCACCGACAGTTCGAATGTTTAAGGAGTAATATCTGTATGATGTCTTTTTATTATTATTATCTTAAACTGTGACGATTTGTTATTAACTATGGTTTTAGGAGACGAAACTGTTTTCCGGGAGTAGGGCATATATGGGGCCTAGGGTAAATTATGTACCGATCTTCACGAAATTTTACAGTGTCATTTCTAGTCGAATAAAACGGACTTGTGCAAAATCTTATGTCATTGCGTGCATTTTTGCATCTTTTATGTTAGTTTTTGTAACAAAATTATCAAGTTTTTGAAGGTGGTGGTTCCACATTTTGATTTTGCTGAAATTCAATCCCAAACTGCTTAGGATAACTACAAGCAATTTGACACCTAGTTTGTTTATTTCTTTTGAGTTTTTCGAAAGTGAGCGTGTTGTCAACAGACGGACAGACAGACGGACATGGCTAAATCGACTTAGAATTACTCAAGCAGCCAGAATATATATACTTTATGGGGTCTGAGATGAATAATAAAAAAGTTTCACACGGAATGACAAACTTAGTATACCCTCTTCACAACTAATTGTGGTGGAGGGTATAAAAATACCAGTTGTAGAACCAAAAAGCTAAAGAAAAATATCAAATTTCCCGTATTTCCTGTTTTTGGTACTATTTGTTCCCCCCATTAAAGTTTCAAAAATTTCAATATTGTAGTGAGAGCTCATAATTAAGTACGAATATCTCAATGAATGTAGAAAAATTTTTTGTAAAAAAAAACCCAAAAATAGTTACGATTTTTACCCCTTAAATGTTCGAATTTCGAAAAAGTACCGAATTTATATTCGTATTTTTTTGATAAGTTTCGAATGTGGTATAAACTTTGTTTCTATATTTATTGGATCAAAAGATAGATGGGGTGTCAAAAAAGTACCAAAATTCAGGTTTTACCCGCTTACTCCCTAAAAGGGCCGAATTCCAAAAAAGTACCAGACACCTGTCCGCTAATTTTTTTAAAGAACACCGATAAGTATTACATTTTTTTTGTATCTCTTTTAGTTTTGGAGATATAAGATTACCGAATTTTCCCGTTTTTACCCTTTTTTACCCCCTAAGCATTCGAATTTCCAAAAATCCCGTCTTAGTGGATCGATTTGGGGTGTGACCAATCTCTGGTCCAAATTTCAAGTGTTAAGCTTCAGGCGTTTAGGCTGTGCGATGATGAATCAGTGAGTCAGTCAGTCAGTCAGTAACGTCACAATTTTATATATATAGATTAGCAACAAGTTGTATATGTACAATTTTTAATGACTGTTGTGATAAATTTTATTTAGTTGAATGGAGAGTAATATTAACAGTAAGTTTGAAGAAAGAAAAAATAATAATAAATACTTAATATTGGTCAGTGTTAAAAAGTTGTTACTTTATTGTGAACACTAAGGGATAAAAAATCAGAGCAAGTTGAACTCTCTTTTTGGTTTAAAATAAGTTTAAACCAATAAATTTATAAATCATTAAACATATAAACCATCTTTAAACACATAAAATTGTGCGTTTAAACTACCAATACAGACCATATGAATTTGATAAGATATATCGTAGTGCTGCCACATGTAATTTTTTTAACCACATATAATACATGTGACACTGATTTATAGTTTGTTGTGTTTAAACTACAAATATATTCAAGTTTAGTTGAACTAAACCAGCGTTTAAACCATCAGTGATTTATCAGCCATAAGAGCCACTTTTTGGGTTTGAGATTCAAGTTAATTTAATTCCGTAATTAGCTAATCTGAGAATCAAGCCATTATAGCATCAATTGAATTTGATATTTTTGGGTTGTGGCTTAAACCATGTAGTGTTACCCTACTGAGCACAAATAAATAGCAAAATTTTTTTGCAAATGTCAACTTTTTATCAATGCAATATGGATGTTTTCAAAGAAGAAGAAAATGTGCGAATTTAATATTGTTTAGAAGGTAGAAATTTTTTACGTTTAAAGAAAAAATATATTAAAGAAAAAATATAGAAAGGAAAAATTATATAAAAGTGCTTAGCAATATATCATTTTTTAAAAATTATTTTTTGTTTATATTTTTGCAACAATTGTTTATGTTTAACATGTGTATGTTGACAGTTTAGGTTTAAACCACCACCATTGGCCGCTTAAACTAGCAAAAAAAGTTTAAAAAAATACAACTCAAAAAGTAAATACGGAGATTAAAGTTAATTAAATCTTTTTAATCAGGCTTAAGTTCATTAAATTTAATTTTCATTAAATTATTTCTATGAAGAAAGGAATTTTACAACATGAAAATTAATTAAAATTGTTATTGATAATTTTTCATTCCTGACCGTGGCCGGGATTCAAACCGCGGCCGGCAGGTTACCATGACATGTTTCGATCGCAACCACTCGATCTCCTCAGATGGATTTGCCGTTTTACACTCGCAGCCATCGACGACTGCTGACGGCAATAGTCTAACATCAATCCTTAAACCAAATTGTAGTTTAAGCTTTGGTAGATCGAAGTTTGCCTTTTTTGAATGATTATCCATTTTAATTGATTTTACACGTTTTTCCTTACTTATGTTTTTTCGTACTTTTTGTCAAGAATGGTTCTTGAAGTCCAAAGTACATTTTTTGTTTTTTCATTTTTGTCTTTATTTTTCTTGTTGACCTTTCTCAGCACAACTTGAAGGACAAATGAACACATAGAGCCCGTGCCTTAGCTTTAACAATAATTAGTGTTGTGGTTATTTTGTTGAACTATTTATGGTTTTCAATCCAAATTTTTAATATTTTTAATCAGGCTTAAGTTCATTTAATTTTATTTTCATTAAATTATTTCTATGAAGAAACGAATTTTACAACAAACTAAAAATCTTAAAATAAAAAAACTATAATATTACTCTTTGTTATCCTGTTAACTGCTCTGTCAGTTTTTTTAAAACGCCACCGCATGATGGCGCTTATCCAGTATTTTCTAAAAAAACTACCAATTTGCCATTATTAGAGGTTGGTATGTTTACAAAAAATTAAGAAACAACCGTTCTAAACAAAATTGTAGAACATTGTTAAGTCATATTTTGAGGTTTTGAGGGTGTAATTGGCGAGTTTCTTCAACAACAGAAAAATGACGGCACTTTTTCGGATAGGCCAAATATGAAAAAGTCGTGGAACGACTATTGTTTTTGAGACCCCAAGGAACCATTTTCAACAATAAAAATTATTATTAACTAAATATTAACTAAAAATTTAAGTAAAATAAAGCATGAGAAATTTGTAAAATCATTAGGATTAAAATAATTTCTCTATTAATATATATTTTTTAAGCTATGCAGATGTGAGAGGGCATGTTGTAAATTTCCCTTAAGATGCAACTCTGCATATTTCTCTTTTTGTTTTCTTTATGTTTATCATTTATCTACGCAGTTAAGTTTATATTTTAGGAAAAACGTTTATTTTTGTATTTTATGATTTTGTATTCATTCTTTTGTTGACAGTGGGCATGATGTGTTGAGCTCATAAGTAGTGGTGGTGTAGGGTATCTATGAGACTGGGTTGTGGAAAAAAAATGAAACAAGTAGGAAAATAAGACCATTTATTTATTTTGTATTTAGATTGTACTCACTGTGTTTTTGTTATTGTCCTTGTGTAACGTGTTCTTTGTTTTCATCGATTTGTTCTGTTTTTTTTTTTTTTTTTGCTGTTTTAGTATAATGTGTTTTTTTTATTGTTTAATTAAAATATTTTAATATTTTGGTACTTTGTCGCATGTAAATGGTTTGGTTATTTTGTTTATGTCATTTTAGGATAAAATGAGGGGAAAATCACAGTTGCTTCCCTGCAAATAATATTGGACTACCTGATCCATTTTGATAAAATGGACTACTCCATGGACGACTTGTTAAATAGTGTTTGTAGTGAGACGACATGTCTTCGTTTTTTTAACGACATGTTTTCGTTTTTAAACGAACTAATTCCTTGAGTATACCAAAGCTGGGTTATATGGTCCTGCCCTAGGACATCGTTATATAAAAAAGACCATGTTTTTCCTATACGCTTGGGTTACTTTTGGACTAGTCCTAGTCCCTTGTGCGCTACATTTTAAACGCGTGTTTGGACTAGTCCTATTATTTGCAGGTATTATTATGGTAGTATACCCATACTAACACAGGGCGTTAACGATATGCATGATTCCTAAGAGGTGATTTTCTCCTTATATGTATATAAAAAGTTTGAAAAGCACAGGAAACGATCATTGACCTCTTAGGTTTTGTTCGTGTATTCTGTCCGTTAAGTGTAGCTTAGCCAAAACTGATTAGTTAGGTAGAAGGTAAATTGTGTAGGTTATTAGCAAAATATAAGTGTGTCAGTAAGCAAAATCACGCAAAAGTGTGTTTAAAAGTAAAAACAAGTAAAAAAAAGAACAATATAAAAAAACCAAGGGAAAAGGTTCTAACAAGGAAATTATTAAGTTTCTTGTGAAGTAAAATAAAGTGAGTGTTAATGAATTTTGTTTGATAATGGATATGTGAGTCCTGAATCCTTATGTTTTGTTTTAGAAAGTTGCCGGAGGAAGGCCATCGAGAACCAGGGATATAAAAATTTGTAATAAAATTACAACTGCTCCAAAAAAATAAATCCAAGTAAGTTAAAAGCAATGAAGTATAAGTGTTATATTCAATCTCCTTTGGAGGGATAATTAAAAGTTGTTTAAAATAATTAAGCTTTGAACGCAATGATAGCAACAATTTCATTTGTCTTCCATCTTGTTTTTTCCCCAAGTGTTTTATATATTACTAGCATTTAACCCGCTACTTCGTTAGCGTCTCCTTTTATTCGTGGACATATTTTTATGCCAAAGTTTACTTTTCTAGGCTTAAACTTGTTTAAATTCAAGCATTTAACCCGCTACTTTTAATCGGGCTTTTTCTTTCATGAACATATTTATATGCCAAAGAATATGTATCTATGTTTTAGCAAAAAAGTTCCAACATTTTTATCTCATAGGTTGATATTTACGCAGGACTTTGCACCTATTATTTTGTGTTTCTAAGTTCAATATTATAGAAAATTCAAAAAGTAGCACTCGTATAACACAAAAGCAAATGAAAGTAAGTTAATTTCCCGTATTATCCGTTTTGATACTTGTTTCACCCCATTTATGTATAAAAAATTTCAATATTGTAGTGAGAGCTCATAATTAAGTACGAATATGTCAATGAATGGAGAAAAATGTTTTGTATAAAAAAGTACCAAAAATAGTTACGATTTTTACCCTTTAAATGTTTGAAATTCGAAAAAGTACCAAATTCATATACGTATTTTTTTGATAAGTTTCGAATGTTGTATAAACTATGTTCCTATGTTGATTGGTTCAAAAGAAAGATTAGGTGCCAAAAAAGTACCAAAATTAAGGTTTTACCCGTTTGCTTCCTAATAGGACCAAATTTTAAAAAAGTACCAGACACCTGTCCGCTTATTTTTCTAAATAACAACGATAGGTATTACGTTTTTACCCTTTTTTACCCCTAAACATTCGAATTTCCAAAAATCCCGTCTTAGTGGATCGAATTGGGGAGTCACCTATCTCTGCTCCAAATGTCAAGTTTTTAGATAGGAGTTTAGGCTGTGCGATGATGAATTAGTGAGTCAGTCATTCAGTAACGTTACAATTTTATATATATATATATATATAGATAGATAGATGAAGAAAAATTTTGTGAAAAAATAACAAAATTGGAACGATTTTCACACCTTAAACATTTGAATTCAAAAAAAACCCAAATCTTTTGTATTTTTTCAGATAAGGTACGAATGTGATATAATTTGTATTTACCCTTTTACTCCACAAAAAGGCCATACTTCAAAAAAGTACCAAACACCAGTCTGTTAATTTTTTTAATTTTGAATCTCTTTTAGTTTAGGAGATATGAGGTTAGCGAATTTTTCTAATGAACAACAATAAATGTTAATGTTTTCCTTTAGCTTAGGAGGTATGAGGCTAGCAGGATCGATTTAGCGAGAGGACAGACCCCGGTCCTAATGTCAAACTTTTAGCTTTAGATGTTTAGGATCTGCGATGAAAGATAAATATATGGAAAAAAATATTTTGAAAAAAGTAACAAACATATCTTAGGAATTATGAGGTTAGCAGGATCAACTGGGCGAGAGGAGAGCCTTCGGTCCAAATTTCGACCTTTTAGCTTCAGACGTTAAGGCTCTGCGATGAAAGATAAATAGATGGAGAAAAAATCTTTTGTAAAAAGTAACTAACATATGTTGGTACAATTTTGACCCCTTAAAAAAAGTATAGAATTTCCATAAAGTACCAAATATGCATTTGTATTTTTTAGATAAGTTACAAATGTTATATAATTTTTACTTCTATGTGTATTGATTTAAAAGCTAGATGGTGGGAAAAAGACCCAAAATACAGGTTTTACCCGTTTGCTACCTAAAAGGGCCGAATTTCGTAAAAGTTCCAGACAGCTATTAGCTTTTTTTTATTTAATGCACAAAAATTAATATTAAATTAAATAAAAGTACCAGTTTATTTAAAACAATTACCAGTTACCTGGCGTTTACATTTGCCAGTACTGGCATGACAGTAGCAATACATGCAAACTTTTTTACTAATACATGCACACTTTTCCAACTGTCTTGTCTACTGTCTAGCAAATTTTGCAGACAGTAAAATTGGACAGTGATTTGTCATTTTCTAATAGTAATCTGAAGTTTTATTAGCAAAAGGAAAAAAATCGTAAAAAAATAAATATATTTTGCTTTGATTTTTTATGTTTTAGTTAAGTGTTATGTTTTTTTTACAAAATATAGTTATTTTAGGCTGTTTTTAAGTTTGTTTGGTTCATATAAAACACGTTTAGCTGAACTTTATCTGCAACATTCACGTTTGACATATATTTCAAAGTGAACTGTCTGGACGCCTACGTCACGAAGACAGTTAGCAGTGTTTTTGGCAACTAATATGTATTTGCTTACTGTCTTGCCAGTACTGTCAAATGTAAACGCTATGTTAGAGAACGAAAAATAACCAAAATATCCTTTTCATTCACTCAGGAACTTGCATGTTTAATTTTATGTTCCTAGGTCCAACAAATACGGAAATTGAAAAGGTACCAGTTAAAGAACAAAATAGTTCCAAAAACCCTCTTGCAGATTTTCATTCACTCAGAACCTTGCATGTTTAATTTTACCTTTCAAGGTCCAATACTAACGAAAATTCAAAAAGTACCAGTTAGTGAATAAAAAAGTACCAAAAATTTCCCTCCTATAGATTCTCAACCACTCAGGACATTGCATGTTGGTTCAATATTAACGTAAATTCAAAAAATTCCAGTTAATGAACAAACAACAGTACCAAAAAGCCCTCTTGCAGATTCTTATTCACTCAGGATCTTGCATGTTTAATTTTATGTTTCTAAGTCCAATAAAAACGTATATTCAAAAACTACCAGTTAAAGAACAACAAAGTACTAAAAAGCCTATCTTACAGATTCTCATTCACTCAGGACCTTGCATGTTTAATTTTATCTTTCTAAGTCCAATACTAACGGAAATTTAAAAAATACCAGTAAATAATTAGAAAAAAGTACCAAAAAGTTCCCTCTTATAGATTCTCATCCACTCAGGACATTGCATGTTGAACTTTATGATTCTAGGTGCAATATTAACAGCAATTCAAAAATTACCGGTTAAAGAACAAAAAATGCCAAAAAGCCCTCTTACAGATTCAAATTCTCTCCGGACCTTTTATGTCTAATTCTATGTTTCTAGGTACAATACTAACGGAAATTTAAAAAGTACAAAAAGCCAAAGAACAAAAAAGTACCAAAAACTTCCCTCTTTTAGATTACTATCCACTCAGGACATTGCATCTTGAATTTTATGTTTCTAGGTCCCAGTATTGGACGGAAATTATACCAAAATAACCAGTTGTAGAACCAAAAAGCTAAAGAAAAATATCAAATTTCCCGTATTTCCCCTTTCTAGTACTATTTTTCCCCCATTTAAGTATAAAAAATTTTAGTATTGTAGTGGGAGTCAATAATTTAGTACGAATATGTCAATGAATGGAGAAAAATATTTTGTAAAAAAGGACCACATGACCTTGCATGTTGAATTTTATGTTTCTAGGTCCAATACTAACGGAAATTCTAAAAGTACCAACTAATGAACAAAAAAGTACCTTAAAGCCCTCTTACAGGTTCTTATCCACTCAGGACCTTGCATGTTTAATTTTATGTTTCTGGGTCCAATATTAACGGAAATTAAAAAAGCACCAGCTAAAGAACAAAAAAGTACCAAAAACTTCCCTCTTATAGATTCATATCCACTCATTACATTGCATATTAAATT
The DNA here is from genome assembly GCA_963931875.1 of Pollenia griseotomentosa. Lineage (NCBI taxonomy): Eukaryota > Metazoa > Arthropoda > Insecta > Diptera > Polleniidae > Pollenia > Pollenia griseotomentosa. The sequence continues at coordinate 106,088,510 of OZ007564.1, read as the reverse complement.
TTATGTTTCTAGTTTCAATAATAACGGAAATTCAAAAAGTACCAGTTATAGAACAAAAAAGTACCAAAAAGCGATTTTACAGATTCTCATTCACTCAGGACCTTGCATGTTTAATTTTATCTTTCTAGGTCAAAGAATAAAAAAGTAACAATAAGTTCACTCTTAGAGATTTTCATCCTAGGTGCAATACTAACGGAATATCAAAAAGTACCAGTTGAAGAACAAAAAATTACCAAAAAGTTCCATCATAGATTCTTATTCTTATAAGTTAAAAAAAAATACCAGTTAAAAAACGAAAAAGTACCAAAAAGATCCCTCTAACAGATTGTCTTTCACTCAAGACCTTGCATGTTTAATTTCATGTTTCTAGGTCCAATACTAACGGAAATTCAAAAAGTACCAGTTAATGAACAAAAAATTACCAAAAAGTCCTCTTACAGATTCTCATTCTCTCAGGACCTTGCTTGTTTAATTTTATGTTTCTAGGTCCAGCACTAACGGAAATTAAAAAAGCACCAGCTAAAGAACAAAAAAGTACCAAAAACTTCCCTCTTATAGATTCCTATCCACTCATTACATTGCATATTAAATTTTATGTTTCTAGTTCCAATAATAACGGAAATTCAAAAAGTACTTGCATGTTTAATTTTATCTTTCTAGGTCTAATAACAACGGAAATTTAGAAAGTACCAGTCAAAGAATAAAAAAGTTACAAAAAGTTCACTCTTAAAGATTTTCATCCTAGGTGCAATACTAACGGAAATTCAAAAAGTACCAATTGAAGAACCAAAAAGTTCCATCATAGATTCTTTTCCACTCAGCACATTACATGTTGAATTTAATGTTTCTAGGTCCAAGAACAAAAGAACAAAAAAGTACCACAAAGCCCTCTTACAGATTCTTATTCACTCAGGACCTTGCATGTTTAATTTTATCTCTCTAGGTCCAATACCAACTGAAATTCAAAAAATATATGGAAAAAAATATTTTGAAAAAAGTAACAAACATATCTTAGGAGGTATGAGGTTAGGATCAATTGGGCGAGAGGAGAGCCTTCGGTCCAAATGTCGACCTTTTAGCTTCAGATGTTTAGGCTCTGCGATGAAAGATAAATAGATGGAGAAAAAATCTTTTGTAAAAACTAACTTACATATGTTGGTACAATTTTGACCCCTTAAAAATAGTATAGAATTTCCATAAAGTACCAAATATGCATTTATATTTTTTAGATAAGTTGCAAATGTTATATAATTTTTACTTCTATGTGTATTGATTTAAAAGCTAGATGGTGGGAAAAATACCCAAAATACAGGTTTTACCCGTTTGCTACCTAAAAGGGCCGAATTTCGTAAAAGTTCCAGACAGCTATTAGCTTTTTTTATTTAATGCACAAAAATTAATATTAAATTAAATAAAAGTATCAGTTTATTTAAAACAATTACCAGTTACCTGGCGTTTACATTTGCCAGTACTGGCATGACAGTAGCAATACATGCAAACTTTTTTACTAATACATGCACACTTTTCCAACTGTCTTGTCTACTGTCTAGCAAATTTTGCAGACAGTACAATTGGACAGTGATTTGTCATTTTCTAATAGTAATCTGAAGTTTTATTAGCAAAAGGAAAAAAATCGTAAAAAAATAAATATATTTTGCTTTGATTTTTTATGTTTTAGTTAAGTGTTATGTTTTTTTTACAAAATATAGTTATTTTAGGATGTTTTTAAGTTTGTTTGGGTTATATAAAACACGTTTAGCTGAACTTTAACTGCAACATTCACGTCTGTGAACTGTATTAACTACTGTCTGGACGCCTACGTCACGAAGACAGTTAGCAGTGTTTTTGGCAACTAATATGTATTTGCTTACTGTCTTGCCAGTACTGTCAAATGTAAACGCTATGTTAGAGAACGAAAAATAACCAAAATATCCTTTTTACAGATTTTCATTCACTCAGGAACTTGCATGTTTAATTTTATGTTCCTAGGTCCAACAAATACGGAAATTGAAAAGGTACCAGTTAAAGAACAAAATAGTTCCAAAAACCCTCTTGCAGATTTTCATTCACTCAGAACCTTGCATGTTTAATTTTACCTTTCTAGGTCCAATACTAACGAAAATTCAAAAAGTACCAGTTAGTGAATAAAAAAGTACCAAAAATTTCCCTCCTATAGATTCTCAACCACTCAGGACATTGCATGTTGGTTCAATATTGACGTAAATTCAAAAAATTCCAGTTAATGAACAAACAACAGTACCAAAAAGCCCTCTTGCAGATTCTTATTCACTCAGGATCTTGCATGTTTAATTTTATGTTTCTAAGTCCAACAAAAACGTATATTCAAAAAGTACCAGTTAAAGAACAACAAAGTTTTGTAAAAAAAAGTACCAAAAATAGTTACGATTTTTACCCCTTAAATGTTCGAATTTCGAAAAAGTACCCAGTTTATATTCGTATTTTTTTGATAAGTTTCGAATGTGGTATAAACTTTGATTCTATATTTATTGGATCAAAAGATAGATGGGGTGTCAAAAAAGTACCAAAATTCAGGTTTTACCCGCTTACTCCCTAAAAGGGCCGAATTTCAAAAAAGTACCAGACACCTGTCCACTAATTTTTTTAAAGAACACCGATAAGTTTTACATTTTTTTTGTATCTCTTTTAGTTTTGGAGATCTAATATTACCGATTTTTCCCGTTTTTTACCCTTTTTTACCCCGTAAGCATTCGAATTTCCAAAAATCCCGTCTAAGTGGATCGATTTGGGGTGTGACCAATCTCTAGTCCAAATTTCAAGTGTTTAGCTTCAGGCGTTTAGGCTGTGCGATGATGAATCAGTGAGTCAGTCAGTCAGTAACGTTACAATTTTATATATATAGATAACAAAAATCCCATTTTTCTCCAAACATTTGGACTTGCAATTTTATCTTTACTTTTCCTCAGTTTGAAATCACACCTAATACATTGTCTTATATCTGTTTTAACATTATTAATCAATTTCAAGTGCCACCAGGTGCCACCTCTCAATTTGTTGCATTACACAGTACAACATTTTTCAGCTGATTGATTCGGGACTCAATTCTGATAAGGCTCTTTTGTTTAACATAACTCGAGAACCACTAGTCGGATTTTGCTTAAAAAAATTTAGAAAAATCAAGAATTGTTTATATAACATTTTGCTACATAAGCAACAGTTTCGCAGTTATAAATAAATGTATGAAGAAAAAAAAATATTTTTTGCCCAAAAAATTTTAATTTTTTATTTTTAATTCATAAAAAATCCAAAACAGTACAAAAAAGTTTCAAGTCCTATTACTTTCACGTAAAGTCGCATAACCTATGAAAAAAATGAGACATAAATCATTAAATCGATGAACGCGTTTCGCTTTTATTCACAATTAAGTAAAGCTATGCATTTCAAAAATTTGCTCGAGATATGCACAAAATTCTTTGCAAAAACATTTATGACTTTTTTATGATTCTCAGAATAAAAAAAAAGCAAGAAACAAAAGGTTATTTGATTTTTATTATTGCGGTAGCAAAGTAATAAGCGGTAATAAATGTGCGTGGAAAATTGAAAGGAAAAAAGGAAAGTGCACTTTTTTAATTATTTGGGTTTTTTCGTTGGCTACCTGCATGATTTTTTACACAAATTGCACCTACATTTATGAGTGGTCATGTTTTAGAACGTTTCGAAAAATTTTAAACGCACACGAAACAGGTATATAGTCACCCTTAAAAGATGCGCAAATTCATAAGTACCTTTCAGTAAAATATTGAAACTTACGTAGTATTTATAGGTGTTCACTGATCGATTTTTGTCATTCAACAAGTGCTGGTGAACGCGAAAAGTACAACCGATTTTTCTCCGTTTTTTTAATTATAACTGAAACTAAGGACCAAGAGTTTTACGGCAATGGAGAGTTTTTCTATTTCTCATGGGGTTTTATGCTCGAAGCTTCTGGAATTTGACAAAGACAGAACCAAATTAAAACAGTTTTTGCAACAATTGCACGTTGGCTTAAACGATACCAGAGCATGTGAAATTTTGGATACAATATATAAAAACTTTTACTATAACTTCAACAAAGATGGCAGGATTGTAAACGTACGAAGTCGCGATTTGAAAAAAAAAATGCAAATTGGCTTGAAGGCACATTTACAATTAAGTTTACTGAGGCTGAATGTTCTATCAGTTCTGCACTTGGTCGGCCACGCAAATCGTTTGAGGAGTGCTGTGATCGCGCCAAACGATACAAAAGGGATGAAGTACGTTCTATGTTTCCTCAAGAAGTAATTGATTTTTCTTCTAGTATTTCAAAAACCAACCACAAAATTTGTACATTAAAAACTTTGGGGATGTTTACAAAGCTTGAACTTACAAAAGAAAAATACGAGTATCTAATGCATTGGTTACAAAATGAAGGATATAACATACTCGTACCATACAAACAACTCACGAAAGAAAAAACTAACAGTTATCCTCTAGAAATTTCTATTACTGAAAGTTCAGGCAGTGTACCTCTGCAAAATCTGTTGGATCATACTGCTAAAAGAGTCCTAGAGACCAAATCAGTAAAGGAAATAAATAAAATTGAAAGCGGAAATCTAACAATGTACTATAAATGGGGATGTGATGGGGCATCTGGTCAAAGCGAATACCAACAGAGGTTTTCAGATGATCAAATTTCTGACTCTCATTTATATATGACATCAGTTGTACCACTAAAATTATCATTGAGTGATGACATAAATAAATTAGTATGGAACAACAATAAACCTTCTTCCACACAGTATTGTAGAACTTTACAGTTTGCGTACGTTAAAGAGACACCTCAAGTTATACGAGAAGAAAAAAGAAGAGTCGATGAGGAGATATCTCAACTAAAAGAATTTGAGTTAACAGTAAATAATCGTAACTTTAAAGTAAAACAAAACCATAGCATTCAGCTAATTCTTCTAACCGTTCGATGAACTCCATTAAATGCTCGCCGCCGTCGAAGGTCAGATCCCATCGACGAATAGTGGCCATGACTTCTGAATCGCTTGGAATGTTTGTCAGACACTTCCGACCCTCGGCTCGCGGTAACTCGACACTTACTGGTTCGAGTAGCGGTCTTCTCTCTTCTTCTAGGACTTCCTCTTCTAGTGTGCGCAAGAGGTTTTCTGATGAGACTCTGCCGTTTCAGACTTAAAAGCTCGCTCAATTTACGACGCAGATGGTCGACGGTTGCACCTTCAGTGAAAGGAACGCCGTGTTGACGGCAAACCTCCAGTAATTTGTCTTTCCGAAGGAGATAGATCCATCCCGAGGAATCCGTTCGTAGAGCGTTCGGGGTAGATATGATTTCGTTGCTTTATTCTTGGCCCGATACAGTTCCGTTGGTGGTTTGGTGCGTTGTTTTACCACAGGTGGCGGTTTTGGAATCGGGTCCCTGCTCGGGCGCCATTGTAACGCAGTTTAATTTCCCAGCTGAGGTATGACTCAGTCTGTCCAGGGTCAATTCGAAGGTCTGCTTCCTTTGAAATGAAACACGGGATGTTTTCGTGTATGTTCGCTTACAATAATTTCAACAACGCTTTATTTACGAAATCTTAATCTACGCTAAATACTTAGAACTACGATGATCCTCTGGGGATTATGTGCAGTTGCCGGCGGGAATGAATACGGGAACGACCGGTCGGGGGACGTTTACGGAGCTGGACGGCGGATGCAGCTAATGTGCGGGGTTCAGGTTGTAGCCCAGGACCTTATCTGGTAAAACTTCGGTAAGCAAAGGGGTTTAATTAGTATGTGTGGGTCAAGCTACGGGTGCTGCTAAATCGGCTAAATACTTCTAACAACACGAGAATTTGGAGGCCGCGGCGTTCGGCTAACTACTTCGTAAATACTTCGGACACCAAGAGAATTCGGAAGCCTTGGCGTTCGGCTAACTACTTCGGACACCACGAGAATTCGGAGGCCGTGGCGTTCGACTAACTACTTCGTAAATACTTCGGACACCAAGAGAATTCGTAAGCCTTGGCGTTCGGCTGACTACTTCGGACACCACGAGAATTCGGAGGCCGTGGCGTTCGATTAACTACGGTTTATAATTAAATACTTCGGACACTAGAAGAATTCGGAAGCTCTAGTGTTCGGCTAGATACGTAAAACTACTTGTTAATACTAACTACCAAGAGTAAATACTGTGGTTAATGGCAATATCTACAGGGTTGTTAGATGTGACGATTTTTCGTCATTTTGACGATTTTTTTGAGAAAATACAGTAAAATGACGATTGACGATTTGTCAACTAATACCCCTGACAGACATATAGTTTCAATACCATGGTATGCATACTATAATAGTAATATAAACCATCAATATAACACTTTGTTTTATGATTTAATTGTAGTTTAGGTTGACACACATGTAGTATACCATGATAGTATAGTATACAAATCCTATGACGATTTTCTGGCATCAATAAAACACTTACAAGAAATATTTACAATTATATTTGGAACAGTCCAAAACGTAAAAATCAATTTTTCGAAATACAAAAACTATTGGAAATTAAACAAAAAAAATTCTTTCCCCATCACAAACCAGGTGGCTTTCATTAGAAGCATCAGTAATTCAAATTCTACAATTATATTGGTCAAATTCGCTTTGCGTTTCTATGATTTCGATTTGCGTCGCTACATACGATTGCATTTTTTTGCTGAAGTCATAATCACATGTGAAGAATTTTTCTATTTGCATGTAAAAAGGAGAATTCCCATTTAATTCTGTTAGGTTAGTTATTCTAAGTATAATTGCGTGTTAGGAAGTAAGAAGTTGTGTAGAAAAATTAGTGAAAAGAGATGAAAATGTATTACCAAAACGTTTCAAGTCGGTTAAAAATACTGTTGATATAGACAGAATCCTTGGCTTAGCACCTTCAACATTAATCATTTAAAGATAGCTCGTGCTAATAGCAAATGAGGTTTTATTTTTTATATAATGTTTTTGTGAATATGGATAAATGAAATAAATAAAAAAACAAAACAATGTACTTTGGACTTCAAGAAGAATTCTTGACAAAAGAACGAAAAACAGAAGTAAGGAAGAACATGTAAAATAATTAAAATAGATAATCATTCAAAGCAAATTTCGATCTACCAAGGCTTAAATACAATTTGATTTAAAGATTGATGTTTGAATATTGGCTGCCAGCAGTCGTCGATGGCTGTGAGTGTTAAACGGCAAACCCCTCTGAAGAGATCGAGTGGTTGCGATTGAAACATGTAAGGCTAAACTGTCCGTAAAAGCCTGGGTTCGAGCCCAGCAGCAGTTAAGAATGAAAAATTATCAATAAATTTTAATTAATTTTCATGATGTAAAATTCCTTTCTTCATAAAAATAATTTAATGAAAATTAAATTTGATGAACTTTAGCCTAATTAAAATATCAAAATTTGCATTGAAAACCATAATAGTTCAACAAAATAACCACAGTACAATTCAATTTTTGTTAGGTTTTTATGAAAAAAAAAATTTTTTTTGTGTATTTCTTTTAAAATAATAAATATATTTCAGCCCACTTGCTGAAATAAATAGAATAAAACTAACACATATCACTTTCTTCATCATAAATAGAATTTCTTGCTAAAAATTTATATTTTGGTCTCATATTTGCAAAATTTAAATATTTGACGATTTGTTGACGTTTTTGTTAAATGTTCGTGACGATTTTGACGAATTTTGTTAAAAATTTTGACGATTTTTGAAGAAAAAAGCCTAACAACACTGAATATCTACTCTGTTTATTCTGAGCAAAACCTTGTCTATTTGTTCAAAAGTAAAATAAACTAAATGAGACTTATATCGTGATAAAGTAATTTAGGCAAACAGTAAGGGTATTCATAATAGTAAGTAAAATAGTAAGGGCATTCAAGGAGTTGAGTTAATTATACTTTATAATGTTAGTGTTAAATGTATATATAGAATTGGTTTGTAACGTCACGTTACAGTATATTAAATATCGCTCAAACGTGGTTAAAGCTACTATTATGGTAAACAATAAATTTTAATATAAAAATGGGCGGGATAGACAGAGGAGGAGCAGTACCCCTCATAGATAGAAATATTAATAAGAGCCGCTGCAAGCATTTTGTTGAACTTTTGGTAGTAGGATCTTCTAAGCCCCAAAACTGAAATAAAATCGCGGCGGGGGAAGTGTTACTCACCATAGGACGCCAATGTTTGATATCGCATATCTTAAGAACTGTTATAGTGAGAATGTTCAAACTCTGTAGGAGTCACTCTTATGGTATAATAAAAATAAAGCGGATAGGCGCAGGGGGGGAAACACTTCCCATAGGATGCGTATATTAAATATCGCTCAACTGAAGAAACGTGGTAAAAGCTAATATTATGGTAAACTATAAAAATCAATATATAAATGGGCGGGGTAAACTGAAGAGAACAGTGCCTCTCATAGATAGAAATATTAATAAAAGCCGCCTTACGCATTTTGTTGAACTTTTGGTAGTAGGATCTTCTGATCCCCAAAATTTAAATATAATAGCAGCGGGGGAAGTGGTACACTGTTTTAGTAAGAATGTTCAAACTTTTCAGAAGTCTCTCTTATGGTATACTTCTGAAAGTAAAAATAAAGCGGGTGGGCGCAGGTGGGGAAATCTATCAACTGAAAAACTATTAAAGGGAGAGTTTTCAAATGTGGTTAAAGCAGTCTAGCAAAGCGCACCGGGTTCAGCTAGTACATGTATAAAATGATCTGTTATTTGAAATAAAATGTTAATAAAATATAAATTTATATATGTACGTTGTTTTCGGTTAATTGAGTTCCCCGTTTATTGCACTAAAAATAGTGGAACGAAATCATTCAGTATAAATAACTGTCAATGTAAAAATACCCGTTTGGTTGAGTTCCGTTAAATCGCGTCACCTGCTTAATTATTTCGCAAAATAAGACCGCATTGTGAAAAACAAAAACAAATGTTTAAATGGACGTACCTGATTTTTTTTTTTTTTTTGTTTTGTTTCATTCTTGATAAAAACACTGAAATTTATTGTTGATGGGAGAAGCTGTTCCTATGCGCATTTCACTGGTTGCTTAGGTCAGATCGTCAGGAAACTTTATCCAATAAGATTTTAGAAAAACTAATGATATTAAACCAAATAAAACTGTTAAGCAAATTATAAGAATTATAAGCAACAGTTCTACCTGTAACAATATCAAAGTGTAAACAAAATTTGTATTGTTGTTGTTGTTATTATTGTTGATGTTTTTGTTTGTTTCCAACAGCTTGTGTGTGTTTGCTGGTAAATTTTGCTTCAATTTATGTTATAAGCCTTCATGCCAGACTTCATCAAAAGCTTGAGAAACATCAATGAAGAGAGCGGAGCAAAAGGCTTTTCTTATGGCTATTACTAATCGATGGGTTTGTTCAATTGTGCTGTGTTCTCTTCTAAAGCCGAATTAGTGGTTAGGAATACATCTATTTTCATTTAAAATCGGAGTTAATTTTGACACTAACTGCCTCTCAAACAGCTTTGTTATATTAGAAAGTAAGCTTATAGGACTCAACTTTTGTGTGATCCTTTCCTGGTTTAGGTATTAAGGAAACCTTCCACTTTTGAGGATGATATTCAAGGCGTAAAATAGCATTAAAAACAAAAAGAATAATTTTCTTTGCTATGCTGGGTAGTTCCAAAAGCATTTTGTTGCTGTTCTTATCAAAACCAGGGGCTTTCTTGGGGTTTAAATCACAAATAGCCTTTTCGATTTCTCTTATCTCAAATCTTATGGGAACAGCTGCTCTAGCAGCAACAGGTTGTAACTCGACCGCAATATCGTAAGATGTAATTGAAGTAAATTCGTTTTTTTAATGAATAACAAACAGATTTTCTTTTTTATTATCATTTCTTGCCCAACTTCCGTTCAAGTTTCTTAATGGTGGCTTAGAGACATCTGGCCTTTTGAGAAATCTAGCTGCACGCCATATTTGAGAAGTCTGACTGCGGAGTTGCATTAAGTTCCTTAAGAATTTTTTTCAGAGAACCCGTTTTCTGAGTCTGGAGTAACTTTCTTAGCCTTTTTGTACACTCGTTTAGTAAGTACTTAAGTTGGGGAGATCTGTTCAATTGGCACTCTCTTCGAACTTAATAAATTTTAATATTTTTTGTTTTTTTTTTTTTTTTGGGGCAGTACTGGAATGTTTAACAGCTAGTTTCAGAAAACTGTAAAAATTAATAATAGAGCGATCTACATTCTCCGGTGTACTAAGCGGTATATTTTATGTTCAATGGGTACTGAGATATTTTTTATATTTTAACCAATTAATTTGTGTGGCTGACGTCGTTAAGTAACCAGTCGGAGATACCATTCTATTGGGGTTCATTATTGTAACAATTGTAGGTGTGTGGTCGGAAGATAATTCTAAGGAAGCTTTAACGTGAATCGTTTCTGTGGGGATGTTTTTAACCACGCCAAAATCGATAAAATCTGGAATTTTTGCTGACCAGTAGGCCAATATGTTTGTTGTTCGCTCGCGACCACATTTAAATCCACATTTATTAAACAAGACCCTTTGGTGTTACAAGTCGTGACCCCCAGAAGGTATGTTTAGCGTTATAATCCCCAGCGGCCAGAAAACAGGGGCCTAGTGATTTATAATATTCACAATATTGGCTTTCTGACATTGAAAATCTAGGTGGAGAGTATAAAGATGAAATTACTATGTTTCGATTTAGCTCTTCAACACAAATGTTTGTTGCTTGCAGATATTTCTCACGATGATCACACATTTAGTAGTGTTTGACTCGGGTTGTTAACAAAATGGCAGAACCTACACAAGCTCTATCTCGAGGGTCCTTGGTATCATATCGTACGTAACCATTGATTTTAAACGTATTTCTTGAGGTCAGATGAGTTTGAGAAACCATCATAACATCAATTTGTTTATTTTTTAAGAAAGTATTCTAGTTAATTTTTATGTTGGCGGATGCCGTTTGCGTTCCAAAAACAAATTTTTAAACAGTTCAGTTGTTTAGTACAGCTTGCAATAACATCGATTGCATTCTGAGAATTTCCTGCATCATTACCCATTGTCTTCGAAAAATTATTTACTTTTTGCACTAATGTTTCCATGGTTTTTTCTACACGACTTAAATTAGAAACTGGAGTTTCATAATTACTTGGCGAAGCACCTTGCATTGGCACATGGTTTGATTTTAGGACGTCAGCATAAGGAGTTCTGTGGAGCCTGAATGTCATTAGTGTTGACTTAATTTGTTACCTGCATTTGAGAGGGATTAATTTTTGGTCCAACCGACTGCTAGACGATAGTATATACAGGGCATCCTCTATAATTGGCAGTGTGATTACCGCCACAGTTGCTTCATTTTTTCCGTTGGGGTTAGCTTTAGACTTATCGCAAAGAAATGTACCATGTAATTCACCACATTTTACGCAAACAGGGGGTAAATAGCAGTATGATTTAGTATGGCCAAATTCTTGGCAGCTTAGACATTCTTTTGTGCGGCTCCTCTATAGTTATTCTTCTGTACAGAATATATTTTTAATTAAAAATAGGATGCGTTTCATTTTTTTTAAGCCTAACGTCGTCAGGTTCTAACTCCACTCGAAATAATGGTTGGGGATTTGTTCCCCCTATTTTAAATATTTGTAATGTTTTTATTTTAAAGCCCTTCTCTTTCAAAAAAGTTTTAATTTCTTGTGGGTCCACGCATGAGTCTATGCCCTTGATCACTACCTGTAGACCTTTACTGCTCTTCAGTTGATATGTATAAAAGTTTTTATTAAGAGCTTCAATTCTTTGAATTACTTTTCGAAAATCATCCTCGTAAAAGAGTGTGTTTCTGTACCTACGCGACCAACTTCTCCATACAAATATGGGAGCATGCCAGTAGGGTGTTCACGATCTGTAAACATCAATTCAAAGTTGGGTGCACATCATAAAGGTTATTCATAGACTGTGAACACCCTTATGTCATGCATTCACTGCTGAAAAATAGAGGTAAAAGGGAAATGTGTGTTACGTTGTTTTTTTTTTTTTGAGAAAGTGTGAAATTTTACTTGTGCGTGTTCGTCTTGAATATTTATTTAGGATCTTTAAAATTTTGTGAGGGATGACAATTTTTTTTTGCTTAGGAGTATTCGTATTGACGATTTACTAAGAACTTTTTGTAGTCATATGTATGAATGTACAATCAACAAATGGGAGAAGATATGTAGAACTGATCGTGGAATAATTATTTTTCAGTTTTTAGTTTTTTTTTTAGTTCTTGTATGTTTAGGACAGTAGCCTAATCTATTATGACTTTGCTGCATCGGTTTTCTAGTGATTTTTTGCATACATGCCTCGGTAGGTTTCTGGGTAGTGAGCTAGTCTATCAGTATAAGGGTTATAGATTTGATTATCACCAGAGACTCTGGTCTGTTTCACTACAACGGACTAAAGATCTAAGTAACTATTGATCGGTTGTGTGTGTCTGTGTGTGTCAAGAGCAACCGACTGCACATTTGCTTTGTTTACGTTTAACAAATAGAAGGAGTTGTCATTTTATTGTTTTTGTTAATCTTAAATAGAATTATAATTTTTTTTGCTTTGAATGCCTCGGTAGGTTTGTGGGTAGTAAGCTAGTCTATCAGTATAAGGGTTGTAGATTTGATTATCACCAGAGACTCTGGTCTGTTTCACTACAACGGAATAAAGGTCTAAGTAACTATTGATCGGTTGTGTGTGTGTGGGTGTGCGCGTAATTGATACCGACTATTCATGCGAAAAGTGGGATTCCATCCACTTTTTTATATCAAGAGCAACTGGCTACAGTTTTTCAAGAAAATCAATACTAGTCCTTTCCATTTTATCAACTCTATCCAAATCAAATAACAAATCTTATAATTCTATTCACTAATCATATAATTTTATTCACTCTATATACAACCTTAACCATTTATCACTCATATTCATTATATACTTTTTTCAAACCACTTTTAAAAACATAGTTTAATTTTCACTTGCCTTCTATATTAAGAAATAGGTCATTAACTTAAATGAATATTTAAGTTTATATTAAATAATTTGATTATACGCTGATATTTAATGGCTTTTCTACCTTAAATTTATATATTAGGTAGAAAGTTACATCTGAATGTAATGTTTTGCTATGATTATCTTTACATGACTTTAAATCAGGTTTCTTATACTGCAGAGGTTTTGAATCCTAATATCATTTATATCATATCTATATATATATTATCGTCATGATCTTATTAAATCCATAGGTTTTTTTTCATTACTTTTATTATTCGATAATAACTTTATATTCTCATATATAGGGGATACATATGATTTAGGATTTCTCTTTCATTTTAAACTTCTTAATTTTAAAATTTTCATATTAGTTATTTCAACCTTTTCATTATCATTATGCTCATTGTCATAATTGAGATTATTTTTATTCTTTGCTCATTAAAATCAACAATTCTGTTATCATAATGTTTTTTTTTAGTTTGATACTCTACAATGTCGGTTTAATAAAGAACTTTTCTATAGTTTTATACTCTACAATGACAGTTTAGTTAATAATTAAGTTCAATCTATTCTTATGATACAGTTGATATAGTATATATTTGTACCTTATAAATGCTGATACAATAAAATATCTATTTTTAAGAACTATATTATATGGTTTATTTAATGTTTTTGGTTACACTTAGTAAAAATTAATATATGTATAGTGTTTAAACTTGCATTTAAACAATATAAAAAACAAGTCAAATATGAAGTAATTGAATTAATAGAGAAAAAAATCCTGTATTGAATTATCGAAAAAAAAAACAAACTGTAAAATGTAATGTAAGTGTCAACCCTAAAAAATATAAATTGCATTTATAGTTTTAAATGTACTGAATTTAAACCTTAAATTTATTGTAAAGAAGAAAAAAATATTTAGTACTTACGGAATTATTCCAAACCGGTTCGGCTATTTTATAAACCTAAGACGGTTTTAAAGAAAACATTTTAATGGCTTCAAGACATTGATCCCTTAGAAACAGAGCAAACAAGTTGCATTTTTTGCAATATAATTAAGCTAAACCTAATTCTAATTTTGTTAAATATACATACTGGTCAACTTACCATTATTTGAATTTCTTATACCTACCTACTTAATCCTAAAAATACCTACAAAAATAAATAAACGTTGTACTTACCAAAGCTACATAAGTAAGTGTTGTTAAATTTAGCCATGCTGGAAAGGAAATTTATAAACCAAAAGATGATTATGCTCAATTGCCATTAATACATTTTAAAAGAAACAACTTATTGTCTCTATTTGCTTATTTCTTTTACCCTCAACTCCACGATTTTAATCACTCACATGAGTGGTTATAATTCCAATCTTCATTAAAGATCCTCCCTCAACTCTATTACCCGGCAATTCTGTGCTTTAAATTGAAGATTGGTTAGGGATTCTGTGTGGCTAAAAGACACAGAATTACATGGTCCTTCGAACCGGATAAAAAAAAATTCTTAATAATTAATACAAATTAACTAGATTACCAGTATCTAGTACTATTTTATAGCCCTATTCGCAATAAATTAAGTTGAATTAGAAATCTATATTATCTCTTATGTTGAACTAGAAAATTGGCATTTGGCGCTATTCCGTAGCCCAATCACTAGAAAGATAATATAGAAAAACCGATGCAACCTCAGTTAATAAATTTGCGGCAATAAAATAATTTTAGTACCGTATTTCGAAAAACATTAATAAAACCGATAATTATACCTCAACTCGTGTTTCTTTTGCTTTTGTTCGTAAATCAAATCTCATATCTAAAATTCTCAATAAGAAGCGAATTCTATTCTCTTGCAAGAAACCTCATAAATATATAACCACTTTATAAAATTTGGCATTAAGTTCATTGTCCACAAAATGACTACAACAACCGAAACATCAAGCGTCGCTTTTAATCCTTTATATAGGGAACAATTTCTATTCGATTGTGGTAATTTAATGCAATTTTGTGAGATATTAATAATGGCACGGTTGAAGATCATAACGAGTCAATACTTGAGGTAAAATTAAGGGAACTAGAGTAAGCATGGGCAAATGTAAAAGAGTCATTTAGAAAAGTAATGCTATTAAAACACAAGCCAAAGAGGAATACAATACGTGTTCTGAAGCTTACTTCCATTGTAATTCTCAAATGAATGACTTGCTTAAAGTAAGCCGAATAGAGGGTTCTCAAATACCAGTGTTTCAATCGACGTCTCGCTATTCTCACCCTAATCCTAGCTTATTCCCTGATAGCTCCATTTGCATAAAACTGCCACCATGTGATACTGAGACTTTTAATGGCAGCTATTAACAGTGGCCATCATTTCGTGACATGTTCACAGCCGTGTACATAAGTCACCCCTGTCACTAAGCTCTATCACCTTAGGAATGAGACAAGGAGGGAAGCTGGCGCAATCGTAAAAAGATACCCTCTTTCAAATGACAACTTCGAGTTAGCGTGGAATGCCCTTGAAACACGATATGAAAATAAAAGAGTTTTGGTTGACAGCCAAATTAAAATTCTATTTGATATACCCTCGGCAAAAAATGAAGATAGCGAATCAATTAGAAGAATTCAATCTTCAGTTAATGATTCTCTGGCAACTCTCAGAACGCTAGGCGTCGACGGGGAGAGCAGGGAACCTATTCTGATTCGACTCATCTCAACCTAAACTGCCACACGGAACACTTTCGTTATGGGAGCAATCTTTCACTTCACCACGTGAACTTCCCAAGTGAACCCAAATTTCCCAATTCCTTGTGGACAGGTATGAGGCAGTATAACGGATCAGTAGTATAAAAATTATAAAAGATTGTTTCACAGTAAAAGACATATCCAACTCTGATGTACACACATACGTACACAAGACAACTTAAGTTTGTCATGCAAATTATGTAAATAAAATTACTCTTTGAGAATTTGCCCAAAATTTCGAGCCTTTACGGTACAGCAGAGAGTGGATTATGTGTTCAAGAATAAATTTTGTAATAATTGTATAGCCTCTTCTCATTTCAAATCCAATTGTAAAAGCAAACATACGTGCCTTCAATGCAAGAAACCTCATCACACCCTATTGCATATGGGACAAAGGCCACAAAACCCTAATCAATCGGCACAAGGCTCACAAGATGGAGAATCTGCCACTAACCCCAACCATACAACTCAAAATAGTTCTCAAATCTCTAGAAGAGATGGTGTTCCTAGCACCTCAAGGCAGTATCAAGATAATTGTTCCACGAGCAATGAAAATATCTTGCTGCGCACTGCATTGATGCAAATAGAGCACAGGCGTGAACTTTTTACAATTAGAGCGCTAATTGATCCCGGCTCCCAACGAACCTTTTTAACAGAAAGAGTTCGTAATCGCCTACATCTACCCTACGGAAAGTCCCATTTCGAAATAATCGGTATTGGCGGGAAAAAGCAAACGGCAACCAAAGAATGCGAATTCATTTTATACGCCAAAAGGTATGACTTGAGAGTCCCCAATAAAGCCATAGTGCTGCCAAAAGTGACAAATAGACTTCCAGCATGCCCTCTTGAAATACCTTACTCAACCGAGTTGGCTGAATTAGATCTAGCAGATCCGACGTTTAACATATCTTCGCAGATAGATCTAATTTTAGGGAATGATTACGAACACTCTTTAAATATTGAAGGTATGAGAAAAAACATTTGCGGTCAAACTTCAGCTTATAATACTATCTTTGGCTGGGTACTCAGTGGTCCTATGAAAACACAATCGACTCAGACATTCACAACTACGGTTGTTCCGACTGAAGTTTCTGAACTTAATGTGCTGTTGAAAAAGTTCTGGGAACAGGAAGAAATTCAAGTAGCTCCCTCAAGCTCAGCGGAAGATGACTTTTGTGAAAAGTTTTATAATGCAACAACCACTCGTAATGAAAATGGTGTGCGGCTACCATTCAAACCTGAGTATCCCGAAAAAATATTTCTTGGATCATCGCGATTCATAACCCTGGCTCAGTACGCAAGCATTGAAAAAACCCTTTCCAAAGATCCCGACCTTAGATCACAGTATAAGGCTGTTATAAGTGAGTACCCCACGCTGAGTCATATGGCTGAAACGCAATCTACGGATATTAACTCGAACGGCAAATATGGTTCATTTTATTTACTACATCACGGCGTAGTCCGCCCAAAACATAAGACAACTAAACTCAGAGTTGTATTTAATGCCTCTAGAAAGTCAAAATCCCCATTCTCGTTAAATGATATTCTATATACAGGCCCCACGCTGCAAAGTGATTTGATCTCCATAATACTCAATTGGAGGAAATATCGATACGTTTGGCGACATTCAAAAAATGTATCGTCAGCTATTATTACAACCATGCTGATAGACCCTTTCAGAGGATGACGGCACAATTAAAGACTATCAATTGAAAACAGTAACCTTTGGAGTGAACTGTGCCCCATATCTCGCGATTCGGACCCTTTTACAACTCGCTTCTGATTCCGAATCTGCTTACCCTAGAGCAGCTGCAATTCTGCGAACAGAAACTTATGTTGATGACATTCTCTCGGGAGGTTACTCGGTGGAGGATGTGCTCTCAGATCAAAACCAGCTTATTCTAGTATTATGGTCAGCTGAATTTTCTTTAAAAAAAATAACGGCAAATGAACCTTATTTGCTGGCCCATCTTCCAAAGGAGGATTTGTATGATTCTGATTTCTTGCGTTTTCACGATGCAAGCTCTACCAAAACTTTAGGTATAAAGTGGAATGCGCTTTCAGACCCGTTCACGTATAAATTCGATCCAATTGATCAAGCCACAAGAATAACTAAGCGTCAGATTTTGTCATCAGTGGCAAAGCTATTCGATCCTGCGGTATGGCTTGCGCCTATCGTTATTAGGGTAAAACCATTCATGCAACGGCTTTGGTTGGAAGGCCTAGAGTGGGACGAAGATGTGTCACAAGAATCTCTGCAAAAGTGGAATGCATTGGTTCAAGATCTCTCCCTCTGACAAAGTTCAACTGCACGGTTTCTCAGATGCCTCCGAGACGGCGTTTTGTGCAGCGGTTTATATTAGATGTCAGACTACTTTTATTAATTTGTTAGTAGCGAAAAGTAAAGTAGCCCCTATCCAAACGGCGTCTGGAACTCAGTGGAGCAGTTATCCTAGCTAAGCTCATGAGGTATGTAATTTCATCATTGGATTTTAGTTCAGTAGTGCGATTCTCTATTCAATTTTAACATAATTTAAATTGTTAAAAATATTAAACAGCAAAGTAAACGTAAATTTTATTCAGTAACCTTTTTAACAATAACGTTTACTGCTATGTTCTATCTTAACGTCAGGTATTTAAGTCATCTTAACTGCAAAATATTTTTCATTGTTTACTTTATAATTTGCAGTTATTTAACACAAAAAAAAACAAACAAAATTTTGGCAAATAAAAGCAACATTTACATTTTTAAAATTCACGTTTTTACAAACATTTTGCAAAAATAATATTTATTAAAAAATAAGTTTTTAGGGAATTTATAAAAATCATTAAAAATATTAAATTTTAGATGCAGCTTATGAAAATAACTAATGGTGTTTTCTCTTTTACAAAAAATGTGACATTTTATTTTAAAAAAATTGCAATATGGTGTCTGTTTCTTAAAAATTTTGCTCCCGAAAAGGGTGGTTTGTTTTATTCTAAAAAACTCATCCTTTTCGGGAGCAAAATTTTTAGGAAACAGACACCAAATTGCATTTTTTTAAAATAAAATGTCACATTTTTTTGTAGAAAGGAAAACACCATAATCAGGCTTGTTAGATGTGACGATTTTCCGTCATTTTGACGATTTTTTTGAGAAAATACAGTAAAATGACGATTGACGATTTGTCAACTAATACCCCTGACAGACATATAGTTTCAATACCATGGTATGCATACTACAATAGTAATATAAACCATCAATATACCACTTTGTTTTATGATTTAATTGTAGTTTAGGTTGACACACATGTAGTATACCATGATAGTATAGTATACAAATCCTATGACGATTTTCTGGCATCAATAAAACACTTACAAGAAATATTTACAATTATATTTGGAACAGTCCAAAACGTAAAAATCAATTTTTCGAAATACAAAAACTATTGGAAATTAAACAAAAAAAATTCTTTCCCCATCACAAACCAGGTGGCTTTCATTAGAAGCATCAGTAATTCAAATTCTACAATTATATGAATGCCATCGATACTGCAAAAAATATACAATAGAGCACCGATTTGCGTCGGTCTTATTTGGTCCGCTTTTTAAATATTGGTCAAATTCGCTTTGCGTTTCTATGATTTCGATTTGCGTCGCTACATACGATTGCATTTTTTTGCTGAAGTCATAATCACATGTGAAGAATTTTTCTATTTGCATGTAAAAAGGAGAATTCCCATTTAATTCTGTTAGGTTAGTTATTCTAAGTATAATTGCGTGTTAGGAAGTAAGAAGTTGTGTAGAAAAATGAGTGAAAAGAGATGAAAATGTATTACCAAAACGTTTCAAGTCGGTTAAAAATACTGTTGATATAGACAGAATCCTTGGCTTAGCACCTTCAACATTAATCATTTAAAGATAGCTCGTGCTAATAGCAAATGAGGTTTTATTTTTTATATAATGTTTTTGTGAATATGGATAAATGAAATAAATAAAAAAACAAAACAATGTACTTTGGACTTCAAGAAGAATTCTTGACAAAAGAACGAAAAACAGAAGTAAGGAAGAACATGTAAAATAATTAAAATAGATAATCATTCAAAGCAAATTTCGATCTACCAAGGCTTAAATACAATTTGATTTAAAGATTGATGTTTGAATATTGGCTGCCAGCAGTCGTCGATGGCTGTGAGTGTTAAACGGCAAACCCCTCTGAAGAGATCGAGTGGTTGCGATTGAAACATGTAAGGCTAAACTGTCCGTAAAAGCCTGGGTTCGAGCCCAGCAGCAGTTAAGAATGAAAAATTATCAATAAATTTTAATTAATTTTCATGATGATTTTATTTTTATGAAGAAAGGAATTTTATCCTTTCTTCATAAAAATAATTTAATGAAAATTAAATTTGATGAACTTTAGCCTAATTAAAATATCAAAATTTGCATTGAAAACCATAATAGTTCAACAAAATAACCACAATACAATTCAATTTTTGTTAGGTTTTTATGAAAAAAAAAAATTTTTTTTGTGTATTTCTTTTAAAATAATAAATATATTTCAGCCCACTTGCTGAAATAAATAGAATAAAACTAACACATATCACTTTCTTCATCATAAATAGAATTTCTTGCTAAAAATTTATATTTTAGTCTCATATTTGCAAAATTTAAATATTTGACGATTTGTTGACGTTTTTGTTAAATGTTCGTGACGATTTTGACGAATTTTGTTAAAAATTTTGACGATTTTTGAAGAAAAAAGCCTAACAACACTGACCATAATAGTGTTTTCTTTTCTACACAAAAAATAAGTGGTAGACTTTCCAATCTTGCCGCTGTTAGCAAATTTTTTCGAATTTTCCCTAGTTTAGCAATTTTTACCGAATTTTTGCCATTCCTTATAATCTTAGCGACTTTTATTCAATTTTATGGTTTGTTTTAAATATTAAACAATTTCGCGAATTTTCGCTATTTTTGCAAAAAAAAAATGTATATATTCCGATAATTTGTTTTTTTTAAGCGATTTTGAGATTTCAAATAAATATTACATTTTTTCCAAGCTTGCAATTTTCGGGAATTTTAGCCATGTTGGCGATATAAGCGATCTTTTCCTGTGGTTCTTTAGAGCTTTAACGATTTTAAATAAACAGCCGCTGTTTACAAATTTTTGCGAATTTTCGCTAATTTAACAATTTTTACCGAATTTTTGCAATTCCTTATACTTTTAGCGACTTTTAAACAATTTTATGGCTTGTTTGAAATATTAAAAATGTTCGCAATTTTTGCAAATTTTCCGAATTTTTGCAATTTTCGCTAGACTAGCAAAACCTAACTGGGGAGAGATTCAGTTATGGACTGACTCGTCTATAACATTAGGTTGGCTCTCAAAATCCCCGTCTACATGGGAAAAATATGTCGCTAATAGGATATCTCAAATTCATAGGTTAGTGTCAGGTGCTAAATGGCATCAAGTGTCCTCTTATGACAACCCTGCGGATCTTGGAACCCGAGGTTGCAGGCCCCAAGACTTAGCTCATAATTCACTATGGTGGTATGGACCGTCATGGCTTGCTAATCCCCCGACAGAATAGCCAAAGAGAAATCCTCTTAATATTCCGAAATACCTGAAAAGCAAACCCAAACTCTCCATGAAGAAGTTCATGACAGCGAAATTCTGAGTAGGTTTTCGTCTTATAGCAAAGCTTTACGAGTCGTGTGCTATATATTCAGATTTTATAACAAATGCAAGAAAAGTGAGAGGGGAGAATCTCAACCCAGGCATCAAGTAAACCTGTCTCAGGCGGAAATGAAATCTGTAAAAACAAGACTAATAACTTTGGCACAGGAAACATTTTATCCCGAAGATTATAAAAGTCTGAAAGCCTCTCAAAATTTGCAAAATAAAAGTACCCTGAAACCATTCAATCCATTTTTGGACTTAGATTCAATTATAAGAGCAAATGGTAGATTAGTTCAGTCAAATCTACCATCCAATGAGCGTTACCCTGTAATACTACCTGGTAATTCGCACTTCTGTTTTCTGTATTTGAAATACTTGCACGAACTCCTGTATCATGCGGAGTGCAGCCAAATGTGCAAAATGGTACAAACAGAATATTTCATGGCAAGACTTAAACCCCGAGTATAGGGTATTAGACTGCCATTAGCGCATATGGGATTTTTCGTTTCTGTGAATTTGTCTTTCAGCACTCAGATTTAATATAAATATAAACTTTTTAAAAAAGCCACCCTCTGAGTGGGAAGTAGATGAAAATTATAAAGAGACAAAAAAAAAATTTAAAACGATAAAAGTTGTGAATGATGCGGCAGAAAGGGGGGTTAAATTGATACAAGATTATAATTCCATACTATCAACAAATGAAGAACAAAAACAATATATACTACAAGTAGTTCAAGATTATCGCCGCAGGTTTCCTGACTGCAACAAATACACGTTACTCAATACAAACTATTAATACATTGTTATAAATACCTACATACGTAATAAAATAAATAACACAAAATTTAACGTTTTGCAAATTAAGTTATTGAAGGCGCAAATCTTGTTTGGGGGGGTATAAATCGAAAACGGTTGGAGATAATCAAAAATTATTCAGCGTTAAATTTCCTTCATTTCAGTAATATGTCATTTCTATGAGTAATGGGTAATAGCTGAGTTATTCAAGCCCAAAGTCAACTTTTGTGCAAAAATGCTGATTTTAGTAAACTTTGGGGGCTTTGAGGCGCCATTTCCCCCCAAGCGAATTGAATAAAATTTTGCAACAATTACTTTTTTGGGAAAAGGAACCGATCTGTGGGGTGCTGAAGGATTTTTTTTTTTTAAGTGGCAGTCTAATAGGGTATAATTCGCAATTGTAAAGTTTGCATTATACAGAGACAACAACCCTGTACTCAAATCATGGCTCCATTGCCACCTGAACGGTGCACTTTATCGCCGCCATTTCACACAACAGGCGTTGACTTTGCAGGGCCATTTGAGCTCAAAGTCTCTCCATTGCGCAAGTCAACATATGTAAAAGGATACGTTTCCGTTTTTGTATGCTTTAGTACTAGAGCTATTCACTTGGAAGCATGCTCTGAGCTATCTTCTAGGGCGTTTCAGGTCGCATTCGCTCGTTTCGTCGGGAGGCGGGGCCTCCCCCAATAGGTTACATCAGACAACGGAAAAAACTTTCTTGGCGCTAGTAGGGCTCTTGAGCGCGAATTTGCGACGTTTCTGCGAGGAGCAGCTGAAGATATAGCACAAAAATATATGTCTCATGGATTTGAATGGAGGTTCATACCGCCCCACGCTCCGCATATGGGCGGCTTATGGGAAGCCGCTGTAAAGAGTTTTAAGTTTCATTTTTAGCGGATAGCAGACGCTCACAAATTCAACTTCGAAGAATTTGCAACAATACTGGCTCGAATTGAGGGTGTTTTGAACTCCCGGCCAATCTCTGCCATCTCAGAAGACCCATCGGACTTTACAGCTCTAACTCCCGGGCACTTTTTAACTGGTGCTCCATTAATGGCTTTTCCCGAACAATCCTGCCAAAATATGTCTGTTATAAATAGATGGGAAAAGTTAAAAGCCATCCAACCCCAATTCTCCGTGAGATGGAAAGAAGAGTATTTAAAATCCCTACATAAACGCTATAAGTGGCAGAATACCGCTCCAAACCGACAGGTAGGCGACCTTGTAGTCGTAAGTCGACTTACTACCGCCCCACGAATGGCGTCTAGGTAGAATCGAGAAAAAAGATGATGCAAAATCTCGTATTGCAGAGATACGGGCATCATCTTCCTTTCTTGAGTAATCTTATTGATATTAATGGAATTGATATTTTAAGTTCTCATTGTAGCTGATGAGTCATTTTTTTTATTAAAGCTTCATTTAATAAACCTATATGAAGTTTTACGCTAACCTTCATCTAACCTCTGTTTATAATGCACTAACGAAATATATCTTTAATCCTCAAACCACCATTTGTCCACATTCCTACAGAATTACCTACACCTCCCTAATTAACTTGTTTTCTTGTTGTTATTTCATCCCTGGGTTTTAGTCATAGGACTAGTCGCAGATTGACGGCCACCAGGGTGCCTAGCCCAAGTCGTAGCCCTAGAAAAAGTAGTAGTAGTCGCGTGCTATGCCGGGGTTACCACGGCTTGATGTGCTGCCGTAAGTTTAGAAGGATGACTGTAGAAAGAAGACGATAAGTTGTAAGCAACCTTGGCTATTGCTTTAATTGCCTGGCCAGAAGTCACTCACTGAATTCGTGCACTTCGATGAAAGCTTGCAAACGGTGCGACCAGCTGCACCATACGCTGTTGCATCTGCCAAGGCAGCAAAAAACAACTGTTGCAAGAACAAGGGTGAGATCCCAACAGCGTCGTCAACGCCAGCAACAGCGCCGTCCGAACCAGCAACGTCAGCGTCGTCCGAGTCAGCATCAACAACAGCGTCAGCCACAACCACCACCAGCAACCATAGATCATCGTCAGCAGCAACACACTCAACAATTAGCGGAATCAACAGCTCCACCATCTACCCGATACAAAATATTAGCAGAGGCGATAAAATCGTTGGCTCAGGTCCTCTGTGTAACACACAGGCTGTAAACGGCTGTCAAAGGCAAGGCCCGGCGCCATGTTTAAACTTGCATTTGAACAATATAAAAAACAAGTAAAATATGGAGTAATTGAAATAATAGAGAAAAAAATTCTGTATTGAATTATCATAAAAAAGGTGTAAAATGTAATAGAAATCAAAAATGAAATGTCAAATATGAAATTATACAGTGTCAACCATAAAAAATATAAATTGCATTTATAGTTTTAAACGTACTGAATTTTAACCTTAAATTTATTGTTAAGAAGAAAAAAATATTTAGTACTTACGGAATTATTCCAAACCGGTTCGGCTATTTTATAAACCTAAGACGGTTTTAAAGAAAGCATTTTAATGGCTTCAAGACATTGATCCCTTAGCAACAGAGCAAACAAGTTGCATTTTTTGTAATATAATTAAGCTAAACCTAATTCTAATTTTGTTAAATATACATACTGGTCAACTTACCATTATTTGAATTTCTTATACCTACCTACTTAATCCTAAAAATACCTACAAAAATTGTTGAAAATGTAAAATTAATTTACAGTAGTAAGCAACACTTATATTTACCAACCTTATTATATTGGAGATCTGGTAACTCTAATTCTTGTAATAAAGTTTTTTTTTATTCTCTTTTGTAAATTACTTAAAACCGCATGTGTTTTTATTTCGTGAAGAAGATCAATTATAGCAGCAAAAAGGATAGTATTGCAACAGGTTATGGGCCCTCGCATACGCTATGGAGAAGATAATTGACATCGAAAAATTGACCGGAAGGGAGAACTACCATAAATGGAAATTTGCAGTAGAACACGCAATGAAACTGCAAGGGTTCTGGAAAGCGGTTTTAGGCACGGAGGAGAATGATAATGTAAATGAAAAGGCCACTTCAAGACTAGTGCTGTACATTTCATCAAATCTGTATGTACACATACAAAATGTAACAACAGCAAAAGGTATCTGGGATAAGTTGGAATCCACATATGATGACTCTGGCTTAACCCGCCGGTGTGGATTACTTAGAAAACTAACAACAACACAATTATCAAATTGCAGTAATATAAGTGAGTATATGGACACCGTAATAGATACCGCCCAAAAGCTGAATCAAATTGGGTTCAAGGTAAACGACGAATGGGTTGGAAGTCTTCTGTTAAGTGGTCTGCCAGAACATTTTGCTCCCATGATAATGGCCATCGAGAGTAGTAATATTAAAGTTACTGCAGACACCATTAAAACAAAATTATTACAGGATTTTGATACATACAACAACTTTTCATCATCTACAACAGAATCAGCGTTTTATACCAAACAAAAAGGAAAAAAAATTGATGAAAAAGGTAAGAAGGTGGTTTGCTATAATTGCAAAAAGATGGGCCAAATCGCCAAATTCTGCAAGGCGCAGAAGAAAAATCAAGATGGCGGCAAATATGAAAAAATTTTAGCAACAAGTTTTGCAGCAAAATTCGACAGGGCTGACAACATATGGTTGATAGATTCTGGTTCTACTTCACACATGGTAAACTGCAAGGGTATATTTGTAAAATTTAAAGAATTTGCTAAAGAGGAGTATGTAACTGTAGCTAACAACAACAGTCTCAAAGTTATTGGTATTGGTGACATTCGTATAAAGCAAAAGTTGAATAATGAAATAGAATACATCACGATTAAAAACGTTTTGTTGGTGCCAGATATTTGTGCAAATTTGATTTCAGTAAGCCAACTCATAGAAAAAGATTTTGAGGTTAAATTTGTTGGTGGAAAATGTATTATACAGAAAGACAACATGATTTTTTCGGAGGCGTTTTTAGAAAAAGGCTTGTTCAAATTGAATATAATTTCGGAAAATTTTGCAGCCGTTAGTAAACAAATTTGGCATCAGCGATTGGGTCATGCCGCTGACATAAATATTAAAAAACTACACTCTGATGAATCCTACGGGATTAATTATACAAAAAGCTCTGACTCAAGTGTATGTACATCATGTTTACAAGGTAAACAAATGCAAAAATTTTTTAAATCATCAACAACAGCAACGAATGAAATTTTGCAACTGGTGCATACAGACGTTTGCGGGCCAATGGAACAAAAGTCGATGAGTGGTTTGGTATACTATGTGCTGTTTTTAGATGATTACTCAAATAAGGTATTTGTATATATGATGAAAAACAAATCGGAGGTTCCACAGATATTTAAGAAATTTAAAAATTTGGTGGAAAATCAAAGTGGCAAACGTATTAAAATACTTAGGTCTGACAACGGTTTAGAGTATTGCAACAATCAGCTTAAACAGATTTGTGATGACAGCGGCATACTGCATCAAACATCAGCGCCATATACTCCGCAACAAAACGGGAAAGCCGAAAGAATGAATCGGACGTTGGTCGAAAAGGCACGTTCTATGCTTTATGATGCAAATTTAAAGAAAATGTACTGGGCGGAAGCCATAAGCACCTCAGCATATTTGTTGAATCTTACACCAAGAGCATGTGGTAAAGCTCCAGAGGAAATTTGGTCTGGCAAGCGAACAAATTTAGAACATTTACGAGTATTTGGTTGTGCTGCTATGGTGATGATACCTAAAGAATTGAGAAGAAAGTGGGATCCAAAATCAAAAAAATGCATAATGATTGGTTATTGTACAAATTCGAAAGCTTACAGGCTGTATGATCCAGTACTACGAAAATTACACGTAAGTCGCAACGTAGTTTTTATTGAGAACGAAATGTATTTTCCAAAGCCAGGTATTGGTAATAAAAACAATACACAAATTTTACAACAAGGTCCGAATTTAGTGAGGATAATGGTTGATGAAAATTCAGACCTTGATGATCGTATTGAATCCGAATTTGAATCTGCTGAAAGCAGCGATGATGATGATATTAAGGAAGAAGAAGAACAACAAGATAATGATGAAAAGCAACAACAAACTGATAATGAACAGGAAGAACAACAACAAACTGATGAAGAAGAGCAACAACAAAATAATGATATAAATATAGAAGATACACCACGCCGTTCGTCAAGATTAAGAAAACCTACACCATTGGGTGATTATATTACGTACTTAACTTCTGGTAATAACGAAGATCCTGAAAATTATTCAGATGCAGTAAATAGTTCTGAAAAAAATATTGGTTGAAGGCAATACAAAGTGAACATGATTCGCTTTTAGAAAATCGTACATGGAGCATAGTTGATGATAAAGGTGATGTTAAAAAGTTATCAACAAAGTGGGTTTTCAAGAAGAAGAAAAATACAGATGGCGAAATAGAATTCAAGGCGAGACTGGTTGCGAGAGGTTGCGCGCAACGCAGCGGTGTTGACTATATGGAGACTTATTCACCAGTGATGAGGTACAATACCTTGCGATACTTATTGTCATTAGCTTTGGAATTCGATTTGAAAATAAATCACTTGGACGTGTGTACTGCCTTTCTTCAGGGTAATTTGGACGAAGATATCTACATGGAATCTCCTGAAGGAATCTCCGTTCCAAAAGGTAAAATTTTGAAATTGAATAAACCTCTTTATGGCTTGAAGCAAGCTTCAAGAATGTGGAACAAAAAGCTAAGTGAAAAGTTGAAAGACCTTGGTATGAGGCAGTTAAAAACCGACCAATGTGTCTACATAATGAACATGAATGATGACGATTTGATTATTTTGGCAGTATATGTAGACGATATGATCGTTTTATGGAAAAATTATAAAACAAAAAACTCTTTGATCAAAGGCCTTAAAGATGAGTTTAAGATGAAAGATCTTGGTCCAGCAAAATCTTTCCTTGGGATGAGGCTCAATTACAATTTTGGTAAAAACTTGACGATTGACCAATCAGCATACATAGATAAAATGTTACAACGTTTTGATATGGTTTCCTGTAATCCGGTTTCAACACCAATGGATCAGAACGTAAAATTTTATAAAAACAACAACAATGAAGATATAAACAACAAATTTGAAAATGATAAGTATCCATACCAGGAACTTATTGGCAGCCTACTCTTTGCAGCTCAAGTGACTAGGCCAGATATAAGCTTCGCTGTAAATCTACTTAGTCGCTTTAACAACAACTATGAAGCTATACACTGGAAGGCAGCAAAACGTGTTTTACGCTACTTAAAGGGTACAAAGAACTACAAATTAACATTTGATAAGAATGCTGATTTTGAAACTATATGCTTTTGTGACGCAGATTATGCAGCTGACCCAGAGGAGAGAAAATCTGTCAGCGGTTATGTTTTAATAAAAAAAGGTGGTGCAATAGCATGGGGTTCCAAAAAACAGCAAACTACAGCGCTATCTACTTGCGAAGCAGAGTACATGGCAATGGGCGTGGCAGTTCAGGAAATGCTTTGGTTGAGAGGACTTGAAGAGGAGTTAATGCAAAATCAACTTGGAGCAATCAAACTATTTTGCGATAACCAAAGTGCAATTTAACTTGCTTTAAATGAATCATACCACCCTAAAACCAAACATATTGATGTAAGACATCATTTTATACGGGACAACATTCTTTCTAACAAAATAGATTTGCAGAATACAAGCTCTAACAAGATGGTAGCAGATATTTTGACTAAACCCCTCGCTAATACTAAGCTTGGTCATTTTATGGACAACATGGGTTTAAAGAAGATGTAAATCAATTTTTAGTGAGGATGTTGAAAATGTAAAATTAATTTACAGTAGTAAGCAACACTTATATTTACCAACCTTATTATATTGGAGATCTGGTAACTCTAATTCTTGTAATAAAGTTTTTTTTTATTCTCTTTTGTAAATTACTTAAAACCGCATGTGTTTTTATTTCGTGAAGAAGATCAATTATAGCAGCAAAAAGGATAGTATTTCAACAAAAATAAATAAACGTTGAACTTACCAAAGCTACATAAGTTAGTGTTGTTAAATTAGCCATGCTGGAAAGGAAACCCATAAACTAAAAGGTGATTATGCTCAATTGCCATTAATACATTTTAAAAGAAACGACTAATTGTCTTTATTTGCTTATTTCTTTTACCCTCAACTCCACAATTATAATCCAATCTTCATTAAAGATCCTCTCTCAACTCCATTACCCGGCAATTCTGTGCTTTAAATTGAAGATTGGTTAGGAATTCTGTGTGACTTAAAGACACAGAACTACATATAGTATAAACTTGAAGTCGACTACACCAATAGAATATTAAATGATATTGAAAAAAGGAAATCATATTACAAAATCAATCAAAATGATCTAAAAAAGAGGTAACATATGGCTTTTGAATACTTAATGATGAAATGACCATTCCATATACTCATAATTATCAGGGAAAAATTTAAAGATAACAGTTTTTTTTCTCATTATTATCGATTTATATATATTTTTTTTTTCTCGTTTAATAACCATACATATCATACAATACCATACTATTTATATAGTTAAAACCACAAAAAATTCGCAAACTATACTTTTTTATATAAATCCTTAATCCTTTAATTAAATGTATTTATACCTTATACATGATACCTGATTCCATACATTTTCTATTAATATTAAGGTTATAGATTTGATTATCACCAGAGACTCTGGTCTGTTTTACTACAACAAAAAAAATATTTAAGGTAATAAACAGTGAGTAACAGAAAAACTACCTGTAAACGCTTTTAGAAAATGTTTATTAAGAGTTATCAATATAAATTATATTCTAACATAAGTAACATATCAATAGTAACTTAGACCATTGTTGTTGATAGGTTACTTATGTTAGAATATAATTTATATTGATAACTCTTAATAAACATTTTCTAAAAGCGTTTAAGGTATTTGTTACTCACTGTTTATTTCCTTTAATGTTTTTTTCTAGTTTGATACTCTATAATATAAGTTTAATGAAGAGTTTTTCTATGGTTTGATCATCTACAATAACAGTTTAGTTAAGAATTTAGTTCAATCTATTCTTATGATACAGTTCATCTATATATATAAAATTGTAACGTTACTGACTGACTGACTGACTGACTCACTGATTCATCATCGCACAGCCTAAACGCCTGAAGCTAAACACTTGAAATTTGGACCAGAGATTGGTCACACGCCAAATCGATCCACTAAGACGGGATTTTTGGAAATTCGAATGCTTAAGGGGTAAAAAAGGGTAAAAACGGGAAAATTCGGTAATCTTATATCTCCAAAACTAAAAGAGATACAAAAAAAATGTAATACTTATCGGTGTTCTTTAAAAAAATTAGCGGACATGTGTCTGGTACTTTTTGAAATTCGGCCCTTTTAGGGAGTAAACGGGTAAAACCTGAATTTTGGTACTTTTTTGACACCCCATCTATCTTTTGATCCATTAAACATAGAAACAAAGTTTATACCACATTCGATGATATATATTCTGTTTAATTAAAGTAAAATGATTGGTGAAAACAAAAAAAGTACAATAGTTTACAATAGTCTAATTAAAGCAGCAAAACGTTTTTTTTTGTGGTTAGTATTGAAGAAATATTGGATATATACCTTAAACGCTATACACTTCACCGGAAAGGCAATTCTAACTGTTTTTTTAAACAATGTATATGATTCAGTTTATTCAACATATCGTGTGAAGGTACAAAAGTGATATTTACATATATACAATTTATAACTCGTAATAACGTGTCAAGAAGTTTGTATTGCACTCTATTTTGAAGGCAAATTTTAGTGGAGTTAATTTGTAAAAAGAACTCTTTCAACACAGACATTAGCAGTTGGAATTATGTGCACATAAAGACAGTTAAAGCAAGTTCTTTAAAATGGTACCTACCGGACGTATCCTTATAGCTATAAACTTTTTTCAAAAACTGATTTAAATTAGATGGAATACCATCATTGAAATAGTCTTTCCAAATAACAAACGTTAAAGCAACTCGAACGGGATAAAGCTCTAATCACATTAAAATCGAGATAATTAACCAAACATTGAAGTGATTTATTAATCACTTCAGATAGACATGATTACAACTAAATCACTTCATAAATCACATAGAATTCTCTGAACATACCTCAAACTAAGTATAATGTAGAATCGGCCAACATGAACGTGTACCACCGGCTACGATTTCTGCTTAATGTTTTATTCTTTTTCCTTAAATATTTTATAAATTTTCACAATTTCATCATTAATATGTTTAAAAAATCTTTTGATAACTTTATTAAAGTACTTTTATCCATTTTTAATACTTTAAAGAAATATAAATTTGATTGTTGAGGTTTTTTCTTAATCATCAGTCATCTTAATCATCTCAAATGTAATAACATTTTGCTTAATCGCCTTATATTTTAAAAGCCGCCAAAAAAATCGCCATATCGCCGAATTGAAAATTAGCTCGCCAAGAAACTTGACAACCCTAATCGCATTATGAAAATGTGTAAAGCAATGTGGCAATGAGTAAATGAAATAAGTATATTTTTCTAGCATCACATATACACCACAATAGTATTGTTGTTTCTTTTCAACCAGTTGCTCGGTAAGCAAGTGACCGACTGACAAAAAAGACCCAAGTGAGCGATTGAACGGAATTGAACGATGAAACTGAACGGCCGTTCATCGTTCATCTGACTGATCCGTTCAATTGAACTAGTTCGTTCATGACCGACACAACTCTAAAAAATAGTATATAGATTAGAAAAAAAAGGGAGTTATATACATACAGCCTGAAACAGAAAAAAAAAATAATTCATTTAAATTAAAACAATAGTATTTAAGTAGTTTTTTTTAAGGTAATTCTAAGAAGTGATAGTGTAAAAAAACTGTGTCCTTTGAGAATGTGGTGTGATGTTTTGATGTTCAGTGTTTAGTCAGATAAGAAAAAATATTTTTTTGAACCCGTAGGTCCTAGTAAAAACCTAGAAAAAAAAGAACTATTAAATAATCAAAAAAATAATATATCTCAGAAAAAAAATGAAACAACCAAAAAAAAAAAATAGAACTAAAAAAAAAAGAGAACAAATTAGGTACTCAAAGTAGGCGGTATAATTAAGAATAAATAGTAAGTGAAGACAAGAGTGCTTTTAGAAATACGTTATTAGGGAGCTCCTTCAGACGTAGAAAGTTTAGGAAAAAGCGAACATCCGGTGGTGCGGATATAAAAAAAAAAATTTGAGTGCTTGGAGAAAAAAAATACAAATAGAGGAAAAAAATTTTTTTGTGAGATATAAATAATCCAAAAAAAAAAAATATATATAAAAAAATAAAAAAGAAAAGAGTAACGGCCAATATAGGTAGATAAGAATATAGTTTAGTTTTAATAGAATAAGAACATTCAAAAACATAGAAAAATTAAGTTTTAAGTCTTATGTTTTTAGATTAAGGTATATGTTAAAAAATCTATATATATAAAAATGAAAAATGTTTGTATGTTTGTTTGTTTGTGTGTTTGTTTGTTTGTTTGTTGGCTTATAGACTCCTAAACTACTGAACCGATTTTCCTGAAATTTTTACAGATACATCACGTGAGCCCTAAAAATAAAATAGGCTACTTATTTTTTCGATAGGGGCAGGGGAATTGGTATCCCCCATAGGATGCCAATATTAATTATCGCATATATTAAGATCCGCTGCACGCATTATGCAGAACTTTTGGTAGTAAGATCTTCTGAGCCCCAAAATTAAAATAAAATAGCAGCGGGGGAAGTGGAATCCCCCATAGGACGCCAATGTTTAACATCGCATATCTAAAGAACTGTAATAGTGAGAATGTTCAAACTTTCTAGAAGTCACTCTTATGGTATACAACACTTTTGAAAATAGCAATAAAGCGGGTAGGCGCAGGGGGGGAAATACCTCCCATAGGATGCATATATTAAATATCGCTCAACTGAAGAATTATTAAAGGGAGAGTCTTCAAAAGTGGTTAAAGCTATAATTATAGTAAACTATAAATTTCAATATACAAATGGGCGGGGTAGACGGGGGAGGAGCAGTACCCCTCATAGATAGAAATATAATTAAGAGCCGCTGCACGCATTTTGTTGAACTTTTGGTAGTAGGATCTTCAGAGCCCCAAAATTGAAATAAAATAGCACCGGGGGAAGTGGTACCCACCATAGGACGCCAATGGTTAATATCGCATATCTTAAGAACTTTTATAGTGAGAATGTTCAAACTTTGCAGAAGTCTCTCTTATGGTATACAACACTTTTGAAAATAAAAATAAAGCGGGAAGGCGCAGGGGGGAAATACCTTCCATAGGATGCATAAATTAAATATCGCTCAACAGAAGAACTATTAAAGGGAGAGTCTTCAAACATGGTTACAGCTACTACTATGGTAAACTATAAATTTCAATATAAAAATGGGCGGGGTAGACAGAGGAGGAGCAGTACCCCTCATAGATAGCAATATTAATAAGAGCCGCTGCAAGCAATTTGTTGAACTTTTGGTAGTAGGATGTTCTGAGCCCCAAAATTTAAACACAATAGCAGCGGGGGAAGTGTTACCCCCCATAGGACGCCAATGTTTAATATCGGATATCTTAAAAACTATTAAAGTTAGAATGTTCAAACTTTGTAGAAGTCACACTTATGGTATACTCCACTTTTGAAAATAAAAATAAAGCGGGAAGGTGCAGGGGGGAAATACCGTCCATAGGATGCATATATTAAATATCTCTCAACTCAAGAACTATTAAAGGGAGAGTCTTCAAACGTGGTTAAAGCTACTATTATGGCAAACTTTAAATTTCAATATAGAAATAGACAGAGGAGGAGCAGTACCCCTCATAGATAGAAATATAATTTAGAGCCGCTGCACTCTTTTTATTAAACTTTTTGTAGTATGATCTTCTGAACCCCAAAATTGAAATAAAATAGCAGCGGGGAAATGTTACCCCCCATAGGACGCCAATGTTTAATATCACATATCTTAAGAACTGTTATAGTAAGAATGTTCAAACTTAGTAGAAGTCACTCCTATGGTATACTACACTTTTGAAAATAAAAATAAAGCGGGAAGGCGCAGGGGGGAAAACCTTCCATAGGATGCATATATTAAATATCTCTCAACTGAAGAAGTGGTTTAAGCAGTGTAGCGAAGCGCACCGGGTTAAGCTAGTATATATATAAAATTGAAACGTTACTGAATGACTGACTCACTAATTCATCATCGCACAGCCTAAACTCCTCTAGCTAAAAACTTGACATTTGGAGCAGAGATAGGTGACTCCCCAAATCGATCCACTTAGACGGGATTTTTGGAAATTCGAATGTTTAGGGGGTAAAAACGTAATACTTATCGTTGTTCTTTAGAAAAATAAGCGGACAGGTGTCTGGTACTTTTTTAAAATTTGTTCCTATTAGGAAGCAAACGGGTAAAACCTTAAGTTTGGTACTTTTTTGGCACCCCATCTTTCTTTTAAACCAATCAACATAGGAACAAACTTATCAAAAAAATACGAATATGAGTTTGGTACTTATTCGAATTTCGAACATTTAAAGGGTAAAAATCGTAACTATTTTTGGTACTTTTTTTATACAAAACATTTTTCTCCATTCATTGACATATTCGTACTTAATTATGAGCTCTTACTAAAATACTGAAATTTTTGATAACTTAATGGGGGAAAAAAATAGTACCAAAAAGGGGAGATACGGGAAATTTATGTTTTTCTTTAGCTTTTTGTTTCTGCAACTGGTATTTTTTTATTGTCGTTAATATTGGACCTTAAAACATAAGATTCAACATGCAATGCACTGAGTGGATAAGAATTTATAAGAGGGAACTTTTTGGTACTTTTTTATTCTTTGATTGGTACATTTTTAATTTCCGTTAATACTGGACCTAAAAACATAAAATTAAACATGCAAGGTCCTGAGTGGATAAGAACCTGAAAGAGGGCTTTTTTAATTTCCGTTAATATTGGACCAAGAAACATAAAATTCAACATGTAAGGCCATGTGGTCCTTTTTTTCAAAATATTTGTCTCCATTCATTGGCATATTCGTACTTAATTATGGGCTCCCACAACACTGAAATGTTTCATACATAAATGGGGTGAAACAAGTATCAAAACGGATAATATGGAAAATTAACTTACTTTCATTTGCTTTTGTGTTATACGAGTGGTACTTTTTGAATTTTCTATAATATTGAACTTAGAAACACAAAATAATAGGTGCAAAGTCCTGTGTAAATATCAACCTATGAGATAAAAATGTTGGAACTTTTTTGCTAAAACATAGATACATATTCTTTGGCATATAAATATGTTCATGAAAGAAAAAGCCCGATTAAAAAGTAGCGGGTTTAATGCTTGAATTTAAACAAGTTTAAGCCTAGAAAAGTAAACTTTGGCATAAAAATATGTCCACGAATAAAAGGAGACGCTAACGAAGTAGCGGGTTAAATGCTAGTATAGTA
The DNA here is from genome assembly GCA_963931875.1 of Pollenia griseotomentosa. Classification (NCBI taxonomy): domain Eukaryota; kingdom Metazoa; phylum Arthropoda; class Insecta; order Diptera; family Polleniidae; genus Pollenia; species Pollenia griseotomentosa. The sequence continues at coordinate 106,052,759 of OZ007564.1, read as the reverse complement.
TATATATGTACCGTATAAATGCTGATACAATAAAATATTTTTTTTTAAGAACCATATTATATGGTTTATTTAATTTTTTTGGTTACACTTAGTAAAAATAATATATAGTATAAACTTGAAGTCGACTATACCAATAGAATATTAAATAATAAAAAGGAAATCATATTACAAAATCAATCAACATGATCTAAAAAAGAGGATTACATAGGGGTTTTGAATATTTTATATGGAAATCTCTATTAAATCTGCTTTTAATTATCTGTTAAGAATTTGAAGATAATATATTTTCTATCATTATTATAACTTTATATTTTTTCTAGTTTAATAAACATACATCATCATGCCATACCATAACGATAGAATATTACTTAATTTAAATAGTTAAGTCCGCAAAAGAAAATCACAAACTATATTTATTTATATAAAACCCCTACTCAATTTACCATATCTTTAACTTTATACATACTAATACCATGAAATGTATAGTTTAATAACCATATTATATAGTTTGTTCAATGTTTTCGAATACCTTTTATAATTCTTATGATTTGTTTTCCTATTATTTCCCTTCCCTTCTATAATTAATATTTATTCATTTATACTAACTAATTTATACTAACTTTCTAATATTTAGTCTTTGTCTTATAATCTTACAGCCGTATTCATAAAATCTTATTGATGATTTATTGACCGTTTTTAAGCAAAAATTGCTAAAGTTGTATTCATAAACGAAAAATAGTCTATTGAACCTTTAATAAACCATTCATAAAGTAAGAAAATTTATTGTTGGATTTGCCCTTCTTTAAACCAAAAATAAAATGACATTTTAAAAGGTCTTTGCATTTAATGATATTATTTTTGTGAAAAATGTTGAAAAATAATGACAAAAATGTTTTATTTATTACAACGGACATGTTAAATACATTTTAGTATTTTTTTTTTTATTTTAGACAGCCAATTTAAAGTTGCATATATTAATAATTACAAAAAAAAATTAATTTAAATGAATATGTTCAGGAGCAAATGCAGATATTCTCTTTAATTATTTATTAAATTATTGCAACTAGTTGTTTTTTTTTTGTTTAAAACAACAAATTATTGTTCAAAAATATTAAAAAAAAAATAAAATAAACAAATCATAATAATAGTGATGTTAATGAAAAGTAAATAAACTTTTTATTCGATTCGAAAAACAGATTACAATGAAGTAAGGTGTTGTGATGAATTTGACAGATATGGCATCTAGGATCTCAATTCAATTCAGGTTTGCGGGTCGTGTAGGGTTGAATATGTTGACAGCAATCAAATCTGTTGATGAGAAACTTAGAAATGTTTTGTGGGATGCCATACGTGTAAGTTGGAATTCAGTGTAAAATTAGTTGGGAAAATTTTTAAAAATGATAAGTATATTTTAAAATAAAATCACAATTTTTGTAATGGGTCTGGTAACGATCCCATTTTTCGTCTGGATGTCGATAACTCGACAGTTCTGGTCCGTTCCAGTATACGTTTTTGTAATTCGACCCATTTGCCATTCGTTGGGTGGCAAGTTGTTCTTTTTGATAACGACTAAATCGTTGACTTTAACGTTATCCCTCTGAGACTTCCACTTGTACCTGCGATGAAGTTCGGCCAGGTATTCGGATTTCCATCTTTTGCAAAATGAGTGGTAGATGACTTTTAGGCGTTTCCAGCGGTTGATGAGGGTCAGGTTTTCGCTGCTTACATCAGATTCGGGTGGGGTCAATAATGGAGTTCCAATAAGGAAGTGTCCAGGGGTCAATGGGTTAAGGTCATTTGGGTCATCGGTAGCAGGACTTAAGGGTCTAGAGTTTAAACACGATTCTATGCAGGTGAGAATTTTTGACAACTCTTCAAAAGTGAATTTCACATCTGTTATCATTTTCTTTAGATGGGTTTTAAATGACCTTACACCGGCCTCCCAGAGTCCGCCCATATGTGGGGCACCAGGGGGTATAAATTTCCAAATGATATTTTGGTGGCTATAGTTGTGTGCAACTTGGGCTTGAAGTGTTTTCATAAATTCTAGACGATCCTTTTTGATGAGTTCTGCTGCTCCGACAAAGTTCGTGCCGTTGCACATAGGGGTTTTTTGCCAATCTAGCCGGACATTACTTTTTGTTTCAGCTTATATTGCTTCTTAAAAGTTATTGAGTGCCCCTAGATCGATGAAACTTGGCAGAAATATGTGTTATTGTCATAGGCAGGTAAACCTCAAAAATAAATAAAATCAGACCAAGGAGGAAAAAGTTCCCCCTAGAAGAACTAATCCAACCTCTGAAAAATTCAATTTTTTTTAAGTTTTCCCATACTCTTGCTTGTGCAAATGCAACTTTTAACTCCGGCGAAAGTTAAAAAACCTAAAATTGGACCCAGGAGATTGTAAAATTACACTTTCCGCCCCCGCCCCCTTTTGTGGGCGGTTACATAAAATAATATTTAAAAAAAATTAAATATTAAAAGAAATAGATTTCTAACGCCTTAATACTATAAAAATTAAATTTTTTTAACTTTTATGGGCATCCCTCCAAGCCCACCACCCGGAACCAACATGTCAAAAAAAAAATTTTTTTTTTTTTTTTTTTTGCTAATTTCCAAAAAATATTCATTTTTAAGATTTGATGTGACTTTTATGTATTTCATAGTATGTAATTTATCAGAAACTAATTAAATTATTCGTAATTATAACTTATCTATAATAGTAACAACAAAATTTGTTTAAAATAATAACAACTAATTTATTTAAAATAACTTCTCTTTTGCACTAAGATGATGATGAGTGCCATGGTTCTTCTTCGTCTGTTTCTTCAAAATCCTCTTCCGAATCTGAATTCTCTTCGGAGCCAAGTACAGGTGGGAGCATAAAAGAAATTGCTTCTTTCGTAAAGGACAATGACTTTTTTTGAGTTGGTCTTATGCTAGTAATCAGTGGGTCAGAACTGAGCAACAGTCTATTTATAATATCTTAGTTACACTGAACCCTCGAAAACTTTCTAGCAAAATTCTGCCTGTAAAGCCGAAAATGTTTATTTCGTGCCTCAGACGCTTCTTCTGATAATAGCCCGATAGGCAACAATCCCTCGCTCATTACAGTTGCGCCATGTATTAAAATCTTGTGCATTGTAGGTGTCATAAGATGCCAGGGATATAGAGTAACTTAAAGTTTTGCAGTGTCTAAGCAATAATTGGCAAGCTCGTGCAAATGGATTTTGTGACCACTTGTAATTACTTCAATAATAACTTTGATTCAGTAGATTAAATCAAATGCAATTCCAGTTATTTCTGCAGCTAATTCAGGATTGGAAAAAAATCTTCTGCTGGTGTTACCATCGTTTGCTGTTTCCAAGTCCAGTCTTCGGTACATCCACTATTAGCCCTAATTAACTTCTTAATTTTTCTTGGATAGTTTTTTTTTCCTCTCTTTAACAATAGTTTTATCCTCATCCGATCTTAATTGCCACTTTTTCACTGTGATTTTATACGACAGGTGTAATATGCTCTCAAATAGACGAAGTCTGGCGTGCTCCATAAAATAACGTCATTTAGCTGCTGCACAGGTGGTTAAAAACTTTTACTTACTGTTTCGCACATTCCTTTTTTTACACAGGTAATATTAGTCTTAGATGTAATAATTTAAATAAAAAAATCTACGCACAACCCAAACATTTTATGACTGACGAAAGGGTTTCTATCATATGTACCTATGCAAGATGAGCAAAAACAGAAAAAAGGTGAAATTTTCAAAAAATCATAAAAAAAATGGCGCAACAACGCGCAACGTTTTTTTTTTAATTTAAAAGTAGAGATTTCAAATTTTATCGTGATGTATAACATTTTTAAGAACTCAACGGGCTTCACCTTCAAAAACCTTTTAAATTTTTTTTTTTACAAAAAAGTGAACAAAAAAATCGTTTTTTTTAATTTCGAACTAATTTTTTTATCATAAAAACTTCAAATAAAATTTTTCTAAAAATTTTCATAATTAGCTGTTTATAAAGGGTGGTTAAATTGTAAGGGCCGATGTTGAATGTGAACCACACCTAAACGCCAAGTTTTTTTCCGAATTTTATTTGACATTTCTCTATTTCAGACTTACTCAATTTGAACCATGGAGAGATACACAATCCAACAACGTGTTAAAGTTATCCAGACTTATTATGAAAATGGATGATAAATTTCGAAGAAAATCATCTTCAGTGATGAGGCACATTTTCACCTCAGTGGATTTGTCGATAAGCAGAATTTCCGCATTTGGGCGAATAATAATCCAAGAGTGATTGTCAAAAAACCAATGCACCCACAAAGAGTGACTGTTTGGTGCGGTTTATGGGCTGGCGGCATCATCGGGCCGTATTTTTTCCAAAATGAGGCCGGTCAGGCAGTTACTGTGAATGGTGTTCGCTATCGTGAGATGATAACGAACTTTTTATGGCCCGAATTGGAAGATATGGATGTGGACGATATGTGGTTTCAGCAGGACGGTGCCACTTGCCACACAGCTAACGAAACAATGACTCTTTTGCGCAACAAATTCAATGGCCGTGTTATCTCACGTAATGGCGATGTCAATTGGCCGCCAAGATCATGTGATTTGACACCGTTGGACTTTTTTCTTTGGGGTTATTTGAAAGAAAAGGTGTACGTCGATAAGTCAGCAACAATTCAAGAGCTTAAGGATGAGATAATTCGGCACTTTAACGGCATAGAACCTCCATTATGCCTCAGGGTCATCGAAAATTTGGACCATCGGATGGAGGTGTGCCGCCGTGGTCGCGGCGCCCATTTGGCCGATATTTTGTTCCATACATAATTGAGTAATACCAATATATCATAATAAAATAAAATTACAATAATTTCCTAAATAGTTTGTGTTTTATTCAAAATCAACATCGGCCCTTGAAATTTAACCACCCTTTATAGTCTTTCACAGAAAAAAAAATCAATATAAAATCTTTATTCGTTTATCTACAAAAAAATATATTGTAAACCTCCCAAAACCGTAAAAAGTCAATGAACACGCATGCAATTTAATCAACTTTCCTGGTTTTAACAGTGTCCCAAAACCACAAATCTCAAGCAAAAGACTTGAAAATTCACTATACGATGCAGAACTTTGTTGTCTGTCGAGCTGCGTACTTAAATTTTTCCATTTCTTAAATTTAATTTTTTGCTTAATGTCCGGCTAGATTGGCAAAAAACCCCTATGTGCGTTGTCCGAATATATGATTGCGGGACATCCACGTCTTCCAATAAAGCGGGAGAAAGCGGCTAAAAATGCTTGATTCGATAAATCACTAGCTGGTTCTAAATGTACAGCTTTGGTGGCAAAACATACAAAAATGCAGACATACCCTTTTGTGATGAGGCAGGCTCGACCAGTAAAGTTTCGAATGGTAAAGGGTCCAGCGTAATCGACTCCAGTTGTGGTGAAAGGGCGAGAAAGTATTGTGCGCTCTGGTGGTAAGGAAGCCATTATTTGACTCAGTGTGTGTTTTTTGTACAAAACACAAGTTTTACAATTATTAATCACTATTTTTACTAAGGGCCTCAAACGAAAAATCCAAAATTCGGTTCTTATTACTCGGGTCATGAGCTGATTTCCTCCATGCAAAGTAATTTTGTGCACAAATTTTGTTATCATTTTGGCCAATTTTGATTCGTATGGCAACAGAATTGGACAGCGTTCATTGTACGTTAATGCTGGGGACTGCGCTAAACGCCCATTGGCCCTTATAATCCCATTGCGATCGAGAAATGGCGTAAGGGTTAAGAGTTTACTTCGAGAGGAAATTGGACGCTTGTGAATTAAAGCAGTATATTTGTCAGGAAATAAAGTTGTTTGTGCCCAAATTATGATGCGATTTTTTGCAGATTGTATTTCTTCTGGTGTTGGCTCTAAGGATGAGATTTGACTTCTTGGTATGGGTCTTCCGAAACGTAAAATGTAGGCTATGACTCGATAGGCACGGGGTAGAGAGGAAAATCTGCTTAACGGGTCTTCTGTATTTGTGACTGTTAGAATTTTGATTGTCTTGGCTTCTGTATTGGTATCCTGAGGAGGGCGTGGAGGTGGCCATTGCTGTTTTGGCAATTTTAACCACGAAGGTCCACTCCACCATAAACTATGTGATTCTAACTCACTTGGTGAACAACCTCTGCTTGCTAGGTCAGCGGGATTAATTTTTGAGTCAACATGATGCCAGTTTTGAGTCCCTACTTTTTGTATTATTTCCGGCACTCGATTTCCAACAAACGTGTTCCAGGTACATGGAGGTTTCTTAAACGATTGTCGAGTCAGTCCAATAGTGGGTTACTTAATTTTGAAATTCACAGGTTTTTAATAGACTTGATGCCAAATTAGCTAGCAATACAGCTCCACAAAGTTCATCTTTATACTCTCCACCTAGATTTTCAATATCAGAAAGCCAATATTGTGAATATTATAAATCCCTAGGACCCTGTTTCCTGGCCGCTGGCGATTATAACGCTAAACATACCTTCTGGGGGTCACGACTTATAACACCAAAGGGTCGTGTTTTGTTTAATACAATCTCTAAAATGAATTTAAATGTTGTCGCGAGCGGACAACCAACATATTGGCCTGCTGATCCACAAAAAATTCCAGATGTCATCGATTTCGGCGTGGTTAAAAACATCCCCACAGAAACGATTCACGTTGAAGCCTCATTAGAATATTCCTCTGATCACACACCTACAATTGTTACTATAACAAACACCAATAGAATTGTATCTCCCTCTAGTTACATAGCGACGTCAGCTACACAAATAAATTGGCTAAAATATAAAAAATATCTCAGTACTCATTGCACAGAAAATATTCTGCTTAGCACACCGGAGAATGTGGATCTTTCTATTGCCAATTTTGACAGTTATCTTAAACTAGCGGTTCAACATTCCTGCAAAACCCTCAAAAAAACTTATAATAATAATATATATTCTACAGATGTCGAGCGCCTCTTGAATGAAAAAAGGAGAGTGAGAAGAGAGTGGCAATTGCACAGATCCCCCCAACTTAAGAACTTATTAAAAGAGTGCACAAAAAAACTAAGAAAATTACTGCAGTCTCGAAAAACGGCTTCCGTGGAAAAATATCTTAAGGACCTGGATGCAACACCACAATCAGACTACTCATTATGGCGTGCAGCCAGAAATCTAAAAAGGCCAGTTATCATGAAACCACCATTAAGAAACCTGAATGGAAGTTGGGCAAGAAATGATAATGAGAAAGGAAACCTGTTTGTAAATCATTTGAAAAACGTATTTACCCCAAATATATCTGACGACATAGCGGACGAGTTACCACCTGTTGCTGCTAGAGCAGCTGTTCCCCTAAGATTTGAGATGAGAGAAATCGAAAAGGCTATTTGTAACTTAAACCCCAAGAAAACACCTGGTTTTGATAAGATAAGCAACAAAATGCTTTTGGAGCTACCTCGCATAGCAAAGAAAATTATTCTTTATATTTTTAATGCTATTTTACGCCTTGAATACTACCCTCAAGAATGGAAGGTCTCCTTAGTAAAGATGATACCAAAGCCAGGAAAAGATCACACAAAAGTTGAGTCATATAGGCCTATTAGCTTATTGTCTAATATATCAAAGCTATTTGAGAAGCTCTTGGCGTCAAAATTAACCCCAATTCTAAATGATAATGGGTGTATACCTAACCATCAATTCGGCTTCAGAAGAGAACATAGCACAATTGAACAAACCCATCGAATAGTAAACGCCATAAGAAAAGCCTTTGAAGAAAGAAAATATTGCTCCGCTCTCTTCATCGATGTTTCTCAAGCTTTTGATAAAGTCTGGCATGTAGGCTTGTTACATAAATTGAAGCTAAACCTACCGGTCAACACACACAAGCTGCTAGAAAGCTACTTGGTCGGTCGAAAATTTATTATTAAAGAAGGTGATTTTTTAAGTTCTCCTCAGCCAATTGAAGCTGGAGTGCCTCAGGGAAGCATCCTGGGCCCACTTTTTTACCTTATATATACCTCGGACATGCCAACAAATAATTACACCCTAACCTCAACTTTTGCTGATGATACAGATTTTCTAAGCGTACACGAGAACAGTCGTGAAGCATCTCGATATCTGCAGGATCATACATTTCAACTAGAACTGTGGTTAAAGCAATGGAGAATAAAGGTCAATGAGCAAAAATGCGTACATATAACATTCACCTTGCGTCGGGAAACTTGCCCCCCTATTAAAATCAATAATCAACTAGTGCCTCAACAATCGCATGTCAAATATCTCGGTATTCATCTAGATCGTCGTTTAACATGGAAATGCCATATAGAAGCAAAATTAACCCAAATGAAACTAACAGCAATTCAAATTAACTGGCTTATTGGAAGAAATTCTGTTCTTAGTCTCGATTGCAAACTACTACTTTACAACTCTATTTTAAAGCCAATCTGGTGCTACGGTATTCAACTATGGGGCACTGCCTCGGCTTCAAATATCGAAAAAATTCAAAGGCGCCAAAATAAACTTCTTCGAATAATCACAGCTGCCCCTTGGTATGTTAAAAACTCAAATATCCACAAGGATCTCAATGTGCCACTGGTAAGGACTATTATTACGAAGTATGCGGTAAAATATTTAAAAAGGCTAGAGTTGCACCCTAATCCACTAGCTCGAAATATTTTAAATGATAGTGGCCACACTCGCTTAAGAAGAAGAGACACTGCAGCACTTACCAATTAAGATGAGCGATAAACACCTACATATGTGAACAGAACCCGTGATGAAGAAAATTTTTGTCTGGCACTGGCAGGACATAAAATAAATTATTAGGATAAGATTCGATTAATTATTGTTAGTTCATATTTAATATATGAAGATTCAATAAATAAATAATGAAAACAAAAAAAAAAAAAAAAAAAAAACAAAGTTCTAGGCGTGGCAGCGATAAGCTTTTGAGGGGAGCTACTCGAGTCTTGGATACCAATACAGAAGCCAAGACAATCAAAGATGTTTCTTCATTTGGTATACGAATGTATAATGAAGCAGCATAAGCTTTTTCTGAAGCGTCGCTGAATCCATGTATTTCGATGTGACTTAAGGGTGTGTATTTAATCCAGCGGGGTATTTTTATAGTTTTAATATTGGTTTACGAATTTTTCTCATTTATGTTGAGAAATTGGTTTGAAAATGTCATCCAAGTCTGTTTTATCCAGCTATATTTGTTGCATTATTACTTTAGCGTCTTTTATTATTGGAGCTATCCATCCACATGGGTTAAAAAATTTGGCAATTGTAGACAAAACTTCCCGCTTTGTATAAGCCTCTTTAACTTTTATATCTGGGGCTGTGAATGTAAAGGAGTCCGATGAAATGTTCCATTTTATCCCTGGAGTCTTGGTCCCGTCATTGTCAGACAGATTTAACCAGTCGAGTGGTAGTAGAGTCTCACTAGGTAAATCCTGAATGACTTGTGGCTCATTAGAGTTCCATTTCAATAGATCAAAGCCGGCTGATTTTAAGTATGACCTCCTGCTAAGACGTCATCCACATACATATTTTGTTTAAGAATCTTGGCCGCTAATTGATGATTCAATTGTACATCTTCAGCTAACTGAAGAAGCGTTCTGATGGCTAAATATGGGGCGCAATTAATTCCAAATGTGACTGTGAGAAGCTCGTAATCTTCTATGGGGTCATTTTTGGATTTTCTGAATAAGATTCTTTGAAACTTGGTTTGAGTTGGGTCGACTAGTATTTGACGATACATTTTTGTAATGTCGGCGTTAAATACAAAGCGGAAAAATCGCCATTTTGCTATCAGAAGAACAAGATCTTGCTGAAGAATGGGTCCGGGATATAAAATGTCATTAATACTATTCTTATTTGACGTTGGGCTAGAGGCATTAAAAACCACTCTAAGTTTAGTGGTCAATCGGTCTGGTTTTATTATTGCGTGATGCGGCAGATAATAGTTTGGAGCTTTGTTTATATTCGAGGGTTCGATTTTTCTCATGTGTCCTAACTCAAGTTATTCTAAAATAACGTTGTCATATAATTGCTTTATTTCGGGGTTTTGGCTGAGCGTGCGTTCCATTCTTAGGTACGTTCCATTCTTAGGTACTGGGGCCCAAACTTCTAACTTAAACGATGTGTCCACCCGTGAGCAAAGGTTAAGCAAACATGCTTTAGTTGAGGTTTCAGAAACTGTTTGACTCAAACCAGAAACGTGAACTATGTTTCTTTTAGTGGGTAATTTTAATCGGTTTTTAAGTTTGTCCGATACAAAGGTTGATTGTGATTCAGGGTCGATGATGGCTCTAGCCTGGTATCTTTGACCTCTAGTTTCTGTTTCGACAATAGCAGTGAAAAGCAAGGTTTCGCGGTCTGTTTGATTTTTCGATGTTTGTATGTTTTCGAGCAGGGTCGGGGAAGTAAAGTTAGGAATACTTTAAGTGGACTGTATGTATTGGGCTTGAGCTGCGGCACTTGTGCTTGGTTGCCCGTCAGCGTTAATTTGTGGCAAGTTTGAAGGCTGGGTCACCGTTGCCTTGTGCAACAAAGTGTTGTGTTTTTGCTTACACAGCCTACAACTGAATTTACTTGGGCACTCCCTGACACTATGATTGATCGACAGACAGTTGTAACAAGAATTTGTGACTCTTACGATATGAATTCGATCACTAAAATTTTTTTCTAAAAGTGTGCGGCATGATCGTAGGGTGTGTGACTCGCTACAATGTTGGCACGTTATGGCGTTATTATTAGAACTTCTGACGGGTTTATTTTTGTTCGGATTGTGACTCTCAGATTTCGCAATATTCGTTAATGTTTCGTTTATTTTGGGTATTTTTTGCGACTTCAGACTTGGGAGGTATGGGTTTGTCCTTTGATGATTTTATATTGCCTACTGATTCTAGGGTCTTAAATTTGTGGGTCAAAAACTTGTCGAATTCTTGCCATTTGGGTACTTCGGCACAATCTTCACGAGAATTTTCAAATTCTTGAACAAGAGCCCTGGGAAGTTTTTGAGAGCATATATAAGTCTCTCCTACTCATCTAAGAACTTCTCAACTTATTAGCACTCCAGCACCTAAACGAGGGCGGGCTGATTTACAAAAATCTATATACGATAACGCCTGTAAAACACCTCGTATATCTAACATTGACTCTCCGTTTCGCCTCCTTCAAATCTTGGACACTCGCTTTGAAAAACAGACAGATGCTTTAACAGAGCTTTTTAAGACGCTTATAGCTGAAAGCGAAAACCGCATTTTAAATAAAATTGAAGCTATTGAAAATAATATGAAGGAACTGAGGAGAGACCTGATCGAAGTTACAACCAGGGTATCAAAACTTGAAACGGTATCAAACGAAATATCAATGCTAAAATCAGATATTAAGGAGCTCAAACTACAAAATCTTCGCCAAGAAAATTCGCAGGTAGCATGTGATTTACGTATAAATGGAATCCCGTTTTTTGATAACGAAAACCTAGGAAAGATCTTTGATGATATCTGTTTTACGCTAAACATAAATACACCGTCTGTTAAAGCTATATATCGCCTGTAAAACAGAAACAATAAAAATAAAAACTTTTCTCCTGATGCAGTGATTATCGTAAAATTAATGTCACCTTATGATAAAAATTTTATACTAAAATCTATTGCAAGCTTCAGGAAAACTAATCGTTGCTCTTTAATGCTTCGTCATATTGGTTATCAATCGGGAAACACGAAGCGGTTTAATTCTAACAATCCCATTTACATTAACTAGAATTTAACGTCAAATAATTATAATATTTTTATATCTGCACTACGCCTTAAGAAGAACAAAAACCTACAATCAGTATTCACAATGCGTGGAATAGTGTATGTAAAAAATGAAAGTACAGAACAGCCGGTGCGCATAGACTTCATCGAGCAATTGGATGAATTTTTTCTTCCGTCTAATAATTAACTACTCATTATTGTATTTTTTTACTTATATATTATTTATGCTTAATATTTTCTTGTTATTTACCTTATTTACTTTAATACTCCTATTATATTATTTGCATGTTTTACGCTTATTAAATTATGATCTTAGCTATGAAACAATTTTAAACAAAATGGATGCCATCACCAAAATGCGCCTAACTTTACCCTTTACCATTGTTGTTTGTTATTTAATAAAACCTCGTTGTGATAACGATGAACATTCAGGATAATACGACCTTTGGTTCCAACGAAGGCTCAATGTATATGCTGCGTATCTTGACTAAGTTGAAGAAGGGTATAAACATTTGTCATATCAATGCACAGAGCTTGAATAATAAAGCAGACGAATTTAGACTCATGTTTGAGAATTCTTCAGTGGACATCATATGTGTTTCTGAAACTTGGCTTAATCCCTCAACAGCGGTAACTTTAATAAATCTTAATGGTTATAAAATTTTTAGAGCTGATCGAAAGACTCGTGGTGGCGGTGTAGCAATTATTATAAAAAATAATATAAAATGTAATTTCATGTCCTCAAACCTTTCAAACACCAATGTAAAAACAAAAATTGAATACCTGTTCGTTGAAATTGTATCCTCTAGCAGAAAATTGCTTGTTGGTTGTATGTATCGGCCTAATCGAAATATTTCCACTGACACCTTTTTCAATTATCTCGAACAACTTTCGTTATTATACGCGGACTGTGTCATTGCTGGAGATTTTAACTCAAATTTATTAACTGAAACTACACTCTCAGATAACCTATTCTCAATTGGCATTGAACCTATCAACCGCTATACACCAACCCATTATACTACTACATGCAACACTCTTCTAGATCTATTTCTAGTTTGTAACATCTCAAAAGTTCAAATTTATGAGCAATTTTCCGTCCCTCGTTTTTCCAAACATGACCTAATTTTCACTTCATATGATTTTGATTTAAAACGTTGTGACCAAACCTTTTCATATCGTGACTTCAGAAACATTAACTTTGAAATGCTAGATGAGCATGTCTCAGCCATAAATTGGGATAATATATTTTATATGATATCTCCAAATCAGCAAACCACTTTTCTTGAGAATAACATTTCTGATCTATATGAACGCTTTGTTCCAATCAAAACTAAAATTGTCAAAGATAATACTAGGCCCTGGTTCAATCTAGTCATAAAAAATTTAATTAAGAAAAGAGATGTTGCGCATACTCGCTGGAAGCGTTTCAAAATCCCTATTTTATACGATGAATTTCGTAGAATTAGAATGGAAGTTAATCGGGAAATAAAAAAAACAAAAACGACTTTCTATGCTGAACGATTTAAAAGTGCTATTGACAGTAAAACAATGTGGCGAACTATACACGATATAAGAATCGGTAATCATACCAAAAATATTGACAGCAATTTATCAGCGGACGACCACAACGTTATTTTTTTGTCAACACCCTCATCAAATGATGATTCACACACAAATGACTATATAAACTCATTAGAAGATAGTATAACAAATATCCAATTTAATTTTCGATGTGTCTATAATGATGAAGTCTTAACTTGCTTAAAGTCTGTTAAATCAAATGCAATCGGATATGACAATTTAGACCCTCGATTTGTAAGATTATTGTTGCCAAGATTACTACCTTATTTAACCCACATTTTTAACACAATATTTACTACTAATGTCTATCCAAGTAGCTGGAAACATGCTAAGATTATTCCGGTCCCTAAAAATAACTCTGAGTTTAGGCCTATTGCAATTCTGCCTTATCTTTCCAAAATAATGGAAAAACTTATGTATACACAAATAAATGAATTCATTGATCGGCATAATTTGCTCACGCCACACCAATCTGGCTTTCGAGCTAAGCATAGCTGTGTTACAGCATTAATAAATCTGAGTGAGGATATTAGATATGATATAGATATCGGGAAAGTTAATATTCTAGTTCTTTTGGATCACTCCAAAGCTTTCGATGCAATTGATCATTCTCTGCTTTGCCTCAAACTTAAAGAGCTATTTGGTATATCAGGCACCTCAAATAAGCTATTTAAATCATATCTCGGTAGTCGTTACCAATCAGTATTTATTAACGGTAGTTACTCGTCTGCACTCCCTATCACCAAAGTTGTTCCACAGGGATCAATTTTGGGACCACTTTTGTTTTCGTTGTATGTTAATGATCTTCCCCGAACTTTAACATATTCTAAATTACACTTTTATGCCGATGATGTACAAATTTACATTGGCAGTTCTGTGGAAAATATTGTAGACAACGTACATAAATTAAATAAGGACTTAGAAAGTGTTTATAGATGGGCAACCGCTAATAGACTTCTAGTAAATCCCCACAAATCCAAATGCCTTATCATTCACCGTAAAACGATCCGTTTTAATATAAACTTTGACATTATGCTTAATAATGAAAAAATTGAATGTGTACGCTCGGCAAAAAATCTTGGTGTTATATTCAATAAAAATTTAGATTGGTCTGACCATATTAATAAAACTGCATCAAACATTTACCTACGGTTACGTGAACTTTGGCCTACCCAATACTTTACGCCCTTAAAAATTAAAATACTTATCGCCAAAACATACTTTATACCTCGACTTTTATATGGTTGCGAGTTGTTCTCAAGTTGCGACTTTCGTAGCAAAAATGTGTTACAGAAAACATATAACAATATAATAAGATATGTATGTTTTTGGTTTGGGGAAATATGATAGTATATCCCAGTTCACAAATGAACTTTATGGCATGACATTTAAAAACCTTTTAGATATGAGGGTATTGCACATGCTACATAAAATAATATATACGAAGAATCCTCCATATCTGTACAACAGATTAACCTTTGCAAGGTCTAACAGGGGAAATAAGATAATTCCCTTTACACACCGCAGCCTGTTATCTGAATATCAATTTTTTATTCATTCTGTCTGTCTTTGGAACCTACTGCCAAATCATGTTCAAACAAACAACAATGTGAACAATTTTAGAAGTCAATTAGTAAATTATTTAATAAGCCAAAACTTATAAAACAAAACTAAACCAATTAATTTTTGCCATCAAAGCTATTTAGTTAATTAGTTTAGTTTATCTTAATCTATAATTTATATGTTACAATCAGTCAACTTACAATTTAAAATTTAATCTTTTAATTAAATGTTTATTTCCTTTCCATTTTGTTATAATGTTCTTTTTTTATTTTCTTTCTTTTCAAACTTAATCGTTTGAGTGTGATTACCCCATTATGTTTTAAAACTTATATAATTCCTGCACTTTAACTATAAGATTTATATCTTGTTGTGTAGGATAAGCAAGAAATTCTTAAATAAATAAATAAATATAAATTAAAAACGACTCCAATGTTGAAGTGTCAATGCCTAGTGTGCCTAATGTCTGCCTACAACCGTTTATTGTTCTTTGTAATTTTTTAATTGAGGCTCCCGAGTCTATAGAGGCATGAGGCAGATCCAAAATAATTTTATATTGCTCATTAACCTGCATCCATTTATTTTCGTACCGGTCAACTAAATTTTTCCAAGCCATTATAAACCCATCGTTTGTTAAAGGAACGTGCGTGATTGCATCTCTGGCGTCTGCCCCCGTTTTTTGAGTCAGATAAAAAAGCCTTTCAACATTGCTAATTTTAGGATTTCTAATGTATATGACTGTGAACAAGTCACGAAAACTGGGCCATAATTTATAATCCCCAAAAAAGGTGTTGGTGTCGCAAGGAGGGAGTCTTATTGATGAAACATCTCTTTCTAAGGGAATATTTGACTGGCGTTCAACTTTTTCCATGGTTGTGTCTGAAAGCGCAAGGATTTCAGCGTTGATTGAAGAAAGACAATTTTTATAAGCTATTAGGGCAGTTTGGTATCGCTCCCGTAATTTGCTTTTGTCAATTGGTTTATCGCCATCCTGATCTAAGTCCCTACATTCTTCATATGACCTTTTTACTTGGGTCCATATGGAGTCTAATTCTACTCGAATAATTTCCAACGCGTGTACATTATCTTCAGCACGCGCTTCTGCTTGAATCTTCTCGAAGTCGACTAGATCGTTTGTGCAATTGACGAATTTTCTCAGGGACATATTTTTAAATTGAAAAAGAGTCAGAATAATAATAAAATTGAGTCAAAAAAATTGCCCGCTAGCGATAAAATAAATTGTGTCTTAAAAATTTTGAGTCAAATATTGTATTAATTTCCCCGGTTAATTTTTCAAAAAATTGACGTAATGGTAACTCGGTTTTTATTTCTTTGGATAGTGACGTCACGGTTATTTTCTCTTAAAAAATGCAGCGGCAAAAAATTAAAGAATAATACAACAAGCAAGAATATTTATTTCTTGTTGTATTGTATACTTTGACTTACTTGTTGTTGTTGGGTCTTTTATTAAGCGTTTATTAAGCCTTCTTTTGTTGTTGTTGTTTTGTCTGCTAATAATGCTGTTGTTATTGCTGCTACTGCGCCAAGGAATTTGTGTCCCGTTAGATTTTGTTCACTTTTAATTTTACAAATTTTGCCTTTTACACACAGTTTGGATTTAATTAATTTTTTTAATAAAAAACTTTATGTTTTGGTTTGAAAAGACCAAATGTTTGGGGGTTGATTTTGTGTGTGTTTTCTTTGTTGTTGTTTTTTGTTGTTTATTAACAATATTTTTTAATTTCAGGGTCACACTCAAATAAACTATTTTAAATACGGAATATATAGTTTTTTTTTTATATTAGAGTCACAAAAACACAATTTTTTTTGTAAAATTATGTAAGTTTTTTGTAAATTTTTTGTAAAAAAAAAACTATCCGGTTCGTTAGGACCAAATGTTTGAGGGTCGATCTTTAATTTTGAGTCCTCAAATTTAACAAGGTTCACTATATTTTTAATTCAAATAAAAACACTTTGTTTTTTGTATTTGTTAGTTTTAATATTTGTGTTTTATTTAATATTAGTGTTTTAATTCAATGTAATTTGTTTTGTTCACAGTTTTGCTTTTAATTTATGTAGGTACATATGTACAATATTAGTTTGTTTTTTGTTTCTTTTGTTGGGTCACAATGTTTTTTTTCTGTTGCTTCACTTGTTTATTGTTATACGGTTGAAACTAGAGTGAGATTAATGATTTTAAAGATTATTAAAACAATACAAGAAAATAAATGTAAAGACAGAATATAAAGATAAGTAAATAACAAGTTAAGGACCGCTAGGTTTTTACAGGGTGCTGTGTTATACGAGTCATCATTAAAGGCCGTTACACACAATCCCACAAAGTCTTACGTATTTTTCAAAAATGCTTCCCTGCTACTTTTATTCTTTGAACATTTTTAAAAAACAATAACAAATTATCATGACAGGGTTGCATTTTCGTAAATTACTAAAGACTTTGTGGGATAGTGTAAAACGGTCTTAAACAGTTAATTTTAAAATTTTCATATTAGTTATTTCAACCTTTTCATTATCATTATGATCATTATCATAATTATCATAATTGAGATTAGTTACATTCTTTTCTCATTAACAACCATCAGTTCTATTATCATAATCATCAAAATTGGGTTTAAATAAAGGGTCCGCCAAATAACTTTTTTTTTTTTTTTGAAAATGCTGTAAAAAAAAAACTACTGAAAATTTTCTCAAATTTCTTTTTTTATTTGAAAGTACAATCCTTCAAGTTAATAATGGAAAATAATTTTATTCAAATGGCTGCCTCGGCTGGCCATGCAGAAGCCTACACGATCGGTCCAATTTTTAAGCACATTATAGATTGTGTGCAGTGTATTTCACCAATGGCTTCACGAATATTGTCCTTTAAAGCGTCAATTGTCTATGGCTTGTCGGCGTAACTTTTATCTTTGACGGCACCCCACAAATAATAGTACAACGGTGTCAAATCGCAGCACCGAGGTGGCCAAACGTCATCAGCTCTGCGGCTGATAATGCGATTTTCAAAAACAGGGCGCAAAACATCGAGTGTAGCTTCGGCTGTGTGGCACGTAGCGCCGTCCTGTTGAAACCAAATGTGGCCAATATCCTCCCCTTCAATTTTTGTGAACAAAAATTCGTTCAACATGGCCCGATAACGATCGCCATTGACAGTAACGGCCACTCCTTGCTCATTTTCGAAGAAAAATGGCCCAATTATGCCTCTGGACCAAAATCCGCACCAAACAGTGACTCGTTTTGGGTGCATCGGCTTTTCAATGCGACAATTTTCAAGCTCACTTCATCTGAAAAAATGATTTTTTTGGCAAAATTGGCATCTTCTGTAAGTCGATCGCAGGCCCACTTAGCGAAGCGAAAACGCATTGGATGGTCAGTTGGATTCAACTCCTAAACCAATTGGACTTTGTATGGCGTCATACCAAGGTCTTAATGCAAAATTCGTTTCCATGATATCTCCGAAATGTTCAATTGTTGAATTGATGTTGACGGCGCTTCACGCACATTTTTGGCTTTTCACGCTTTGGTTTATCGATGAGGATGCCAGTTTCTTTCACTTTGTTCACAATATAACGAACATACGGAGCTGACGGTGCTTCTTTTCTTCCAAAATCCGTACGCAATTTTCGCACACGTTCTGCAACATTACCATGATTTTCAAAGTAATGTCGCAATATTTCCCAGCGTTGTTCAAGCGTATACACAACCATATTCGTTCAGCGGAAGGATAAAACTAATTATCTGTTAAATCAGACATGAGTAAGCACTAGTTGAAAAAAAAACGTTAGATGGCGGACCCGTTATATTTTTTTTTTTTATTTTTTCGTTGAAACCAACAAATCTATCATCATTATCATCAAAATTAGGTTTATATATATATTGTTTTTTTTTTTTAATATTTTTAATTAGGCTTAAGTTCATCAAATTTAATTTTCATTAAATTATTTTTATGAAGAAAGGAATTTTACAACATGAAAATTAATTAAAATTGTTATTGATAATCTTTCATTCTTGACCGTGGCCGGGGCTCGAACCGCGGCCGGCAGGTTACCATGACATGTTTCGATCGCAACCACTCGATCTCCTCAGATGGATTTGCCGTCTTACACTCGCAGCCATCGACGACTGCTGACAGTAATAGTCAAACATCAATCCTTAAACCAAATTGTAGATCGAAATTTGCTTTTTTGAATGATTATCCATTTTAATTGTTTTTACATGTTTTTCCTTACTTCTGTCTTTTCGTACTTTTGTCAAGAATTCTTCTTGAAGTCCAAAGTAAATTTTTTGTTTTTTCATTTTTGTCTTTCTTTTTCTTGTTGACCTTTTTCAGCACAACTTGAAGGACAAATGAAAACATAGAGCTCGTGCCCTAGCTTTAACAATAATAAGTATTGTGGTTATTTTGTTGAACTATTTATGGTTTTTAATATCTCCGTGAACATAACAAAGTAGTTAACAAAGTAAATCTTGTTTCACTCAAAAGAAAGCGGGCAACAAAATATGTCTGTCTTATCCTCATTAAAGTTGAGTATTTCTGGCTCAGCAGAACTAAACTTAGGTGCGGCCAAGTTAAAAAAGCGAAATATTGTGAATAGATATGGCAACTTTAGCCATTTTATACAGAATAATATCTTCTTCTTGTTTTCGGTGTATGCGAGAGTATTTCGGCTTTTAACAAGATAACAAAGTAAAACCGGAAATGATATTTATAAAATAATAAATAATGAAAATATTGCGACAAACTATTAGAAAACTAATATATTTAAATTAGTTTACAAATGTTTGTTTTGGATTCCTTTAAAATATATATTTTAAGTTTAAAAAAAAATAAATTTCTATTAAACTTCACTCATCAATTTCTATTGAACTTCACTCATTTTTTTCTTTTGGCTAAGGGGCCAAAATAAGGACACCCTCCGAAGGTTGGCTATATGTGGCGTATAGCTAAGTACTTAAGCTTTATTTGGTATACAATTTATTTCAAACTTAAGTTTTTTTTACAACAAAGTTTGAAAAATTAAATTTTTATTGAACTTCACTCATTTTTTTCTTTTGGCTTAGGGGCCAAAATAAGGACATCCTCCGAAGGTTGGCTATATGTGGCATATAGCTAAGTACTTAAGCTTCATTTTGGTATACAATTTATTTCAAACTTAAATTTTTTTTAGAACAAAGTTTGAAAAATTAAATTTTTATTGAACTTCACTCATTTTTTTCTTTTGGCTTAGGGGCCAAAATAAGGACATCCTCCGAAGGTTGGCTATATGTGGCATATAGCTAAGTAATTAAGCTTCATTTTGGTATACAATTTATTTCAAACTTAAGTTTTTTTTAGGACAAAGTTTGAAAAATTAAATTTCTATTGAACTTTACTCATTTTTTCCTTTTGGCTAAGAGGCCAAAATAAGGACATCCTCCGAACTTTGACTATATGTGGCTTATAGCTAAGTACTTAAGCTTCATTTTGGTATACAATTTATTTCAAACTTAAGTTTTTTTTAGAACAAAGTTTGAAAAATGTAATTTCTATTGAACTTCACTCATTTTTTTCTTTTGGATAAGGTGCCAAAATAAGGACATCCTCCGAACTTTGACTATATGTGGCGTATAGCTAAGTACTTAAGCTTCATTTTGGTATACAATTTATTTCGAACTTAAGTTTTTTTTAGAACAAAGTTTGAAAAATGAAATTTCTATTGAACTTCACTCATTTTTTTCTTTTGGCTAAGGTGCCAAAGTAAGGACATCCTCCGAACTTTGACTATATGTGACGTATAGCTAAGTACTTAAGCTTCATTTTGGTATACAATTTTTTTTAAACTTAAGTTTTTTTTAGAACAAAGTTTGAAAAATTAAATTTTTATTGAACTTCACTCATTTTTTTCTTTTGGCTTAGGGGCCAAAATAAGGACATCCTCCGAAGGTTGGCTATATGTGGCGTATAGCTAAGTACTTAAGCTTCATTTTGGTATACAATTTATTTCAAACTTAAGTTTTTTTAGAACAAAGTTTGAAAAATTAAATTTTTATTGAACTTCACTCATTTTTTTCTTTTGGCTTAGGGGCCAAAATTAGGACTTCTTCCGAAGGTTGGCTATATGTGGCGTATAGCTGAGTAGAACAAAGTTATAAAAAATAACTTTCTACTTAATTTCACTTATTTCTTCTTTTGGATAAGGGGCCAAAATTAGGACTTCCTCCGAAGGTTGGCTATATGTGGCGTGTAGCCGAGTAGCTTTATTTTGGTATACAATTTATAATTGACTTGAGTTTTTTTTTAGAACAACGTTTAAAAAATAAGTTGGGAACTAATTGTTTAATTTGACCAGGTTTTCCAATAAGTTTGTTGAAAGCCGAATCATCGCCCATGGGCCGATCATCGCCCATGTAATAAAAAAGAAGTAGAACATGAGTGAGTGCATGTTAGTTCTCTCATATTCGGCTATATGATATTGCCATATAAAGTTACATGCACTTAGTTTCAGGGATGGAAAGTAAATTTATTTTTATATATTATCCAAGTCGTTTTAACAATTTTTTATATTTATATTATTATTATAGTTAGAACGTATAAGCGCGCTATTTTTAGCGTGCTAAATTGAATTTAAATTGAAGTCGATGCATATCTTAGAAAAAATATAATCACCCCTATTATGTAAGTCGTCGTCGACGTCAACATTACTTTTAAATTTTTGTCACATCAAGTAGACGAGTACATCACTTCGATGTTAATTTGGTATTTTATAAGAATGTTGTGTCGACGTCGACTAGTTATCGAAAATTTGACAAAAAAAAATCTCCAATTATTTTTTTTCTTTCTTCATCATTATAGCTCACTTTTTAACGCTATTTCTGCTACTTTCCGACATCTTTTTTAACCGATTTAGCTTTTTCAAATAAAGTGTAGAGTTTGTTTCCTATTTTGAATTTTTTTACGAATTTTTGCCATGTTTTAGATAACAGATATTTTTACTGTAAGTTTTCTGATTCTTTATAGCTTTAACGTTTAATATACATATATATAAGACGTTTCTATCATGCCGCTGTTATCAAATTCTTACCGAATTTTTGCCATTCTTTATAGTTTATGGACTTTTAATCAATTTTAAGTCTTGTTTGAAATATTAAAAATTTTCGCGAAATTTCGCTATTTTTGCATTCATTATTTTTTTTTGTTATTTTCCGAAATTTTGTTTTTTTAGCCGATTTCAAATCAATTTTAGGGTTTGTTTGCAATTTTCGCTTTTTTCCTATAAGTTTTCTGATTATTTACAGCTTTAACGATTTTTATAAAAATTAGACTTTGCTATCATGTCGCTGTTAGCAATTTTTGCGAATTTCCGCAAATGAATTTTATGACTTTTTCGCAAATTTTTTTTAAATTTACTAATAAAATTTGTGCCCATAACTTCTTTCAAATTTTAATTTTTTATTTGAAACATATTCAATAAATATGATATGATATGACATTTCATATAAAATTTCTTTAACTTTCATTTGAGTCGTCGCAAAATTTCCTGTCGACTAACCCAGGGACAATTCTACTCGACGTCGACTATGAAGCGCCTTAGAAAATATCAATTGACTGTCAATAATAATCGATTATTGTCAATAACGACTCAGAAAATACCATTACTGTTAAGGTGCCGTCAACTTTCATAATAGGGGTGAATATTTATTAAAACAAACTAAGTAACTACATATATATATTTAAATAACATTCGGGTTCAAAAAGTAGATACTTACAACTATTAAAAAATTTAAGAAGCTTAAAATGATTATAAAACTTAATACATATCGTTACCCAAAACGCAAAAGGCTGTGTTGAATATTTTTCAGGAGAAACAAAAAACTATTTAAAATGATAAATTGTATTAAACTGTTTAAACATTTTTTTCTTCTATTTTTCTTGTTTGTGTTGAGTGACATTTAATTTCTTATTTTTTTTTTAAATAAATTATAACATTAAAATATCTCTCAACTTCTGCATTTGGTGATTTATATTTTATTGACTTTTAAATAACAAAAATTCATCTAATTTTTACAAGTCTAAGTGTTATATTTGGCTTTGCCGAATCTTATTTAAACTTTACTATAGTTGGTTAAGAACGGAAGTTTATATATACTAGTTGTTAAAACCCATCTCTGCCCAGGGTCATACCATTACGGACTTTAATATTTTTCGTCCCACTATATACAAAATATTCTTATTAGTTAAGCCGCCTTATTTACTTTAGAAAAATATCAGTAGGGCGCAGACTTTTATGCAGTTAAAATCTCGTTTAATGCGCATAAAATATGCACTAAAAATAGAAAAATATGCGTTAAAAATTTAAAAATATGCACTTGGATTTTTTTAACACATGTATTAAAAACGTAAAAATTCAGTATCATAAACGTAAGGCACAATAACCACAAAAGTAGAAGTTAAAATAAAGTATTTATCTCTTCTGCAACATGGTACATGTGGACTTAAGGGCTCAATTTCATAAATACGTAATTCCTATATGTTTTCATTATTTTCTTCCACTTCAATGTGAGGAATGGGGTCGTGCTTTTTCAATTTGTTTCGCTCTTTTTTTCTTTCCGATATTGCTAGCTTGTTTACCTGTTTTAGAAACAACATCATTTTCCGCAACCGAATTTGGGGAAAAAAATTAGTTTATAATTTTTGCATGGTTTTGTAACATTTAAATATAATTACATTTAATTTTTCATATATTGCTGATATGCCATATTTTGAAACACAAACTTGTTTTAATTGTTTTTTTTTAAATATATACTTAAATTTTTTTTTAACACATTTATAAAGAACGTAAAATTTCAGTACAGTAATTTTGACTTAGCTGCACAATCTCCTTTGCACGATTTTTTGTGCAGGTACATCAAAAATGCAGCTATCTTAAATGCATTTAGCTGCCTTAATGTGTAGGTACGCAATTGTGGTTACCTGTATAAAAGTGCGGCTAAATTAAAGTGTTTGAAAGAGGAGTAACAACATTTTTATTAATAAATTTTTAATAGCAATGGCGTTCAAAAAAAAAATATTTTTTGTGTTTTTAATTATGGGTGAGTTCCAAAACGGCAGTTGCAAACCAACTCGCTTTTTTAAATGCAATCTAAATACAATCATGTAGAATTTTACAATGTTATCTGTACCAAACTTCACCAAAAAAGTTGTGTTTAGAAATATTTGTTCATACAATATATTTCCTTCAAGAAATTCATTCTTAAAATATTGAACAAAAACAGAAATTAAGGAATTCGGAAAATTTTTTTTTAATTGCTCGGTGCTTAGCTTTGCCAGGATAAGTTAGATGATGACCTGCCAACAGAAGAAACTTTTAAAAAATTAAAACAGGTCTCTAAAAGCATTATGAAAGATTTTATATATTTAGAGAAATCCAGTAAAAGGACTGAGAATTAGAAATTTTGTATCATGGGTTGCTTTCGATTTCTCCAACATCTGCAATAATTGAGAGATTTTTTCGATGTCCAATTTTATCAAAACTAAAGAAAACTACCAAATTAACCAATTTTTTTTTTTCTAAAAGATTATTTTATTAGATCTCCTTAAACCATTGAAATAAAATGATCACGCAGTTTATTTTTTAATAAATACATAAGTATGTTTTAGTTAAAAAAATATGTATAACATAGTTATGAATTATGTTTTTGTTTGCTCGCTTTAGTTCCAGAACTGTTATGTTATTGTTTTGTTTTTATAATAAGCTCACAAAAAATAAATAATTTTTAATTTTAATTTGTTGAAATTACTTAATTTATAAAAAAAAAAATTTAGGTAACGATATGTATTAAGTTTTATAATTATTTTAAGCTTCTTAAATTTTTTTAATAGTTATAAGTATTTACTTTTTAAACCCGAATGAAATTTAAAAATATATATTGTTACGTTACTGCCTTTCAATAACGTTTTGGTTTATTTCCTTTATAATAAACCGTTTCGAGTTCTTTATTGCAACTTTAATAAAATAAATAAAACACAAACACTTTTAACACTTTACAATTAACACAACTTTATTTAGTACAAAGTCTTTTTAACAACCGTAATTTATAGCTTTTATTCACAACCAACTATAATTTTCTCAGCGTTATACGTTTTTGACAAAGTCTGAACTTAGAATGAATCTCTTACGCTAGTCGCCGCTAGTATTTATACAGCAATTTGGTTGTCTAGAACATTCGGAATGTTTTTCGAAGGTTCGAGGCTTTACTATTCACCACACTCTAATTTGATTTATGGCAGCGCTAATGTTTACATAATTTTACCTCTTATACTGAAGCTTTTTTAACGGTCATTTCTAGGTCTTTCTGCACATTGGGATTGAAGTGTACTAAATTATAACAATTTTTAATAACAATGTAAACTAGTAAAATTACTTATGAATACAAAACAACTAATAAATACATGATAACTTATAAATACAACTAATTCTTAACTAATAATAACAACTAATTCTTAACTAAAGCTACTTTCGTAACAATATGTAGTTATTTAGTTTTTCAATAAATATTATATTTTTTCTAAGGTATGCATAGACTTTAGCGCGTTCATACGTTCTAACTATAATAATAATATAAATATGAAAAATTGTTAAAACGAATTTGATAATATATAAAAATAAATTTACTTTCCATCCCTGAAACTAAGTGCATGTAAATTTATATGGCAATATCATATAGCCGAATATGAGAGAACTAACATGCATGAACTAACATGTTCTACTTCTTTTTTATTACATGGGCGATGATCGGCCCATGGGCGATGATTCGGCTTTCAACAAACTTATTGGAAAACCTGGTCAAATTAAACAATTCGTTCCCAACTTATTTTTTAAACGTTGTTCTAAAAAAAAACTCAAGTTAAATATAAATTGTATACCAAAATGAAGGTAAAGTACTCAGCTACACGCCACATATAGCCAACCTTTGGAGGAAGTCCTAATGTTGGCCCCTTACCCAAAAGAAGAAATGAGTGAAGTTTAGTAGAAAGTTATTTTGTTAAACTTTGTTCAACAAAAAACTTTAGGAAAATATAAATGATACACCAAAATGAAGCTTAAGTACTTAGCTATACGCCACATATAGTCAAAGTTCGGAGGATGTCCTTATTTTGACCCCTTAGCCAAAAGAAAAAAAATGAAAAATAGAAATTTAATTTTTCAAACTTTGTTCTAAAAAAAACTTAAGTTTGAAATAAATTGTATACCAAAACGAAGCTTAAGTACTTAGCTATACGTCACATATAGTCAAAGTTCGGAGGATGTCCTTATTTTGGCACCTTAGCCAAAAGAAAAAAATGAGTGAAGTTCAATAGAAATTTCATTTTTCAAACTTTGTTCTAAAAAAAAACTTAAGTTTGAAATAAATGGTATACCAAAATGAAGCTTAAGTACTTAGCTATACGCCACATATAGTCAAAGTTCGGAGGATGTCCTTATTTTGGCACCTTATCCAAAAGAAAAAAATGAGTGAAGTTTAATAGAAAGTTATTTTTTTTAAACTTAAAATATATATTTTTAAGGAATCCAACACAAACATTTGTAAACTAATTTAAATATATTGGTTTTTCTAATTGTTTGTCGCAATGTTTTAATTATTTATTATTATATAAATAACATTTCCGGTTTTACTTTGTTATCTTGTTAAAAGCCGAAATACTCTCCCATACACCGAAAACAAGAAGAAGATATTATTCTCTATAAAGTGGCTGAAGTTGCCATACCTATTCACAATATTTCACTATTTTCACTTGGCCTCACCTTAATTTTGTTCTGCTCTGCCGGAAATACTCAATTTTAATCAGGTTTAGAGACATATTTTGTTGCTCTCTTTTTTTTGAGTGAAACAAGATTTAATTTGTTAACTACTTTGTTATCTTCTCGTCCACTTTTGCTCATGTTATAACCAGCGTTGCCACGACCAAAAAAATTTTGTAACCAAAATGTAAAAATAAAGTAACCATAAGCGAAAAAAAGTAACCAAAATTATTTTGTATCAAAAGTACTATTTTGTTCGCACTTCAGTTTAAAAATATGTCTAAAGAAGAAATAGTGTTTGTTTGTATCTTGTAGGCTCATTAGCCGCTGGACCGATTTCGGGAAAGAACAAAAGGATATACAATTTTTCGAAATTTTTAGTGGAAGTGGCACTTCCTATACAAAGTTTAAACTTATTTTCGTCATTTGTAAAAATTTTATGAGCTATAGCTTTCATTCTTTTTATATGAAGAGCTCTTACTGTGTGTTATATTATCAAAGTGCAAAATTGAGCTAAATTTTGCGGTAGATCTTTAATTTATAGATGATTTTTGCCCAGTGGAATTTACTCATATTAAACGGGATCGGATCGGAAGGGCCTTTGACCTTATCGTTTATCTAGAAAAGTGTTTCAGTCAGCCATATGAAGCATGAAGAATAGCAGATAATGGCCATTTACACTTGATAGTCTGTTAAAGCTTAAGCTTCTAAAAAAATTATTTTTAACTAGATGAAAAAAGTATTGGTTTAAGATGCACAAATACCACACACAATTTTTAAAGGTCAAAAAAGCGGAGCGGGAAGTTCTTGCTCCAAAACAAAAAATTGGTTATTTTTGTGTTGAAAAAAAGTAACCAAAATGGAAAAAAAGTACACAAGTACACATTGAGAAAAAAAGTAACCAGTTTTGGTTAAAAGTAACCAAAACGGCAACGCTGGTTATAACACGGTTGTTAATGCAAATGTTTTAACAACGCTTTTATAACATCATGTTATAACAGCAATGCATTAAACACATTCACCACAGCAGGCTACACGAACACAATACTACAAATGCTGCTGGCTGAAGTTTTAGTCGTGTAGTCAGCTACTGAATTATTTTGAAGACGGCAGCTACAATTGAAAAACTACAAACAGCTGTTTTTGTTTACTATGTCTTTATATTTCAGTGGTGCCACTATCATTTTTTTTCTTTTATAAAATGGAAAAACATGCATAATTGCAGACTCTTATTCAAACTTAATTTAAGATTATCAACAAATTAATTTATTTAAAAACAAATTAAAATATTTTAATTTTGTTGTTTTTGTAACTAATAAACAATATAATTTTAACGGCAGATTAAACAAAAAATACATATAAAATGCTTTTAAAATAAGAAAATTTGTTCCTTCAACACACGTGGTATAGTTCGTAAAAGTTTCAGAACACTTTGGGTACGTACGTAAATGCATAAAAACTATGTATCACTGCTGCAGTGATGCAAAATGTAGTTGCTGATGTGTGATTACCAGTGGCAGTTGTGTTGCTGATACTTTGCACAACAGTTGTGCAAAGTTTGAATTATTGAAATTTCAAAAGTTTAATAAGCAAAAATTAAATAATAATAAAAATACTTTTTACAATAAAGATGACAAATTTAATTGAGAATATTGAACCAAAAAGTAGCAGTTTTCTTATAAATGACAAGAAAATTAAACGATTTCTTTTTTGTCAAAAGTTATTGATTCAGAAAATTAACTGAAGCAATAATTGCCAAAGTTTGCTGCAGAGCTGCGGCATTACTGCATAAAAACTTTTGACATATGAGAGTGATGCCAAGTTTCTTACAAGTGATGCTTTTACGAACATTAAACTTTACTTCTGCGCAAGTGATACCCAACTACTGCATTTACGAACGTACCCTTTATCAATAACTATTATTAGAAACTACTTCGAAATGGCTTTTACTTGATCTTTAAAAAATTCCGATTTATTAGCCCGTTAAGGGACAATTTCAAAAATAAATATTTCTTGAAAGATTTTTCTACAAAACTTAAAATTTTGCTAATATACATATTAATTAAAACATAATATCTTTAGGGAAGAACACTTAATCTTTTATATACCATATTATTAGTAACTTCATCATATAAAATTTTAAATTTATTAAGCTTTAAAAAATTTTATTATTGAAAATTAGTCAATTTATTTAAAAGTTGGATTAAAAATATATATCTGGTAATGATTTATGTACTTCTTACATATTCATCCCAATTATGAATGAAAATTCCCCGAGAGTTTTCTCCCTTCTCTTATTTTTCCCATGTTAATTCAATTGTAAAAGTAGGAAAAGGGAAAATACTCCCGGGGAATTTTTATTCATGATTGGGCCGATTGAATTATTGTAATATGTACATAAATAATAAGTGTTCTGCAACGCCGAAAAACCGCAATTCAGAAGAACTTTATTAAGCAAATATCTTAGGGTTAAATAATTATTGTTATATCGATATGATTTAAAGATAAAGCCAATTTTGTAAAAAAAAGTCAGCCACGGAGTATAAATATATAAAATTGGCTCTTAATTGGTTAATCGGTGTGCCATAAACGGCATGTGGAACACACTTTAAAGAATTTTCCAATGATTCCCATATTTTATAGATTCATTTTATACCTAAAGAGATATGGATAAAGTATTTTGAAACTTACGACCTATAACTCCTGAACTAGAAGCGTTGGCGCGAAAAACATCTTCCTATAGAATTTCTTTCAAGGATATAAAAAAAATTATATAAATAACAATTTGGTGTTGAGACGAGTTAATATTCTTGTTTCAAGCCGATTCTTTTCTGTTAAACAAAAAAAAAAAAAAAATTAAGCACTTATTTTTTAAATATTTTTTTATATTAGCAGCACTTTTCCTGTTTTGTAGTGGACAAAAATAGAAATTAGTTTAATTTGACTACAACGACAAAATAAGCACAGACAACAACCTGCAGCCATGTATCCGTGTCGTCGGGAAAATAATCATTTCCATATGCACACATGTATTCTAGTTTTGACATATTGAAGTCGGTAGCTTGCTGTCTCGAATGTGTTTAAAGCACAACTCATCTCAGTTGTAGACGTGGAGTTAAAACATCTAACATCTACTATTAACAAAAAATGTCACCATTTCTAATAAAAAAACTTTTTTTTTAAATACTTCTTTTTTACAAAAGTGCCAACATTTTTGAAGATAACACCAAAATGTATAACTAATTCATTTTGTTTAATAATTTTAGCAAAATTAAGCAAAATAAGGCTTGCAAAAAAAGAAAAAACTTGAGAAATGGTAATGCTGCTTTCAAAGCAACTTACATTTTGTCAGTGATGCCACAATAATAACAGAATTTATTGCGACTTTTCTAGTGTTGTTATTATAGATATTATAGGCTTTTTACACTGATAAACATCTAACATCTATTATCAAAGATGTAGAAAATGTGAAACACTCGTTTACATTGCTCACATCTAACATCTACCATGAAACAAAAATGTCACCATATTTGAAAAAAAAGTTTTTAAAATAAAAAAATGTTTTTTTTTTACAAAACTGCCAAAATTTAAAAAGAAAACACAAAAATGTATTTGAAGTTTAATTTTTTTAACAATATAAAAAATACTTAACAAAACAACATCGCAATAAAAGAGAAAACTTGACAAATGGTAACGCTGCTTTCAAAACCAATTTTTTTTTTGTCAGTGATGCCACTATAATAATAGAACTTATTGCCACTTTTCTAGTGAATAATCGAATAAATGTAGAATGGAATAAAATGAGAAAGGAACATCTTTTAAAGATGTTGGTTTTTAGCCCTATGTATTTCTTATGGAAAGATGTTAACATCTTCGCAAATTGATGGTAGATGGTTAATGTTGCTCAGTGTAATACCCTTTGTACACTTGAATACATTTCGGAGGAACGCATGGAAGATGTTGAAAATGTGAAATACGCGTTCACACTTAAAACATCTAACATCTACTATCAATAACAAATGTCACCATTTCTGAAAAAAAAACTTTTATTTTTTTAATACTTTTTTTCTACAAAAGTGCCAACATTTTAAAAAATAGCACCAAAATGTATTTCTAATTTAGTTTGTTTAATAATTTTAGCAAAATTAAGCAAAATAAGGCTTGCAAAAAAGGAAAAACTTGAGAAATGGTAGCGCTGCTTTCAAAGCAAATTCCATTTTGTCAGTGATGCCACAATAATTACAAAATTTATTGCCACTTTTCTAGTGATGACACTAAAAGAATCGAAAAATGTAAAAGGAAACAAAATGAGATAGTAACATTCTGTGAAGATGTTGAAAAATTTTGATTTTTAGCCCCATGTTTTTCTTATGGGAAAATTCCAACATCTTCGCAAATTGATGTTAAATGTTAAATGTTGACAAGTGTGAAAAGGCTATTAAAGTGCCGGTTCACATACGTCAAGTTTTACTCGTCAAGTCTTGAGTTTTTAGTAGAGAGGGGAAAAGATATGGTACCCTCTTTTCCCTTTACACATTTGTTTCAATACATTTTTTAGCTCTCTACTTTAATATAGTTTACAAATTATATAATTTTTTTTTTTTCTTTAACACCATTGGTAAAAATTAAAATAAAGCAATTCACAAATTTTAACAAGCGTATGACATAAATATATCAAAAAATTGTTTTTAGTTGTTCTACTTTAACCCACATGTTAGAGTAGAAACACTAATGTAAAATTGTTGCAAGTATGTCAGTAAAATTTTTCTAGTCTGCATTTACATTATACGATTTTTCTGTTAATTTTGTTAATTTTTTCTTAAAAGTTATATATAATTCATTTAATTAACTACATTACTACTATGTTTTTGTTAACATTCTGTTAAAGGAAAAATTTTATTTTATTTTTTGTTGTTAATTTCATTTATAAGAATTATGTTAAAAAAACATAATACTTTTTTTCTACAAAAGTGCCAACATTTTAAAAAATAGCACCAAAATGTATTTCTAATTTAGTTTGTTTAATAATTTTAGCAAAATTAAGCAAAATAAGGCTTGCAAAAAAGGCAAAACTTGAGAAATGGTAGCGCTGCTTTCAAAGCAAATTCCATTTTGTCAGTGATGCCACAATAATTACAAAATTTATTGCCACTTTTCTAGTGATGACACTAAAAGAATCGAAAAATGTAAAAGGAAACAAAATGAGATAGTAACATTCTGTGAAGATGTTGAAAAATTTTGATTTTTAGCCCCATGTTTTTCTTATGGGAAAATTCCAACATCTTCGCAAATTGATGTTAAATGTTAAATGTTGACAAGTGTGAAAAGGCTATTAAAGTGCCGGTTCACATACGTCAAGTTTTACTCGTCAAGTCTTGAGTTTTTAGTAGAGAGGGGAAAAGATATGGTACCCTCTTTTCCCTTTACACATTTGTTTCAATACATTTTTTAGCTCTCTACTTTAATATAGTTTACAAATTATATAATTTTTTTTTTTCTTTAACACCATTGGTAAAAATTAAAATAAAGCAATTCACAAATTTTAACAAGCGTATGACATAAATATATCAAAAAATTGTTTTTAGTTGTTCTACTTTAACCCACATGTTAGAGTAGAAACACTAATGTAAAATTGTTGCAAGTATGTCAGTAAAATTTTTCTAGTCTGCATTTACATTATACGATTTTTCTGTTAATTTTGTTAATTTTTTCTTAAAAGTTATATATAATTCATTTAATTAACTACATTACTACTATGTTTTTGTTAACATTCTGTTAAAGGAAAAATTTTATTTTATTTTTTGTTGTTAATTTCATTTATAAGAATTATGTTAAAAAAAACATTAAAAAAATATATAATCTTTAAACTTATGTATATTGCTCTTTATATTTTATTTTACAGAAGTAAACATTCTGTAATAGGGAAAATTAAATTATAGTGGAAAACTATTAAATTTTCCTTTTACAAAATGTTGTCATGGAGGAGTAAACATTCTGTAAAAGGGAAAATTATAGTGGAAAACTATTAATTTTTCCTTTTACAAAATGTTTGTAGCTTTAATTCCTGGAGCCTAGAAGTTAAGGATTTTTTTAAATCATTAATTTCATAGATAAATAGGCATATTAAGTGAAATAAATCATTTGTAACGCAAAACATCAAATGGGACATAAAACCATAATGGCTTTATGTCACATTCTACTAAAACTGATATGAGACTTAAGGCCATATCAAAATTATGGCTTTATGTCCGTTTGAATTGAGACATAAAGCCATTATGGCTTTATGGCACCCCACCACAAAAATCGTATAATGTAAATTGGGACTTAGTTTTGGTTATGCATTGATTCTTACGCTGGGTCTCCACGTAGAAATATTTATTGCTAAGTACAAGCAAAAACGTCGGCAGAATAATGACAGAACAATGGAGCAATAATTGCTGATTATATTGCTGGAGAACACTGGAGAACACTAATCACTTCAAATTGCTTTGCCATAAATTTGCAATTTTCACCGCGAGTAGTTGTCCAAAGTTTTGTGGCTGTATTTGTAACAAATCTTTTATGTTGTGTTTTCAAGTGGTTGTTAAATTTTCTTTTTTCAATTAATAAATTAATTTAATAAAATAATTAATTGTAATTGTCGTAGCTGTGATTTGTATTATTTTTTTGTTTATTTGCATTTGAAAGAAATTACTATTTAATAAATAAACACACAAATAAATAAACAGCCGTACAGAGAAATAAAATTTCAGATAAATTACAACTGATTTGACAGCAGATTGCTAAGCAATAATTGCTCAAGCAATCAGAAGAGCAATCATTTCGCAATAGATTGCCACTCATGGCAATATGTGGTCTATACGTCGCAAATTTAATGGAGCAATCAAATTTGACGTTTACCGCAATAAATATTGCTACGTGGAGACCCGGGGTTATAGGCATGGTGGAATAAGCAGGTGGCATCGTTAAGGCAACATATACAACATTACAACAAAAATGGAAATTACATAACCGTTTACGTCAAAAAATACTTTAAACAAAAATCTAAGCGTGCCACTGAACGTGATGAAATAAATAAATTTTTAGCCAATTTGTATTTAATTATGGTCAATAATCACAGCACAAAACGTGGACTTTTTGTAAACATAAACTTTGACATAAACCTAGCCAAACAATGCAAGTGCCGCTTCACACACGTCAAGTTTGACTCGTCAAGTCTCGAGCTCTTTCGACAGAAGTAAAAAGAGAATGCCATTTCTTTTCCTCTGTCTCCAACAAACTCTTTACTTGACGAGTCTTATAGTATGTTTACATTAAACGCGTTTAAGCAGTTCGAACGTGATTAATCACTTCAAACTGACATGATTACAACTAAATCACTTCATAAATCACATAGAATCCACTGAACATACCTCAAATGTAGAATCGCCAACATGATCGTGTACAACCGGCCAAGATTTCTGCTTAATGTTTGTATTTTTTTCCTTAAATAATTCATCAATTTTCACAATTTCATCATTAAAATGATCTTCTAATAACTTTATAAAAGTGTTTTTATCCATTTTTAATACTTTAAAGAAATATAAATTTGTTTGTTGTTTTTTTGTGTGTTTGTTGTATGTTTTTTTCTTAAGCATCTGTCATCTTAATCATCTCAAATGTAATGTGAACGGCTTTGATTAGCTAAATCAACATTTTGCTTAAACGCGTTTAAAAACCTAAGTGTGAACTTAGCATTACTTGACGTGTGTGAACCAACACCACGAGAAAAAAATCGTCATCTGGCGTAGTGCTGCCAACTGTTTATTTCAATGCTTGTAGGGATCTGTGCAGAGAACCAAGTCGATTGTCTCCAAGCCGGCTTAGAGCCGCCGTCGATGTGGCTAGTTTCGGCTTAGATTTTAAGCCGACTTAACCAGCTTAGCCGAACATTTTTTGGTTAGACATTAAAAAATTACAACCCTGGGCTATATCTCGTTATTTTCGCAACAACTTTACATGTATAATAATAAAGTTATTTACTATAAAAACACAAAGAAATATCTTTGAAGTTCGGCAAAAGGTTTAAAGTTAGAAAAATCCATTATAACTTTCTGATGGTGTTTAACTCAATGTTTTTCCTCTTTTGTGTGGTGTCAATGTCTTTAATCTTTAATGCTTTCAATTGTTATCATTTGCTTTTTAGAAAATACATCAATTAAAAGAGGCAAATCCATAATTTTTAATTCAACAATACGAAACACTACAGTTTCTGACTCAAGACTTTTTTTTTGCCAAGTTTCAGAGATAGGTATAAAAAGTTATTTTTCTACAAAAAGTGCGAGTAAAATTGTAGAAAATTCTTCAAGGTCAGAAAATGAAGAGCTTTCCAATTATAATAATCATTTAAGTTATTTTGGATTTACAGAATATTTTAAAAAACATCTGCTATAGAGAAGTTTATCTAGAAAAAAAGAGCAAAGCACATGTGATGTCTCAAAGTGCGAATATTTTCTGTGAGATTTTTAAATTGGCAAGAGACAGATACTTGAAAAATATAAACTCAGCAAGATATGTTTTAAGCAAATAAATATTATTTACTAGCTGTTCCGGCAAACGTCATTTTATTTCTAGTGAAAGAAAGAGGAAAGAAGCGCTTTATATCATGATCGGCGATGAAAAACACAAGCTATTTATTTCTTTGCGTTACATATTCAAAAGTTAAACATAAAAAAGTAATGTATTTTTTATCCTGAAGTATAAAAATCAAACAGATATAGTAAATTTTTATACGAACAATTGCGTGTACGATATTTTTTGTCAGTCTGTCTTTAGCCAACACAAATAAGCTCGATGGCTTGCTGACGCGAGAACATGCCACGTATAATTGTCCGTGTGAAAAACATGGTGTGCCCAAATCTAAGCCGCAAACATACATTGATTGCGACATATTAATTGTGATTGCAAATTCCAATCTAATTGGAAATTAAAAGCGTTTGAATTCAATTGGGACGTCTGTGGCAATCATCGGAGTTCGTGGCAGCAAAACATTTTCGTCTCGGAATTTACCATTCAAGCTTCTATAACGTTTTTCATCAATTTTTTAACGACCAATTGTGTACCATTGCAAAGCCGAAGTAGAATAAATGGAGAAAAAAATGTTTAAAAAAAATACATAAACTTTTCAAAAGAATCGTTTAATTAATTAAGAAGGTATTGGATGTTGGTGCTTGTACCCGTTTACCTTTGTTTTACGCCGTAAATGTTAAAATTGATAGCCTTTAGTTTCTTCAAGACTTGAATCATTCATCGGATAATTAATTAAGAAGACATGGGGAGATGGAGCTTTTACCTCTTTTGCCCTATTTTACGCTCTAATTGTTGGAATTTCAAAAACATGTATATCTTAAAGTTCCTTTAGATACTGCAGTATCTGCATGCCAAATTTAAAGAATACCGGTTGATTAGTTAAAAAGATATAGGGAGGGGGAGCGTTTGCCCCTCTTGCTCAATTTCACGCCCTGAATAATAAAAATTATAGCCAGTAGCTCCTTCCAGATTTTATACTATTTGCCTGCGAAATTTCAAGAAAATTGGTTGATAAGTTAAGAAAATATTGGGAGGGGGAGCTTTTACCCGTTTTGCCCTATGTTACGGTCTGTAGCGATTTGAAACATACATTAAGATCTATTCCGAATATCATTGTACACATTAGGCATTACGATACATGGTTTGGTAACTTTTCAAGTAACAATAAAAAATCATAATATGGATAATGAAACCCATTTTGTTGATATTTATATGGGAATAATATATATGTAGGAAAATCTAAATGCAATATATCCGGAACCACTGGGCCGATTTCGTCCAAACTTCACATAAACTATCCCCATTTCGCTTGACCTTTTTTCGCAGTTAGTGGTGACATCAAAGTGTACACTTCTTTATATATATATATATAGATTTTATACCCTACATCGAAGGTAAAAAGGTTTATTTTTAAATTTAAGAAAATTAATTAATTTAAAATAGATTTCGGGCGGCTTAAAGCCGCCGCCGGCACGTTTTCTTCAAGCCCCCGCCGCCGAGAATTATAGATCGGCTTGGGCCTCTGAATCTGTGATTGGACTGTACACAAATAAATTTTGCTGACGATATTTTTTTCATTGGATTTTAATTTGGAAATATTTAAACTTTGTTATTTGTTAAATATTAATTATATTTCCCATTTTAATTTGTGTTCCTTCTTTTTGCACATACAATTGTAAATATTGACGTCATAACAAATATAAAATGAAAACTTTTAACACAGATTGTTCTGGAAGCAACAGTAATGTTACTATATCTGTAAAAGCTGAGCCTACCTCCACAGGTCAGGAAGGTGAGCAGTTAAATTTTTCAACACCTACTGTATCTATGAATTCGTGCAACAATATAAACAAGCGTCCAATTTCTTTGGATTTGAAAAATACACCGAAGAAGCAACGTTTGGTAACACCATCGCCTCTTGTTATTGGTTCGCCAGAAACGCAAAATGTTAAATCCCTCACTACACCAGATTTAGAAAAATTACTTCATTTATTGCCAACGCCTCAACCAGGTATAATATTTCAAGCAAAGTCTACAGAGGTTACTTCTGAGCAAGAGGCCTTTGGAAAAGGATTTGAGGAAGCTTTACATAGTTTACGAAATAATAGCAATAAACAAATTCAAACTGATAATGGTAATATTGTAGTAGGATTGAACAGCACAAGCGCAGCAAATGTCGGAACTGGAATGAGTGGTGGCTCTTTTACATATACCAACTTGGGTAAGAACATTTTTTTCGTTTTTATTAGTAACTTATATTATTTTTTGTAGAGCCATTTAATTCTGTACCAATAAAAGATGAACCTCAACATTCTTCAGCTTCGCCACCGGTCAG
The DNA here is from genome assembly GCA_963931875.1 of Pollenia griseotomentosa. Lineage (NCBI taxonomy): Eukaryota > Metazoa > Arthropoda > Insecta > Diptera > Polleniidae > Pollenia > Pollenia griseotomentosa. The sequence goes on along the minus strand of OZ007564.1, from coordinate 106,015,134 downwards.
TCCAATAGATATGGAAACGCAAGAAAAAATAAAACTAGAACGCAAACGTCAGAGAAACCGTGTAGCTGCTTCTAAATGTCGCAAAAGAAAACTTGAGCGTATTTCTAAATTAGAAGAAAAAGTTAAAATATTAAAGGGAGAAAACACGGATCTTGGTTCAATAGTAAAGAATCTTAAAGATCATGTTGCTCAACTAAAACAACAAGTTATAGAGCATATTGAGTCTGGATGTAGCATAAATGGTACTACCCTGTTGCAAGGAAAATAAATAAAAAAGAATAACAAAATTAAAAATAATACATACTAGTGGTGCGTCTAATTAGCGATAGTGAATAATGAAATTAAATACATGTTTGCAAATACGAATACATACAATACGTTAAAAACTCGAATGCAAATAAATATTTTACAGCCCAATTACGATTAAAATTTCCCCGGGAGTTTTTTTTTCCCCTTTTCCCATTTTTACAATTGAAACATAGGAAAATGGGAGAGGGGAGAAAACTCCCGGGGAATTTTTACTCATAATTGGGTGATAGACTTTCTATTTCTATGGAATGAGAAATGGAGTGTCTATCGGGTATGTTCTGTAAATCAAAATGAAGTGGACAGGGCTAACGTTGAGAATTTTGAAAAAGTCGCACAAAAAGTTGTCAGGGGTGTGCTGGAAATCGCAAACGCAAGAATTCTAAAAGTCGTTTTTAGTAAGATTTTTGTAATAAAAGAATTTTATGACAAATATTATACAAACATTTTTCTATTAAATAAAATTTTATAACAAAAATGATAAAAATTTGATTAAAAGTGTATTTAAAACAGCCTCCAAATTCTTGCGTTTGCGATTTCCAGCACACCCCCTGTTTTTAAAACAAAAAGTCGCACGTCTTTTTGGTTAAATTTAAGTCGAGCCTATAGTTCACGAATTGTAAAAAGCCACATGCGCATGTGCTTCTTATGTAATTTTCTCTTTAAAAAAACAAAAGAAGTATGGCGAAAAAGCTAAAAAAGTTGTATGACGATAACTTGGTCTCATCGTAGAGCTGGCAAACAATCGATAGTACCGATAGTTCATTTTTCATTATACTATCGATAGTTTATTTTCGATAGCGATACCATCGTTGAATATTTTTTAAGAAAATTATCAATAATATTTTGTTTTTATCTGGCAACAACATGCCAGCCGTCGTTGCCGCCCAGCTTAGCCAGCTGCTGCAGTCAGTTATCAAGTCGGTTTAAGGACCAACCATATTTGCATAACCTTGCTTATCCTAAAATTTTACAAATGTATGTACCAGGTTCCTCAATTTGGGCATGTTCGTAAATGCATCACTGCGCTGCATTAGTGATTTCAAATGTTTATATAAATATCAGTGAAGTAGATGTGGACCAAAAAATTGTCAAATACTACACAAAAATAATACACAATAAAACAGATTATATTAATAATTTTTTTTATCGGCATTAAAAAAAGTTTGCTTTTCTGATGCAGCGCAGTGATGCATTTACGAACATGCCCTTTATTTTTTTTCTGAATCGCCAAATAGTTTATCGATAATCGCCAACATTTAATATTTTTAGATTTTAGGTAAAAAAGATTCGCCAAAAAGCGCCAAATACGAGTTTATATAAAAAAAGTATACGAAAGTAATTTTATAAAGATGTTGAAAAATTTTGATTTTCTATGTGAACTAACTATTTTTCAAGCTAAAATAAAAATTTTCGCTTAGAAATTTATATTGAAAGCAAAAACAAAGTTGAGTTGTGTTACTGTTGTTTCAATATATATTCCCAAACGAAAATGTTTATTTTATTTTATGATATTAGCCCGAATTATTGCATACTGTGTGTATATTTTTTAAACATATTTGAAAAATATAGCTTGTGATAAGGAAAATGGCTGAAAATCCAAAATAGATTAAACTTTATTCCAAATTTGGGAAACTGTATTTCTTTACATGAAAACGTACGGTAATTACTTAAAAATTGAATTAAGGAATTTTACAAAGAATTCGATACTATCGATAGTATCGATAGTTTGTCAACAAACTATCGAAAATATCGAATGTTACGACTATCGATAGTTTGCCAGCTCTATGTCATCGCTTATAGGCATGCAGTAATACTCTTTGTACACTTGCATACATTTCGGAGGAACGCATGGAAGATGTTGAAAATGTGAAATACGCGTTCACACATGAAACATCTAACGTCTACCATTAATAAAAAATGTCGCCATTTCTGAAAAAAAACTTATTTTTTTTAATTAATTTTTTTTACAAAAGTGGCAACATTCTAAAAGATAACACCAAAATGTATTTCTTAATCATTTTGTTTACCCTGCGGCCACACGATCAAGTTGTTCTTGATAGTCTTTTACATATACTGCTTGTCAAAATTTACAAAAATTGAGAGGTGTGACGTAGGTGGCACTCAATTTACTTTCAAGATACCATAAAAAAAAACAATTTATAAAGACAAACATGTACTCAGCTGTTAAATTGAAAGTAAATTGTCAAACAAATGGAAAGGTGAAATTGAAAGCCATCTCGTGGTCAATTTAAAAAGTGTGAGTGTGTTAGTAAAAAAATGAGAGAGTTGAGTAAATTGAATGGAATTGAAAGGCAAAACTTGATCGTGTGGCCACCAAGTTAATAATTTAAGCAAAATTAGGCAAAATAAGGCTTGCAAAAAAAAGAAAAACTTGAGAAATGGTAACGCTGCTTTCAAAGCAACTTCCATTTTGTCAGTGATGCCACAATAATAGTAGAATTTATTGCCACTTTTCTAGTGATGACACTAAAAGAATCGAAAAATGTAAAAGGGAACAAAATGAGTTATAGCCTTTTTACACTTGAGCACATCTTAAGGGAATGCATGGAAGATGTTAAAAATGAAAAAAACTTGTTTACATTTGCAACATCTTTCATCTTTCATCATAAAAATATTTATTTTCGCGTGTAAGAGCGAATAAAAACTAAATAAATGATATTGCTGTCCGCTCTTTTGTATTTTTTTCTAGTGATGGTATATATTTTTTTAACAAATTATTGGGTTTTTCTAGTGATGACACTAAAATAATCGAAAGATGATGAATGAAACAACATGAAAAAAGAACATCTTTTAAAGATGAAGAAAGATGTTGATTTTCAGCCCTGTACAATTCTTATGGGAAGATGTTATCATCTTTGCGATAAGATGAAAGATGTAAGATGAGAGCAAGTGTAAAAAGCCTATTAGTAACATTCTGTAAAGATGTTGAAAAATTTTGATTTTTAGCCCTATGTATTTCTTATGGGAAAATTCCAACATCTTCGCAAATTGATGTTAAATGTTGACAAGTCTATTTACAGTACTTTTTCGTATTAAAAATACCGGCGGCCGAGAAGATAACAAAGTAGATAACAAAGTACTCAATTTGAAGGGAGTAATATTTTTTTCACTCATCAAAGAGAGAGGATTTGCTAATCAATTGTAAAGAGTAATGAGTGTTATTTTAAGTGTTGCCAGACCGCAAATGCTTGTTCTTAGGAAAAAATTGTTATTAGAATTGTGGTAACACTTTTCAGTACAAAATAATTGGTAAGTATGGCAATATTTTGTTAAAAAATTATTAAAATAAAAAAAAAAAAAAAAAAAAAAAAAAAAAGAACACTCGTAAAACTGCTCTGGACGGGGAAGCAGCTCGCGCTCGTTGTCATTAATTTTAAGGACAATCAGGTCGTTCTTGTTTGTCTGTCTTTCTTGCGTTTTGCGTTTCACAGCATTGGTTGATGGCGTGGCGTCGTGTAACTGTAATAATTTACAGTTTTTCGTGTTTTCGGCATTAATCACATGCATTCGTTTTAACCTTATTTTGCTTGGCGGTGACCATGTGGAAATAAGTGGCCAACGATTTTTGATTTAAATTGATAGATATTGGTGGAGGACCATTTAAAACTCTTTAACTAACTGGTAGAGTTGCAGTCAAAACTCTTAAAATAAGAAAAAAAACTAGCTACTGGTAGAAGACCATTCAAAATTCAATTGGAGAGAATCCGTGGAGTGGACTTCAGGATTTCCATCTTCCTATACGACGGTATAGGTCGTTCTGTGAAATCCTTGTAGCACCTCCTTTTTATAGTATGCAACTGTATGTGAAGGAATAGCATACAAATCTTCTAGTCCTGGCATATAAACCTAAGGTTTTGCCATTGCAAGCATATGATTTTTAACATATCTTGCACCCAAAAAAAAAAAAAAAAAAAAAAAAAAAAAAAAAAAAAGAAGAAGAAAAAAGAAAAACTTAATGTAAATCCTTTTACACCAGACAGTAAGTATATTTTTTTTATACGTATGTTATTTTAATGTAATGAATATTATATTGCTTACGTTTTGCAGGCCTAATAGCACTCAACAAGAAACGTCTCACACAGTTTGGACGAGTGAATCTAAGTAATAGATCATTGCAATTGTTTCTCAACAGTGACGAAGACTTCATCAATGAACATGCGCCAGAAATGCACCAGGCACAAAAACGATACCAACATTAGCCGATTTAAAAAGGAATTTCTTGAATTATCTCTAATTGGAATAGGTGAATTTAGTATGGTTTATCATTGTCCTAATCGTTTGGATGGATGTATCTATGCCATTAAGAAAAGCATTAAACCGGTAGCAGGCAGTTCTTTTGAGTAAATATAACTTGTCAAACAAGTGTATATTAAAAATTGTTAAAAACACAAAAACAAAACCTCTTAATGAGGTTTGGGCACACGCCGTTTTGAGTAAACACGACAACGTTGTTCGTTATTATTCCGCATGGGCGGAAGATAATCACATGCAACGTACGATAATTTCGCGCAAAGGGGTCGATATGTTGCTGATGGTTACGTTACACACATTCAAATGATTTGGTACATATGGATCTATTCAGTCAAGAATTGACCATAGAAAAGCGTAAAAATGAATTAATGTTACAAAAACTGAGAGAAGCGCGAAAAACTATTAAAGCCTATGAACAAAATGCAAAAGGTAAGACAACTTGTTAAGCCATATACAAACATATAGACATGTAAAGTTAATAATACGTAATCATCTTCTTTAGCTCACCATTCTAACTTTAATAGTGCTCAAATGATGTCAGATCAACGTTGCCTACGTTCGTTTATACACAAAAAGCGTGCACCATGTTTAAATTCTAAATTAGATAGCCTTCGTGATCGAAATAATATAAAATATTAATTTGTTATTTCATTATAAATATATGTGTGTGTTTTTATAATCCCAGCTAGCATTTTCAATCGTCTAGGCGTCTATTGGGAATCTCACAAAGAGTGTTTTTGATCGTCGACGAGCTCATTTTATAATTGTAGACGATTCCTAGCACGGGAGAAACTGTTACACGTGCTGATTCGTATGAGAGATTCTTCTATAACGCAGCAAAAGACGCTTATATTAATCGTAAAGGGAATCGATTGTGATGTATTTGGAGATTATCTAACGAGTCTTTTAAAAATCATGCCAAGAGTCGTATGAGACTCATCTAGGGATTATTTTACAACTCGTGAAATGCTCAGCCGTATAACTGAGCTACCTAAAAAGGGTCATCACGCGCCTTTTTCATGTTAAAATTTCGAATTTTCTTACAATTTACATGAAACAAACCTTTAAGGTTGCGAAAGCAAACACTTTCCTGTCGGAAAATCCTTTTTTACAGATCCTTAGGTCGGTTTGTTTTATTGAAATTGTATTGACAATAGAATTTTCAAATTTCAAAAACGCTCTTATTTAGTAATTGTTATATGACTCTTACAGAGAGTCGCAAAAGGCTCATTCCAAGATTAAAAGACGAGCGTTTCAAAAAATTTATAAAAAAAGTAATAAATAAAAAAAATTTGAATTTTTTGTTAATCGTCAGATAATCATCAGAAGATTCTTTTAGGAGTTGTATATTAAACATAATCGTCTATCAAACAGCCTATGCTAGCTGGGATAGTATAAAAAAACTCTTTATGAGATTCCCAGTAGACTCTTAGACGATTAAAAATGCTAGCTGGGATATTATCTATATATAAATCGGCTAAGGCAAAACAGTTAAGAACACTTTCCCCCCCTGTATGTCAACCGATTTGAACAAAATGTACACCATTTGAGAGGTATTTACTCAAAGAAGTGCACAATATATATTTTATTAAAATCTGTTCAATAATTTCAGAGTTATAAGCGTTCAAAATTGATACTATCATTTGGCTGATTATTTTTTGTAAAAATCACCCAAATGATTCTTTTCAGATCAGTTTTGATAATTAAAAACTGATTCATCACTTGAGTGATTGAAAAAGGATTCATCTATGATTATTTGTTATGTTTAAATAATGATTTTTAAATATTTTGAATTTTTGTTTTTGCCAAATGAAAAAAATAAAACTAGAAACTTTCATGTAAGCGAAATAAATAAGAAGCTTGGCTAAAATAGAAGTCCAAAAATTATTGACAAGTTATGAACATATGTAAATGTAAGTGCAAATTGTTTCTTGTTTTCTTTGCGAAAAACCGATAACTTTTGTTTGGTTTAAATTAAATAATCAAAAGCCATAATTTTCGAAGAAAAAATAAAAAAACATGACATTGAAAAAATTATATGAAATATAATCAAAAACTATATAGTTAACGATTGAAAAATGAGACAAAAACGATTCAATTATGATTAGAAAAACTAACATTAAAGTGATCAAAAATGAATCAGAAAATTGTATCACAAATGATTCTTTCAGGTGATTCATCGGTAGGGTACCATTTTCTCACAACGAGAGTATCATATATGATTGAAATATGAGCTCATATACGGGTCTTTTGCTCGTGAAGCTGATTCCTAAATGATTAGATTATAATACAAAATCTAGCTGGGTTACAAGTGTTTGGTTGACATGAAAGTTTCTACATATTTTTATATTTTTTCATTCGGCAAAAACAAAAATTCAAAATATTTAAAAATCATTATTTAAACATATAAATGAATCATATCGATGGTTTTCTTCCGCAACCTCGTAACTCAAAAACAACTACTTTTCGGGAGAGAGACAAAATACTTTATTTTAACCAAATATTTGAAACTTTTTGCTTCATATTCTTTTATAATCCAAGAATTAGGAAAAATTCCGATATTCCGCCAAACAAAAGAATTGCAAAATTGTAAAGCGGTATTTACTGATTACTTTCCCAGTTAACACAAAAAATCGGAAAAAATCGAGTTACATGTTTGCGAAAGAAACCCATCGATATATGAATACTTTTTTTATTTATTTTTTATTTACCTTTTATTTAGCTTCACTTCGGAAAATCAAATCTTGTAACGTTAATTTAACCGCCTTTTACTCAATGCAGATGGATGAAACTTTGCAGGCATACATATTCCCGATGACAATACACGAATACATGGGCGTAGCCAGGATAAATCTAGGGGGCAAACATTTTTTTTTTTGGTAAAATGCTATTTTGGCTGCCTCCTACTCAATGCAAATGGATAAAACTTTGCAGGCATTCATACTCCCGATGGCAATACACGAATACATGGGCGTAGCCAGGATGAAATCTAGGGGGGCAGAATTTTTTTTTGTAAAATGCTTTTCTTTACAATCACTTCGGAGCATTAAATCTTGCATCCCTTTGCGTTGAGTAAAAGGCGGCTAAAAAAACATTTTTCAATTAAAAAAAAAAAAAAATTAAATGTTGTTAATCACTCAGGTGATAAATCAGTTTTTAATCATCAAAACTTCGAAGGAAACAATAACTGCTCGAAACATATAAACTCATTTAAAACTTGTTACCAGTAAGCAGATACATAAAATTAAGTAGATACATATGTATATGTAAATTGTAATCAAAAATGAGTTAATCGTAAACACAAAAAAAAGCAAATGTGAACTAAAAACCAGAAAAAATTTTAGAGTAAATTAAATTTGATTTTGAAAATATTTATTTATTTATTTTTGCTTTTATTCCTTACATCTAATTTCAAGCTACAATGGCAAAAACCAACTAGCCGCTTATAAAGAAGATGTTAGTGCCAAATTCAATACCGCCATAGCTGGGTATTTTGGACTGCCTTTCAGATAATAAAATTAAAGCACCGAATTGTACTGTGAAGTTTAACAAACTGGTAAATAAGGCTTAACTAACATATTGTATAACGTCCATCATTGTCAAAACAACTTGTAGGCTTTACAAGAAAAATAAATCTTTAACAGTTTAAGGCAATTTATCATTTACAAGAAAAATAAATCTTTAACAGTTTAAGGCAATTTATCATTTTATATTTGTTTGCTTCTCATGTAAAGTTTTCAAAACTTTATATAGGGCCTTTTGCTTTTTAGGTAACGATATATTATTTTCTTATATCAATAAAATTGCTAAAAACAATTCTTTTGATTTCATACAAATATTTTCAATGATTTTTTAAACTAAATTTTACAGAGAAATTATGAAAGCGTAAGATTTACCCCATTATAAAAATGTTAAAGTACACGTTTGTTAATCAATACATTAATCCCATTCACTTGCTGTGCTTAATTGTTGATTAAATAATGTGTACTTTAACTTTTTTTGTATAAGGGGGTAAAGTTTTTCTTAAATTATAACCGTAATGAAATATTATTTATATGCAGAGAAGTTATAAGGTTTTATAAAACTTTTTCCTTTGTAGAATCTACTTATTTGTTTCCTGAAGACACTAATTTAAACTAGGCAAAAATTTTTGAAAAACAAAAGTCTTGTTTTGCTGTAATTGATGTATAAATAACCGATATGCATAAGAGCAAATCCGACGAAGTCATCAAGAAAGTGAACAAAACAGTCTAACCAAACCAAAATATATTTCTTATTTTTAATCAAAACTAGCTTTTTGATCATATACCAAAAAACGTGAATTTTTTGATCACGAGAAAATGTTGCTTTACTAAATACGAACGAAATAATCAAGATATTATTTTTGGATTTTCTTGTTTAACGAAACTAAACTTCTTTCCGTGTACCAGGGTTATTTTTGCATAACTTTCCACACAACCCTAGAGGTATTATGCGATGTGCGTTTCCAATTATTTTATATGGCTGGCATCCCCAGTAGGCCTACATACCATAACTTAAATATAAAAATTTAATTAATATTCATACATATGTATGTATCACAGATATAAAAATTTACTAGACTATACAGAAAAAATGTTTTGTTCAATTAATTTATAAGTCTTAGAATCACTCCTGTAGTGCTTATATTTGCAATTTGGACAAATATAATAACTACAATTATTGCAGATAAATATATCGCATTTAATTTTTTTAAGGCAACCACAATGACAACAAAATCTTGTTTTGTCACCTTGATGCTTTAATAACATTTTTTTCATTTCCGACCTGAAAGAGTTAGGATTGCTTAATTTTTTTAAAGGCTCGTTTTTAAGAATTTTTGATGCAAACATTAAAACAAAAATTCCACAACTTGCGCCATCTTTCTGTCTAGAGGTATCATCTCTGTCAGAAAATTCCTTATATTTCCATTGTGTTGCATTTTCACCTAAATAAGCTTTAAAATTATCATAAATTCCTTTTCCGACTTTTTGATCATTAAACGAGTTAATATGATAAAACTCATGTGTACGAACTTTTATGACACATAAAGTAAAATGTTGAGAATGTAACATTTGAACAAATATTAAATCGGGTTGATTTTTAAATAACATGCTTATTTGATCAAACTGTATGTTATTTAATTGGCAAGGCATACTATTACAGTTAGTTGATCCACTTTCTTTAATGATTACTAATAGACAAGCATCTAGCACAAAATTAGTCAACCATTGGTCATTGTTTAAAGAATTCCAGTCTGAAATTTCCAAATAGTCGTAAAATCCAATCTCCATTGGATCAACGATATTATTAATTTCAGAGTATAATATATCAAATTTGAAAAGAAAAAAACTAACTTCATTTTCTTTGTGGTCTATATTTAAAGTACGATTTTTGCGACTTTCAAAAATTTTTTTGCTTGCCTTAGCTTCATGCATTATTTTCGGACGAATAGATTTTTGTCTAATTTTGCTCATCTTTCCCCATTCTTCTTCGGGTTCCAAGACATAACTGTGTTCTTTTTCTATTATTTCAACACTTTTATCAATAGAGCAGTTTTTTTTTTTCATTTGGAGTGGAACTGGCATAAGAGTGCTCTTTATCAATTCGAATACTAGTACTAGGCTCATTAAGTTTATTTAAACTTAAATTAATTGAATTATCAATTTCCTGGTCAATTGTTCCAAACATGTTATAACTATATCGCAACTCTTTCAAGGAACTCAGGTAATCAGTTCTCATAACTTTAACAAATACATCTGGCCTTACAGATTTTTGAGGCAATATAATATTTTTTTGCAAAAAGTATGAAAATTCAACGGGAGCATTACTAATATGATCTCCGGACGGATCAACATGTATTCCCATAACATTTGTAAAAAGAACAATATATGAGCAATATTTATTTAATATAAACATGCATATATCATCGTTACGATATTTATTTAAACATTGACCCGTCGTAATTGTTTTCATCATGCCTTCAATTTCATCGTAAATTTCCAGAAACATTTTTCGAAATGGGCTATTGAAAGCAATAGACTCTAAAAGATCAGTATTTTCGTTATCAAGAAGTGTATACTCCTTGCTAGTGTTTTCACTATCGATTTCTATCACACATAGCTTTAATATTTCAAAACTTTGCTCAAAAACACTAGACTTATATGGAGATAGCAAAACTATAAAAATGTGTTTAAACCAACGTTGGCATTCTGCTAGCGTGGTTAAACTAAATGCAGCTACTAACACATTCTTTAACAATGGTCTCAAAATATGATTTTTGCCTAATTTCGAATCTAAATCCTTGCAAATTATATGTATGTAATGACATTTACACCACTGCAGGACAACAAAATCAGGCTTATGGTTTGAATTCATTTTCAAGTTGTTAAGAAATGTGGCACTCGCTATAAGGTACTGTAATAAAGTCTGATTATTAAAACTTTTTAAAATCGCACCATATAATGCTGCACTCACATCAGTACAAATTCTTTTACAATAAGGCCATTTAAACTGATATTTAATTTTGTTTTCCTTCAGAAATAACTTTAATTTATCCAAAAAGGTACATATCTCACTAAGAGTGTGGCGGGAAAGAATTGCTTCCGCAATCGGAAGAATTTTTTTTAGCTTACAATTTCGTATAACTAATTTATAAGTTAAAATTCTTTTCTCAGCACACTCTACATGTTTTACGCTTTCACCAGAAGCATCCATATGCAAAGTAAAACGAGAGTCCTCAAGTATTTTAACATTACTTGAAATAGTTTTAAATGTAAGGTTTTCCCATGTATAAACTGTAAATGGAGAGCCAACTAATTGTATATAACTTTTGTATGGCCCTCTTTTCATCAAAATAAGAGCATAAACTGGATCTGGATGATAATATCTATCGAAGTTACCTTCGGACTTAACTTTTCTGTATGTTTCCAGTTTTTGAATATTTTGAAAATTGCCTTTTTCGGCAATATCATCAGCAGCATTTAAAATTTGCTGCTTTCTGTATAAATAAGCATTATTTTCTTTAAGCTCATTTTTAAAAACATGTCTTCTTACGCCCCGTATCTGGGGAACATGTATTTCATCTTTAGCATGATGTAACTCTTTTGTTCTATACACAGTGACATTGCCACTTAGAGTTATTTCAAAACGAAAGGTGCTACAATCATTAAATTTGCAATAGGCATAAACAAATGTACTTTTTTTACTACTTAATACATTATAAAAACATAAAATGCAAACACTATTATGCTTTAAATATTCCTCTCTTACTAAATCTTCGATGATTTTTTTCTCTGTAATTTTTTTATGCACATTTTTTACAATGTTTAAATTGATTGAAAATCTACAATCGAGAATGTTCTTCTCAAAAATTCTTTTGGGTTTTGAACTCTTCGTTTCTTCTCGAAGGACATTTCGTTTACATTTTTCCTTCAGATTAGGTGTCTTTCTGTAATTTAAGAAGTTTGAGACATTCAACGAATCATCTGTAGTTTCAAAAGGACCGAGAGTATGATCACGGTTATTTGTTTTTACTTTTTTATCTAATTTTAAATTACAATTTTCCGTCTCAGCACAAAATCCAATGCTTTCAGAAAATCTATTTGAACTTTTAGTTTCTATTTTTTGTAAAACTGAACTTAACCCATCTCTAATTTCTTTAAAATCAGATTTAAGTTCTTCACATATAACAAATTTTAAATCTTTGGAAAACTCTGCAAATATTTCTTTTAACGAAGCATTTAAAACTTCTTTAATTTCCATATATGATGATTTACTATTTTGGGAAGTGTTATTAGTTAATAAATTTAAATCTTTTTCAAACAAAGACTTTTCAAATAACTTCTCATATAGTGGTTTATTGCTTAATTCTGAATTGTTGCATTCATTTATACCATCTGATAAAATATTGTTACATGATGTTTTATCATGTTCTGATATTTTATCATGTTCTAAATTTTCAATTTTGGCTCTTTTAAACATTAGAGTATCCAAATTAATTTTATTTTTCTTTTGCTTATCCAGCAAGTATTTTGCCATACTAGAAATTCGTTTTCTATTTTTTAAATTATTTCTTATTTTATTGTATTTACTTCTTTTGCCCTTTGCATTCAAAAGATCTATAATACTTTCAAATAATTTAATATTAATTTCAGAAACATTCTGCAAATTATGCAAAAACGAACATTTTAATAGTATGGACTTTAAATCATTTGAACTATAATTTAACTCACGTTTAATCTTCATTTTGAAAGCTGTCCTTCTAGAAGTCTAAAGCAAATAAAAATGAATTAAAACTTTTACCTATATGAATAAAACAACTGCCTGTTTTTGTAATAAACATTTCGTTTGGGAATGTACATGGAAACTATAAAAAAAAACTTAAATTTGATTGTTTTCAGTATAAATTCCCAAAAACAAAAATTTTATATTAAAAAAACAGGCAGTTTAGAAATAAAAAAAAATACCGCACAATACATTTGAAAAAAATATGTACAGTTAGTTAAACAATTCTTTTTTAAATATTTGTTTTATTTTATATTATTTTGCTAATTTTTTTTTGTTTCAATATAAATTCCCCATCGAAAATTTTTATTTCATTTTGAAAAACAGGCAACTTAATTAAAAAAAAAAATAAGTAACAAAAAAGTTGTTCCTTTTATTTGACTGCTTACTATATTTTGAAATATTTTTTTTGTGATAATAATTGTTTGACTAACTGTACGTTCTAAATATATGCAAAAAAAAAAAATATGCTATACATATATGTATATCGATGGCTTAAAATAAAAAAGGCGTAACTCGATATCTTGTTAGTTAACAAGGAAGAAAAGAGCTTAATCAAATTTAAGCAATTATAGATATATAAAAAGCTTTGATGCAATAAAAAATAAAAAGATGCAACAAATTTTATTCTATAGCTCCCTTAATTTTACAGCAAGGTGCATTTGGCATTTATCTACCAGAATAAACAAAAAAATCTCTTCTTAAAAAAATTGAGTAACGCCTTTTTTATATTAAGCCATATATTTTAAATATTTAAATAAAACGGAATAGGATTAACTTTTATTATGTTTATTAAAAAAAATACAGAAAATAATTGTACTCTGCTACTTAACTTCGATGGTATTACCTTCTTCCTGTTTTGTAGAAACGCTCAAAATCTATCGTCTCCTGAAATTAAAGGTTTAAAAATTATTAGTTGCACACAGTTCTTAAAACAGACGTTTTTTTTTAATAATTTCCAAAAATCCCGTCTTAGTGGATCGATTTGGGGAGTGACCAATCGCTGGTCCAAACTTCAAGTGTTTAGCTTCAGGCCTGTAGGCTGTGCGATGATGAATCAGTGAGTCAGTCAGTCACTAACGTTACAATTTTATATATATAGATTTTATATTATATATTTAGATGAAGAAAAATGTTTCGAAAAAGTAATTTAATTAGGAACGATTTTCACCCCAGGGTCAAATAAGTAAAATGAGTGAATTGGCTAGAAATAGTTTTTTGAAAACTTTGTTCTACAAAAAACTAGCGCCCAAAATGAAATGTATGTCAAATTGTAGCTAAGGTGGCCCGCTACAACGCCCAATTTACAGAAGCTAGTCAGAAGTCCTAAATTTTGCCCCAGGGTCAAATAAGTAAAATGAGTGAATTGGCTAGAAATAGTTTTTTGAAAACTTTGTTCTACAAAAAACTAGCGCCCAAAATGAAATGTATGTCAAATTGTAGCTAAGGTGGCCCGCTACAACGCCCAATTCACAGAAGTTAGTCAGAAGTCCTAAATTTGGCCCCAGGGTCAAATAAGTAAAATGAGTGAATTGGCTAGAAATAGTTTTTTGAAAACTTTGTTCTACAAAAAACTAGCGCCCAAAATGAAATGTATGTCAAATTGTAGCTAAGGTGGCCCGCTACAACGCCCAATTCACAGAAGTTAGTCAGAAGTCCTAAATTTGGCCCCAGGGTCAAATAAGTAAAATGAGTGAATTGGCTAGAAATAGTTTTTTGAAAACTTTGTTCTACAAAAAACTAGCGCCCAAAATGAAATGTATGTCAAATTGTAGCTAAGGTGGCCCGCTACAACGCCCAATTCACAGAAGTTAGTCAGAAGTCCTAAATTTTGCCCCAGGGTCAAATAAGTAAAATGAGTGAATTGGCTAGAAATAGTTTTTTGAAAACTTTGTTCTACAAAAAACTAGCGCCCAAAATGAAATGTATGTCAAATTGTAGCTAAGGTGGCCGGCTACAACGCCCAATTCAGAGAAGTTAGTCAGAAGTCCTAAATTTGGCCCCAGGGTCAAATAAGTAAAATGAGTGAATTGGCTAGAAATAGTTTTTTGAAAACTTTGTTCTACAAAAAACTAGCGCCCAAAATGAAATGTATGTCAAATTGTAGCTAAGGTGGCCCGCTACAACGCCCAATTCACAGAAGTTAGTCAGAAGTCCTAAATTTGGCCCCAGGGTCAAATAAGTAAAATGAGTGAATTGGCTAGAAATAGTTTTTGAAAACTTTGTTCTACAAAAAACTAGCGCCCAAAATGAAATGTATGTCAAATTGTAGCTAAGGTGGCCCGCTACATCGCCCAATTCACAGAAGTTAGTCAGAAGTCCTAAATTTTGCCCCAGGGTCAAATAAGTAAAATGAGTGAATTGGCTAGAAATAGTTTTTTGAAAACTTTGTTCTACAAAAAACTAGCGCCCAAAATGAAATGTATGTAAAATTGTAGCTAAGGTGGCCCGCTACAACGCCCAATTCACAGAAGTTAGTCAGAAGTCCTAAATTTGGCCCCAGGGTCAAATAAGTAAAATGAGTGAATTGGCTAGAAATAGTTTTTTGAAAACTTTGTTCTACAAAAAACTAGCGCCCAAAATGAAATGTATGTCAAATTGTAGCTAAGGTGGCCCGCTACAACGCCCAATTCACAGAAGTTAGTCAGAAGTCCTAAATTTGGCCCCAGGGTCAAATAAGTAAAATTAGTGAATTGGCTAGAAATAGTTTTTTGAAAACTTTGTTCTACAAAAAACTAGCGCCCAAAATGAAATGTATGTCAAATTGTAGCTAAGGTGGCCCGCTACAACGCCCAATTCACAGAAGTTAGTCAGAAGTCCTAAATTTTGCCCCAGGGTCAAATAAGTAAAATGAGTGAATTGGCTAGAAATAGTTTTTTGAAAACTTTGTTCTACAAAAAACTAGCGCCCAAAATGAAATGTATGTCAAATTGTAGCTAAGGTGGCCCGCTACAACGCCCAATTCACAGAAGTTAGTCAGAGGTCCTAAATTTTGCCCCAGGGTCAAATAAGTAAAATGAGTGAATTGGCTAGAAATAGTTTTTTGAAAACTTTGTTCTACAAAAAACTAGCGCCCAAAATGAAATGTATTTCAAATTGTAGCTAAGGTGGCCCGCTACAACGCCCAATTCACAGAAGTTAGTCAGAAGTCCTAAATTTGGCCCCAGGGGCAAATAAGTAAAATGAGTGAATTGGCTAGAAATAGTTTTTTGAAAACTTTGTTCTACAAAAAACTAGCGCCCAAAATGAAATGTATGTCAAATTGTAGCTAAGGTGGCCCGCTACAACGCCCAATTCACAGAAGTTAGTCAGAAGTCCTAAATTTTGCCCCAGGGTCAAATAAGTAAAATGAGTGAATTGGCTAGAAATAGTTTTTTGAAAACTTTGTTCTACAAAAAACTAGCGCCCAAAATGAAATGTATGTCAAATTGTAGCTAAGGTGGCCCGCTACAACGCCCAATTCACAGAAGTTAGTCAGAAGTCCTAAATTTGGCCCCAGGGTCAAATAAGTAAAATGAGTGAATTGGCTAGAAATAGTTTTTTGAAAACTTTGTTCTACAAAAAACTAGCGCCCAAAATGAAATGTATGTCAAATTGTAGCTAAGGTGGCCCGCTACAACGCCCAATTCACAGAAGTTAGTCAGAAGTCCTAAATTTTGCCCCAGGGTCAAATAAGTAAAATGAGTGAATTGGCTAGAAATAGTTTTTTGAAAACTTTGTTCTACAAAAAACTAGCGCCCAAAATGAAATGTATGTCAAATTGTAGATAAGGTGGCCCGCTACAACGCCCAATTCACAGAAGTTAGTCAGAAGTCCTAAATTTGGCCCCAGGGCCAAAAAAGTAAAATGAGTGAATTGACTAGAAATACTTTTTTGAAAACTTTGTTCTACAAAAAACTAGCGCCCAAAATGAAATGTATATCAAATTGTAGCTAAGGTGGCCCGCTATAACACCCAATTCACAGAAGTTAGTCAGAAGTCCTAAATTTGGCCCCAGGGCCAAATAAGTAAAATGAGTGAAGTTCAATTGAAATTTATCAGTGAAGTTTAATAGAAATTTATTTTTTTTTTAAACTTAAAATATATAAACTGGGAATTATTACCTTCCGAAGGTAACTTTTTATATTATATTCAACATTTTTAATTTTTTTTCAAATTTATTCTATGAGCTAAATTTCAGTTATGTATTTTATAAAGCTTTTTTGTAATAAAATCGAAAAAAATGAAAAATGTTGAATATAACTTAAAATATATATTTTTAAGGAATCCAACACAAACATTTGCAAACTAATTTAAATATATTAGTTTTTCTAATAGTTTGTCGTAATATTTTAATTATTTTATAAATATCATTTCCGGTTTTACTTTGTTATCTTGTTAAATACTCTCCTATACACCGAAAACAAGAAGAAGATATTATTCTCTATAAAATGGCTAAAGTTGCCATATCTATTCACAATATTTCGCTATTTTAACTTGGCCGCACCTAAGTTTAGTTCTGCTCAGCCAGAAATACTCATTTTTAATGAGGAGAAGAGAGACTTATTCTGTTGCTCTCTTTCATTTGAGTGAAACAAGATTTACTTTGTTAACTACTTTGTTATGTTCACGGAGATAAAATACCGCAGTACCCCCGCGTTGTTTTCAGAACTTTTTTATCCTTTGAGCTTTTTAACTGTAATGTGATCACTTCGATAGCAGGCTTTATCTATCATGTGTTTGTTGCAAAATGTATGTTGTATTTTAAAAATAATTAACGACGTTAATATTGAAGTGCAAAGCGTGCACGCCAGAATTCATACTTTGCTTTCCAGAATGGGATATTTGTTCTTACAACTGGCAAGAAAATTTATAAAAAGGGATGCATAGGATAATATGGTAGTGGACAATTTAAATGAAAACCATATTTATAGAATCATGCAATGTTAAGCAATTGGTTAACAAAGTAAAAAAAACTTCGAAATCGTTTAATTCGACAATTTGCGAAACATTAAGAACTAAACTTTGTTTTGAACATAAAACCTTAAAAGTAATAATCAGCTTCACTCCAGAAAATATTGTTTCCGAAAAAACCATTGGCATAATACTGATGCTATTAATGTTATTTACAAACGATAAAGAAAACTATAATAACAAATAAGTTCTCAATTCCGTGTTCTAGCGGATCTTTCAGCAATTAAGCATTTCAGAACTGACTATATTTAAATTTCTTGGAAAAATATAGCCAAAATTATGAACGAAACTAATGTTTGCTGACATTTCACATATTGCTTTTGGTATTTTATCGACACCACATTTCTGAGCATCAATTGAACACACAATTTCAAATGCAAAATGATGAAAAAGCAAAGGAAGAAATTGTTTACACGTAGAAACTGTTGCAAGTTTGATAAAAACTAAAGATCTATTAAAATTAACTGGTAGTTAGTTGCTGTTGTAGTTATAATATATAATATGATATCTTAAAGTAAATTTGCTTTATCTTATAACACTGAATTAAAATCTTTTTTTTTTAATTTTAATGTTTTAAATGGGTTTGTGAAATTCAAAGGTGACACAATATATTGGCAAGAATCGAAATCAGAAAAGAAGTTCAATATACTGTGAAATGTATTTGCATCACCAAACTATGTTGTTTTGCTTTAAAGGTTATGTTTTTTTTTATAAGAGTTGCGCCATATTTGAATTGAAACCATTGTGCCAGTTAATGAATAATATAGGGCCATATAGAAATAATATGACGAATAACATATACAATAATATTGTTAATGGATGGGGCGCTTGACGCTTATGGATAACAGAAGTATTATTTACATGTGTACCTCAAATATACGGGCCTGTTCTGAAAATCACGTGATTTCAAATCACGTGCTTTTAAAATCACAAGTGTGATTTTGTGGGATTCTAAAAGTCATACCGTTTTTGTGTTTCTTGCTGTGCTTTCGGCAATTGCAGATCACACAAAAACAGAACACCAAAACATTACACTTGTGATTTAAAAGCCACATGTGATTTGATATCACATGATTTGAGCTAAAGTGATTTTCAGAACAGGCCTGATAAATACTAAATTTGCTATTAAATACTTAGATAAATTAATTCCAATAAAATATTTTTGGGTCCTTTTACATATTTTCATAAAAAATCAAAAAAGTACCATTTGGTAGGAAAAATACTCTTTTAGTTGAAGCTCAGTACCATTTCAAAATTTCAATTTTGCAACACTGGTGTACTGTACACCGTGTACATACAAATCTTTGGTAAGGCCAGGGCTGCCAGATACATTTGTGAGGAACTCGTCAATTTCCTGAGAAAAAATAAAAAAATTGTCTTTCACGATTCGAAAAATCGTCAAAAAAAAATCGGACAACTTAAAATGTTGCCCGTATTGCGGTTCTCCACTTTTGTAACAGTTTGGTTGTCTTTGATAAATTCACATTGCCATTCTCAACTCAACTGGCAGTTGGCTATTCAGTTGTGTATCTGTTTGTTTCGTGGTATTGCCGTTTTCAACTTTGTAAAAGATTGGTCGGCAAAAGTGTTAAATACACACAACTGCTAAAAAGTAGTTGTGTTATTGGCAGTTAAAATTTATTTTTGTTTAAGTTCGGTGAAAATCGAAAACAAAATGGAGAAATCGTATGTACATATAAGTTTTTGTAATAACTTTACTTTTATTAGTTTTTTTACTTTTATTAGTTTGAAAATAAAAACGAAAGCTCAATTTGAGCGGCTCGACCAGCTTATTTAGAGAAACTTAGAAATTGTTCGCGAAAACACCAAAGTTTGGTATGATGAAAAATTCATGTAAGGAGTTATGGGAAGAGTTTATAGTGGAGTTAAATAGTTTGGGACCACGTCAAGAACTTTTAAACACTTATAATAATCTTCTTAATCTAATTATGATATTCTTGGCACAGGTTTGGATACATTACAAGGCAAGTATAAAGCACAGAATACCACATAACTGAAAAAAGTGACGTGTGAAAAAGGCCCAAATCAGTTGCGAGGGCATCTTTCGAAGAAAAAGACAGAAAGCTTTTTTTGGTGGTGAAGTGGCAATATGTAAAAACAGGCAGCAACAATCAACACAAATGGCATGATCAAAACAAAAATAACAAAACACAGACCACGTTAAAAAAATGCATTAGTTCAACAAACGTTGTGTTTTGTGCAAAAAAAGTATTTATTAATATTTTTTTGTTTTATAATGTTATTTATTTACTTAAATATTATTTACTTGTGTTGTGGTAAACTTAAAAGTTATTTTTTAAAAAAGCTTTGCAAATAAATCTCAACTAAATAAATTTGTGTTCATTGTATTGCGGCATAAAAGATGATGCAAAGAGAAATGAAAAAGGGCAGCTTTCTTAAAAAGAGACAAAAAAACGCAAGATCTTCCGTCTCGTGACAGTTCTGTGGTATTCTGTGGTATAAAGAAAAAACTTGCCAACAACAAAAGAAACACTCAAGCGACAGGGGGAGGGGCTATCACAAGAGGTTCCATTAAATAGCCTTGAGGATACTGTTTCGCAGCTCTTGTATTGCAAGTCCGGCCAATTATTTGGTGTTGAAAATATTCCACCATCAAGTGACAATTTAACTGAGTCAGTTGAACCAATAATACAACCAGCAGATTAGCCAACAGCTACCTCAACCAGAAGAAGAACTCATCAGGCACAATAAAGTTTCGTTACTTATTAGAAGTTCTTACTTGACACTGGGAAGTTCAAGAGGGTTGGAATCAACACGAATTTGTCTTCTTGTACGTAGCGCATCTATACAAGAGTTTTCCTTTTCATCATCATAAAATAAATCGTCACTAATATCAATTATAAATACTTTTTATTCAACACAACAATTAAAAATAGTTTTAGTTTAAAAAATTATTTACTTTATAAAATTTTCACTTGTCAAACGTTATATTTAAAGTTGGCAAATCGATATTTTAAGTTGGTAACTTTATAGCAAACTCAACTAAAAACAGTTAGGTATCACAATACCTAAAATGAGTTTGGTTGTGCATAAGTTGGGTTGACTCCAACACGACCAAACTGAGTTGGAGAACCGCAACAGGGGCATTAGTTTTTTTTTTAACAATTTTTGTTCGATTTTTATAAAAAAAAAACATTCAAACAAAACCTTAATAACTTCATACCCAGCTAGCGTTTTCTATCGTGTAAGAGCTACTGGGAGTCTCATGAAGAGCGTCTTTGATCGTCGATGACCGCATTTTTTAATCGTAATAGATACCTCACACGGGAAAAACTATAACACGAGAGAGATTCTTCCATAGAACAGCGAAAGACGCTTCTTCAATCGTAGCAATCGTTTAAGACGTGGGTAAAGATTATCTAACGAGTCTTTCGTGTCAAGAATCATATGAGACTCATGTAGATATCATCTTACAATTCGTGAAATGTTCGCCGTATAATTGTTGAAAATATGATTTATACAGGGAGTCGTAAAAGGTTCATTCGATGATGTTTTACGAAAGATAAACAAAGTGTATCATTGTTGTTTTTGTACCAGAGAACGGCTTTGTGCGATTGCAAAAAATTAGCATTTAATGAACAACATGAAATACACTAATTTGTGTTCATGCAATCAAACTTTCTCAGCCACACACATTGGTGTTGTTTTAAAATTCATTCGAGTCATGCATAGAGTATTGGCTTTGCCATTCATACCATGTTTAGCTTCGTTCGTCAATTATTGCTTTGGTAAAAAACACACAAAGAAAAAAACACAAAAATCATTGCTCTGATGCCTATTCAGCAGTTGCTATGTATGTAGTACGTATTAAAGTTTTTTCATATGCTGAATTCGAAAGAAAAAAAATTTAAATGAAACTAAACGCACATACCCTCCAAACACGCGTGTAAAGTGTAGCCCACAAGGGACTAGGACTAGTCCAAAAGTAACCCAAACGTATGGGAAAAACATGGTCTATTTAACATTACGATGTCCTGTTAAGTTCGGCGTTCATGGCCGAGCATTTAATTTAAATAATAAATGATTAAGGCGGTGGTTTATTTTAGATTTAATGGTAAGTCTTTATTGATTCATGGTTTTTGTGTTACTACTTAAAAACAATTATATTAATGTGTCATATATACTTATAATTATAATTATGGTGATACTTTAAACTAAAAGAATTTGAGGGTAAGTGAAAATACATAATGACTAGTCGCCAATAATGTAATGCGATCCAACGACGGTGTTAAATAAATGTGCATACCTAAAATGCATCGTTCGTTGACATTAAGTATTGGAACCAAAAGTTATTATTAGTAATTCATTTGTTATTTTCACTACACCTCCCCTTTTGAATAGAAAGGTCTTATGGAGATCATTGATCAATTGATGTCGATAAGAACTTTCTTTGTAAAGTTTATAGTATTTGTATAATATTTGAAATATTTTCACTAAATATAATTAATAACATTAATTTTTCCGTAACATAAAACTGTTCTCTTATTTTTCACATAAATTTAGTTCAAATTAGTATTGTAAGAATTTCTAAATGCTATTGCTAAATATAGAAAATTACTAAAATTATTTATTAAAAATCTTTATGTTTTGTTTATTAATTTTTTGATTTTTTCCCTTTATGTTTACAAATACATTGTTTTTATCATCAATATCAATAACTTTAAAAGGCCCTTTGTAAATTGGTTCTAATTTGTGTGCCGTGTGATTTTTAATGAATATTTCTTGACCTATTGTAATTTTAGTGTTGTTTGTGTTTTTATCATGTGAATATTTTTGGTAATGTTTTATTTTGTCAATTAAGTGTTGTGCCCTATTTAATGCTGTTTGTAGACGGAATTTTACTTCCTTTGTTTAGTCATCAAAATTATATATGGTATCTATTTTATCTGTTTGTGTCAGTGGATTATGATTTGGTAGGTTTGGAAAAATTAATTCAAACGGGCAGTATCCATGAACAGTTGAGGGTGTAGTATTAAATGTATACGCAAAATACTTTATCCATTCATCCCAATCGCTCCTGGATGCGTGAATGTATGAGCGTATGTACTCATTAAAGGTGCGATGTGATCTTTCAACTGTTCCTACTGTTTGATGGTGGTAAGGTGCTGATGTTGCTTTTTCTATTTTCAAAAGTGTAAGCAGTTCCACAAGAACTAGATTATTGTATTCGGTACCCATGTCACTAAGTATTTTATTCATGGGTCCATAAATTAATATAAAATGCTCCAGTAATGCTTTAGCTATGGTTTTTGCGTTTTTATTAGGTACTGGTATTGCTACTAAATACTTAGTTAGATCGAATATTATGGTAACAATGTATTGATTACCATTTTCTGATACAGGAAGGGGTCCTACTGTATCTACTATTACAGTTTCAAAGGGTTTCTGCGGTGTTGGGGTTAAAATCATTTCTGGTTTTATGTATTTCGTTGTTTTATTGGTTTGACATTGAACACATTTTCTAACGTATTGTTTCACATCCTTAGTGATATTTTTCCAATAATAATATTGTCTAAGCTTCTTAAGTAATCTAGTTGTTCCAGGATGTCCTCCAAAAAGAGGGTTATCATGGAATTTTTCTAATAAATATTTTTGTTCATCTTTGTTGTTTATTATGCATATTTTGGGTGTTAGCGCTATTTGCTATTTGTAACATGTTGGTTGGCTTTTTGTTTAAATTGTTCAATTGATACGAGGCCAAATAAATTATCATTTAAATTTATTTGTATTTTATTCAAATTTCTACTTATTGCTT
Organism: Pollenia griseotomentosa; assembly: GCA_963931875.1. Lineage (NCBI taxonomy): Eukaryota > Metazoa > Arthropoda > Insecta > Diptera > Polleniidae > Pollenia > Pollenia griseotomentosa. Next base: position 105,991,499 of record OZ007564.1, on the reverse strand, counting down.
CTTTTTCAAGAATTGGAAAAAATTGATCTAGATCGATATTTCCATTAGCAAAAGTGTTTTGTATATTAATTTTTGGTGCTAGCATCTTTTTACCTCGTTTAAAATTTAGTGTGAGGGTTTTTCCGTCAATATTTACCCTAGTCTTGACCCACCTTTTTACGCAATCGAAGCCAATAGTTTCGAAAACTTTAGGCTTTTCGGTAATTAGTTTATTATCCTTCTTAATTGTCTCTTCAGTTTAGTTTCGTAATTGTGCGCGTGTGGTTACCATAAAAACACTGTTAATTAAAGGTATTGATTTAATATCATTGAAGGTAATTCTAGATAGCGCGTCCGCTCCTGAATTGTCTACCTTTAATATGTTCGATAACAAAATCATACTCCTCCAGGTCCAGGCTTATTCTTGTCAATCGGCTGGATGGGCTTTTTAAGGAATATAAATATGTTAGTGGTTTATGATCACTACGTACTATAAATTTTTCCCCATATATGTAGGGTCGGAAGTGATTGATTGCCCATTGGATTGCTATTAATTCTTGCTCTATTGGGGCTTTGTTTGATTCGCCCTTTGTAAATGCACGTGACGCATATGATATAGGCAACTGCATCCCATCTTTTTCCTGTGATAATATTGCACCACATGCGATTTTACTCGCATCTGTAGTTATATAGAATGTTTTATCAAAATTTGGATTTTGAAGAATTTGTGGGGAAAGTAGGGCTGTTTTTAGGTGCTGAAAGGCTTGCTCACAGTCAGCTGACCATATAAAGGGTTCTTTCTTTCTAGTCAGTTTAGTTAAATGGTCAGAATAGAATGCGAAATTTGATATAAGGCGTCTGTAATAATTACAGAAAGCTACGAATCGACGAACCTCATCCCCATTAGTAGGTCTGGGGTAGGTTTTAATTGAATCGTATTTGCTACTGTCTGGTAAAATACATTTATCACTACATTTATGACCCAAATACGTAACCTCGGATCTGAAAAAATTGCATTTGTCTGGATGTAATTTTAAATTACAATCCCTGCATCTTTGGAAAACAATTTCCAAGTTCTTAAGCATGTGCTTTATCGAACATCCTGTGACAATAACATCATCCATATATATAAAAGTTTTTGAAGGGGCCAAACCTGAAAATGCTAGATTCATCATTCTCTGAAAGGAGTTTGGGGCTACTTTTAAACCATAAGGTAAACGGGTGAACCGATATGAGCCATTGTCTGTTGAGAATGAAGTAATGTCTCTCGATTTTTCATCTAATCCGACTTGATGAAATCCAGAGGTTAAATCTAAACAACAGAAAAATTTTGCTCTTCCCAATTGGTCTAAAATGTCCTCAATTCGGGGCAAAGGAAATTTGTCCGCTATTAACTTCTTATTTATTTGCCTGTAATCCACAACTAAACGCCATCGTTTGTCAGGGTTATTTGGCAATGATTTTTTTTGGTACGAGCATTATAGGACTATTATAATTTGAAGCCGATGGTTCAACTATTCCGTCTTGCCGGAGTTTTTCAACCTGCCTTTATATCACTTTTTTTCTGAGTGCGGCGTACGATAATTTTTTATGTATACAGGGCTATGATCAGAAACTCTTAATTTTTGCGTATAAAAATTGTTTGTACTTATCTTGTCGCTTTCCAAAGCAAAAATATCAATATATTTTGAACATAATTGAATCAATTCAGATTTAACAATTTCAGGAAATTTGTTTGCTAACCTTTCAAAAATTGTTTGGTTTCTTTTACTATCAACATTGGTTGTATTAAGGATTTCGTAGTCAGAGAGTTTTTCATATTTTATTGGTATTCTATTTAAAATTTTGTTTTCAGAATTTGTGTTTACAATTCTTACGTATGGAAATTTTCTTGATACTATGCAACCAGCTACAAATATTCCATCCTCTATTGTTTGACTTGGAACTACCAAATCACAGACTTCGTTGTCAAATGTAATAGCTCTAAAAACTTCAGATCGAGCTGGTAGTGTTATTGAACCGTCACCCATACTTTCGCGTATCGGAATATTTATGGGATAATTTAAATTGAAAGGTCTCAACGAAAGTAAATTCGAGTTTGGTTCTTGTCCATATTGAATAGTAGCATTGTATGTTTTCAGGAAGTCTAATCCCAATATACCTTGAAATGGTATTGGGAACGCATCTGAAACTACATAAAACGTCTGAGGGATAAGAAAGTTTTTCACTTTTCCGGATATTTGAATAATTTTCTTCGTGTTGAATTCTAATGAACCGAGAGCACTTATTTTAATGAGTGAAATGTCCGCTCCAGTATCTATAAGGAACGAACATATATTACTATGAGGGTATATTTGAATCTCAATAAAACTACTCAAATTGAGATTTAGGTGGAAAACTTTCCCTATGGATTTAATATTTGTTTTCTTGTCTAATTTTGTCGATGACCCCCCGAATTTTGGGGGGAAATCTCGTTTTCCGAGACTTCCTGCGTCACTCTTACCCGTCCTCTGTTTTGTTGTCGGTTGGAATGATTTCCATAACCGTTGCTTTGGCCACCACGTTGCCCATTGTAATGGATATTTCCATTATAATTTCGTGAGTTGTTATTGCTATTAAAATTTCTAGAGTTGTTATTCTGACGCCAGTCTTGTCTACGTCCACGGTTATTAAATTCACTGTTTCTGTAGTTCTGAGTACCAGAACCACGACGCTTAAAAAAAAATACTGAAGAATTTGAAATTGAAGCCTCAGTGCTGGCTTCTATGAATTTAGAAACGACTTTGTTAAGAGTCATGAAGTTCCCTGTTTTAATGATGAGTTTTACCTCATCACTTGCAGCGTTTCTAGAAATGGCCTTGGCTGCGTTTTGCCTTACTAATTTCTCAACAATATCCTGTGGGTAGCCTTCTCTTATATAGGCTCCACCTAGTTTTTTCGCGATTTCTTGGATCTTCTCGGCATATGTTGTAGCCGATTTTGACTGTTGTCTTATGTTCATTAGTTTTGAACATAGTAATTTCGACGACTCCCCTTGTACGCATGATTGTAGTTTATCCTTAATTGCCTGTATGGTGCTTTGGTTTTCAATAATGTTCCTTGCATGTCCCTTCAATTTTGTCTTTATTACGTCTATCACCACCAGTTCATGTGTTTCCTTTATTCTATCCATCAATGTTAATGCGTCAAGGAAATTTTGTAGTTCACTCACGCTACCATCAAAAACTGGCACAATTTTTGTGGCCTTATCTATGACCTCATCCTCCGTTCGCGGCATGTTTATTGTTTTTATTTCTACTTTTGTTTCCTTATTGTTTTCGTCTGTTTTTGTGATGTTATCAGTCTCGTTTTCTTCTGTCTCACTTTCGTCCGTTTCCGTGATTTCAATATCTATTTCACAGCTTAATGTCAGTGGGACCTTAATGTTAACGTTGTATTTATGGAAAACTTTTATTAATTTGTCTCTAAATTTGTGAAAAATCCCATTGGCCTCCTCCTTGTGAGGTGTAGAGTACCTATCATATTGTCTATGTAACGTTGCCCTAATGGTATTGAAGGTTTCTATTAAAATTTGAATATGTTTACTCAATGTTTCTGGCTTTATCGACCTATTTTGGTTAATGCACTTATATGATTGTCTAAATTTAATTTCTAATGGCGTTAAACTTTCCAAAATACTTTCCCATTGCATTATTTTTAATTTTAAAATAAAACTTTGTAATCATGATTATATATTAAGCTTGTTTTGTATTTTAATTCAAAATCTTTAAATAAATTCAATGTTAATTTAAAATCCCTAAAAAACTTTAATTTCTAAAAATAATAAAAACCTTAATTTCTAAGCTTACATTTTTCTCTTCTGATATTCGAATATTGGATCTTCTTATATCTGTTGTTGGTTTGCGGCAGAGTTTCTATTTCTAATTTCAGTTTTAAAAATCATCTTTGGTTGTCTCTTCTTATATTGGATTATTGGCTTATTATATCTGTTGTTGGGGTGCGGCAGCGTTTCTATTTCTATTTACGGCTTTAAGTATCATCTTTATTACGTAGATAACGACTATGCTGATAATTGTTATTATCGACAATGCTTCGATTTAATTCATGTTTTCGTTTTTGGTTGTAGTTGTAATTTCTTCAGTGTTCATTTTTAAATTGTTATGTAGTATTTCTACTAATTCTTTATTATTATTGTCTTCTGTGGATTTACCCACTTCATAACCTGCTACAAGTAGCGGGATTGTCTGTAAAATTTTCTTCCACCAAGTCATATTTTATTTAATGCTTATGTATTCAGTTAAAATGTTTGTTTGATGTTAAGTTTTTTTTTCACCTTTAATTCAGCACAAAGCTCCTTTATATTAATTTTTCTTTTTTTTTAACATTAATATCTCACTTAAATTTTCAATTTTAGCTTGCACTTGATTTATTTTGGTTCCCAGGCGATTTTCTTTTATCACGTTCGATTTTTACACTGTCACGGTCGCCATGTTAAGTTCGGCGTTCATGGCCGAACATTTAATTTAAACAATAAATGATTAACGCGGTGGTTTATTTTAGATTTAATGGTAAGTCTTTATTGATTCATGGTTTTTGTGTTACTACTTAAAAACAATTATATTAATGTGTCATATATACTTATAATTATAATTATGGTGATACTTTAAACTAAAAGAATTTGAGGGTAAGTGAAAATACATAATGACTAGTCGCCAATAATGTAATGCCATCCAACGACGGTGTTAAATAAATGTGCATACCTAAAATGCATCGTTCGTTGACATTAAGTATTGGAACCAAAAGTAGGTCAGTCATTGACTTTAAATGTTTTAGTTTAAAATATTATTATTATTAGTTATTCATTTGTTACTTCCAGTACATAGGACCATATAACCCAGCTTTGGAGTACAAAGGAGTAGTCATAAAACTACTCCATTGTACGCAACACAGAATACCACAGAACTGTCACGAGACGGAAGATTTTGCGTTTTTTTTTTGTCTCTTTTTAAGAAAGCTGCCCTTTTTCATTTCTCTTTGCATCATCTTTTATGCCGCAATACAATGAACACAAATTCATTAAGTTGAGATTTATTTGCAAAGCATTGTAAAAATTAACTTTTAAGTTTACCACAACACAAGTAAATAATATTTAAGTAAATAAATAACATAAAACAAAAAAATATTAATAAATACATTTTTTTTTGCACAAAACACAACGTTTGTTGAACTAATGCATTTTTTTAACGTGGCCTGTGTTTTGTTATTTTTGTTTTGATCATGCCATTTGTGTTGATTGTTGCTGCCTGTTTTTACACATTGCCACTTCACTGCCAAAAAAAGCTTTCTGTCTTTTTCTTCGAAAGCTGCCCTCGCAACTGATTTGGGCCTTTTTCACACGTCACTTTTTACAGTTCTGTGGTATTCTGTGATACACAAGAGGATTAGTTTTAACTTCGTTTAAAAAAGAAAACATGTTAAAAACGAAGACATATCGTCTCACTACAACCACTTTTTAACAATCAGGGTTGTCATAGAATCCAATGTTGTCGGAATTGGATTTAAAAACGACACAAAAAATAATTTGGTGTCATGAAATCCAAGGTTATCGGTTTTGTATTCGAACTAGAATTAGTGTCGTTTTAAGGTGTCACAGAATGTCTTGTTATCGGTTTTGTTATTGAAAATAAACCAAGGAGGTAACAGCTTTCAGTTTTTATTTGCGCGCTTTTGTCTTTTTTAAAGTTAAATATTTTGCAAAAATGTAAGTAAATTTATGTTTATAATATAAAACAAAAATTAATGCATTATTGTTTTTATTTACAAATATGTAGGGGAAAGCATAAAAATAAAACCCAAAACTACTCAATCGTGGAATTTATGGAAAAATATCCCGATCTTGCAAGAAATTTTACAAAACGGGATAAGCCAACCGTAGATTCCCTTTGGCAACAATTGGCAGAAACACTCAATAGTGCAGGCCCACCACAAAAGGATGTGAACGGATGAAGAAAGGTTAACAAATGTGTATCACAAACAAAACTGTGTTGTTTAATTTCAGTGTTTTCTTTATTGTAGATATGAACTGAGTGGAAGAGTGACGTCAAAAGAAAAGTATCCCAAAACAAAGCTGAGGCGATGGCAACCGGTGGTGGGCCTTTTTCTAAATACAAGTTGACAGACACTGAAGAGGCTATCCTGCGCATCTGCAATATTTCTCAGTCTGTAGATCCCCCTGGCGTTGCAATTGGTCTTAGCGACGATCTGTTTGGTGAATTGAAGAACCATCAACGTCGTCAAAACGTGCACTATCTCCACTTCAGATAACAAGCGTCACTCTTACCCGTCCTCTGTTTTGTTGTCGGTTGGAATGATTTCCATAACCGTTGCTTTGGCCACCACGTTGCCCATTGTAATGGATATTTCCATTATAATTTCGTGAGTTGTTATTGCTATTAAAATTTCTAGAGTTGTTATTCTGACGCCAGTCTTGTCTACGTCCACGGTTATTAAATTCACTGTTTCTGTAGTTCTGAGTACCAGAACCACGACGCTTAAAAAAAAATACTGAAGAATTTGAAATTGAAGCCTCAGTGCTGGCTTCTATGAATTTAGAAACGACTTTGTTAAGAGTCATGAAGTTCCCTGTTTTAATGATGAGTTTTACCTCATCACTTGCAGCGTTTCTAGAAATGGCCTTGGCTGCGTTTTGCCTTACTAATTTCTCAACAATATCCTGTGGGTAGCCTTCTCTTATATAGGCTCCACCTAGTTTTTTCGCGATTTCTTGGATCTTCTCGGCATATGTTGTAGCCGATTTTGACTGTTGTCTTATGTTCATTAGTTTTGAACATAGTAATTCCGACGACTCCCCTTGTACGCATGATTGTAGTTTATCCTTAATTGCCTGTATGGTGCTTTGGTTTTCAATAATGTTCCTTGCATGTCCCTTCAATTTTGTCTTTATTACGTCTATCACCACCAGTTCATGTGTTTCCTTTATTCTATCCATCAATGTTAATGCGTCAAGGAAATTTTGTAGTTCACTCACGCTACCATCAAAAACTGGCACAATTTTTGTGGCCTTATCTATGACCTCATCCTCCGTTCGCGGCATGTTTATTGTTTTTATTTCTACTTTTGTTTCCTTATTGTTTTCGTCTGTTTTTGTGATGTTATCAGTCTCGTTTTCTTCTGTCTCACTTTCGTCCGTTTCCGTGATTTCAATATCTATTTCACAGCTTAATGTCAGTGGGACCTTAATGTTAACGTTGTATTTATGGAAAACTTTTATTAATTTGTCTCTAAATTTGTGAAAAATCCCATTGGCCTCCTCCTTGTGAGGTGTAGAGTACCAATCATATTGTCTATGTAACGTTGCCCTAATGGTATTGAAGGTTTCTATTAAAATTTGAATATGTTTACTCAATGTTTCTGGCTTTATCGACCTATTTTGGTTAATGCACTTATATGATTGTCTAAATTTAATTTCTAATGGCTTTAAACTTTCCAAAATACTTTCCCATTGCATTATTTTTAATTTTAAAATAAAACTTTGTAATCATGATTATATATTAAGCTTGTTTTGTATTTTAATTCAAAATCTTTAAATAAATTCAATGTTAATTTAAAATCCCTAAAAAACTTTAATTTCTAAAAATAATAAAAACCTTAATTTCTAAGCTTACATTTTTCTCTTCTGATATTCGAATATTGGATCTTCTTATATCTGTTGTTGGTTTGCGGCAGAGTTTCTATTTCTAATTTCAGTTTTAAAAATCATCTTTGGTTGTCTCTTCTTATATTGGATTATTGGCTTATTATATCTGTTGTTGGGGTGCGGCAGCGTTTCTATTTCTATTTACGGCTTTAAGTATCATCTTTATTACGTAGATAACGACTATGCTGATAATTGTTATTATCGACAATGCTTCGATTTAATTCATGTTTTCGTTTTTGGTTGTAGTTGTAATTTCTTCAGTGTTCATTTTTAAATTGTTATGTAGTATTTCTACTAATTCTTTATTATTATTGTCTTCTGTGGATTTACCCACTTCATAACCTGCTACAAGTAGCGGGATTGTCTGTAAAATTTTCTTCCACCAAGTCATATTTTATTTAATGCTTATGTATTCAGTTAAAATGTTTGTTTGATGTTAAGTTTTTTTTTCACCTTTAATTCAGCACAAAGCTCCTTTATATTAATTTTTCTTTTTTTTTAACATTAATATCTCACTTAAATTTTCAATTTTAGCTTGCACTTGATTTATTTTGGTTCCCAGGCGATTTTCTTTTATCACGTTCGATTTTTACACTGTCACGGTCGCCATGTTAAGTTCGGCGTTCATGGCCGAACATTTAATTTAAACAATAAATGATTAACGCGGTGGTTTATTTTAGATTTAATGGTAAGTCTTTATTGATTCATGGTTTTTGTGTTACTACTTAAAAACAATTATATTAATGTGTCATATATACTTATAATTATAATTATGGTGATACTTTAAACTAAAAGAATTTGAGGGTAAGTGAAAATACATAATGACTAGTCGCCAATAATGTAATGCCATCCAACGACGGTGTTAAATAAATGTGCATACCTAAAATGCATCGTTCGTTGACATTAAGTATTGGAACCAAAAGTAGGTCAGTCATTGACTTTAAATGTTTTAGTTTAAAATATTATTATTATTAGTTATTCATTTGTTACTTCCAGTACATAGGACCATATAACCCAGCTTTGGAGTACAAAGGAGTAGTCATAAAACTACTCCATTGTACGCAACACAGAATACCACAGAACTGTCACGAGACGGAAGATTTTGCGTTTTTTTTTTGTCTCTTTTTAAGAAAGCTGCCCTTTTTCATTTCTCTTTGCATCATCTTTTATGCCGCAATACAATGAACACAAATTCATTAAGTTGAGATTTATTTGCAAAGCATTGTAAAAATTAACTTTTAAGTTTACCACAACACAAGTAAATAATATTTAAGTAAATAAATAACATAAAACAAAAAAATATTAATAAATACATTTTTTTTTTGCACAAAACACAACGTTTGTTGAACTAATGCATTTTTTTAACGTGGCCTGTGTTTTGTTATTTTTGTTTTGATCATGCCATTTGTGTTGATTGTTGCTGCCTGTTTTTACACATTGCCACTTCACTGCCAAAAAAAGCTTTCTGTCTTTTTCTTCGAAAGCTGCCCTCGCAACTGATTTGGGCCTTTTTCACACGTCACTTTTTACAGTTCTGTGGTATTCTGTGATACACAAGAGGATTAGTTTTAACTTCGTTTAAAAAAGAAAACATGTTAAAAACGAAGACATATCGTCTCACTACAACCACTTTTTAACAATCAGGGTTGTCATAGAATCCAATGTTGTCGGAATTGGATTTAAAAACGACACAAAAAATAATTTGGTGTCATGAAATCCAAGGTTATCGGTTTTGTATTCGAACTAGAATTAGTGTCGTTTTAAGGTGTCACAGAATGTCTTGTTATCGGTTTTGTTATTGAAAATAAACCAAGGAGGTAACAGCTTTCAGTTTTTATTTGCGCGCTTTTGTCTTTTTTAAAGTTAAATATTTTGCAAAAATGTAAGTAAATTTATGTTTATAATATAAAACAAAAATTAATGCATTATTGTTTTTATTTACAAATATGTAGGGGAAAGCATAAAAATAAAACCCAAAACTACTCAATCGTGGAATTTATGGAAAAATATCCCGATCTTGCAAGAAATTTTACAAAACGGGATAAGCCAACCGTAGATTCCCTTTGGCAACAATTGGCAGAAACACTCAATAGTGCAGGCCCACCACAAAAGGATGTGAACGGATGAAGAAAGGTTAACAAATGTGTATCACAAACAAAACTGTGTTGTTTAATTTCAGTGTTTTCTTTATTGTAGATATGAACTGAGTGGAAGAGTGACGTCAAAAGAAAAGTATCCCAAAACAAAGCTGAGGCGATGGCAACCGGTGGTGGGCCTTTTTCTAAATACAAGTTGACAGACACTGAAGAGGCTATCCTGCGCATCTGCAATATTTCTCAGTCTGTAGATCCCCCTGGCGTTGCAATTGGTCTTAGCGACGATCTGTTTGGTGAATTGAAGAACCATCAACGTCGTCAAAACGTGCACTATCTCCACTTCAGATAACAAGCACTCCAAAAAGGCGCAAAATAGAAAACACTGGGGAGCTACTAAAAAAGTTTTTAGATGAAGACAGCAAAATAAAGGTTGAACTAAATGAAAAGTTGGACGAGCTATTAAAACTTGAAAGAGAAAACGCCAGCAGCTTACGACGGGTTTATAGGGCTATTGAAAAGGGAAACGAGTCTGTCGCCAATGCAGTAGCAGACCTAAAAAATGAATATAGAAATGTAAATAGAGGGGTCCTGCAAGCAATGCAAGAAAAGAACGAAATAAAAATAAAACAATTAGAGCTCGATACAATGAAATTTGAATTCGAAAAGAACAGCAAGTGAAAGCAAAACAATTTTAAAACAATATTCCTTGAGTTTTTAAGTTATATCATTAATCTATAATTAATTATACATACATATGTACCTTCTTAAAAGACTGTGAACTTTAATTTTAATTTTTTGTTATATATATCTTTTTAAAAGACTGAATTTTTAATATTTTTTTGTTCATGTTATATGAAATAAAAAACTTTTATTTTACTTTATAAATAGCTTTTTATTATCTAATTTTATTGAAGGGTATTAGCTATTTCGTCTCTGATCCTCTGACCTTCTCTTTGTAGAGACGTGCTTGATGGCAAAATAACATTGTCTTCGCTATTAGGTAATGTTACAGTCAGTTCATCCTCACTGTTTTGCATATTATAGCTTCTGCAAGTGTTGTGCAGAGCGCAGCAAGAATTTATAATTTTCACTACTTTTTCCGGATGGTAGTGTAAAGTGCTCATTAAGCAACGGAATCGACTTTTCAACACTCCTATTGTTCTTTCCACAATATTACGTGCCGAAGAGTGAGCCATATTGAACTTATATTCCTTCGAGTTGTTGCTTGGATCTCTGTATGGCGTTAACAAAAAAGGCTCAATGCCATGCCATATCCATATATTTTGAGGTCCGTTCTCCTGATTCATACTTTTCAAGGAAATGATGTCTGGCGCTACTAATATTCCATATTAATGCGTCATGGCTATAGCCGGGATACCGTGCATCTACCGCTCGTATTTTCATGTCATGGTCACAGATCTGAATATAAATTCATGTACATAAATACAAAAAAATAGTTTCAAAAGGTAGGTACAAAAAAATTGAATATATGTATATATATATATAGTTATATATATATGAGTTTGTACTATACTTACAATCATGGCATTAATACTGAAATATCCTTTCCGATTAAAGTATAAATGTTCGTTAAGGCTGGGCTTTATTATCTTTACATGTGTCCCGTCTATGCAACCAATTATTGAAGGTATTTTAAATTTGTTGAAGAAATGGTCCCTCGATTTTTGCTTCTCATTAGAGTTCATTTCCAGTTGCACCCATTGGGGGCAAATGAATCGCTCCATAATTTTGAGCACATCGTCTAAAATCGTAGATACTGTGCTTCTACCAAGATATATACTAGAGTCGTTTCCAACAGATCGTTGATATGACCCTTCAGGTAAAAAACGCAAAGCAGCTGCAAGTTGTAGCAATGGCGGAATCTTTGAACGGGAAAGGTGTTCTTTTATTGTGTCTAGGACCATACAGAAAGCATCTTTGTTTAACCGGTAATATGCTATAAAACTGCAAAGCATCTTTAGATGTGAATGCACAGTATAAAAAATATACTTACGCTGTCTCCGGCAGTTCAAGTGGATTGCTGCAATCTCGCAATATTCTTCTTTTCACCTTTTCTGAACGCTCTTCCTCAAACAACAAATATGCGATAACAGCAGAGCTCATTTTTTTATTTAAAACGATTTATTTTTTTATTACTTTAATAAATACGCAGCAATTTTTAATATTTTCAATTAATATACTTTATATTTTGTCAAAAAAATTATAATAAAAATTGTAAACAAATACACAAATGTAAACAACAGCTGATTGGAACATCGGTTTTGTTTCCGTTCGAAAATAACAAAACAGACTTGATTTTATGACACCAAATGAAACCAATATTGGTATGCAAAAACGACAAAAAGCAAAACCTACTTGGATTATATGACACCCCTGAATGACATGGTCCATGCTTGCATTACACCGGACCAGTCCATGTAGTAATCCATTGAATCAAAATGGATCAGGTGGTCCAATATTATTTGCAGGGAACTGCATGATGTATACTTTTCTATAGTTTAGAGTATTATACATTGGTAGCCCTGATGGTGTCCATTATTAATTGTTTATTTAAAAGTGAAAGTTCGTGAAAAAAAGGTAAACATATTAAAAATACCAAGTAAATATTTAATAATAGCAATAATAGACTACAGGGCACGCCATAAAAGGCGATTAGTAAAAAATGAAAAATGCTTAAACTACCGCTTTAGTGTACTCCATACTGTAATGACATGGAGTACTTTTAAAACTAACCAACTTTAGTACTCCATGGAGTAGTTTACGGACTACTTGTGGGTTATATGGTCCCCTCCTAGGACATCGTAATGTTAAATGGACCACCTTTTACCCATATATTTGGAGTAGTTTTGGGGTACTCCTACTCCTTTATGGACTACTCTTTACATGCATGTATGGACTAGTCTCGTTATCTGCAGGGTTGTTGGCAGCAATGCATGTTAATTTTTTATAACATGGTCCATTTTACGTTGAACTTTGTTTTGCAGGCATAGAGTGAATGTAAATTTAAGCGTATGAGTAAATTAAGAAAAATAGTGATTTTTGCAGTTCTCTGTTTTGTGCTCTGAAAATAATTTAAAGATTTTCTTAAGACTTGCATATTACATCCGTACCTAAACAAAAGCGCAATGCGTTTTCTAGTTTTTGAATAGAGCGGCCTCAACACTTTGCAATTGGAAAACCCGATTTTGACAGCTCGTTTAATAGTGGAGTTTGCCGCTATTGTTAATTAATAGTGGCAATAGCTATTTTTCGGCTAATCTAGCGTGTTTATCTCTATTTTTATTAATAATTTGTGGGTTTTATTAAACAAGAAAGTTATCACTACTTTTCGTGACACAACGTTGACGCTATTGCTTAGGTATGGCATATCAGCGTAAAAGCTAAGCGAAAGAACACGTTCCGCCTTCCGCTCCTGTTAAGGTACGGCTGTTAAACATTCCAAGATTAAAAAACGAACGTGTCAGAAATTGTAATGTTTAATTCAGACTTTCAAGACTTAAAAATCAGCAAATCGGCACTTTGCTAATTTTGAAACAAAAAATCGTCAAAATGACGATAAATCGTCAAATCTGGCAGCCCTGGGTAAGGCGATGGTTAAAAAAAAACCAAAACAAAAAGGAATTAACAATTTAAACGGTATAAATAGCTGAGAAATAAATCGCTTAAAATGTGTTTAAATCAGGGATTTCCATTTCATTGCACAATTGTGCACACCAATACCAACACATATTTTTATGCTCTTCAATTCAGTCGTCGATGTGACTTCCACAGAATACTAACAGAACTGACACGAGACGGAAGATTTTGCGTTTTTTTTTGTCTCTTTCTAAGAAAGCTGCCCTTTTTCATTTCTCTTTGCATCATCTTTTATGCCGCAATACAATGAACACAAATTTATTTAGTTGAGATTTATTTGCAAAGCTTTTGTAAAAATTAACTTTTAAGTTTACCACAACACAAGTAAATAATATTTAAGTAAATAAATAACATTATAAAACAAAAAATATTAATAAATACATTTTTTTTTGCACAAAACACAACGTTTGTTGAACTAATGCATTTTTTTAACGTGGTCTGTGTTTTGTTATTTTTGTTTTGATCATGCCATTTGTGTTGATTGTTGCTGCCTGTTTTTACACATTGCCACTTCACCACCAAAAAAAGCTTTTTGTCTCTTTCTTCGAAAGCTGCCCTCGCAACTGATTTGGGCCTTTTTCACACGTCACTTTTTTCAGTTCTGTTAGTATTCTGTGGTGACTTCGACAAGTGTACATGCCTAGCGGATGCTATGTAATTTTGTTTCAGCTTAACACTCAAAAAATATTGTGCGGTCAAAAATGCTTTTGGTAACATCCAATGCCTTGCGTGCAATATTTATTTTTTATGAATTTTTAAAACACAAAAATCTTATTTTTTTTATAAATTGTTTGATAAGATATTTGCAACTGATTTAGAGTCAGTTGTGTTATACAACTTATAAAATAACAACTTAAAAAATATATTACTAACTTTTTTCTGCGACTGTAAATAAATGTATTCTCTCAATTTTTTTACTCTTTGGTACTCACTAATACACAACCAAAAAATTTTTGGAAATCCCTGGTTTAAATACACTTTTGTGTATTAATTTTACATTTGATTGATTTTTACCCTGCAAATAATGCGGCTAGTCCATACACGCATGTAAAATGTAGCCCATAAGGGACTAGGACTAGTCCAAAGGTAACCCCAATGCATGACATTACGATGTCCTAGGGCAGGACCATAAAACCCAGCTTTAAATAACAAAGGAGTAGTCTTAAAACTACTCCATGGTATACTGGTATGATAGGTGAAAATTCCTTTTATGTAGCTGGACTAAAGCGAGGTATGATAAACGTGACTAAAAAACAGGTGAATCACGAGTATGATTTTCGAAAAGAAATTACAAGATTTGAGGCTCTCAATAAAAACTTTTATACATATCAACTGAAGAGCAGTAAAGGTCTTCAGGTAGTGACCCAGGGGAAATAAAAACTTTTTTTGGAAGAGAAAGACTTTAAAATAAAAAACGTAACAAATATCAAAAATAGGGGGGAAAAATCCCCAACCACTATTTCGAGTGGAGTAAGAACCCGGCGACGTAAAGCTCAAACAAAATGAAACGCATCCAATTTAAAATATATTCTGTACAGAAGGGTAACTATAGAAGAGCCGCACAAAAGAAATGTCCTGTTCAATGTCTAAACTGCCAGGAATTTGGCCATACTAAGGCATACTGCTACTTACCCCCTGTTTGCGTAGTATGTGGTAAATTACATGGTAAAGTTCTCTCCGATAAGTCTAAATGCCATACCTAAACAAGAGCGTAAACGTTGTGTAACAAACAGTAGTGTTAACTTTCTTGTTTAATAAAACCCATATAATAGAAATAAAAAGAAGAGAAAAAACCGATAGATTGACAAAAACTGCTAAATTGTCATTATTTATTAACAATAGCGGCCAACTTCACTATTAAACGCGCTGTCAAAATCGGATTTTCCAATTGCAAAGCGTTGACGCCGCGCTATTTAGGGATGCTTCATACAAAGTGTATGGGCATGAGAATTTTTGACAGCTAGAAAACGCTTTCTGATCTTGTTTAGGTACGGCTGTTAAACCGACCCCAACGTAAAAAAAATGTAGCAACTGTGGCGGTAATCACACTGCCAATTATGGAGGATGCCCTGTATATACTATCGTCAAGCAGTCGGTTGGACCGAAAACTAATCCCCCTCAAATACAGGTAACAAATCAGGTAAACACTAATGACATTCAGGCTCCGCAGCCTAGTAATAACAGAACCTCTTATGCTAACGTCCTATAATCAAACCATGTACCAATGCAAAATTTGTTTTTGGAACGCAAACGGCATCCGCCAACATAAAAATGAAGTAGAATACTTTCATAAAAATAAACAAATTGATGTCATGATGGTTTCTGAAACTCATTTGACCTCAAGAAATACGTTTAAAATCAATGGTTATATACTATATGATACCAAGGACCCTCGAGATAGAGCTTGTGGAGCTTCTGCCATTTTGATAAAAACCCGGGTCAAACACTACCTAATGTGTGATCATCGTGAAGATTATCTCGAACATTTGCGTTGAGGAAATAAATAGAAAACTAGTAATTTCATCGTTATACTCCCCGCCTAGATTTTCAATATCAGAAAGCCAATATTATAAATATTTTAAATCATTAGGACCCTGTTTCCCAGCCGCTGGCGATTATAACGCTAAACACACCTTCTGGGGGTCACGACTTATAACACCAAAGGGTCGTGTTTTATTTAACACAATTTCTGTGGTAGCGAGCGGACAACAACATATTGGCCTACTGATCATCAAAAAATTCCAGATGTCATCGATTTCGGCGTGGTTAAAAACATCCCCTTAGAAACGATCCATGTTGAAGCTTCCTTAGAAGTATCTTCCGACCACACACCTACAATTGTTACTATAATGAACCCCAATAGAATTGTATCTCCGACTGGTCACTTAGCGACGACAGCTACGCAAATTAATTGGTTAAGCTATAAAAAATACCTCAGTACCCATTGCACAGAAAATATTCCGCTTAGTATACCGGCCCAGCAAAAACTTACATTGCAAAGTAATGAGTTAAAAAGCTAATATAACGACTCTTCACTACTTATACATTGGCATTTGAACTCATTATTTTAACACGGTGATGTCATTGGAGGCAAGTACTTACCACCCTCGCTTACAAATAGGGACTTAAATAACTTATTACTCCGATGTCACCAAAATTACAACTAACATGTAGTGTTATTCATTGGATGAATACTTTCAATAAAGTAAAAAAAATTTTTTTTTTTATTATTTTTTTTAAATTATTTTTTTTCTATTTTTTCTTATTTTTTTTTTTTCTATTTTTGCTTATTTTATTTTACTTATTTTACTTATTTAATTTTTTATTTTTTTTTTCTGTCTCTGGCAGGATTCGATCGCGCAACCTCGGTGCTGATAGACTAGCTCACTACCAGCTTGTCTACTGGGGCAGTGTACTTTTTGTAAAAAAAAATTATGTTTTTTACTCAATTAAGAGCGCTTATCAACTCATACACAAGTATTTAAGTATCAGATTATATGTCAGCCATTACTAAACTACTTCTATGTAATGCAGATGGTATGAAGTAGTCATTGAAAAGTAAGTTGTTCAGTAATGGCAAGTCATTACCAAGTTTTTGCTGGTGGAGTATGTAGATCGCTCTATTGTCAATTTTGACAGTTTTCTGAAACTAGCTGTTCAACATTCCAGTATTGCCCCCAAAAAAACAAAAAATATTAAAATATATTCCAAAAAAAGAGGGCTCGAAGAGAATGGCGATTGCACAGATCCCCTCAACTTAAGAACTTACTAAAAGAGTGTACAAAAAAGCTTAGAAAGTTACTGCGGACTCAGAAAACGGCTTCTCTGGAAAAATATCTTAAGGAACTTGATGCAACTCCACAATCAGACTACTCATTATGGCGTGCAGCTAGAAATCTCAAAAGGCCAGTTGTCTCTAAACCACCATTAAGAAATTTGAATGGAAGTTGGGCAAGAAATTAATTTTTTTTTTCAATATTTATTTATTGAATCTTCATATAGTAAATATTAACTAACAATAATTAATCAAATCTTATCCTAATACTTTGTTTTGTGTCCTGCCAGTGCCAGCCAACAAATTTCGTCATCACGGTTTCTGTTCACATATGTAGGACCTACAGCTGCAATTCCATTTTTTTATGATTTTTTAAAGAACAAAAAATGTTGAGCTGTTTGTGAATTAAACCCCAAAAAAGCCCCTGGTTTTGATAAGATCAGCAACAAAATGCTTTTGGAGCTACCCAGCACAGCAACGACAATTATTCTATTAATTTCAATGAAGACGTAAGACTTCAATACTATCCTCAAAAGTTTCCTTAGTCACCATGATACCTAAACCAGGAAAGGATCACACAAAAGTTGAGTCATATAGGCCTATAAGCTTACTTTCTAATATATCAAAGCTGTTTGAAAGGTCAAAATTAACTCCAATTTTAAGTGAAAATAGATGTATTCCTAATCACCAATTCGGCTTTAGAAGAGAACACAGCACAATTGAACAAACCCATCGTATAGTAAACGCCATAAGAAAAGCCTTTGAAGAAAGAAAATATTGTTCCGCTCTCTTCATCGATGTTTCTCAAGCTTTTGATAAAGTCTGGCATGAAGGCTTATTACATAAATTGAAGCAAAATTTACCAGCAAACACACACAAGCTGCTAGAAAGCTACTAAGTCGGTCGTCAATTTATTATTAAAGAAGGAAATTTCTTGAGTTCACCTCAGCCAATTGGCGCTGGAGTCCCACAGGGCAGCATTCTGGGGCCCCTATTATACTTAATTTATACTTCGGACATGCCAACAAACAACTACGCACAAACTTCGACAATTGCGGACGACACAGCTTTTCTAAGCGTGCACAAAAATCGTCATGAAGCATCGTTACTTACAGGATCATATATTTCAACTAGAAATATGGTTAAAACAATGGAGGATAAAAGTCAATGAGCAAAAATGCGTACATATAACATTCACCTTGCGTCGGGAATCATGCCCCCTATTAAAATTAATAATCAAATAATACCTCAAAATTCGAATGTAAAATATCTCGGTATACATTTAGATCGCCGTTTGACGTGGAAAAGCCATATAGAGTCAAAATTAACTCAAATGAAACTAAAAGCCATACAAATTCATTGGCTTATTGAAAGAAACTCTGTTCGTAGTCTCGACTGCAAACTCCTACTTTACAACTCTATTCTAAAGCCAATCTGGTGCTATGGTATTCAGTTATGGGGCACTGCCTCGGCTTCTAATATCGAAAAAATTCAAAGGCGCCAAAATAATCTTCTTCGAATAATCACAGCTGCCCCTTGGTATGTTAAAAATTCAAATATTCACCAGGATCTTAATGTTCCATTAGTAAAAACTATGATTACGAAATATGCAGTAAAATACTTAAAAAGGCTCGAATTGCATCCGAACCCACTAGCTCGAAATATTTTATATGATAGCGGCCACACTCGCTTAAGAAGAAGAGACACTGCAGCACTTATCCAATTAGATGAGCGATAAACACCTAGATAACTGAACAGAACCCGTGATGAAGAAAATTTTTGTCTGGCACTGGCAGGACATAAAATAAAGTATTAGGTTAAGATTTGATTAATTATTGTTAGTTCATATTTAATGTATGAAGATTCAATAAATAATATTGCAAAAAAAAAAAAAATTTTTGATAAAAAATTATTTATTTTTTGCTAAAAATATTAAGTTTCTAAAATGACTGCGCATATAAGAAAATCCTTTAGGCTTTTTTTAAATGTAATTTTATTGCGGAATTTCGGTTTTTTTTAGTTAACTCAATAAACTAAACCGTTTTTGAGTAACGCGAACATATGTTGTGCAACCTCCACCATTTTCGAAATAACAGTATATCTCCAAAACAAAAGCTAACCTAAAAACGGATACCACCACTGGATTCAGCGTACCCGAATTAGGTTAAAACACCAGGTGCCCGGCTGGTCTGTTTTTTTTTTTTTAAATAAATTATAAAAATGGTTTTCAACAAAATTAAAGATATGTGATTCATACTGCTTGCGTGCTCGTTGAATGCAGACGTGTTTTTTTTATTTTAACTCAGCATACGGTTTTTTTTAAACATAAATAAGTGTATATTTATAATATCATATTTTTTTTTTTTAAAAATAATATAAGATCAGCGAATAAATGGACGCTTTAGAATAATTTTTTAATTAGTGAACATAAAATTTGTAATACAAATATTACAAATTACAATTAACAAACATTTATGTATGCACACACATACATATACATACATACATTTTAAGCAAAAACATTGCTCCGAGAATTTACGGTCTCCCAAAAATTCACAAAACAAATACTCCCCTCAGACCGATTGTATCGTCGATGAATGTCCCATGTAACAAACTCTCCAAATATATTGGCCAAATTCTCAAACATATAATTTCCGAAAAACATAATATTAAAAACTCTGCAGAACTTAAAAAACAATTACAACATACATTTATCGCGGCCAATGAAGTTCTCATATCATTTGATGTCGTGTCATTATTTACGAACATCCCTGTACATACTGCCATAAAAAACATAATGGAAAAATGGGAAACTATTAAAAAACAAACAAAAATCTCGAAGTCTATTTTTTTGAAAATACTTAAATTTTGTCTCACGGATAACAATTATTTCGTCTACGAAAATAAAATCTATAGCCAGATTTTTGGAATGCCAATGGGGAACCCCCTTTCGCCTACTATAGCTGATGTAGTACTGAACAGTTTACTCGACGAAGCAATAGCCGAATTAAAAAAGAAAAATATAAATTTAAAATACATAGTAAAATATGTAGATGAATGCTTTCAACGCATACAATCCAAAAATCCAGTTTACTACGGAAATTGAAGAGAATTTTAAAATTGCATATTTGGATACATACATATATCGACATAATAGTTTTATTAAATTTGACTGGTATTCAAAAGAAACATCATCTGGTAGACTGATGAATTTTAATGCAACTCAACCAAAATACCAAATAATAAATACGGCAAAAAAATTAATTTTTAGGGTACTATATATTAGCGATGAAGAATTCCATGTTAAAAACATAAAGAAAATTACAGCAATATT
This sequence comes from Pollenia griseotomentosa, assembly GCA_963931875.1. Classification (NCBI taxonomy): domain Eukaryota; kingdom Metazoa; phylum Arthropoda; class Insecta; order Diptera; family Polleniidae; genus Pollenia; species Pollenia griseotomentosa. Next base: position 105,970,941 of record OZ007564.1, on the reverse strand, counting down.
AATAAATAATAGCTTTCCAATTAAACTTATACACCAACTAATTGAAGAAACACAAAGAAAATTAAAAAACAACACAACTTCAAACAACACTGAAAATAATGACACAGTTTTTTACAGTGTAAAGTTTATTCCTGGTTTAACGGACAACATAAATATTAAAACAACGAATAGACACACAAAACATATGTTACGCATACAAACCACATACTACACTCAACTCTATTTTTTCCAAAATTAAAATGCCTGTAGAAAAACAACAACAAAACAACGTTGTGTACGAAATAGCATGTAAGGGAAATGACGAACAAAAATGTGATTTAATTTATATTGGCACATCAAAGAGAAATTTACAAACAAGAATGTGTGAACACAAAAATGACATAGAAAAACATAAGGAATCAACAGCTTTGTCAAAACATATGATTTGCGAAAAACATAAACCTGACTTTGACAGAATAAGAATATTAGACGTTGAAACAAAACAAAAAAAACGTTTCACAATAGAAAGCTTACGTATACAACAAAATATTGATAGAACAATGAATTTAAAGGAAAACACGAATAATATAAGTTTTAGCTACAGAGTTGCAATAAAATAGAATAGATATGCTGTGATATTAATTTAAGTTGTGTGTTTAATTTAATTATATGTAAAATATTTTATGTTTTATGTAAGCTGTGTAACATTCAATGTATAATTTAATGTGGAAAACTACTTAGTAATTGTAAGTTTATTTATTTTGTTGTTTTCTAATTTTGTAATAATATATTGTTTTTTATAAAAAATTTTAAAAAAATATTAAACAGACAACCCCTGAAGATGTCAACAAATAATTGACGAAACGTTGGGAGAAACATGTAAAAAAGGTTTTTTATTTACATTAATACATTATACCGTGTTCAGATATCCCTTTTTTATTGGGTCAATATTCGGTTTATTGACATAATAATCTTTCTGTTCACATATACTCAATTTAGCTAATTCAATTTATATTACTACTACATACAACGTTCAACGTAAACAAAAATGTACTTGTATAAGCAAAATGTAAACAACTTTTGACATCTTTAAGGAATAAACATCTGGCTTTTGCGGATACCTCTTTGTTTTGTTGTAATTTCATTTGCCAAATGTCAAAACCCTGTTTAGTAAGTTGTGTTATGCTCCATAAACACACTTGTGACAGGGTCGCATTTTAATTTTACTCAATATTTATAACAATTTCGTATTAATTGAGCAATAACTAAATTGCAATTTTATATGGAATTGAGCTCAACAATGTCATTTATTGCGCAAAACTCAATTAAGGTGCATATCTGAACACGGTATTAGGCCCAATTAGCTTAACTTCGTTTAAAAAAGAAAACATGTTAAAAAACGAAGACATATCGTCTCACTACAACCACTTTTCAACAATGACATGGTCCATGCTTGCATTACACCGGACCAGTCCATGGAGTAATCCATTGAATCAAAATGGATCAGGTGGTCCAATATTATTTGCAGGGAACTGCATGATGTATACTTTTCTATAGTTTAGAGTATTATACATTGGTAGCACTGATGGTGTCCATTATTAATAGTTTATTTAAAAGTGAAAGTTCGTGAAAAAAAAGGTAAACAAATTAAAAATACCAAGTAAATATTTAATAATAGCAATAATAGGGCACGCCATAAAAGGCGATTAGTAAAAAATGAAAAATGCTTAAACTACCGCTTTAGTGTACTCCATACTGTAATGACATGGAGTACTTTTAAAACTAACCCACTTTAGTACTCCATGGAGTAGTTTACGGACTACTTGTGGGTTATATGGTCCCCTCCTAGGATATCGTAATGTTAAATGGACCACCTTTTACCCATATATTTGGAGTAGTTTTGGGGTACTCCTACTCCTTTATGGACTACTCTTTACATGCATGTATGGACTAGTCTCGTTATCGGCAGGCTTGTTGGCAGCACTGCATGTTAATTTTTTATAACATGGTCCATATTACGTTGAACTTTGTTTTGCAGGCATAGAGTGAATGTAAATTTAAGCGTATGAGTAAATTAAGAAAAATAGTGATTTTTGCAGTTCTCTGTTTTGTGCTCTGAAAATAATTTAAAGATTCTCTTAAGACTTGCATATTACATCCGTACCTAAACAAAAGCGCAATGCGTTTTCTAGTGCCTCGGTAGGCTAGCTGGTAGCGAGCTAGTCTATCAGCGCAGAGGTTGCGGGTTCGATTCCCGCCAGAGACTCTGGTTTCTTTCCTGCAGACAAGCATAGAGCTTCGCGGGATTAGCTTAGGAAATTAAAAAAAAAGTTTTTGAATAGAGCGGCCTCAACACTTTGCAATTGGAAAACCCGATTTTGACAGCTCGTTTAATAGTGGAGTTTGCCGCTATTGTTAATTAATAGTGGCAATAGCTATTTTTCGGCTAATCTAGCGTTTTTATCTCTATTTTTATTAATAATTTGTGGGTTTTATTAAACAAGAAAGTTATCACTACTTTTCGTGACACAACGTTGACGCTCTTGCTTAGGTATGGCATATCAGCGTAAAAGCTAAGCGAAAGAACACGTTCCGCCTTCCGCTCCTGTTAAGGTACGGCTGTTAAACATTCCAAGATTAAAAAAACGCACGTGTCAGAAATTGTAATGTTTTATTCAGACTTTGAAGACTTAAAAATCAGCAAATCGGCACTTTGCTAATTTTGGAACAAAAAATCTTCAAAATGACGATAAATCGTCAAATCTGGCAGCCCTGGGTAAGGCGATGGTAAAAAAAAACCCAAAACAAAAAGGAATTACCAATTTAAACGGTATAAATAGCTGAGAAATAAATCGCTTAAAATGTGTTTAAATACACTTTTGTGTATTAATTTTACATTTGATTGATTTTTACCCTGCAAATAATGCGGCTAGTCCATACACGCATGTAAAATGTAGCCCATAAGGGACTAGGACTAGTCCAAAGGTAACCCCAATGCATGACATTACGATGTCCTAGGGCAGGACCATAAAACCCAGATTTAAATAACAAAGGAGTAGTCTTAAAACTACTCCATGGTATACTGGTATGATAGGTGAAAATTCCTTTTATGTAGCTGGACTAAAGCGAGGTATGATAAACGTGACTAAAATACAGGTGAATCACGAGTATGATTTTCGAAAAGAAATTACAAGATTTGAGGCTCTTAATAAAAACTTTTATACATATCAACTGAAGAGCAGTAAAGGTCTTCAGGTAGTGACCCAGGGTACGCTAAAATCACCAAAATGAAAAAACAAAATTAATATGGTTTAATAGCCAGTTTTATTCCAAACATTTATGTTAATTTTAGTTTACAAAAGTCTATTTCCACTTCCATAAATTTTTTTCTAATACGCGGTTAGGGTATCCAATAATTTTAAACAAGCATGAAGAATCTAATAGCATTTGCTGGTAAGTAAAACATTTATTATTATTTTTTTTTTATGTTTTGAAAATCAATTAAATACGTTCATATTTTATAAAATTTTAAATCTTTACTAAGGGCCAGCAAAGCGGACCGGGTCCAGCTAGTAAATTATAAAAATGGTTTTCAACAAAATTAAAGATATGTGATTCATACTGCTTGCGTGCTCGTTGAATGCAGACGTGTTTTTTTTTATTTTAACTCAGCATACGGTTTTTTTTTAACATAAATAAGTGTTTATTTATAATATCATATTTTTTTTTTTAAAAAATAATATAAGATCAGCGAATAAATGGACGCTTTAGAATAATTTTTTGATTAGTGAACATAAAATTTGTAATACAAATATTAAAAATTACAATTAACAAAAATTTATGTATGCACACACATACATATACATACATACATTTTAAGCAAAAACATTGCTCTGAGAATTTACGGTCTCCCAAAAATTCACAAAACAAATACTCCCCTCAGACCGATTGTATCGTCGATGAATGTCCCATGTTACAAACTCTCCAAATATATTGGCCAAATTCTCAAACATATAATTTCCGAAAAATATAATATTGAAAACTCTGTAGAACTTAAAAAACAATTACAACATACATTTATCGCGAACAATGAAGTTCTCATATCATTTGATGTCGTGTCATTATTTACGAACATCCCTGTAAACAAACAAAAATCTCGAAGTCTATTATTTTGAAAATACTTAAATTTTGTCTCACGGATAACAATTATTTCGTCTACGAAAATAAAATCTATAGCCAGATTTTTGGAATGCCAATGGGGAACCCCCTTTCTCCTACTATAGCTGATGTAGTACTGAACAGTTTACTTGACGAAGCAATAGCCGAATTAAAAAAGAAAAATATAAATTTAAAATACATAGTAAAATATGTAGATGACATATTAGATATAGTAAAACGGGACGACAAAGAAGAGATCCTGAATGCTTTCAACGCATACTATCCAAAAATCCAGTTTACTACGGAAATTGAAGAGAATTTTAAAATTGCATATTTGGATACATACATAAAGGGTGGTTAAATTGTAAGGGCCGATGTTGAATGTGAACCACACCTAAACGCCAAGTTTTTTTTCCGAATTTTATTTGACATTTCTCTATTTCAGACTCACTCAATTTGAACCATGGAGAGGTACACAATCCAACAACGTGTTAAAGTTATCCAGACTTATTATGAAAATGGATGATAAATTTCGAAGAAAATCATCTTCAGTGATGAGGCACATTTTCACCTCAGTGGATTTGTCGATAAGCAGAATTTCCGCATTTGGGCGAATAATAATCCAAGAGTGATTGTCGAAAAACCAATGCACCCACAAAGAGTGACTGTTTGGTGCGGTTTATGGGCTGGCGGCATCATCGGGCCGTATTTTTTCCAAAATGAGGCCGGTCAGGCAGTTACTGTGAATGGTGTTCGCTATCGTGAGATGATAACGAACTTTTTATGGCCCGAATTGGAAGATATGGATGTGGACGATATGTGGTTTCAGCAGGACGGTGCCACTTGCCACACAGCTAACGAAACAATGGCTCTTTTGCGCAACAAATTCAATGGCAGTGTTATCTCACGTAATGGCGATGTCAATTGGCCACCAAGATCATGTGATTTGACACCGTTGGACTTTTTTCTTTGGGGTTATTTGAAAGAAAAGGTGTACGTCGATAAGCCAGCAATAATTCAAGAGCTAAAGGATGAGATAATTCGGCACATTAACGGCATAGAACCTCCATTATGCCTCAGGGTCATCGAAAATTTAGACCATCGGATGGAGGTGTGCCGCCGTGGTCGCGGCGCCCATTTGGCCGATATTTTGTTCCATACATAATTGAGTAATACCAATATATCATAATAAAATAAAATTACAATAATTTCCTAAATAGTTTGTGTTTTATTCAAAATCAACATCGGCCCTTGAAATTTAACCACCCTTTATATCGACATAATAGTTTTATTAAATTTGACTGGTATTCAAAAGAAACATCATCTGATGAATTTTAATGCAACTCAACCAAAATACCAAATAATAAATACGGCAAAAAATTTCATTTTTAGGGTACTATATATTAGCGATAAAGAATTCCATGTTAAAAACATAAAGAAAATTACAGCAATATTAATAAATAATAGCTTTCCAATTAAACTTATACACCAACTAATTGAAGAAACACAAAGAAAATTAAAAAACAACACAACTTCAAACAACACTGAAAATAATGACACAGTTTTTTACAGTGTAAAGTTTATTCCTGGTTTAACGGACAACAGAAATATTAAAACAACGATAGACACACAAAACATATGTTACGCATACAAACCACATATTACACTCAACTCTATTTTTTTCCAAAATTAAAATGCCTGTAGAAAAACAACA